>OY288241.1:71431452-73880827 GCA_958450325.1 Agrostemma githago | reverse complement strand
TTTTGAATTTTTGAAAGCCCGAAGAGAAATTCGGTTGATGGCCCGGTTTTGTTCGAAAGAGAAAAAAAAAACGGAAATCGAACCGGGCGACGGTTTTGCAAGTTCGAAAATAGTTTCGAGTTTTAAATTGGGCATAGTACCGGCTAGAGAAAGGGCTATTCTGAGTAAAATCGTAAGTCCTAAATTGGGTATATGCCCGAGGTTTTGAAATTGGATGTTTTTGAAAAGGATGCAAATTTTTGAAAATGACGGTTTTTGAAAAAGATGTGGATCAAGTAGCACGTAGTCATGGAAACAGTATAATGACACCATGTATGCTCTTAAGCTAAGTCTTGGTCCGTCTGTAAGGGTCTATACCAGTGTACATAGCCTATCGAGAATCGGGGCGGACTCCCTAACTCGAGTTGAGATTAGGACATGCCGTAAAACCCATACGAATCGGCTAATGGACACCTTTGACATAACCAATTTGGACTATATCAACGGTATAGTGGGACGTCGGTCACGAGTACCGGCCCGGGAAAATGGGGTTATGCATGAACCGTAAAACTAAAACGCGCATTGTACTAGTCAAACGATTTCTATTCGAGTCTCACCCTGAGGATACCGAAGGTTATTAACTCATCAGTAAATCCCCAGCGGAGTCGCCAAATTGTGGACATGACATAGGTCCACCCCGACGCGGCCACGCGCGGGTTTGGGGAGGCGAATGAATCTCCATGAGATGGTCAAATGGAAATTTAAATCGAAGTTGGAGTCGCCACCGAATTGTATGGTTATTCGGAACCGTTCGAGCCCACTCTATGTCGTAGTGGGCCGTGTACAAAATACGGCCCATTTCCGATGTCAGAGTTTATTGGGCTCGTCCCTTTTGCATATCGATATAGATGCCGACTGGAGCGGTTAATCGTATATTGAATGACTCTCGTTGCCAATGGTTTCGGACATCCGGAAACCACGGTTTTGAGTAAGGGGTGAGGGTACGTGTTGGGAAGTTCACTAAGAACACCCAACCCCGCCCGCACATTAGCGGCCTCTACTAGGATATCGAATGACGTTTTAATGCGCGCGTTAGTTGAACGATGAATGATTATGCAAACATTGTTTTCCTAAACATGTGAGGAATTGAATGGGTTGCTAAGTCGGTTTAATGCATGAAAAATCTAACGTCGAAGTTGAATTTAGCATGTGAGATTCGTTTTAGTATAATAAAACAAACGATAAAAGAATGAAATTGCTACAAGATGAACAAACGAGTTAGTATCGATTTGTAAATAATAATATAGCAAGAAATAAATATGCGAGATCGAGAAAATAAATATTAATCGAAATCTGAAAAAAAATATTGTTGAAAAGACGTTGTTTTGTATAAAAAACGATGTTCGAAAAAATATAAAAAGAACGAAAAGGGTGCGTCGGGACAGCCGGCCGCGCGGCTCGTCCGGGATGCCGGCGAGTCGCGTGTCGGGCTGGTTTTGGACGCGGTTTTCTGAAAATTCGATTAAATCGCGTACGAATATTGCATGATTCGTACTCGAAATAATATTTTCGATATTCGCTATATTCGATAATTAACTACGAAGTTAATATCAAATACTTGGAATAGTTTTAGAAAAGATGTAAATTTTGGAAATCGTTTCGAAGAATAAATAATAAAACGAACGAAAAAGTTGAAAAATGGAGCGCGGGTTTCAGACTCGTGCGCGAGTCGCCTGTGAGGGGCGCGACTCGCGTGCGGGCCTGTCCCGTTTCACTCGTTGTTCGAAAATTGTTATTTTGATGAATCGCGTACAAACTATGAATTAATTTGTATTCGATTCATGTTTTCGATATTCGTCGTATCCGATATTCGATTATGAAATCGATATCGAATATTCGGGATGAGTTTAAAAAAAAGGTTTTGTAAAATTGTTTGTTTTGAACGAAAAGTAAAAGAAAAGAATTTTGAACGAAAAAAAAGATGTAACGATTTTTAATATCGTCGAGATCTTAATATAATTCTTTTCGATACAATATTCGATTATAGAAAAATCGATATCGTATGTTTAAGAATATTCGTTATGAAAATAGTTTTTCGTTAATAACGATATTAGAAAAAAGAAAAAGACGACTCTTGACCTATAATAAAAAAACGGACGAAGAGAAGAGAAGAGAAGAAAGGAGAAATCGGGTTTGGTACACCCTCAACCTACATGCTTTTGTTGACTCGGATCGGAGCTCGTCGGAATGTGGCTAGGCACGGGAGCGTCGAGTGATGTTAGGTTTGGTTTAGGGTGGCTCGGTTTGACGGGTGAAGGTGTCTGGTATCGGGGTCGGTTTCTTTCGGGTTTTGGATGTATTATCGGTTTCTCGATGCTAAAGGAATTATATGTGTGTGTCGGAGATTGGGTGTATGTGTGTGTTCCTAATAATTGGGGTTGATAATGTGGGTAATTAATTGTGTTTTTTGTGTTGGATGCAAGGGGCTATTTATAGGGAATTCCGGACCTTGGCTTGGGAGATTTTGACTACCGCTTAGGATAGGAAACGTAGGAGTTTGAGGGAAATAAGAATTCCGCTTTCTTGTGGAGGAAGAAAGGGAAATCGGCTGATTTGGGCTGCTTTGGCCGAGTGTTTTACACTCGGTCGGGTGCTCGAATCGGTTTTTGAATAGGATTTCTGTTTGAGCTAGAATTACCGCTTGAGTAAGAAGTTGAGAAGAACGAGAATTCCGTTTTCTTGTAAGAGAAGAAAAGAGGAAAACCGGCTGACTTGTGTATTACTCGGCCGAGTGTTTGCACTCGGTTGAGTGTCTGAGTCGGTTCTCTGATAGGATTCCTACTCGAGATCGAATTCTACCTTAAACGGAATTATTTTGTGTAGTTGATTCTTGTGGAGTTGGAGTCCGAATAGGACGTGTGAGACCTCACGGTCAGCCTACAAGTCTCGAGAAATATCTTTGACCGGGTTTTGACTCGGTCGCTAAAAGACGGTTTTACCCCTGGTGCCGGATTCGACCCAAATTAGTGTTATTTGACTCGAAACGACCCACTGGGCCTGATTTTGAGGTTGGTTTTGTGAGATTTGTACTCCTTAAAAAGCCTAAGCCAAATATCCATGATTTCGAGCCCATTTCCGAGTACGTTAAAGCACGTTAGCGTCCGATCATCATCGGGTGTTTGTCGGAAACTACTATAGACACCTGGCGGTCAAAATGTGGGTGTCTACAATGATATTCCCTCTGTTTTTTAATATAAGTCATTCTTACTTTTCGAGACAACTTCTTCTCTCTTCAATATTTCTCACAACATAAAAAATATGATGAAATGTATACTCATTTGAAAGCTCTTTTCGTAAGGAATTTTATGGTGTAATTTTTAAAAATTTTGGAATAATATAATTACATAAAAATTAAAGTCAAAGTTTCACCTCGAAAAAGCAAAACGTCATATAAAAAATACGGAGGGAGTATCGTTGAAACACTTCCCTATTAATTAGCTTGTCTCCGCATCAATTAATTTGAACATATCTATTTTAGGACCAAAATTTGAACATATCCATGAATCAAATCCATGATCTAATTAAAATGCTCCAATAAACTTAACTATTTTAGGAACAAAATTTGAAAAATTTACCAAAGTCAAAACACATGATTATTTCCCTTAAATGATCTGATTTTCTTCCAACACTGACCTGACCGACTCCCCGTCCTCACTCAGTCAATACCTCTTCTCTTGCCATGACCTTCAAACTTCAGAGGCCAGCAGATCAATCAACACCTCCACTATTTAGCAGCTGCACTTCCATTTCTACTGCATTTCTAATTCCTACCCACTTCTCTATACAGATTTCAGATCCCATCCTTCACATTCCTTAGCTTCCCCTTTATTCTATGATCACTACAACTATTTCCAACCCCTCCCTTTGAAAAACCTCACCAAATGAGAGGTTTAGTTGGTTCATCATCCAATCCCGTGGAGCCACGTCACCGTCTTTCTGCTTCTCTGTCAGTGTCCAATCCCTCTCTTTCCTTTGACTTTTTGCTGACTTCCACTTTCCTCTTTGTATGATTTTGTATATTCAGTTTTGTTAGTTTGATTTGATGTAGAATTTGTAGTTTTGATCATTGCTGGGAAAATGGTGACGTGAGCTATTTTGGCTGATAATGTCGGTGGGTAGTAAGTAGAATTAATGTTCGATTGCAAGTGTCAGTCAGATACGCGCTTATTTTGTGCAAGTTTTCGATTCTAATTGAGTGTCTAACCGTCGAGGACGAGCATATCCGTCACAATTGTCATCTCACATGGGTAGATACGACAAAACAATAGATTGACCCTTCACAAATTTGTGATGGACATGTTCGTCACATACAAGAATTTGGGTATAATTTTAGTGTATATGCCCCCATTATTCAAAATCATGTAGCCTTTTCACGAAAAAGACGATGAGACTTATTGACTGTAATTAGGGGAATATATGGTACGGAGTATTATAGTAATGACCAAGAGAAGTATGGTAACACAAAAGGAGAGGAGTATTGGTATAAGGGTTGGTTGGAGATGCATTTAGTTGGGGCAAATGTTAGTTGATGCCTGTTGGAGTGGGGTTAAGATTTGTAAGTTGTAACAAAGGGCATATACCCTCTGCATTGGGATATGGTGAATATTGTGAGAGGTGGGGGAGGAGTGAAGGCGGTGTAACTAGTGATGATGATAGGAGATTGGCTAGTTTGTGCAAAGTGAAGGTGGGAGTGGGACGAGGGCGTGAGAATGCTATGAATAAGTGGGGTTTGTCCATAGGGATATCAATCTTCTGGGTCAATTCTCGGTTGCTCTATCTAGTGCTTTGAAACTATGTTAATTTACTCATCTGAAAGAGTTTCGGATTATTCTGTCGAAGTATCGGACACCATACTTATCGAAGTATCGAATACATCTATTTATGCGGAATTTCCACAGTTTTTGGTCTAAAATGAAGTATGAAAGTATCCTATCTTAACGGACACAATACATGTCGTAAACACTATACGATACCTAAGTGAAGTATTAGAGTAACAAATTCGGTAAAAACATCCAAGCATGTATTTGATTTCCTTTAACTAAGATGGTAGTCTACCCTAAAAAAAGATGGTATTGTTGTCGTTTCATTTAATTTCTTGTTTTAATATGTTGAATGGGAGTATTTGCTTCAAGTGCTTTGTCCAAAATAATCCTTTGCCACAACAATCACCATGTTACTGACATATTTCCTGTCCTCATTGGCTTCTTTTCAGAGAAGATGCGAGCAAACGGAGATCTCAGAAAAGTAAAGATCTTAGAGATGTTGAAAAAGCTTCAAATTCGTCTTTTCGGGACAAAAGCTCTAAGCTGCCCGCACTGAAGCTTATCTTGATTGCTATAGTCATCGGAACTTTCCTTACCTTCTTTCTTTCTCCATCCTTACACCATACAGAGGATCTATCGAGTTCCAGTTCTCGGTAAGTTCTAATTCTAATTTTGTTTTCCGTAGCTGTTGGAGTAATCTTATTTTTCACTCAGGTTTTTGTTATGTTCCTTAGACCTGATAAGTGTCTTTGTTACTCGGACTCGTCATATAATCTTATGTAGCCGTCCTGGCACTCGATACTTGGGCATAGGTATCCATGTGGATGCTTCGACGCTTTCAAAGTTCATATGCTTGTTTGCCGTTTTCTCTGTCTGGTTTTATTTATATGGGGTATATGGGTTTTGCCTAATAGAATTAAGAATATTAAGACTACTCCTTGGGTCTGTGGTATTCCGTATAACTTGCTCCACCACTCTTAACTTAGAAACCATAAGTGTGAGCAACATAGATGGTTGCCAACCTAAAATGGAGAAACAGACAAAGACGTATTTTTTATTATTTGGTACTCTTGTGTTATTCAAGGCAAATTTTACCCAAATGCAGGATGAGTATTATAGATAGATGGATGGGGGATGAGAAACTTATAGACAAGCGCTATGTATCAAACTTAGCTATTGACTGGAATCACATCTCAGAAGTAATGGAAAGACTTGCTGACAGGAATGATTATAAGGTAATTGGCCTGTTAAATTTTCAGGACGATGACATTGATACTTGGAAGGAAATGCTACCTTCTCCAGAACATATCATTTTGGAGTTAGACAGTGTCCCGAAATATATGACTTGGGAAACACTTTATCCTGAATGGATTGATGAAGAAGAAGAATTCGAAGTGCCTAGTTGTCCTTCTTTGCCTAGCATTCAGGTACCTAGAAATGCACGGATGGATTTTATCGCTGTAAAGTTGCCCTGTAACAAGGCCAAGAAGTGGTCAAGGGATGTCGCTCGTCTGCACTTACAGCTTGCAGCAGCGAGGCTTGTTGCCTCTTTAAAGGGGTCTTATGATGTGCATTTACTGTTGGTCTCTGAATGCTTCCCAGTCCCAAATATCTTCACTTGCAAGGAGCTGATTGCGCGTTCAGGGAATGCATGGCTCTACAAACCAAATCTAAACGCAGTCAGAGAAAAGGTTCAACTTCCTGTTGGGTCTTGTGAACTTGCACTTCCTCTCAATCCAAAAGGTTATTATCGATTCTCTCATGTTAGTATCACTCTTTTTAATTGTATGTCTATGGTGTTTCAGAACTCTCAAAGACTTCTTTCCCTCATATCAAACTTTATCATTTTATAGAAAACACATGGATATAAAGTTACCAGCGGACATATCTACGAAAGACATTTTATAGGGCTAAAGCCAACTGTCTAGAATTTATTTTTACCCCCTCATTGTTTACCTTTACTCGGGGAGAAGTGTAGAAATTTTTGTTCTCACAAGTGAGTGTTTAAAAATAAAAATAAAAATTATTCAGTGTCAAACTCGTTACTCCCAGTTGACGTATGGCATAATGTCAGGATTGTTATCCCTACTTGAATGTTAATGGCTCCTGGATCATTGGAATATTGGATGTTGGAGAGCCTAGATGCATTTATTGCAACTTTGTGAGAGGGATTAGCCTAAGAAATTGATAACAGTTGGGCAGAAAAAATTACGGGAGGGTAAAAGCCGGAGAACATTTACTATATGGAATACATATTCTGTGCTCCGTTGGCTCTCTCATGTAGTCGCTGTTAGTTATTACGGAGAACTGTACTGATGACCTAGAGTGATTACTTTGCTTTACACCTCTCTTTGCATAATTTTTACCAAAAGGTCTCTTCCATGCACATGTTTTTTTAGTAACCAATTTCTCTTTGTGATCAACGGGGGAGGGGGATTCGAACCTAAGACCTACTGTCCCAGAGCACCTAGTCTTAACCATTGGGCCAAGACATCAACGTGTTATGAGAGTAGGTTTAAGTGTATCACATGCCAGCCCATATATGTGAAATTTTGTGTAAGATTATGGGTTTGGATAGTAAAAATGAAGGGGAAGGGAGGAGAGATTTTGATCAGGCTTGGAGGTGAAAAAAAAAAGATCCCTCCATTTACAACAACAGCGGCGACCACATTCCTCATACTACCCAACTTGTTTGCCAAACAAGGAATTTAGTTTACCTCAGTACCTCGTTCCTCATTGTCTCTCTTTCCCTCCAGAATCTTTCATCCAAACAAGATCTAAGAATCTCATATTATTCTCCCCCATCCCAGTTTCATTGCCTCCATTGACTAAAGTTTAATTTTAAGAAATATTAGGGAAATATCATTGATGCCCTTTGACTAATAAATTTTAACATGAATTAAAAGTATAACGGGAATATAATGCCTACGGAGTATTTAACTAGGGTTAAAATGGAGAATTCACTATTCTTACTTATTTGGAATTCGGACAATTAATTTGGGATGTCAAATAAGAAAAAGGGGACAATAAACTTGGGATGGAGGGACCGAGGGAGTAGTAGGACTTAGACCTAATATCTATGTTCTCATTATATTTGCAAAATTGTTTTTCTTATGAAATTACCTTTATGCCAGCCCATTTATCCTCTGGAAATGCTCGCCGAGAAGCATATGCAACTATTCTGCACTCAGCACAATTCTATGTCTGTGGAGCAATCGCAGCAGCACAAAGTATCCGAATGTCTGGTTCAACTCGTGATTTGGTCATTCTTGTTGATGACTCAATTTCCAAGTATCACAGAGAGGGCCTCGAGGCTGCAGGTTGGAAACTCATCACAATTGAAAGGATCAGGAACCCAAAAGCCAAACCTGAAGCCTATAATGAATGGAATTACAGCAAATTCCGTCTTTGGCAGCTTACAGATTATGATAAAATAATTTTCATAGATGCTGACATGCTTATACTCAGAAATATAGATTTCTTATTTGGATTGCCGGAAATATCTGCTATTGGAAACAATGCCACTCTTTTCAACTCAGGAGTTATGGTTGTTGAGCCATCTAATTGCACATTCCAGCTATTAATGGATCATATTAATGAGATTGAATCTTACAATGGCGGAGACCAAGGGTATCTAAATGAAATATTTACATTGTGGCACCGAATTCCGAAACGAATGAATTTCTTGAAGCATTACTGGTTAGGAGATGAACCCGAGAAGAAGGAGATGAAAACCCGTCTATTTGGGGCTGACCCACCAGTCCTTTATGTCCTCCACTATCTCGGCCAGAAACCATGGCTATGTTTCCGGGACTATGACTGCAATTGGAACAACGAGGTATTGCACGAGTTTGCCAGCGACGTGGCCCACAAGACATGGTGGAAGCTGCACGATGCAATGCCTGATAACTTGCAAAAGTACTGTTTGCTCAGATCAAAACAGAAGGCATCCTTGGAGTGGGACAGGAGAGAAGCTGAGAAAGGAAACTATAGCGATGGGCATTGGAAGATAAAGATTAAGGATCCAAGATTGGAGAAGTGTTTTGAGACATTTTGCTTCTGGGAAAGCATGTTGTGGCACTGGGGTGAGAAGAACTGGACTGATAATGCAACCGCTTTGACTCCGCCAGCCACACTTGCTCTTTCGTCTCTGTAGTTTAGATCTCATGTCTGGAAATCAAAACATAACAAGTTATAGATGCATCAAAAATAGATTACCGTCTCATTCTTTTTCCTGCAATAATCCATCATTATTTTCTACTTGGTGTTACTGAACCTCACTGCAAATCATGATTACCCAAGATAAATATTGGCAAGCTCTTGTATTCATGCCCAAGTACTTTTTTTTGTGACTAAAAAAGAGAAATGATAGCATATCGGGATTCACCACTCTGTTTTTGCCTCAGTTACCGAAAATGCTCTTCAGCTAGTACTAATTTGCAATAGATTTGCAGATATCACACGATGGGGAGTAGTTAAAACTCAAAAAATTGGCAGTTTTGAAGAAATTCATACTTGAGCTTCGACTTTTCATCTTTTTGCTTTTTCCTCAATCACCCCTGTAAGTACTGTAACGATGCCTGTTCACCCAAGCAAGTTTAAAGAGATGCTATATTTGGTGTCCTGATAGAAGCAGCAGGGAAGCAATTGTTACGTATCGTAGACCTCTTCAATATAAACGAGTATGAGTCAAACTCTTGTTTGTTTGATCCTTTTGCAATTGATGCAAAAATTTAGTAGCTGAGTTGATGAAGTCAACAGCTTACAGTTAGAGCATAGCCCACGTAGATCAGTTTGTCAGTTGGTTGAGCAAGAATACTAACTTCTCGCATTCAGGTGCCCCATGATTAACCCTGTAATTACATTCACTTGCAGAATACATACAGCAAAGTAAACTGTTCTTTGTTGCTTTATTTTAGAGCAACGTTAGTAAATACAGTAGTATGGTTGATTAGTCAACATGATGAGGTTGAGGTTGAACAGCCAACACATGCACATCTACTCCTGATCTGAATTTTTTATTGGTTGGAAGACTTGTCATTACAGAATAAAGAACGATTAGGTTGCTAACAAAAGTAATTAAAAGTAGAGAAGTAATCAGCTGCCCATCTAGCTCAGTGGTAGAGCGCAACATTTGTGGGTTCTATTACCCCCCCACTCTACATGGGTGGTTTGCAATTAAAAAACAATATGGTCGTTGAGGACATGGGTTCGAATCCCATGGTGGGCACTTTTTTCCTCTTCTTTTTTCTTTTGCTTATTTATATAAGGAGGGGAAGACCAGCAAATATGTAGATGTCTTTTTCCCCAAATGAACACATTGCTTCATATTCTCTCTCGCATACTTGGTACGTTTTTTTTTTGCGGGTAGTTACCTATCTATGTGAACTTGTTGACTGAAAAGTTTTCGACATTTCTCATAGGTTTAAGAGGCTGAACTTTGCCAAAGAATATTGGAATGTCGCAGAATTTATTAAAAACGAGTTTTAAACTAAAACCTACCGTTACCAGGCCAGTCGCAATTAACAATATAACAAAGCCATATATAATGAAGCCATATACTGGTTATGAACATGAACCTTTCAGACATAGTTTAGTCAAGTCTGATCTATGAAGCCATATATAGGAGTATAAGGTTAGGAACGTGATCCTGCGAAAATTTAGCTGTTGAGATGATGAAGTGATAGTCCACTTAGCTCAGTTTGTCAATTGGTAGAGGGCGAACCGTGATTATTATGGTAAGGAATACTGCAATAACATTCATCATCTTCAACTGCTAATCAAAAGGGTGATTGCTTACTTGACTTAGCTAGTGTCACACAATCAGACTCCAAGAGTAGTCGAAGGGGTTCGGATAGTTGCGAATAAGATGAAAGGGATAATGGTTATGTAAAATGGGATTCTTCTGGTACTTATTGATGCAGTAAATACAGCAAAGAAACTGTTGTTTGTTCCTTTCTTTTACAGAAAAACTTGATAAATACAGTATAGTTGATTAGTCAACATAATGACCTTTTGTTTATTGGAAGACACTACTTGAACTTGAGTACTGACTTTTACATATTGCTAATAACAGTTAGTATTAAAAGTACAAAGGATTTATCAGCTGCCCATCTAGCTCAGTTGGTAGAGCCCAACATTTGTGGGTTCTATTACCCCCCCACCCTACATGGATGGTTTGCAATTAAAACACAATATGGCAGTTGAGGTCATGGGTTCGAATCCCATGGTGGGCAATTTTGAATTAGGATCCGGTGATCAGAAATCGATCATCACTGGGTGCCCAAAAATAAGTTGCAAGTCAATAACCTGATTTATCTCTATTATTCTCTATATGTCTAGTTTTTTTTTTAAATGAAAAACATTTCACATTCGTCAAAGAGGTTGGACTGCCAAAGTTTAGGATGTCGCAAATTAAAATGCATCAGAAATGAAATATGACATATGATTAGGACTCGTACATACTTTGATATGTTAAATATTACTTCTCTGTTTCGATCATTTTTTTTACATTTGAATAAAATACTTCTCACGAATAATATAAAGATAAATAGATGATCGAGATGGAAAGAGTAGATTGGAAGTCAATGCATGTTCAATTATTATTACGTATCCCGTAGGTTTTAAATAGAAACCTATCCTTACAAGTTACAATCCGGTCTCTTTGAAATTCGTGGTTACCTGAGATGTAACATATCATCATATGTTCTAACAATGGAGTACTACGTACTATTTTCATTTCAGTTATTTGTTGAATACCCTAATTGATTATTACTTTGATGTCTTAATTACTCGTAAGTTTTACTTACGGATGCCTTAATGATGACTCCGTATTAAATAGGAAGGGTTACGGTTCATTAACATTACTCCAATGTCTTAATTACTCGTAAGTTTTACTTACAAATGCCTTAATGATGATTAAATATGAAGGGTTACGGTTCATTAACATTACTTTCTTTCTACTTAAAAAGAGACATGAATAAATTCATAATTGAATACTCTTATTTTTCCTCTGTATCAAAATAAGCTTTCCATTTCATTATTATATTTTTCATACTCCAATATAAATGGAAAAAAGTTAGTGTAGAGGGGAGTACGAAACTGTTACTACCAATAGAATGTCCTTGAAAAATTAGTATCCAACGCTCCTAAAATTTAGTTGAAAGATCAATATCCCCGGACAACTATAACCAACTCAACAACTACACTATCTGTCCATGTCAGATTACCAAAATGCCCTTCACCACCCTCTACATCTTCTTCTCCACCAAACCAAGCTCTCACTCTACATACCAAGCTCAAGTAACCATTAAAATACTGTAAGATCCCTTCTTTTCAGTATATTTTCATCTTTTCTTTTGATTCTTCAGCTTTTTGGTGCATGTTGGTAATAAAGATCTCACCTTTGATTAGAATAACTGTGTTTTGATCCAGTAATTAATACTAGTAGAATTGAATTAATGAGACCAACTTATGGAGTTTGAATACATGTTTCTGGGATCATTAACATTGGTATATTTATTAGCTTTACTGTACTGGGTTTTCTTAAGAGATTTGATTAGTGGTCTTAATTTGAGCTCAAATTTGCATGTCAAGAGATTCTACACAAGGGTTTCAAGCTATGGTGATCTAAGTTTAGTGGGTAGTGGTAAAAATTCAATCTTTAGATCTGTAAATGGAGTTATAGTGATTGGGTCAGTTTTGACCTTCATATTGGCCTTAGGTGGTGCATATTGGTTACTCTCTCCTGATTTAGAGACTAATGTTAGAGGTCAGGGTTTTGGTATCCCTGGACCAAATGATGGAAGTAATAGTGAGTGTAATGTGTTTGACGGGAAATGGGTGCATGATGAGAGTTACCCTTTGTACAATGCATCCGATTGCCCGTTTGCTGAAAGAGGGTTTGATTGTCTGTCAAATGGGAGGAAGGATAAGGAGTATTTGAATTGGAGGTGGAAGCCAAATAAATGTGATCTTCCTAGGTTTGATGTGCAAGCCCTTTTGAAGTACCTCAGAGGAAAACGGGTTGTTTTTGTTGGCGATTCATTGACTCGGACACAATGGGAGTCTTTTGTGTGTATGCTTATGTCCGGGGTGGATGATAAGCGGTTTGTTTATGAGGTTAATCAGAATGCAATCACGAAGAATATTAGGTTTTTGAAAGTGAGATTTGATTCGTACAATTTTACTGTGGAGTTTTATCGATCTGTTTTCCTTGTATTGCCTACTCCGGCACCTAAGAAGGCGCCCAAGAGAGTAAAGTTGGCACTTAAGCTTGACAAAATGGATGATATTAATGGAGAGTGGGTTGATTCTGATATCTTGATATTCAACACCGGACACTGGTGGACCAAGACCAAGCTTTTTGAAACGTAAGTTGCTGACATGCACCTGTTCTGTTATTGCTATTTCCTTGGCTAAAATTTAGAATTCTAGAATCGTGCACTCTTGGCTCAATGATTTTCTATTTCGCAGTATATATTTGTTTGCTTATCTCTGTGTATATCGTCCATACGTATTTATCTGATGCCATATGGCATCAGTCGTTGTCATGCATTTGATTATAATGCATCTTATGAGGGTCCAATGTAAGCTTGCTAAATTAGTCAAGTTAGTAACTTCCGAGAACCATTTTTTTTTGCCTGCCAATGATAAGTTAATGAGTATTTATAGGGTATCTACTTATTTGCTTAATTGAGCCCGCTGTCACTGTCTTTGTGCCTGATTTCCATGTTAAAGAAACATTGGCGGTCCATCCATTGTTGATTGGCTACAGAAATAGAAAAGTGGAAACGACGTTGTTCCCTACTCGTACAGTTGTACGGTCATTTAGATTATTATGTCTTGATCATGGTGGATGTATAAACGAAAATCTTAAGTTTAGCACGTCTCTCCCAAGCCAATTTCATATTGTCTCTGGTAGGTCTTACCTGGTCAGTTGGTCGCTCATCTTAGGAGGACTGCGTATACTAAGATTTGCAAGCTTTGCTAGTGTTTCTTAGTTGGCGGTTCATTGTATAGGTGAATGGAGTTCAGTTTTCTTCATCTTTCAGCAACATCACGTGGTAACTTGAATAATATGTCTGCGTATACCTGGATGTGCTGGATCCCCCCAAGCTCCTCAAAGCGAATTCAGCAACTTTTTCCTGAGAACTGTCATATAACAATGTGTCTATTATTACCTAGCACATTAGATATATTCTCTGTGTTTCTTGTGGCCTGTTCGTTTCTGTTTGTTATTTCGAGGGAGAAGTACATTAATATTACATATAACTCTCCTCGCATCCTATGGAAATGTTAATGTTTTTTATTCTTACTGTGCTTGGGATTTTTTCCCACTGTATATCCCCTAGTGATAGAATGATATTCTAAATTGTACTTTTGAAACAGCGGGACCTATTTTCAAGTAGGTGGAGCACTTAAACTTGGTATGCCAGTCACAAAAGCTCTGACAAAAGCTCTTGATACTTGGGCATCATGGGTTGAGTCTAGGATTAATCCTAATAAGACTCACGTGTTCTTTCGAACGTTTGAAGCTACACATTGGAGGTGAGTTTGATTTTCAGTCAAATGCTAGATCGTACTCCATATTTGATTTTTTTTTCTCCCTTGTGTTGAGCTTTGCAATGATATTTCTTCTATTCATTCCATTTCTGATCAGTAAATTATTACAGTATTTTTTAGTCTAACAAAGTGCGTACTTAACCGCATTATGATAGCGGGGAGGGGGATGGAACATGTTTCCTTAGTCACGTGTTTCATGATTTCCTTGGGTGCATTTATATTATCATCAGATTTAATTTATTGACCATCTGGCACTAAGATTTGCTCATCTTTCAGCGGTCGAAATCGTGGCACATGCAAAGTGAGTAAAAGACCAATGTTGACTACACAGGGAAGGGATAAAAGTTCGATTTCAGATGCCATAATTCGGGTTGTGAAGAAAATGAGGGTGCCTGTAACAGCTCTACATGTGACACCCATGGGAGCATACCGAAGTGACGCACATGTGGGTACATGGAGTGACAACCCATCAGTACCAGATTGCAGCCACTGGTGCCTTCCAGGGTTGCCCGATATGTGGAATGAGATTGTGTTCACTTACCTGCTTCATAAAGATCAGATCTCCCACAATATTACTACTGCAAATTGAAGGTGACTGACTACTCTTCCCTTTTTGGTTTTGTTACCTTCACTGAATTGTTTTCATTTGAACACTGCCACATTTTTCTAGTGATGGTCGACTTAGATACTTTATTTCTGATATTGCAGTATATAGTTTACAAAATTATCAATTTTAATTTAGTTGAGCGACTAAATTTCTCTAAATGACAATACTTTATGTCCGAGGATCCCAATTGCTGTACGATATGCCCAACATGAAGGTTTTTCTTGGCATCACTTTAATAGTTAGACTTATATCAGCATACAGATTGTAAATGGTCCAAAATTTTGTGTTATGCAGTGCTGTGAAATTCTGTTTGGGTGAAGTGAAAAGGCCGAAACCAAAGGCGAGAAAGTTATATTTTTGGGGATGTCTTCAAGCTTGGTTAGGGTAACTCCTGATAACTTCATCTTCATCCCAAGGAAAAATTGGACCAAAACTTAACAGTAAATAGAAAAAGCCAGGAAATCCCGCTAAACCTCGCACATTTGTTTTGCTGCCTCAGTTGTATCAATGTTTATAAAATCACAATGATATCTGGTAGTTCTTGAACCCATTAACCTGTTCTAATTTTGTAGTTACTGGTGTTTCTTACTTCTTTTACCATTAATATTGTAAGATCTCTGATTGTGTACCGTGTATATTGACACGGTTTCATTCAAATATCCAAGGTTTTTTTTTTCGTGTAGTCGAAATCATGAGAATTTTTTTATGGAGCCATTTGGCCACAGTTTTCGACCGATGTTTCTGAAACAACACGGAACACATACGACTCAGACTCATCTGTTAGTAGAACACAACCCAACAATAATGGTGCTGTTATTCCCAAGAGAAACCATGAAAAGTGTTTTCTACTGCAATCTTCATATCTTAGAATGAGTGTTAAGTCACCATATATAATCTTAGAAGCCATGCTTTTGATCTTAGATATTATAAATATTTCTCTGCTTCAATTGCTTCCTCCAACCATCTCAACAATCTCCAAGCAAAAATCAAACATGGCCTCAAACAACACTACTCTCCCAGCCGCTGCCCCCGTCTCCACGCAACCATCATCCCCAGACCAGCCAACGGTCATAGTTATCGTGGTCATATCCTTTGGCTGCCTCTTTGTGCTTGGATCCTTTTTGCTGTGCATTTGGTGCATTTTCAAGAGGCAATGCAAGAAAAAGGAAGAGAAAGTCCTTAGGGAGAGGAAAGACGTGGATGTGGACGAGCATTTAAAGGTGCAGGAGTTGGTACTACCCGGACCCCACGGTCCCAAGACGATGGTGGTATCGGTGGAGGATGAAGTGCATGTGCACACCGATGTTCACAAGGGTGAGATTGAAATGGTTGGTAAGGGACTGCACGCTAATAAGCCAAGAGATGTCGGCGATGGGGTCGGTTCTAGTTCTAGCCAACAACGATTGAGCCATGCGGAGCGCCAAGTTTGATTATGATTGAGTTACTACATTGCATGATAATTGAGATTATGGGTTCCGAGTTCTTATTCGTTTAATTTCATCCGCAATAAATCAATAATAAACATTTGTATCTGCACAAAAACTTTAAAAAAGACATCTTTGAGAATATTAACGAGAGATCTCTTAATAATAGTATGATTAGGGAGTACTCTGTATTCTTTTGGGTTTGGGAAAATTTAAGGCATGAGTTCATTCATTGAATACTCCGTACAGTAGAGGTTTACGTAGCAAATATGTTCACTGCGAATCTACAATCTACAATGAATCAATGGGAGCTTACACGTAGTCGCCTACTAGGGAGTACCAAACTACCAAATTGTTCCCCCACCGAATAATAAATCACACGGATTTTGCAACCATCACTGATATAATTTGTAGGTCTCTCTAATGGTTATCCTTACTATAAATTTGTAATGAATTAAATACTATTAGTATGTATTATCTGCATAATGCTGAATAAATGTTTGTATTTCTTAATATGGGTGAAATATGTACTCTGTAGGACTGTAGTTGTTTGTATTTATCTCTTAATATGGGTGAAATATGTATTCTGTAGTTGACAAGTGAGACCACATATTTATGACGGATATATAATTTAGAATTTGAATTAAGATGATTAGAAATAATGTAGAAGGGCCAAATAACCAAATTGGTAAAAAAAGTGGCTCAAAGGTGACGGATTGGTAAAAAAAGTATTGCCGGCGTCGAATAAGTAAAAAAAGTGACACCCAAGTGACGAATTGGTAAAAAATGTCGCTGGTGTCAAATAGGTAAAAAAAGTGGTACTGAAGTGACGGATTGGTAAAAAAAAATATAATCGTGTTATGGATTTAAAAAAACTTAACCGATGCAAGAAATTGGTAAAAAACGTAATCGGTGCCAAATTGTTACGGATTAAAAAAAATTATTCGATGCAACACTATTTAGGGATTAATGGGATTTCAAAAAAAAAATTTAGAGATTAATGTTCATAAAAAAAACAATCCGTCTCTTGTAAGACCGTTTCACATTAAGATAGTGTGAGACATGTTTCTAATACACTAACAACTAATCTAATAAAAAATAAAAATAAAATCAATTAAAAATAACTATCCATCTTATGAGAGGTCTCACAATAAACTTATTGTGAGACCGTCTCATATGAGTTTTTGTGTAAAATAAATTACCTAGCGTTTTGGGTCGATTTGGATTTTTTCAAAGTGTGCCGATATTGTCACATAGGTCTGTGTTTACGGCTCTTACGATACGGTGTAAAAAATCTAGACATGTCGAAACTCGATCCACGATCCATTTGACTCGAACCCGAAAAGATCCATTAATCTAGATCGAAATCCGACTCGACCCATATTGTAACACAACCAATTTAATGGATCTAAAATTTTATAATAAAAAAATTCCGCACGGTTAAAAAAAAATTTTGTCTACTCCATATTTATCATAGCTCATACAACTCTAAATAAGTCGGCATCACAATCAAATGAGTCATCTTGACGAAAATTTGTTTTTTTTTTTCACCGTACGGAATTTTTTTGACGAGAAGATTTTAATTTAGATCCGTTAAATTAGTTGGGTTACAATATGGGTCGAGTCGGATTTCGATCCTAAATTAATAGGTCTTTTCAAGTTCGAGTCAAATGGGTCGTGGATCGAGTTTCGAAATGTCTACATTTTTTACACCGTAGCGTAAGAACCGTAAAAACGGACCAATGTGACAATAATATCGGCACACTTTGAAAAAAAAATCTAAACCGACCCAAAAGGCTACTCCCTCCGGTTACTATTTTTCGCCCCACTTCATTAAAATACTCCTTACATATATTCATGTAGTGGGGCGAAAAATAATAACCGGGGGAGTAGTTAATTTATTTTATTAACCTTAATTTCTAAATAGTGTCGCATAGATTAATTTTTTTTAATCCGTAACAATTTGACACCGATTACGTTTTTTACTAATTTCTTGCATCGATTAATTTTTTTAAAACCCGTAACACGGTTAATGTTTTTTTACCAATTCGTCACTTCGGTACCAATTTTTTTAACTATCTGACACCGGCGACATTTTTTACCAATTCGTCACTTGGATGCCACTTTTTTTACCTATTCGACACCGGCGATGCTTTTTTTACCCATCCGTCACCTTTGAGCCTCATTTTTTAACAATTTGGTTATTTGGCCAATGTAGAAGTAAAGATTGGGGAATCGGGATTGATGGAGGATAATCCAAAATGGGGTGACTAGTCAGTCTCAATCCCCTTCCAAATATTGCAAAATAGTGAGCAGTACAGGTCTAGTGTGATTTATAGCCAATTAGGCAATTGATACTATGTTTAGTAAGGAGTAGTTACGTCAAAACCAGGAGGCTCCATCTAAACCACTTTCCTTTTAACTGTTTACACCCTCCAATGGTTTTCTTCTCTTTGTTTATCAAAATCAAAATCAATCAAAGCCTATGGACATGGTTTTAAACAACTACTCGTACTAGAAGTAATATCATGATGGATACAACTAGATATTACTCCATTGTTCACTTTTTTTCCACACTATAAATATCACCCACCCCATTTCATCTTCTTCAACAATATAACTAGTCAATTCATATACAAACAAAAAAACTACTCCGTACTCCCTAAGTTTTTGCAAATTCACTTGTTTTAGTAATTAAATACCCATTCATTTCATTTCATTTCTTTGAAATTAAAACCACACCAAGAGAGAGAGAGAGAGATTATGTCGAACACTGCTGGGCAAGTTATTCGCTGCAAAGGTAACTCATCTTATTACTTGTTTTTTTTTTTATTTAAGAAGAGCCGAGATTCGTACCCGAGACAGACAGGTTTTCTCGTGACGTTAACCAGTAAGTTGCTAAATTTGTTTAATTCGTACCCGAGATATGTGGAATTTATTTAATTAATTTGTTGCATGTCGCTCAGTCACAATCGATCATCCTTAGTAAGCAATTTCTTATTTTAATTGTTTGTTAAATCAATGCGCCTAAATGGATCAACAATCCATCACTAATACGAGTACATATTTTGATCAACTTCCTCGGAAAGTTCGCTTAATACGAGTAGATATTATTAGAGCTGGCAAACCTGATCCGATCTGAAACTCGAGTAAAATTGACCCGATTTGACCCGAAAATGTAGTGACATGACCGACTCGACCCGATGATGACCCGTAACCTGATATGACCTGCTTCAGGCCGACCCGGACCCGACCGGAGGTGACCTGTAACCCAAAATGACCCGATAAATTATCTGACCCGACTTGACCCGAAAATGATCCGACCTAAAAGCTGACATGATGTGATCCAATGAAGATAACTAAAAAAATAATGTTAACTTAAAATATTACGTATTTAGTTTTTTCTTTAGATATTCTAAACCAGACATCGTTAAAAAAATAAAAAAATATTAAATAAAAATTGCTTTAAAATATATTAATCAAACCTAAGTTAACTCGCTAATTATTGATCCGATGAGACTTAACCCGTCCAATTTTCAATCCAAGACATATTTTATAAAATTCATCCTATTTGCAGTTGTCTACCAAAACTATTGAAAAACACAATGAAAATTGAAAATAATTTGTATCAAATGATACATTTATACACTCCGTAGACAATAAACAACCAAATTCTTTTAATAAATGATAAATAATAAAAAAAAATAAAGCGTATACCGAATTAATGGTTTAAACTAGATCCGAACATGATCCGACCCGATAATGACCCGAACCTAATAGTGACCCGACCTGAACCCGGATGACCCGACAGCTCGGCCCGACCCGGAAGTGACCCGAAACCGACCCGACCTAAACCCGACACAAAAATTGACCCGACTAACCCGACCCGTAATCGACCCAAACCCGACCCGACAACAGTCATAACCCGATAATAACTCGACCCTACGATGACCCAACCCGAACCCGAACCCGACCCGTCCATCCGAATGCCACCTCTAGATATTATCACTCCACATGGCAAATGTTTTTCCGTTATTGGTACCGTGATACGGAGTACAAAGGAAAATTGAATTTAACTCATTATTAAACGATAAAGTTAATAACGTAAAAGAAAGGGTAAATTATTGAGATACCCGGCCCAAGATGGATGAGGTAGGTCAGTCAATTTTTCCATGACACTGACACACCAGTTGAGAATTCTCCCATATTTGATCATGGTTGGCCCAACTCTATCACTCCACAATCATGCCATTTTATATCGTAGATTATAGTATGCGGCCGGCATGCCGCTCTCCCGGTTTAGCGAGAAATACTTCAATCTTAGAAACTATGAGGGAGTATGAATTAAAGTAGTGTATTAAAGTGTGTGATGATTTGAATGAATGTGGGTGTGCAGCTGCTGTAGCATGGGAAGCAGGGAAACCGCTGGTAATAGAGGAAGTGGAGGTGGCTCCTCCTCAGAAAATGGAAGTTCGTGTCAAGATCCTCGTCACCGCTCTTTGTCACACTGATGTTTACTTCTGGGAGGCCAAGGTATCCATCCCTTCTTCTTCTTCTTCTTGATTTTCCGATAATATGTACTGTAACTATGTAAGGAGTATATCTGATGTTTTTTTATACCATTTCAGGGCCAAACACCTGTTTTCCCTCGCATTCTCGGTCATGAAGCTGGAGGGTATGCATGATCATCACATCTCCCTCCTTATTTTTTAATTTAATTTAATGTTTATTCAAATGGATTTCAAAGTATTTAAGTTGGCTCTTAGTTAATGCATAGAAATTACTTACTGATGAAGGATGTTCCTTCCCTATTTGACAATTCAGAATCGTGGAAAGTGTTGGCGAGGGAGTGACAGAGCTACAGCCGGGTGACCATGTGCTGCCTGTATTCACAGGGGAGTGCAGGGAATGCGCTCACTGCAAATCCGAGGAGAGTAACATGTGTGATCTCCTCAGGATCAACACCGACAGGGGTGTCATGCTGAATGATGGCAAATCCAGGTTCTCCATCAATGGCAACCCTATCTACCATTTTGTTGGAACATCCACATTCAGTGAATACACTGTCGTTCATGTTGGCTGTCTTGCCAAGATCAATCCTGAAGCACCTCTCGACAAAGTTTGTGTTCTTAGCTGCGGAATTTCTACAGGTGTGATTTCAAATAATTGCCTTGCCGCGTAAACTCAAGCCCTGTATATAGTTGAATAAATTGTGTTATTTGGCCTTTCCCTGACAGGTTTTGGTGCTACTGTCAATGTTGCAAAACCGAAGAAGGGTCATACTGTCGCCATTTTCGGACTAGGAGCAGTTGGCCTAGCTGTTAGTATCTATCCTTAACATTACCTTACTATCCGTCATTTTTCTTATTCTTTTGTTTTCGCTGTTGGTTTAATCTAGATAGTTTGAGTATCTGAATATTCCTGCATTTATTGAGAATCAAGCTCGAGACCATTGTTTAAGCTAGATCAACTCTTTAACCATGATCAAGTTTTTTAGTGGTAGTTATGTTCTTATTGCTTGTGTATTCACTATTCAGGCTGCTGAAGGTGCTCGAGTTTCTGGTGCCTCAAGGATTATTGGGGTGGACCTGCTTCCTAGTCGTTTCGAACCAGGTAAATAGTCCATTGCCACAACAGATCTGCCCCACTAATCTAAATTGTTAAATGTAGTTAAAAACAAAATAAAATTGTATCAAATTTGCCCAAAATCTTTGAATTGAATTGGGTCTGATGAAGTTATTTGTACCTATTAACAGCGAAGAAGTTTGGTGTGACCGATTTCGTGAACCCAAAAGACCATGACAAACCAGTGCAAGAGGTCAGTATTCTATGCCTTTCTTATATTCAGTGGCCATATTTTGTTCTTCATGTTCCCGGTTGATCTCGATGAAAATATATATACCCTAATTGTTTGTCAGGTAATTACTGAGATGACGAATGGTGGAGTTGACAGGAGTGTTGAATGTACTGGAAATGTCCAAGCTATGATCTCTGCTTTTGAATGTGTCCATGATGTATGCCCTCAAATCCCACTGAAATCCATGTTTTACCAAGACTACTGAATCTGGTGTCCTAGTTTAATTAATAAGATCATAATGTTGATTTGATTGCAGGGTTGGGGTGTTGCTGTCCTTGTGGGTGTACCGAACAAAGATGACGCCTTCAAAACCCATCCCATGAACTTCCTGAATGAGAGGACACTCAAGGGAACTTTCTTTGGAAATTACAAGCCCCGAACCGACATACCATCTGTGGTCGAGAAGTACATGAACAAGGTAAACATTCGCGCAGGCAGACGCGTATTGAAATGCAGGCAAAGTGATGGTAGTGAGTAATGAGATTGTGTTGTGTGCAGGAGATGGAATTGGACAAATTCATAACACATGAAGTGTCATTCAAGGACATCAACAAGGCCTTTGAACTTATGGCCAGAGGTGAAGGCATCAGGTGCATCATTCGCATGGAGCACTAATGCTGCAGGGAGAAGGTACATAACACATAAGAGCAAGAGTGAAGCAACAGAGGGAGGAATAATAAGAAGAGCATGTCACGCCAGTTTTTACCTTATGTCGTCTGTATTCTGTTTTCTGTATTTTGATTGCCCTTTATCGTATTGGTGACTAAATTTAAAGAACCTCAAAATCCTTTTCGTTTTTTGCTGCTGCAATAATATCTTCCCTCCATAACACAACCCCTGGAAAAGGACCCCATCCCCATCTCATTCTTCCTCCCACCACTTGTTCACTCTCTCCATATCTCCATTTTTAAAATATCGCTGCATTTCTACACTCCAAAATAGCCCATCAGGTCGACATAAAAACCATTAGTTCATTCACCCGATCTTCTATGGCATTCCCTCCCTTCACTTCCTCACTCGCTCAAAACCGCATGTCCACTTATTCCTCCAACCCCACCTCTTAGGATAAATACTTCAACCACACATAATAATAATATACTCATATAAGATAATCTAAACAATATTCGGAACATAAATATAACGAGTTTCATCAATTTGATGATATCCAGGGCCGGCCAATACATTTGAAAGTCATCTTCCAACTTTAACATTGAGGCCTTTACTACTCTTAAGTATTCCTTCATAAAATTACGTGAAAAGTAGCATTGGAGTCGAACTCACAACCTTCACGTTAACTTCTGGTTCCATTACTCATTATTAAAATTGTATGAAAAATATACATGGTGGGACTTTTTACTTGCTTGAGCCTGTTCTTAGAACTTGATTGCAACCCTTTTGGGTCCGCCCTGACTACATCCTCACTCTAATCTCACTAGAATTTTTATTGATGATAGAAGAAGTGTTCAATTTTTGCTTGTGTTTCTGCAATAACATACAACCTATATATAGTATATACAAATATACAATGAATATGATCTACTTATACATTGAAACTCTACATTCAAAGAATATATATATATGGAAAGGGAGGAGTGACTAGATAGGAATGAATGTAGTCAAAGTTGTATGTAGTAGGACGAACAAACTGGTAGCGTGAGAGAACACGAAGGATTTTAATTTGTTCGCGAGCAACTTTTTCACAAACAAAGTGGATATCCATTTCAAGGGGCTTGAGTCGCTGATGATTGACGGTATTTCCGGTGAGATAGATGGCATTGCCATTGTCGCAATAGATGATAGTAGCTTTAGATAGAGGGCAATGAAGTTTGAGAAGAAGGTTCCGGAGCCAGCAGGTTTCGACAACGGTGTTAGCAACACCGCGATACTCCTCACATACGAGCAAGGAGAATGAAGTTTTTGGAGACTTTGAGAGAGTATATGAACTAATACTAAGAGGTGAACTAATCCTATTTTTTTTTGTAGAACTTAATACTCTGTGCTAAGAAGTGAACTCATTCTACCTTCGAGTCGATCATACTAGTAGTCTAGTCCGGTACAAGTTATTGACATCGTTGACAAAAGAGAGTCGAGACCGGTATTGCCCTGTACTGATTAGTGATTAGGGGAGATTGTGGAACTAGAGTCTACAGATGATGAGGTGAGTGGTGAGGCAGAGGCTCAATGTTGGTGCATAATTCCAATTTTAACATTTTTTCCTTGTGTGAATGACCATTCTGTAACATCCTCTACCACAAATAACAGCTTACACTGTTTTACACCCAAATCACAGCAAAACCCAACTCAAAATGAAACATACTAGCTACTCACTACTAATTAAGTTGCAAGAAACAGAAAAGGAAAAAGAAGATGAAGGATGCATGTGGCACATGGTAACATTAATGGTGCCGGGATGAGGACGAAGGAGAAGATGACACGTGGGAGTCAGGCCTGGTTGTTCAAGGAAGACTGCGTGTTGGGCTTTCCATCTTTGGAGATCGGGTGGGGCTTTCCGTTTCCGTTTCCATTTCCATTGACGCCCATCTCAACTGAATGTTCTGCAGTTGTCTTCTTTACATCTCCTCCCTTCTTGTCATAGTAAATGAAGTACAGTATCAGCTGCATTGCTCCCAGTGCACATCCAAATCCATTCGGTACCTGTACCCCATTCAATTATTACAGTACTTGGTTTAGTCGGCAAAATAAATGTCTGATATATCGCGTCATTCAATTGATAGCGAATGTTTAAGAATTCTGTCCATCAATTATTTGATAGTGAAGGTTCAATCTTAACCAAACATGACAAATGTAGGTTTAAGCTGAAAGCAGGCCTACTTCTATTTTAATAACACGCAATGCATTATGCATGCACTGCTCAAAAAAGAATGATCAACTTTTGAGAAAAGGGACAATAGAGATTCCTAGAGAAAGTTTTTGTTGATGCCAACTGAAGCATTCACTCCACAAAAATCAAGTAACCAAAATTCCGATTTCCATGCGCCTACCTTTACCTCATGTATTCGGCTCATCACTCATCATGTTAGGTCCAATACACTTGAGGACAATGACACACACAACTCTGCTGATCACACTATATGATTCTACATTTCTAGCTACCTGCCTTAACCAACCAAGCCCGTTTTCTAGGATGCCTACCTAATTCGTTACAACCCGACTTAGTAGAGTAGTTGTAGAGTAAGATATACTTACAGCAATAAAAGGGTCACGACCAAGTAGTCCGAAGATGAACCAGGAAGTACCGCACAAGAAACAGAACAGTGACAGTAAGAACGGCATGTACTCCACACTCTTGGTCGTAATCACCAATTTCTGTAATTTAATAGAAGACGGATTAGTAAGTCCTAAAGGCCAAACTAGTAGCAGTAGGGTAGTGAGTAGTGACAGTCACTTGTGAATACAGATAAGTGGTTCACTACCTATAGATATGTTAGGTGCAAAGATTTAGGCTTCTCCAATACCATTATGAATAAGTGGAAGGAAAGTTGGGTGATTATAATACTAATACTAATATAAGCTTACCATGATGGAGAGTGGAGAGCCATACATGATGATGGAGAAAACACTAGCCGAAATTCCACAGAAAATCTTCCTCGTGTTGCCGTGAAGAGCAAAGACGGAAACAAGAGCGACGGTAGCAAAGATTAATAGGATCACAGCAAGGAGGGCTCCGATCTTAAGCTTCTCCTTCTTAGCAGCCAAAATCAGGAAAATGAGCACATAAACACCCTCGATGACAGCACCCGTTCCATTGATTGTTGTCACCAGGATGTTGTTTGGGGACACAAACGGAAGTCCATACCTTTCAAATTTCAAATTTCAAATGCACATCCATATATATTACTTGTAGATACGAAAACCATACATACCCAAACTCAACTCAATTAAGAACAAGATTTATTACATACTAATCTACAATCAGAGATATTAATTAATTAATTAAGTACTCCCAAATAAATATCCATAGCTATTTCCTAATTCAGTAAAATCTTGACTAAAGGTTTTTGAGAAAGAATGTTCATATATGGATGATAGGAAGTTTTGGAGGGATAACATGCATAGCTCATGGGTTAACGATAACAACATCCATTTACAAACGTCATTTTAACTCTTTTCAGTAATAAATACTCCATGCAACTCATTTTTGTCACAAACTCATGGTTTACCAACTCGTAACGGATCAGAAGATCTGTATATCAAGGAATCAAATTTACCCGAATTAAGAAGGAAGTAGTAAGAAAATGTGAATTTAATTGCGCAAATTACCAAGCTGAAAGGAGGTTGTTGAGCAAAGTCATGACATAGGGTACGCCTGAAAACTGCTCCGTGGATTTGTGCTTTATGATCCTCTTAAATGTAATGCTGCCATTCATCGTAACAACAACAACAACAACAACAACAACAAAACAAAACAAATTAGTACTCCTACTACTGTATTTCATCCCGTAAAAAGGAAAACAGATTTTATTTATTTCTTGCAGCCAAAAACATCAATTAAGAGCATTAATTGATCTCAACCCCCACATACAAACTTCAAGAAGAATCAGGCACAATTATTCACTCATTTTTGCTCCAAGAAAACGCCAAAAATATGCCCAAAAAAACATGATAATCAAGAAAATGACGGTACAGTAGAAATGAACTACACCCAGATCAAAAAAAGATGCCAACTTTGCTTCAACTACTGAACCAATAAAGTGACTATGATACAAAAACATGTTAAATTTCGCTTTCCCACAACTATAATCTTGTAAAACCAACATGTGAAGAAGTACATGACCAAAGAAAATGCAGAAAAACTATCCAAAATTGAACAGAACATCATAACAACAGACCAAAAGAATCCAAGAAAATATATGCACGAAATTTTTGTGATTTTGATGAACTGTGTACAAAAACAGTGTAACAAGTAAATACCCATTATATGAAATTTTCATAATTCAAAGAAATCATGCATAAAAAAGCATAATGGAGTGAAATCGACTTACACTGGAGCCAAGAACAGGAACAAAGCAGTTGCATTTCCTGCATTTTACAAAAAAAAAAAAAGAAAAAAGAAACAGAGTTAGACAGTAATTTGGACGAAAGATTGAAACTTTGAACCGCAATGTGAAAAAAAAAAAGTAAATCAAAGAACAATAAGTGCATGGAAAGAAAAAAACAGACCAAAAACTCCGAAGATGAAATGAGCAATATTCATGATTGTGAAATCTGTGTTTTGTTGTGAAGAAGATGGGAAAACAGAGGAGAATTTCAGGTATGGTTTTAGAAACCGAAAGAAAGGGAGTGGAGTGTGAAAGAATGATAGAACTTGTATTGTATTTGGTGGTATACAACGCAGAAATGGTGTGGGTTTATATAGAGGAAAATGGGAAGAAGTAAAGTGACGGGGATTTTGCTTCAACCGTTTTTGGGTAGGTGGTAAAAGTGTGGATTATGATGACCCGTATTTGTTGAGAGGAAAGGGACGTGGATTTGTGTAGTAAAATTCTGATCTTGCTACAAAGGATGTTGTACCCTCATAGCTCCTCATAGCCTCGTGGTCTCGTGGAATTGTACTCTGAAAATAAAGTTGTGGGTTGCTACATGCTAGTATTTCTATTTCTCTAGCTTGAGAGACGTTCACGTAAAACGGTTACCCTGTTCCTTCTAAAGAATTATCTGTCGATATATTATTTCTATGGAAAAATGATGGTCTTTTCTCGTTAAATGGCCAGATGGACCATCTTTCTCTGACCCACACATTCTGAGGCCTACTTAGCCATGACCCGTATAACTGTATAAGGAGTAAGGATATAGTGAAAATATGATCATGGTCTAATAACCGGCCTGATCAACCCCACATACAAACGATTCTAAAAAATTATGCTATTTGGATCATACTTGGGTCAGTCAAGAGAGAGTCAAGCTCGGTCCGACTCCTTCTTAGGTGTTCATCTGTATAATGTTTTGACATTTAATAAACATTATGTTTTTTTGGTCTCATCTATTTATTTGTTCATTTCATACTTAAAACTAATATGTTCGTTTTTTTTTAAAAAAAAAAAGAGAAAATTATCCGTTGACGGTTCGCAAATTAGCTCAAAACTTAATGCCATAAAGTAAAAAATAAATAAATTTGCGAGTCAATAAAATCTTCGTTAAATCTTGTAGCTAAGACCGCTAAGAGTCCCAGAATGGAGTTTACATAGTTGGAATTAGGGCGCCTAAGAATCAAAGAATCCGAGAATGTGTGGGTCATCTATTCGAATTATCAGGCTTCGGAATGTGAATTTTCCAATCTATACGTGGATGCTAGTTGGATTTCTAACGGATCAGCTACTGCAGGAATCAGGATGAGTTTTATAGAGCATAGCGAAGGAAATGGTGAACATAACCCCCACAAGGCGTTTAGTCACTCCATTTTTCGGGCTGAGGCGGTAATTCAAGATGAAGCAATTGTCATTCTAAAACCCCTTCGATGGGCTAAAAGAAGAGGTTTGCCCCACTGATTGCCTTCACTTGGTTTGGCAAACCGCATGTACTGAAGACGTCTATCATCCCGTTAATTGAAGCTACTATATATTAAAGATATTTTAGATGAATGTTTTTTTTTCCACTGTTTAGGCTTTAGATTTGTTTCTCGACCTCTTAATACACATGCGCATACACTCTATTGCTATGAAGGCTATAGGTATTAAGGGGGGAATGTTATGTTGGCAAAAAAACAAAGACCGCTAGAGTCCCGATCTCGTACGTAGTGTTTGTTGAAATAGATGCTTCTACCTCAAACTCTAAAAAAGATAAGTTATCTTTACTTTTTTTTGCCATGGGAAAAAGTCTCACCTTACCACCTACACATAGCAGCTTTCGCCACTTTATGTGCACTTGTGTTAAGGTTTCACGGTATAGTTCTCTTTACTATTGATTAGTATTTATTAGTCGACGTTTTAAGTAGCTCCTATTATGATTTTTTGCACATGCATGTGAATTATTTGTAAGAATTGAAAAAAAAAACATCCCTTATAAATTATGATTAGACCGTTAGACCCGGGCTTGGCATAGACCAACCCTAACTTGGCTCACGTGGGTCAATCCGTAAGGAGAAGGATCGGAGGCTCAGCAAGCTGCCCTCCATCGAGTATAATTCGGGACCGCTATATGATGAGGTCAGGCCACACAAATCTTAGAAAGTTGGCCCATGAGTCAACACCCGTACTAATAATACATTTTGGTGTTTACGGGTCCAAAATTGAATACACTGGACCCGTGAACACGAGATCAAAGCAACCAGTGTGGTTCGATTTAGGCATTTGATGAAGCACTTCTACACGAGACCGGACTAGACTGCGCATTCCAAACCTAGAGATGAACCGGACTAGGAGGTACAGCCCTAAACTAATATAGTGGCAGGATTGGAATTGAAACAAGCTAAGTGAGATGCAGATGCGTGCCGGCCTTTTGTGTTGATGAGTGTTGATTATGTGAGATTGACAAATTGTCCTATTTGCAACTCAAAGTGATGGGATGGATAATGCAGTCAGGGCTAGGCACCCATAATTGTTGGGATATACTTACTCATATTCATATTCATATTCATATTCGTGTTGGGAATTGGAAGGATCAATGTATGGGCACATGTAAGATTACTATGGATTTCGCATATCTTCAAAATGTAGTATTGTTATTGTGTGTTATACAGTCCGTAGTGCGTATAGTACAAGTGGCACTGGACAATGTATCACAGTGTAAGTATGGCATTAATGGCTTAATGCTGCGCTGCTTATCAAATTGCCCCATGACTCCGCTGGACCTTGGATCGATCGGGCTGTGCCCCAATTTGCTTCTTCTCCATTTTCTATTTCCTCACTCCCAAAATTACATGCCTATATCACTTTTGTCATAAAAACTTTGATTATGAATACATTAATTGAAATTAGTAATCTCTATATACTTTGATTATGAAAACTTTGATCATGAATACTTTGATTAGTAATCTCTATATATTAATTGAAATTTAGAAAAGTGAATATAAGAATTGAATGTTCAATCTTGTGTTTGAAGTAACTACGTAAGGTCCTATTAGATTCGAATTGAGAGAATAGCATTTATTGTTTGTACTAATATTACGTACTCCGTAGTATACACACTTTGTGATATCAATCAGAGTACTATCCTCCTAGATTGATTTTTCATAATAAACATCTACGGAGTAAGTTTCTAGACATACATTATTCATTGTTTTTATTTTTTTATCGTTGATAAGTATGTTAGTAGTGGAAAATTTCTCATTATGATACATATACTCTCTCCGTATTCAAATAATTGTCATTCTCACTTTTCAAGATACAATATCTCTCAAAATATATAACTATAAATATATTGAAATGTGTACTCATATCAAAGATCTTCTCGTAAAGTTCTTTATAGTGTAATTTTTATAAATTTTCAATCAATATATTTTTGTAAAAGTTGAACTTAAAGGACCATCTCGTATTTGAATAAGGATGGGATGAAGTAATTTGTGATATTCAGTTACTCTCCTGTGAGACCGTCTCACGATAACTTATCGTGAGACCTACTCACAGAAATAAAATAATAATAAAACTAACTAACCTCCATGTGAGAGGTCTCACGATAGCGGTTACTTAAGAATTGGAGGAGAATGTGCGAGTTTTGTAAAATCAAGGAATTAGTTGAGGTCATTGAAAACCAAAGATAAAAAAACATGGGCAATGCAACCATGTTTTACAATATAAATTGAGACTATCGAGACTGGAGACGCAACAAATAGGGAGTAAATCACAAAGGTCGATCATTGTCTCATTGATGTATATTTACATTTTACAACAACCCCATTTGATCTTATTATCCGATTCCTTACCATTTATTTGTCACCAACTAGCTTCTTACTATTCTATGAATGTGCAATTTTTACGTGTATGTTACAATGGCGGACATAGGGTTATTGAATAGGGGATAAAATGATAATTTTCAATAAATTATTAGTCATTTTAGAACATTGTCTTTAATTAATTTGAAATAAAGCACTTAAAATCGTCACTAAAAGTGACGTGTTTAAACCCTTAAAGCCATAACTACATACACTATTTTTTCCCATCAATGTAGTATTAAAGCACCGTATTCTCAACCCTACGTGGACCCTATTTTGATAATAAGTTTTTAAACCGATTTTGTTTTTGAGCATTTAAGAAAAATGATGAAATGTGTTTGAATTACCTATACGAAGTACTCCGTGTAGCTCTTTTAAGAGGCAATTGTTTTAAGAGCATTGCAGAGGTTTGAACCCCTAACCAATTGTACACAAACATGTTATTTACCAACTAAGCTACTCAGGTAACAAAATACGAAATATAGCGTATAAATTTTAGAACTCTCATGCTATACATTACATTTGCAATGGTAAAATCGCCACTGGCATGTTATACATCCAAGTGGAGAAATAAAAAAAAGGTGGGAATTGAGAAGCAAGCTAAGTTACATAAATCGGGGAAAATGGGAAGTCTTTGGAACCCTTCTTTAAAGGGAGTACTAGATACCCTAAAACATTATATTTAGGGAGTCATTCGGAATCAATGATTCGATGTCCCTTGATTTATGAAGTTGCTTAAAGCAGATTCCGGACTATCGCGCTAGCTAACTACACCCTAACGTGGCATATACTCCTTGGTTTAACTTATCTAAGAACCAACATCCATTATTATTATTATTATTATGCGCTTTTTTATTGGAGTGACGTATTAACTACTCTCTTATCTTCTTAATCACAAATTCTCATGTGACACGGAATCAATAATTTCTCATGTGTCATTGTGTGAGAGGTCACAAAAATACAAAATTATCGTATTGTTAGATACTTAGATAGTCTCATATAAGAAATGTCCAAATATCCTTTAAAATATTTAGATTTCATAATAAGAGAAGGATAAGTTTGTATTTTGTTGTCTTATTCATCTTAGGACTCGTATACATATATAGCACATAACCGGGAACGAAACATTGAACCCGACAATGACTATTCGAGAGTTACAACCTTACGAATTCCAATACTTATTCAATTAACACTATTCAATGAAGCTTAATAATACGATTCACTTCATATTCCTTAATACCCTCCCTCAAACTGGAGCGTGGAGATCAATAACGCCCAGTTTGCCGAGAATAAAACTGAATTGCGGTGAACCAAGAGCCTTGGTAAATATATCAGCAAGTTGAACCGTAGTAGGGACATATGACGGAGCAACAAGACCTTCTGTAATAGCGTCACGAACAAAGTGACAGTCGACTTCTATGTGCTTCGTCCGTTCATGAAAGACGGGATTTTTTGCGAGATAAAGAGCAGATTGATTGTCGCAAAAAAGAGACATGGGCTTTGACAAAGTAACACCCAAACTAGAAAGCAGACCAGTAAGCCATTTCAGCTCACAAACGACAGAAGCCATTGCTCGATATTCAGCCTCGGTGGAAGAAAGAGAGACCGTAGGTTGTTTCTTCGTTTTCCACGAAATAGGAGAATTACCCAGAGAAACGAACCAGCCAGTAACGGAACGTCGAGTGAGAGAGCAACGGGCATGATCAGAATCACACCAACCGGTGATATGAAAGGTGCTATCAGCACGAAGTAAAATTCCTTGACCTGGAGAATTCTTCAGATATTTGACGACTCGTAAAGCTGCGTCCATATGTTCTTGGCGAGGTTGTTGCATAAATTGAGACAAAGTATGGAATCGGGCCGAGTAACAGCAAGATATACAAGGCGCTCGACAAGACGCCTGTACCTTTCAATATCATCAAGCAACAGACCTTGAGCAAAACTAAGACAATGATTTTGCTCTATGGGAGTGACGGCCGGCCGTGAGCCTAAAGACCCGGTTTCTGAGATAATATCAAGAGCATATTTACGTTGATTAAGAAACAAACCTTTGGTGCTTCGGGCAATTTCTATACCCAAAAAAATACTTCAAACGACCAAGATCTTTCATACGGAAACACCGCCCCAAATAGTCTTTGAAGGATGACACAAATTGTGAGTCATTCCTCGCAATGGCAAGATCGTCAACGTAAACTCGAACATAAATGCAAATATCATTACGAGCATAACTAAATAATGAATAATCCGAGTAAGATTGGGTAAAACCATAGTCACGCAAAGCACTAGCTAATTTAGCAAACCAACAACGAGGGGCCTGTCGTAAGCCATAAAGAGCTTTACGTAGCCTACATACCTGTCCGTCTTTACCTTTCTCAAAACTTGGTGGAATCTTCATATATACCTCTTCAGAGAGGTCCCCATGAAGAAAAGCATTATGAACGTTCATTTGGTGCAATTCCCAGTTTTTTATAGCTGCGACGGCTAAGAAAGTACGGACAGTGGGCATCTTAACCACGGGGGCAAATGTTTCTTCATAATCTATGCCTTCAACTTGATGATTCCCAAAGGCGACTAAGCGAGCTTTGAGTCGTTCAATACTCCCATCGGAATGGTATTTTATCTTGTACACCCAACGACACCCGAGTGCCTTTTTGTTTGGTGGAAGGGTCGTTATTTCCCATGTTTTATTATCCTCAAGAGCTGTAATCTCATCTTTCATAGCCTTACGCCATCCCTCATCCTTTACGGCCTCGGCAAATGTGGAAGGTTCAATTCCTGTAGTAATAGCCGCAAGAAAAATACGATGGTTCTCGGAGAATTTGTTGCAATTAATATAATTGGCTAAGGGATATGGAGTACCTGAGGACGATGAAGGAGCAGGAGTCGATGGTGAGCTAGAGGAGGATGGACAATAAATCGTGCCAACAACAAAATCTCGAAGATGAGTAGACGGTATACGTGGTCGATGCCCTCGACCAAGAGGAACAGTGGGCTCAATTGTATCATTAGCACATTCTTCACGAGAAGGCTCTGCATCAAGTTGGTTTGTATCAGCAGTCTCGGGTTCTCCTGTGTCGGTCGTAACCTCCTCGTCCGATTCAGCACAATTAACATTAATAACCGGTTCAAAGTGTTCTGTCGGTGGAGCAAGACTAGTGCTCACATCATGGGAAGACGATTGATACGGAAAGTGTTCCTCATAAAAAATAACGTCCCGTGAGACAAGGAAAGTTTCAGTGGCTAAATCGTAGACTTTCCATCCTTTTTTATTATGTGGGTACCGACAAAGATACACTTACGACTCCGAGTAGCAAATTTATCTCCGTGAGTATTTTTATTATGGACAAAACAAAGACACCCAAATACTCGTAAATTTGAATATACCGGTGGGACTCCAAATAATATCTCATATGACGTTTTATTTTGGAGAACCATGGAGGGAGTACGATTAATTAAATATGCTGCACTCAAAATGCATTCACCCCAACATAACTTAGGTAAATTGGCCTGAAACATAAGAGCACGAGCAACATTAAGAATATGTCGATGCTTACGCTCAACCCGACCATTCTGTTGTGGGGTCCCGACACATGACGTCTGAAAATGTATTCCTTGTTGAAAAAAATATTCAGCCATACAATTGAACTCTGTCCCATTGTCACTTTGAACCGTTTTAACTTTTTTTGAAAATTGTGTACGGACATATGGCTAGAAAATTCATAAACATCTCGGTTACTTCCGTCTTATCAAGTAACAAATAAACCCACACACAACAAGAACAATCATCGACAATTGTTAGAAAGTACTTAGCACCACATGAAGAAGGAAGTCGATACGGTCCCCATAGATCACAATGGATCAAATCAAAAATACTTGTAGCAGTTTTATCATTCAAATTAAAACTGTGTCTATGTTGTTTTGCGAGGTGACGGATATCGCAAACAAAATTATTATTCGAGCTAAACTTGCTAGCAAGAGGAACGAGTTTTATTACTTTATCAGCTGGATGACCGAGACGACGATGCCATAGTTCAAGGGAACCATCACTTACTCGATGCACGGTTGCTTGTACCCTTTCTTCACAGAAAATATAAAGTCCATCCTTTAGCTCACCGACTCCAATCATCGTCCTCGAAACATGGTCCTGAATATGACATAAATTATTAGTAAATAGGAAGGAAAAATTATGTGAGGCACTAAGTTGTGAGACGGAAATTAAATTGCAATTCAATCCCGGGACAAACAGAACATTGGTTAGCAAAATATGGTCATTCAGCCGCACAGTCCCAATGAATGTTGCTGTTTTTTGTTGTCCGTCAGGCAGTCCCACAATACGCGGTGCTATTGTTTTCGTGTTAGTTAGACACGAGAATGTGCCCGTCACATGATTAGAAGCACCTGTATCAATTAACCAATAATTATTCGTACCACTCAAACGTTCTTCTTCTGATATTGAAGCATGACTAACAACAACGTTAGCCCGAACCGAGATTTTGTTTCCTGATCCTCCATTTCCAGCCCGTGATGCCCGCAATTCAGTAAGTGTACGGGGTCGATTTCCCCACCATTCCGGAAAATTTGATTTTTAATATAACATGTGTTATCACTATGCCCACGTGAAGTACAGTAAGTACAAGACAATTTTTGTCTTTCTGCTCTCTCCCGGTCACGAACCTCCTTCCAATCGGGTTTTGATTTCACGGTATAGGCCATAATTTCTGTGGAATCGGGCACGATTAAAGTAGTGTTGCGAAGTCGTTCTTCTTGGAGCATCACATGGTACACTCTATTTAGCGAAGGCAGAGGATCTAATGCCAATTGTTGGGACCGAGTCGTCCCATATAAAGTAGCATCGAGACCCATTAGAAACTGGTGAAGGCGCTCCGTGTCCTGTCTCGTGGTTGCTTCTTTGCTAATGTTGCAGGTACAATGACCGCATTTACACACAAACGGTGGCTCATGTACGGTCAAAGCATCCCACAACACCTTCAATTTCATGTAATAAGCGGTTACGGTCATCCCCTTAGTTTGAATACAATCCTTGATTTGGGTCTTTATAGAGTGAATTTTGGTGCCATCAACGACGGCAAATTGTTCCTTCAAATCATCCCATAATAATTTTGCTTCCTCAAAGTAGGTAATACCATCTTTGAGTTCATTGTGAATGGAACGCATAATCCATTGGACAATGGTACAATTGACCACTTCCCATTGATCCAAAAGTGTTTTGTCGGTTGGTTTCTTTATTACTTCCGTCACAAAATCCAAATTTTCTTCTTGCTTTTAGAGACATTCTCATGGAACGACTCCAATCTTCATAATTTTCTCATCGGAGTTTGATGTGAGAAATATCTATTCCGGGACCATCTTGGGTCCCTAGATAATAAGGTGATAAAGGATCAATTTTTGTGATGTCGGTTTTCTCGGTATTGATGCCGCCTGTCATCGTAGGACAGAGAAGCAATGGAGTTTGTGTATTTATCAGGAAGGAAACAAATGCTCTGATACCATAATAAGAGAAGGATAAGTTTGTATTTTGTTGTCTTATTTATCTTAGGACTCGTATACATATATAGCACATAACCGGGAACGAAACATTGAACCCGACAATGACTATTCGAGAGTTACAACCTTACGAATTCTAATACTACTTATTCAATTAACACTATTCAATGAAGCTTAATAATACGATTTACTTCATATTTGTTCCGGTTACGGAAACAATCTACCCGGCCTAGAATCCGGGTATTGTAATTGAATTGATGATGGATAATTAGTCGCTTGATTCTCTTGATCTCCCCTTCCTCTCACTCTTGGAATCGGACTTTCCCGACGGAAAATGGCCTGCTCCCTGCACAATAAACGCACAGGGCCTCGGAGGTTGTCCGAGGAAACCCTCTCCGATGCCTAAGTCAGTCCGTGAAATGCCTTGACGAACCTAGCTCGTGAGGAACTAGGCGGCGTTTTAAGAGTAAGAGTCTAGAGAGAGAAAATCCAACCCCCTTCATGTGGGAAATGGAGAGGTATTTATACCTTCCCACAAGAGAGAGAAGGGGAAGAGGAATGGTTGGATGGGAAAGTGACAAGTGGCGGCTTCTCATCCATCCATTCCCAATTACCTTAGGCAAAATGACGAGAGGGCCCCTGGGATCCCGGCCCTGTTGGCCAGGGACCTTTCCAGGGCAGACGGTCTCCGGGCAGGGGCTGCTAAGCTCTGGCAGGCTGGGTTGGGCTGCGCTCTCAGCGGCTGACGGCCAGACTTTAGCGCTTTCATGCCTTGCTCTTGGTCCTTGCTGGGGGCTTGTCTTTCGACTCTCTGACAGGAATCGTCTCGGGGCCTGCATAGCAGGCAGTTGATTGACAGGCGGCCCACCCCCAATCAATTGGCCCTCGTCAGTAGGAGGGAAGTGAGACTTCTCCTCTGCTGACGACTCTTGCTTGGAGGGGGGTTGACTTCCAGGTCTGTCGCAGCATTTAATGCTTCGCGCCTTCCCAATGGAACTTTGTACTGTTCCTGTCAGGAATGCAAAGAGGCAGGAGCTCTTTCGTAATGATTGCCCTTTTCTTCTGGGCGGATTTTGGGGAACCGTGAGGAGTTCCTGATTGGTGGCTCTCCTCCCAGGGTGGTTGGAGCGCTCATTAATGCGGAGTTTTCCTTGGTATAAAATCTTTAGCTTCCTTGCTCATTTGCACTTCGTTTCTCCTTCAATCTCTTCTATTTTCCTCATTCTAAACATGACTTGGATCAAGAAAAGTGTTGTTCGCCGCGGAGTCAAACATGTTTCCTTCATCTTCAGAGGGTTCTGGAGGCTTAGATATGCACGGGCCGCCTATCTAGCTGTTCGCCGGAGCCGGCGTTCACGACTTCGCCTTCGCCGGAGGGGTCGGAAGGCCTCTATCAGGATGGGCAAACGCCCTAGGAGGTCCTCCCCTCCTGCCGCGCCTAGATTTAGGCGGTGCCCCCAGGGAGGGGGCTGCTACGATAGGGGGTGCCATGAGTGCTTTCCATGGCTGCACCCTGAACAATTCGGCCCTAACTCCGACACCGATTCCTCCCTGGAATCGGGCCCTTCTTCGCCTGTAAAGAAAACAGGTTGTCGCACTTGCGACGAGTCCCGAGCTGTCCCTTTTGGAAGGGATTGGGAAGACAGTAGCCATGACTCTGACGACAGCGAAGGTCTCGGCTGCCTGAGCGACAGGGACGAAGACGGGGCTTCAACTGACCCCTTTCAGGGTTCCCCAAGTTGGGACTGGGGTTCGGCTCTCGGGAGTCCCGGTAGTCCTGGAGATTATTCTCCAGATTTGGGGGACGACTAGGCCTGCGTGGCAGGGCCTTTAATTTCTGTCAGGCTGGAACTTTTCCGAGCCTTATGTAATTTTTCTTTCATGTCTGTCTCACGATGTATCCTCCCCTTGCGGGGTTTTCAATGAAATGAATATTTTGCGTATTTGAATTTTTTTTTTTTTTTTTTTTTTTTTTTTGAATGAGGTCATTGATTGACCTTTTTCTCTGACGTTTCTGTTTACCGAGGCTCTTCTTGAAAAAGGTGAGCAGTCGGTGCTCAGCGTGTGACACGTGGAAGGTCTTCGCAGGTTTTGTCAGGGATTCCACCTTTCGAACTTCTTTGGGCTTTTATATAAACCCATTTCCCCCTTCATTCTCCTCTTTTACTCTTCTCAACATTTTCACTTCCTATAATACTTCTTGAATTTGATCGAGCGTTTCTTTCTTTGAGGAGCAAGGATCATCTCTCGCCGCCATCTTTGACAACTTCACCGGCGTTTTTTAGGTTAGAACTTTTTTTGAATCTTTCGCCTCTTTTCTTCCCTTCTATAGCCTAAATGTCGCGAGCCCGCCCCCTTTCCCTCAATTCTCTGCTCGGAGGAACTAGCGGCGGCGACGATGGTCGTCGTGACGTAGCTTCTTCCTCCGGGGTTGGCCCCCGGGAGGGAGACGATCACAGGGGAGAGGGTGCTGAGTCACCCGACCCAGCTCCCTTCGACGTGATTGATTCTGATGACGAAGCCCTGTAGGTGGACCCTGCCAGGGTGGCCGGTCCTCTCATCCGCAGGGAGAGAGGGAGGACCTACTTTCTAGACAAAGAAAAGTACGTGATTCCCTTACAGACCTATCCCGAGGCTAAAAATAGGGACCTGATCTTGGAATGTGACGCGTCTAAGGCCATCGAGCAGTTTTATAATTTTGGGGAGGGGTATACTGTGGTGATCCCTGGGGAGAGAGACACAGTGTGTTGTCCCCCAGATGGTTGTGTAGCTGTCTTTCATAAGGCCCTAGAATTCGGCCTGCGATTCCCGTTGCATCCCTTCCTGGAGGATACTTTCAGGAGGATGAACGTCGCCATTGCCCAGTTAACTGCGACGGCTATTAGAGCATTAGTGGCCTATACTTGGACATGTTTATTCCATGGCGAGGGGCCATATATCGACGCCCTTCGTTTCATGGTTGGCCTCCAAATGGTGTCTTCATCTGGGGGAGATGGCTCCCCTGGTTACTGGTCTCTGCTGAGACAGAAAAAGTACGCCCTGGTATGGCCACCCATGAGCAGTCTCAAAGACTGGAAAAACAATTTCATATACGTCCATAGTGCGTCGGGGTGGAAAATTCCTAGACATTTTAGGAATCATGTTCATACTCGCATGGAGACGCGCGAGGAATATCATCCTCGTGTTGGGGGAAAGGCTCTGGAAGTCAGGCTGAGCCATAAGGAGAAGATTTTGATAGAAAAGTTTGAGATCGTGTCGGATAAACATGGGAACTTTTGCCCTGTTTTTTGGCTCCCTCACGCGGAGCTTATCACCACTGACGAGTACCTGCTTCCCATGGGCCTGATTCGTGGCCTTGAAGGTAGTTCTAGGATTTCCTTGTTGTCGCGATTTTCCAGGGATTTTATTTCTCCCTGCTTTCTAAATGACCGCCTCTCCTTTTCTGCAGATTCCTACTCTTGGAGCTGGACCAAGAAGCAGGTCAGGAGGTTAGGCTTGAGCGAGGAATTGCACGTTCTTTCAAAGCGTCCTTCTCTTCCGCCAAACTTTAAGAAAGGAAGTAAGGCCTTGATGAAGCTTGTGAAGGACTTCGCTGCAGGTCGAAGATTGCCTCTCCCCCCCCCGGCTGCCCTCGTTGAAGCCGGCGACTCCTACTCCCAGTATTCATGAGGGGGAGGCGGAGGTTACTTCAGGGGCTACTCCTTCTCCTGGCCAAAAACAGGGCGCTTCTTCAGCCGGCCCTCGGATCTCGCAGGGACGCAGCCTGGAGATTCGGAAGGGACCGGGGAGAGCGTTCCCTTGGAAGTGAGGAGGAAAAGGGAGAGGGAGCCCCCTAGTGCCGACGTGGTGGATTTGGAGGCGGACGTCTCTACCCCTGATGCGAAACGCCCTGCTCGTGAGCCCTCTAGCATTCCCTTCCCAGAGGAAAATGTGGAGTTCCACTACACGGCGGGGGATAGTGTGGATGTTTCGGGCCTGCTTTCTGACTCTGGGGCTGTCCTGGCCGACCGTCTTACAAAGATGGTAACTTCCACCTCTCATCAAGTGCTTCAATACATCCAGCGCACCTCCAAGGTCATGCTGGCGTCTGCGGAACTGGCGGCCCTCAGCCGCCTGAGTGATGAGGAGCTAACAGTTACCCCTGGGGCTCCTCCTCCCGACCGTCTGGCCATGATAGAGAGGGACGTCTCCCTGATAAGCTCTTTGAAGGAAAAAATGTCAAAGCAAGAGGAGGAGTTGGAAGAGGCCAAGAGGCAGGCTGATCGTTGGAGGCTGCAGGGGGAAATGGCTGTGAAGGAAGTTTCCAAGTTGGGGGCCGAACTGCAGGAGAGCCGTCAATCGTTGGACCGTGCTAACATATCTTTGGCCGAGATGGGGCATGTGAAGGGAAGGGTGACTGTCTTGGAGGAGCAGCTGTCACAGGCCAAGGGAGAATGGGCGAAAGAGAAAGAGTCTCTGGCTGCCGAGACTGAGGAAGCGGTGAGCGCCAGTTTTGCGAGCGGCGCCAACTCCTCTCTGGAATTGGTTATGGAGGTGATTGGGGAGATGTTCCCTTCTTTTGACGAGGACACTTTTCGGAGCCTCTATTCTGCCAAGGACGAAGCCCGGGTGGCCAGGCAGCCTGAAGCAGACACCAACGCTCGCCAAGATGCTGCGTGATGCCTCCTCTTCTATGGAAGCTTTTCATTTTCTTTGTGCTGAATCAGTGTTTCATGGTTTCTCTTGTAATATTCTGCTACTCGGTTTTTTCTTTGACTTTGTAAAAATCTTTCCACCCTTCATGGGTTGTTTGTAGGATACTTCTCTTTGCTTTTTATGGCGTAACTGTCTTAATTTAGGGATCTTCTTCTCGTTTGTTTGATCGCGCCTGTCATGGCCTGTCCCTGGTTTTTCGTTTTAAAGCCCAGGGGGTCTGCCCCCTGCTTGCTCTAGAGGTAAGCAGGGTAGCTTTTGTGTTTTTATACAAGGTTGGGGGACTTGCCCTCAGTCCTTGTTGGTACGGCCTGTTCTTGGCTTTTTGTTCAAAGTCCAGGGGGCCTGCCCCTTGCCTGCCCAAAGGTAAGCAGGGTAGCTTTTGCATTTTTTATACAAGGTTGGGGGGCCTGCCCCCAGTCCTTGTTGATATGGCCTGCTCCTGGCTTTTCGTTCAAAGTCCAGGGGGCCTGCCCCCTGCCTGCCCAGAGGTAAGCAGGGTAGCTTTTGCGTTTTTTATACAAGGTTGGGGGGCCTGCCCCCAGTCCTTGTTGGTATGGCCTGCTCCTGGCTTTTCGTTCAAAGTCCAGGGGGCCTGCCCCCTGCCTGCCCAGAGGTAAGCAGGGTAGCTTTTGCGTTTTTTATACAAGGTTGGGGGGCCTGCCCCCAGTCCTTGTTGATATGGCCTGCTCCTGGCTTTTCGTTCAATGTCCAGGGGGCCTGCCCCCTGCCTGCCCAGAGGTAAGCAGGGTAGCTTTTGCGTTTTTTATACAAGGTTGGGGGGCCTGCCCCCAGTCCTTGTTGGTATGGCCTGCTCCTGGCTTTTCGTTCAAAGTCCAGGGGGCCTGCCCCCTGCCTGCCCAGAGGTAAGCAGGGTAGCTTTTGCGTTTTTTATACAAGGTTGGGGGGCCTGCCCCCAGTCCTTGTTGGTATGGCCTGCTCCTGGCTTTTCGTTCAAAGTCCAGGGGGCCTGCCCCCTGCCTGCCCAGAGGTAAGCAGGGTAGCTTTTGCGTTTTTTATACAAGGTTGGGGGGCCTGCCCCCAGTCCTTGTTGGTATGGCCTGCTCCTGGCCTTTCGTTCAAAGTCCAGGGGGCCTGCCCCCTGCCTGCCCAGAGGTAAGCAGGGTAGCTTTTTGGTTTGCGTTGGGGGGTTCACTTTTCCTAATTTTGGCAACAGGGGGGCCTCCCCCTATTGCCCCCTGCTCGTTTGTGTGTGAAAGACGCGAGTGTGAACAGGCAACGAGTATAAATCTGAATCTTCTCATTCCTTTTGACATTCTTTTTTTTGACATTGGGGGTGGTCGGAGCCGTCGACATTTTTGATCGTCCTCCGCCTTTTTACTTTTAGTAGAAGTGAAAACTGTTTATGTTCCTGCTCAGACGTAGTATTTCTTTAACGTATCTGCGTTCCAATGAGCGCTCAGCTCTTGTCCCTCCAGATTGGCTATCCTGTACGTGCCTGGACCCAAAACCTGAGTTATTTGGTATGGGCCCTCCCAATTGGCACTTAGCTTCCCATGCTCTCTTGACTTTCCAGCCGCCTGTGTTTTTCTCAGAACTAGTTCGCCCACTTGAAAGCTCCTCTATCGGACTTTGCTATTGAAAGCTTTCCTCATTCGCTGTTGGTAGGCAGCGATATTGGTACCGGCTTCCTCTCTTAGCTCACTTACTAGGTCTAGGGCCTCAACCATCGCGGCTTCATTCTCAGCCTGTTTGTACTGCAGGGAACGTAGAGAGGGAATCCTTGTTTCAATTGGCAATAAAGCCTCTGCTCCATATACCAAGCCAAATGGGGTCTGGCCCGTAGACTCCTTCCTGGTGGTTCGGATGGACCAGAGTATACTGGGGAGTTCATCAGCCCACCTACCTTTGCATTCATCCACCATTTTCTTCAGGCCATTCAGAATTTGTTTGTTGGCTGCTTCCGCCTGTCCATTGGTTTGAGGATGACAGACAGCTGAGTAGGCGACTGAGATGTTGTGGCTTTCTAGCCAGATCCTTAGCGGGTCATTATCGAACTGTCTGCCGTGGTCAAATACCAGCATCTTTGGTACACCGAACCGGGTGATGACATTTCGCCAGATCACCTTCCGGACAGCCGGCTCAGTGATGTTGGGCACTGCTTCAGCCTCCACCCATTTGGTGAAGTAGTCTATGGCGACTATTAAGAATTTTCTGCCCCCTGTGGCCACGGTGAAGGGCCCTAGGATGTCCATCCCCCATTGAGCAAAGGGGATGGGAGATAGGATTGGCCTGAGCTCCTGGGCCGGGGCATGGATTGACGGGGCAAAGAGTTGACATTTTCTGCATTTTTGGGTCAGGCTCTTGGCATCTGCCAGCATGGTGGGCCAGTAGTAGCCTGCCCTGAGGGCCTTGTGGGCCAGCGACCTCCCGCCAATGTGGTGTCCACAAATCCCTGAGTGGATATCATCCAATACCTCAGCGGCCTGATCCGCCCGTAGGCATTTAAGCAGGGGATAGGTAAAAGATTTTTTGTAGAGTTCTCCATTAATGAATATGAACCAGGCTGCTTTAGCCTGTACCTTCCTTTTTTGTAACGAGTCTGATGGTAAGATACCGTGCCTCTTGTACTGGACGAAAGGGGTCATCCAGCTTTCCAGCTCTTCTTCCACGGCATTTATCGTTTGACAGGGATCAGTAGACTTCTCGTGTAAAACGTCAACCCATACTGATCTCCGGATGTCCTGCAGACTGGAGCTTGCCAGTTTTGACAGGGCATCTGCTCTGTTGTTCTGGGATCGGGGAATTTGTTTGACCTCATATGATTTCAGGCCGGACAATTCTCCCTTTACCATCTCTAGGTATGCGGCCATTGCCTGGTCTCTTGCTTCGTATTCTCCATTGATTTGGTTGGCGATGAGCTGGGAGTCTGTTGCTAAAACAATTCGTTCCGCCCCTGCGGCTTTAGCCAGCCTGACGCCTGCGAGTACTGCTTCATATTCTGCTTCATTGTTTGATGCTGGGAAAACGAATCTGAGAGCATGCTCAAAGTCGGTCCCCTCTGGGCTGGTTAATACGACGCCTGCGCATGCGCCGTTGGCCGTTGATGACCCATCAGTGTATACGACCCACTCCTGGGCGGGGGCTTCCTCTTCCCCTGAATGGGAGCACTCAGCCAAAAAGTCTGCCAGAGCTTGGGCTTTGATGGCTGTTCTCGGCTGGTAAGAGATACCTAGCCCACTCAGCTCAATTGCCCATTTCAACAGTCTTCCCGATTTTTCGAATTTTTCCAACACCTTTTCCAGGGGTTGGTCGGTGAGGACTATGACTGGATGCGCGTCAAAATAAGGTCTGAGCTTCCTGGCTGCAATTATGACCGCGTAGGCGGCTTTTTCAACCATCGGATAATTCTTCTCAGCTGCCCCCAGCGCATGACTCACAAAGTATATAGGTTGCTGGGTGCCTGCCTCTTCCCGTAGGATGACCGCGCTGACAGTTATATTAGTTACTGCAATGTAGAGGAAAAGTTTTTCTCCTGCTACTGGTCTTGCCAGGGTAGGGAGCCTCTTAAGATGGTCCTTCAGTTGCTCGAAGGCCTCTTTCTGCTCTCTTTCCCATTTGAACTGTTTGTTTCCTTTCAGAATTTTGAAAAAAGGAGTGGCTCTGTCTGCTGACCGGGCTATGAATCGTGCCAAGGCGGCCATTCGTCCCGTCAGGCGCTGGATGTCCCTGATGGTCTTGGGCTCAGGGAGGTCTAGAACTGCCTGAATTTTTTCAGGGTTGGCATCTATACCCCGAGAACTGACCAAGAACCCTAGGAATTTTCCGGAGCGTACTCCAAACGTGCACTTTTTCGGATTTAGTTTCATTTTATAAGCGCGCAGGGAACTGAAGGTTTCCTGCAAGTCTGTCAGGTGCTCCCTGTCTTCCCTGCTTTTTACGATGGCATCATCAACGTAAGCCTCAATGTTTCTGCCTTTTTGTTTTTCAAACACTTTGTCAACCAGACGCTGGTACGTAGCTCCCGCATTTTTGAGCCCGAAGGGCATCATCTTATACATGTAAGTGCCCGAACTAGTGATGAACGCACACTTCACCCTGTCCGGCTGCCACAAGTACACTTGGTGGTAGCCTGAAAAGGCGTCTAAGAAGCTTAGCATGGTGTAGCCACTGGTGGCGTCTACCAATTGATCGATCCGAGGGAGCGGATAGCAGTCTTTCGGGCAGGCTTTGTTCAGGTTCGTAAAGTCGACGCACATTCTCCATGCTCCAGACGACTTTTTGACCATGACAACATTTGCCAGCCATTCTGGGTAGTCGCAGACTTCAATGAAGTCTGCCTTCAAGAGTTTGTCGATTTCTTCCTTGATTGCTGCGTCTTTTTCTGCAGACATGTTTCGTTTCTTTTGCTTTATAGGGCGAGCATCCATGCTTACGTTCAGCTTGTGAACGATGCATGAGGGATCAACGCCGGGCATCTCGTCTGCAGAATAGGCAAACACGTCTTTGTTTTCTCTCAGAAGTTTGACCAGTTCGGCCTGGTAGGATTCCTCCAAACCTGTTCCTACCAGGACCTGTCTTCCTGGTTCTAAGTCCACCAGCATGCTTTCGCCCCCTGGTTCCAGGCGGTCGGGCGTCGGGTGCTCGACTGGGACTTCGCCTTCCCTGCAGGGGGAACTGTCAGCTTTTCTTTTTCCTTTTCTGTCCCTCTCGTGCTCTTGTAGGGCCACGGAGTAGCATTGTCTGGCTGACTCCTGGTCCCCACGTATCTTTCCTTCCAGCCCGAAGTCTGTGACATACGCAATGGTGAGAGCTCTGATGGAGATTGCGGCCTCGATTTCATCCAGCGTGGCCCTGCCAATCAGGGCATTATAGGCAGACCTTGCGTCCACAACAACAAAGGTTGCCCTGACATTCCTGGCTGCGGAACCTTCCCCGAAGGTTACAGGCAAGTCGATGATACCCATGGGCAGCACGCCGGCCCCACTGAATCCATACAGGGACCCGGGAGCAGGCCGTAGATGCCTTTTTTCCAGGCCCATCTTTTCGAAAGCATCCTTGTACAAAAGGTTTGTATATGCGCCTGTGTCTACCATACATCTTCGCACAATGTGGTTGCTGATTTCTAGGGACAACACCAGAGGATCACTGTGCGGATATATCACCCGTCCTGCATCATCAGGGGTGATACTTAGTGTCACTCCCTTTGGGCTCCCTTCTTTCTCAGCGTAGCAGATCTGGTTTCTCAGCTCGCGCATTTGCCTTTTTTGACTTCTTCGACTGAGCTGGCCCTCGGTGCCTCCTGAAATCACATGGATTACCATCCGGTTCTGCACTGACCCTTCGGGTTTCTCAGACACTTCCTTCTGAGACTTGTTTTTAGCTGCGTAGTTGGCCAACCATCCGTTCCTGATTAATTTCTCAATTTCATCCTTCAGGTGACGGCACTCTTCGGTGGTGTGGCCAATACAGTCGTGGAAAGTGCAGAATTTCTTTGGGTCGCCTTTTGGGCTGCGAGGTTTGCTTGGACGGTTCCATTTGGCAGTTTCTTTTTCCAGTTCGAAGATTTCCGCCCTGGATTTGTTCAGAGCGGTGTAACTATCGAATCTGGGTTGGTAGACTGGGCGTTCTTTCTTGGGAGTGTCTCCCTCTTCTTTCTGCTTTCCTGGTTCACCTCTGCCCCTTCCACCCTGCGGTCCCCCTTGAGGCTTTGTTTGGCCTGCAGGGGTGTCCGTCAGGCCGTGGAACTCCTCCTGCAGAATGAACCCCTCAGCAATCTTTCTGGCCATGGGCAAGGTTTCTGGCTGGGCCCTGATCATCTGGTTTTTCATTTCCCCTGGAAGTAGGGAGATTGTCAGGGCGTAGGCGGCGGTAGAATCGTCGATCTCCCTAACCTGCTGGTAGGATAGATCGAATCTCCTCATGTATTCTCTCACACTCTCACCCTTCTTTTGTTTCAGGGTCATGAGATCGAAACGGGTAAGGCGTCTTCTCTTATTTCCGGCGTACTGTTCAAGGAAAATTTCAGCCAACTCTATGAAGAATCTGATTGACCCCTGGCGGAGATCTCTGAACCACCCCTGCGCAAGTCCCACCAAGGTGGTAGGGAAAACTTTGCACCAGATGGCATCATCTACATCATACATGCCCATGTGGCTCTCAAAGGCTGCCAGGTGGTCTTCGGGGTCTGTCGTCCCGTCAAATTTGATGGTGGGCATTTTGATTTTTGGAATGGGGTACTCTTGTACCTCAGGGTGCAACGGGGTTTTCGTAGGTCTGCCTACCAGTCGTGACCTGCTTTCCCCAGACTGGTTACCATGAGATTCCCATTGTCTGTGGGTTGGCTTCCTCGTACTGGGGGAGCGGTGCCTCGGTGGCGGTCTGCTAGCTGCTTCGTCCTCTGTTCCCGAGGAGGTCTGCCTGGGCCTCTTCCTCTGGGAATGGCAGAGGTTTTCACCCTGATGGTACCTGGACTCGAGCGGCTGTCCTCGGTTGAGCCTGGATTGCAAGCTTTGGGATAAGCCAGGGGCCGACTGTTCCTTGGCCGCAGGTGTTAACCTGGAGAAAACTCCGCCTGGCCTCTCTCCTAAGCGTTTTGACACAGGCTCCCTGGGCCTCATGCGCTCCTGTAATCCTTGAGATAAGCCTCCCTGCCCTCCAGACGCCGACTCTGTCGTGTGAATAGAGACCGCCTGCTGGGTAGGTGGTTCTGGTTTGTCAGTGGTAATGCGCCTCTGCACATGCGTATACACTTGGGCTGTCCTTCTCGCTTTTCTCTGAGCGTTTCTGGCGGCGGTCCGCCTCGTGCCCCCGGCCTCGTCCCTGCTGACTGGGGATGGTTGCCTAGGAGCCGATGCGACCCTGCCCACCAAGTCCTCAGGTGTGAATTCCTGATCCAGCATCGCAGAGAAGAACGCGGCTGCCTGTGCCATCTGAGCTGGGGTCAGATTGAGAGCACGTCCAGGGCGTGCCCCCAGCTCGGGTGTCACGGCAGTGTTAGGTCCACCGAAGGGATTGGTTCCCTCGACCCCAAGGATTGTGGTAGGAGGGACCCTCTCCAACAGTGGCATTCCGTACAGGGGGGTCACCGGAGGGACCGTCGGACCCGGTCCTGCACTGTCGTCGACGATTTCTGGCATGATTGTGTTTAATTTTGTGGTTATGAGTGGTTGATTTTAGTGGGTAACTCGTGAGCACAACCGTAAGTTCCCCACAGACGGCGCCAAATTGTTCCGGTTACGGAAACAATCTACCCGGCCTAGAATCCGGGTATTGTAATTGAATTGATGATGGATAATTAGTCGCTTGATTCTCTTGATCTCCCCTTCCTCTCACTCTTGGAATCGGACTTTCCCGGCGGAAAATGGCCTGCTCCCTGCACAATAAACGCACAGGGCCTCGGAGGTTGTCCGAGGAAACCCTCTCCGATGCCTAAGTCAGTCCGTGAAATGCCTTGACGAACCTAGCTCGTGAGGAACTAGGCGGCGTTTTAAGAGTAAGAGTCTAGAGAGAGAAAATCCAACCCCCTTCATGTGGGAAATGGAGAGGTATTTATACCTTCCCACAAGAGAGAGAAGGGGAAGAGGAATGGTTGGATGGGAAAGTGACAAGTGGCGGCTTCTCATCCATCCATTCCCAATTACCTTAGGCAAAATGACGAGAGGGCCCCTGGGATCCCGGCCCTGTTGGCCAAGGACCTTTCCAGGGCAGACGGTCTCCGGGCAGGGGCTGCTAAGCTCTGGCAGGCTGGGTTGGGCTGCGCTCTCAGCGGCTGACGGCTAGACTTTAGCGCTTTCATGCCTTGCTCTTGGTCCTTGCTGGGGGCTTGTCTTTCGACTCTCTGACAGGAATCGTCTCGGGGCCTGCATAGCAGGCAGTTGATTGACAGGCGGCCCACCCCCAATCAATATTCCTTAATATTTCAACAAAAATTAAAGAAAAAAAAAACTATTTCAGGTAAATGTCGAAAACTATGGTTAAGCAGACCTCACACAACCGCCCATGCAATGTGAAGGGAAAGAATATTATATACTGTACGTAGGTCATATAGAAAAAGTTTGCATCAATTTTAATTCTCAATGATTTGACGCCTCAAAAATGAAATGACCAAATAATGGCCATGGCCATTAATATTAATCAAGAGACCTCCGAAATTGTTAAATTAATCCATTTTTAATTTATATATGTAAAATTGACATTTCCTCCGTCTCACCTATTTGTTTACACTTCTCACAAATAATATATCAAAAGTTAATACATGATATATCGAGATAGAAAAAATATAATACAAATAATGTAGAGTATTAATTTTGCAAAACATTGTAGCAAGTTTATAAGTACATACTACAATACATACGATTGTGGAATATTGCGTTTGTGAATGCCCCAAAATTGGTTGTAGATAATATCTTTAAGAAGGAGTGGACCGAGTGGTATAGTATTATTATGCGGATTCTACAACTTGCTGCCCAATACGAGTACTTAAATCCAGATCCGTATATACCAAATTCGGGTATGCGGAAATCGTATGCTCACAAGAAACTGTATCGAGTTTATAACTTACAAATGTATACACGATGGTTTTTAAACCTAACAGGTACTCTGTACTCCGTATATAGTTTTGCTCACCCATAATCTTAGTTCATACCCTCGGCACAATCAAAATGCAAAAAATATGGTTGAAGTGATGATGAATTGCTTGTATACGCCAAGACACGGCTACCATGCTATGGTTCTCACGCGTAATACTAATAACGCATTTTTCATTTCGCTGACACACCACGAGACAAAGTGCATCTCTCTATCCTGCTGCTGAGCCATTTTCTCCTCCAAATATGGCCAATCGACATACACAATATGATTTCATGAAGCACGATCCACTTCACTCTCTATGCTTTACCTCTAATTTTTCTTCCATAAATTCCACGGCATCGTACACCCTTAGGTCTTATCAATAAAAAAAACCTTAATTATTTATTTTCTTAAATTAATTTCGGGAAACTATATGATGTGCGATGTCATCTCGTGTTGATTAGAAATGAATTTTATCCCTTGGTGTTTGATTCGGTCAACCGTATGAGTGACCAATGGAAACAGTTTGATATGGATAACATGCATGAACAGTTTGATATGGATAACATGAACAAACTGTTTTCCATATATATCAGCATTCGGCGGTTAACAGAAATAATACAAAGTATCCAGAATTTTAGAGTGATAAACAAGCAGAAATGGAGGCAACATTTTACGTCATAAATTCTTATTTAGGACGGAATATTTGTTATATATTTATAATTGATCAAATATAATAAACAAGACAAAAGAATAGAATATATATACTTAAAGGATTAATAAAATATTAGTCTCATATATATATATATATATAGATGTAATATTTTTATTTAATTCGTTACTATAATTTTGAGATGGATATACCCTTTTATTTGACCAAATCGTTACATCTGAAATTCATTGAACGCTTGTAAATGAAGTCAAGGATTAGATACGTGGTGTTTGATAAAAAATGCAGCTCCCATGCAGAATGCCATGCACACAATTGGATTTCGTCACACATAGAAAGGGAGAATACGTACACTAAAAATTGCTACTCGTAATAGATAAGTCGTACTCGTTAGGGTTTGAGTCATAGACTTATTATAGTGAACAAATAAAAGTGGGTTAAATGTTGTATGCATGTACACTGTACTGCCAAGTGCCAACATGGGATTAGTCAACATAAAGTGTTGGGTGACTACTGCGGAATGACAATTGATAAACCTCCAATAACACAAACGCTTAATAAGTGGGTATTAACAATATTGAGGTGTAACTTGTAAGACAGACAGACGGTATTACAAGTTACAATTTTCTCTTATTCAATCTGAAGTTTATTTTTAATTTTTACGTGTTTTAAGAAAGTGAGTAAAAATAATGTTCGTATTATTTGGAAATCCTTCAAATTTATAGGCCCCCGAAATTAAAGTGGATAAAAACTAATGACATATTTTGTAATTAAATTGATGAATGATTATATGGTAAAAGTTTTTACCGAAAAGTAAACGTAAAATTTGGATTAAATGATCTATTAATAGTTAATATAGTATAGACTTTGGATTGGATGAAAGAAAGAAAATTATAAACCAGCTTCAATGTAGGGGTTACTTAAATAGACGGTTTTAATTTTTTGGCTAAATGCTTAAATCGATGATTTTTTTTGTTCAACAAAATGCGCACTTAGACATCTTCAATTAAAATCGATGATTTTTTTTGGCGGCTAAAATCGATGATTTTTGTGATTTGCAATTGTGAATTTGTACATGTGCTCCGTATATATTTAAAGGGCTGTAAGTCGCAAACTGGTAAGGTTAAAACTAGCCTGCGTGCAAAAGTGAGAAAGGAACATGCGGTCCAGTAGTAACTCCAGTAGGCTTGTTATGTGAGGAGGAAACAAATTGATTGATTATGGGCTGGATGAGGCCCAATGTAGAAAACTAGCCATAGAGACCAGAGAGTAGGGAAGGGGAAGGTCATCGGCCTGATTGGCTTATAGGCTTGTTGGGCCTCTTATAGGCATATACTATGAATGACGATGAATCGTGGTACTCCGTAGAAGACTATCTTACGGACAGATCAAACTGGTTGAGTCGAATTTTTTATTATTTTGAATGTTTAATTATCAACATTTTTAGATGAAATATTTAGTCATGATGTTGTCAAGTTGGTATTGTTTGGAAGTGACTTGATTTATTTGATCGCTTATCTTAATTGTTTGAGTCAAGATTCTTTACGCATGATATGAGAGATTTGTGTTGTGTACTGTGACATTTTCTGTGTTTCGGGTTTCTCAACTTTGACTGGATCTGACTTGCTCAGTAAAAGATGGTTTGCCCTGGACTCCCGGAGGTGGATTTGGCTCAGAATAGCTTTGTTCCATCAGAAATTGTTCAACGATTCTGATTTTGAGGTCGGTTTTGTGAGTTTTGTACTCCGTAATGTGTCCGAGTCGAATACAACTCTTTAAGAGCTCCAAAATTGAGTCGTTGACTGCTCTCTCACTAAATTTTTTTGTAACACCCCGACCCAATTTAGGACCAGAAATGTTAGTTGCGGTAGCTCAGCAGGCTCTATACTAGTCCCACATACCAACACGAGTTCTTTCTAGTGCATTTTGACCTCACTCATGCGCATCTTGGAAACCTTCCCAGGAGGTCACCCATCTTTAGACTACTCTCGTCATTAGACTACTCTCAGCCAAGCACGCTTAACTACAGAGTTCTTTTCCATGGATGAACAAAAAAGAAAGTGCATTTTGTTGATATTAGTAGTACTTTCAATCCCTTTAAACACTAGTCATTTAAGCTCATAAATAGAACAACTTCAATCATTGTGGGGGTGTTTCATTTTCTATGTCATCTCTCTAAAAAAAAAGACTCCCAACTAAAACCCTAATTGACCACCATCACAGCCGCTGCGACCCTTATTCTTCCTATCTCTTAATTCTTGCCGGAGATGAAGCTTTTTTGGCTCCATCTCCAGCCACTCGATCATTCTACACCTTTGATAAACTGTTATCACTTATCACATCGATTCCCACTGATTTCGCGCTATGAATTCGTTTGCTGCCTCTCGTTCTTTGGTCTTTGGTTTCGTGTCGGTCTGAGTTGCTTTGGGCCGATCTGCTCCGATCGTCGTTCTTTGACCTCCGTCATGCTTTGCCGCCTCTTCTCCAGGTCGTCGTCGTCGTCGTCGTCTGTCATCCACTGTCTCGCTTGTCGTCATCCCCGGCATCTGTCCAGTCGTTGTTCCGAGTTCTTTTTCGCTTCGGTCGTATCTTCAAATTCTAGTCCTCCCATCGCCTCTTCCCCCATCTCTAGTAAGTTGTTGTTTTGTTTGACTTGTTTCTTTTGTTTGGTCCCAGAGTTGTCTTGCATGGCTCTGGCTAAGTGTTTCCCCCCTCCCCTCGTCCCCCTCCCCCACTGTAGCCCTATGTAAGACTGTCCGAGATTGGTTTTTTCTTAATTAAGGGTCTTTTTAGGTCTAGGGGTGTGGCTTTCGTCTGAGTCCGTTGTTGTTGGTTTGTTAGTCGGTTTTGTCGTTGTTCTCTTTGGGTGGGGTTGGATTGGGTCTTGTTTCTCTTTTTGCTTTTGTTTTGTTTTGTTTTGTCTGTCTGTCGTGGGCGGTAACCAGATTTCATTGCTTGTGATCGTTGGGATTGGTTGCTTGGTGTGGTCTTCATAGCTGCAGAGTGATCGGTGGTTGGTTTATTTGGAGTTAGGTTGGATTTGGTGGAGTCTGGTGTGCTGTGATGGTGGATTCTGTTCCATCATAACGATGCTTCTTATTTACTTAATGGTGTGTTTATTATTCACAATAATCTTCTTTAGGAGTCTATGTCGCAGTAATTCTGTCATTTACGGGGTGAATCTGGCCCTCGGGTGTTATGAATGTATTGGCTCAACTCTAGACACTTTCTGTAGGGTGGTGTTGCTCTATAGGAAGGTTGGGGAGCGACGCGACCTCCTTATCGTCATCTTGGCCTGCTCTTTGATTTGCTGGCCTTGCTCTAGACGTGTTTGACCACCAAAATGCAGAAGTTTTCACTCCATTGATGACAGGTTTTCAGCACTTATTTTTCACCCTTTCTTTCTACGTCTTTATGGCGTAAGTGCATTTTGTTTGTGTCAGTCGTCCTAACAACGGTCTTGTGGAGTTTACGACTTGGATGAAGATGCGGTGGATGTTTATGCTCGTGATCTTTCTACCGATTTCCGTCAGCACGTTTTGGCCCTTGGACATCGTTGCTTCTTCCTGTTTAGGCATTATCTAAGTTCTTTTATGTTTATGTTGTTTTTTGTTATTCCCCAAGCCTTTAACAATAGAGCTCACACTATAGTGGTGACTCTAAACCTATTGTAGGGTGGTTTGACTTCGTTGGCAAAATAAAAATAAAAATTGGGAGCCATTATTCAAGCGTTCAAAATCATGTTATCGTGCTATCATCATCGGGTGTTAGGCGGGAAACTTTCATAGACACGAGCATGGCAAATGCGGGTGTCTACGCACCTACAAAACGATATTAGCTTATAAAATCACTCCTAAGAGTGACTAACATAAAACGAGCTTTTTTATGGGGTACAAAACTCTATGTAAAATGCACTTATATACCAACACCTCTAGTGGAGTTGTTATAAATGGTACTCCCTCCGCCTCGTTAATTTGTTTGTACTTTTTTCTTGATTAAAATACTCCTCACAATGAATATAAAAGGCAAACAAATGAACAAGGGGAGAGAGTATTAAAGCAACTATGCGACTATGCTGTGGTGGACTTGACTAATTATTGATCCAACAAGACCCGACCTGTTCGATTTCCACCTCCAGATATATTTTATAAAATTCATGATTCGTAGTATTTGCGGTTTTAATGTTATTGTTACGTATAGTTTCATATAAAATTATTTCCAAATTATTATAAAACAAAATGATAATTGGAAATGATAAAGAATAATTTTTTATAATTAGTGATAAATAATCAAAAAAATAAATCGGATAATGAATTGATGATTTAAACCAGATTAGGCCAAACAAAACCCAGTCTGATCCGAACTCAATAATGACCCGACTCGGGAATGACATGAACCCGACCTTGACCCTACGACTCAACCCGAATGACCCGACACAAAAATTGACCCGAGTAATCCGACCAGTAAGTGACCCGAACCCAATACGAATCCGACTCGACGGTAGTCGTGATCCAATGATGACCCGAACCGACATAAGTTGACCCAAACCCGATCCACCCGTCCGATTGCCACCTCTGTTACAATAACACAAAATATCTAAATTCTAAAGTAGACTCAAATGAACAATACTCGTATTACTATTTCGGAGTACTCGTATTTGTGAAATTAAAAAAAATTGCAAAGAAATTAATTTGACGAAATGCTAATTTGACGTCCGCAAGGAGACATCCTCTCTCTATCATCTTCTCTCTCTTTCTCCACCATTTCTCTCTCTAGCTTAGATACAGCGTAGAACAGCATACAACCAAGACCCAACAAAATTTTAGTCTTGTAAGTCATGAACTCGTCTTCGTTACTCCATTCAATCAAGTGGATCGATTTATTGAATTTTTGAAGCATTTTCTTGTTTTTTTTCCCTGCTGATATGTCGAAGAATTCATCCCAGTATTAATTTTACTCAAAAGGTGAAAACTTGTTTGCTTACTCTACAAAAAAGATGTAATTTTTAGCTTTCAAGTTGATAAGTGATTAATTTTTGTCAAGATTTTCCATGTGGGTCTTTGCTGCTAGATTTTTATCACAGTAAATAATAGCTCATGCTTATTTCATTTTCGTGGGATTTGGATTTGTTTTATGTAAGATTGCAATTCCTCTTTCATATCTAGACTTCAGTTTACTGAATCACTTGCCCTTTTTTTTAATTTATATTCAGAGTGGATGAAGGTTTAGCGGGATAGAAGAAATTTGACGAAACTCCGGAATTTCATATCCAAATCAAGTGGAATTCTTGGAGAAATCGACATTGTAGAATGTTCAAGTTACAGTGAAGTGCAAAGGTGTTTTAGTCTTATGATTATTACTCTGGAATTTCAATGTAAATTGCTTGGTGTGTGGCCCTCTTTAATATCGGTTGTTCCGAAACAGTCCTTGATTTAGCATTGAGACATTCATCTTGTGACTGGCTACTACAGGTTGATTAGGAACCTGTTTTACTTTAGTTAAGAAAGATGGTACCTTCAGGGCCTCCCACCCCGATTGGTGGTGCCCAATCTGTAACACCATCGATGTTGAGGTCGAATTCCGGGATGTTGGGAGGTCAGGGAGCTCCAATGCCTTCACAAGGGGCTTTCCCTTCTCTAGTTTCTCCCAGAAATCAATTTAATAATGGGAACATGTTGGGAAATGTCCCTAATGTATCATCACTAATTAACCATTCATTTGGAAACGGTAATGCGAGTTCCGGTATTCATGGACCGGCTAACGGCCCGAGAGGAGGGAACAATGGAGGGGCAGAGCCCGACCCTCTTTCAGGAATTGCAAATGGATTTGGCTTCAATTCTCCCTCTAATATGGCAAACCCTAGCACTTCTGGTCAGGTTCACGGTCAGCATTTCCCAAACCCTTCCGGTGACCATATGCTGCCCGACCAATCTCAATCTCAGTCCCAGTCTCAATCCCAAACTCAAACTCAACAGCTTGAATCCCAAAATTTTCAGCACCCACAGCAGCCATTTCAGCAATACCCGACTAACCAACAGCCATTTCAGTCGATTAGGGGAGGGTTAGGTGGTGGCGGTGGTCCTATGAAGTCTGAACCTCAGGCGGTTGGCGATCAGCACCGGACCCCACAAAATCAAAATGTTGGCCAGGTTAAGTTGGAACCACAACAATTGCAGAACATGCGAGGTGTTGGGCCGGGGACTGTAAAGACTGAGCCCCAACAATCAAGCCAGTCTTTGTTCTTGCAGCAGCAGCAGCAGCAGCAACAACAACAACAGCATCAACTCATGCAGCAGATGTCGCTGTCAAGGCAGTCTTCGCAAGTTGCTCAGATGAATATTTTGCAGCAACAAAGAATGCTTCAGTTACAGCAACAACAGCAGCTTCTGAAGTCTATGCCTCAACAAAGGCCACAGTTCTCGCCCCAGAACTTGCCTCTTAGGTCACCTGTTAAAGCAGTTTATGAACCTGGGATGTGCGCCCGTCGTCTCACACACTATATGTATCAGCAGCAACATAGACCAGAGGTCGGTCAATCCAAGAATTTTACTGTTACTCTTTATTTGGATCGTACCTTGAGTGATGTTGTCTGAGACAATATTGGTTGGTTATATTTATGCAGGATAACAGTATTGAGTTTTGGAGAAAATTCGTTGCAGAGTATTTTGCTCCAAATGCTAAAAAGAAGTGGTGTGTTTCTATGTATGGAAGTGGTAGACAAACAAGTGGAGTCTTTCCACAGGTAAGTTGCTCTCATATAATCCCTTGAATGGTGCTTGGTTTATTGGATATTTATGTTACTAGACATCTTTTTTTTTTTTGCTCCTTGGTTAGTAGTGGCTTATGAATGTCAAAACTTGGGTTTCATTTCAGGGTGTCCATGAATAAGGATCTCACTTTGAATCTTTCCTTGTTTGTTACTTGTTGTCATTATGGTTTGTGTTCCCTCGTTTTTTATTTAATTGCCTTTTTATCTACGGAGTACATCTTATTGTATACCTTACTTTTTTTGTGCGAAACAAATTAGGAAGCTTAATTATGGACCGAGCTTAATTATGCATGATAGAATATCTTTCTATTTCGAAATATCTCGTTCGCAAAGTGTTTCTACTGCTTGGCTTTCCTTACAGACCTTGTTAGATTGACTATTTATTTCATTTGCAAAATAATAGGATGTATGGCATTGTGAAATATGCAAGCGCAAGCCTGGCCGTGGTTTTGGTATGTGTTCATAACTCATGTAGTCCGATCGCTGTTTCGCTTTATTTTACTAGAGATGCATCTATTTCTGGCCAATAAATAACAGTCGAATGGTGATTCTTTCCAGAGGCGACTGTGGAGGTTTTGCCAAGACTTTTCAAGATCAAGTATGAAAGTGGCACATTGGAGGAACTTCTTTATGTCGATATGCCTCGTGAATATCAAAACTCCTCTGGTCAAATTGTCCTAGATTATGCAAAAGCCATTCAGGAGAGTGTATTTGAGCAACTTCGTGTTGTACGTGATGGCCAACTGCGATTAGTTTTCTCGCCAGACTTAAAGGTTGGTATCCACAAATCTGTGGCATGTTGTACTTGAAGTTAATTTAATTTGTCATTACTTAGATTTGGACTCTGTTGTAATAATTTCTAGATATGTTCGTGGGAATTTTGTGCTCGACGTCATGAAGAGCTGATTCCTCGACGACTATTGATACCTCAGGTAATTTATCACGGTGCCTGATAATCTTTATTTTTTCATACCTCATTCCTCGGTTATTTGAAGTGATATATTCAACTTGTATTGTCGAACTTCTATTCTTCTGCTACATTTGCGTTGTTGACTTGCTGGTATATGTGTTCATAATATTATTTTCCAGTGTCAATTAAGCCACAAAGGCATTACAATAAAGAGGAGGTATATTCCACAATACCTCCGTCTTAACCACTTGAGTAAGACATCTTCCGTATAGTTTTATCATTTTGGTAACTGAGAATTGAATTTTTTTTGTTGCTCTAAAAATGGCTCTGTCTTCACGACCATCATAGAAGAAAATCATCTGTCACCTGCTACAGTTATTGTATGTTTCATGTTTGTAATTTATGAATTACGTCCCCCCGTAAAGAACAATTAATTTTTTTTTTGTCTCCCCGGAGGATGCCGTTGCTTGCCCCACACTCAGAACACGAAAAAATGACTTGGTGTTTCCTGTGTCAATTATTATACTCAGTACATGCTTGGCCAATCTGGATATGAAGCATTTTAGTGTTAAACTAAATTCTCATGTCGGTTTGATGCCATCTTCTGTGTACACCTTTGAGAACATAAGTTTACAAAATCAATATTTCTGTCAAGATTTAGTTGGATTTTATGAGCAATTATGCGAAATTTGACATGGTAAGTACTTCCAACGATTCAACTTTTGGGGACATGGCTTCTGTATGACTTTAATCTTGTATGTAACAAAATGCTGTGTAAATATTGATCTGCAGTCAGGTTGTAATTCACTGAGAAACATTCAGCGAATGCCCATCACAAATCCAAAAGTTGAAATCTAACGAAATGAATTGTTTTGGAATTGCGACGTGGCCTGATCTTGGCTGTTTAGCTATAATCGCAATTGATACAATCTTAGAATAGGGCCCGAGTAACCTGCAAACCCTTGGTAACTCGGTTGTACATGTGTCATGGGACAGATTTTAAACTATGGTTTGGGTTAAAAATTTAGCTGTTTTTCCTGGCTGATCCAATTTACATTATGGGCTATTCGGAAATTATTTTGATTTTCCAACAATTGGTTAAAGCTGCGTATATTAGACCCATCTGTTGGAAAAAGCTAATTAAAACATTAATAATGGGTGGTGGTTGTTTTAAAATTATTAGGTAGATGTTTTTCACGAAATTTACATGTTGCTGACAAACTATTAAACAGTTGACTGGTGTCCATTGCTCTGTGACTTTGCATCACTCTTTTGCTTTAAACATGATCTGTTGTTAACCCTCCCAAAATCAAAAACCACTCCCCAGTAAGAATGACCCATTCATTTCAAGCAGGCAAAAGTGAACATCGAAAAGTTTTGCCATGCGAAAACAAATTTCAGAGTGTGTTTCTATATTGGCACTGTGGTGGAAATCTTTATAGACTCATTCAGTTCGAACTTTAATTGCAACTCATTTATGTTGGCTTTAAATTAAAAAAAACTTGCGGTGTTTGTTTTTCAGGTTAGCCAGCTCGGCACTGTTGCGCAGAAATACCAGGCAGCGGCACAAAATTCATCATCCAGCATGTCCATCTCAGAGTTACAGGGTAACCGTAACATGTAAGCTGCTTTCTTTCTTTTTGGATGAAGACTAAAACCAAAACCGTATTTACATGCACTGCCGACACTTTTTTGAGAGTTCATCAGGCCATACTTCCAGATTAGTTTTATGGAATGGCGCCAAAGTCAACTACAGTTTAAAGATCTTCCTTCCAGGACGTCATTTTATGTAGAGTGGTACTCCGTACGAGTATTTATTAAGGGACTCCTATTTTGTAGGAAAGTTGTGAAGCTAGATCGATCGTATTGTTGACAGACCAGCCTGTCCAGGATAGCTGTAATTTATTGAAATTTATCTTTGCAAAATGGTTTCATGTTGATAGATGTAAGACGAACCCATTTAATTATATCCCAACCTATATGCCAACATACCCACTAACCTCACTTACTCAAACATTAGTTGGCCGCTTAATTCTCTATGGGTCAGGTTCATAGTCTCTTGATATTCTTATCAAAAGACTGTTTCATACGAGAGTAACATTATTATATACTCTTAAGATTCAGTGGTATGTAGTACTGATGTACTATGACTGGAAGTATTTATTTTCAATTAGCCTTCACAATGTGAGACAAAATTATGTATTTTTCTGTGTTATTAAAGCTGATGTTGTATGATTTTGACCTTCTTTCCTTTTGTGCGGCGGTTTTATGTCTCAGGTTTGTTGCATCAGCACGACAACTGGCAAAAGCATTGGAAGTGCCATTGGTTAATGATTTAGGCTATACGAAGAGATATGTTCGCTGCCTTCAGGTTTGTAGTTTGTAGCTCAGTATCAGCTCTTAATGTTTGCTTGTGATAGTGAGTCAAAGTTTGATGGTTTTTTAGCCTGAAACCACCTTTGCATCAGCTTCTGGCAGTCCCTCAAATTGGCTGCTGTTGTTGGTGCTATCGTTACTTTTCTTTTCTAATTTCGTTGGTCTTGACTGGCAGATATCTGAAGTGGTAAACAGTATGAAAGACTTGATTGATTATAGTCGGTTGACAGGGGAAGGACCAATGGGTAAGTGTGAAACTATTTTTCTGCGTTTCTTATGCTTTATAATTCGGGACGCTCCATGTTTTGTGAATCTGGTTTGGAATATAAGCTGTTATATATAACCCCTGCTTCTACTTTTTTGTACGGAGTAGTTTCTATGGACTAATTTGTAACATGAATTTCTCCCACAAAGCTTTTTTGTGTTGTCCCTTATTTGTACTCCTGAAGGCTGCAATGGTCTTAACACGAGGAAATAAAAACTAGTAGGACAATTCACTGCTGAAAACATGCTACCCCCCACTATGATCCTCCCACTCATTATTTTAAACTCTCACATTTTGATTAAAAGTGGGGAGATTTTCGGGGGGGGGGGGGGGGGGGGGGGGGGGGGCAGGGCAATATAGAAATTAATAAGCCTGAGAAGGGAAGTGTCTTAAATTTATGCCACTGCCAAGGTTTTCATGCTTTGTTATCACACTGTCCATATTTAACCTCCTAATTGTTATCTTTCCGTTTAGTATGTTATACGTGCCACTCAATGAAAGCAGATTTGTTGATCCGTGCATTAATTTTGTATCTTGCCCTTTTTCCTTTTCCTTCTTAATTGCAGAAAGTTTGGCCAAGTTTCCTCGAAGAAGTGGCACACCATCTGCACTCCAGCGTCAAAATCAGCAAGCGGAGGAGCAGCAAGAACAAGGAGTGGTTCAGAGCTCGAACAACAACGATCAAAGTTCTGATCGTTCGGGTCAGGCAGGATCAAATCAGGTTCCTGTAACCAATGGGATGGCTTGTGTAAATAACTCTCCTAACGTGTCTTCCTCCTCTACTTCACACAGTACCATAGCCGGGCTTCTCCACCAGAACTCGATGAATTCCCGACATCAAAATCCCATGATCAATTCCAACAGTCCTTACGGTACTCTGAATTCAGTTCAAATGCCGTCTCCTGGTTCATCCAGTACAATGCAACAAACCCAGCAAAACCTCTCCCCTTTCCAATCACCGACCCCATCTTCTAATAACCCTCTTCAAGCATCACATGGTACCCTGGCAGGACCAGGACCGCCTGCCATGTCTAGCGATGGAGATACAAACAATGATACGCAGAGCTCCGTTCAAAAGTTCATTCAAGAAATGATGACAAATAATCAACCGGGCCCCAATGGGCCTACAAGTATGGGAGGTGGGCCCTTTGGTGGAATTGGTGGAGGAATGGGAATGGGCATGGGTATGGGCCAAGCATCCCTTGTCAATGGTTTTAGAGGTGCTGTGGGTAATAACTCCATGAACGGAAGGGTAAGTATGAACCAGCAGCCACCGCAGCTGCAGCAGCACCAACACCAACATGACATGGGGAACCAGATGCTTAGTGGTCTTGGAGCGGTGAATGGCTTCAACGGTCTTCAGTTTGATTGGAAGCCATCACCATAAATAGAGAGAGAGAGAGAGAGAGAGAGAGAGAGAGGGAATGAATGGCTGCTGGTTTGTGCAGCTTGAAAACAGTATTCAAAATGAACAACTCTTGAGGCGCTCAGTGATTTGTCGTTCCCCGGACCAAGGAAGCAGCACCGTGATGGAGTTTAGGGATGCTCGCTCGAGGGGACTACACTGTGTACTAATTTCTGAAGAGCAGATAACTTGTAGAGCAGTGTTTTATTATCATGTCACATTCCTGAAAATGTGCTTTTCTTCTTCTTCCTGATCAATCACTAACTTGATCATTTCCCGTGTTATCTTAATATACAAATCGAGAATGGTGATCGTTGGGTGATCAGGCAAGGATTTCCAACTTCAATCACCATATTCACTCGGAGGTTGGGAATTTGTTAGGGGTTGCTGCGCTGAGTTGATGGCTTCTAAACAGAAGGTTGAATGTATTTTTAGCTTAGATGTGTATCATATATATAAATATAGTACTAGCATCTCTAGATAAAAAGTTTTGTACTAACATGTTGAGATAGAGAAAAGTTCTGCAGTCTTCGTTTACATATTCTTCACCACCCTATCGATTAACTCCTGTGATCATTGCTCAAGGGAATATGAGATATTTAGGGAACGGTTGTTACCATTCTGCTCTTTTTCTTGTATGTAACAGTCTCATGATACGCCCAAGTGCGACTTCTGTTTAGTTTTTTGAACGGTTTTCACATTGGTTGTGTTACACAGAAACTATAGTGAGATCGCACTGAAATTTGTATATGCCAGGGCTGGTAAGTGGTAAACTGGTAATGTTAAAACTAGCCTGCGTACAAAAGTAAGAACGGAATATGCAGTCCAGTACTAACTCCGTAGAAGTAGAAGACAATCTTATACATAGGCCAAACCGGTCGAGTTAGGTTATTTTTGATTATTTTGAATCTTTGATTATCAACCATTTTAGATGAAATATTTAGTCAAGGTGCTCTCAAGTGCGTGTTGTTTGATTTATTTGTTTGATCGCGTATCTTGTTTGTTTGAGGTAAGATTCTTACGTGTGATATGAGAGATTTGTGTTGTGTACTTAAACACTTTTTGAGTTTCGGGTTCCTCGTCTTTGACCGGGTTTGACTTGCTCGGTAAAAGACGGTTTTGTTCCCGGAGGCGATTTTGGCTCAGAATAGCTTTGTTTCATCATAAATTTCTCAAGATTCTGATTTTGAGGCCGGCTTTGTGGGTTTATACTCCTTAATGTGTCCGAGTTGAATACCACTGATTACGAGCCTTTATTCGAGCGTTCATAATCATGTTATCGTTCAATCATCATCGGGTGTTTGGCGAGAAAATTTCATCTAAATACGACCCGTATAACGTAAAACGACACGTGGTTGTTAAAAAAATCTCTAAAATGGTTCAGTTTCTAGTATATATCGAAGATTTTGCACTAATCCGACATTATTCAAAAGATAGTCGAATGTCTTTTAATAGTGTTTATTTTAAGCCATACGTACCTTCTGTTACACTAAGACATTTGTACAATGTATGGAGACATTTAATTTCGGGATCGAATCGGCCCGGAAAACATGAATAATAACCTTCAAATTCGCTCGTTTAAGATGATTTTACGAAAAATGTGAGATATTTTTCTGGCCATCTAAATATGATCCATATAACGTAAAAAGACCGATGGTTGTTTAAAAAAAAATCCAAAATGGTTCAATTTCATGTATATAAATCGAAGATTTCGCCATAATTTGACGTTACTCGAAGGATAGTCGAATGACTTTTAAATGTGTATTTTGAAAAAATACGTAACTTCTGTTATACCAGGACATTTCTACAATGTATGAAATAGTTACTGTGTGAATTTAGAGATATTTAAATTCGGGACCAAATTGGTCTGAAAAATGTGGATAATATAATAACCTTTAAATTTTCTCGTTTCAAGTGATTTTTCGAAAGCGTGAGATATTTTGCTGGTCATCTAAATAAGATTCGTATAACATAAAATGACTAACGGTAGTTAAAAAAATTATTAAATCGTTCAGTTTCATGTATATATCGAAGATTAATTTGGCCCTAATACGAAGTTACTCGAAAAAGAGTAAAATGTCTTTTAAGTGTGTTTATTTTAAATCGTACGCATCTTCTATTACATCAAGACATTTCTACAACGTAGGGAGACATTTAATTTTGGGACCATATTGACCGAAAAATATGGATAATAATCTTCAAATTCTTCATAGTTCGGTTCAAGGACAAGGACGCAAAGGTAAAAATTCTCGATCATGGTTTTTATACGTTTGATAATAAACCTTTGATTGTGAAAGAATGGACTCCCGATGCTAAATTGGATAAAGACGATGTTCATGAAGTGCCTATTTGGTTGCAATTACATGACCTCCCTTTGAAATTTTGGGGTCGTTGTTTACCCCGGATTGCATCCCTTGTTGGTCCGTATGTCAAGTCGGACTTGGCTATGGAATAGCGTACTAGGTTTGGGTATGCTAGGGTCATGGTCATGGCTAAGGTGGGACAAAAATTTAGGAATTCGATCAAATTCTTGGATGAACGGGAAAATGTGGTTGTGATCTTTGTCAAATATGAGTGGAAGCCTATTTGGTGTTCTAAGTGCAAGGGGTATGGGCATGAGGCTAGTGAGTGTAGGAAGGATGAGTTGAAAAAAAGCGAGACAAGAGGCTAAGCAGAAGAAGGTTGAGGGGGGTGGTGCGCTGAGACAGCCTGCTTCAAGGCTGACCTCGGGTGCTAAGGCTTTAACAGCACCTCAGCCGAATGCAAGTCTTGTGAGAACTGCTCATCAAATGTCAGCATTGTCTAAGGGCCCAAGGAACAATACGGAGGTGAAAAATGGGATCTCGTTCGCTGATGTGGTGATGGGATCTCCGAGATTTGAGACGGCCGTGGGGAATGAAGAGGTTGGAATGGAGTTAGTGATCCATGGAAGTACATAATATTGGATGTTGGAATGTACGCGGCATGTGTAATATAAATAAGCAGCGTGCAATTAGTGAGTTCATTAGGAAGCAGCAGGTAGATGTGTTCGGTTTACTTGAAACAAAAATTAAGAATAAATCGTATGCCAAAGTTCATCAGAATATTTTCCATGAATGGAGCATTACGACGAATAACCATTGTCACGATGGAGGTCGGGTTTGGCTTCTATGGAAACATACGAGGGTTAACTTGACGATTTTGGAGTATAGCAATGTAGACACCCACATTTTGACCGCCAGGTGTCTATAACAGTTTCCAAAAAACACCCGATGATGATCGGACGCAAACATGACTTACACTCGATTTCGGACTCGGAATCAATAGTAGTGGCACGAGCTTTTAGCGGAGTAAAAATCTCACAAAACAGATCTCAAATCCAGGCCCAGTGGGTCGTTTCCAGTCAAATGAGACTAATTTGGGTCAAAACCGACACCAAGGGCAAAACCGTCTTTTAGCAACCGGGTCAAACTCCGGTCAAAGACGTTTCCGAGGCATAAAAATCTGTCACGCCACTTCAAAAATCTGACTCGAAGTCAAATACTACACAAATATCAGCTACAAAGTAGGAATCCTTTCCTATCCAAAGTCGGAATCCTACTCCATCTAAACCGGGTGTTTCTTCCCATGCAAGTAACCTTTTCCTATCCAAAGACGGAATCCCACTTCATTTCAACCGGTTGTTTTCTTCCTTTGCAAGATATCAATCTCCTATCCCAAGTCGGTATTTCATCCTATAAATACCCCACCCTTATACACACAATTCCCGACATCAATTACAACATCAACACAACAATTCCAATCCCGACACACAAATTACAACCCGGAATTCCAGCAATACTAGGCATATTATATTCCAATCTTTACTCTAGAAATCCTATAGGATTCCCGACCATTCACAACCCAAAATTCTAGGCAATTTTAAGCAAACCGTATACAAACCCGAGAGCAAAACTCGCCAAATCCCTAACCATACACACCATAACTCACCTATATACATCTTAACGCTCCCGCGCTTAGGCCGCTACTACGAGTCCGTTTTTGAGATAATCAAGGATGTAGGTTGAGGGTGTTACAAATCCCGACTTCTCCCTTTTCTTCTCTTTCTCTCGTCCGTCTGTCTTTTTATACGGGTCGTCGTCACGTCTTTTCTTTTTTTATTTTCTCATTCCTAATATCGATATTATCGTACTATTTTCAATAAAGAGTCGTCCCTAAGGATTCGATATCAACTCTATAGTCGAATATCGGATCTAAAGGAATCAATCATCAAATCATGTTAAGCATAATACCGTTGAAGCCGAGTAATTACGATATTACAACGTGGAGGAATTATTTCGTCTTAACAACATTCAAAACGATTTTCTAAACAACCTTTTTTTTACTCCACTCTAAATATCCGATATTGATTCTATAATCAAGCATCGAATATTACAAGTATCAATATTTAAGTCGAGTAAATATTATGCCCTATTTGTACGCGATTTAACAAAAGAGTCGGTTTTCTAAAAAAATCTTGAGAGCAGTCCGCCATGCGAGACGCACGCGTCCTGTACGAGTCGCATGGCCACGGGAGTCACGCCCTCCTCGCGCGGGTCGCGTGGGCCCCTGAAAACCACAACCCCGAAAAGCTATTCCGTCTTAATTCTTCAAACGTCTTCTTTTTTAAAAACGACGGGCTTTGCGGCATATTTCAGGTCTCGATAAATATTTTCTTGACCTCGGTCAACGCGTGCTTAATCGATCACGTGTCACAAACTTTTCAAAATCATTCATGTCGTTGCATCTATATCTTTTATTCGATTTACAAATCTTTACTAACCTCTTTGCTCATGTTTTAGCGATATTTTCATTGTTTTGTTTTATTATACTAAAACGAACCCCGCATGCTAAAACAACTTTGACGTTAAATTTAAATGCATTAAATGACGTAGAACAAACATAATTCACATGTTTAGTCTAAAAAGCCTTGTTTGCATATCATTCAACCGTCGAACTAACGTGCGTACACCAAAAACGAACGATATCTTAGTAAAGGCCACTAAGTGCGGGCGGGGTTGGGTGTTCTTTGTGAACTTCCCAACACGTACCCTCACCCCTTACTCAGAACCATGGTTTCCGGATGTCCGAATCCATTGGCATACGAGAGTCATTCAATACTCGATTACCGATAATGTCGGTATCGGTATCGCAATGCTAAGGGACGAACCCAATAAACTCTGAAATCGGAATGGGCCGTACTTTGTGCACGGCCCACTACGACATAGAGTGGGTTCGAATGGGCCCGAACTCCCACAAAGTTCTGTGGCGACTCCTACTTAGATTTAAATTTCAATCCGAGATCCAACTCACATGAGATTCATTCGCCTCCCCAAACCCGCGCGTGGCCGCGTCGGGGTGGACCTATGTCATGTCCACAAGCAATCAATGCATACATGTGAGGGTGACCACGAATTCAGGGAAGGAGTATTTGCTTACTTTTGTGTATGCATTTAACGCCGCCTCGGAGAGGGCTGAGCTCTGGCGTAGGCTTGAATCCTATGCGTCGATGGGGCCGTGGATAATCTTGGGTGACTTTAATTGTGTTATCGAAGCTAGAGTACGGCTTGGAGGTATATCTGTGGATGAGGATATGATTCAATTCCGAGATTGCTTGTCCAACTGCGAGGTGAGTGACTTTAAGGCTAGTGGATCATGGTTTACGTGGAATAATAAGCACAAAATTGCTGAAACACGGGTGTATAGCCGCATCGACCGTTGTTTGGTGAATGACGAGATGGGTCGGGTATTTCCGAATGGATTTGCGAATTTTTTGCCGGAGGGCGCGTTTGACCATTGCCCTTGCATAGTGCAACTTGACCAGCCCCCGGCTCGAAAGAATCGTGGATTCAAGTATATGAATATGTGGAGTAATGCACCCAAGTTTAAGGACCTTGTCTCGAAGGCTTGGGGTGAGGTGATTACGGGTACTGAGATGTTTAAGGTGGTTTCGAAGCTGCGAAGCTTGAAAAGGCCGCTGAAGGAATTGAATAGCAGGTGCTATTCTGACATCAAAAACCGCTGCAAGCAGAAAGATGAAGCTGGAGGAGTTGCAGGTCCGGCTGAGAACTGACAGCAGCAGTTCGGTTATGCAGGCTGAAAGTGTGCAGAACGAGCGGGTGCGCAATTTACAGGCTGTCAGGTCAGAATTTTGGAGCCAAAAAGCGAAGCAAAGATGGGTCAAAGATGGGGATGTAAACTCAGCTTTCTTTCATGGCATATTGAGGGCGAGAAGAGCTCATAATGCCATTGTCAAGATCGTGGATGCGGATGGGATCGACTGCACAAATAAGGCTGAAATCGAGGCGGGTTTCTTGCGTTACTATGAATCGCTTTTGGGAGATACTCGAAGTGTGGAGCCAATTAATCTGAGCATTGTTCAAAGGGGCAAATTATGCACCGATGAACATAGAAATTGGCTGAATGCGATTGTGACCGAGGATGATGTCAAAAGAGTCATGTTTAGCATTCTTCGGGATAAAGCACCGGGTCCCGATGGCTTCTCGAGTCAATTTTTTATTGATTCATGGGACATTATCGGAGAAGACATTGTGAAAGCCGTCCAAGATTTTTTTATCTCGGGTAAGCTTCTGAAACAAATAAACTGTGCTAATACCACGTTAATCCCTAAGGTAAATAGGCCGCAAAATGGTAAAGAATTCCGCCCGATTGCATGTTGTAATGTCTTGTATAAATGTATTGCCAAAATTACTTGTGCGAGACTAGGCCGGGTTTTGCCTCATATTATCTCGCCTACCCAAGGGGGATTTATTGAGGGGAAAAGTATTGTTGAGAATGTGCTTATATGTCAGGATCTGGTCAAGTTATACAGGAGGAGACATATATCGCCTCGATGCTTGTTTAAAGTTGATATTCATAAGGCATATGACAGTGTAGAATGGAGTTTCGTGGACCAAATGCTGAGGGCGCTAGAGTTTCCTGATCATTTTCGCAGGCTGGTTATGGAGTGTGTTACATCGGTCTCGTATTCGCTTTGTGCAAATGGGGATAATTTCGGGTTTTTCAGAGGGAAAAGGGGACTGAGACAAGGTGATCCAATGTCTCCGTTACTTTTTACGATCTGCATGGAATATTTTTCTCGAGTTCTGACTCATGGCGAGATGGATAGGAATTTCAAATATCATCCTAAATGTGGCTCGATGAAGCTACTCATTTGCTCTTTGCTGATGATTTGCTTCTGTTTTGCAAAGGGGAGAAGGAGTTGATGGAGTTCCTTTGGCGTGCCTTTGCCTCTTTTAGTAGAGCTTTGGGACTGAGTATAGGTGTTGGTAAATCTCACGCTTATTTTGCAGAAGTCGATAAGGACAAGAAAGCTGCTATTTTGCAATTTTCCGGATGTGTGGAAGGTACGTTGCCTTTTCGGTATCTTGGCTTACCTATCCAAAGTACTTGTTTAGGAAAGAATGATTGTGAAAAACTGCTTTCTCGCATTGTCTCGAGAATTTCTAGTATTGGTGCTCGGAAACTCTCCTATGCGGGGTGGTTGACTTTGGTTCAGGCTGTGTTATCCCAGCTTCATAATTATTGGGCTATGGTTTTTATTAATCCCAAAATATGTAATGGCTCAGATTGGTGCTCTCTGTCGCAATTTCCTATGGGATGGTGGTGTGGAAGGGACTAAACGTGCTTTAGTAAGTTGGGAAAAAATTTGTTGCCCTAAGAAGGAAGTAGGGTTGGGCCTTAGAGAGCTCACTACTTGGAACGAGGCTGCGGTTACAAAACTAGCGTCGTGGGTGTTTGACCAACCGGACCGATTATGGGTTAGGTGGGTCAATAGCATCTACTTGAAGGGGACCGTGTGGTGTGACTATCAGCCGAACACTGATGTCACATAGGCGTGGAAGAAGATCTGTCAGGCGAAGGAGAAAATCAAATCTATGTATGCGAATGAAGTGTGGCATGGTTCGATGCCTCGCTATTCTATTTCGAAGGCCTACGAGGAGCTTAGAGCTCTTAGACCGAGTGTCCCGTGGGCTCGGGTTGTGTGGAGTGCTTGGAGCATCTCTAAGCATAGCTTTATTGCATGGCTTGTGTTTAGGGGGACTTTAAACACGAGGAAGAAACTTATGAGGATCGGAGTTGCTGATTCCGATCGTTGCTATCTGTGTGAAGCACAGGAGGAGAGCTTGGAACACTTATTTTTTAGGTGTGATTGGAGTTCCCGTGTTATTGATCTGCTGAGTGATTGAGTGAAGAAACGATTAAGAAGAGAACTGAATGAGGGATCTCGTGTGAGAGGATCGAAACTACAGTGCAACATTTTGCGCGCGATTTTCAATGCTGCAATCTATCAAATTTGGCGACAACAAAATGTCTGCAGAATTGAAGGAGTTGTGCAACAACCAATTTGTGCTGTTAAGTTGATTAAGATGGATGTTAGACATAGAATCATGTGTAAAATTAAACATCCTATTAGTGCGAAAGATGCTAGATGGCTACATATTTTGATGTAGCATACCTTTGTAAATTGATTTACATATCATTTATATATACACTTACCCTTTACCAACAAAAAAATCTTCAAATTCCTTCGTTTCAGATGATAATTCGACGTTACTCGAAAGATAGTCGAATATTTTTTAAGTGTGTACTTTGTAAACATACGTACCTTCAATTACACCAAGGCATTTCTACAGTGTATGAAGCAGATACAATTTGGAGACATTTAATTTCGGGACCAAATCGACAGAAAAATATGGATAATAACCTTCAAATTCGTTCGTTACAGATGATTTATTGAAAAAAGTGAGATATTTATCTGGTCATCTAAATACGACCCGTATAACGTAAAATGACAAGTGATTGTTTAAAAGATGCTAAAATGATCCAGTTTCAAGTGTGTGTGTGTATTCAAATATATATCGAAGATTTCATCTGGCACGAAAAACGTGGATAATAACCTTCAAATTTTCCCGTTTCAGGTGATTTTTCGAAAAGCGTGAAATATTTTGCTTGCCATCTTTATAGTACCCGTATAACATAAAATGACCGACAGTTGTAAAAAAACTCTAAAATTGTTATGTTTCGAGTATATATATATATCGAATATTTTGCTTTAATCCAATGTGACTCGAAAGATAGTCGAATGTCTTTTAAATGTGTTTATTTTAGACCATACGTAACCGAAACATTTCTACAATGTATGGAGTAGTTATTGTGCGAATTTCGAGACATTTAATTTCGGGACCAAATCGGCTCGAAAAATGTGGATAATAATCTTCATATTCACTCGTTTCAGTCAATTTTTCAAAAAAAGAGGAAAAGATATTTTGCTGGTCATCTAGATAGGACCCATATCACATAAAATGACTAACGGTAGTTAAAAAAACTATAAAATCCTTAAGTTTCATGTATATATCGAAGATTTAACTTGGCCCTAATTCGACTTTTCTCGAAAGAGAATAGAATATCTTTTAAATGTGTTTATTTTAAATCGTACGTATCTTTTGTTACATCAAGACATTTCTATAATGAAGAGAGTAGTTCCTTTGCGAATTTGGAGACATTTAATTCCGGGACCAAATCGGCCGAAAAATATGAATAATATAACCTTCAAATTCGTTCGTTTAAGATGATTTTTCGAAAAATCTGAAATATTTATTTGGCCATCTAAACACGACCCGTATAACGTAAATGACAAGTGGTTGTTAAAAAGATTCTAAAATGGTTCAGTTTCAAGTGTATATATATCGAAAATTTCGTCATAATCCGACGTTACTCCAAAAATAGTCGAATACGAGTATCTTTATTTTAAGTGTGTATTTTGTAAACATACATACCTTCTGTTACACCAAGATAATTCTACAATGTATGAAGTAGTTACTTTGCATTTTTGGAGACTTTACTTTCGGGACCAAATCGGCTCGAAAAACGTGGATTATAACCTTCAAATTCTCTCGTTTCAAGTGATTTTTCGAAAAGCGTGAGATATTTTGTTGCTCATCTTAATAAAACTCGTATAACATAAAATGACCGACGGTTGTAAAAAAACTCTAAAATTGTTTCATTTCGAATATATATATATATATATATATATATATATATATATATATATATATATATATATATATATATATATATATATATATTAAATATGCCGTTTTAATCCGACATTACTCAAAAGATAGTCAAATGTCCTTTTAATGTGTTTATTTCAAACCATACGTAACCAAAACATATCTATAATGTATGGAGTAGTTGCTGTGCAAATTCGGAGGCATTAAATTTCGGGACCAAATCGGCTCGAAAAACATGGATTAAAACCTTCAAATTCGCTCGTTTCAGGCAATTTTTCAAAAAAAAAAAGTGAGATATTTTGTTGGTCATCTAGATAATACCCGCATAACATAAAATGAGTGAAGGTAGTTAAAAAAGCTATAAAATTGTTCAGTTTCATGTATATATATCAAAAATTTACTTCGGCCTTAATTCGACGTTACTCGAAAAAGAGTAGAATATCTTTTAAATGTGTTTATTTCAAATTGTACGTATCTTCTATTACATCAAGACATTTCTACAATATGGGGAATAGTTCATGTGCGAATTTGGAAACATTTAATTTCAGGACCAAATCGGCCGAAAAATATGGATAATATAACCTTCGAATTCGTTCGTTTCAGATGATTTTTCGAAAATGTGAGATAGTTATCTGGCCGTCTAAATACGACTTGTATAACGTAAAATGACAAGTGGTTGTTATAAAAATTCTAAAATGGTTCAATTTCAAGTATATATATTGAAGATTTTGTCATAATTCGACGTTACTCGAAAGATAGTCTAATATCTTTTAAGTGTGTATTTTTTAAACATACGTACCTTCTGTTACACCAAGACATTTCTACAATGTATGAAGTAGTTACATTGTGAATTTGGAGACATCTACTTTCGGAACCAAATTGTCACGGAAAACGTGTATAAATAACCTTCAAATTCTTCTGTTTCAGGTGATTTTTCGAAAAGCGTGAGATATTTTGCTGGTCATCTTAATTGAACTCCTATAACGTAAAATGACTAACGGTTGTAGAAAATAATCTAAAATGGTTCAGTTTCAAGTATATATATATATTGAAGATTTCGCTTTAATCCGACGTTACCCGAAAGATAGTCGAATATTCTTTTAATGTGTTTATTTTAAATCATACGTAACCGAAACATTTCTATAATGTACGAAGTACTTACTGTGCGAATTTGGAAACTTATAATTTCGGAACCAAATTGGCTCGAAAAAAGATGAATAATAACCTTCAAATTCTCTCGTTTCATATATTTTTCGAAAAATGTGACATATTTTTCTGGTCATCTAATTATGACCCATAAAACTTAAAATGACTGATGGTTGGTTCAGTTTCATGTATATAAATCGAAGATTTCGCCGTAATCCGATGTTACTCGAAAGATAGTTGAATGAGTTTTAAATGTGTATTTTGTAACACTACGTACCTTCTGTTACACCAAGACATTTCTACAATGTATGAAATAGTTACTGTGCGAATTTGAAAACATTTAAATTCGGGATCAAATCGGCCCGATAATGTGGATAATAATCTTTAAACTCTACCGTTTCGAGTGATTTTTCGAAAAAGCATGAGATATTTTGCTGGTCATCTAAATAGGACCCGTATAACATAAAATGACTAACGGTAGTTAAAAAAATTTGTTCAGTTTCATGTATATTTCGGAGATTAAATTTGGCCTTAATCCGACGTTAAGTTACCCGAAAGATAGTTGAATGTCTCTTAAATGTGTTTATTTTAAATCGTACGTATCTTCTGTTACATCAAGGCATTTCCATAATGTAGGGAGTAGTTCATGTCCAAAGTTGGAGACATTTAATTTTGGGACCAAATCGGTCCGAAAAACATGGATAACCTTCAAATTCGCTCGTTTCAGGCGATTTTTCGAAAAAAGTAAGATATTTTGTTGGTCATTTAAATAGAACTCATATAAAGTAAAATGACTAACGATAGTTAAAAAACAGTAAAATGGTTCATTTTCATGTATATATATCAAAGATTTGGCTCTAATCCGATGTTTCTAGAAAGATAGACGTATGTCTTTTAAATGTATAGATTTTAAACCATACGTATCTATCTTATTTTAAAACGGGATATTTCTACAGTGTATGAAGTAGTCACTGTGCTATTTTGGAAACATTTAATTTCGACACCAAATCGGCCGAAAAATATGGTGGATAATAACCCCCAAATTTGTTTGTTTCAAATAATTTTTTAAAAAAGGGAGATATTATCTGGCCATATAAATACGACCCGTATAACGAAAATGTTGTTAAAAAAAATCTAAAATGGTTCATTTTCAAGTATATATATCGAAGATTTCGTCATAATCCGACATTACTCAAAAGATAGTCGAATATCTTTTAAGTGTGTATTTTGTAAACATATGTACCTTCTGTTACACCAAGACATTTCTCCAAGAAGTAGTTACTTTGCGAATTTGGCTGCAAGTTGGACCACCAGATATCGTTTGTTGACCTTCCTCTCAAGGTCTATGTGGTTGAATTTTTCACCCTCGTACATGAGCATGTGCATCATCAGGAATGTACCCGACTCTTCCATGTTCACTGCTGCCTTCTGCCACGAGAGCTTAACCTGACGGTACTTGAAGTTTATTATATCATCCGCACCGCTGATAGTGTGTGACTTAAGATAATCACTCATCAATGACACCTACATATACCGAATTATGCTATAAAAATGACGACCAATATTACGTGCAACACAGTCACTACTGAAAAATAAAGTATCGATTAAGGAGCTCACAATTAACTTTGCTGCTTTGTAAGCGTCAGTGTCTTCGACGTTGGTATAGTATCGGTGGTCAAGCAGATCGACTGTTCGTTTCTTTCGGTTGATACATACGCAAGAGTAGTAGTCATCCATACTGATCGGCACTAGAGCTGATCATTTGCGGGCTTGAGATGGACACGGGTTGGGCCTAATCTATTCAAAATTGTCCTTCGGGCTCAAATACTCTGCATGTGTCCATTAGAGCGGGATAATTATTGTTGTCCGTACCACATAGTTACGGGTAGCGGGCCTGCCCATGAGCCAGGTTGCTAAAAAGTCTAAAATAAAATATCTAACTAATATATCCCACTGCTCCATCACGGTATCAACCTGCGGTGTAGATGCCCCCTCCACAAACCCGTCAAGTAACCTCATAATGGCGTCCTACAACATATGAAGTGTGTGAAATTTCGAATTTACTGTTGGTGTTAAGAATACATCCAACAGTTTCCTCGTGTTACTCCAATTCATATCCCATAGTACCCCAACTTTGTGGTTGTGTCACTCTAACAAGAAAAATATAAAATGCTAGAATTGGACGTTCCCTGACTTGTATTGTACTGCACTATGAAATATATCCTACATCATTGCAACGTTTGTTGGTTAAAATGCACATTGAGTCAAACTAAATATGAATTCAATTATATATGTACAGTAACAAAATAACATGTACCGTCTGTCGGAGGCCAAAGAAAGTCATTCTTGGATACTCCTCCGACCCGCTACCCTCTGCCACGAGGTTGTTCATCAACATTGAGAAACACTCGATAACGCACGAAGGCATGTTGTTCCACGGAAGCATGGATACATCATCCCGGCTCATCATCGTCGTGTCCGAATACTGTGCCACAAGTTCACTACATTCACAACGGACAGTAAGCACTGTGAATCACATTCGATCATTGCAATACTATGTGTGTCACTATTTGTATTACTTACCAATTTTCATAATCCTTGTGCTCAACGATGTAGTAGTCCACGACGTTCTTCCAGAGGACGCGAATCTTGGCCAACAGCGTCTCGTTGTTCACCAGAATGGGGAATCCACCAGAAGATTGATATCTTCACCGCCACAATCTATAGAGCATCCTAGGCCGTCACCTTCACCTCGGGAGCGACTCCTCGGTACAGATCTTAACTGAAAAGACGACGTTTCATCAAGCGTATCTCCTGCCGGTGGTGTTGTTGTAGTCGGTGTTGACACCCGGCTCCACTTGGTCGGTCTAGTGTTGGTGTCGTCCGTGATTGTTCTCTTACTTGCCTCAATCGGTGACCCAGCCATGGAGGACACCGTCCTACCTATAAGAATGTTCACTTTCTCGGATACAAAGGATAACACGCGGGCCAGCACCTCAGTCATGTCCTTGTTTATGTCGCAGAGAATAAGAGTGGCGGCGATTTCTGCTCGGTATAGGTTGTTCGCTTCCATAGTGCCTAGGCGACACTCAAACAACTCTCTAGCGTAAATTAAAGCATCATGTGTATCATAAGATACACACCGCAATCATTGGACGAGAAACCGCTGCTCTGCCAGCTGAACGAGACATTGACAAGATTGAACCCCGATACCTTCGCTCCCTTCCTGATTCCCTTCGACAACATGTACTTCCCCATTTCATCGGCCTTGATTATAAACAACAATCAACAGCTATATAAGAAAACTGATTGAAAAACTTTTATCATATGGTGTAACGACGGTGCGAGTATATATCACATGAGTAAAATTACTGAGATGCATGCCATCCCGACATATGGTAGCAAATCAAATTCGTCCTCTTCGTAAGACCTGTTATCAAGGTACTCGATCTACTCTGACAAGAAATTGATGCACGCACAACTATAATGGTCGTTGTTGTCCGACAACACCGGGGGGAATACCTTTTACATGGTAATAAGATCGGTGATGATTGTTAGTGACAAGTGGGATCTGCATTCAACATATTTTCCACTATGAGAATTAGTTAAGGAAATACCATATCGGAGTCTAGTCGGAGGTTGTCTGTATTTGAATCACACTAAATATCCTAAAAGTTGTGCAATTCTTCATACATGTCAACTATACCCTTCTTTCTGGTTCTCCATATTTTTAATACTGTCTCCTGGAAGTCAATGAAGTTGGAGTAACACGCCATCGTCATTAGAGTAACAGAATAGCAAGATTAGAGTAACAAATATTTTACACTGTGGCTGACACCAAAGAAGCAGCGTGATGTTCGCCGTGGTGCAGTCTACGAATTGGCCAAATAGTTCATCAGTATGCACCATCCATTAATCACATCGCCTGAGAGCTGCTTCCTCGGCTCCAGCGTGCACATCTCACCCTGAGGGATGCTGAACCAATCATTAAACCTTGCCATCATCATCTCACTGAACCAATTGATTAGGATAACACGCAATATAATTCGATTAATAGATTAATTGTAGATACTTACGCGTTGCTGCATCTTGGATGTAGTTGATCGCCACCCATCTTGAATCCATCGTTAATAATAGATAGATAGGGGATCAAACAATATTTATATGACTCATAAATAACACAAAAACAAATCATTGTAGTCATAGTAAGTCGAGGTCGGTCCACAGGGATGACGGTGAGATAATCGAGTAAGAGCGATGCGTTTGGGGTCTTAATGAGGGGTTTTGAAGTCGAGTCTATACTAATAATGCGATAAATGACTAAGAATAATCAATAAGGAAAGGATGTTAGGGGGAGTCGGGAATCAGAAATTGGGTTCTACGAGTCGAGGAATTATGGGGTCGGTCACAAAGTCGATAAATCCCGCTTTCGCGGTGAAAAGGGGTAAGTCTCAAGTCAAGGTAACTCCTACCCCAAGTTTCTCCATATTGATAGGAGTGAGTCAATGTCGATCTAGTTGGCCGGACTAAGTCAACAAAGACACAATAACCTCAAGCATGATAGATCAACAAACATGCAACCAAACCACAATTCCTTAATTCATATTACCCAAGATCTTCCTCCCTTAACCCCCTAATAAGTAAACTACTCACGATCTATGAAGGAAACTACAAAAGCAATAACAATGTAGATAATACCAAAAACATGCATGATGATGAAAACTAGAGAAATTAATATTAAAACAACGAAGGAAATTATGATCAAAAAAAGAAACTACAAAGCGATCGATCTAAAAACAGCGCAAGTAAAATCAATGAAAACGATGCAATAACGAAAGAGCAAGGCTAAAATCTAATCTAGAGATGAGGGAGATGAAGAGAATTATACCAACAATGGAGAAAGATAACAATAAAGAAGATGAATATTGCATAAAAACAAGGAGAAACCTTGATGAAGAAGACAATGAATTTGTCCCTTGATGATCTCCAAAGAACTTCAAGATTAAAACTAGAATTCCTTACAAAAGCTTGAATTTAAAACTAAATGAAAAGGATGAAGATTGATAAAAACTATGCAGCTTCTAGGAATATCTAATGACTTTCTATCTAATGCTAATGAAAATGATCTAATGGAGAGTAATGGAGTATGATTAGTGTAATGTGCATCACATTATGTTAACTATATATATATAGTAGTAGCTTAATGGTTCACTAAACCAAAGCCCAAGTCCAACTTTTGCTCCTTGAGTGAGACTTTTGCCCAATGAATCTTCATAGGGTGAAACTTCGCCCTGCGAACATTTGCCATTCACGAGCCATTACCGCTGGGTGAAACTTCACCCGGTGGTTTCACCCGGTGAACTTCCTTCCAGACTTTACATTTGGAGGCCTCTTGCCGGGCGAAACTTCACCCGATGGGTGAAAGTTTTGCCCGGTCATTTCGTTCGGTGGGTGAAACTTTCCTGAAGATCTTAAGAGAGGTCGAAATGTCGTCGGGCGAAATTTCGCCCAGTGGTATCTCATCGGGTGAAACTTCACCCGATGGTTTCCTTGACCTCTTTTCTGGTCTCGCTCTTTGTCGTTGATAAGTGTGGTTTGTAGTGTTATTTCCTTGTGTTTGGTCCCGGTTTCTCTTGTGGAATCGCTCCTTGGAGCGATTTTTGAGGCTACTTACGCTTCTTCTAGCTTGTGTTAGGTTCCTAGGACCATTATTGGAGAAATGGAACGATTCCGACTCGTTTCAGACACATTTGGAGCCAACGAGGAAAAGCGACGATCACCCGGTAGCTTAGACTCGATCCCGAGCCCTTGGGACACATTCCCGAGCACCGAGAATCGATGAGAAGCCTAGCAAGAGCAAGGAGGGACCTATGAGACCTTATTTGAAGTCTACAAGACCCATCCCGGTCGGGAAGACATCCATCACGACCGGGATGAAGAGACAAGAACAACCGAGCCTCTAGAGCTTGATCCCGGCCGGGATCACCACCTTCCCGGTCGGGACCACCCCTTCTCGGCCGGGATGGGCCCAGGACGGGGCTGTTTTGCTTTTCCGCTTCCCTTATTCATTGTAACCCTATATATACCCCCTCTTGTAATCATTCATTATGTTAGACATTACCCACTAAACCTAGACTACTTTAGGTTAGATTAGCTTAGATTAGTCTAGATTAGTCCTTAATTACTTCTTAATCTAGTTAGTTACTCTTGTATTAAGGGATCTCTTGAAGAATCCATTCAATCTTGACAACATTGGTGGATGTTTGAGTCTTCTTTTATGCAAGTGTTCTTCTTTTTCATTCCTATCTTGTTGGTATAATTTTTTCTCTTCTCTTTTCTCTTAATCTTTATTGTTATTCAAGTTTTCATCTTTGTTTATGTTTGTTGATCATCCTTGTTTTCCATTATGAATGTTTTGTTCCTTGTGTTTGTTTCTCTTGTTTGTGCTTGTTTTAGTTTAGATATGTGTGAGTAGTCATCCCCTAGGGTTAGTAGGGGGATTGGGTGTTGATTAGGGATGATTAGGGTGAGATGGGTGGTACTAGATGTTGTTTTTGTTGTTTCCCATTTACCTTGCACTCCGCATGTTTGATGAAAAGCTTGTGAGACTAGAGATGATCAATCCTTGTTTTTCTTGCCTCTTCTCTTGTGTGTGTTTGTTTGTTTGTTTGGTTGGTTTGGTTCCCTCATTAGTAGCGAGAGTGTGGTGAGGGTGACCCCTAGGTCGTTCAAGTAGCGAGAGCCCGATCGTAACCTAGGCTAAGAAAGCACGCTAGTGACCCCCGTTTCCTCCTTTTGATCTCCTTGGCATCCATGAACCCGTCCTAGCCCTAGTTTCTTCTTATTGATTTATTTGCTTCTTTTTGTCATTAGTTGTTTGATTAGCTTAGTTCTTAGTTCACTTTAGCCATAGTTTAGTTCGTCTTGAGCCTAGTCTTGGACCGTAGCACACCTTGGTCCGACACCCCGTCCCTGAGGATCGACCCGACTTACCCTAGCTACCTAGCTTAGGTTCGTTGGTTATTATTTGATCGGTGGGATCCACGGCAAATTCCTTCCGTCAAATTGGCGCCGTTGCCGGGGACGGCGTAGTTTAGACTTTTGTGTGCTTAGTTTTAGACTTTGTTCTTGATTTTTGTGTTTTCTTCTCCTTGTGTATCTTCGTTCTTTCTTTGTGTGCTTATTTCTCTCTTCCTAGTGCCTCAAAAGCACTAGGCTACTAACGTTTGCTCAAGTGCTTCTAGTTCATCCAATGTATCAAGGCAACGTTACGACAATGTGGCATCCAAGCTACCATCAATCATCATGGGACAATCATGGGACAAATTACCAAGACCCACAACTTTACCAACCATACCAATCTCATCAACAATCTTATGAACCCTCTTCATATGACTACCATGAAAGTTGTCAAGGATCATTCCAACATCCTAACAACTACCAAATACCCTCACATAACCCACAACCAAAAATCCCCAACTTTGAGACTTGTCAAATGATGATTCAAATGCAAAAGAGTCAACAAGAGATGATGATTCAATTGCATAAGAATCAACAAGAGATGATGATTCAAATGCAAATGGATAAAGAGGAGTTCAAGGCCCAATTAGAGGTGCAAGATGCTCAAATCAATGCACTCATGGCTCGTTTCACGATGTTGGCCACTCGAGCTCCATAATTTGTTGAGGAAGGTTCATTTGGGCAAGAAGATCGGTTGTCTCCACAAGGAAATCAACCCGATCATGAAGCCACGAATGAAGAAGAGAGGGTCAATCAAGAGATCATTGTTTGAGGAAGGTTCAATTAGAGGTGCAAGATGCTCAAATCAATGCACTCGTGGCTCGTTTCACGATGTTGGTCACTCGAGCTCCACAATTTGTTGAGGAAGGTTCATTTGGGCAAGAAGATCGGTTGTCTCCACAAGGAAATCAACCCGGTCATGAAGCCACGAATGAAGAAGAGAGGGTCAATCAAGAGATCATTGTTGAGTGTTGCTTGGATGGTGAAAATATGGGAAGAATGGAGGAAGTTGAGGCTTCAAGGGTCGACAATGAGGAGGGAATTGAACATGATTCTCAAGGTAACTCTTGGGGAGCCAATGTATTGGCTATCAAATTGGATTTGTATGATTTTCTTCGTGATGAACCGGATCTTGATAATCCAAAGCCAAATGAAGACAAGACTCCTCTAGGCCAACTTGACAAGGTGAGTGAGAAGGAAGGTAACACTTGGGAGAAAGAGAAAGATGCCTTAGAACTTGCCTTGAATGGGAAATTGGAGGAGCCGATTAGGGGATTTGGAGATGTTATGCTAGACCAAACCATCGAGGAAATTGAGGCCGCCATTAAAGGCCTTGAGTTTCTTCATGGTGAGAATTCTAGTAAGAATGACGATGAGGTCTCCCCTAAAGCCTCCAATGAAGAAAACTTGATGTCTTCACCTCCTTTACCGCTCTTGATTTCGAGTCTCTTGTCTTGTGAGACGGTTGATGACGTGGATCCTTGTCGGACGGTGGAAAAGAGTGCTACTCTTGACCCCGTAGAAGAAGCAACACCCTTAGGGTGTGATCTCCCAAATCACAACGCCAAGCATGACTTTAGGCCACAATACCTACCGGATGGTCATAGGAGTCGTTGCTATGATGGTTCAAAAGACCCGGAAGCTCACAAGAAACCCGAGCGTAATGGATTAGATGATTGCTTCTCGACCCCGACTTGGAAACTCTTGTTGATGGCTAGAATCGGCCACATGAGTTTTAACGAAGATGTTGCTAGAGCATTTGACTTACTCCTCCGAGCTCATGATGGCTATGGAGGTGTAGATGGTGAGAGTATCTTATTGTAAATATCTTTTTCCTTTTCTTTTGAGCTTTTGTTTTTGTATATGTTTGATTGGATAGTTTGGATTCTAGGATTTGTTAGTCTTTGTGGAATTCTTGTAATTTGGAATTTTCTTGAGCGATGTGAGGGAGGGATTCTTGATTGTGGTTATTGAGCTTACTTGATAGGTTTGAAGAGAAGATGAAGAATTAGAGAGGGGTATTGATGATAGAAGCTTCAAGGCTTGGTGGAGGAAGTCGGTTTTTGAGCATTTCGTAAGCTTTTGGGGACGGGATCTTGGATCCCGAGGTTGTATTTGTCTTGTGGGTGGAGCTAGTATTGAAAGAGGGCTTCAAGCTCGGGAAAGGTGCCATCCCGACCGAGATGGGTGTCATCACAACAGGGATGAAGTGAGCATGGAAACAGGAGCTACTGATGCTCCTTCCCGACCGAGATGATGACCATCATGACTGGGATGAGCTCTTCCCGGCCGGGATCACTGTCTTCCCGACCGGGAAGGGCTCCTGCCGCCTCTTTCGCCTTTGTTCCTTCATTTAAGCCCCACCCAACCACTTTATACCCCACCCAACCTCCCTACTCACCTTAGCCTCATTCATTTGACCCTTACACTTCAATTAACACCTTCATCTCATCTTCTCAACACTTTACACCGAGTTTTTCCCAAAATCCCAACCTCATTACACCTATGCAAGTCCGATACTTGAGTCTACATTGAGGAAGAGGAATAATGATGATGAAGACAAGCAAGGTGCCGATAACGATCATTGAGACGATGAAGTTGATTGAGTTGCTAACCGTTTGGTAAGGCGACTCTCCTTCTTTTCCGTCTTTTGTTTGCTTAGTCTTTCTTGGTTTGTTCCCCGTCCCTTTATCATTATGGTGTCTTGGTGGCCCCCAGGGCCCTTGGTGTTTATTGCTCCCGATTCTCGATGACGTGACTACATCGAGAGTCCTTTGAAAAATCCAAATTAAAAATCCAAATTAAAACATCGAGAGTCCTTTGACTGCGTTCCTTCTCATCACCAGGTACAGCTCATGAATCCTGTGCATTAAAACAAGCATTTTGTAACTCTGAAATAAATCACACACAACTCCAACAATATATTGTTACTCTAACACGTATTCCATGGTACTCCAATGTTGTCCTCGTGTTACCCTATTAAAAAAATACAGACGTTGATATACCTCAATACAGATTGTGTTCCCTGACGTTGAGGGAGGTGATGTTGATGCAATCCAAACTCCAACAATCCGAAATTTATGGGTGATGAGACTCGTGCACATAATGGGAATCAAGTAATGCATGGAAAATGACAGATATTGTACGAGTTATGTCTACTAATAATCATCATGTAATAGTCATGTAGGTCTTCGTGAAATTCTGATGACGCTGGAGAATTATCAGTGACGATGTAATTTCAAACTTAGCGTATTCGTTTATTTTTTTATTTATGATAATTTGAACAATGTTATTTGTAGTTGAAGTCATTTTTCAACTTATAGTTTACATCATGCTAAAGTGTGTATATCTTATACCAAGTTGAAAATTGCACTAGATTGTACTAAGCTCAGATACTTTAATTAAAAGCTCATAAACTTTCATACGAAACTCAAAAGGTTTGAAACGTTTCTCGCATAGATAAAATTTACTGTAACTTTTATCATCATAATACGGAGTATATATCAATGGTGTTCCATGGATACACTTTTTATCTCGAAATAATTGTGAAAAGAATCGCAAATTATTTGAAACCTGTTAAAATAACTTTAAAGAATCAAATAGTTTCATACGAAATTGAGTAAACACTTATTTTGAAAGTTCAGATAATTATTTGACAGCTCAAAATCTTAAAGAATGGGCTAGTCATAATGGGTCAGTTGTACAGTTTTTCTATACAGGTATAATCTTTTTTCCGATAAGGACAAAATATTAGTACGATCCATGTGATTTATTTTTATTTTTTCTTTTACCTAAATAAAAATTATTTAACCAACACATTAACCCGACGAATATGACCCTTTTTTGTGCTATGAAACCTATGAGAACCATCCATCCATCTTGCAACATCTATCCATCACCATACATGTGATGATTTGACTTGCACTTTCATCTCAATTTGTACACACAAAATATCTAAATTCTAAACTAGACTCAAATGAACAATACTCGTATTATTATTATTTGTGAAATTTAAAAAAATTGTAAAGAAATTAATTTGACGAAATGCAAATTTGACGTCCGCAAGGGGACATCCTCCCTCTATCACCTTCTCTTTCCTTATTCTCTCTCTCTTTCTCCACCATTTCTCTCTCTAGCTTAGATACAGCGTAGAACAGCATACAACCAAGACCCAACAAAATAAATTAAAAAAAGAAAATTACTCTCATAACACACAACATACACCCCTTAATTCCTCTTTAGTTTATAGTTTACAGATTTAATTTATAGAATTTTTCCCAAAGTAGAAAACATTTAAAAAATTGAAGAATAAAAACCCTAAAAACTCTGCTATTTCATTGGTGAGTTCTGCTTCTTTCACCTCTTGATTACCAGTATTATTTTTGATAAAAGAGCAGCAACCCAGTTCATCATTTACTGTGATTTCCAATACCCATATGTCAATTTTGGGGATTTCTTGCTCAAAATTTGCGGGTCATTTCAACTGTTGAAATGTATTTTTCAGCTCTGTTGAATCTTTCAACGACGTCGTTTTTGGTCAAAATTTAGTCTTGTAAGTCATGAAGTCTTCTTCGCTACTCCATTGAATTAAGTGGATCGATTTATTGAATTTTTGAAGCATTTTCTTGTTTTTTTCCAGCTGATATGTCGAAGAATTCATTCCAGTATTAATTTTACTCAAAAGGTGAAAACTTGTTTGCTTGCTCTACAAAAAAAGATGTAATTTTTAGCTTTCAAGTTGATAAGTGATTAATTTTTGCCAAGATTTTCCATGTGGGTCTTTGCTAGATTTTTATCACAGTAAATAATAGCTCATGCTTATTTCATTTTTGTGGGATTTGGATTTATTTTATGTAAGATTGCAATTCCTCTTTCATATCTAGACTTCAGTTTACTGAATCACTTGCCTTTTTTTTTAATTTATATTCAGAGTGAATGAAGGTTTAGCGGGATAGAAGAAATTTGACGAAACTCCGGAATTTCATATCCAAATCAAGTGGAATTCTTGGAGAAATCGACATTGTAGAATGTTCAAGTTACAGTGAAGTGCAAAGGTGTTTTAGTCTTATGATTATTACTCTGGAATTTCAATGTAAATTGCTTGGTGTGTGGCCCTCTTTAATATTGGAGACATTCTTCTTGTTTTAGGAACCTGTTTTATTTTAGTTAAGAAAGATGGTACCTTCAGGGCCTCCCACCCAGATTGGTGGTACCCAATCTGTTACACCATCCATGCTGAGGTCGAATTCTGGGATGTTGGGAGGTCAAGGAGCTCCAATGCCTTCACAAGGGGCTTTCCCTTCTCTAGTTTCTCCGAGAAATCAATTTAATAATGGGAACATGTTGGGAAATGTCCCTAATGTATCATCACTAATTAACCATTCGTTTGGAAACGGTAATGCGAGTTCCGGTATTCATGGACCGGCTAACGGCCCTAGAGGAGGGAACAATGGAGGGGCAGAGCCCGACCCTCTTTCAGGAATTGCAAATGGATTTGGCTTCAATTCTCCCTCTAATATGGCAAACCCTAGCACTTCTGGTCAGGTTCAGGGTCAGCATTTTCCAAACCCTTCCGGTGACCATATGCTGCCCGACCAATCTCAATCTCAATCTCAGTCTCAGTCTCAATCCCAAACTCAACAGCTTGAATCCCAAAATTTTCAGCACCCACAGCAGCCATTTCAGCAATACCCGATTAACCAACAGCCATTTCAGTCGATTAGGGGAGGGTTAGGTGGTGGCGGTGGTCCTATGAAGTCTGAACCTCAGGCGGTTGGCGATCAGCACCGGACCCCACAAAATCAAAATGTTGGCCAGGTTAAGTTGGAACCACAACAATTGCAGAACATGCGAGGAGTTGGGCCGGGGACTGTAAAGACTGAGCCCCAACAATCAAGTCAGACTTTATTCTTGCAACAACAACAGCAGCAGCAGCAGCAACAGCATCAACTCATGCAGCAGATGTCGTTGTCAAGGCAGTCTTCGCAAGTTGCTCAGATGAATATTTTGCAGCAACAAAGAATGCTTCAGTTACAGCAACAACAGCAGCTTCTGAAGTCTATGCCTCAACAAAGGCCACAGTTCTCACCCCAGAACTTGCCTCTTAGGTCACCTGTTAAGGCAGTTTATGAACCTGGGATGTGCGCCCGTCGTCTCACACACTATATGTATCAGCAGCAACATAGACCAGAGGTCGGTCAATCCAAGAATTTTACTGTTACTCTTTATTTGGATCGTACCATGAGGGATGTTGTCTGAGACTTATATCGGTTGGTTATATTTATGCAGGATAACAATATTGAGTTTTGGAGAAAATTCGTTGCAGAGTATTTTGCTCCAAATGCTAAAAAGAAGTGGTGTGTTTCTATGTATGGAAGTGGTAGACAAACAAGTGGAGTCTTTCCACAGGCAAGTTGCTCCCATATAATCCCTTAAATGATGCTTGGTTTATTGGATATGTATATTATGCGAAAGTTTATTTTTTGCTTCTTTGGTTAGTAATGGCTTATGAATGTCAAAAGTGGTATGCAGTCTTTCCGTTAGTAAACCTTGGTTTCATTTTAGGGTGTCCATGAGTAAGCATCTCACTTTGAATCTTTCCTTGTTTGTTTGTTTGTTTGCTTGTTATTTGTTGTCATTATGGTTTGTGTGCCCACATCTTTTATTTAATTGCCTTTTTATCTACATCGTATTGTATACCTTACTTTTTTTGTGCGAAACAAATTAGGAAGTTTAATTATGGACCGAGCAAAACATTTTTTTGTATGCATGATATTTTTCTATTTCAAAATGTTCCTTTCACAAAGTGTTTCTTCTGCTTGGCTTTCCTTACAGACCTTGTTAGATTGACTATTTATTTCATTTGCAAAATAATAGGATGTATGGCATTGTGAAATATGCAAGCGCAAGCCTGGCCGTGGTTTTGGTATGTGTTTCATAACTCATGTAATCCAATCGACGTTTTGCTCTATTTTACTAGAGATGCATCTATTTCTGGCCAATAAATAACAGTCGAATGGTGATTCTTTCCAGAGGCGACTGTGGAGGTTTTGCCAAGACTTTTCAAGATCAAGTATGAAAGTGGCACATTGGAGGAACTTCTTTATGTCGATATGCCTCGTGAATATCAAAACTCCTCTGGTCAAATTGTCCTAGATTATGCAAAAGCCATTCAGGAGAGTGTTTTTGAGCAACTTCGTGTTGTACGTGATGGCCAACTTCGATTAGTTTTCTCGCCAGACTTAAAGGTTGGTATCCACAAATCTGTGGCATGTTGTACTTGAAGTTGATTAAACATGTCATTGCTTAGATTTGGACCCTGTTGTAATAATTTCTAGATATGTTCGTGGGAATTTTGTGCTCGACGTCATGAAGAGCTGATTCCTCGACGACTATTGATACCTCAGGTAATTTATCACGTTGCCTGATAAATTTTAGTCTTTCATACCTCATTCTTCCGTTTATTGAAGTGATATGTTCAACTCAGTACTCTCGAACTTCTATTCTGCTGCATTTGCGTTGTTGACTTGTTGGTATATGTGTTCATAATATTATTTTTTCCTGTGTCAAATGAACCACGAGGGCATTACAATAAAGAGGAGGGATATTCAAACCTGGAAACTATTGTCCACAATACCTCTGTCTTAACCACTTGACTAAGACATCTACCGTATAGTTTTATCATTCTGGTAACTGAGAATCAATTTTTTTGCCACTTCTCAAAAAGTGGCCGTCTCCCCGACCATCATAGAAGAAAATCACATCTGTCACCTGCTACAATGATTGTACGTTCCATATTTATAATTTATGACTTACGCCCCCCGTAAAGAACAATTAATTTTTCTTTTATCTCCTCGGAGGATGGCATTGCCTGCCCCCACGCTTAGAACACACAAAGAAATGACTTGGTGTTTCCTGTGTCAATTATTATACTCAGTACATGTTTGGGCAATCTGGATATGAAGCATTTTAGTGTTAAACTAAATTCTCACGTCAGGTTGATGCCATCTTCTGTGTACACTTTTGGGATCATAATTTTACGAAATCAATAGCTCTGTTAAGATTTAGTTGGATTTTATGAGCAATTGTGTGAAATTTGACATGGTAAGTACTTCCGACGATTCAACTTTTGGGGACCTGGCTTCTGCGTGTAACAAAATGCTATGTAAATATTGATCTGCAGTCAGGTTGTAATTCACTGAGAAACATTCAGCAAATGACCATCACAAATCCAAAAGTTGAAATCTAACGAAATGAGTTGTTTTGGAATCGCGACGTGGCCTGATCTTGGCCGTTTTGCTATGATTGCTATTGGTACAATCTTAGAATAGGGCCAGAGTAACCTGCAAAACCTTGGTAACTTGGTTGTACATTTGTGTTATAGAACAGATTTCAAACTATGCTTTGGGTTAAAACTTTTAGCTGTTTTTCCTGGCGGACACAATTTACATTATGGGCTTAAGGGCTATTCGGAAATTATTTTGATTTTCCAACAATTGGTTAAAGCTGCATATATTAGACCCATCTGTTGGGAAAAGCTAATTTAAACATTAATAATGGATGGTTGTTGCTTTAAAATTATTAGGTACTCCCTCCGCGTTCCTATTATTGTCCCACTTTACTTTTTGGGCTGAGTTTGATTTTTGTCCCACTTTCCATTTTAGGTCATCAATGTGTGGTTCACAATTACTCTCTCATTTCTATCTCTTCTTCCTTCTTTTTTTCACCACTCATTTTCCCTTCCTTATTTTTCACCCCAAAATCTTTTGGGACAATAATAGGAACTCGGAGGGAGTAGATTTTTTCTTCACGAAATTTACATGTTGCTGACAAAACTATTAAACAGTTGACAGGTGCCCATTGCTCTGTTACTTTGCATTACTCTTTTACTTTAATCATGTCAGCAATCCCATTTTAAACATGCTCTGTGGTGAGCCCCTCAAAATCAAAAACCACTCCCCAGTAAGAATGACCCATTCGTTTCAACTAGGCAAAACAAACATCGAATAAGTTTTGCCATGTGAAGTGGTGGAAATCTATATAGACTCATTCAGTTTGAACTTTGACTTAATGATTATGGTTCAGATGTCGTTTCCATATTCAGCTTACCACGGGAAGGCTCTTGGTCATTTCTTAATTATGATACCTTGGGTAAAATGCTTGAGTACTGCAAATGGCCACTGACATTCTAGCAAAGTAGATCTCAATGTATGATTAACGGCATTTCAGTTTTCAGTTATGGTTCGTTTGGGAACAAGGATTTCATTTTGAAATTTGGATTTGACCTAAATACTTTGTATGGGAGATGAGGTGAATTTGGATTTTGGAAATTTGTCAAATCCAACTAAATTTCAACCCTTAAAAGACATCATTTCCAAATGACACCCTAACCCATGTCATTGTAAAATCCATAATTTCACTTTTCTAATTTGCCAATGATGATTTAAAATGAAATATGAGTTCTCAAATGCTACCTAACTGTTATGAGAAGCTATGGCTGCCAGTTGTGATATAATCCTGCATCCGTTATAACTGCAACTCATTTATGTTGGCTTTAAATTCAAAAAAAAAACTTACGGTGTTTGTTTTTCAGGTTAGCCAGCTCGGCACTGTTGCGCAGAAATACCAGGCAGCTGCACAAAATTCATCATCCAGCATGTCCATCTCAGAGTTACAGGGTAACTGTAACATGTAAGCTGCCTTCTTTCTTGTTGGATGAAGACTAAAACCGTATTTACAAGCACTGCAGACACTTTTTTGAGAGTTTCATCAGGCTATTATTCCAGATTAGTTTTATGGATGTATGGCGCCAAAGTCAAATACAGTTTAAAAGATCTCCCTTCGAGGGTGTCATTTTATGTAGACTGGTACTCCGTATTTATAAAAGGGACTCCTCTTTTATAGGAAAGTTGAGTGAAGCTAGATCGATCATATTGTTGACAGACCAGCCTATCCAGGATAGCTGTAATTTATTGAAATTTATCTTTACAAGATGGTTTATATCCCAACCTATATGCTGACATACCCATTAACCTCACTAAATCAAACAGTAGTTGGCCACTTAATTCTCTATGGCTCAGGTTCATAGTCTCTTGATATTCTTATCATACGACTGTTTCATATGAGAGTAATATTCTTATATACTCGTAAGATTTAGTGGTATGTACTACTACGTATGTAGTACTAATGTACTATGACTGGAAGTATTTATTTTCAATTAGCCTTCGCAATGTCAGACAAAATTATGCATATTTCCGTGTTATTAAAGCTGGTGTTGTGTGATTTTGAACTTCTTTCCTTTTGTGTGGCGATTTTATGTCTCAGGTTTGTTGCATCAGCACGACAATTGGCAAAAGCATTGGAAGTGCCATTGGTTAATGATTTAGGCTATACGAAGAGATATGTTCGCTGCCTTCAGGTTTGTACTTTGTAGCTCTGTATCGGCTCTTAGTGTTTGTGACGGTTTTTTTAACCTGAAACCACCTTGGTATCAGCTTCTGTCAGTCCCTCAAATTGTCTGGCTGTCGTTGGTGTTTATTGTCACATCCTCTTTTTTTTTTGCCACTTGGGCTTTGCTATCGTTAATTTTCTTTTCTAATTTCCCTGGTCTTGATTGGCAGATATCTGAGGTGGTAAACAGTATGAAAGACTTGATTGATTATAGTCGGTTGACAGGGGAAGGGCCAATGGGTAAGTGTGAAATTATTTTTCCGCGTTTCTTATGTCTCATAATTCGGGGCGCTCCATGTTTTTGTGAAAATAGTACTCCCTCCGTTCCAACGAATTGTATACGTTTGCTTTATGCACGTATGTCGATACTCGTTTTCTTTTGTATATATCTTTAGTTACGTGTTACTAAAAATTATAAAAATTTGATATTCATAATGTATTTTATTAGACGATTTAAACAAGATCTCACACGACTATCTTTTATCTTATATATTAGAAGTTATATTGAAGATTCTTTATCACTTATAAATAGTGTTAAAAAAGCAAATGTATACAATTCGTTGGAACGGAGGGAGTATCATACCACCCGTTGTATGTACAACCAACTCAAAGTTGTTGAGCTTATACAAGTTTCCGAGCTGAGTTCTAAGTTTTTGAGCTTAAACATTTATGTGATTTAGCTCGACGACTTTACACTAAAGCTCAGAAAATTTATAACAAAACTCGAAAACTTTGTGATAACACTCAAAATTGCTATGTACAACTGGTTGTATAATCTACTCATTGATGTTTTTGTCAATGTGGTTTGGAAGATAAACTGTTATATATAACCCCTGCTTCTACTTTTTTGTACGGAGTAGTTTCTATGGACTAATTTGTAACATGAATTTCTCCCACAAAGCTTTTTTGTGTTGTCTCTTATTTGTACTCCTAAAGGCTGTAATGGTCTCAACATGACGAAATAAAAACAAGGACAGTTCACTGCTGAAAACATGCTACAAAATGAAAATTAATGGGCATGAAGTGTGAAAATCGGTACTCTGATAATAGCCTCTACATGAAAAATTTTAAACTATAACGATCACTCCCATCAGAAAACATATTCTAAACGAAAATTGATGGGAATTTGAAGCGTGAGAAGGAAAGTGTCTTAAATTTATGCCACTGCCAAGGTTTTCATGCTTGCTTCTCATTTTTTTTTTGTTATCCCTAATTGTTATCTTTCCGTTTAGTACTCCATATGTTATACGTGGCACTCAATGAAAGCTGATTTGTTGATCCGTGCATTCATTTTGTATCTTGTTTTTTTCCCCCTTTTGCTTCTTAATTGCAGAAAGTTTGGCCAAGTTTCCTCGAAGAAGTGGCACACCATCTGCACTTCAGGGTCAAAATCAGCAAGCGGAGGAGCAGCAAGAACAAGGAGTGGTTCAGAGCTCGAACAACAACGATCAAAGTTCTGATCGTTCGGGTCAGGCAGGATCAAATCAGGTTCCTGTAACCAATGGGATGGCTTGTGTAAATAACTCTCCTAACGTGTCTTCCTCCTCTACTTCACACAGTACCATAGCCGGGCTTCTCCACCAGAACTCGATGAATTCCCGACATCAAAATCCCATGATCAATTCCAACAGTCCTTACGGTACTCTGAATTCAGTTCAAATGCCGTCTCCTGGTTCATCCAGTACAATGCAACAAACCCAGCAAAACCTCTCCCCTTTCCAATCACCGACCCCATCTTCTAATAACCCTCTTCAAGCATCACATGGTACCCTGGCAGGACCAGGACCACCTGCCATGTCTAGCGATGCAGATACAAACAATGATACGCAGAGCTCCGTTCAAAAGTTCATTCAAGACATGATGACAAATAATCAACCGGGCCCCAATGGGCCTACAAGTATGGGGGGTGGGCCCTTTGGTGGAATTGGTGGAGGAATGGGAATGGGAATGGGCATGGGTATGGGCCAAGCATCCCTTGTCAATGGTTTTAGAGGTGCTGTGGGTAATAACTCCATGAACGGAAGGGTAAGTATGAACCAGCAGCCACCGCAGCTGCAGCAGCACCAACACCAACATGACATGGGAAACCAGATGCTTAGTGGTCTTGGTGCCGTGAATGGCTTTAACGGTCTTCAATTTGATTGGAAGCCATCACCATAAATAGAGAGAGTGGGAATGAATGGCTGCTGGTTTGTGCAGCTTGAAAACAGTATTCAATATGAACAACTCTTGAGGCGCTCAGTGATTTGTCGTTCCCCGGACGAAGGAAGCAGCACAGTGATGGAGTTTAGGGATGCTCGCTCGAGGGGACTACACTTTGTACTAATTTCTGAAGAGCAGATAACATGTAGAGCATAGTGTTTTATTATCATGTCACATTCCTGAAAATGTGCTTTTCTTCTTTCTGATCGATCACTAACTTGATCATTTCCCGTGTTATCTTAATATACAAATCGAGAATGGTGATCGCTGGGTGATCAAGCGAGGCTTTCCATCTTCAATCACCATATTCACTCGGAGGTTGGGAATTTGTTATGGGTTACGGCGCTGAGTTGATGGCTTATAAACAGAAGGTTGAATGTATTTTTAGTTTAGATGTGCATCATATATATATAAATATAGTACTAGCATCTCTAGATAAAAAATTTTGTACTAACATGTTGAGATAGAGAAAAGTTCTGCAGTCTTCGTTTACATATTCTTTGCCACCCCATCGATGAACTCCTGTGATTATTGTCTTGGGAATATGAGATATTTAGGGAACGGTTGTTACCATTCTGCTCTTTTTCTCGCATGTAACAGTCTCATGATACGCTCAAGTGCGACTTCGGTTTAGTTTTTTGAACGATTTTCACATTGGTTGTGTTACATAGAAACTATTAGTGAGATCGCACTGAAATTTGTACATCTGCTACCTCATGGTATAAAGAAGCGTTCTCAGTTATAGCACTACAACATAGCGTAAAAATAGTGTGAACGGAAACTCGACTAGCTCATTCTAGATCATCATCATCATGATCATGAACTGTCAGTACCAGCACCAAATGATGTAGTGTAGTACATAGAATTTGATAGAAGATGTAAAAACAGTTTGGGATTATTTGGCAAATGATGTGAGAAGGGAGAAGGAAATGAATGAATCAAGCAGCCAGGTATTTATCAATCTTTTCAGTCAACAAGGACTTGGAAACAGCCCCAATAAGGCAGTCAATCCTTTCCCCATTCTTGAAGAACAGGATAGTAGGAATGCTCCTTATGCTGTACTGAGATGCAACATTTGGAGAATCATCTGTGTTCAGCTTGTATATCGCAACCTTCCCTGCGTATTCTTTCGCCAACTCGTTGATGATCGGGTCGATTAACTTGCACGGTCCGCACCACGGTGCCCAGAAGTCCACCAGCACCGGGACCGAGCTCTCTAGCACTAGCTCTTTCCAGCTTGAATCACTCACAATTATGTCTACAACAACCACCATGCCAAATACAAGCATTTTAGTCAACCATGTGTAGAACGAACCCAATACGATAATATTGAGATTATTAGCTAGGAAATAGTCCTCATATTCAATAATACAACTTCTTTTTCCCTTTATATTGAAGGACTAGGGTCATTTATTATGAAGACGGGTCTAACCACAGAATAGGGAATAGCACTTCACATTTGATAGTATCGAGTATCGACCATGTATGTTAATAGTAGGATGAAACAGACGTACATTACGTTTTTTTTACTGAAGAGATATGAGCAGTAGTAATTAGTTACCTTGGCCTACAGCTTCACCAGCTTTGCATACAATGCTGGAATTTTGGTATCGTCTAGGGGACGAGACGAATGAAGGTGTGGAACAGGAGGAAGATAGCATCGGAAAGGATCTTTGTAAACCTCGAAAGGTGGTGGGCAAATTGGACTTGGGTAACAAGTGTGTACGAGAGTTCTGGGCAATAACTCTCATGCTAGCCGATGTGCTTAACTGCATACAATTTTCTGCAGCCATTTTTCCTTTTTTTTTGCTGCTTTCTTCAAGTGGTTAGTTATGATTTGCCTTTGTTGATTTGGTAAAGGTTAATCGTTGAATTCATAGTTGTTGGAAGTGTGGATATAATTTGAGAGAATCTGAGGCTAGTAGACGGATTACATTCATGTGGAGGACATTTGTCTTAAGGACTTGACAGGTCCCACATCGACAATATTGTTCAGAATTTCTATATATATCTAGGCCTTTGAAAGGAAGCCCAAAGTTTCAAGTACAACATTAACTCCTTAGTTTTTTCTATGGGCTTGGGAAATTACACCCACTCAAAAGTCTGAAATAGGCTCAATGTTAAAACCCAGATTGTATAATGCTATGGAATATGTCCAAGCCAACTTAAAATGAGAATTTACCAAGGCCTGGTTGTCCACTTACTTCCCGGGAATTGCAATATCACATGAATTACATTCCTGGGTTTGAGAGTTATTTGGTTACCCCAAAAGTACAAAAATGGGGAAACTCAACCTACCCCATCAGTTGCAATTCCTGCAAGATGTGGGAAGTTGCTCATGACCCCCTGGGTGATTCGTACTTCCCACATCCCAATTCCTTCAAATGACTTTTTTACCCTTCTCTACTCATCTATTTCTCATTTTATAACTCTAATTTCTCATTCAATTCTCCATCTATTGTTTTCTCTCAACTCTTCTTCACTGTCTTCTTCTAAAAAAAAACATTTTACCCGCCAAAATCATTCATGGTAAATTACTTTCTTCGATCTTGTTATATAATATTTTTTTGTCATTCTTTTTCGTTAATGTAATTTGGTAACGACTTCATAATATAGGAAAGACAATTTTAGAACTTTCATAAGTTGATGAAAAAAAAATTCATAAGTTTTTATACCCTTGATTAATAAAGGACATAATAGTCATTGTAATCAAAATCATGGGAATTCGATCGAGTTAACCAAACAAAATGCAGTAATTCAATTCCCAGGAAGTGTGAATTCCATGATGTCAACCAAACAAATATTGCAAATTTTCGGGAAGTTGATGTGGGAACTCCAGGAAATAAGTTCCTGGATGAACCAAACGAGACCCAACTAAAGAATAGAAGTCATCAAAATATTTTCGCAAATTGTTGTATAAGACTGTCTTACATACTAATGAAGGATCAACCTAAAACAACAATAGGTCAATAGTCCAAAGATCAATAAAGAGCCCATTAAGCTTTTAATGTGATAACCGTCCCAAGTTGGGCTTACACTCTTTTAAGCTGGTTTTATGCTATGGGACGGTCTTGTAAGAGAGTTTTTCATATGTATTAAATTGCTAATGGGCTAACCGGCTGATCTCGTGATTTTGGCTCCTGGCCTTAACCTAATGAGAGACCGGGTCAGGTCGGGTCGAGCTCGACTCTCCCTTTTTAGGCTGGACCCAGGCCATGTATAAATTAGTCTTAAAAACATTACTCGTATTTTGGAGTGTATGGTTGGACTGAATCACGATGTTGTGGATTTGTGACGGTCCCCCGGCCCGAGGTCGTGATAACTAGTGTATTACTCATAATTATGATCTCGCTCCAAAAGCGTTGATTGATCGAATTGGAAAAAAAAATATGAAGAGCAGCTAGGTAGTGTCTTGTTAGTATAGTCATAGATAGCATGATTAGTCATCTGACAAGAAAACCGTATTATTATGACTACTACCACCATTTTACTTGTTATGTTAGTTTAGGTAAAGAGAAAACACACAAAGATCGATTAGCTAAAATGTCCTTTTCTTGCAACACTTTGGACTTCATATCCATGCCTGCTGCTTAATTGAATTGACTCCCGACACGTCATCTTATTTCCCCTTCAACAATTCCTAATCATCTAGTCTACAGTCTAAATTAATTAACTAACGCAACCTCATTATCATGTCATCGTAAATAATAGTCGTATCTAAATTGACCGTATGAATAAAATTAGATCAATAGCTATTCGATCTTGGAGTTAATATGGGGCATATGCATGGACCCGTTTACTCTATTTCTATGATAAGTGGGAAGAATCTTTGATTTATATATTTATAACTTCTAATGTAAAATATACTGTAAAAGATAGTCATGATCTTGTTTAAGTTGTCTTACCGAGTGCATTATGAGTATCAAACTTTTATAAATTTAGTAATATGCATGTACCTAAAGATATGAACAATAGAATACGAGCATTGATGTATATGCATAAAACAAACGTATACAAATAAATGAAACAGATAGAGTATAAGAGTTAAAAGGTCCCATCACTTTGGTTTGATTCAGTTCATTTTATTTGTTAGAGTATATAAACATCTCTAGTATCAGAGCCAGTGCGACAAAAGATCGCGGGTTCGAATCTCAACTCCCTCATTTTTAAAGTGAAATATTTGGCGCGGTTGAGTTATTTTCATAACACATTTCACTTCAGCCAATAATAAAGAGTAGGGAGCGTAACAAAATCAACCATACATTATCTCTCACGGGACTAATCTAAGAGTAAAGCTCCTCTCCATTATTCCTTCCGCAAATCTAAATGATTGATGCATAACTAGTGGCTCATACACTTCTGAAAAGGTATAAAAAAACAGTAAACGAAATGTTTTTAGTTGAAGTCTAGATTATTTAATCAAGGGTTTATTGAAGGTAGTTCTTGAAGCCTTCAAGAACTATATATGACAAGCTAAGGTTTCATTATACATATATTTCGTCTGGGGCACTTCACTTCACCCCACCGATATACATCTAACTATTTTGAACTACCTCACATATAAACGTATTATAATATTCTGTTGGATATTATATTTACTCATATATAGTGGAACATCCGTGTCTAGAATGAAGACAGTTAGTCTTATTGCTAGGAAGTGTCTAATACAAATTTTGCTTACCCTAGCGTTTTTAACAGTCAATTCAATGTCGTTTATTTTGTAAAACACTCTTAGCTTATAATGGGAGTAGTCTAGCCCTAATTAATTGATAATTATACACTATTTATTAAAAAAACTCAACTATGAATATAGTAGGATGGTAAAAGTCATATATACTCCATATTATATGTAATTTCGTCCAACACGAGTCACATATATAGCGCTAATTTCAGAGTATACCCAACATACATTTGTTACTAAAATGCATTTGGTTTGGGTTATCAACTGTCACATCGTAAAACGAAATAAAGAACCATATCGTTGGAACAAATAAAAGGAGTATATATGTCGTATATTACTTCAACGAAGTGTGCACTAGCTACTTAGTCGTACTACAGGAGAGGGGTCGTATATATTCAAATATATGAGATCTATTGTTTGGATACCTCCAGCTTATTAACCACTAGACTAAGACTTCTTTCATATCTCGAATATATACCCTTTGTAGGTATGTACACTATTCAATTATAGGTGATGTGGTCCATAGGAAAGCAAATTATTAAAGAAAGAAGTAGTTGTAAATAGCAAGTTATGTCCTAAAATGACACAATTTCATCAAGTATGAGTTGTCAAAATGGCATCCACTGTATATAGACCTCAACTTTATACGATACATGGAACCCTAAAATGGCAAGAAAATGGTTGCAGAAGAAAATAATAGTAATAAAATTAAATGAGGGCATGGTGAGGTTCAACTACCTTGTAACAAATTTCATTGAATTTAGGGGTAACAAAAAAATGAAGGATGTCTGAGCTTACATGATTGCAAAGAATGGAGTTCTGCAAAAGCATATTAGTTATTATGGGTGTTTATTAAATGAACTAGTCCTAAATTTGGGGTTTTGATGGGGTAGTCAACATGCAGGGTTTGTTGAGTTGATGCCCTCTTTTGCCTTCTGCTCTTTGCTATTTCTAGGGTTTCTCTTTGAAATTTGGGCATCTCGCTCTTAATACACTTATCATATGGTCCCTTTCTCTCATCTTAGGGTATGCACGCACTATATGCCTCTTTTTTATGCATGGTAAAAATTTATTACACTATGTCCTAGTTTTCCTCACAGTTGATGCCTCTCTTCTCTTCTCTACATCATTTACTTTGATAATATATACATGCACCCAATTTTATGTGTGTATTGAGTACTTCCTCTAACCCACTATGATTTACCAACCTTTATTCAAATATGAGAGATTAAAATAACAAGTGGGTAAATCATAGTGGGTTGGAAGGAGTAATATATACTCTTATAGGAGTATATGGTTTGTTTCTACAATTTTCTCTACTTAGAAGTTAGAACTGTCCTAGGTTAAAATTACATTGACATCTAAATAAAGTTACAAGAAAAGGAGGGTGTAATTACATAGTATAAGATTCTAACTATGACCAGCTTATGCAAGACATACTAGCCTGATTTTGAAATTATTGCACATAATTGTAGATACGAAATTAAAATTGTCTGAATAAGAAACGACTCTGTTATAAATTAATGTATATATAATTTTTGACATTCACGACAATATTACAAGTGATTACAACAATATATGCATAAATGTTGAACTTAATTATAAAAATGATATAACGTGAAATGAGTATATATTCTTGTGCATGCAAATGCAAGAATTGTGTCACAGTGACATGCATATAGCTAGTTTTGCAAAAGGAAAATAGGCCATGCATCCACTACTCTAGTAGCTTAGGTACGACCGATGACATGCATGATGCATATGCCTTGGCCTTACATTCATTAAGTGGTAGGAGGACGTACCTCTAAAGCCATAACATGGGCATTTTCTATTTATGGATATCTGAAAGACACACAGAAGTAAACACAATGTTATTTCAGGAAAGACGCTTAGTTGTCTTCAACAACACTAAATAAATGCCTTGCATTTTCCATAATATACTGTAATTATAGGATGTAATATGTTGGGTGAAACTCCTTGGTGTATGGCTACATATGAAAACTTACTAAGCATTACTTACTTTACTTATTTGACCGTGGGATTAATTACTATACGTCCTTATTTTCATTATGTTTTTGAGTATTAGTATCATCAAGTTATTAATTACTTTGAGTATTACGTAAATCATCGTGGCTTCAATATAGGAAGATATACTCCGTATTTTATAGTAGTGAATTGATCTGAATTGAAACTATATTACAGAGTGTATCCTTTACAATTATTGTAGGGTGGGTGTGATAGAGGAAAATAATGGTCATTTTATGATGATAAAAAATAAAATTGACAGTTTTTTATATGAAAAGATCGTTGTATATAATAATCACATTAGGATCAATTTGTCCTCGGTTTATTTGTAGGTCAGATGTTATGATTATGAATACTTGTGGATGAGTTTTTAAGGAATGATGTTAAGCTAATTAAAATAGGTAGAGCAAATTAAAGCGACATTAATAAGATGCATTGTGGAAGGCATGAAGTATAGTTGCATGTCAATTAAGATATTGATTCAATAACCACTAAAAAACTTGTTTACGGCTTCTATGTCGCTTTCCATGTGCATTAAAATTAGCATAGTTTAGTTGACAAGGTGAGTGTTTCGATTTCGTGTGTTATGAAATCTCAATCACTTTAGGAACTAGTAGCATATGTTTTATTCTTTTTATTATTCTTCTTATTGTTATTATTATTGCTATTGGTCGCTTCAAGATTCAACACTTTTGGTGGAATTTTAGTTAGTTCCATTGTACCGTACTAGATCTGATTCTCGAATACATTATCCATATACTTAAAATTGAGTTGGTATGTATAGTAAATACAGTCTATATACAATGATTTCAATTTCAATATATGCCCCGATTTTGACATAACAACGAATTTGAATATTATTCTTATACTCCCTGATACCCTAAACCTAACTACATACTCTTGCGACTATTCGAGACGATCAATATATTGGAGCATCGAACCATGATTGAAACGTCATTTATCATAATATATTAGCATATAATCGTAATGGTATGTGAGGAAGAGGTTATCATGGGATCAGATCAACTGCAGGGCCGGCCCACACAGGAGGATCAATTCAGTGCTAGGAACTAGTACCCAAACAGGTGAAGGGTATTGTTCATACAACATTAACAAACAATGGTACATTGATGTAGTGGTTAAACTAAGATATTTAAAGTTAATTTAGAGGTCGCGTGTTCAATTCGACTCATTGTTTCGTTATTAGTGGCATTTCTCGATCCCTTAACAAGTCCGCACACTCTCTAACAAGAGATGCACAACACTTGTAAGTGGGTGGATTTGTTCAAAGTAAAAACAGTAAAAATAATTTAGCATAATCAAAATTTTGTAACCAATATACAAAAAAATTGGTTGTGTATGCAGAAAATGTGTTCAGAAGCATTCTTTTGGGTATAAAGGGAACCATAACTCCATAAATATATTGGGTTCAAATCCTGATCATGATGAATACCAATTTCTTGTAATTATCAAATAAGTTAGTCGACATTTGCTTGAAACAGGTGTCTTTTTTATGGGATTGAAATTGTATTCCTTTCTAATCGAGTTTATTAATTATCTCATACGGAGTATATCATAGTATTTAGAACCGTGTTAGACATGAATTTGTAGAGGAAAATGGGAAAGTAAGGAATTTGATAAGGTTGATGTATGTAGTGAACATGCCAACTTAATTAGCTTAAACCCATCGATCTCTTTCATGAAGTTAATACAGCTAGCAGGCCATTATCACATGTATATCCAATGACATCATGTTTCACCTGTTCGTGAGTATCAGGCAGTGACAACTAGTCTTCCTCCTCCTCCTCCTCCTCCTATAACTTGTCCATGTCATTTTTCATTTAAATCTGGAATTTTCGGTAACAATAATAGTTATACTGTATATATACGATATCCAAATTGCATGCAATAAATCGCCGTACCACCAACTTCCCAGGTAGTCGTATACATACAACATACGTACTCTTAATATTTTTGTATTTATGTACATTATGAATTTAATGCATTGTTGTACTTCACATTTTTGGGTATGATTGTCTAATTCGTACGTTAGCTTTTGACTTGGATGTTCCTCTCATTTCTACTCCACTATCTTCTAGTTAACTCAATTTAACTATAATTACTGTAACAAGATGTTACAAGTTTAATTTTGATACTCAGTTTAGTGCGTGGTTATTGGTTAAGATGAGGTAATAGGTATACTTTCATTCCACCGGGTATGAATATTTCCTTTATTGTGGTATGAGTTATTAGTGCACACTAATTATACGATATCTGAAAATGTAGAAACTCAAATAAGACCGTTATATGTTTTATTACGGTCCTTGTTGACAATGATAAGATGATCCTAGCAATGTCAACTAGCAGCTAAGGTAGTTGGTAAAGTCACGAAAGATGATATTTATATATGATTTACGATTTGAATTATATTCCGTCAACACCATAATTCTACCATCGTGATCCCCTATAATTTATGAATTTTTTTTGAAGATGAACCCAAAAATATTGTACTTCCTCCATTTTTTTATAACTTTCCAATTTTCTTTTTGGTTCATTTTTTTATCTTCCCATTTCATTTCTTTCCATTTTGGTCCATAATTTTACCATACTACCCTTACTATTTACAACACTTTACACCTTTATTCTTTCCTATTTATCAGTTGGTCTTGCTTAAGATGAAGTATCCGTCGTAAACCTTAAGACGGGTCAAATACTACCACATGTGCCTAATAAAGACAAAACATTTGCCACTTGCAAGCCCACTTGTCATGTGATTTGGTGTATTACTTGACCTGTCTTAAGGTTATGACGGATAGTGCCGTCAGAAACAAGAGTTTGCCTTCCCCTATTTATACACACTTACCCTTCTATCCTCAATATTTCTTAAATTTATCATTTAATATTCATTACAAAAAAAAATTGTGCCAAAAGTGAATGAGAAGATAAAATAAAAATGGAGGAAATATTAAAAATATCGTATATATAATTTCAATTGCAATTAGAAAATACTATGTATATACTTCATTCGTATCTTAATGTCTTTCCCTTTGTCTAATACTATATCCATATATAGTATTGTGATGGCTAGATTGTTATGGGTATGTGTTCATATCAGTGTTCTAAACGCAAGATGGTTGTTCAAGCAACTTTTATCAATTTATTAAAAGTCAGAATTCATGGGAAACACTAATGTATAAGGCATTGAAATTATATTATTATAGAAAACCAAACGACTATATTTGTAATTTGTAAATCATTCCGCACAAATAAAACTTATGGATAACGGTTTTACATTATAAAGTTAACAATATTGTAATAAAACCAGATCTTGTTTTACACAAGTATACAACTACCCAAGTGAAAGGAGCTATCAATTTCTTTTGTGCGCTTTTTTTTGGGTAAATAGAAACGATTTTACGATAAAATAGTAGAACCATTTTACACAATATATAAACATGTATAGAAACTCTTGGTCATTTATCTTTGCTACTCCATAATATACTCTACATATATTTTCCTACTCGTAATTTTTTTTAATTACGAATTAGACATCGGCTTATAAACAATGATTTTTATTTTATTTTAAAGAATGAAATAAGCCAATCAATAATGTCTTTGTGGTGGCCTCTAACCGAACAGATTTTAGTTTTAGTAACCTTTATTATATATCCCATGTAATAAAGTCTTAAGATGAAAGTTATCCTCATAAAATCTCGGTAGCCCAAGATGTTGTGCATAAATATCATTTTCAAGCATTTAGATAAAAATGTTTGTATAGATTTCATCATCATTCTCCTTGTATTATGAATTGGTATTATGAATATTGGTCGTAAATATTTACCTTTATTTTATTATAAAGATCGAGAATTGAGGACATGAAGTTATTATATTATTGATGGGTGATAAGTGAATCAAATTGTAAATGATGGGCAATTACTTTGAAAATACACTCAAAATAATAGAACCCACAAATTATTCGCAATTGACTTGAAAACATACAAAGGAATGCAGCAAATAATCAAAACATCTCAACATTCCATGACTCATTTATTTTGAGAAAAATATGATCAACATAATTATAATATAAATCGATATAATTACTCAGTAACAAATTATTCGTATTCCATAGAGTATACTCCGTATAGGATAGTACTACTATGTAATGCAAAATGGGACTCCAAAAAGTCTTTTACAAATTAGGTCACGGTAAAAATTGCAAAGCTATGAAATTAACAAGACAGTAAAAAAAATAGCCTATTGTTCAAGGTCATCTCTATTTAGAAGAAGCAAGAGTAATAAAAAGGGGGAAGAAAGGAAGGAATGTGTCGTGTGAAACCAACAAAAGTGACTGCCCATCCACAACCCTAAAACCTCAACCTACTCACCTTTCTTATTCTGTTAACTCTTCCTCTTATTCCTCCTTTTTAAACCTTACACTATACATTTATTATTATTTGGTGCACTTATTTTTCCTAAATCTTCATTCCCTCTCCAACCATCTTCTCTTTAATTTATTTATTTATTTATACTAGTCAAAATAAAACCACCATACCAATAATTATTTCTTTATGAAAATTATCCATATTTAAAAATATAATTTATATTAAATTAATTTAAGTTAAGTAAAAATTATATGGATGATTGCAGTGGTAATTACAATTCTAGTGATAATGAAATGAGATCCTCAAGTAGTTGCCCTAGAGGCCATTGGAGACCTGCTGAAGATGAAAAGCTTAGAAAACTCGTGGAGCAATTCGGCCCTCAAAACTGGAACTCCATAGCCGAAAAGCTCCAAGGAAGATCAGGTCATGATTAATCTAACATCTTAATCTTAATTAGTTAGTTATCTTAAGCTTTAATTTGTGTTTAACTAATTTTTGTAGCTCAAACATCTCTATGTCCCTTTCATGTTTGATGAGATAATGAGCCTACATACCAAATTTAAGCTAAGGGGATGTACTACCAAATTTTATACTCGTACTAGTCTTTTTATTTGAGTTACTCTTTTTACTACAACTAATTACTCCTACTCTTTTTGTTTCAATTATTTCTTTTTATATATATTAATTATTATTTGTGAGGAATTGTTTAATCAAATTAAAGTTAAACAAATGACGGAGATCGAATTTTCCCATAAAGATGATGTTTTTTTGGTTTTTCAATTAGGATTATTGAAAAAAAGGGGTAGGTGAAAATAATACTCATGGATTAATTACATAGTAGAGTACTCTTTTAGGTTATACGAGTATGATGATGATATGGGATATTGTAAAAGATTTGATTGTCCTAAAATCCAAATTAATTAAATATGTGATTTTAGTTATAATTAATTAAGAGCAAGAAATCAAAAATTACCCTTACCTTACCTTACCTTAAAATTTCTCATTAAAGGTGGATTGACTAATTAGAAAATTTAGTTAAGAACTCACTTTCTCCTATATGTCTGTCTTTTATTTACCTAGGCAAGAGTTGTAGGTTGAGGTGGTTCAATCAACTTGATCCAAGAATAAACCGTAAACCATTTTCGGAGGAGGAAGAGGATAGGCTGTTGACGGCTCACCGGATTCACGGTAACAAGTGGGCCCTCATCTCACGGTTGTTTCCGGGGAGAACAGATAACGCGGTCAAAAACCATTGGCATGTTATCATGGCTAGAATGGAAAGGGAGAGGACCAAACATGCCCAGTCTGGATCTGGTAAAAGACCTATGATTCTTGCTTCTTCTTCTACTAATAATTCCTCTATTATCTCATCATCAACTCAACATCTTCTTCTAAACAATAATATTAAAAATCATAGTGGTGGGATTTTCAAGTTGAATCATCATCATCATCATCCTAATACTCATGGTGGTACTACATCTTTGAGTTTTAGGGCACCATCATCAACATCAATTGGGAATAATAATAATAATAATAATGATAATTATATGGGAATTAGCTCAAGATTATTTGGGCATAGACCCTTGTACAAAGGTGGTACAACAAGACATTTATCAAATAATGGGCCTTCCCAAATTAATGTTGGTAATCCATATGTGGGATTAGGTTCAAGTAATAGTAATAATAGTAATAGTAATAATAATGTGGTAGATAATTATGTTTATGATCACAACAACAACAACAACAAGAAGCCAAAGGGGTCTTTTAATATCACATCGATTTGCAAACCAAGGAATAAGGTGAATCGAATAATCGAGGTCGAAAAAGAGCAAGAGGAGGAGGAGGAGGAAGAGGAGGATGGGGGAGCTGTATTGATGAGCAATAATTCAAAGGAAATTCGTTTCATAGATTTTCTTGGGGTTGGAATCTCTTCTCGATCATCATCATAATCAATTAAGTTAATTAGTTATGTTTGATATGTTACTTTAATTAATAACTACTCGTATATGATTTGAACTACAATCGAGTGTAGTGTTGCGGTCGTCGTCTATGTAATTGACATCTTTCATACTCGTCCCTCTCTTTTTGTTTTGTTTTTTTTTCTCTTGTGCATGTAGAGAGGGGCAATATAGGTTAAACCGGTATTAATTATGGTAATTATTAGTTATTAGTGACTAATCACTTCCGTTTGTACAAGTAGTTATAAATTATGGCCACTACTCCAACAATAACTCAATATACTCCGTATTTATTTCATTTTTGTTTGATTAATACAAACTCCGTACATATGTTGTACTTATCCGGTTTAGTCCTTGTTCAAATCTTCCGACTCATTACTTGTACAAAGAAAATGACCAATGAGTTTTAGTAACATTACTCTGTATACGTTTGCCTGCTTAAAACACATGTATTATTTATAAGGGTTCGAACTCGAGAACGTCGATGTACTTAATTATTAATACATTAACGAGTAGTATGCACATTATTTAATTAATCTGTTGGAATTGAATTTCCAAAATTGATCTGAGTTAAAGCATGTTTTTTTCTTAGGAAAGTGAGTACGTAGAAACAATTAAGATGTGGGAGGATTGTCACGTAAGACGACAGCGCAAGAAATGTATGATTTTTTGGAACTTATTCGATTAAAGAGTTTGCACAGAATGTATATAATTATATGAAATGCTGGAAACTTTTAGGCTAATACTTTCTACTTAAGTACATGTCTATGAGTTCTCGGTATAACGAAGATAGTGATGCTTAGCTGTGTTGAACAAGGACATATTACTAGCCTTTCTAATTATATGCATAAGCTTTCATTTCTATTTTTTCAACTGTATTTTATTTTATTTTATTGAGTTCTTTTAATTTGATCATTTGGCTTGCATGCACAAATTATGTCTCACACTTGAGTCGGTTTATTTCTATGAGAAATAAAGGAACTTGCACGGTGTGAGACTATATTACTTATAATAACTACAATATGCATTTTCACCTACATTAATAAATGTAAACAAAAGAGTAACTTATATGTGGTTAATGTAGGTAAGTAGCTGCATAATGAGTATACCCATAATTTATGCTCATAAAATCTTGCTTCTTCATAAGCCACATTATCTAAAATTCTAGTTATATAAATTGGCAAGTAGTGAAACTTATTGACAGAAATAGAGGGAACTTTTGACAAGATTAGCGTTCACTCTTGAGTTAGCTTGTGAATGTGAAATACAGTATACGATAAGATACTCGTAACATCTACTTTAGAATGGTTTTGAGGTAATACCTTAACTGTATTTTTCTACATTGGTACATAATATTTTTCTCATCAACGGTATGACTGTATAGTGTATAACATTATTATGAGAACAAAATTTATAACAAAATCTAAATTAAACGACTGTATAGTGTATAACATTATGAAAACAAAATTTATAGTAAAATCTAAACTTGTACTGTAATTTCATTTTTTAAAAGTTTTGTAATATTTACAATTTTTACGGTCAATTTTTTTTTACGGTTGACGTTAGACGTTAAAATAAACAATGTTTTTGGATGAGATAGATGTAATTGGAGGATATATTTTCACTCGTTGAAATGGTATTTGAAGTTGATCAACATTCAACAAATTTGTTTTTTATGAGCATTATTCATAGAGAGGGCCAATTATTATACTATTCTCGAGTGAGGTACCAAAATAACATGAACATAATACATACGGAGTATAACAGTAATTGGAGTTGGAGATAAGAAGTATCCAACTCAAAATGTTGAATTAGACAAGAAGAAAAAAAGTAGTAGTAGTAGTAGTAGAGTGTGTGTGTGTGTTTTCGTGTGGTAAGAAATCCAAATCAGTTAAGAAACCAACTTCTACTCTTACTTACTTAAAACATGAGCTACTCCATCTCTTGCATGCAAATTGCAATAATCACATAATAATGTAAGTAGTCTTGGTATTTGACTTTTCATAACCACGAGGAGGAGAGTCTTTCATACATAAAATATAGTGGCATGCATCAACGTACGTAATACAAAGACCCAATGATCCATCCATAAACCCTGCTATTTACTTACGAGTTAGTAATGACATTTACAAAATTAAGTTTGATATTAGCGGTCCAATAATAAAACCCAATCAACATCTACTAATTTGGTTTCTCGGGTTTTATCTCCGCATTAAGCTTATCTTAAAAGTAATGAATTACGGAGTACTACCCAACATTTATTCCTTTGTATTGCTTGATTAGACTAAATATTTTACACATTAGATTAAGACATGCCAAAATATTCACAAAAACTCCTGTCTCACAGTAATATTACCTGTATTATCTGTGAGATCTCTTACATAGGAGATGATTATTAAATTAATAATCATTTTCTATGTGATAGATCTTACAATAAATTATTGTGAGACCGACTTGTAGTCCCAATAATTTTTATTTTTTTTAATTTAGAACAATTTTAGTTGAAAATATGATACTATTGTATAACGGGCTTCCCTTATTCTATGTTGGTTGGTTCTCTAGAAGAGTTGCTAAAATGGATCAGAAGATTGTGAGAATTCGATTGAAAGCAAAACGATGGACTTGGTAGCAGCCCATTACTAAAGCCTGATACTGGAAGTTTAGTAAGCCCAATAAAGAAGTTGTTTCGCATTGCCCAAGTTAATGAAGCTTCCAACACAAATCACTAGGCCCATCACTCTTAAAACTTGACCCCAATACTAAAGATTTTAGTCGTGACTCCTGAGCTTCACATTGTGACCAACATTTTAGTGCTAATCTAGTAATCTCAATGGATAATCATCGCATATTATTTTAACTCTAGGGCATGGATAGGAAAGGTAAGTAACAAAAATTCTCTTAATGATAACAAAAATTCGAGTCGTGTACTTGTATGGACATGACATAAGTGTATGTTAGAATTATGAAATAATTAATTATGAATTGCATAATTAATATTGATGTACCAGGTGCTATTTATAGGATTACAATGGGGTACAAGTATAATATCACTAGGATATTCTAAGAGATACAAATTACCTAAACTAAAGATTCTAAGAGATACAATTACCTAAACTAAATTATATCAATACAATAATATATTCTAGAGATATTATTTTAATATCTCTAATATGCTCCCACAAGATGGACGGCGGAACGGAAAGTCCAATCTTGGAGAAAATAAGAGGAACGAATATCGGGTGCGTAAAATCGTCAGTCCCGGGTGCGTAACTCGCCAGTCTCGGGTGAGGGTGCGTAACTCGCCAGTCTCGGGTGGGGGTGCGTAACTTGCCAGTCTCGGGTGCAGGTGCGTAAACTCGTCAGTCTCGGGTGCGTAAACTCGCCAGTCTCGGGTGAGGGTGCGTAACTCGCCAGTCTAGGGTGTCGGAATATATTATCAGGGTGCGTAACTTGCCAGTCTCGGGTGCAGGTGCGTAAACTCGTCAGTCTAGGGTGAGGGTGCGTAAATTCGCAAGTCTCGGGTAAGGGTGCGTAACTCGCCAGTCTAGGGTGTCGGAACTTATTATCAGGGGTGAGGGTGCGTAACTCGCAAGTCTAGGGTGAGGGTGCGTAAACTCGCCAGTCTAGGGTGAGGGTGCGTAAACTCGCAAGTTTAGGGTGAGGGTGCGTAAACTCACCAGTCTAGGGTGAGGGTGCGTAAACTCGTCAGTCTAGGGTGAGGGTGCGTAACTCGCCAGTCTAGGGTGAGGGTGCGTAACTCGCCAGTCTAGGGTGAGGGAGAAGGGAGAAATATTTTGATGCAATTCGATGGGAGGGCAACAGAAGACGGGTAGTTTCAGGCTGATACGATGGATCTAGGCTCTGATACCATGATAGAATTATGAAAGAATTAATTATGAATTGCATAATTAATATTGATGTACCAGGTCCTATTTATAGGATTACAATGGGTACAAGTATAATATCACTAGGATATTCTAAGAGATATAAATTACCTAAACTAAAGATTCTAAGAGATACAATTACCTAAACTAAATTATATCAATACAATAATATATTCTAGAGATATTATTTTAATATCTCTAATAGTGTACACCAATTCACCCGTACACACATGGACAATTTTCCAAATGTGTCCGCCTACTGCCAAAAGCTCAAAATGATAGCCGATCAATTGGCTAATGTGGGATCCCCTGTTTCGGAGACTCGTTTGGTTCTTCAACTTGTCACACATCTCTCGGCTGGTGACCCTCATCCAACAAAGCGACCCCCTGCCTTCGTTTTACAAGGCTTGGTCCATGCTTACACTTGAGGAGAGTCGCATGGCGAAGAAGTCCCCCGAAACTGCTCTTGTTTCGTCTCAAGCACCATCCACTAACTCTTCTTCTCGATCCAACAATAAGAACAGTGGTAACGACAACAATTATCGTGGCAAAGGCAATCGACACAATAACCGAGGTAATTATTGAGGTAAGCATAACAATGGTGGCTCTAATGGTGAAAATTCAAATTACAATGATGGTGGTAACTTCAATTACAATAACAATATTAATAAGAATAATCGTCGTCACCAAACTGGTAACTCTCAATTTTGGACCTTCGTTCCCGTTTCTAATTGGCCGCAGCAACTACCATCCCCTTACCCTACCTTCGGTTGGACAGCCCCACCCTCTAACAACTCTGCAGGTATCCTCGGCCTTCGGTCACAGCAGGCGTTCCTTGCGCAGCCGCCGCAGACCCATGGTGTTTTCGTCCCCACTGACATCGCTGCTGCGATGCAACAATTGAATTTGCAGGGTTCAGACGACATCAATTATTACATGGATACTAGGGCCTCGTCTCATATGCAGTCCAATAATGGTACGCTCTCCTCTTATTCTCGTTTGAGAGAAAATCGTCACATTGTTGTTGGCGATGGAAATCTGATTCCAATTGTGGGTCTCGGTCACACTGCCCTTCCCTCCCCTCACCACAATTTAACCCTTAAAAATGTATTACATGTTCCTAGTCTTATTAAAAACATGTGTCTGTTCGGAAATTTACGATTGATAATAATGTTTCCGTCTCTTTGACCCGTTTGGTTTCACTGTAAAGAATCTCAAGACGGGGAAGCCGATACTACGCAGTAATAGCACGGGAGACCTCTACCCTCTTCTCCCATCTGCCCCACCCACCAGGGCCAACCCTACTGCGTTGCTGGCCACGTCAACCTCAACGTGGCATGATCGTCTAGGACATCCCGGTTCCGTCATCTTTAATTCTGTTTGCCATAATAAAACAATTGCTTGTCGTCCAATTAAGTTGTCATCCGTTTGTCATTCGTGTCAATTAAGGAAGCATGTTAAACTCCCATTTTTCGAGTCCATGTCAAACACTGTTAGTCCATTTGATATTTTACATACCAATTTGTGGACATCTCCCGTACTTAGCGATATGGGTCACCGTTATTATGTTTTGTTTTTAGACGATTTCACTAATTTTCTTTGGACTTTCCCCACTCAAAAATAAATCCCAAGTACACTCTATATTCTCTACTCTTTTCCACATGATAAAAACACAATTTAATCAATCTATTAAAACAGTCCAATGTGATAACAGTCGAGAATTTGATATTACATCGTTTCACCATTTTTTTTGCTAAGTTCGGTCTCATATTTCGGTTCTCCTGCCCCCATACTTCCCCACAAAACGATAAAGCGGAACGGAAAATTCGCACCATTAACAACATTATGTGCACCCTCCTTCTTCACTCTCACATGCCCTACTCCCTAGGGCACCATGCCCTAGCTATGGCTACATACCTCCACAACATTCTCCCAAGCAAAGTAAATAACCATACTTCCCCAACATCGAGTCTTTACTCTAGGAAACCGTCCTGTGCTCATTTACGAACCTTAGGTGTCAATGTTATCCCCACATTCCTCCCTCTACCATTCACAAACTCGCCCCCGTGCTATTCCTTACGTGTTTCTCGGCTATCCCGATAACCACCGGGGCAACAAATGTTTGGATTTAACGAGTCGGAAAATAATAATTGTTCGCCATGTTACATTTGACGAGTCCACCTTCTCATTTGCCACGGCATCCAAACCCACCGTGACCCCACCCTCTGACCTGTCACCCTATGTCAACCACCAGCTGCGGACCTCCCTTACCGAGTCGGCCCAGCCTGCTAGCCAATCGAGCTCTCCTATCCTGCCCTCCCTGTCCTCCCCGTGCGACTCCTACACCCTCTGTACACACCAGCCCACCACAAACTCCACCAATACCCGAGTTATCTCCTCAAATGGCCACCCGAGCCCAACATGGTATTTTTAAACCCAAACCCATACTTGACCAATGCACTTCGTCACTCTCCCCTATCCCAAAATGGCCTATCAATGCCCTCCGTGACTCCAATTGGAATCGGGCCATGACCGACGAATATGATGCACTCATTAAGAATAAGACTTGGGTTCTAGTACCTAGGTCGGACGATGTCATATAACTCACTGCATTTGGCTATTCAAGCATAAATTCAAAGCTAATGGTGAGTTAGAGCGATACAAAGCTCATCTTGTTGTCAATGGCAGGTCTCAACAGGTTGGTGTAGATTGTGACGAGACATTTAGCTCGGTGGTGAAGCTCACTACAATTCGTGTTGTACTCAGCCTTGCCGTATCCAACAAATGACAAATTCACCAATTCGGTGTGAAGAATGCCTTTTTACACGGTCACCTTGCTGAAACCGTTTATATGCATCAACCACCCGACTTCTGTGATAAAGACCGCCCTAATCATGTGTGCCTCTTAAAGAAATCGCTTTATGGTCTCAAACAAGCCCCTCGGGCGTGGTATCAACAGTTTGCTACTTTTGTCTCTACCATTGGGTTCAAAATAGTCGGTCCGACAACTCCCTCTTCATCTATCGGAACAGTAATGACATTGCTTATTTACTTTTATATGTTGACGATATTATCTTGACTACTTCCAGCGATAAGCTCCGTCTTACTCTAATGGGCTACTTACATTAGGAGTTCGTCATGACCAACCTTGGGCCCCTGAATTTTTTCCTTGGAGTAGCAGCTACCCGCCACAAACGTACACTGTTTTTGCACCAACAGCGGTACGCCGAGGACATTGTAAACCACACAAATATAGAATCTTGCAAACCTGCTTACATGCCTGTCGACACCAACTCCAAGTTAAGTGCCACAGACGGTGCCCCTGTTGCCGATCCTTCCCTATTCCGTAGTCTCGCGGGAGCCCTTCAATATCTCACTTTCACGAGACCTGATATCTCCTATGCGGTTCAACAAATTTGTCTACATATGCATGACCCTTGGGAGGCTCATTATGGTCCACTCAAACGTATCATTCGCTATATCAAAGGTACATCCCATTTTGGCTTACACATTACCGAGTCCAATGCCACTAATCTCATTACTTATACAAACGCCGATTGGGTTGGGTGTCCAGACACGTGACGGTACGGTCTACCTCCGGGTATTGTGTGTATTTGGGCGACAATTTGGTCTCATGTTCCTCTAAAAGACAGGCCACGGTCTCCCGTTTAAGTACCGAAGCTGAGTACCGTGGCGTTGCCAATGTCGTTGCCGAATCATGTTGGGTTCGCAACCTGTTGCTCGAACTACATTGTCCGATTCGCAAGGCCACATTTGTTTATTGTGATAATATCTCGGCAATATATCTCTCCGGCAACCTGGTCAATCATCAACGCACCAAACATATCGAACTTGACATCCACTTCGTGCGTGAAAAGGTGGCTCTCGGTGAAGTTGTGGTTCGCCATGTTCCGCCCCGTTACCAATTTGCGGATATTTTCACTAAAGGTCTTCCACGAATACTCTTTGATGATTTTCGATCTAGTCTCAGCATCCGTCCTCCTCCCGCTTCGAGTGCAGGGGTGTAATAGAATATAAAATATTCCTTAGAATCATTTTTTGTGTCATACGTATCATTGTCTAATTTTTTTTTCGGTGAACCGGAGCGACCGAGTCAGAGTCAAAGAAAACGAACAGAAAGCGAAAATAACAAAAATAACGAAAAAACTAAAAACTAAAGCTACAAGCAGCTACAATGGAAACGGCACCAGACGAGGCCGAGACACCCCTCCGACATCCTGCTGGATGAGTTTGAACAGGTCTGCGGGAATCTCCAACGGTTCCTTCATAGAAAAACGTTCAGATTGCGAAACCCCAACGTTAGCCAACCAATCCGCGCAAGAATTTGCCTCTCGATAAATATGAGTGATCTCCACTAGGCCATTGAACCCTTCTATTAGACTTTTGCAGATATTAATCATGTGGGAATGCGCTGACGGCAAGGTATTCGTATTTTCCAACAGCTTAGTAACTACTTGTGAGTCTGTTTAAATAATGATGCGACGGAAGTTCCGTTCAAGTGCTAACAAGAGACCTCTACGGAGAGCCATTATTTCCGCCCTTGTAACCGTTGCCAATCCTAGAGTTTCCGAGAAGGTTAGGAGACGGTTTCCAGTACTGTCACGAAAAATACCTCTCACTCCTGCTGGTCCCGGATTGCCTTTATAGGCCCAATCAATGTTGAGAGCAATCCATCCTTCGGGAGGAGCAAGCCATCTAATGAATATTTCTTGTTTCCTTAACTTACTCATTCCATGCGCCAGGTCCGCTCCTTCCATTGCTTTCTTAACCCGGTTGACTTGCACCCATAAAAACCGACCCGAGTGAGCTGGAATATCTTCCTGTCGGACAAACACTCGAAGGTTACGCCACTTCCAGATCCACCAAACAACAACAGCGAACACCGTTGGCCATCCACGAATATTTGCCTTCAAATATTACTGTAAGTTTTCAATGACCCACTTCGCACCTGTGGTATCACGTTGTCACACCCCAACGTCGAGCCCTGGAATCGTGGCCCAAACTTTTCGTGCACACCTGTAATCACGTAACAAATGGATTAAAGTTTCTGTCTCCTCTTTACAAGTGCCACAAATAGGATCATCCGTCAACCTCCTTCTAGCACGGTTTTCATTTGTCATTATCCTATCATGTAACGTAAGCCAAAGGAACACCCGCATTCGTTGTGGTGCGTTCGTTTGCCACGGAAGCTTCCACTCAGGATGTTCAATCAGTAACTCTTCATCTTTAATTATGGCAATGACCGATTTGAGCGAAAACCTTCCTGAAGGTGTTGGACTCCAATAAAACATATCGTTTTTATCTTCGTCCAAAATAACTTCAAAGGAAGCAATCGTTCTCGGGATTTCGTCATTGAAAAATTCCCCTAATACGTCTCATTTCCAACCCACATCCTCTTCCCACAACTCCATAACCTTGGCCTCCAATAAATGATCTGGTACCTCAATTAGAGCATAATCTAACAGTGGTGTTGGAGTAGCCCACGCTTGTTTCCAAAACGAGGTTGTACATCCATTTCCTATCGAGGAACTAACTCTTTTTTTAATTAGCTCGAAGCTTTCGCAAATCCCTTTCCAAGTATTGGAACTATTCCCTTTGGCTTCAAACGTACCCATGTCACACCTTCCTTGACAATACTTGTGTCGCAAAACCCTTGCCCAAAGTGAGTTCGGTTCATTCAGCATTCTCCATCCGAGCTTACCTAAAAAAGCCGCATTCACTTGTCTCATACCTTTCAGACCGAGTCCCCCATTCGATTTATCCTTAGTGACATTGTCCCACGATACTAAGTGTATACTTTTTTCTCGTTGGACCCGCACCAAAGAAACCGTCGATCTCATTTGTCAATATCGTCGCATATCGATCTTGGCAATTTGGCCGTTTGCATAGAGTACATGAGTAAGGCCGATAACGTTGACTAAATAAGTGTGGTCCGACCAGCTAATGATAACAACTTGAATTTCCACCCCGCGAGTCTTTTGTCCACTTTGTTCAATATAAACTCAAAGCTCTCCCGGGTAACCCGACCATTTATCTTTGGCATCCCCAAATAACGACCAAGGTCTTCCGTTCGCTCGATGCCCAGCTCGTTGGTCACCTGGGCTGCATGAAATTCAGAAGTATTCGAGGAGAACAGAACACGAGATTTATTCATACTGATACGTTGTCCTGAAGCTAGGCAGAACGCATCGAGACAACGCTTAATTGCTTGCGCCTGTTCCAACGTCGCTTCCCCTTACAGAATAATATCGTCAACAAAGAAAAGATGAGTTAAAGTCGGCCCCCGTCGGCTCATACAAATCCCCGGCCACCTGGAACTCTCTAGCTCCTGATCGATAAGCTGACTTAATTTCTCCATACACATTGTGAAAATATAGGGTGAGAGCGGATCACCTTGTCCTATCCCTCTAGTGGGTTTGAAAAATTCGGTTTCTTCCCCATTCCATAAGATGTTGAGTTTAGTCGATTCAATGCACTTCATGATAGTTGCTGACATTCTTCGTGGTAGTTGCATATCATAAAGCGTATGTTTAATGAACTTCCAGTATAATTTTTCATACGCTTTTTCAAGATCTAGCTTCAATACCATAAGATCGGTCGTGCCCTTCTTAGTTCGCATTGTATGTAGAACCTCCTGAACCAGAACTATATTGTCCGTTATTTGTCTCCCCAGGACAAAACTGGATTGAGTAGGGCCTATGAGGACCGGAAGGACAGATTTAAGATGGTTGAGTATCGTCTTAGTTATAACTTTTTACGCCACATTACAGAGCCCTAACGGTCTGAATTGATTCGCCTTTTGAGGGTTCTCGACTTTAGGTATAAGAGCTATGAAGGCTTCAGCGAGTGCGTCCGGGAACTTATTGTCATTCAGTACGTCAAGGGCCAGTGTAGTAAGATTCCCTCCAACAATATCCCATTGGGACTGGTAAAATAAAGCTTGGAATCCATCCGGTCCCAGAGCTCGTAATGGAGCCATTTGCTTCAAGGCCGACTCTACTTCAATCGAAGAATACGGGCGGTATAGGAGTGTTCTTTCCTCGAAAGAAAGTGTCGAGAATCTGCCAATAGTGAGATAGTAACCAGAAACCTCCTCATTAGCACCCGCAAAAAGTCCCTGGTAATATTCAAGAATCAAGCGTTTGACCACAGACGGTTCCCATTGCCAAATATCATTATCATCCATCAAGGCCTCAATACGATTAAATTTCCGACGAATAATTGTGCTCAGATGGAAGTATTTTGTATTCTGATCGCCATCACAAATAGCTTCCATTCTAGATTTTTGGAACCAAAGTATTTCCTCCTTCTTTAGTACTTCATCCAGTTGTTGCTTCAATTTCTCCTCGAACTTATGGTAGTAGTATGGGCACCCTCGTGAAAGAGTTTTTTGCAAGCTCAACAGTCTACGTTGTAAGCTCTTCTTACGCTCGAAGATGTTCCGAAATACATGGTGGTTCCACCATTGCAGTTGTTTCGCGAATTGTGTCACAAACGGGTACAAAGGTGCAACCTTGTCCCATTTTCCGTCAACAAATTCCAAGAATTTGTCATTACACATCCAGGCAGCTTGAAATCTAAAGAGACGAAGAGTACTAGGGATAGGGGTGAAGCCATTCGTACTTTGGAGAATAGGACAATGATCGGATTGATTAGCAATGAGATGACGAAGAGATCCCTCCACGTACATCATTCTTCAACTAGAATTGCATATAGCACGATCTAGTCTAGCCCATTGACACGTCTCAGGCGAATTGCCTCGAGAATAAGTATGAAACGGCCCAGAAAACTCAACATCTACCCAGTTGTTGTTTTCTATCCAATCGTTAAATCGATTGCATCGAGTACGCATGGTATCACTTTGTCCATTTCTTTCGTTAAGAAAATGAGTATCATTAAAGTCTCCCATAGCAAGCCATGGATGGTTAGAATTCCTCTTAACATCTTCTAACCTGTCCCAAAGCTTCATCCTTTTACTAGTCTCAGGGCTACCATAGACAGCCAAGAAGATCCATGGGCATTCGCCCTGCCTTGCAATTTCGATGGTAATATGTTGTTCATGTTTAACTAATGGAGTAACTAACACCTCCTCCTCCTTCCAGAACAACCAAATATCCCCGCTAAAACCCACCGCCTCCACTCTCGTTTTATTTGAGAAGTTAATTTTGTCGCATATGCGCTAAGCTACATCACCACTAATTCTTGTCTCAAAGAGGGTCAGGATTTGGGGTTTATTTATTCTTATAAGTTCTTTAAGCATCGTTAAGAAAGCCGGACTCGCCGCTCCTTGTACATTCCAAGCCATAATGCGTAATTCACTAAGTGTCGATCATCTTTGGTTGTCAAAATCCATAAAACAATCACAGAGTAACCCATGAGGATGAGGGAACTTACAAGCTGGTGAGACGGCCACAGATTCAAGTCCATGAGACTCGATATCTTGGCCAGAATTTCCTTCTTCTTCTTCATTGGTACCGAAATCACTTCCGTTTCCAACAATAGTGCTTTCGAATTCTTCAATGTCATCAGGAGTGTCGGTAATTCCGTTTCTGATGTCAAACAAAGGTATTGAACCGGAGGGACGAGGATAGGGTGGAGAAGCAAGTCTCTCCGGTGCTCGCCCATTAGGAAACGGAGGGAGGAAGTAAGGTGAGTGAACTGGTTTTGGGGAATGTCGTTTAACAATACGATTGAGATGGTTGTACTTAGTAAGGCTCTCTTTACCAGGATAGGAAGTCTGGTCTCTTTGAGTTTTGTTTTGGGTTGGGCTCCTAATAAGACTTGCATTGCCCAAATCGGACTTCTTCAGGATATCGTCAAAACCAGACCTTCCTGAGGTAGCATCGATAGGGTTGTAATTCTGAGAGTTTTCCAAGTCCTCCGTATGAACGGGTTCAACCGTTCTCTTAATATTTTTTTCCTTTTCCAACGAGTTGCCCCCCATGATTTGCTTCCCTACAGCTTTTTTCTTGCTTCTGGTTAGATCATGTTCCCCTCGGGTGCTCGAAATTGGTTTGTGGGGCGCAACACAGTTGTTACTAGGCCTTCTGTTTTCCTGACCTTGAACTCTCACTATCCTGGCTTGAACACTCGCAGTTTTACCCCTTCCGTCCCCTTCATTATTCTGTGCCACCACTTGCGGAGTTACACCGCTTGCGGAGTTACAGTATTTGTCTCCGCTTTGCCTAGTAAGCGAAACCTAGAACCCGATTCTATGCCATGGACAACATTGGCATCTGTAACTGTGCTGGTTGTGCATTGTCCACTGGATTCTTGGATATCTTGGTCGATTTTTTACGGGTTGACTTAGACACCAACATCCAATCACCATACGTTTTACTAGTTGCGACTGCTTGTTTAGGCCCCATTGTAGATTATTGTCTAATTTTGTTAGCATTGTTCATGGGATTACAATCCCCTAACTTAGGATAGTTTATATTGGTCTTCCTACAATCATGGGTTGACTAACTAACTTAGGAAACCTCAATTCCTATATATTGTTCATCCTGTTTATGAAAGAATCAAGGGAAAACGTTTTCTTATAGTAAGAAACATTTATTAGAGCATCCACATCCATTGTTTTTTCTTCATTCTTGATGAAGGATGGAGAAATTTTGGTCCACCATCCAAGAATGAAATATTCTTGGTGAAGGAGAATTCAAAATCATTTGTTCACTCAAATGGAAGAGAGAATGAGAATTGTGGAGCAAGTTGCCATTTCTATGCAACATTTTTTTCTTTTAATTTTATTCTACCAATGATAAAATGTCATGTGGATTGAGGGTGAGTTTTGGAATTTATTAGAGGATAGTAAATTCATTCTTGGATGGAGGAGCTTTTTTAAGATGAAAAAATTGAGGAAGAAATGATGAGCTGGAATGAATAGGTCCCATCCAAGAATGAAAAATTCATTCATGGATGAACATGCTCTTAATCACATTATCCGTCACAATCATTTGTTTACCTTTTATTAAAATATTTCTTACAAATAATATAGATGATACAGAGTAACAAATTACTGAAAAAGAAAGAGTATGGTGGTTTGGAAAATGTCTTTGGTAAAGTATTATGGATATCGAGATTTATGATACAATGAATATCGTAATGATTTAGTAATACTAATGGAAAAGAGATAAAGTCGTCGAGTTGGCATCCATTTTGTGCACCACCCGAAGTATTATACGCAATAATAATTTGCTTAATTATTTTTATTTTTCTACTTTAAAATTAGAATTCGAAATCAAGTAGTAGTAAAGGGTAATTTAGGAACTTAAAATTGAAAATCTACTGTATTTATTTAAATATAGTCATGCTCCAAGGACTAAACGTAAAACTAGTTAAAGGCAACCCCTTCATGGCACTTTTGTAGGACTCTTCCAATTAGATGATGAACTAATTAGATGAAGTCACGTCAACACTTTCATTAGGAATTTGTGTCATAGACTTTGTGTAGGTTGCGCTGATTAGATGTGATCATGGGTCGGGCTAATGCGGGCTTGGGCTGACCTAAGCAATAAAAATGGTGGTCGGGTTGGGTCGGGTCAAATGAATGGGCTTATTTTTAAGTCCAAACCCGACCCTAGCGGGCTAGAATGGGCTTATAATCTAGGGCCAAATGGACTTTTCGGACTTTATAATCTAGGGCTCTCACATGAAATAAATATCTTAATATCACCGTTTAATAATTTAAACTTAGGTGTTTTATTTATAAATTTTTTATAATTTCTTTAAAAATTACGGAATTACTTTTTCATAAGTGCTTGTTACTCAATTACACCTAAAAATTCCTTATTATTCCGATATTACCCTTCTCATATTTTTTTCATACTTTTTCAGAACTATTTCTTTACCCTTCTCATATTTCTTTTCTAAACCACTTTTAATCCAAATTCGTTCTTAAACCTCGTCAAATTTGAAAATTGATTGTTTGTTATTTTGGAATTCGCCATGGATTATAGTTCAGTAATTGATATTTTAATTTTACTTGCAAATTACGATTTAATTGATAATTATGTTTAATTGTTTTTAGAAAGTCAGGGTTTAGGGTTTGGTTGCCGGAAGTTGTCGGAAGAGATGATTAATCACATTTGTTCATCATAATCAGGAATTAATTACTGAGCTAGCACATCACATTTGTACGGTTGTAATTTTCGTATTTTTACTTATTTTCAATGATCATATTTGTGATATGCTTATTATTTAATAAGCAACAACAATATTGTCAACAATAATAATAGTAATAATGATAATAAATTAGGGAACAAAAAATAAAATAAATAATTTTTCGAGAAATAATAATTAGGGAACAAATAATAATTTTCCCCAAATTACAAAAAAATAAATATGATACTAATCATTTTTTCCGAAAAAAACTTGACAATTATAACATTAATATCTTTTTTAAAAACGAAGAAAAAAAAGTGATGGCTGGAGTAGGCGAGGTGGTGGAGGGGGATTTGGAACTTTGAATTATTTTGAGATTTCTCCCAAAACTCTGTCTAATGCATGATGAGGGAAAGGATAAATGGAAATGACAGTTGTGCAATTCTCAATTACGAATGAGTAACACACAATTATGAAAAAGTATCACCCAAAAATTAATTATAAACAACAATATCGACATGCATATATCACTTTAAATATGTTAAAATGAAACGTAACAAATTTAAAATGTTTTATCAAGTATACATGAATATAATATATACTCGTATTGGGTTTACTTTGAGTCATTACGATCATATTACGGAGATATAAATCATAAATTAAATATGATTGTAAAATAATTTCTAAAAAAGAGTTATAATCTTATCACTAAGTTTAGAAAATAGTAATAAAAATTACAGAGTATTTATTTTTAGTACGTATGGGCCGAGCCGGGCCAAAATTTGAACCATATTCGCGACCCAAACTCGGTCCAAAAATACTTCGGATTTTTTTGGGCCGGCCCATGAATTCTTTTGGCCCATAATATAACGCCCAATCCCTATAAAAATGTGGATCGGATTAGATCGGGCCTATGAATTTGGACCATTTGATTACCTCTACTCCTGATGCAGCATGCAACATCGTAGTTTGCACAGCCTGCGCCAATGTTTGACATGGATCACGGATAAGCCCAATTTTGTGACCACACCTTTAAGTCCATGTCTAGTGATGTAAATATTATTTGTCCAAATAAGATACTCCAGTTCCTATAGAACTGTGATTAATACTCCGTAACTAGTATTTCCTCCAGTTCCGTAACTAGTAAATATTGTTTGCCTATTTCATATTGGGGCGTCTTAGGAAAGTTTTTTATATGTAATTTGACCCTTGGCTCCACATGTCACTTCCCCATCGGTTCTCTTTCCCTTGCTGCCAAAAACAAAGACAAACAATTCATTGGAACGGAGGAGTATAATTTATCAAATTTATTATTTTAATCTTTTGTATTTGAATAAAAATGAGTAAATCATAATGGGTTGATGGGAGTAACAAATTTCTATTCTTTATCCACGTTAAACTCGCCAAAACAAAAGAAAGGGCAAAACTCACATCACGTATGTCATACATTTGATGATACGATTGAATTTCTCTTTCCCTCTTCTTAATTTAAGCTTATGATAATTTTTTATACAACCTTATTAATCATTACTTATGATAAATTATGTTGTTTTCTTTTAAATTGATGATGAATTATTGAAGTTTTGGAATCTTTTAAGAATCCTTGAGGTATGATGAGTTTCTAAAGTTCATTAATTTTTCTATGTTGTTCCATTTTTTTGTTTTGAAAAGGGAACCCCGTCGTCAAATTCTTGAATATGTCTTACACAGCAAAAAAAAAAACTACATTAATAAATTTTGGGCAAATTTTCGTTTCTGACGAGAATATCCGTCACTAACATGTCGAATAATAATACGGAGTACTCATTTGAGTAGAAAAGACAACTCATGTGCTACTTCCTAGACTTGTCTTTTTAATTGATCTATCGCTGATTTGTAACGGATATATTTGTAGCAAGAGAGTTACTCTAAACAATTGCTCTTTCTTGCGACGGTTATATCCATCCTAATGTTAAAAAGAGTCAAATATATCCAACTAGAAAGAAAATGTCAAAAGTAATTCCTACATCTAGGCACATATAACACATAGATTTGTCTTATCTCACATATTTGACCCGTTATAAAGTTAATACAAATATTTTCTTTAAAAAAATTTGACTGCTCTAAATTGTGCAAATTGTTGACAAAAAAAAGTAAAAGTAAATTTAGTAATGATTACACCCACTATATATCCCAGCCTTGCAAAAGTAAAGTCAACCCATCATGTGGTAAAAAAGTGATTTTGGCCTAGGGCATACACAATGGAGGCCAAAATCACTTTTTTACCACATGATGGGTTGAGTTGATCCCACTTGTTCATTTGTCTACCACCTGCCAGTCTGGCATTTTCCTAGGTTCTTTGGATTGTTTATTATTATTATTATTATTATTATTATTATTATTACTTTCTCCAATTTTTTAAGACTTTTTAAGATCTTCCTATTTGAAAGTTGGAGGATGTAATTATTTATAAATAACGATTATTTGAAATTATTTTTCTTGAATAAGTCAGATTCATGCGTTGATAGCAAAACTACTTGGCACCTAAAATAACGACCTTACACATCTCTACAATTTTTTTGGTGACTTACAAAATGGTTGTTATGGATGGGAAAAAGGATACCTAAGTAACGGAAGAAAGGATATATATTTTTGGACCTTGGTAATTTTTATTCTCATACTTCGTACACAATTGGTAATCAAAACAGCTAGGTAACTACTTTATCTGATCTTTTCAATCACGGAGTATAATTTGAGTGCTCTTTTTTATCGTCGGCATTTTAGCCAGGTCGTCGACATTTTTTAATGTAAAAGACGATCTTGTCATTCCCTTAATTACATTAGTTAACTAATTTAATATAATTTTAGAAATGAAATTATGTTATGAAACTCGTTAATGAAGCGGTTTTCAGTTTTTCAAACCGTTCCGTTATTACGTTATTATCTTGTTCTTATTATATATCCACTCAAACTCACTCACCATATTTAATTTTATTTTCTCTCACTTAAAAAAACCGTCTTTTTCTTTAGAGAAACCCGACTTTTCTAGAAACCCGACTTTTCTAGAAATTAGGTCGTTGACGCTTTTTAATGTGAAAAAACAACAACGTCCTTCCCTAATTACATTCACTAACTTTGTTAATGAAATTAAAAGTTTAATCGTGTTAATGAAACTCGATAATGAAACGGTTTTTTTTAAAGCCGTCATTTTATTATGTTACGGATTATGTTATATTATATATCCTCCGCGCCCACAACAACACTAATATTATTAATAATATTAAAATTGTACTAATAGGTGATTTTAAGGGGTTTTAGAATCAAATATAGATAATACTAGATTAAAGCCCGTGCGCTGCACGGGTTAGCTGGCTTAATTATATTGATGATGTACATTCGTTAAATAAGAAATTTAATCAAACTATGTCATTACAATAAATAAGATGATCACATTATATTAGTAATAAGAGCTTATTTTAAAACTCAAAAGAACACATGATTGCTCTTATTTATAATATAAAATTTCATCACCTTATTATAAATTTTCGATGTGAAAATAATTTTACGTTTGTAGTCTTATTAAGAGATTTTTTAAGACTCGAAAGTTTTTTTATTGATATCTAAGAACGGAATAGTCTTATTTATAATATAAGATTCTATCGCCTCATTATAATTTTTCGATGTAGGATAATTTACTCAAGGTTTATAGTCTTAAGATCTGCTTTTAAGACCCAAAAATATGCACGATTGCTCTTATTTATAATATAGAAGTATCGCCTTATTTTAATATTTTCGATGTGGGATAATTTTAGGTTTCTAGTCTTTTTAAAAGTTTTTTAAGACTCAAAAGATTTTCGGTTGATATTTAAAACCGAAAAATGACTCATTTATGATATAAAATTATCACCTCATCATAATTTTTTGATGTGGTATCATTTACTTAATTAAGGTTTATAGTTTTAAGAGTTATTTTTAAGACTTAAAAGAGTTTGTTTTTATATCTAAGTTAAAAGGACAAACAATTACTCTTTATTTATATAATCGAATTTGATCATCTTATTATATATTTTGGATGAATGATTGCTATTATCTATATAATAAAAAAAATTCACTTTATTATAATTTTTCGATGTGGGATAATTTTACTTAAATTTATTTAACTTTAGATATAGTCTGATTAAGAACTTTTATTTATAGACGAATGATTACACTTATTTATGATATATAGAATTTCATCAACTAATCTTAATTTTTCGATGTGGGATAAATATACTTTGACTATATAGTCTTCGTCCTAGTAACTTCTTTATAGTCTCAAAAGATTGTTGATTAATATCTAAGAACGAAAGATTACATAGAATTCTATCACTCATTATAATTTATTTGTAGTCTTATTAAGAATTTTTTTTAAGACTATAAAGTTTTTTTGTTAATACCAAGGACGAATGATTAGTCTTATTTATAATATAGATTTACATCACCTCATCATAATTTGGAGAAATGGTTACTTTTATTTATATAATAGAATTTCATCGTACTATCCTACTCTCTTCGGTCACTAAGGTAATGGAGAAAAAAATAGTGAACGAAGAGAGTATGATAATACGATGGAATTCTACTATATAAATAAAAGTTTATAGCCTTAAGAGTGTTTTAAGACTCAAGAGTGTTTTTAAGACTCAAAAGAGAAGGGGTATAATTTTTCGATGTGGGATAATTACTTACGTTTAAGTTTATAGTCTTAAGAGTTTTTTAAAACTTAAAAGATTTTGATTGATATCTAAGAATAAATAATTAGTCTTATTTATAATATAGAATTTCATCACCTTATTATAATTTGTCGATGTGGGATAATTTAACTAAAATTTGTAGTCTTATTTATAATATAGAATCATCACCATAACTTATTTTAATTGTTTCGATGTGGGATAATTTTAAGTTTGTAGTCTAGATCTTTTTTAAACTCAAAAGTTTTTTAAAAACAAATAAAAAAAGACTACAAATTCATGACCTCATCATAATTTAAAAAAATGATATAGAATTCCATTATAATTTTTAGAAAAAACAAAAGCCTTTTTGTTGGTTGATATTTAAAAACAATGATTACTTTTATTTAGTAGAAATTTAAAACCTCAACATAATTTTTCGATGTGGGAGAATTGCTTAAGTTGGTTGATGCCTATGGAATTTTTTTTATTAGTTTTATTTATAATATAGAATTCCATCACCTTATTATAATTTTTATTTATTTAAGTGTATAGGTTTAACAACTTAACTTTTTTAGAACTCAAAAGATTTATGTTTGATGACACTTTATAATTTTTCGAATGTGGATAGTTTTACTTAACTTTATAGTCTTAATATATATATTAAAACTCGAAAGATTTTTGGTTAATATCTCAGAATACATGATTACTACGGAGTACTCCATTATTTATAATATAGAAATCTATCGTCTTATTATAATTTGTCGATGTGGGATAATTTAACTAAAATGTGTGTCCTTATTTATAATATAGAATCATAACCGTATCATATTTTAATTGTTTCGATGTGGGATAATTTGAACTTCATAGTCATATTTATAATATAAATTTTCATCACCTTATTATAATTTTTTCGATGTGAGATTATTTCTACCTAAGTTTGGAGTCTTATTAAAAGACTTTTAAAAACTTAAGAGTTTTTTTTGATTGATATTAAGAACGAATGATTAGTCTTATTAATAATATAGAATTCATCAACTTATCATAATTTTTCGATGTGGAATAATTTATTTAAGTTTATAGTCTTACATCACCTCATCATAATTTTTCGATGTGAGATAATTTACTTAAGATTATAGTCTTAAAAATGATTTCAATTTTCTCCCCCAATTTGCATCAACGAAATCGAAATTGAAATTTTATTATTGTGGTGTAATAGGCGACGTGGCATCATCTGGTGCGTCTAATGCAAGAAGATCTGACGATGTATAATTGCGGGACGGACTCATTTAAATGAAGGGACTCACCGGATCCTCGCTCTATATATATAAATATATATATATTCGGTTTTTCTAACATGTGCCCTGTGGGCACATGTTAATAATTTAATTAAGGCAACATTAGTCAAGATATTATCATGAGAAGTAGAAATATCAAGCTTTAATTACCATACTTATACGATATCCTGATTAATGTTGCCTTAATTAAGTTATTAACGTGTGCCCACTGGGCACACGTTAGAAAAACCGATATATATTTTAGACTTTTTTCGAGCGATCTCATTGGTCCGTTTCATCAAAGCTCAAATTAGGAAAGTATAATAAATAATAAAAAAAATCAACTAGAGAATCTTTTAATTATTATAATATATATTTAATTTATCATGTTAATGGGATATTTTGCAATTCTTTGTTAAAAACCTTTAGAGTTCATTTTTTAAAAACATTATCGTAAAATAAATTATAAAAATGAAATAATTATATTCGTGGTAAAAAATGCTTTCATTAGAGTATAAACTTCATATTATTTGTTTCACATTATGTAATGAATTTATTACATATAACAGTTTTAAAATTATCCCACATCGACAAAAATTATAATATGACGATGAAATTCTATATTATAAATAAAGAGTAATAATTCGTTCTTCGATATCTACCAAAAGTCTTTTGAATCTAAAAAAGAGTTCCTAAGACTATAAATCTTATTCAAAAAGAGTTACTAAGACTATAAACCTTAAGTAATTATCCTATATCGAAAAATTATGATGAGATGATGAAATTTTATATTATAAAGAAGAATAATCATTCGGTTTTAAATAAATATCGACCAAGAAAAACATTTAAATTATCCAACATCGAAAAATTATAATGGGGTGATTCAATTCTATATTATAAATAATAGTAATCATTCAATTTTAAATATCGACAAAAAAACTTTTAACTCTTAAAAAAGCTTTTAATATATTAGACTACAAACTTAAAATCATTTCACATTGAAAAATTATGATAATCAAAAGTAAGGACGTATTTTGTTTAGTTTTAAAAAGAGTTTCAACGGAAAAACAAAATCGGAAAAGTACCTGAAACAATCGAGCGTAATTATCCCCTTTATCAATCAATCGACTAACAACAAGACCAGGAATAAAATCAGCTAATCTCTCATAATCAGTCAAAATCCCCCAAACAATTTGAAACCCAGCATCAATCAAAACCCTAGATTCAATTCTCCGACACCGCTTCCCTATTTTCAATATCTTAATCGCAACCCCACCACCCTCAACCTGATCATCACCATAAGTATCCGAAACGGCGTCGTATTGGGCTGATTCTTGAGTACAAGAGCAATAATGGCGGCGTCGACGTTGTGCAGAGGGGATGGAGATGAATTGTTTGAATGGGTGTGATTTGGAACGGAGATTATTGGGTTTTGGAGAGGAATATGGATGATGTGAAGGTGGGAATTTTAATGGTGGATATGATGTAGAAACCATCATTTTTCTGGGTATTTTCGGTAATATATGGCTTTCAAATTCAATTAGGGTTTTATTTAGGGATCAATTGGGCTTGATTCAAACCATCATGTTAATGTATGTTGAAATTGTTGTGTTTGATTTTCGACCAACACAAATTCTCATGTAAGATCGATGTTGACTGTAAACTTTCTTCATCTCCATCTCTCTTTTCTTCTTTGTTTTCTGTGTATTTGAAATCGATCCTTACTTTTTTTTATTTGTTGGGTTAATTCCCTTGTTTGTTTTTGTTAATAAATCTGGGATATTTTGTAATTCTTGCTCTTACTATCATAATCAAGATTCAATGAATGTTTTCCAATTTCGAATAACTGATCTGGGTTATTAGGCATGTCATCAAATTACAATTCTGCTGATTTTTTCTCCTATTTCTGGCTGATTTATGTGATTAATTAATTTCTTTCTTTTCTATATATGATTTGAATGAAAATTGTATATAATAAACTTATATAAAGGGAGAAGAAAGATGGGTGCTTTAATTTATTGTTTGATGCAATTCTGCTGGTATTATGATTACTGTATCAGTATTATATAATTATACCAATAGTGTTCTGTTACTGTAACATTATTACTGTGACATTATTACTGTAATTCATTATTTACTACCTGTGTTACAGTAATATGATTACTGTATCAGTATTATATAATTATACCTGTGTTACTGTAATAGTGTGACAGTGTCACAGTAAGATATTTGTGTTACTTTAATAGTGTTCTGTTACTGTAACATTATTACTGTGACATTATTACTGTAATTCCTTATTACTGTGATAGTGTCACAGTAAGATAGTTGTGTTACTGTAATAGTGTTCTGTTACTGTAACAGTAAGATTATATACGATGAAGATGATGCTGAATCTCAGCCATTCATGTGATTTGATCATGTGGCTGTGATTCGCGGGACGGACTCATTTAAGATAGAGAGACTCACGAGATGCAATTCCTATATATATATATATATTGATTTTAGTAAGATTTATCAATAATGCTCAATTAGTTTAGTGGTAAAGAGGTTCATTTGTGTTTGAGAGGTTGTGGGTTTGAGCCTTGGTTTGGGATGTCCGACATGTTTTTCGTGTCCTTAAAGTATTTGCACACTTAATAAGAAAATGTTTATTTTTGGATTACTTTAAAATTAATTTTACAAATATAAAAAATTAATTAATATAGAAATTAATTTTACGAATATAGAAAATGTTTAAAATTACTTTAAAATTTACGAAAAGTTTAATTTATTTTTGGGTTATATTCACGTTTTTTTACAAATATAAAAAATATTAATTATAAATATATGTTCCATTGTAAAAAGATTAAACGAAAATATTTAAAAAGATTTATAGAAATATAGAAGGGAATGAAATAAAATATTAATTGAGAATATTCCTGATGTGTTCACGTTGTAATTACTTTAATTAGTTAACTTTTTATATATTTACCTCTTTATGAAAGTAGTATATTCCCATTAACTAACCTAAATTAGGGGATCATATTAATTTTATTTTACTAATATGTTTAGTAATTATATTATATTATTTATGTTTCAATTCTTTTTTTATATTTTCATTTTCGAAAATTTTTATTATTAATTATTTATTTTAATATATTTACGTTATATAATACTTCCTCCTTTCAAATCCAAAGTGTACACTTCTTTTTTTGACACTATTCACAACTAAAGAATAAAAAAAGTTTCTAAAATCAGGTTAACTAGACTAAGGTTAACCATTAACTAAAGATGCAAAATTACTAATCTATCCCTAGACTAATCACATTAGGTTTGACACGTGGCGCGATATGGTTCGTTGTGTATGAAAATTTCATATACCGCGTGTAAGTATAGCCTGGCAATATATTCATCATAAATTTAAGATTGACTAACTATTCTAAATGTTTTCAAAAAAATTGTTCTAAATCAAACAAGATCCTGGCCCATCTACCTTAATTGGTACCGTAGATATCTTATTCTAGTGGTTAAAACGGAGGTAACTTGGATAATAGGTCTCAGCTTTGATCCCCTCCCGTTCATATAATGCGACTAAATGCGTTCTTCGTTGAAAAAAAAAGTGGTCGATATTTAATTTATTTCAACGTTAAAACGAATATATATACTCATCTCAAATGAGACTCATTATTTACGTATTATAGTAACTCAAACTCGGTATTGGATAATTACTACCCCTATTATCTTTATTATTATTATTATTATTATTATTATTTATTTTTTTATTTTTTTATAAAAAAAACGGAACTTGCATTAACACCAGACCAAATTACAAATTATTATTATTATTATTATTATTATTATTATTATTATTATTATTATTAATATTATTTAGTTTATTAGATTATAAATAACTCGATCTAACCTTCCCTTTTGACGATTTGCTCCCATCAATTGATGAGTTTGCTCATATATTTTCGGTGGGTTTGGCCCCTCTTTGGGAGAGGTCCAAGATCAGAACTATGTGCGAAACATCTTGAGAGCAATGACATTTCTACGTATGATGAGATCAGATCTCGGTCTACTATTTTATCAGATTTATAGATTGTTTGGCGAATGGTTGTGTCAATAAACAATGATATATAGAAGTCTAGGTAGAAGCACATTATTCTAATAGCAATCTTTGTCTCAAAGATGTTCTTTTATTTATTTTTTACAAATCTATATTCAGTTTAATTTGACATCGTTTATAGATACCGTATGACGTATTATTAATGAAATTGATCTCACTTAAATAAAACAATTGGTCCTGCTTAAGACGGAGTATCCGTCGTAAACCTTAAAACGGGTCAAATACCGTCTAATAAAGATAAAATATTTGCCACTTGCAAGAACACTTGACATATAATTTGATGTATTACTTGATCCAAAATTTACGACGGATAGTGCCATCACATACTTGAATTTGTCTAAAAAAAGGTTAATGATTTGGAATTATCTGTAGGAACACAAATTGTAAATCTGAAGTGTGAACTAACCTGCAGTGTGAAACTCAGATGTCCCAAATTGAAACATGGATCAGATAGAGACAGTGAGGCACTGAGCCTACTGACGCACTATCAATTTAGATCAAAAGTTTTTACTGCTAAGTCTGAAACACGTGTTTTCGTCTTTGCTTTCAATTTCAACAGCTTTGTATATACAGAGCTCTAAAGTCTAACCCCAACCCAAAAAACTAGACCTAAACCCGACCAAACCAAAAACTATTGCAATCAAAAGTCGGTCCGACCTGCCATGCCATGATGATAACTCTAATTAGATACAGAGTACGAGTAGAATTTAAGTAAGGCTAAGTGAATCCGAACTTGACTTAACTCTAGATGTCTGGTTAACTGAGCCAATCATATACGGAGTATTGGTTTCAACCGACCGATTAGACATTGCAAGACAAATCATTTCCAACTAAACTCAACCTAACTAGATTACCCGAGCCAACATCCTAATTGAGGATCATAGTTTCATCCCTAATCCAAATTGGCACAACTTAACACGAGCCCGACTTAAATGTTTAATGTCACATTGCCTGCATACAAACTGACATCCTTACAACATTGATAATTGCATACCTAGAAACGACGACCTAATCCGAAATGACCACCAAATTTGACATGATTCTTAACAAATCGAAAATGACCTGAATCGAGACTCCTTTGACATGTTTGGTTTACACCCAACCCAACTATACCCGAAGGCTGACTTGGCTCAATAGTTTGACCCAATTCAGCCCAATTCGATAACAAAATAAGTCGTGTTTCGAAATTGACTTGAATTTTTCAAAATTCTTATTGAAAATAAGGTTATTACCATTTATTCCGTTACTCTTTTCATTTTTATCAATTGATCTCTCATTTCACCTAATACATATCTACTTCGATTTATTTTAATGGGTAAATGAAAGATGATAAGTTGATAACTTACATAGGGAACTTCTCAATGAGAATGTCTAAGGTTTCTAAATGAGGATGAGTGACAACGAACACTTTTTTTACGTGTTGCAAAAGAAGAAAAAACAAATGCCTTTGATACGGTCTCCACAATAAGGTAAATTCTTCTTTGTAAAGAGAATATCCCTCCGTCATAACCTTGTGATTTGTAACGAGAATATACATCCGACATATACCTTGTGTATGTGTGGATAAATAAATTGTTACTCCCTCCGTTCCAATGAATTGTTTGCATTTGCTTTTGGCACCAAGGAAAAGAGAACCAATGGGAAAGTGACATGTGGAGCCAAAGGTCAAATTACATATAAAAAGCTTTCCCAAAATAGAAAGGCAAACAATTCATTGAGACGCCTCAATATGGAATAGGCAAACAATTCATTGAAACGGAGGGAGTATTACTCATGTATACTTTTTATGTAATCACGTGTAATATTTGACGTATGAACTCGCATGATAATTACTCCTTACCATCCCCAAGTAAGGGCAAGTTAATTGGGTCGTGACCCATTTTTTCTCTTAATTCCACCTTGTTTACCTTGACCCTCCTACGCCCTCTCATCCAGAAGATCATGACCTTAGGTATAGAGGATACGTAGTATTACGGTATCATGATAGAGATCTAATGTGATAGAGGATACCGTACTATACGGTATCACGATATAGTTTAGGAAAGAATAGGATATTACGGTATATTGTAATATACCAATATATGGTAATATTGATATTATAGAATAATTATATTAGCTACCAATATTAGAATATTGCGATCCTATCTTCGTATTCCTATAAATAGGACGTTGTTGTAATTGTTTGATTGAAGAATTCAATAACACAAAACCGTTATTTTAGCATGGTATCAGAGCCTCTTTCTTGAGGATACAAAAATTGCTTCCGCTTTCTTGCCGGTGAGCGAAAAAATTATGGCGCTCACCGGCAGGATATGACAAAAAAAAACCTTTTTACGTTGTTTTTATTGAAAAAAAAAAACAAAATATAAACTCTACGTCCCCTTTGAATTTATATTCCACAACATCTCGTTCTCCCGCAGATGTGAAGTTGATGGTCCAGGCGTTTCTGATTTTGCTATGAGTTCGATTAGGGTTCTCAAGCAATTTGAATTGACGAATAATTTTGCCGTTTTAAATTTGTCAAGTTTGAAAAACTTAGCTTCTTGACGATTAATCCTCGACGAGTCCAAAAAACTTTGCGTTCTCGTTCGAAATATAGTCGGAAGAATCTATATGCCACCGTGGAGAAGAAGGCGATGAAGAATGAAGATCGAAGATATCTGATTTTTTTATTTGTGCAAACTCATGGAAATTCTTACGAATTACCATGAGTTTGAGGGGATGATAGAGCTATACGGTATCACGATATAGTTTAGGAAAGAATAGTATATTACGGTATATTGTAATATACCAATATATCGTAATATCAATATTATAGAATAATTATATTAGCTACCAATATTATAATATCGCGATCATATCTTCGTATTCTTATAAATAGAACGTTGTTGTAATTGTTTGATGGAAGAATTCAATAACACAAAACCGTTATTTTAGCATAATGATTAGAAATAATATCTTAGTAAGATCACGGTATATTGTAATATACCGTAATCAGAATAATATCGAAAATTAGATAATATCTTATACTCTGTATTATCTACCATATTAGAAGATACTGTGATATCTTCGTAGCCCTATAAATATGACGTTATTGTTATTGTAATGGAAAAAAAAAGACAGAACATTCAATAATACAAATCTCTTTATATTTTATCATGGTATCAGAGTCTCTCAATTCTTGAGACCTAATTACGCTTCCGCTGTCGTGCCGGTGGGTTGATAATATACGGCACCCACCGGCACGGATCTACACGATTTTCTCTTTTCTTGTCCACAATTCAAAAAAAAATCTTGGGTTGGTTATTCCCTGTCTCAGTGAGTCAGGTTATTGTGTGGATTATTCCCATCTCAGTGAATCAGGTTATTGTGTTGGTTATTCCCGTCTTGGTGAGTCGGGTAACCTATGAAAAAAATTGAATTGAAAGTTCAACTCTTGACTGGCGAGTCCGATTACGCATCGAAATATTGGCGAGTTACGCACCAAAATACTGGCGAGTTACGCTATTATCTGACACGCAACGGTGAAGAAAGAAAATTATGAAGACGAAGAAAGATTGTAATTTTTTTTCCTCTTGGTTTTATTGTAGGTTCAATTTCATGGAAATTTTTAACAAAACTACCTTGAGTTTGAGCGAGGGTATAGTGGATACCATAGTATTACTCTATCATGATAGAGATCTAATGATTAGGAATAATATCTTAGCAAGATTACGGTATATCGTAATATACCGTAATCAGAATAATATCGAAAATTAGATAATATCTTATATTATCTACCATATTAGAAGATACTGCGATATCTTCGTAACCCTATAAATATGACGTTGTTATTGTAATGGAGAAAAGACATAACATTTAATAATAAAAATCTCTTTATATTTTATCATTAGGTCATCAACCTCATTATTTATCACTTTTTCATAAATTAATTAATATTCTATACTCCCTCCGTATTTTTTATATGACGTTTGACTTTTTTGAGGTGAGGCTTTGACTTGAATTTTTATGTAAATATATTATTCCAAAAATTTTAAAAATTGCACCATAAAATTCCTTACGAAAAGAGCTTTCAAATGAATATACATTTCATAGTATTTTTTCTTATGTTGGGAGAGATATTGAAGAGAGAAGGGGTTGTCTCAATCATATTCTCTTTTATGCAATTATTTTTGTGGACTACCTATGAGAATGGTACACATGAAATCATAAAAGAGGGTCATGAACTTCCACCTAGGATCATCCCATGACCTTTTCTTATTTGGGTCATGACTTGAGTCATGCTAATTCATAAATTAACGAAATTACTTCCTTCATTCGGTTGAGTTAGCCACATATTCCTTTTGGGTTAGCCTCATTTCCTTTTAAAGAAATATTTTTATCTCTATTTCTCTCCTATCACATGCATTATATTATCATTTTTCTCTTACTTTTTCAACTTTTCTTATGTTCTGTCTCAAACTCCAATGAAACTAACTCAAGAGAATGGAGAGAGTAGTACTCCGTATTTAAGATGATGTAGGGGATTATGACCTCCCCTATCCATCGGGGAGGGTCGTAGACAAAGTTTTAAAGAGAAGGGCGTCTTGATTGCGGCAAAGTAATTAGGGAGCAGCAGTCTAGCAGGAGCAGCCGGGAGTAATTACTGTGGGATGTCAATGATTGATAAGTTGACCAAACCTGTTTTTTAAATCGCAACGCTCCGCAATATGTCTACTTTATTACGGACTACAGTATTGTATATGGAGTACGGAATATATTTTTTATAGTTTTTCTAACTTGTATTTATCATACATATTTTTAATAGACTAATTATAGCAAGATTCATACGGTACAATATTATTACTATGAGAAAATTGAAATATTGATTCAGGTTTATTATAATTAGAAAATATTATTGTAAATCTTACTTTAATTAAAATATTTACGTGTTTAAAAAATTAAAATAATAATAATAATAATAATAATTGTACCTCATGTGAGTGCAGCCTTTAGGTCGTGATTCAGATCGACTGCCATAATAGTACGTAACAATCTTATTTTAATCCCATCATCATTTATCATGATTATTGCGGAGCTGGCAGGCAGATGGCTCCAATTCCATCTCCACCTTACCTTAATTAAGTCCTAATCATCTACCTAATCAATATCCTTCAAAAAAAAAAACCTAAATAATACCGTACTCCCTCCGTTCCAACGAATTGTATACGTTTGTTTTTTTGACACTATTTATGAGTGAGAAGAATATTTAATATAACTTTTAATATATAAGATAAAAATAGTCATGAGGGATCTTGTTTAAATCGTCTAGTCGAATACATTATAAATATCAAATTTTTATAATTTTTGGTAATACGTAATTAAAGATATAAACAAAAGAACACTAGCATCGACGTACGTGCATAAAGCAAACGTATACAATTCGTTAGAACGGAGGGAGTATCGATTACTGCTCCCCAATACTACTCTCACCCATTCAATTATTGACATAATTTTTTTCATCACTTTTAAGAAAAGTGGTAAAACTAAAGATATTATTAGTAAATCAAATAATTTTATGGATCCACCAAAGTTAAGGAAAATGTCAAAAGAGAATGGTAAAGAATTAATTAGATTATTCATTTATAATAAGTATAAAGAATTGAATGGATAGATTACTCGTGTTATATAGTCTCTATAGCTAGACTATCATTATATAGTCTCTATATATAATCGAAGATGTCTTAACCTAGTGGTTAGGACTAGGTGCTCTAGGACAGTAGGTATCAGGTTCGAATCCCCTCCTCTATATTGTAATGCGACTAAGTGCGCTCTTGGTTGAACCGAAAAAAATAGTCTCTAAATATTCATTTATTTTATCCTAGTCTATGATATATCGTTTTTAATTTGGTGATAAGGAAACGTCACCTATGTCTCCATTTCTACTTTTTGGTTAGGTTGAATGACTAACTAAAAGGTGAACCTCGTTCCAAAAAAAACAAAAAATTAAAGGTGAACTTATTGTGTTTATACTTATGCAGAACAGAAACATACTGAACTGAATTTGTCTGAATTGAACTGAATTAGTTTGAACTGAACTGAATCGAATAAGTCTTAACTTAATTTAACTTAACTTAACCTAATAAATAAATAATAATAACTACTCCGTATTATTATTATTAATATTATTAATATTATTAATATTATTATTATTATTATTATTATTATAAAAGCCTGAGCTTGCATTAATAACCAAACAAATTATAAGAAGTTAGTGGGTAGCCGAGATACTATCTGGGCACCCACTCCCTTAGCAATAGCGAAGCTAAGTCTAGTGAAAATAAAAGCAGCTGCGCGAGCCCCCGCATCCTGAGCGATAAAGAATTTTTGAATCCGCTTGAGCAACGCAACAACCTCTGCATTATTATTATTATTATTATTATTATTATTATTATTATTATTATTATTATTATTATTATTATTATTATTCCTGCCCGATTATATTATGGTGAGCACAGCCTCTGGTCTTGTCAGGGGGTCCAGCAGGGGGATCCTTTGGGTCCTCTGCTTTTTTCCTTGGTTTTACATCCCTTGATTTGTAAGATCCGGGATTCCTTTGATTTGAGGTTGCAGGCTTGGTACTTGGATGATGACACTATCGTCGGGGATACCTTGGTTGTGGGGAAGGTTCTGGACCTGATTTTGGATGACGGTCCTCGTTTGGGGCTTCATCTTAATGTCAGTAAAACCGAGGTTTTCTGGCCTACGGAGGATCCTAGGAGCAGGCTCCCGGGCGTCTTCCCCCCTGCAATTGCCCGACCAATGCGTGGTGTCAAAGTCCTTGGTGGACCTGTTAGTGTGTGCCATGAGTTCAGCAGTGAGCTTGTGATGAGTAGAGTGTCTAGAACCATCGCGCTTATGGATTCTGTCGCTATGCTTGATGATCCGCAATGTGAGTTGCTGTTGCTTCGGGCTTGTACTGGTATTTCCAAACTTTATTTTGCTTTATGTACTTGCTCACCCACTGTTTTTGAGTCGGCTAAGCTTGTTTTTGACGGGGCACTTCGTTCTCATTTAGAGCGTATTGTTACTGCGTCTGGGCCCGGTTTTGGCGAGTGGCAGTGGCGACTTGCCACCCTTCCCTTTTCTTTGGGGGGGCTTGGGGTGTATGCCGTTGAGGATGTCCTCCATTATGCCTTCGTGGCATCTCGGCTGCAGTCTTTGGGATTGCAGGCTTCGCTGCTTCGTGCTTCGGGTGTCTCGGCTTCTGGCCCGACTTTCGATGCAGCCTTGTGTAGGCTTAAGGAGGTTCTGGGTTCTGTTGTGTGTAATCCTTGTGAGATCGCTGCCCCCAAACTTATGAAGTCTTTGGCAGATATATATTTCACGAGGGTTGTGGCTACTGCAGACTCAGTTTACTCTTTGACCTCCCGCCAGATTGCTTTATGGAAGTCTCAGCAAGGCCGTCATGCTTCTGATTGGCTGCGTGCTGTCCCTATTTCTGGGTTGGGTCAGACTATGAATGAGCGGACATACCGATGTGTGCTTAGTTATCGGTTGGGCATTCCTTTGTTTTCCTTGCCTGGGCTGTGTTCTGCTTGCTCTCGGGTTTTTCGGGACGACATTTATGGGGACCATGCCGTGTCATGTCCGGGATTTGTTGGTATTAAGCATCGGCATAACCTCGTTCGTGACACTCTATTGGATATCTGTTTCCGTTCCGGGGTCTCGGCAGGTAAGGAGGTTGATATTGGCTTGATCGATGACCACGACCGTTCCTTCCGTCCTGCGAATTTGCTCCTTTATTCGTGGGACCAGGGGCGTGACGTTTGTGTAGATCTTACCGGGTCTTCTCCCTTGACACAGTCCGGACTTTCCGATTTCATGCCAGGTCGTGCTGTGGGTGACGCTGCTCGGCGCAAATGTGCTAAGTATCGGGACTTGTGTGTGGGGCTTGGTTATGGATTCTTACCTTTTTCCTTTTCTTCGTTGGGGGAATTGGAGGCGGATGCTATCGCCTTGCTCAAGAGGATTCAGAAATTTTCAATAGCGCAGGATGCCGGAGCACGCGCTGCTCCTTTTATTTTTACTAGACTTAGCTTTGCTATAGCTAAGGGGGTGGGGGCCCAGATTGTATCTCGGCTGCCCACCAATTTTTTGTAAACTGCGTTTTGATTCATCAATAATATTCATCTATTTATAATAATAATAATAATAATAATAATAATAATAATAATAATAATATTTTCTTTTGACTCAGTCTGGGCTTTCTGATTTTATGTCAGGTCGTGTTGTGGGGGACGCTGCTTGGCGTAAATGCGCTAAGTACAGGCACCTGTGCACGGGGCTTGGTTATGGGTTCTTACCTTTTTCCTTTTCTTCGCTGGGGGAATTGGAGGCGGATGCTATCGGTTTGCTGAAAAGGATTCAAAAAATTTCGATAGCGCAGGATGCCGGAGCACACGTTGCTACTTTATTTTTACTAGGCTTAGCTTTGCTATAGCTAAGGGGGTGGGAGTCCAGATTGTATCTCGGCTGCCCACCAATTTTTTGTAAACTGTGTTTTGATCCATCAATAAAATTCTCCCATTTTATAAAAAAAATAAAATAATAAATAATAATAATAATAATAATAATAATAAAAAAAAAAATCTCCCATTTCATGTGCGGGAGTTGTTGGTATTAAATATCGGCATAACCTCGTTTGCGACACTCTACTGGATATTTGTTTTCGTTCCGGGGTCTCGGCAGGTAAGGAGGTCGATATTGGCCTGATCGATGATCATGACAGATCCTTGCGTCCTGCATATTTGCTCCTCTATTCGTGGGACCAGGGGCGTGACGTATGCGTAGATCTTACCGGTTCTTCTCCTTTGACTCAGTCTGGGCTTTCCGATTTTATGCCAGGTCGGGTTGTGAGTGACGATGCTCGGCGCAAATGCGCTAAGTATCGTGGTCTATGCGCGGAGCTTGGCTATGGGTTCTTACCTTTTTTTCCTTTTCTTCTTTGGGAGAATTGGAGGCGGATGCTATCGACTTACTTAAAAAGATTCAAAAAAAATCGATAGTGCAGGATGTCGGAGCACGCGCTGCTCCTTTTATTTTTATTAGACTTAGCTTTGCTATAGCTAAGGGGTGGGGGCCATATTGTGTCTCGTCTGCCCACCAATTTTTTGTAAACTTCGTTTTGATTAATCATTAAAATTCCCCTTTATAAAAATAAATAATAATAAAAAAATAATAATAAATTTTTAAATAATAATACTCCCATCATTCCAATTAAAATAATAATAATAATAATAATTAATAATAATAATAAATAGAATTGGAGGCGGATGCTATCAGCTTACTCGAAAGGATTCAAAAGTTTCGATAGCACAGGATGCCGGAGCACGCGCTGCTTTGGGGGCCCAAATTGTATCACAGCTGCCCACCAATTTTTTTGTAAACTATGTTTTGATTCTTAAATAAAACTCTTTTATTTATAAAAAAAATAAAATAAAAAAATAAAAAAATTATTATCATACTATTAATAAATAATAATAATAATAATAATAATAATACTTAATATAAATAATAATAATTATTATTATTATTATTAATATTATTAATGATTAATATTAAAAAATAAATTACATTAATAGTATTAATAATGCTATTAATATAAATAAAAATTGTATTATCAAAAATATTTTTTTTGGACTTAAAAAACCCGAAAATGTTTGAAATTATTTTTGACCCATATTCTGATCTAACTCGATCCGTATGCAAATGCAACCCAACCCATATTTTGACCCGACCCACCCGACTCGTTTAATAGGTATAGGTATGATTGAGTTGGTTCATTTAAAAATAGTGTAGGTCTCTCATTAATTTTACTGAGAGACTAAGTACAAATGAAAGTAACAGTGGTACCAAACCTAATAGAAGTAGGTACGATTAACATAAAAGAATATATACTAATATAAAGAGGGTGTGCTTCTTATAAAAACAAGTACAAAACAAAGTTGTCATTTAAGGGTACGAATAGAACATAAAGTGGTACTGAAGAGTGGTCTTTCAATAAGTTATTGAGAGACCGTCTCTCCCAAGAATTTGTGTTAAAAATAAACTATTTACTAATACAATTTGTTGGAGATTATATCATACCTTAATCTCGTCAATTATTGATTATACACAACATAAATTTAAATAAACCTTTCCCCTTAACATCATAGTACATGAATGATTAATGATCAATAAAATCAAATTTATGATATTGAAATGGTTACTCATTCACTATGCTTTAATTTATTCCCCTTGCCCAAATCATAACCGACCGATCCCTACCAAAGTACCATGAAGAACCAACTAATCACTGTTCACAATAATGATAGTAAAATGAACTACTCCCTTTTTTACGCATTTGAACCGTTTCATGTGTGAAATCGTTGTACGCTACGAGTATATTTTTGTGCCATATTTTATTATAACAATGTAAAATAAGTACATATAGTTCATTCTTTTTGTACAAAAAAATTATTCTAATAAAATGCATACAATTCAAAATAATTTAAATTGTTATTAAAAATATGACAAACAAAAGAAATCATATAGGAGTAGTACTCAAATCTTCTATATAAAAAATTAAAACAAATTGGCTTGAATTACAAATACAGTGCACTTTATCTTTAATTATGAGTCGTTTGGTTGCCCTTGAAAAATCATGGGAAGTAACAATTCCTATGAATTGAAAAAAATGGGATTGTTTGGTTGCCTCAAATTTGCAAGAATGGAGGAAATAGAACTTCCCGTGAAAGTGACTTCCTACGTAAGGTAGGAAGTTGCTTACCAACCCCCTCTTGATAACTTGCAATTTTCGCATTAATTAAGTTCTCGTATAGGTAACCAAATCTTTTTAAAAAACTTCCCGTGAATTAGGAAAATAAACTTATTTCCCATGATATGATATTATATTTCCCATGAATTCTCACTTCTCGTATCAACCAAACGAACCCTTAGTTTAGTTTTACATGGGAAGACAATAATTTATTTTAAGCTAACGCAAATTAGAAACCAACCCGACGACTTGAAATTTGAGTGTGATTTTATATTTTCGATTTTATTTTCTAAATGTGATTAATACATATTGAACAGAATATATATATTGCTAAACCAATGCGGAGTACAATTTACGCGGGTTAAGTGATACACATTTCACACTAAGCTAGCCAGTTCACATATCATATAGGGTATAAATTCATAGTGGTCGTCCATGGTAAGCTATGAAGATTATGTAGGTGTAATAGTGTTTTGGGTAAAAATTTACCGGGTTTCGATTCGGGTTATGGGTTAGAGTGATCGAACTAAGACCGACAGATTAACGAGTAAATCGCGCCAGCGAATATGAAACGTGAAAAGAAAAATGAAAGGACGCGAGAATTGGTGACGCGGAAAACCCAAATGGGAAAAACCGCGGGGGGAATCGGAGTCCCGCCAAAGTATCAACTATGGAAGATCTGGAATAGTACAAACTACAAAGTATCGATTTCTGATTATTGTAGGCTAGTATCTTTTCGTAGGTTTTTCTGCGGTAGGGTTGAAGTTGCGTTGAATGACCGTCCCCTTTGCAGAGTGATCGTTTCAGGTTTATAATACCCTTCTCTTCTGTTTCCTTGATTCCCTCCTGCTCTGGTGGGTTAGTTCCTTACTTCTAGGGGGTTCGTTGCTGACCTTTTCTTCGCTTGGGGTAGGGTTCTTTATTGGTGTTGGGTTACTCCTGGCCCATCTCTGGACTTTGCTGCTAATCGGCCCAATATCATTACTGGGCTCAAGTCTCCTTTGTTGACTTCCTCTTGTGTCGGGTTCCCGACTTTTACGACTTTGACTTTGACCTTTGGACATTATTCCGTAGTTTCTTCGTATTCGATCCTTTGACCTTCTGACCGGGGGTATTCCACGTCATTTCTTAAGGGTGCGGATTTTATCCCAAACAAATGCCCCCAAATTTCCGACTAAGCTCATCTTAGGCGGGAATTTCTGTTTGAGTTGCTCTCAGTTGGTGACGATCTTATTCTGTAGAGTTTGTCTTTCGATCTATTTCCCTCGTTTTTTCAACTGACTGCTCCTCTTCCTCATGATGACTTTACTCTCTCCCTCCTTAATTGCTCGCTCTTCCCCGTACTATCTCTTCTACTTTAACTCACCTAACTCCCCTTTCTCTCACTATTTGCTCTCATTCCTCCTTCTTCTTTCTTACCCTTATTCTCTTTCAAAATTCGAATTGCTCTAATCCTCTCCGTCTCCCGTCGCCGTCGCCGTTGTTGTATTGTGCTCAGGTGAACTCTTTTCCCTTCTGATTTTTCGTTGTTTTTCCCTTTCCCTTTTACCGATGGCTCCGAAGTCAAATCGCGGCAAATCTTCTAGCCCTTCAACTCCTTCTCCATTATCTTTGTCGTTTTCTGCCTCGAATATCTTGGGCAAGACGCATTCTTGTGATTCCAGCTTCTCTTCCAAGGATTTGTCCTTTGTTAGAGAGCTCTTTGGGTTCGGTGAGGGGATCGAAATTCACATCCCCTCTCCTGGGCAGAGGGCGGACTCCGTTCTCTCTGGATGGGTTTGCATGTATGCCTATCCCTTCCTCCTAGGCTTGCGCTTTCCTTTTCCTCCTTTGGTTCAGGAACTTCTGAACTGCTATAGGCTGGCCCCTTGTCAGTTGGTCCCTCATACTTGGAGGGTTCTACTATCCTTCTGCGTACTGAACCATCGCTACCAGAAGGACTTTTCCCTGCGCGATGTCTGTGCCGTGTTCCAGGTACGGCCCCTGGGACGTGGCCAAGTAACGATGCGCGTGAAGGATAAGAACTATCCTGGTATAGTCTTCCCTGCCAACCCTCCAGATGCAGACTGGTTTCGAGACTTTGTTTTCGTGAAGACAGATTCTCTCCTCCCCCTTCCCCACGATTACCTCTACTCAGAATGGGGACCTGTCACAGGTACTCGTCGTGCCTTTGGTTCTTAGATCTTCTTACACACTTACTTTGCTTACTGGTTTCATGTCGCAGGCCTTCAGCAGCTTAAAGGAGCAACGCCCATTCTTGACTTTGCTGCCAAGCTTTCCGGTTTGAGTTTGGAGCAGCTCTCCTTCAATAACCTCTTCGTTCCTTCTGATAACGGAACTTGTCCTCCCATAGCTGGCGCTATGTCTTCCGGTGGGGGCTAGCCCGTTGTATGTACTGATTTCTTTTGTTTTCTTGTGTGTGCGCGACTGATTTTATTTTGGTGACTTCATCAGGTAACTCAAAAACTCCGATGACTTTGGACCGGGTCAGGGCTAGGAGAAAGAGCATGGCTACTCGCTCTTCCTCTAGGAGGGGTTCTGGCTCATCCCCTGCTCCCTCAACTGGCTCTAAAAGGAAGCGCAGCCCCTCTCCCTCTGCACAGGCTGGCTCTGCAGAAGAGACTCCGGTGATCCACGTGCCTGACTCTCCTCAACCCTCCATCCCACATTCTGCTGAGTGTGACCCGGATGATATCCTGCTATCCTTTCCCAAGGATTTCGGGACTATCAGGGGCTTGAAAGACCTAGCTCCTCTGAATCAGCTCCTCTTCCCTGGCTCAGAAGCAGTGATGGCCAGAGAATCTCTCACTGAGGTGGCCACCCACCTCTCTGTCCACGCCTTTGAGGTAATTTTCCATCTACGTTTGCTCAGAGTCTTTTATTTTCCTTGGTACCCAGCTGATGATGGTCGTTCTTCTGGTCAGGCTCTCCAGATGGCTCTGTTCCTGAGGGGTGGAGTGTCCCATCTCAGGGACCTCGGGGGCCAATTGCAGTCTGAGAACGCCCACTTGTCCGAGGAGGTGGGTCATGCCAGGGCAGAGGCCCTGGGGCTGGAGGAGAAGGCTGCAAGGCTGGAGGAGGAGGCTGTGAGGCTGAGGGAGGAGGCTGCAGGGCTGAGAGAGGAGGCTGCCGGGCTGAAAGGGGAGCTGGACCAGGTCAAGGGGCAACTTGCTGAGGGGGAGAATCAGAAGGCGGCTGTGCGGGCTGAGCTTGCTGAGGTGCAGGAGGCCAACTCCAACCTTCAGGATAAAGTGGTCAGGCTGCAGGAGAACATGGAAGGGGCTCTTAGCTGGTCTGCTCTGAGCACTGAGATCCAGATGGTCAGCACCTTCTCTGCAGGGAAGCATACGAGCTGGGACTTGGCTGCTCTGCGGAAGAGGATGGAGGAGGAGTTCCCCGACGGCTTTGACTTGGAGATGCTTGCTGGGGGTGAGGGGGAGGTTGTGGAGGAGTCGGTTTCCTCCCCTGCGGCGGCTCAGGAAGCGCTTGAACCCGCAGATGATGATGCCATGGTGGTGGAACCCCTTGCTTCTCTCCCTCCTGAAGATAATATCTAGGCTGTTCAGCCTATTAATTTCTGATGCTTTTGCCCTGTGTGGCATGAAAAACAAAATACTTTGATAAAAATTTTTTATCGTTCTGGATTTTCCTCTGCTCTAGGGAGCAGATTACTTTGAATTTTACCTCTGCTCAGGGGAGCAGAGGGTTTGAACTTGTTTTCTTTGTTAAAAATGCGTTTGCTTACTTTTGTGATGTTTCTGTGTTTTTGATTGTTGTCGTCTGTTGTATGCATGCCTTTGTTTGATGGTCGACCCTTGGTAAGTGGTGGCCTGGGATTTTGTTCGCCCACTCAGTCGGAGGTGCCACGCTTTTGCGTGGGTGTTGAGTGGCGCAGGAGACTTGTAATGTCCTGGTTGTAGGCACTCAGCACAAGACGCACGCCTTCTGTGGGGATTATACATTCCACCAGATCAGTTACCCATATCAGTTGGCAAAATAACCGGTAAAAAATTTTATCTTGTTTGAAAGTGTTAACCAAAGCGAATTTTAAGACGTGTGAGAACAAACTTTATCTTTTGTGAGTGCGTGAGAGAGGATAAACATACACTTGTGGCAGAAAACTCAGAAAATGTGACAAAGTCAGGTTTTTGAAAATAAAAGAAATTCTGAGATAAAAGAAAAGCGATTTTTTTTTTATACAGAAATCTGACCAGGCTTTGAAAATAAACTAAGTTTAAAGTTTTCCAAAATTAACTTCTGCCTCAGATGTCAAAAATCTTGCGACCTAGGGGATGTTTTGGAAAATAGAGTAGAGTTTCAAAGACATCGGATATGGTTACCTGGACTCTGGTGGGAATGTATCTGGCAGATTGAATACCCTACTTCTGGCGACTGTGGCCTATACTCCTGGTGACTTTTACTCAGCAGAAGTATTTTTTCAGATGTACTATATTCCATGGTTTTTGAATAACTTCCCCTTCCATGGTCATTAGTTGATATGCTCCATTTCCGACTATTTTCTCCACTTGGTAAGGCCCTTCCCAGGTGTAGGCGAATTTCCCCGCTTGCTGGTTTCTGGTGTTCTGGAATACTCTCCTGAGGACCAGATCTCCTTCTTGTAGGACTCTGACTTTAACATTTTTGTTGTAGCTTCTGGCGACTGTCTGCCTGTAGGAGGCCATCCTGATCTGAGCATCAGTCCTGAGTTCTTCTATGGTGTCCAAGCTATTTGCCATCTCCACCTGGTTTCTTTCTTCCGTTATGCATCCATATCTGTGAGTGGGTACCCTCACCTCTGCGGGGATGACTGCTTCTGCACCATAAACCAAACTAAAGGGCGTCTGCCCTGTAGCCACCTTAGGTGTTGTCCTATCGGACCACAGCACCAGAGGAAGCTCCTCTGCCCATCTGCCCCCTGCCTCCTCTAGTCTCCTCTTCAGATTATCCATTACAATTTTGTTGCTAGATTCCGCCTGCCCGTTGGACTGGGGATTTCTGGGGGTAGACTTGTTTAGGGCGATATTCCACCTGGCACAGTAGGCCTCCATCTTGCTGCCAATAAATTGGGATCCGTTGTCGCAGATGATTTCTGAGGGAACGCCAAACCTGCAGATAATATTACGCTTAATAAAGGATATAACCTGCTTCTCAGTCACCTGAGGGAACGCTTCTGCCTCTATCCACTTGGAGAAGTAGTCGGTCATTGCAAGCATGAACACTTTATTTCCTGGCGCTCTTGGTAATTTCCCCACAATATCCATTCCCCACTTCATGAAAGGCCAAGGGGAGATTATTGGATGTAGTGGTTCTGCTGGCTGGTGGTTGACCGGTGCGTGTCTTTGGCAGGCGTCGCATTTTTTAACATACTCTCTGGCGTCTCTGCGCATTGTTGGCCAGTAGTATCCTTGGCGAAGTGCTCTGCTAGATAGACTCTTGCCCCCTGCATGATTTCCACACTCTCCGCTGTGGAGATCATGTAATACCATCTTTGCTTCCTCCTGACTTAGGCATCTCAGGTATGGCCCGGCGGTAGATCTTTTGAATACTACTCCATCGATGAGGGTATATCTGGATGCCTTCATCCGGAAACTTCGGGCTTCTCTCTTGTCTGCTGGCAGGATATCATCTTGCAACCAATCCTTGTAGGGTTTTCTCCAGTCTGTGATCTCCTCCTGATCTGTTGTAGTGCTGTAGATCCTAGCCTCCTGAAACCATTGCATCCCCAGCTCTGGTGGATCCTCCTCTGGTGTTTCCCACTTCCTTGCGTCTGCGCTTTTTCCGATTGCTGGCTCTAACACGTGCACTATGGGTATGGTGGACACCTCTTCTGGTTTGAAGGTTGCCCCCAGGGTTGCTAAGGCGTCTGCTTCCACGTTTTTCTCCCTTGGAACTTGGTTGATTGCAAATTCTTCGAACCTTCGGGAGAGACTTTTTGCTACTTCAAGGTAAGCTACCATCTTGGAATCTTTTGCTGCGTATAGGCCATTCATATGGTTCACTATTAGTTGGGAGTCACCATATACCTTCAATCGCTTGATTTTAAGGTCTAGAGCCAACTGGAGCCCTAGGATTAGCGCTTCATACTCTGCTTCATTGTTCGTTGTTCGGAATTCGCATCGCACTGCTTGGACTATGAGATCCCCCTGAGGAGACTTCAGAACTAGTCCTGCTCCGGACCCTCGCATGTTGGAGGCGCCATCCACGTTGAGTTTCCACACCTGTTCGCCCTTGTCTTCCTCAAGGAGAAGGATGTCCTTTTCCGCCTGGGTCTGCAGTGCTGGGCTGAAGTCCGATACGAAGTCTGCCAATGCCTGGGACTTTATTGCTGTTCTGGGGACAAATTTCAGGTCGAATCCGCTCAAGTGTATAGACCACTTGGCCATTCTTCCTGACAACTCAGGTTTTCTCATAATAGTTTTTAGTGGATAGTTCGTTATTACAGATATAGTATGTGATTCAAAATAGGGACGCAGTTTATATGATGCTGTGACGAGTGCAAGTACAAGTTTTTCAAGGGATGTGTACCTGGTCTCTGCAGGAAGCAGAGACTTACTGACATAGTAGACGGGGTGCTGTGCTCCCTCATGTTCCCTTATCAGCACTGCACTGACTGCCACCTCAGTTACTGAAAGATACAAGAAGAGCGGTTCCCCAGGTTCCGGCTTTGACAGGAGTGGTGGAGTGCTCAAGTAGTGCTTCAGTTCCTTGAATGCTTTCTCGTGCTCCTCCGTCCAGTCGAACCTCTGAGCTTTCTTCAGGACGTCGTAGAATAGTCGGCATCTATCTGAGGATCTGGAGATAAACCTATTCAGGGCAGCAATCCTTCCCGTCAACCGCTGCACGTCCTTTGGTTTCTGTGGAGACTCTAGCTGCAGGATGGCTTTGATCTGCTCTGTGCTGGCTTCAATTCCTCTATGGGTGACCATATACCCTAAGAATTTTCCACAAGATACTCCGAACGTGCACTTGGTCGGGTTCAACTTCATCTTGTACTCTCTCAGGGTGCTGAAGGTGTCCTCTAGGTGTGCCGCGTGCTCCGAGGCTTGCTTGGATTTGACGACCATATCGTCAATATATACTTCCATGGTGTTGCCGATTTGCTTTTTGAACATCATGTTAACCAGCCTCTGGTAGGTGGACCCTGCATTTTTCAGACCAAAAGGCATAACATTGTAGCAATAGATACCTCTCTCAGATCTGAAGGCGGTTTTCTCTTGATCTGCTGGATGCATTTGATTTGATTGTATCCACTCCATGCGTCGAGTAAGGTTAGCATCTCATGGCCTGCTGTGGCGTCTACCATTGCGTCTATGTGCGGCAGAGGGAAAGGATCTTTGGGGCATGCCTTGTTTAAATCTGTGAAGTCGACGCATACTCTCCACTTGCCGTTCTTTTTCGGGACTACCACCACGTTGGATAGCCATTCTGGATACTTCACTTCTCTGATTTTTCCGGCAGCCAGCAGGTTATCCACCTCCTGGTTGATTACTTGGTTCCTCTCTGGAGCAAACTTTCTCCTCTTCTGCTGGATCGGCTTGTAACTTGGGTCCACACTTAACCTGTGGGTTATGATGCTCGGATCTATTCCTACCATATCATCATGGGACCAAGCAAAACAATCCATGTTAGTTTTTAATAATTCAATAAGGTTTTGTCGTGTGTTACCTGTGCATTCCGATCCGATCAACACCTTTCGCTCAGGGTGCTGTTTGTCCAGGTTGACTTCATCTACCTCCGCCTGAGGGGGTTCGAGATACTCTTGCAGGGGTAGGTGAAGGCTCTGTAGTTGCTATGCTGGAGGGCTCGCTGTCTTCTTCAACGCCACTCTGTAGCAGTCTTTGGCCTCCCTCTGATCACCGCTGATCTTCTGTACTCCCCAAGGCGTGGGGAACTTCAAACACTGGTGGTAGGTGGAGGTGATTGCCTTCATCTCATGTATCCACGGTCTTCCTAGGATCACATTGTAAGTAGAGGGACCGTCAATGACCAGGTACCTCACTTGCTTGTTTACGCCTCCTGCGTAGGTAGGAATCGTGATCTCCCCCAGGGAGTATTTTGTTTCCCCACTGAAACCCACGAGAGGGACTGCTTTCTTGCTCAGGTCCTCCTCGCTGAATCCCATGTTCTGCAGAGTTTCTAACATGATTAAGTTAACAGAGCTCCCGGTATCCACCAGTATCTTCTTCACGGTGCAGTTCCCTATGGAGAGCGTGATGATTAGGGCGTCATGGTGAGATTCTGGAGACGGTTCCGCGTCGGATTCATCGAAGGTGACGGCTGGGAGGTCCGGACAGCTGATTCTGCAGGAGTATTCTGGTGTGTCTCCCTTGGATTGGAAGGCGTGCCTTTTGGCTGCTGAATAAGTTAGGCCACACAATTCCGATCCTCCTGTGATCACGTTTACGATTCTGGTGCACAGCGGAGGGGGTGAGGGCAACACCTGATCTGCCACATTCACCCTGCTAGAGCTTCTGGATATCAAATGATCCAGGTTTCCCTGATCGTAGTGGAACTTCACTTCTTTCCTGAGGAGGACGCATTCTTCAGTGTTGTGCCCAATGTCGTCGTGAAACTCGCACCTCTTGCTGGCATCTCGACGGTCGTTGGCATACTCCTGCCTCCTGGGCCACCTGACTTTGCGTCCCAACTCCTTCAGGGCCTTGAGCAGGCCAGTGAGATTGGTAGAGAACCCGTACTCACTGATCTTTGGTGGGAGTGTGGGACTCTCCCTCCAATCTTTCTCCTCAGATACTTTGTGCACGCTCCTGTCATAGGGCTTGGACCTTTCGCCTCTCTTCTCTGCGGGTGCCTTTCTGGAGACGTGCTCAGAACCATAGGAAGCTCGTCTGGGGCCCGAATCTTCTTCTAATCTGATGGCTGCCATTGCTTTGGTTTGTACATCTTCGAATGTAGCACACGAATACTTGGTGAGATCTTTGTAAAGGTCCGAATCTTGGAGGAGCCCTTGACGAAAGGCTTCTATGGCGGTGGCTACGTCACATCTGGGAATAGTCACTTTCTCCCTGTTGAATCTGTTGAGGAAATCTCGCGTGGACTCCTCGAACTTCTGCACCACCCTGTACAGATCACTGGTCTGCTTCTCTGGCTTCCTGCTGCTGGCGAACTGTTGGTTGAAGGCGTTGACCAGATCGGCAAAGGAGGTGATACTTCTGTTTGGCAGGCCCACGAACCAGTGAAGGGCTGCCCCTGAGAGGGTGGAGCCAAACCCCTTGCACATGCAGGCTTCCTTCAGAGGCCCTGTGGCGGTCACCACCATCATCTTTTGCTTGTACTGGTTGATATGGCCAAAGGGTCTGCAGTGCCATCATAAAGCGTCATGGCTGGTGGCACAAAACCTTTGGGCACAGCAACGCCAGCTAGGTCGTCGGTGAAGGGCGAGTCGGCATAGCTGTCTCTGGCTGCTCTCTCCAGGGGGCGTGGCATTCCGGGGATTTTGCTGATCAGCTCTCTTAGCTCCTTCAACTCTTGGTACTGCCGGTCTGCAGCAACATTTGCCCCCGCAGAGGGGTTAGGAGCAGATGGAAAGAAGCTAAAAGGGGTACTCCCAGTCTGGGGTCCTCCAAGGTGGCGACTGATCGGGGGTGGAGGCGGAAGGGACATAGCGACGGCAGGCTCGGGCCGCCATCCTGAAGCCACCTGAGGTGAGGTCTGAGATGGCCAAGCTGATTCAGGATAGGGGATGGCGACCACTGGATTGACCGTTACTCTCGGCTGCCACCCGGATGCCTGCTGACTGGGGATAGGCGTCTGGTCCAACTCTGGCTGGAGGCGGTTGCTGACTGGGGTGTACACTCCTGGCGAACTTATCGGCGGCCATTCTGGTGCCTGACGAGCGGAGGTACCTGCAAAAGACAACGGATTAGCCTCCCGATTCTCAAGGTTAAAGGAAGGATTACCTGCGATGGGGGCAGATCCATGAGTCAAGTATCCTAGTCCTCTGGGTATCAGGGCTTGACTTGGTGGTGCCAACTCCAAATCCAGTCTGGTAACCAGTTCCTGAGGGAACGACTTGGAGATTTGCCCGCTGGTGGCGGGCTCTCTGTGGGAGCTTGGTGTTTCCTCAGGCGTTGTGAACTGGACCTCGGATGGCGTCTGGACTGGTACGGGTGGTGGTCTTGACACTGCCTTCATCTGAGCCTTAATGTCCCGGTTGTCCTTCTGCAGGCTCTTCACCGCCTGGCGCAGGGTGTTGATCCCCTGGAGTATCTCTGCCATGGGATCTGGTGTCAGCAGAGTTCTGGAGGCGTCTCCGAACAACCCTCCATGAGCCGCCGCCCTAGATAACGTCCCCCCTCCGCCGGTCGCGAGTAGGTTGGATGCCCTTGGCGCTGAGGGCCCCTGAGGCGGTGTTGAGGCGTTCAGCGCTTGCCCTATCGCCTGGCTAACTGGAGTCGCCTGAGTGGATGGTGTGGCGAATGGGCTTGTCATCCCTGAGGAAGGTGTTCCGTCGGTAGGCTGAGCGGAAGTGTTGGCGGGGTTTTGGCCGGATCCTGACATGTCGACACTTGAGTTGCTTTGCTGCGCAATTTGGCTAGTAAACGATCACTCTGCCCCACGGTGGGCGCCAAATTGTTTTGGGTAAAAATTTACCGGGTTTCGATTCGGGTTATGGGTTAGAGTGATCGAACTAAGACCGACAGATTAACGAGTAAATCGCGCCAGCGAATATGAAACGTGAAAAGAAAAATGAAAGGACGCGAGAATTGGTGACGCGGAAAACCCAAATGGGAAAAACCGCGGGGGGAATCGGAGTCCCGCCAAAGTATCAACTATGGAAGATCTGGAATAGTACAAACTACAAAGTATCGATTTCTGATTATTGTAGGCTAGTATCTTTTCGTAGGTTTTTCTGCGGTAGGGTTGAAGTTGCGTTGAATGACCGTCCCCTTTGCAGAGTGATCGTTTCAGGTTTATAATACCCTTCTCTTCTGTTTCCTTGATTCCCTCCTGCTCTGGTGGGTTAGTTCCTTACTTCTAGGGGGTTCGTTGCTGACCTTTTCTTCGCTTGGGGTAGGGTTCTTTATTGGTGTTGGGTTACTCCTGGCCCATCTCTGGACTTTGCTGCTAATCGGCCCAATATCATTACTGGGCTCAAGTCTCCTTTGTTGACTTCCTCTTGTGTCGGGTTCCCGACTTTTACGACTTTGACTTTGACCTTTGGACATTATTCCGTAGTTTCTTCGTATTCGATCCTTTGACCTTCTGACCGGGGGTATTCCACGTCATTTCTTAAGGGTGCGGATTTTATCCCAAACAAATAGCATAATTACAAAGGGAATAATCTATTTTATTTACAGAGGAAGACTACAATTATTATTGTTTTATTAGTAGAGTATTATATTTTGTAAATTAAATTTTAATTTTAATATACAAGTCATTAGATGCAGCCACAAGAAGCACATAGTTTCCTTCCTTCCTTCCTGGTATATATGATTAATACTCCGTAGTAGTAGATCCAGGTAGCATGCATAAAGCAGTTGGTTGGGCTGTCACCCCCACTCCACTTGTTATTTTTAAACTTAATTACTCGTACTTAATATTATCTGAGCTGACCATGCACACCGCAGACGACGACTATCAATCATTTCTCCTCCAATTTTTACGATTCGTAATATTTGATTATAATAATTCTCACAAATCTTAAAAAATGTAACAATTGAAGGGAGTATGATCTATTTGTCATACTACTCCCACCCAAAATCTCACCCACTATGATTTACCCATTTATTATTTTAATCTCTCACATTTGAATATATAATTTGATATATGATCTGCATGCAAGATGATATATGGATCTTGAAATTATTTGAATGCATAATTGACCCTAATTAATAATGTTCTTGCAAATTTAGTCATACTAACTTGAATTTTAGGACTACTACTCTACAAGTCTACATCCTCTAATGTCTAAACAAATACTCCAAGTATTACGAGTACCCTTTTTGTTTGAGTTAAGTTGGTATAGGATTAGGAGTATAGGACTTTAATTTGTAGGATTTTGCTCGCTTTCATTCAATGTGTGTTTGCTTTGCTTGTACACATTTAAAACTATAAATATCTTACTTCAATCCCTTCGTTTGCTTATCACAAATTCTTGATTTAGACGGGTATATACATCTTAAACTTACGACGAGTCAAGTAGTTGATGAGATAAAGACAAAAGCAAAAGCTTAACCAAAAATAAAAACTTTATCTTAATAATGCAAGTTGAAGGCTATTTGACCCGTACGTTGGCTTAGGGAGACCTACTACTACGTTTCTTGTAGCCCCATTTCTTTTTTTTAAAGAAGAAAAATGGGTCCGTGGAAAAACTAAATCCCAAAAATAGAGGGAATACCTACTACGTAAGAACTTACTCTATAATTCAAGTCACTTAGTTTATATGAGTGTTGTTATTTATCTTTTTATTATGATAATTACTCGTATTAAAATTTTCAATCTCGCCAAGTTCAATTAATGATCGATTTTTTTCTAACACGTTAACATATTAATTAAAACAAGATTTACAATAATTTTATTTAAGTGCGGTAAATGTAAGTTAATATTTCAATTTCTCAGGATAATATCCTTGTAAATTTTACTTTGATTGACCTGTTAACGTGTACCCAATGGATAAACATTAGAAAAACCATTTATTATAGACTTGAGCAAATTTTGTTGAGTTGTTTCTTGAATTAATTTAATTGTGAGTCAATTTTATTAAGCTGGACTTTAATTTTATTGAGTTAAGAGATACTCTGTATATTAAACCGAGTGTATCCACTATTATGCACAACTGATTGTGTACGTGTCCTTATTTCTCATTACGTTTTATCTGGACAGACAACAAATAAGAGGGAAAAGGAAAAGGATGGTGATATGCCAAGACGAGACAATTCTTGAAAGCTCATATCAAGCTAGAATGAACGTTTTGATATGTGCGCCCGTACTGAAACGCCTGATACCAAGCGTCTCTATTAAACTCGCTATCAAACGGACTTCCGTCGTCCATTTCATTTTATGATAATCATCAAGACAAACGTAATAAATGATATTATAAAGTAAAAATTTGATATAATAAATGATAGATTGTTGTAATAAAATTTAATATTAATAAATAAAATAATTAACTTTCACAATAAGAATTAGTCAAGTTTGTCCTAACAATAAAACAATAAGATAAAAGTGTGGTTTAGACTATTAAAAGGTACTCCGTATAATGTTTAATTGTTGTAAGAGTGAGGGTAACAAAACTATTAAAGTTTTGAAAGGAAAAAAATTAGAGAGATATTAAAACATAAATGGCTATAGTGTGACTCAAACTTAGGTGCAACTAAGACACATACCAATTACTCACCTCCTGAATACCACTCTACTAGATACACTTCTTTGCTTTGAAAAGTGATAAAACTATATAAAATGTATATGCAATATTTTTTTTCCACATATACCTAACCAATCCTACAATTAAGCTTTTTTTTTTCCCACAAATCTTCATAACTCAAATCTTTAGATTCTTTTGTTATTTTATTTGATTTTTTCTTTTTTTAAATTATATATTATACTCCCTCCGTCCCACTAAGATTGTCCCGTATTCCTTTTTGGGTAGGTTCTTAAAGATTGTCCCATTTCTCAACTTTCCTTTTTAGTCCATCCTTTTTTACAACTTCGTCCCTACTAAGACAAAGTATTTACCATTTTGCCATTCCATTAACCCACACCACCTCACACATCACCCTATATATCCCATCATTACATAATTTTCTTAATTATCGTGCAAAAGTAAATGGGACAATCATTTTGGGACGGAGGGAGTAAGTTATTTTAAATATGTGAACTACCGAATTTGCCCTTTACAACAAACTTAATTTAAAATCATATTTTAATGGAAATAAATAAAATAAGTATAGTAAATGACCAAAATACCCTCGGTGGTCTCATTATTCAAAGGGAAATGAGGGAGGATGGAGAGATCCAATCGTATAATCTATTATCTACGGAGTACATTTTTGCGTCTTAACCATTACACTAGCCAAGACATGACACATCTTCCGTAAATTTATTTATTTTTGTCTGTAAATGTAAGAATTGTATTAATCAGATCACCAAAATACAAATGTTTTAAGCACTAATTACAAGACTTCATGCCATAAGAATCTACTACATTTCGTCGTCGACGTTTCAGCCACGTCGTCGACGCTTTATACGTGAATTTACTCTTTTATCCTTCCATAATTATGATTAATGATATTAATTAAGTTTCTTAATTAATCTAATTAATATTTCCAAGTAAATTAAAATTACGATTTTTGTACTTTTGAACGGTTTTTGAGGCACGTGTCTCAACGTAACTCTTTTACCCTTCTTTAATATTGATTAATGAATTTAATTAAGTTTCGGGATTAATGTAATTATTATTTTCCCGACTAATTTAGAATGACGGTTTTTGAAATTTTGAACGGTTTTTGACCCGGGAATCAATGTGACCCGGGAATATGTTATTTTGTATTACTTTTGAGTTTTTATTTGATTATTTTAGGTTGATTAGTTTGATTATAATTCGTATTAGGTTGGTAGTTTAGGTTCCCCGCAACTATTATATGCTTAAATAATCCATGTAATACCCGATTTGAGTAGTTATGGTATGCTATGTTCGATGTTGGTGTCGGTTTTTGTGATTTATTGATTGAAAATCGCGAAGAAGGGGGCGATTTATGGGTTTTTTTCGCTGAAAACCAGGGCGGGCGTCCAAATTTGGCGCCTGAGAGGCCTCCTGGGCGCCCGAAAATGGCGCCTGAGCCACAACCTCTCAAACACAAATGAACCTCTTTACCACTGAACCAATTGAACATTGTTGATAATTCTTACTAAAATATTATCTATATTTGATTCTAAAACCCCCTAAAATCGCCTATTAATACAATTTTAATATTATTAATAATATTAGTGTTGTTGTGGGTGGAGGAGGATATATAATATAACATAATCCGTAACATAATAAAATGACGGTTTTAAAAAAAAACGTTTTATTATCGAGTTTCATTAACATGATTAAACTTTTTAATTTTATTAACAAAGTTAGTGAATGTAATTAGGGAAGGACGTTGTTGTCTTTTCACATTAAAAACCGCCGACAACCTAATTTCTAGAAAAGTCGGGTTTCTAGAAAAGTCGGATTTCTCTACAGAAAGACGCTTTTTTTTAAGTGAGAGAAAATAAAATTAAATATGGTGAGTGGAGTTTGATTGGATATATAATAAGGACAAGATAATAACGGAACGGTTTGAAAAATTAAAAACCGCTTCATTAACGAGTTTCAATAACTAATCTAACTTCTAAAATTACATAACATTAGTTAACTAATCTAATTAAGGCAAGGACAAGATTGTCTTTTACATTAAAAAGCGCCGACGACGTGGCTGAAATGCCGACGACGAAAAACAGCACTCCCATAAGACTATCAAGTAAAGCTATACATTGGCTATTGATATTTTCATGCAAAAACCATAATCGGGACCTTATTAACTCACGTTGAATAGACGTGGTAATAAATTTAGGCCTGAAAACGCAATGTTGTAATCTGCAGTGGTTCCTCCTCCACCATGTATGATACCATACGCCAATTATTATGCCATCTTCCGTAAAATTGTTATCAAATCTAAATGCGCTTAAATTTCAAATTTTGTCTGCTGGAGACATAATTGTATTTGGTTCCAACTTTCTGTGAGCCTTAAATTAGTGAATATTGATTTAATTCTCTCTCCGTTTTTTATATATGATGTTTTTTTTTACTTTTTTGAAGTGAGACTTTGACTTTAATTTTTATGTAAATATTTCCTCCTATTTTTTATGATCTTCCCCTTTTGTTAATAATATATGTGAGGTATGTATCCAACCATAATCTATTTTTTATTATGTTGGGAGAGATAAAGAATTGTTTTGAAAAGGAATACTCGTACTATAGTTGTACCGTGTCTCCCCTGAAAAACATCCTACAGTAATGGAGGTCAGTTATGTTTTCCCTACGTTGATTGTTGATAAGCAGTCCACACCTTTCATTTATATAAGAGGAGGGATCGATACTACTCACACTAGTACACTACGCACTGACGTACATATGTGTTTCACGTTTTTTTTCAGAGGTTGGATGGGACTTCAAGAGCTAAAGTTTTTTGTCATAAAATTGGACATCTTTCTTTTTTTTATCTTTTTTTTTGGTGGAGAGCTTTAGTTTCAAAGATGTGTCCGGAAGACAAAGATGTGTTTCACATGCATTGTCGATTTCATACGCAGAGCCTAATGGACGATATTACATACCCATAATCATCTCTATACGGATTACATAGATAGGTTGATTGCTGGCAAGAAATTGATATATATATACCTCTTCAGCAGCTTCAACAAAGTAACAAAATACACCTGGTTTAAAAAAATACAAAAATAATTTAAATTTAAATTTTATATATATATATATATATATATATATATATATATATATAAAAGAGTCGAATTGTTCTATTAGGAAAGCAAATACGATTCAATGTATTTAAATCATTGTTTTTCTTATTTGTGTTCATCCGAACTATAACAATTATTCCGTAGTAATTAAAACACAATAATAGTAACAGAATAGGGAAAACTAAGCTTGCCTTAATATAGTTCAATCTCAAATACTCCCCCGTTCAAATCCAAAGGGTACGTTTTTCCTCTTTTGAACATTATCACAACCCAAGAGAATCATATCATATATAAGTATACTGGGGTTAACACCCGTGCAACGTTGCACCGGTTAATAAAGAATTATATAGATAATCTTATACAAATGTTCAATCTCTAGCACAATAACCTATATAATTTACAATCTTAAAAAAAAGTATAAAATTATAATCAAACTGAAATAGTAAGATATAGTGCATGTTTAGACATTTATTCGATATCATGTTTATACACGTATCTTGTAGTATAATCATTTACTAAGTAAATACGGAGTATGTTTTAGCTTATACTCCCTCCGTCCCAAAATGTTTGTCCCATTTGCTTTTGCACAATAATTAAGAAAATTGTGTAATGATGGGGTATATAGGCAATTATGACTACTTTATAGGGTGATGTGTAAGGTGGTGTGGGTTAATGGAATGGCAAAATGGTAAATACTTTGTCTTATTAGGGACGAAATTGTAAAAAAGGATAGACTAAAAAGGAAAATTGAGAAATGAGAAAATCTTTAAGAACCTACCCAAAAAGAAATACGGGACAATCTTAGTAGGACGGAGGGAGTATTTTTTAACTTAAGTTAAATTCTACTCATAGAATGGAACAATATGATACTATGAGAATAGTATCACATAATCGTGACTAAAAAAATTCGACCCCTAATAGGAACCTCATGAAAAATCAAAGCGTAATATTTAACTTATCAGCAAACAAATTTTAGTAACCTTTTATTGATACTAATAAATGAGTGTTAATCAACTAAAGGACCTATAATATTGATGGAAAATAGAATTAATTGTGAAACATGACTTCACGGGTAATGAAATGGAAAAATATATGTTTTTCTGTATTTTATTTTAAATATTAAATAGATATATAAATTATATTTTGCGGGTATCATTTCTTGTTCTTTATGTATTTTAATTAAGTTGCTAGAGTATTTTCTAGGGATATTTTTTTGTAAGAAGGTTATCCCATTGATTAGTATTAAATCAAAAAAGAACAAATACAAATGAGTGTTATTTTTTAGGGATATCGCGATCCATTAATATAATTTACTATATTCATTAAGTCGTATTATTGTAGCCTTGTAGAAATTTTTTCAGATAATTGAAATCCACTTAAATAAATGATATTACTATCAAATTATTTCTATCCCGTGTATTTGACATTTTAAGGTCTATATACCAGAAAGATCTTGTGAATATCGAAAGTATTTATAATATTATATTAGATTAATGATTATTATTATATTAGATTAATATGGGAATTATGATGTTTTTGGAAAGTGCGTTTTGGCGCTAAAAGGTCAATGTAGTGGTTTCTGTTTTATTATATAATATAGATATAGATAGATAGATAGATAGGAAGATAGATAGATATTAGATTAATGATTATTATTATTATATTAGATTAATATGGAAATTATGATATTTTTGGAAAGTGCATTTTGGCGTCAAAAGGTCAATATAGTGGTTTCTGTTTTATTATATAGTATCGAAGATTAAATAAATGATATTACTATCAAATTATTTCTATCCCGTGTATTTGACATTTTAAGGTCTATATACCAGAAATATCTCACACGCACGGAATATACGATGAGAGAGCGCTAAACTACTATTATTATATTAGATTAATATGGGAATTATGATGTTTTTGGAAAGTGCGTTTTGGCGCCAAAAGGTCAATGTAGTGGTTTCTGTTTTATTGTATAGTATAGATAGATAGATAGATAGATTTTTTTTTTTGCGAGAAAAGCGGGATTATATTATATCAATTTCCGCCAAAGCTAAAATCGCTTCCGGAAAAGATGAATCGAACATAAAATCCACCCCACTTCTCGGACACAACCGAGCAACATGATGTGCCACACAGTTAGCGTTTCTTTTGACGTGAGACCAACAACATTGAATAAAAGAAGAACGATAAGCTAAAATATCCTCCAAATGAAGGCCAAGCTGATCCCGAGCTCCCCTCCCCTGTTTGATAGCGTCAACAACCCCTTTCGCGTCGCTTTCCACAGTCACCCGCTCATACCGACCCCATTTCGCCATTTCCAAGCCTAGTTCCATAGCCCTTGCCTCTGCTATTTTTGGATCCACGCACGACCTGCTGCGTTGGCTCCAAACCAGCAGCACAATCCCAGTATTATCACGCGCTACGGCCCCTAAATCCACGTCACCATTTGCAAAGATCGCAGCATCGGTATTGATCTTGACCCAGCCTATCTCTGGCGCCATCCATGAACCATCGCCTCCAGATCTGCTTCCTGTCCGAGGTTGAGACCGTAGCTCGGAGCGATATCTCATATGTTCTTCCAACATCTTAATCATACCTGAGATGACGATATTCGGTGGAGGTGGAGTGGACTCAAATGTTCTCAGGTTCCTAGAGTACCATATTCCCCAGAGCATTGCCAGAAATCGAACTCGTTCGTCACTCTTAACACGAGCCAAACACCACAACAACCAGCGCGGGAAACTAGAGTCTGGGCTTCCCTCGAGAACTGTAGCAAATTCGCTCGACATCCATAGGTCGTTTGCCCATCCACATCCGACTAGAGCATGTTGGACCGTCTCCGGTTCCAATCCACATAGACCACAAATCGGATCAGGAACACAATGACGAGCCGCTAAATCAGCGTGCACACCAATTGTATTAGAGCATGCTCTCCAAAGGAAATGAGTAACCTTCGGGATCGTATCTAAATGCCAAATTTGCTTCCACAGAGTTGCCATTTCTGCGTCCTCCAATGCCCTGTCCTCCAGCCCTGGATTTTTTATGCCAAGCCAATAGCCTGACTTAACCGTATATTCCCCATGGCGGCTCGGCCACCAAAATTGTTGATCCTCAGGAAGTCTACAACTGAGAGGAATGCTGAGGATAGCAGCAGCTTCAGCAGACACAAACAACTCATTAATCATCTCGGTATTCCAGCGTGCAGTATTCGGGTCAATAAGATCAGAGACTCGCAACGACGGGTCCACTTCCAAATTAGGATTCGAGACCCTATTTCTGCCGCCTAAAACCATCCAATCCTCGTCCCATACTCTAATGCTCCTACCATCCCCGATACGCCACCGAAGGCCATCCATGAGTAACGGCTTTGCGTTCCAAAGGCTCCGCCAAACGTAACTGGGGTCATGCCCACGTCTCGCCTCCAGGACCGTACCATGCTTAAAATAGCGAGCTTTGAAGACCCGGGCCACCAGGGAGTCCGGCTTGGTGAGGAACCTCCAAATTTGTTTGGCCAACAGGGCTTGATTAAAAACCCGCAAATCCCGGAATCCCATCCCGCCAATACTCTTAGGTTGACACATTCTCCTCCACGACCACCAATGTAATTTTCGTTTCACGTCCGTCGACCCCCACCAAAATTTCGCAATAATTCCGTGTAATTCATCAATCAACCCCTCTGGAATAGCAAACAGGCTCATCATATATGACGGAATGGCTTGAGCGATGGCTTTGATAACTATTTCCTTACCCGGTCTCGACAATAGCTTATCCATCCACTACTAAAAACAGCGGAAATAGCGTCGGATAAGTTGCGTCGGATTGTAAATCCGACGCAACTGGCGTAACTGTGTCGCTTTGCGTCGGCTAATCCGATGCAATTACATTGCGTGGGACTAGCCGACGCTATCCGACTCAATGATACAGGCGCCAATAACTTTGGGTTGGCGCCACTATGTGAAAGGTTTTGCGTGGAATTAGCCGACGCCACCAGACGTAAAAAACAAAATTTGCGTCGGCTAATCCGATGCAGCCTGCGTCAAAATTAAAAAATTTAGTCAACAGAATTAATAGCTTTGCATCGGATTAGCCGACGCAAAGTTTAATATTGCGTCTGATTGCGTCGGCTAATCCGATGCAGTGTATGTTAATAAAAAAATAAATACTCCCAGTGAAAAGAATAAAATGCGTTGCATCGGATTAGCCGCCGCAACATTGAATATTGCGTCTAATTGCATCGGCTAATCCGATGCAGTGTATGTTAATAAAAAGTAAATACTCCCAGTGAAAAGAATAAAATGCATTGCATCGGATTAGCCGACGCAACATTGAATATTGCGTCTAATTGCATCGGCTAATCCGATGTAGTGTATGTTAATAAAAAAAATAAATACTCCCAGGGAAAAGAATAAAATGTGTTGCATCGGATTAGCCGACGCAACATTGAATATTGCGTCTAATTGCATCGGCTAATCCGATGCAGTGTATGTTAATAAAAAGTAAATACTTTCAGTGAAAAGAATAAAATGTGTTGCATCGGATTAGCCGACGCAACATTGAATATTGCGTCTAATTGCATCGGCTAATCCGATGCAGTGTATGTTAAATAAAAAATAAATACTCTCAGTGAAAAGAATAAAATGCATTGCATCGGATTAGCCGACGCAACATTGAATATTGCGTCTAATTGCATCGGCTAATCCCACGCAATGTTTTCAATATATTAAAAAAATAAGCCAACACCTTAACAAACTCAAGCAGCATTTGTAATAAAAAACGTACAGGTACTGCATCGGATTAGCCGACGCAAACTTGAAATCTGCGTCTGGTTGCGTCGGCTAATCCCACGCTAAGGTTTTAATATTTTTAAAAAAATAAGGTATTGCATCGGATTAGCCGACGCAAACTTGAAATCTGCGTCTGATTGCGTCGGCTAATCCCACGCAAAGCGTTTAATATAAAAAAAAAAAATAGGCAACAACTAAACAACGATCCCTTCCTTCTTTCCCTAAACAACGATCCCCAAACCCCAAACCCCAAACCCGACACCCCAATCCGGCGATCCCTTCCCTCTTTCCGGCGAGCCTCCACGCGCGACCCTGACTCCCATAAACTCTCCGGCGAACCCGAATCCCAGCCCCTCCGGCGAACCGAAATCGAAACCCTAAATCTTCAAGCTCCGTCCGGCGAACCCAGAAACCGACGACTCCTTCCCTCTTTCCGGCGAGCCTCCACGCGCGACACAAAAGCCCATAAACCCTCCGGCGAACCCGAATCCCAGCCCCTCCTGCTCCGTCCGGCGAACCCAGAAACCGACGAACCCAGAAAAACCCTAAACCGACCCCCCTCAATTCTCAGGTATGCTACTTAGTCATTAATTAAGTTAATTGTTTGCGATATCGGTTTATTGCGTTCCGTTCTTAACCGACCCCCCGTCTGGTTCCGTTCTTCTGTTTATTGCGATATCGGTTTATTTCAGTTCATTAATTTCGATATTATTAATTTGTTTGCGATATCGGTCTTCTGTTTGAATTTCAGTTGGTGTTGATTCGGGTTTTTATTGTGTTACGAGTGTGGAATTCGTTGGTGTGTTAGGTTGAGTTTGATAAAACGCGTTGTAATGGACTCGTATGTTGAGTTGTGTTGTATAGCGGAGATTGAGGTGTTAAGATGTGCTGTAATGGACTCGGATTTCCGGTATCGTTTTCTGTGGTTGTGGCTGTGTCGATTGATGATGATATGATGTTGAGTTGTGCATTGTAGTGGGAATTGTGGTGTTAGGGTTGATACTATTGCGAAAATCAATCAGTTTTTTGCTGCTTGTTATGTAGTATGTCTTTCCTTAGTGGCAAAGAAGTGCCTCGCCGAGGTTGTAGCTAGTTAATTGTTATCTAGTTGATTAATCTAGGATGATGATTACTTAACTATCTTGGACTCTTTGGAAGAATTTTAATTGGATTTGATTGACTATTCATGTTAGCTTACCCCAAATTATTTGTTGAATTAGCCTTTTTCTTCTACTACTAATATTCTATTTCCTCTACTACTACTAAACTACTACTACTACTAATTTTCTACTACTACTACTAATTTTCTACTTCACAACTACTAATCTACTACTAATATTCTATTTCCTCTACTACCACTAAACTACTACTACTACTACTAATTTACTACTACTATATTACTACTACTAATTTACTACTAATTTACTACTACTTTTACTACTACTACTACTACTAATTTACTACTTCTACTTTTACTACTACTACTAATTTTCCACTACTACTACTACAACTACTACTAATTTCCTATTTCTACTACTACACTACTACTACTAGTACTACTACTACTACTACTACTACTACTAATTTCCTATTTCTACTTTTCCTATTCTACTACTACCACTAATACTAATTTTCTACTACTACTACTACTACTACTAATTTCCTACTTCTAATTTTCCACTACTACTACTACTAATTTTCCAATACTACTACTACTAATTTTCTACTACTACTACTACTAATTTACTATTTGTACTTTTACTACTACTACTAAACTACTACTAAACTACTACTACTACTACTAAACTACTAATACTAATTTACTACTTCTACTTTTACTACTACTACTACTACTAAATTTCCACTACTACTACTACTACTAATATTCTATTTCTCTACTACTACTAAACTACTACTACTACTAATATTCTATTTCTCTACTACTACTAAACTACTACTACTACTACTACTAATTTTCTTCTTCTACTACTACTACTACTACTAATTTCCTATTTCTACTTTTACTACTACTACTACTAATTTCCTATTTCTACTTTTCCTATTCTACTACTACCACTAATACTAATTTTCTACTACTACTACTAATTTCTTACTACTAATTTTCCACTACTACTACTACTAATTTTCTTCTACTACTACTACTACTACTACTAATTTACTACTTGTACTTTTACTACTACTACTAAACTACTACTACTACTACTACTAAACTACTAATACTAATTTACTACTTGTACTTTTACTACTACTACTACTAAACTACTACTACTACTAAACTACTAATACTAATTTACTACTTGTACTTTTACTACTACTAAACTACTACTACTACTACTACTACTACTACTACTAATATTCTATTTCTCTACTACTACTAAACTACTACTACTACTAATTTTCTTCTACTACTACTACTACTACTAATTTCCTATTTCTACTTTTCCTACTACTACACTACTACTACTACTACTACTACTACTACTACTAATTTCCTATTTCTACTTTTCCTATTCTACTACTACCACTAATACTAATTTTCTACTACTACTAATTTCCTACTTCTAATTTTCCACTACTACTACTACTAATATTCTACTACTACTACTACGAATTTCCTACTTCTACTTTTACTACTACTACTAATTTTCCACTACTACTACTAATTTTCCACTGCTACTACTATACTACTACTACTAATTTTCTGCTACTACTATACTACTACTACTACTACTACTAATTTTATTTGTTTTCGTTGTGTACTGTGCATGAGCACTGTTTGAAATCTACTCAGACCTACCTAGTGCCCGTTCAAGAGTTACTCATTAGGAGTAATTCTTGGACAGTCCCCCGTTTTGGGACTGTTCTTGTGCCTTTCATGTCACTTAGGTGGTAAACATGAAATTGTGTTGTGTTGGTAAGAGCAAAATTTGGTGACAATTATCTCAATGTTCTTCGATTGCATATGTGGAGTCTTCATATATTCCACATTGTGCTTTTGGAGAACTGAGGCGAATTGCTGCCGAATTTTTCTCTTATCGACATTACACAATTTCGTGTTTATCAGTGACATGGAACGCACAAGAATGGGTTTAGGTTGGAGTGATAAGGTCCCCGGTGATGAATCGTTTTTAAATTGATGGTTGTGAGAGTTCCAACTTATGGTGAAATTCGCGAACTTTTCTTCAAATTCCATGTTGTTGACTTCTTTCCCCACGCATTTTGTTCATGTGTACATACCCTAATCATTCATAGTTCAATCCATATAGAATGAATAGAGTAGAACGGAGTTGGATGTACGAGAGACTGGCCGACAATAAGCGACCGAAAATAGAATTTAGAGACGGTGTGGAGGAGTTCATCAAGTTTTCCTTAGATAATAACCCCCACTACACCAGCGAGCAGCTTAGGTGCCCATGTAGAAAATGTCAAAACCGTGCCTTAAAACATGAAGTAGATGTCAAACAGCATCTATACAAGCACGGTTTTGTTGAGAACTACTACGTGTGGACGTATCATGGTGAAAATGAAAGTAGTCGCCTGCAAGAACCTGTTCGCGAAAATCCGTACCGGGACTTCGTAGAGGACGCACTGCGTACGACGGTTGAGGACATCATGGAGGAGGAACGTAACCCAGACAACTTAAGCGACGAAGAAGTACAACATGAACCTAACCCCCAAGTCCTTTCCTTTTTCGAAATGCTAAAAAATGCTGAACTCCCAGTTTTCAGCGGGTGCGATGTGAGTCTTTTGCAAGTCGCTTCAAGGATGCTGACTTTGAAGTGCGAGAGCAACATGGCCTTAAGACATTTAGACGGTTGGATCCAACTGCTAATTGACCTTCTACGAGGCACTAAGGAGAATGTCATGGCAAATAATTTCTACGAGGTTAAAAATTTGTTGAAGGGCCTCCAACTCCCCCATGAAAAGATAGACTCGTGTCCGAATGGATGCATGCTGTTCTGGAAGGGAGATTCGGACCTCGACGCGTGTAGGAAATGTGGATCCGGGAGGTACAAGAGTCGAACAAAAAATACTAGGGGGAAGAGAGTACCAACTAAGGTCTTGACTTACTTCCCAGTTGGTCCGAGGCTGCAAAGACTGTATGCGACAAAGAAAATTGCGGGCGAGATGAGTTGGCACCACAGTAACTCCAAAATCAGAGTTAGTGGTATGATGACACACCCTAGCGATGGTGAAGCTTGGAAGACATTTGATATCAAACATCCCGACTTCGCGAAAGAGCCGCGCAACGTACGTTTGGGTTTGTGCACAGATGGTTTCTCACCCTACGGGCAGTTCGGCAAGTCGTACTCATGTTGGCCGGTTATTTTGACACCGTACAACCTACCGCCGTGGTTATGCAATAAGAGACAATTTATGCTCCTGTCACTTATTGTTCCTGGCCCTAAGAACCCGAAAGCCAATATGGACGTGTATCTCCAACCACTTGTTGAAGAGTTAAAAAGTTTGTGGGATAATGGGATTTACACGTACGATGTGTCGAGGAAAACTAGTTTCAATTTACGAGCTGCACTAATGTGGACCATCAACGACTTCCCAGCTTACGGGATGTTGTCTGGTTGGAGTACAACGGGTTACCATGCTTGTCCTTACTGTCAAGTGAAGGATCAAAAATCATTTTGGCTTAAAAATAGCGGAAAGGTATCTTGGTTTGACTGTCACAGACAATTTTTACCTTCCGACCATCCATTTAGGCATAACTGTAAGAGTTTCCTGAAGAAACAACCCGATGAAACTAGGATCGCATGTAAACGGTTAACAGGCGATGAGATATGGACAGATGTGCAGAAATACCCTACAATAGTACACGCTACCCACCAACATTTGAAAAAATTGAAGGACAAGAAGGAAGGTTGGTGGAAGCAGAGCATATTCTGGGAACTTCCGTACTGGCACACTCTGCTTATCAGACACAACCTTGATGTTATGCATATCGAGAAGAATTTCTTTAAGCAGATTATCAACACCGTGATGGATGTACCGAACAAGACAGATTTCGGACCAAAAGGCAAAGCAGATTTCAAGGAACTGTGTCTTGGGCGACCCAAATCGTCGTCCTTTGTTATGGACAAAAATGATAGGAAGGCTTTGTGTGATTGGGTGAGTGGTTTGAAGTTTCCGGATGGTTACGCATCCGACTTATCCCGGTGTGTGGACCAGTCCAAGTTAATTTTGCATGGCATGAAAAGCCACGACTGTCACATGTTTATGTCGCGCTTGATGCCAGTAGCTTTGAAGCAGCTGCTGCCAATGAACACGTGGAATGCATTGACAGAGATCAGTCAGTTCTTCTGAGATTTGTGTTCCACTATGGTGTCAGTCGACTCCATGAATCGACTTGAGAACAGTATTCCCGAGATCCTTTGCAAGTTGGAGAAAATATTCCCTCCGTCATTCTTCAACTCGATGGAGCATCTCCCACTTCATTTGCCGTATGAGGCAAGGGTTGGCGGTCCTGTTCAGTACAGGTGGATGTACCCATTCGAAAGGTAACGTCCTCAACTCTCCTGGGTGTGACTTCCTGTGCATTGATTACCAATTAAGTTTTACATGTGAGCTAATATTTTAATTTGCAGGTTCTTAAACCATCTGAAAAAAAAATGGTAACAAAGCATGTGTTGAGGGTTCAATATGCAACGCGTATTTGTTAGAGGAGACATCAAACTTCTGCTCCTTCTACTTCGAAGAGCACGTTGACATAAAAGCCAAAGACCTAGACGTGGGTACGCATCAGACTGAAGACCACCAAATAGAGGTGGAACCCTTTCAGTCTGATGTTGGAAGTACCACTGGAAAATGTAAGGAGAGGTGGTTGACCGATGTTGAGTACAAGCAGGCACACTCCTACGTTCTGAGAAACTGTGGCCCTGTAATCAGACCGTACGAGGAGTAAGTAACTCACGTACAACATACCCTCCTCATAATTGGTAGTATGTGTGATTAAGTACAACTGCTGACCATTTCAGGAAATTCGAGGCTTTCATTATGGCAGAACATGCAGGAGTGACAACATCTGAAGATGTTTGGGTGGCATATGAGTCACTGTTTCCCTCATGGCTACGTACTCAAGTATGTTGAAATGCTATTTGCTTGATCATTATAAATTGTGTATGTGTTTGGTACAAAATTTAATTGGATTGTTTTTCGACGAATTTTATGTTGACAATAGCCTGAAGCGCTGGAGGATCCCATTGTAAGACCTCTAGTCACTGGGCCGTCTTCACGAGTCAGAACTTGGAGGCGATATACAATTAACGGGTACAAGTTCCGTGCGTTTGTCGAGGGTGTTGATGTTCCAAAACTGACCAAAAGTAACGGCGTATGTGTGTTGTCCACCGAAGGGTCAGATTATTATGGAACACTAATCGAGGTGATCGAGCTAGACTACTACGACAGCCACAAAAACTGCAAGGCCATACTGTTCAAATGTGATTGGATCGACAACTCCCCGCACGGAGTCACTGTTCATGAGAACTACAATCTTGTGGATGTCGACCTGACGAGAAAACTGCGAGGGCACAACCCTTTTGTGTTGGCGTATCAAGTCGATCAAGTCTGCTATGCACCTTACCCAAAGGGAAAAAAGAGTACGAATTGGTCTGCGGTTTTCAAAATCAAGGCAAGATCACAAGTTGATAATCCTATCATCGACGATGACGTCTACCAAGAGAGTGTGGTTGGTAATAATCAGCCGATGTCATCAACTCTGCTCGAAGACACTGACGTCAATGAAGAAGAATATGTAGTTGAAGTTGCTGGTGCTGTCGGAGAGGACGACGAGTTTGCCGACTGGATTGTTCCTGAGGGAGAGGGTGATGAGGACGACGACTTGGTCATCGACGATGAAGATGACGGTGATGAGGTGAATACTGACTGGGACGATGATGAAGACGGGGACGAGGGGTTCATTGAACCGCACACCGACGCGGACAGTGACGGTGACAGTGACGATAATTAGCAATTATGTAGTTGTTTGTATCTTATTCGCATAAGTTGTAATTTATTTATTTGTAATTGAAGACTATTTTGGTACTTAATGAAATTCCTGCTTTACCCTAAACGAACTGACTCTACAGTTTAACTTTGCGCAAACATATTTTGCAGACGTGATTATGGCAGGTAGCAGTGAGATGCTGACGGGGACCAGCAGCCATGGTGACCATATGGAGGAGGACGTGCCTACGACTCCTGTCATCCTAGGTGTGGACGCTGTCCAGGAAGTCGGGGCGACGGTCTACGTTGCCACGCCTGGGAAATCGTACCTATCACGGCAGAAAGTGCCTTCCGCTACTTGGTGAGTTTTAGTTGTTCTAACCAGTTCTTTTCTAAATTTTCACTCATTTATTTGCTTCACATTATCATAATTGACTTGTGTAGGTGGGACGACAAGAAGTACTCTGAGTATATGCGGGATTCCGTAGTCATGACGTATGCGTCCACCCCTGGCGCCTACCGTAGCTGGACGGAGGCACCACCGGAAGCTCGGGAAGTGATGTATATGCACTTCGCGGTAATTACCTCGTCTGTGTTTCTAAGGTTTTCGTTGCACGATTTATACATTCAATTGTAGCTAACGAATCTTTTTTTTGACAAACAGAAGAGAGTGCGTATAGACCTGGGGTACGACCTCAGGTCGGATTATGAGAGTCGGATTAAGAAGAAGATAACCGACTTATTCCAGCGAGCTGTCCCGAGGGTCGAGAAGGCGGAATGGATTCCGCAAGAGAAGTGGGAGATATTGAAGAAGAACGCTGCCGACCCAAGCTTCAAGAAGAAATCGGCGATTAAGTCGTCGAACAGGAGAGGTGGGCAGGTGGACGGGGTGGCCAAACCCACTAGCTGCCTTGGAAGTAGGAGTGCAGCAACAGCCTTCGCGCAGTTGGTAAGTGCTTACAACACAAGTAAAAAATTTGAGTATAATTCAATATATACTATTGGTAAATAAATGCTGAAAATTTTAACACTGTTATTTGAAGGGCCCATCTGCAACCCCGGTCCAGCTCTTGGAGAAGACGAAGAAGGGGAAAGACGGCAAGTGGATTGACCCTAGAGGACCGGAGATCGTGGTGAGTAGTACTAATGTTTTTAAAAAATATACTAGGCTTGAAAATTACGATGTGATAGTATGTGTTCCTAAAGTTATAACACTGTTTCATGTTGCTGTTTCATGTTGCTGTTTCAGGAGAGCTACGAGAAAGCGGTGGAGGAGGCACGCGCCTTTGATCAAGTACCCAACACCTTGAAGATCTTCCACGATGTGTCAGGTGGCTACAACTCGAAGAAAAGGTTTTGGGGGATAGGTAACGTGGCGAAAGAGCTCTTTCGCCCATGCTTGAACCGTGGTAAGGAGGTATCTGCGGACACATACCTCCCCACCGCCACCTCGCAGGAACGCACACTCAACGACCGTATGGAAGATAAATTCGAAAGACAAGAAGAGCGCCTGAAGACATTGGAGAAGAGGTGCAAAGAGCAGGACTAGTTTATTCAGTTCATGAGGGAACGGTTCGCCATGGAGAACGAGGGATGCGGTGGACGACCACGCATGACTAGGCGCGACGATGACGACAACAACGATGGTCATCCCTTTGGGTCGGAGCAGATTGAGTCCCTTTCGTAGGTAGTTCCGCTCTCTTATGTTACTTGTTTAGATTCTGGTTGCATTGTGTGTATATATTTTACCAACTCCTAGATAGAATTCTGAACCTAGCGCTGGTTGTCTTTGTAATATTTTCATTTTCTATAACAGTATACTAGTTTATGTTTGTTTCGTTTTGTGGAGTTTTGTGAAGAAGACATGTACGAGAGCTTTGATTGGAGTTATTGATGGACTTTTGTTTGGGATGTGGTGCTGTTGTCGTTTGTTGTAGGAGTGGGTTGGTTAATTGCAGCTTGTTTTATTTCGCGCATACGGGGAGCTGAAAACAAACAAACAAACGGTTTTTTTGTTAATAGGCTTTGCGTGGGATTAGCCGACGCAAAGGCAACAGATTGTTTGACTTTGCGTCGGCTACTCCCACGCAAAGCCTATCAGTCAGATCTCAGTCAATGGCTTTGCGTGGGATTAGCCGACGCAAAGTCAACAGATTGTTTGACTTTGCTTCGGCTACTCCCACGCAAAGCCTATCAGTCAGATCTCAGTCAATGGGTTTGCGTGGGACTAGCCGACGCAAAGTCAACAGATTGTTTGACTTTGCGTCGGCTAATCCCACGCAAAGCCCATTGACAGGGGTGTTGACCTCTATTTCTTCGTGTCGTAATAGCCGACGCAAAGCCGACGCAAATTCCATGCGTCGGATTAGCCGATGCAAAAAAAAAATTTGCGTCAAAATATAACGGCGGCCGGTTGCATCGGTTAATCCCACGCAATCTTCAATTTGCGTCGGATTTTGTTCATTTGCGTCGGATTCCATCCCTGCAGTTTCTTCCAAATACGGTCTTTCAAGCCCCCAAAGATCGCTTTTTTCGACTTCCCAATAATTGTAGGTAGGCCCAAATATTTTTCATGCTTCTCAACTTCGCGAACCTCGAATAAGAGTCTGATCATCTCCCGACTCTGTACCGAAACTTTTTTGCTAAAGACAATCTCCGATTTGGAGTAATTAATTTTCTGACCCGAAGCTCTCTCAAACTGGCAAATAATATTTGCTAAGTGAGAGCATTCCTGCGAATTTGCCCTAGCAAAGAGAATACAGTCATCCGCGAAAAAAAGATGAGAAATCTGAGGCGCCTCCCTACATATCCGGGCCCCGTGAATCATCCTCAGGCTAGCAGCTTTCCTGATCATATGTGAGAACACATCAGCACACAGCAGAAAAAGATACGGGGATATTGGGTCACCCTGTCGAAGGCCCCTACTAGGATTAACCGCTCCCACCTCCTTCCCATTCACCCTGAAGGTATGGCTAACAGAGGACACACAGGCCATAATACTCCGGCACCAGCTGTCCGAAAAACCCAAACGACTCATAACCTCCTCGAGGAAACTCCATTCAATCCGGTCGTAGGCCTTGCTCATATCCAGTTTTAAGGCGATCGAACCCGACCTTCCTTCTCCACCACGTTTCATGGAATGGAAAGTCTCGAAAGCGATCAACGCGTTGTCAGTAATGAGTGTCCCTGGGATAAAGGCGCTTTGGTTTTCCGATATGAGTCCGTCAAGTAAGGGTTTTAACCGATTTGCCAAAGTCTTCGATATAATTTTACAAAGAACATTACAGAGACTAATTGGACGAAAGTCCGACACTTTCCGGGGCGAATTGCATTTAGGTACAAGGACTACCGCGGTCTTATTCACCGACCTGAGGTCTCCCCTTCCTTCCCACCACTCCCTGACATACCGGACTACATCACTTCCCACAATATCCCAGAATTTCTGAAAAAATAAGGCGATAGTATAGAAGATTAAATAAATGATATTACTATCAAATTATTTCTATCCCGTGTATTTGACATTTTAAGGTCTATATACCAGAAATATCTTGTGAATATCGAAAGTATTTATAATATTATATTAGATTAATGATTATTATTATATTAGATTAATATGAAAATTATGATGTTTTTGGAAAGTGCGTTTTGGCGCGAAAAGGTTAATGTAGTGGTTTCTGTTTTATTATATAGTAATAGATAGATAGATAGATAGATAGATATATATTAGATTAATGATTATTATTATATTAGATTAATATGGAAATTATGATGTTTTTGGAAAGTGTGTTTTGGCGCCAAAAGGTTAATGTAGTGGTTTCTGTTTTATTATATAGTATAGATAGATCACAAATTGAAACTTTTTTCGAACATTGTGAGAGAATCCAACTTTTTTAAAACACAAAAATCTAAATATTAAAAATAATGTTTTTTTTTATATCGTGATAGAATTACAATTTAAATATTAAAAATATTAAACTTAATGTTTTTTTATCTTAATAGAATTAGATCTATTTTAATTTTATCCTAATACTCCGTACAATTTATGAGAAATTACCATTTTTATGAAAAAACCTAACAAAAATATTATCGTCAAAACATTTATAAAAATGATATAATTATATTTGTAGTGAAAAATGCTACTCCCTGCGTTTAAATCCAAAGGGTACGCTTTCTTTTGTACATTAATCACAACTCAAGAGAATCGTTAATATTTCAGACAATTTATAAGAGAAAATATAGTCACGTGGAATCTTGTTTGATTCGTCTTTATGAGTAAATTAAGAATATCGATTTTTTATAATTTTTGTTAACGTAAAATAACGAAAGATATTGACGGTGTAAAACGTGTCTCGGCAAGTGTGAAAAAACAAACGTACCATTTGGATTGAACGAAGAGAGTATTCTTATATAATGTATAATTTTCATATCATTTGCTCGAAAAAGATGATTTGATTTTTAGAATGTGGTAATGGTAAACCTATTTTATTTTATTTTTTATTTTTTTTGGTGAAAATGTAAGGATTATATTAATAATGGTAAACCTATTACATATATAAAAGAAAAAAATTTCCTACATAGGAAAACTATAATACATGATGAGATTTTTTAATTATAAATAAGAGTCTATCATTGGTCATTGGTTATCAATAAAAAATCTTAAGTATATTTTCCAAAAAAAATGTTGAACTACATAATTTATTTAAATAACTTTATACATCTCGAGTCAAAATACAGGTCGGTTCAAATATGGATCGGGTAATACGGGTCATGAGACGGGTGATGGTTAGATTAAAGGTGAAAAATAGGTTAAAAAAAATATGTTGAACTACGTAACTTATTTAAATAACTTTATATATGTCAAGTCAAAATACGGGCCGGTTCAAATATGGGTCGGATTATACGGGTCACGAGACGGGTGATGGTTAGAATAAAGGTGAAAAATAGGTTCGAACACCGAATTTTTTTATCGCTTTTTAAGTAAAAAAAATATTATTTTAGATATTAAATTTTTATTTATTTTAATAGTATTATTTTTATATTCTTTTATTATAACTATATTTCAATGGTTTTTAAAATTATTTTAATAATTATTTAACTATTACAAAAGATTAAAAAAATTGTATTAAATTGAATATCAGTTTATATTTGTAATTTAAAATATTGAGTCACGGATCAAGTTTAGAGGTATTGACTCTTGCCTAAAAAAAAAGATTTGATGAGTCAGGTTGGACGGGTTGATTTACAAGTCGGGTCAAGTTTTGTCAGGTCTAATAGTAACGTTACTATTTAACACAAGAACGCAACTTTTGTCTCATGTATAACTGCACTGAACTAGCCTTTTATATAAAGACTTTGTAGTCTTTTCTTTCCAATGGGTTGATCATGCTGGGTCAAAAAAATGGCCTGGGTTCATGATCCTAAAAATAAGAGGTCGGGTGAGACTGGTTTGCGAGCAAGGTCGAATTTAGAGCAGATGGTTGGATACATACGAACATATTTGATGCGGAAAGTCAAATGGTTAGCAAGTAAAAGATACAGATAAACTCAATGTTAGCATGGACATATTAATATTGCTCATAAACACAAGATCTGAGATTTTGACGAACATCATTTGTCTCTAACTAATGTACGCACTAGACCTGCCGGACGGGTCAGGTCAAATACGGGTCATGTATCGGGTTAAGGTCGGAATATGAGACATAAATAATTTTGAACGCCTAATTTTTTACCGCTTTTTGAAGTATTTTTTTAAAAAAAATTTAACAGTAGATTTTTATTTATTTGAATAGTATTAGTATTATACTTTCTCCATCCTTTAAGTTTTGTCAAATTTCAATATAATACTCCTCATATATAATCATCAAATGGGGTAAAAATTAAAAAACAGAGGGAGTATTCTTTAATTATAATGTTTATATTTAAAAATTAATAATCACTGTAAAATAAACATTGATAAGTAGTATCAATTTTTTAAAATGACAGTTATTTGAAATAATTCTAACCACTTCATCACAGTCAATGATTATAAAGGGAAGTATTTTGATCGATTTAGTAACGTTATTGGTGCCCCGTGTGAAGTTTCAAATAGTTAATTTGATTATCACAATACTCCGTATTATTTACATACACAACCAAATTAATAACACATTAAAATTTACACATTTATCAATAATTATTTTAGTAACCGTGCAACGCACGGACATCCATCTAGTCGTTATTATTCCCGACAATCTATAAGAGAAAATATAATCATGTGAGATCTTGTTTGATTCGTCTTTATGGGTAAATTAAGAATATTGAATTTTTATAGTTTTTGTTAACGGAAAATGAAAGATATTGACGGTGTAAAACATGTCACGTTGTAAAACGTGTACCCTTCGAATTTGAACGAAGGGAGTAATATGTACGAAGTACAATGTTGAATTTGTTGGGAATTTGGCATGTGGATTTTGGGTTGAATTTCGGAATTGAGAGATTTCTTTTTTTTTTTTTTTTTGCCAACTGGAAAATCGAGTTTTAACAATGATGGCGTGCACTAACGGCTAACCCGTAAGCACACTTAATGTTCGGGTTCATCGAACTCTTGTTACATCCTTTATTAAACTTAATAATGAAAATTAAAGAAATAATAAACATAGAGAAGATGCGTCCGGGGATCATCAAAGTAGGATGGTGGCTTGCGGAAGATAGGACACGAGCATTTGTTGAATCAACAGCGATGCTAACCTCCGAAAACCATTGAAACAAACGAGCCGCAGAGTAACAAGAACCAGATGAACTTACGTTCTTGCGAAAAGAACGTAGAAGGCAAAGAGGATAGACAAGACAACGAGGTCTGCTATCAATGGGGAAAAAACCCCTACACCTGATAGCTCGAACCCTCCGATCATAGGTCCAGCAGCTTGAGAAATCCAACAAGTAGCTGAGAAAGAACAAAAATCGTCTCCCAACGAAATTCCTAACCAAAGTAGTCAGACAAGTGACATTTCCAACCCACACCCGAGACAAAAGATACTCATACTTGAGAACCTTATTAAGGTCGTTATTGCTACTTTCTAGAGCATGAAAAGACGAATGACTAGAAAGACGTACAAAACGATTAAATATCTCGAAAACGAGATTTATTACTAATGAGATCAGGAAGCTTAAAAGGAACATGAGGGAGTTTCGAAGAGGAAAACCGCCAAGGACCCGACCGCTTTTCAAACACCCGAACCCACCCCAAACACTTGCTCATACCTCAGACCACCCATACCAGCCAAATAAATCCACCCTAGGCTACCAAGTCTGTAACGGTGATCGGAGAATGCACTTATTAAAAGAACGCCGACTTAGACCGTAACAATGATCAATGAAGGCTCTTATTTAAAAGGATCAGATTGAAACTTGCCAAAAGCACGACTAACAGAGAAAGAAAAGACAATAGAGATAGTAAACCAACATCAAAGACATAGATAAAGAACCCAAACGATCAGAGGAAAACACTCAACCCACTACAAGAAATACTGCATGTAGCTACTAATCACTAGCGACTGATAAATTCAGTGGCTAATTTAGCGACTGAAAGTTCATACTGCGACCGATATTAGTAGCTGGACGAGGAGACGGAATTTTTAAAAAATTAATTAACTTTAGCGACCGAAATCAGTCGCTAAAAAATCGGCGCGCGACCGATTTCGGTCGCTAAATTAATGAAATGGCGACAGAATTAGCGACTGAAATCGGTCGCTAATGAGAGTGGCGCGCGACCGATTTCGGTCGCTAAACTTGTTAATTTTTTTTAAATAAACGAACACCCCCCCTCCCCCGAAACATTCCCTCATTTCGGTCTCTCTCTCTAAAACCCTCCCCCCTCTCTCTAACACTCGTCCCTCCTTCCTTTCCTCTTCATTCCTTCTTCAATTTTCTCATTTTCCTTAAGGTATGTTTATCTATCTTTATTTGGTTTCAATTATTTGTTAATTTCTGTTTTTATCGATTTAAATAAATTAGTTATTGGGTTGGATAGTTTCTTAGTTGTTGGAATATTTAGTGTAGTTAGGATTTAAATCGCCCAATAGGTTCCCCAATTTGAATTAGGTAGATTGTTAGTATAAAATTAGGGTTTGCAGTTAAGTGTTTGATTGAATTGGGTTGTTTTGATGTGTTAGGAATTTGGAAATAAAATAAAATTATGCCGATTTGGTGATGTAATTATGGACGAATTGGGTGGAAATAGTACTATGTTTAGGTGAATTGAGATTTTTACATAATATTTGACTAGTGTATATATATATTAGTAAATTACTTTAGAGAAAATAATTTGTATGTGGTTTCAGTAAGTTATATTATTTGTACGTAGTAAGTTTTCAGTAATTTGTAAGTGGTTTCAGTAAGTTTTATTAATGTATAGTTTCAGTAAGTTATATTATTTGTACGTAGTAATCTGCGAACCATGATTTTTTTTCGAGTGTATTTCAATATTATGATGTCAGTTCCTAACTTTCAACTATTACATGTATGCAGATATGACGTTGGGCAGCAGGTTGAGGTTTGGTAGTTCGAGCAGCGGCAGCAGCAGGAGCAGGGACCGGGTACAGCTGCAAGACCAAGAAGAAAACAGGCGAGAGGACGAACAAGTAGAGAACGAGGAGGAGGCGCAGGGCAATGAGGAACAAGAGCAACCGCAACCACGCCAGGATGAAGGGCTTCGCTACACAGACGACGGGCGCCTAATCATTGGCCCCGAGGGCACATGGTGAGACATTGTATTTTTTTTTTGTGAGACATCATCTTATTTCACTCTTTGGTGTAGGTTTCGTACTCGTGCGACGGTGACTGGTGTCAAGGACAGTTTCATGAATGATTTGACTACTTACTGCACGAGCTGGACTAAGTTGCCTCTGTGGCAACGGGAGAAGTGGTTTGCCAACTTCAAGGTACGCCAATTTCTGATTTTTACTAATTATCTGTTACTGTTTACAGATTACTAATACAACGACAACAAACTATCTTGCAGTTGAAACACTGCTACAACGTTGGTCTCGAGGTGGCTGTTCGAGACAGATACATGGATGTCGCAACTGTAAGATACAAAGACATGATGTATAAGCTGGCAAGCGATGCAAAGTTACAGAAACAACTTAAAGGTTCGATTACTAAATTGGTGTGGTCACCTGAACAGAAAGTTGTATATATATTCAAAACATTTATTGATCTCAAAGTGTATAAATTGTAGGTGACGCGATCCAACAGTTCTAAACATCGCGAGCCGACCCGAAGTTCCTGAAGAGATCCGTCCAGGCTAAGAAGAACAAGAGGCGGGGAGGGGACCCCGAGGCAGAGGCGGAGTGCACCCACTACGGTGGGTCGCAGTCGATGCACCAGCGGGCCATGAACGTTAGTATTTACGTTCCTTTGATTTCTATATTGGATTCTTATTTAATGTTTTCATTATAAAAATAAATGAATAATCTACATGTACTGTCAACAGGCGAAGAAGAAAACCGGAGAATTCCCTCCTCCTGTGCAGCTATTTCTCGAATCGAAGAGTAAGGGGGACGATGAGACCGGTCGATCATTCGCCACGAAGAAGGATTTGGACACTTGGGTAAGTTTCAAACACAATATTTCGTTACTTTTTTCCTTCAAACAATCAACCTAATCATGACTTCTCTTTCTTTCAGAGATCGTATTTGGCGGCCACTAGAGCGCCCGAAAATGAAGGTGTGGACCCGAGCACAATTTGGTTTACAGTCGCGGAGGGATACCGCAAGGGAGCGGTGTACGGTACGGGGAACGCTCATTCCCTGTACTGGACACCACCCAATGTTCGGGGGGCCCATTCTACGACGACCGAGTGTGTACCATCCGAGATGGCTGAGATGAGGGCGGAAATTCAAGAGGAGAGGGCGCAACGGGCAGCTATGGCGGAGCAGATGAGGGAGCAGAATGAGAGGCTGAAGACGCAGGAGTCCATTAACCTGCAAATTATGGAAGAGATTCGGCGTCTTAAGAACACGCAGCAATATAACTGCAACTCCGGCCCCACTCCCCGATTCCCGGATCCTAGAGACCCCTTCGGCGGTAATAGTGGTGCGTCCGCCAGTTTTCCTGTTGGCTGAGTTGATTTATTGAAAACAATTTGTAGTGGGAGAAATGCTTGTTGAAAAAACTGTTTGTAACAACACTTTTAATGTAGTGTATGTACTCACGACGTTTGCGTACTTGGTTGACAATTTTGGAATAACGTTTGGAATGATGTTTGGGATGTATTGTGGTTGTTGCTTTGTTTTATTGTGCAGATTTTGGCTAGAAAAATAATCAATTGAACCGGCCTATTTCTGGCACGGTAGCGACTGATATCAGTAGCTAAGTTTTATATTTAGCGACTGATATCAGTCGCTAAATGATGCCACGTCGCACTATTTAGCGACTGAAATCAGTCGCTAACTGAAGTTTTAGCGACTGATATCAGTCGCTAAACCAGTCGCTAATGCTGCAATTAGCGACTGATATCAGTCGCTAAAACTTCAGTTAGCGACTGATTTCAGTCGCTAAATTTAGCGACTGATTTCAGTCGCGCGCTTTTTTAGCGACTGAAATCAGTCGCTATTCAGCGACTAACTGTAGCCACTGTCGCTTAGCGACTGCTGACGGTCGCACGTCTGTTATTTGCGACAGATGTCAGTAGCTAAGATCAGTCGCCAATGACTTAAACTCTTGTAGTGACCCGAACAAATCGACGGACGCCAGAGGGTGGGGGAAGGAGGCGAGGGGAAGGGGAACACCCTCAGCCGACGACGAAAGAGAAGGGGTCGGTGAAACCCGCACCGAGAGGGAAGCGACCGGGAAGGGGAGACAGTAACCGAGGGTGGGGGAAGGGGCGAGGGGAAGGGGAACACCCTAGGAGACCGACGAAGCCGATCGACGAAAAAACAATTATGATCGATAAGAACCAAACATGAAACAAAAGAACTTGAAAGAAAAGCTTAGTCGTGACTTTTCAAATTGAAAGAACTGTAAAATTAATTAATTTAAAACTAAAAAAGAGAGCCACAGAAGGACTCGGCCTTCAAGATCATCGACGGATAAAGGAAGAAGATAAGAGAAAACAGAAGAAAACTTCACCGAGACAACCGAGAACAGAGAAGAAGCCTAAGAGTGGAAATAAAGAGTCGGCAACAGGAGGCTAAGGTGAGACAAGTTGGCCGGTGATATGGCATTTTCGGTGATAGGCCAAAAAGGCCATATCACCGGCCTAGGGGTGGAAGGGATGAAGAGGGGTGAGGTAGAAGTGGCGGCGGTGAGTTAGGGTTTCTGGTGGTTTTTGGGGATTTTTAGTGAAGGGAAAGTAAGAGAGAGATGTTTCAATTGAATTGAGAAATTTCAAGTGTTTGAGAACCTTAGAATTTGGAATTGTAATTGGATCTGAGACCAATTCGTTACCGATTCCATCATAGTTCAAATTTGACTTTCTCAAATTCCTAATACATGGGTACTAAGCATTTCACTTTCTTCCCTTATCATAGTTTGTTTATTTTTCTGCATAACTGGTTAGAACAATTTTTTTTCCCGTATTTGAAAGTTTACATTTTTCTAATGAAATTTTTTAAAAAAATATATATTTTTGATGACCTTGACCCGACTCCAGTCGTCGAAGTCCAATTCCAATTCCCGGAATACCTAAACAACATTTTTGAATTGAAAATGAAATTGAATGCCGATAATTTAATGCCTAAAATTAGATTAATGAAATGAAAATAATTTATTATCAAACACCTTTTAAGGGAGGTTAATTACATTCTACGTATAATTTGAGTTGTGTCTTACTCCCTCCGTTCATATTCAATCTACACATTTTATTTTTGAACAAGTTTTGAGAGTATTATTAAAAAACTACTCCCTCCGTCCCACTAAGATTGTCCCGTATTCCTTTTTGGGTAGGTTCTTAAAGATTGTCCCATTTCTCAACTTTCCTTTTTAGTCCATCCTTTTTTACAACTTCGTCCCTACTAAGACAAAGTATTTACCATTTTGCCATTCCATTAACCCACACCACCTCACACATCACCCTATATATCCCATCATTACATAATTTTCTTAATTATCGTGCAAAAGTAAATGGGACAATCATTTTGGGACGGAGGGAGTATTAAAGTACATTGTAAGGACCCATCATCTAATTTATTAACAAATACTCTCTCTATTCATATCCACTTGTCACATATTTCTCATTAGTTCATTCAAATCCACTTATCACATTTCCTTTTTGGTCAATCATTATGACACGTTTACTCTTACTTTATTCCTCGTTATCCTTCTTATGACCCACCTTATATCCTTCATACTGTACTTTAATAATTTTATATTCATCTCCTAAAAGCTTGTGCAAAAAGCATATGTGACAAGTGGATATGAATGAAGGGAGTAGAACAAATATAAGGTGGGCCATACGAGGGACAATTTTTGTAAATAGAAGAGAAAGGTAAGGGTAAAAGTGTCATTAGAGTTGGCAAACCGGGCTGGACCCAGATGGGGCAGTCCGGCATGAAAAAAACACGGCCCGGCCCAGCATGGTGATGACGTGGCGAAAAGCACAGGCACGACACGAACGGTTCCAAGTCGGGCCGCGGCGCTAATTTGAAGAAAAATCTGTGCCTATGCATGAACCGACACGAGGCACGGTTGGGCCGACACGAATTTAGATCTCAAAAAAATGAAAAATCCTGAAAATTTGGTCGGGCACAACGGCCCGGCACAACTTAGGCACGATTGGGCTCGGGCTAGGAACCGTGCCTCGGCGCATGTTCTCAGAGTCAGGCACGACATGACACGGCATGGTGGGTCTGTTAGGCACAACTGGGCCGGGCTGGACAAGCACGAAGCACGATTGGGCCGACACGAAGCACGGCCCGGCACGTCCGATTTGCCAGCTCTAAGTGTCATAATAATTGACCAAAAAGAAAATGTGACAAGTAGATTTAAATGAACTAAAAAGGAATATGTGTAGTTTGGATATGAATGGAGAGAGTACTGCGTTATTGTGCCTTATTAGGATTGGTTGATGATTGCCACTAACAAAACTCATACCTTAAAAACTCTCATTATTGTCGAAGATGGCTTAGCCTAGTGGTGAAGACTAGACGCTCTGGAACGGTAGGTTCCAGGTTCGAATTTCCCCTCCCTATATTGTAATGCGACTAAATACGTTATTCAATGAACTAAAAAAAAAAACTCCCATTACTTTTGAGAAAGAGTATATATCTTACGAGACCGTCTCATATATTTTTAATATGAGACAAATATTACTAATTCAAGTATATCTCATTGCTCTTTCCTATCTTGTCTAATCCTTAAACAACGTTGATATTCATATTGGCATCATTCAATTCATAATGAGCGGTCTTATATCTATCTCTTTCTATTCAAACAAACCAATTAGACAATATCAATTTGGACTGTTTCTCTAGCTACAATTACAAATGCATGAATATTATGCAATCATGGAGTAATAAGTAATTATATGATGGCTTCTGCCTTCTTGGACGATGTCGTAACCCTTTTTAGTCGTGATACAATATCACATCCAAATTATGAAAGAGGATGACACGAGAGCGTCATTAGGAGAACATATAGTATAGAATTAGGCCGCCTACTCAGTTTCACTTTCGGTCTGTCTTTCTTAAAACATACTACTCGTATATATTTATCTTAAAGTTTAAACGATTAAATAACAATCCATTTGGTTTGATTGAACAATTGTTTTACTAGTTCTTAAAAACTTTACCTTATATTCCGTATTTTTTTTTGTCTAATTAAATTGTATAGAGTAGCCAATATCCCCATCACTGAAAAGAATCTATGGCTCAAGGACTCAAGGTTGTTCCTTGTTCGAGGCCCGGAAATGGATCTTGAGTAAGTACTCCTGTATTCAACCAACCCGAACTATCACGAATCAAACCATTAACACAAATTCTCACTTGTGACGGACATATCCGTCATAACCTTACGACGGGTCAAATAGTACCCATGTGGGTAATAAAACAAAAGCAAAATGCCTTGGAAATGACAATGTGCTTTGTCTTATCTACCCACATGGGTAGTATTCGACCCGTCGCAAGCTTGTGACGGATATACCCGTCACAAGAGAGACTTGCTGAACCATTAATTACTACTCTCTCCAAATTTTTTGTTCTTTTCTATTTTCTAATTGAGTTGAGTCGTCCATTCTTGCCTATTTCTATTTTATGATATCAACATGGTATATTATTGTCTAGAATTATCCTTACATTTATCTCTCATCCTCTCCTTTTTGAGTCACCAATTCTTATACTTTATTTTTTTAACCAAAAAATAAATGAGATGATTTTTTTTTGGAGGGATTACGTAATAATTATCACGTGGGGGCCCCCAATGCAATTTCCTTCATTTTGACGAGTCCGAATAATCCGAATCATGAAATTTCCACTTCTTACAAATGACTCCGTACTTGCCAAAAATAATGGAAAATTTCACTTCAATGAGCAAGAGAAGAATCTGAAAATATATACGTAATTACAAAATACCCTTGGGAAACAATTTCCAACTAGTTACGTTTTCTGGAATGATAGACATCTAGTCGCATTAAAATATAAAGGGAGGGAGATTTGAACATAAGATCTACGGAGTATTGTTCAGAATATCTAGTCATAACTAACTGAGCTAAAACATCTTCAAACTTCGATACCTAGTGAAGAACTTAAAGGTAGAAGTACTCCGTATATGCTAACACTCCGCTCATATATTTACACAAATGACCTTTTTTTTCAATTCCATACGCAAATTGTTTTCTTTTGACGAGAAATTGGATATGTGAATTACATAGTACTTTATTTACTTTGTAGAACTACAATCAAGTCATTCGAAAGAATAACTCAAGTTATAAGAGTTACTCAAGTATCGAACATTACTACGTAATATGTTATATTTTTATAGACGGACTAGTCTTTAAGACAACCATTTGATCATGAATCATATTTTTTTTACTTTTTACTTCGTAGTAGAGAACGCATGAATTTTTAGGAGCGATGCACGAATAAACAAATAATAAAAATAACACAGACTAGTAATTTATACTACTACGTTACATACGGACTACAGAGTATACAATTTGGGTAGAACGATGAATATATACACTATATAATTGTATTATACAGAGTACTCGGTAGTGTATCAATTAATGAATAGGCGTGGAAGAGAGAAAAATTGATTCCGTTAATTTATATAGGGTATAATTGATTGACTTTTTTTAATTTAATCAAGTAAAAAATATTTTAAATAAAATACAGAGTACTTGCTTATTTTATTTCCTACTTTGTTCAACTTTTATGACTTATCATAGATACTTGGTAAATGGAAAATAAGACTATACACATGGTTGTACAATATCATTGTACAACCAAGCTCAAAGTTGTTGAGTTTTGTATATACTTATCGAGTTTATACAAGTTTATAAACTGAATTGTAAGTTATTTTTTGAGTTTAAACATTTATGTACAACTTTACCCTAAATCTCAGAAAATTTACAGTAAAATTCAAAAACCTTTGTGATAACACTCAAAATCATACATAAATTGTGCATAGAGTTATGTATAACTGGTTGTATAATCTACCCATTGTTGTGTAATTGTAAAAAGTTAAATGTTCATTGATTTTGTTAATTATTTGTTGGTTGGTTTTTGTTAACAATTAGGCAGTTACGAGTATTTGATATGAAGTACTCGTACTTTATACGAGTATTTTAATTTGAAAATAAATGTAAGTTATTGACCATCAATGGAATATTACTTTTAAGACTTAAATGACATTATTACAATATAATAAGAATAATTTCAATAAAAGTAAAGGAATACATAGAAACTACTCCGTAGTTCGTATAAAATTTTAGCCTTAAAAATTTAGAGTGGGTAAATGGTTGGTTAGATGAGAATGGATCATTTCACGGTTAGATCAAGTTGCAGAAGAACTGTACGGATTATTATCAATAATGCAACAAGTAAAAGTTACTACTCTATTGATATACGTAGTCTACTCGTATTAGACTATTACAACTACAACTAAATTATTTAATTATTTTTTATTTTATTAGTTTTAATTTCAGGAGTGCAACTCTCGAGTACTATAAATAGAGGACTAAATCAAAGCTAAACTTCATACTCACACAAAACTCCTCCCTTTACTCCTTCATTGCTAGCTAATTCACAACACCATCATCATCATCATCTCTCAGTCAACAATGGCACCACCAAACAATGGCACCACAACCAATGGTGCGACCAACGGGTCGTACACAAATGTGACTGGTCGTAAGACGACAATGCACCGTCTGATTGAGGAGCACGGGTGCATCCTCATGCCCGGTGTCCAAGACGCTCTCTCCGCCGCTGTTGTCCAGAAGACCGGCTTCCACGCTGCCTTTGCCTCCGGTTTCAGTGTCTCTGCTGCCATGCTCGGTCTCCCTGACTTTGGCCTCCTCACGTATGATTCCTTCACTACCTTACCTTACGAACCTTTTACTATTCATTCTCTGTTTTTGTCCATACATAAATAAAAGTCTTGATTTAGATCTTACAGTTTACTCCTAAAGTAATTGGTACTCAATCGAACGTGAATCACGCTAGTTTATCTCGGGATATCAAGGATGGTTAAATGTACATCATGTAGCATTCATATTGTACGGTGCAAGTTACCTCCACCTTGGATGCATGCCCCATTTTTCCTAACACAAAAATTAAGAAAAAACGGTCTCTCATTAATGTTACCGAATATATATACTTCATCTGTTATAATGATTAAGATTAAGTATTATAATAATATACCATAATAATACGATATTTCCATCGTGATACTGTAGTACTACAGTATCACCTATCAAAACATGTTTTGACCTAATGGGTATGAGTTACGACTAGATATCGTGGACAACAAGTCTCACATTCGAATTGCCTTTCACCTATATTATAATGTGATTAAGTCCACATTTTTAAACTAATAGATTATGTTTAAATGAATAATTGAGAATTTTGTGGTACAGGACAACTGAAGTTGTAGAGGCAACTCGAAGAATGACGGCGGCTGCTCCTGATTTGTGTGTCATTGTTGATGGAGGTGAGGTTCACTCTTCATTGATTACGTACACTTACGTTTGTATAGGAATTATAGTTGCCAAATTTTCTATAATTCAAAATAGTAAACTTCTATAATCAAATAATTATATATAATAATGATTAGAAAATTAATATGTTTTTTTTTTCATTTAATATAGACACCGGTGGAGGTGGTCCTCTTAATGTCCAAAGGTTCGTTAGAGAGCTTATTGCTGCTGGCGCTAAGGGTGTTTTCCTTGAGGTAATCAACTTTTGTTTATGATGTAAATCATTATTGATTTTTCGGAAAGTATAGGTTAGATCAACCTCTTTTAGGTTTGTTTCCCAACCAAGCTACTAGGAAGTTTTTACATAGTACTCCGTACTCCATACTATTTCGGTCACATATTCATATTATTACCGAGATAAATATAAAATTTTAAATTAATCGATCATTTGTACTGTTTTTTTACTTGACAAACAATGAAATCAACCTAATTCCTAATACTAGTCTCATTATTACTATTAGTCAATGGATTATATAAAAATGAAATTAACATGTTGGACAAAATTGATTGGGTAAATTTTCTAAGATTTGGAGTAGTCCAATTAGTCAATTAGCAAGCATGCTTCAAAAGTGTGTAACCACGATTATGCAAGTATACATACGAACGTGAGAGCATTCATCACATACTTAGCTTTCATTATATTTAATACACTGTCCAATACTTTTCAAGGAGAGTATTATTCATCCATTGACATATACGGAGTAATTATTAACCACAAATTGTTATTTATTTGCAACAGGATCAAGTGTGGCCCAAAAAGTGCGGTAAGCAATCAACTCCATCTTATTCGTTTGGTAGAATAGTCACTTATATTTCATTAAATTCAAAATAGTCTATGTTACTACGAAATTAATAATTTCTTCCTGTAAAGAACATATCCATCACAACTTTGTGACGGAAGAGAAATTGAATTACCCAATACATATAAAGTATTAAATTTGTTTGTTGGTTTTTTCTAGGTCATATGCGTGGAAAAGCAGTCGTCTCAGCGGAGGAGCATGCCCTCAAAATTGCTGCTGCAAGGGAAGCTATCGGGGACTCTGATTTTTTCCTCGTTGCCAGGACCGATGCACGCGCACCACACGGCCTAGAGGAAGGAATTAGGCGTGCTAACCTCTACAAAGAGGTATATATAGATTTTTAATTTGTAAATATAATTTTCGCAAATTAGCGGAGTAATATTTATTTATTTATATTTTGTGACATATATATATAGGCAGGAGCGGATGCTACATTCGTAGAGGCACCGGCGGATATAGGTGAGCTGAAGGAAGTATCGGCGAAAACAAAGGGATTGAGAATTGCGAACATGATCGAAGGAGGGAAAACGCCTCTGCACACACCGGAAGAGTTCAAGGAAATGGGTTTTCATCTAGTGGCCCATTCACTTACGGCACTGTACGCAACGACTCGCGCCTTGGTTAACATAATGAAGATCTTGAAGGAGAAGGGAACCACCCGTGACGACTTGGACCAAATGGCCACCTTTTCTGAGTTCAATGACCTCATTAGCCTGGAATCTTGGTACGAGGCTGAGTCCAAGTTCAAGAACTTCACCCCAAAAGCCACTTGATGATTATTATTAAATTTTGGTCGCCCTAGCTGCCTGTTTTTAGTATAATAATCATTTGGTTTAATTTAAATTATTTGTATCCATGTTTAATTTGTATTCGTTCAGTAGTGTATTACGCATTTGCGCTACTATTGTTATTTTGATTGAATGTTTGCCATTATTATCATACCTTTGTGTATGAATCAATTGTTATACATCATCTATTGAAATAAATTTACATTCCAATTTTTACGACGCCAGGATGTTTGTCATTTTATGATTTTTTTTATTGAGCTTGCTACGAATATACGGAGTATCTTTTAAAAATGCATTAGTTATTTAGTTGTCACGTGATTGTAACTACTAACTAAGAGTTTGTTTGGTTGTCATTGTGAAATCATGAAAATTACTTCTTCGGTTCTTCCGATTTTTATTTATCTTCCATGTTTTCTTATTGTACTGAAACATTCTTTCTTCTCTATTTCTATTTTGGACCATCAACGTGTGATTTAGAATTAGCATATTTCTCTCTCATCATTTTCTCTTTTGAGTCACACATTCCTACACCTTTATTTTTCACCCAAGAGTCAAGGTACACCTTTATTTTTCACTCAAAAGTCAAATAGAAAGTCAAAGAGGAAGATAATAAAAAATCAGAGGGAGTATAAGTTTTCATGAATTACAAAAAACGGAGTTGTTTGGTTGCTTCAAAATTGCACGAATGTAGGAAGTGGAACTTCCCATGGGAGTGACTTCCTGCATAAATCCAGTAACTTGCTTACCAACCCCCTCTTGGACCCTTGGTAACTTGCAATTCTCGTGAATTAAGTTCCCGCATAGGTAATCAGATGCTTTTTAGAAATTCCCATGAATTAGGAAAGGGAGTTTATTTCTCATGATTTTCTACTTTCCGAAAATTTGCACTTTCTGCGTCAACCAAACGAGCCCTAAGTAACTAGGTAGTTGTATACTTCATAGTTCATACTTGTAAATCATACATTCATACTTCATACTTGAGCTGCTATATTTTCCTTTACTCCATTATTTAAGGAATTATTTTTTTCACACTTCAGAGTTACTCAATCATTATTGTCTTTTTCTATTCTAAAGAATCTTCATTGTTTTTTTTTTCCTATTCTAAACCAATTTTTTCATCAAAATTTTCTACTTAGATCTCATCAATCCTAAAATCGATAAATCACTACTACTCCCCATTCATTGGATTCCTACCATTTATTGAATACGGAGCAAATATGTGAGATATATTTTAATAAAATGGTAGGATTCCAATGAACGGGGATGGTATTTACGAATTCACTATGGATCATAGTTCGTTAATCAATATTTTCTCGTAACTAATTTAAGTTGAAAATTAGGGTTAATTAATGTGTTTGTATCATCGCAAATTAGGATTTTTTTTTGAATAATCCTAATTGGTGTAAATGAATTTGAAATTCCATTGGAGTGATTTTGGTGGATTCATTTGAGGATTTTGTTGTAATCGTTGGAGGATAATCCTGGGTATTATCAACTATCAAAATCATTATTTTTGATTATGCTGCTTAAGGTTTTTTTGGGTGCGGCGCTTAATAATTTTTTCAATTTAATTAAGCTTATAAACTTGTTTGGGATTTTTTTCTCTTTCTCTCTGCTTCTCTCTAGAAATTTGGTAAGGGTAGGTTAGTAATTTTTAAGTATAATTGAGAATCGTTGAACTGCAAATAAGTAAAATACCCAATTCTTAATATGTACAAAAAGAAATTTTTAAGCGTTCAGAAATTTTCTATTTCTCAAGACGCGGGGGCTCGCGCAACTGTTTTCATTTTTGCTACTTACCTTCGCTGTTGCTAAGAGTGTGAGTTCACAGATAATATTTCGGGTACCCAATTAATAACTTCTTGTAATTTGTTTTGATCTTAATACAAGTTTCGATTTTTACAATAATAATAATAATAATAGTGCTTAGGGTTGTATTTATCAATCTCCATAATAATAATATTATATTATTTAAATTATTAATTTAAGCTTCTATAAGTTCATCAGCTTAGTGCAATTCAGTCCAGTTTGTCATTTCAACAAAAAAAAATGTGGGATGCATTTCCTTTTGTTTGGATACAATGTAGTGAGGAAGGGAAATGGAAGGGGAAGAAAATGGGGAGAATAAGTTTCTTCATTTTAGGCTAAAATGAAATTTTGTCAAAGTTGACAAGATTTTGAAGGAAAATGATCCTCCCTCCATATCACATTGGTCAGTCATTTTCATTTTGACACAATAACTACGAAAACTCAATTGCACTTGTTTCATTTCCTTGTTTTTATTTTTATTTTTTTTTCTTATTATGCGTGAATCGGATTAGGATAAAAAAGTACGTTTTTTTTTCCATTACGGGTGAGTCGACTTAAGATAAAACATGTTTTTTTTTGTACTTATATTTTGCCACTTTTAGTTTAGTTCAGTTCAGACGCATTTAGTTCATTTCAGTTCAGACAACTGACACATTTAGTTCAGTTCTTTTATGCCTTATTTTTTTTTCCGTCACGGGTGAATCAGGTTAGGATAATAAGAAAGCGAATAAAAAATTTGCGTTGGTTGTTTTTTTTACCAATTTTTAAGTAATTCCAACGAGTAAAAAATTAATAATCGTAATTACAAGAATTGTAGGTTCCAAAAATTATTAAGTAAGTCAAACATTTTTTTACGCAACTACCCACCCCTCGAGCAAATAACATGATGAAGTTGTCAATTTATCATTATATATTTTGTTTATTCAACCTCCTTCTTCCTAATATGAGTAATGGACACTTAAAATCATTCACTTCCTTCCATTTCCTTCCAATTTCTATTATCCAAATAATATTTCCTCATTTTTCCTTCTCTCACCTTCCCTCCCCTTCCTTCCCCTCCCTCATCTTCCCATTTTCTCATCCAAACGGACCCTAATATAGCATTCACGAAATATGGCATTTGACAATCCTTGGATGTGTCCCATAATATTAATGATGGTATAATTCATAAAGAGATCCAAATCATCCCCACATGCATCTCTTAATTACTTAGCATGTTATTTGTGAGGATGATGGGACATGTGATAAGGACGATTAATATTTGTTGTAGTCACAAATATCGCTTATTATTTAGGCCATAATCTTACAAAATCAATCATCATTTGGGACGGGAGAGTAGTACGTAGTCAATTGTAATACAACTACTAATCAAGTTTTACAAAATCTTACTTCTCCATCCTAATACTAAACTCGATCGTATTAAAGTTAAGACTCTAAAACTAAACGTGTTCTAATTCTCAACTTAAAATCATTGACTCATGATCAATACAAAACGAGGCGGCGGCTATAAAAATTACAAGTCATTCATCCAAATATGTAATTATAGTCATAGATCAGAGTTTGCGTGTCGTACGTACTACTTGGCAGATAATTAATTAATTAAGATATGATTACATATACCCAACTTGTTGTAATAAACATTAACCAGTCACACACTTAAGGATGAAGTATGAACAAGTACAATCAGCAAGATAAGAGCAGATGGCTATCAAAAACGGCGGTTCAATTATATACGGACTATCTCATATTTTTACATTAGCCGTCACTCTTTACGTAACTTTCGCCGTCATATGACCATATATTTGGTTTACGTCTCTCTAACATTTTTTTGACTTGTAAATATACCCTCCGTAATTTTTAATGCTTACTTTTCACCTTTTAACTTTTCAGATAATAGTTATCCTTATTCTATGTAATCCATTTCAATGATTATTTCTTAAGATTTTCCTCTATTCATACTTTATTATTTTTATTTTTTTTAATTTTGTGACTTTTTTATAACATACGGAGTATATATCTAAATATATTAATGTTATGTACTCTTTTTTTTTTCAATTTGATTATGTATAATAGATATCAACATTTTGTAAAGTTGATTTCAAATAGTGGATATAATCATTGGATTGAATTAGAGGAAATAATTTTTTTCATTTAATTGAACTTATGCTAGTCAAAAATGTATTTTTTGTGGATCTTATTTGTAAAGATATAAATAAATTTAGTGATTTTTATAAAGTCAAGGGAGAAAAACACATCGTTAAAATTTACATTACAAATCAAAGGAAGTAAATACTACGCACTTCCTCTCAGTCATTTGTTATCAATTTTTTTATGAACCTTTCATTCGTTTGTTACTAGTTTCTACTTTTGGTTAGTTTATGAGGATATTAATAGAATCAGTTTTTCTAACGTGTGCCCAGCTTTTAATCAGCGGGCACACGTTTAATATGTTAATTAAAGGAATGAATCACCATTATATTGTCTAAGTATAGTAATTAAGAGTTAATATTTCAATTTATCGTGATAATATCATTATGATTCATTCCTTAATTAGATTATAACGACGTGTGTCCACTGGACACACATTAGAAAAATTATTTTTCTGTATAGTTTACAATTATTCTTACATATTTTGATAATCTTTGTGTAAAATCAACCAATAACAAATGACGGATGAGGGAGAGTAGCCAGGTAGTACTCCATAGCAATTAATATTATCATTAATTTAGAACAAATAATTGTAGAGGAAATAGTTGAATGCCAGGCTGGTGATAATAACAAGGATCTATCAGAGATGAATCAAAATAATTTGAGTGAGGTGACGTGGATAGATGGAATATTCAAGCAATAATGAAGTTTTATATTAGTGAATTATTTTCTGGTCTGCCTGGTTATGTTTTGATGTTTGGCATTATTAGAGGCTCGCTAGTCAGTGCTCACTACAGCTATGCAAGAATCTTAAGAATTAGATCCGGGTGTAGCCACCACAACTTCACAACTACACAAACATGCATACAAGTCATCACTCATGGGATTAACTCCAATTCCGGGTGTACACACTACAACCATACAACTCACATCCTCCCTCCTACCCTCATGCTCATGCCCCATGCATTCATATCATTATTGTCTTCACTTTTACGGCGTCAGACGGTGTTTTTATTAAAAATATACCTCCTCCGTTTTTCAATGATTATTTCGTTTGTGTAGTGTATATATATATATATATATATATATATATATATATATATATATATATATATATATATATATATATATATATATATATATATGTTAGAAGTATTATATTGAAATGAGACAATTATTTAAAATCGGAAGGAGTAATTGGACTGAGATCATAATATATGATATATATGCTCCATTATAGAGAGTTGTAGATTTAAATTAGCTGCGCTGCTAGAATGCTAAGCTAGATGCAAGTTTAATTAATTAGTTTTAACTTATCTATAGATTTTGTTTGTTTATATATAGGTTAAGACTTTAAGGAGTAGTAACTTGGTTGGATGAGTTGGCCGGAGTTGAATTCTTACAACTTGTTTAACGATCAACGCACGTTAACTGAATTAATTTTTGTATGAAAGATAAAAATGAGTGTAGTTTGACCAACAATAGTAAAAATATCTACTGTATATTTGTTGCTTGTTATTTACTCTCTTTTGTTTTGTAAGAGTAGCATAGTTGTTCAAAAGAATTAAGAAAACTTAGTGATATTACTCCCTACCATGTTGGCTAGGTAAGGGGAATAGTAATGGTAACATATAAGGAGATCCTTAACCATTAAACTAGAAAATAAGAAGTTTCTTATATGAAATTGATTTCTAAAGTAAGAAATCGATTTCACACATGTAAAAGAGAGAAGAAAAAAAAAAGGATCCACAACAAATGTATGAAACTTTTACTGGTGAGAAGAATAAAAAGTTTCATACAGAGTATATGGTTAGATGTTATATGGTTAGATGTTCTTTGCTGACAATGAAAATATGTTGCAGAGTAGCTAGTAGCCCAATACTAGTACTTCCTCCATTTTTATTTTATCTTCTTCTCATTCACTTAATCACTTTTGGCACAATTTTTTTTATAATGAATATAAAATGATAAATTTAAGAAATATTGAGAGTATAAGGGTAAAGTGTGTGTAAATAGAAAAAAATAAAGGTATAAAGTGTTGTAAATAGTAAGAGTAGTATGGTAAAAATTATGGATCAAAATGGAAAAAAATGAAATGGAAAGATAAAAAAAGGTGGACGAAAAAGAAATTGGAAATATATAAAAAAAATGGAAGTACAATAATTGTCTTTAAAGTTGAAAAAGAAACACTTTTTTATTTGTTTGTTGCAGAGTTACAATTCTTACAAAGTACGAGTTATTTTTACCACTTGATCACAAATTCATTCACAATATAAAAATTAAAGGAAAAAAAATACGGGGTAATTCTTTTCAGAATCACTTTAAAAATTAAATGTATTAAATAAAAAGTGAGTAGCTACTCGCTAGTAGCCCAACAAAATCTTAGTTATCAATGCAAGGTGAAGATCGTAAACTCTCAAATTAAATACACGTGATAAAATATGGATATTGAAAATAAATTTATTGTATGTTCATTTAAGTCCTACAAATCTAGAAAATAAAACAAGTAATGAGTCTGTTCAGAATTGACTAATTATTGTAGATGAGTTTTTTACATTGATAAAATATACGTATTCTTTATGCGTTTTTTTCCCGGTGAAATAAGAGGGGCTAGGCCCTTTTTTATATATGTAATGTGTCGATGAGACTTTACTACTTCATAAAACATTAAGACAAAAAGATTAATCTCTTTATTGACGATAATTCCTCGGTAATTTTATAGTAAATCTCTTGAACTTGTGAATTAGACGGTCTGATTTTCATCTATTTAGGTATATGTTTGGACCGTTTAATAAATTTCACATAATCTCAAAGCTGAATTGTAATAATAGTAGTTTTTCCCAACAAGAATTTGTTTTAAAGAATTCATCTATTGCCTCAAAAGGCTTGTTCTTAATTTTTTGGGTTATTTCATGGGAATAATACCAACTATGGGGGTGCTTCTTAAATTAATACAAACTATACGTAATCTCATTTTAATACTTACTATGTCTTCATTAACCTCGCTTTGCTACGAGTGACCGGCTACCTGTTGAACCTCCCTTATTCAACTATTTCTCTAACTCTTCTTCTTCTGATTCACATTTCGTGTTCATTTTCGGCCATTGAAAAAAAAATCCGAAAATTCATCTTCATTTCTTTTTCATTTAGTCTTATAGAAGCTATGAAAAAAAAATGTTTTTATTGTTATTTTGTCTTTCACGATGACTGCAACGGACCTAATAAAACCCTGGAAAGTTACAACAAGTCACTATGACCTGTAATAGCAAGTCATAATTTCATACGTAACAAAGCGAGATTAATGAATGCGTAGTTCATATTAAAATGAGATTACGAATAGTTTGGATTATTTTAAGAAGCACACACATAGTTGGTATTATTCCCATGAGATAACCCTAATTTTTTTTAAGAACTCAATTCTGAGTATTATACTGTAGAAAATTGTGATAACAAATTACTGTAAATAGCATTGAAAAATTAGAGTGCATTTCCCTAAATTTTATTCATGTTTCAATGATGAAATAAATAACTTAACCTAAATTTTTTAAATAAAATTCATTTATCGTGACAAAAAGAGGCTAAAATATAGTAGGAGTTAGAATTTTTGAAATTTGACGTGAATAACATGTTATATTTCCTTTTATTCTAGGTACCTTGTCAATGAGAATTTATTTGTACCTAATAATCGCAACTACTCCCTCCATTCAACTCCACTTGTCACTATTCATTTTGGCACATTTGCCGAGGCGCGTTTTACATTTGCGATATCTTTCATTTTAAAGACGAATCAAACAAAATCCCACATGACTATATTCTCACTTATAGATTGTCGAGAATATCGAAGATTCCTCTCAAGTGTGAATAGTGTCAAAAAAGGAAATGTGAAGAGTGGAGTTGAATGGAGGGAGTACTTTTTATCGTCGGCGCTTTACTTCTTACCGTCGGCGTTAATTATGTAAAATGACGACTTTGTCCTTGATATTTATTCCCGAAATAATATTACTTTAACATTTTATAGATTATCGATTTATTAAAACTCGATAATAAAACCGTCTTTTTCGATTATCGTAATAAACCAAAACCGACTTCCTATAAAATTAATATATGGAATTAAGCAAAATGACAAGTTCTCATTTGCAATTAATTCTCGAAATATTATCACATTTACATTTTATAAAGTATCGGTTTATTAGAACTCGATAATAAAACCGTTTTTTCGATTATTGGTACTCCTCTGATTTTAAACAGTTAATTAGATTAGTAACGACTTAATACAATTTAATAAACATAATTAACAAATACGAGTAATACGCAAATTAAATCAAGATTAATTATACAAATCGATGCAAATTAAAAGAAAAAAATCCGGAAATGGGTCGGGTCGAGTGGGTTTTTCGACCCACCCAAGGGTCGTATTATTTTCTCTATAATACTTGAAAGTTTGATATGAAACCTGAAGTATAGGTGGTGAAATTGGTTATAGAGACAACCTTTCATATTGGCGACCCGGGTTCGAATCCTCCTGTTTACACTTCAAATTTGTCTTTTGAAAAAAAAAATCAACAAACAAAATGCCATTGAGAAGGATCAAACCCCCTATGATCTACTGATTGGGAGACAAATGACCAAACCACTAGGCCAACTTCAACCTACTGATATTTCAAATGATTGAAAACTACTGATTCGAACCCAAGCCTCCTGTATGAAATGTTATCTATGTTGATTTATATTATACTTAAACTATTTCGACCTTTAGGTGAATCGAAAAACCCACTTGACCTGACCCATTTCCGAATTTTTTTATTTTAATTTGCATCGATCTGTATAATAAATATAGATTGTCGACTTGTCGTAGATTAATTAGGATTTAATTTGCATATTACTCGTATTTGTTAATTACGTTTATTAAATTGTATTAAGTCGTTAATTAATCTAATTAACTGTTTAAAATCGGAGACATAACAATAATCGAAAAAACGGTTCTATTATCGAGTTCTAATAAACCGATACTCTATAAAATGTAAATGTGATAATATTTCGAGAATTAATTGCAAATGAGAACTCGTCATTTTGCGTAATTAACTATATAGGAAGTCGGTTTTGGTTTATTACGATAATCGAAAAAGACGATTTTATTATCGAGTTTTAATAAATCGATAATGTATAAAATGTAAAAGTAATACTATTATTTTGAGAATAAATACCAAGAACAAAGTCGTCATTTCACTTAATTAACGCGACGGTAGGAAGTAAAGCGCTGACGGTAAAAAGTACCCCTAATAATTGGCCAATCAATGCGAAAAGAAGAGAGTTTTCCCAACTCTAAATTATTAGAAAATTTGACCATATCTTGTACAAAGAGTTCTACTCCACCCATTGATATATAAGTTACATTTGAGTGAAAAAATTCTTCTTGTATGTGAATAATTTCTCTATTATAGATGAAAGTCGGTTAATAAATTCATACTCGTGTCTCGGTATTAGTTAATTACTCTTTCCGTCTTAATCTATTTTTTTATCATTTATATTATTTGTAAAGAGTATTTTAATCAAATGTAAATAAATAACCGAGATAAAAGAGGTATAATGAAGCAGCAACATCTTCTAGACGTATCACAATCTATCGAACTTAATTACGTACGAGTTGCTAGTTTTAAAGTACAGTGATAAGCATATCATCATATAGAAAGTATAGCAATCAATCAATAATTGTATGCCAATGCCATACCGATAAAGATAAGAAGATAACTCCGAAGACGTAGTACTGTAGTAGTAGTAGTAGAAGTACAGTATGTATTGCATTGATTCCATGTAAATAGAGAGAGAGAGAGACGACATGAAATCAAAACGTACACAAATTAAAGATCACGTATGCCCATTTTGCACCAACGTACACCTCAAGTCTTGAGTATTGAGTCTTGAGTAGTACAACTAAACCGTATGACCACCAATCAAACCAATGCCAATGTAATGTTATCTTGTTGTGGGCTCTTCCTCTTTGCATCAAATTGACGGTCAAGATAATCCAAACCACGAAATTTCCACTTCATCACTTACCCTAACTTCAATCAACTTGGAAATTTCCGCTTCACTAAAAAAATCACTTACCGCACGATTTAAATGACTACATTACCCCTCAACCTCTCCCATCTAAACGTAACTCATACGCCCTACTCCACACATGATACACACACACGACCATATACGAAATACCCTCTCCATTTCATCATCTTCGTTACCACTCTCTACTTGTTAACGATTGGGTATTTTTTTACGGAATGATATGATTCAACAATTCTTATATTATTGGTACAAAACGATTGAAAATATTTCCTTCGTCCAATTATTTGATTACCTTCGGTTTAGACACAAATATTAAGGAAAAAGGGCAGGAGATCAGACCATTTATAGTGGCTGTTAACAGATCATAAGTATAGTAGACCATAATAAATGTGTGGGATCAATTATTCATAAAATACCTCCTTAATATTGAAAGGTTAACAATTGAATACAACACTCTAAAATGAAAAAAAAGTAAACAAATGATCGGGACGGAGGGAGATAGTATTATATACTCTCCGTGATGCCGTGTTCTTCTCATTTGATGTTTTGAGGTCAAAGTTTGCAAACTTTAAAGAAGATGTTTCACAAAATGTATGTGTATTTTCAACCAAAAATATAATTTACACATAATGTAAAGTCAAATGGAAAGAACATGAAATTACTTACGGGATATTGAAATGCACCAATTCCTGTTTAAGACGGATGTTACCATTTTAAAATTATGATGAGTTAAATAGTTAGAATAAGACAGAATCTCATGTGTCTAAACTGTAGGGAAATATTTAACATTTTTTTTTAATTTAAATATATTTGATCTGTTTTAATATCACCTGGTTCATATATGAGCGTAAACAAAGATGATTCATTTCCGTACTACACCTACTACTATTACTAGTCTACTACAACTACAACTACAATTAAATCATTTAATAATTGTTTTCCTATTTTTTTATTTTGGTAATCCAACACTTCACTAGTATAAATAGGACCCAAATCAAGGCTAAAAAAATCCACTCTCACACAAAAACACTTAACTAAAACTCCTTCACTCCTTCACTCCTACATTTCTCTCTAGTCTCTACTATCAGCGAGTCCACAATATAATGGCACCACCAAACAATGGTACCACAACAACAACCAATGGTGCGACCAACGGGTCGTACACAAATGTGACGGGTCGTAAGACGACAATGCACCGTCTGATCGAGGAGCACGGGTGCATCCTCATGCCCGGTGTCCAAGACGCTCTCTCGGCCGCTGTTGTCGAGAAGACCGGCTTCCATGCCGCCTTCGCCTCTGGTTACAGTGTCTCTGCTGCCATGCTCGGTCTCCCTGACTTTGGCCTCCTTACGTATACTTCTTCCTTCCTTATATATATATTCAAAACACAAATTCTTCTTTTAAACATTATACTTCCTTACATCTAAATGTGAAGCCATTTGAATCATTTTAATCTTAAATTGTTAATATTTATTTGTTTCAATTGTGACTATCAATGAGAAGATTATACAACCAGGTGTGCATGACTGTATATACCACTGATTTTATGAATTTGGGTTTTCTCACAAAGTTTTTGAGCTTTGTTGTAAACTTTTTGAGGTTCAGTGTAAAATTATCGAACTAAATCACATAAATATTGAAGCTTAAAAACCTATAAATTACAACTCAGTTCAACAATTTTGTGTTGGTTGTACAATGTATAACAAGTTTATAGTGGAGAACTATTTTCATGTGACTACATGAAGTTTAAAACGTAGCTAGATTTTTCTATAAAGTTGTTGATCCACTAATTGTCTAGAAACTAGCTCATCTTTCTCTTTAGATAAGAAAAAGTAGGAGTAAAATTCAATTGAAAAAAATAAATACTTGTAGGACTAAATTCTGGAGAATATTCTTAGAATTTATGTACACAAAAGCACGTGACTTGCGCTTGTTTGGCGCTTGGCTAAATAATTTTACTAAAAAAAATGCAACATAATTGAATACATACTAGCTGTCGCATAAAACTGAAAACTTTAAAAGTGTAAAGGTAACCGTATTGACACATGTATTAAGATAAACACAAACATATACAATTATCTCGTGCACTAATTCCATGTGCATCATTTATTTATTTACTTTTATAATTATTTGTGAGAAATAATTTTTTTTGAATTTTTTTGTGAAAAATATTTTAATCAAAGTAAAATATGGAGTAATAAATGAAGTACCGAAATCAAGGAAGTACGGAGTACTAGAGAACAACCGTGTTAGGGTAAAAAGATGAGTTACCATTTTACTAAAATGCACAATTTATGACAACGCAGGACAACGGAAGTTGTTGAAGCAACTCGGAGAATTACAGCTGCGGCTCCTAATCTGTGTATCATTGTTGATGGAGGTCAGTGGATGCATGCTTTGCTTCCATTGTTATTTCACTCACATTTGTGTCTCTCCTTGTTAAATAAAGTTATAAAACATTCTTTTTATGTTGAATAAATACTTATTTTATACATATATACTCGTAACAGATACCGGTGGAGGTGGTCCTCTTAACGTTCAGAGGTTTATCAGAGAATTGATCGCTGCCGGTGCTAAAGGTGTCTTCCTTGAGGTATAATTTTATCTCTTGCTAGGACGGAGTACATTATTTATTTATTTAACAAGTCTTCAGATGCGGTAGACAGTCAAAAATATGTGACAAGTTGTCTCAATGATTATTGTGTTAGATGATCTCATATTGTAAAATGATCTTCTATAAAAAAAATCATTATCAATAGTACTCGTAATAAATTAAATACCCTGTTTCCTTTTGTAGAATGGACCAAGTCCCATGTATGATATCGAAGATGTCTTAACCCATTATTAAGATTAGGTTCCCTAGATTTTAGGTCACAGATTTAAATACCGTCACTCTATATTATTAAGCGTGCACCTTGTTGAATCAAAAAAATATGGTTACCCGTGATCGGATAACATTTCTACGATCTGGAATCCACTCAGAATAAAACATGATTGTTCATAATTGTCCCGATTAAGTTTATGCAAGTAGATTGCCGACAGTACTGTAGCCACAACTTCTATTTGCCTAATTACAGTACATAGTACATCCTGTAACACTGTCCCATGTCTTTTCTTTTTTCAAGTACACATTTTTTTTGTACAAATCCAAATAATTTAATTATATTTCTATTTCTTGTTTCTAGGATCAAGTGTGGCCCAAAAAATGTGGTAAGTATCAAACTATTTCTATTTAAAATTAATTTAGATGAATAAAGATCGTGGTCATTAAGTTTTTTTTTTTTTTACCATTTATCTCAGGTCACATGCGCGGTAAGGCAGTTGTACCTGCGGAAGAGCACGCACTTAAGATTGCGGCTGCAAGAGAAGCTATCGGGGATTCAGATTTCTTTCTAGTTGCCAGGACCGATGCTCGTGCACCTCACGGTCTTGAAGAAGGAATCAAACGTGCGAACCTCTACAAGGAGGTACAATCTTAATGTATCCTTAAACGTAATCGTCACAATTGAACTAAAATATAGTGTATGAATTGTTGTTGACACATTTTTTTAATTTACACTTGAAGGCTGGAGCTGATGCTACTTTTGTTGAAGCACCCGCGGACATTGGGGAACTTAAGGCGGTGTCTTCCAAGACAAACGGTTTAAGAATTGCAAACATGATCGAAGGAGGAAAGACACCGCTGCACACACCAGAAGAGTTCAAGGAATTGGGTTTCCACTTGATCGCCCATTCGCTTACTGCTGTGTACGCCACTGCGCGTGCATTGGTTAACATCATGAAAATCTTGAAGGAAAAGGGTACGACCAGGGACGACTTGGACCAAATGGCTACATTCTCGGAGTTCAATGAGCTCATTAGCCTGGAATCTTGGTACGAGGCTGAGTCCAAGTTCAAGAACTTCACCCCAAAAGCTACATGATCATGATCATATATATGATGTTGGTGAAATAAAAGAATGAAAGCTGGATGCTCTGTTTTGGTTTAATATGTATTGTGTCAATAAGTTTGTACGAGTATTATTCATGATATGATGGGTCATTATTCTTGTTGTTGTTATGTAAGCTAGTCATCATGCACTTTTGTTTACTCGTTTATCATGATATATCTGATCTGAGAGTTATGTATGTGGTCAGGTAAGCCTTGTGATTTGCACTCAAATTAAATGTCATTTATTCTAAATTTGTTTAGTTGATTATAATAAAGGGGATATGAGTATGAGCTCATTTATGGTCTGTACTTGGAGTATGTCTTGGTTTTTGTTTATAATAAGTACGGAGTATTTGTGGTTGTGGTACACAAAATTCAAAGCTGTGTATATTTATTACAAATTCCAAAATAGACTACAAACTGTCAAGTGAACTTTAGTGTGAAATTGAATACTCCTCTGTCTCCCACTCTCCCCTATACACAAGCAAGAAGAGGGCATAATCCAACATTTACCTCTTTAATGGAGTATTCAGGTTTAATTCATAAGAATATGAGACCATTTCAATTCACAATTCACAATACACCATTTCAATCACCAATTTTCACCACCTTCAGACGCTCATCTCGATCCACACCCCACCACAAATCCATTTGAAACGAGCTTCAACCATCATTTCGTTGGCTCCTTCATATACCAACGACCAACGCCACCCTCTCCCTCCACTAACCTAGGTCGACCACCACCAACGAACCAGCCAATGTGCAACACCACTAGTAGGGCTGTGAGTGAGCCGAACTATTTGATTCGATTCGTGAAGCTCGACTCGAAAAATGTTCGATTCGTATTCAATTCGTCCAATCAAATATAGGGCAAAAAAATAATTTGGTATTCGAACCAAATCAAGCCAAATATTCGGCTCGATTCGTTTCAACTCATTACCTATCCATTTTTTCGGTGTATTTAAATTCATGGTCCATTTAGAAAATTTACTCTAAAATTTTACTTAAATGTTGGTATTCACGGTCCAATTTACTTAAAAATTCACGTCTAATTTTATTAAACTCACGACCAATTGAAAGTATGAAACAATGAAACTGTCAATAAACAGCCAAATGTTGATTTATCATCAGAAGTTTCATAACCATCACTTGTAAAATCGCAAAAAAATTTGCAAAAACAACCATCGTCGAGCACAAAGAAGCAAATAAGAATTTAAAACTAGATTTAATTTGAAAACTTATTATTTGTGGTTGAATTTTTTATTGTAATAGATATTAAAGTCTCTAAAGTAGAGATTTTGTTAAGTAGATAGGTTTGCATTTTGTTTAGTTTTATTTTATTTTATTAGGTCAAATCAAATATTATTCGATATTCGATTTGATAAATCAAATATCAAACCAAATAACGATTTTCATTATTCGACTATATCAAACAAAATCAAACGTCGGCTCGAAAAAAGTTCAAATCAAACCAAATAATGTCATTATTCGGTATAGTTCGGCTCGATCACAGCCCTAACCACTAGAGTACCCCAGTCTTACTGTTCAATTCCAGTAAAAAAAACAAGCTTCACTACCATTGTTGCTAACCCACATGTTTGGTACGTTCGTTCAAAGAAAACTCGACTGGAAACTAGGGCAGACCCAGGAAATTGATGTATATGGGGCTAATTTTTACATCGTATTATTATTCACAATATATTTTACGTGTCACTATCATAATATTTTACTTAAACATGATTAAATAAATAACGTGTTTTGAGATTGTAGCATTAAAATATTAGTACTCGTATAGTCGTATACTAGCTATATGAACAATTTCGAATTATTCTAGCTATTTGGCGACGAATCACTTAAATTGAACTTGGATAAAAATTCATCGAAGTTCATTAGTTGTGATGTACCTAACATGTTTTGTAGTTGACGTGAAATAATATACATTAAAATGAGTTAGAAAGTTAAAATTCGAACATATACGGAGTAACTTATTACAGTATATAATACGACTCAGATTCATCAATTTTGTGAACAAAAATATACAAACTCGACATATGTATGATATACATGAAAGCATCAAAATATATACTCTGTATTTTATATAAGAAATGATATATTTGTGTTAACCTTAAAATGAGTTAAATTGGATAGAGGAAAATATTTACAATAAGGAATTAGTAAAAAAATTGACCTAAATTGAATATTATTTGGATTGTTTTGATCTTTAGAAGAGGGGAGAAAGTATAAAGAAAATTAGAAATAAAAGAGTTTGAATGCTCTGCGTAAGGAAAGAGAATAAGGGACATCAAGTTTTGAACCCAGACTCCTTCATGAAAGGCAGACTACCACTGAGGCAAGAATAGACGGATGCAAACTTTTTACACTAATTTTTATTTCTCTAGAAATGTTGTTGGTTTATAGCTCAACAAGCCTAGGCCTAGATGCGCCCATGCTGGAAACAATATAATATGGTCGACAAGTTTTACATCAAAACTATCAAAATAATCTTATCGGTCCGTTTGAATAACAAAATAGGAAGGAAATGAAGGGGAAGGAAGGGAGGGGAAGGGAGGGAGATTGAGGGGGCGTTTGGTTTGAAGTATTGGAATGGATCGGAATGGAGTGTGATTCCATGAAGGGTTGGAGTTAGATACTCATATTTGTTTATGATTGTTTGGTTCGAGGATGGAACAGATTGTGTCTGTATTAAGGTGGGATGGAGTTAGAAGCTTGATGTTGGGGCAAGGGATAGATTCCAATGGGTTGTGATGGAGTTGGAATCCATTGGGATTCTAATTCCAATCCTAAATGCTCCAACCAAACATTGGAATGAATCAAATCCATTCCAATCCATCCCAAAATCTCCAACCAAACACCCCGGAGTGAATAGGTTGTTTGGGTAACAAAAACGAGAAAGAAAGGGAGGGAGAGGAAGGATGGTGACTTATGACTCAAAATGAATGATACAGCTATACATGTTATTGCTTGAGTTATGAGTAATACATTATTACATCAATGTTTAACATTCCTCGCGTAAAAAAATGTTTGAGTTTCCTCCTATACCCGTCATATACAAATTATGGAATCTACAATTCTTGTAATTGTGATTGTTAATTTTTGACTCGCTTAAATATAACAAGTACGTAGTAATTTTTTTTTTTTGACTTAAAAATTGGTAAAAAAAATTAGGCATCGTAATTTTTTTTATTCGCTTTCTTATTCTAACCGACTCATCCGTGATGAAAAAAAACATACAATGTGTCTGAATTGAAATAAATTGAATCTGTCTAACTGGAGTGAACTGAAAGTGTGTGAATATAAGTCCACTTAACCTGACTCACCTGTAAGGGCCGTAACGGACAAAAAAACAAGGCGTAATTTTTTTTATCCTAACCTGACTCACAAATATCAGAAAAAAACACACCCATAACAGAAAAGGGGAGGGATGCATTTTCCTATGTTTGGATACAATTCCTTCCTTCCTTCCATTTCCCTTCCAGCCTTAGCTTCCTCACTTAATTGTATCCCGACACAGGAAAATGTATCCCTTTCTTCCCTCTATCCAAACGAACCTTAAAGCAATACGGAGTATCATTATAATTATAATCTATACCAGCTGAATAATATAAAATGACTAAACATTTGAGGAACGAGGGAACTATTGATTTGGGAATCAATATTCTCCTATAATTCTGACTTATTACGTAACTCCAAACATCCTTCGTTCATTTAAAGCGATCGGAGTTCTAAGTTGATTCTATCTCGACTGACTCCCTTTTGTAATACACAAGAATTGATGCTTGTGTTCTGATAAAGGATAGCCAATTAGCCATGCAATCAGTTCATCCTCGTTGCCTAAATACTGTTAAGGAAATACTCCGTAAGTGTCACCAATTGTCTCTTCGGATCTCGAATTAACTTACAATCTGAATATGTTTAATTAGTAAGTTTTCCTAATTAATATATGCTTGATTAGAATTTCTTAATTCATATCTGAATATCTGACCTATTGTATAGGTTTTTCTAATCTGTTGTATTATATAAACTCTCATGCCTCTACCCCTAATAATTATGATATCAATCTGGTGGGGGGAGTGAAACACGTAAATTTATTTGTCTCTCGATTTTACGTTCTTAATAATTTTCTATCTTTCTCTTTTGTTATAACACATACATTATTCTGGATCCAACTATATAAAACATGGTGAAAATCGAATCCCAAAATCTATTGATCAAGATAAGGACTTCCTACCATTTGAATTTACTATTCTCATAAGAATAGGATTGTGATTTGTGAACTAACTATGACTAATCAGCCAGATAAATCCATGTGTATATAGATTCCTTTGATCAACAAATTAATCACAATAATACGACTAACATATTTAATTAGCCTGTCATTACTTGCTTTGATTGATCACGTGTTTAAGATCTTTGAATTATCACAAACGACGCCATCTAAGTTCAACGTATTTCATGACGGATTAAACAAAAGGAAAATAATAGCACCAATAGTACACTTTATTATATAATTTTTTTTGGTGACGTGGAAACCCGCAGTCGCTACCTTTGATGCGCTCTGGGTAAACCCTGGGCGTACGCAATAGCCTGCAAACCACGCACACCATATAAACCGCCCTTTGGACGACATACTCGAAGTCTAGATGGCATAGTCTCAAACCATACAACTTTATTATATAGTTGATCCTCGTAAATTTAGACCAATATGAAATTAATTATCGCTTACAATAATTGCATAATTTAATACTCGTAGTACCAAAATATATTAATGTAATAATATTAGTGTTAGTTTGCTTTTATGGCTCGCACAAGTAGAGAACTAATCAGATAATATTAAACCCAAAATCTAGAAAGAGACGATTTCTTAATAAATTATTGAAATTTATTTTATGTCTTATTTGTACTTATTTTTATTATTATCTAGGAGTAATTTGTTTTATTTTGTATATTGTTTTAGGTTAAATGTACCTATTTTTATCAGGTTTGATACTACTATTAATTACTTCTCTTTGTAATTGACATCTCAATAAATTTTGGATATTCCTTTTTCATACTTACGTGTTACTCAATTGTTCCTGAAAATTATAATTATACCACTCTCAATCCCCCTCCCCATCCAATTTTTTTAGAGAGGTTTTTGATGAGGGAAAAAAATCTTAAAGCTCTCAAACTTCATTTCCGTCCACCACTCAGCCCCACCACGTCGGTTGTCGCTCCGACCACCATATTTTTTTTACAATAAGACTATAAATATATGGGAATAAATTTGTACAATAAAAGTTACAATAAAAAAAATTCTAATTAATAAAATTACAACCAAATTAAAAAGACTAAATTAATTCGATAATTATAATGGAAATCTAATTACAAAATAATACGTAATACAATTCAAATTTAGGGTTTAGTATGAAACACAATAAAAAGGAGAAAAAAGGTAATGTTGAACATATTAAGAAATTTTATGGATAATTGAGTAACATGCAAGTATGAAAAAATAATTTCGTAAATTTAATGAGAGACTGCCTCTAACTAAACCTACTCAAGGCCAGGGAGCCGGAGCCTCAAATTTGTCATGCATGCCGCTGAAGTAGGTATTGGTGTACTCCGTAACTGATATACTCGTTACTTGTAGATGATAATATCAACCTCTTAGGTATTGTATTCTGAGTAGTATAATTATTAGGGTTATTTAATGACAATGATAATATCAACTACACGACGTCTTTCAAAAATAATATCAATTTTAATAAATCTGAGAATAATACGCAATATTGGAGTAGTTAAACCAAAATAGTATAGGTGACCGGTTACCTGTGGAATCCGTTCATGTTCTTTTTTCGCCTTTAATTTTATTTTGAACGTGAATAGTATCAACTATAGAGCGTCTTTCCAAAATAATATCAACTTTAATAAATCCGAGAATAATACGTATTATTATAGTAGTTAAACCAGAGTAGTATAGGTGACCGGTTATCGGTAGAACTCGTCTACCTTCCCTTTTCACCCTTAATTTATTTCATATTATTTCACTGTCTTTCACTTACTCAGTGTGCGAAGTACTAACGTCATTAATGTCCTCTGCATTTTCTTCCTTCAACCTCACAAAATCTAGCTAACTACACAATCTTACACGAAAATCAACACGTTAATCTAAACGATATCTATAGGAAAAAAAGACTAAATAAATTAGAAAATCTTAAGAGAATCAGAAGTTTTCTTGAGCTCAATCTCAAACTCCATTGTAGTAGTAGTAGTGTTACTAACCTAATAAGTAATAACGGATGTCAAAGCTCGCATAGCGTCCACCAGCTCCGCCAAATCCGGCTGTTTCCTCAAGCTATTGAACTCATCGACAACACTCTCCCTCCTCTCTATCCCCTCATCGACAACACAAACGAGTCGATATCCCTAAAAAAGTTGAAAATAGCAAACCCGAAAATGATATGAACCCAAAATGATTCGACCCGATCCAAAGTCAACCCAATTATTATAGCATGAAAGTACCCCGATCCGAAGCTGACCCGACTCGAACCCGACCCGCTTAACCCGTTATCCAGATCTAAGGAGGAGGATGGAGTATAAGTAGCCGGTTAAATATTAATTAGTTTACCTGATGTAGCAGGTCATAAAATCACTTATACGACTCTGGTTTAACTACTCCAATAATTCGTATTGTTATCATATTTATTGAAATTGATATTATTTTGAGAAGTCACCCTATAGTTAGTATTATTGTCGTTGAATAACTCTAATTATTATTCCATCACTTCTACAATGATCATGAGCCTTACCCTAAAGTTAATAATTAAGTAACTCTTAGACGATAATGATTATACCATGCATACAAGTGAGGTTTTATCATTATTTTCCTATTAAAGTTGACTCTAGAGAATTTCCTCAATGTTTCGATTAGTCTCTTAAAAGACGATCTCATGATAAATAATGTACGAAAGACTAACCTATAACCAAGTAAAGAGCCCTAGAAAAAAAAAAAAAAAAAAATAAAATAAAAATAAAACAATTGTGCAATTCAATTACTTGTATAACCTTGCAAGTTGACAATCATTGTGATTTAGAAGTCAATATTTTAGGAATCCATCTCATTTAACTTTTCGTTTATTTGTGAGAATATACAAGTACGGGTAGTACAAGTGCGATTTACTGACCAAAAAGAAAATTATGGTTGGCAGAGTTAGGAGAAGGGAATCAAAACGTACACACGTTGAAAAATAGTAGTAGCACTCTAGCTAGCTCCGTATGACCATATGTTCGTACTACTCTATGTACGAATCTTTGAGCAACACAAATTATTGTATTGGATGGTGATAGAGCGCCACCAGGTGGCGCCGAATTTGGGCGCCATCATAATAAAAAAATAATAAAAATAAAAATATTGAAATTGAGTTTTAGTTTTTGTATTAAAGAATTAAGGGTAGTTATGTAATTTTACACTGTATCCATCAAATAAGATAAAATGTAAATATATTTGTATCACATACTCACATAGTCAGATGTAATATGACTAGACCACTCAGGCGGGTCGGGTCATAATACAGATTGGGTCAAATACAGGTCCCGAGCGGGTTTGAGTCAGAATACGGGTCAGAAATAATTTCGACGCTAAATTTTTTGCCGCCTTTTAAGTAAAAAAAATATATTTACGTTGTATTTATTTATTTTAATAGTAGTATTGTTATACTTTTAATTATAATGTTAATATTTTTAAAAACATGAAAATCAAATTTTAAAATTATTTTATCATTAAATGATAAAAAAGTTGTATGAAATTAATTATTCGTCTATATGTGTAATTTAAAATATTAAAAGTACTAATTATAGATCAAAATATAATACGGAGTATATAAATACTACTCTGTAATATTTTATTAATGTATCGAAGAATTAAGATAACTTAGGCTAATTTGATAAATGGGTTATTCGTGTAGGGTTCGTATTTTTAAGCCTCGACCAAAAACCAACTCAATTCAATCTTGTGTTTTGTTCGTGTCGATTGACTCACCTAATGAGTTATTAAGTCTCAACTCAAGCCGTTAATTACGTGTTGGGATCATATTATGTTATCAAAGCGTGTCGTTATTAGCCGGCTATTAATCTACGATCCGTTGTAATATCAAAAAAATTATTCCGCATATATTTTACGTTTCTGTATGAAAATCAACCTACCAAAAAAAAGTGGATTCAAATTTTCTCTTTTTATATTTTTGCATTTTTTCCTGAAACAAATAATTTGTATTCCTTAACTCGTACTCGGTAGTTTTTTAATTTCGAATACGGTACATAGTTGATGAAATTTAAGATAAACTACCTCCTACAAATAAGACTATTTTCAAGGAATAGAATCTAAGTATAATTATTTTATTAATTATAAATTTGGATTCCAAAACTACCCTTTTATTAATAAGTAATTTTAATTTCAAAATTTTAAAAATAACAAGGTAAATGACTATAGTATCCCTGGTGGGGCACAAATTAAGTGTCACCGGGTGGCGCTATCTCATTTTCCTATTGTATTTGACACTAATGTATATTCGTTATAAATTTGTGACTAATTAAGTAAGTATTTTTCTCAATTTTTGATGATGGTCTCATTAATACTCACATATATTCATAAGATAGAGAGCGTGGTTAAAAATCGGAGGAAGTATCATTTACATGGACTAATAAAAATAAAGTCACAAGCTAATTTTTCATTCATTTACTCATATAAACGAATCTAACCCGTTACAATTCACATGTTTATGATGGATAGATGCATAAGGAAGAGAATCATTGAATAGACGAAATAAAAAGGAGGAAACGTATGATTATAGCTAATAGCTATTCCGTAGTTGGTTGTCTTTAGTATCAACTATATATGAAATACCACATGTGAAAGATAAGATGTTTGGACTATCACAAACGACAAATCTTTAAGAGTATAATAAAGATTTATGTATATGAGCTAGTAACATGGTTCAATACGAAAGTTTGGCGTCTCAAAAAAATATAAGGAAATTAAAGGCTAGTTGTGTTGATGGCTAAAGAGTTTGACTTATTATTCATACGATTTTGGAATACAGATTTAAATGATTGAGAAGATGAGAATGACACGCACATGCATCATGCATCATGCATCCAATAATTCATTATATATGCAAGTAGCATGTAAATATGATGGTGTCATAGGTTCGTGAAGTCTCTGTACCAAATATGTTTTTTTTGTCTAATGGTTAAGATTATTTATCTTGGATGATAAGTATTAGGTTTGAATAGTCATCTCGTATATTGTAATGCAACTAAGTTTGAACCCAAAAAAAAGTTGAAGTCTTTATGGTTATGAAATTTGAGTAGGCCAATTAATTCATCTTTGTCATTTACTATGGTTAGGCAAAGCAGGCATGATTTTCGTGGTATGGTTTTGGTCAATTATTGTTTGCATTTCAAGAAGACAATGTGATAGAGTTAGGTCATCGCCAAACATAACCATTCTTAAAAATAGTAAAAATGTTGTGCTTATGAAATTCAGTGCAATATCGGAGTAGTATTGTTACGGAACCAACTCAACCATTGCCTTAAGTTATACTCCCTCCGTTTCAATGAATTATTTGCTTTTGGTTTTAGCACCAAGGGTAAGAGATCCAATGAGGAAGTGACATGTGGAGCAAAACTCATGAGAATTGTCAAATTACATATAAAAAACATTCCTAAAATAGAAAGGCAAACAATTCATTGAGACGCCCCGATATGGAATAGCAAACAATTCATTGGAACGGAGGGAGTATACTCTTACACATCCCCTCACATGCAACTCTGATCTGACGCCAATATTCCACTTTAGAAACGAGGGAGGTGGAGATTCGAACCCGCGATCTTTTGTCACGCTGCCTCTGAAACCATGTTTTTTTGGTTCATCGAAGAGTGCACTTAGTCGCATTACAATATAAGGGAGGGGGGATTCGAACCTGGAACCTACTGTCCCAGAGCACCTAATCTTAACCACTAGACTAAGACATCTTCGGTACCTTTGATACCATGTTACGGAATCAACTCAACCAAAATCTTAAGGCAATGATTGGAGGCCGAAAAACTGTTATATACTCTTACAGTATGTTATTGTTGTGACTGATATATCCATTACAAATTTATAACGAATTAAATAATAATACTTCGTAATAAAATACTACCTCCGTCCCACTAAGATTGTCCTGTTTCATTAAAATACTCCTCACATATAATAGGGAAATGGAACAATCTTTTAGGGACGGAGGGAGTATATAAAAACATGGACATAAATAGAAGATTTGTTTTATATAAAAAAGTTGGAATTATTTAACCCATCATAAATTTTAAACGGGTTATCGAGTAATAAGAGAGATCTAGTAATTCAATTGTTATGCATAACATAATACAAAGTGTGGAATTAGTCCACTACCAATGGTGTATGGGGCAAAGGTATAAGACTATGTTTATCCACAGACTCATCATTTTTCCTCAGACTCGGCCACGCACCTCAGCTTTTCACTCATTTTTCATTCTTCAGACTCAGACTCAGACTAACTACAAAAGTACACTTTATCCACAGACTCATCTCAGACTTTCTCCCCTCACATACCTTATTTTATATTATTTTTTTCCTCATCTCACCTCAACTTTTTATCTACCTTATTTTATTTTTTTATTTTTTTTATTTACATCTTTTCACCTCAACTTTCTACATAACTCATTTTATGTTTTTATTTACCTCAATATCGACGTTTATTTTATAACTCGATTAATTACTCGAATAATTACAATTAAATAATTAATTGTTAAATAAATTTTGTGACATACGAATAAATTTATTTCCAAGTGGTCATTATTAAAAGTGGCAATCGGGCGGGTGGGTCGAGTTCGGGTTGGGTTGTCGATAAACCTGACAAACAAGTCAACCGGATCGGGTTTGGGTTAAGTGAGTTTCGCTTTGACTTTGGGTCGGGCCAGATCATTTCGGGTTTGCTATTTTCATCTTTTTAGGAATATCGACTCGTTTTTTATGATAATAGTCGAGTCAATTTCGGGTTTACTCGAGTCAATTCAGGTTACGAGTCCACCTAGAATCTTTAGTTTGGATATCAGATCGGGATCGAGTTGGCTTATTAAGGGTGGGTCATTTCAGGTCGAGTCAGTTTTGTCATGTCTAGTTGTCGGGTCTGGGTCGGATCGTTGGTTCGGGTCGGTTTGGTCATGTTCAGGTCGAACTAAGTTTTGTTTGGTTTGGTCTGGAATAACTATCAATTCATTATCCGTTTTTATTACTACGTGCAGTATTATTTATCATTTATTATACGAATTTGCTTTTTATCATATATACAACTATATCATCTAGTACAAATATAATGAAGTGAAATGAACTAAAGTAAAATAAGTTGAACTGAACTAAACTGAGCTGAGACAAATTGAATTAAAGTAGCCTGAAATACAAAAATAATAATAACAAGTTTACTAGTTACAAAAAAAATATTAATTATTATTGTAACAACAAATAATAATGTTAATTATTGTATCAAAAATATTAATTATTATAATTATTATATTAATTTTAATTTTAATAAAAATATTATTAATAAAAATATTTTATAATAATAAAAATATTTATAACAATAACAATAACAATAGTAATAATAGTAATAATAAATAATAATATTAATTATTAATAATATTATAATAATACTAATATTAATATTAATAATCAATATTAATATTTAATATTAATAATATTAATAACAATAAAAACAATATTAATTTTTATTATTATATTAATATTAATTTTTATAAAAATGTCATTAGTTTTAATATTTAACAAATAATAATAATAATAATAATTAATATTAATAATAATAATAATAATTAATAATAATAATAATAATAATAATAATAATAACAACTTATTTGAACTGAACTGAACTAAAATGAACGGAACTGAAGTGAACTGAACGAACGAGTCTGAGGATGAGTCTTTGAAATCCAAGACTCAACTTCAGAGTTCAGACTTATCTGAGTCTCAGACCGTCTCAACTACTTTAACCAGGTATGAGTCTCAGACTCAAAGAATTTGAGACTCAGACTTTTGTTCAGACTCAACTTCAGACCTCCTTTAATCTTCCATCCGTCTGAGCCTCAGACTCGTACCAACCATATTATCCAGGTATGAGTCTCAGACTCAATAAATCTGAGTCTCAGACTCTTACTCAGACTCATACTCAGACTCCCTTTAAACTTAGCCTAAGGTATAAGAAGTTGAGTAGGTAGGGAGTATTTTCCAATATACTTGGGCTAGTAAAGTCGTATTCACAGCAGTGCATCCAAACATCAAGTGTTGCGTTGGTGGGATTTAAGTTTCAAGGCCCAAAACATAAGTCAGCCCTTTACGTCATCAAAGTCTGCCCCACTAACCCAGTTTCGAACGTAGCAATCTGGCCCAAAATTGATCATACATTGATACTAAAATAAAATGCTGAAAAAGTGAAAAAAAAAGGATTATACAACTGGTTGTACAATAGCATTGCTGAAAAAGCGATGGTGTTATGACTTATGACCATGCTATCACAATTTTTGTACTCCGTAGTATGTATGTATTAGTACCCGTTCATGGCTTATGACTCGTGCATATATTCTCTCCTATCCATTCAATTCTTTACCTAGATCCATCATTTATGTTCATAAAAATGGCTCCCGCATAAAGAATTGAATGGATAAGAGGGAGTATGTGTTAATATCCGTTCACGTATGCATTTAATTGAAACGATTTTGACTTCTATAAGGATTTTTGAATTTTTGATTTCATTTATTTAATTCTATAAAAAAAATAGGAGAAAAAAAAACTTGTCATCTTGAAAAATGCAACTGAACTACATTTGTTGGTACTTGGTAACTAAAAGAATCCTCTGTTATCTACAAGCTAGAAACCCAAAAGGGTTATATAGACCGTGATTATATATGCTCGAGACCAAGATGATAGAAAAAGTACTTCAGTTTATGTTTTTATGTTCGGAACATGAACAATATCATGACCATCTAAAAAGCAACCCATTGTCCTACAATAAACGGTCACAGCACGTAATTTTTTTTTTTTTGCCAACAGACCAAATTCCAACCTTAATACTGGCTCATGAGCTCACACGCAGGCCCATGTGCGTCAGTGTTAAGGTGTTGGGGTATAAATCTTATAGCTAAGCAATGAAAAAAAGCAGATTCTGCATGAAAAGTAGATATTAATTCCTTAATACTATGGTGACTTTCCTCCGCGCTTGCCAGCTGAAGGAGCATTTGTTGGCAGTCCGATTGGATAATAATGTGGAGCATCCTTTTTCGCCTAGCCCATTGGATTGCTTTGATAGCAGCTAACATTTCTGCCTGGAGTGGACATTCCGCTAAGAAGGCTGCCGATCCATAAACCCTAGGTCCACCAACGTCATCATCATTATCATTATCCCCCTTCTCGACAATCCATCCTCCAGCAGCATTCCCAGGCTCCTTCCACCCTGCATCAACACTGATAGTAATCATAGCACAGTTATGAATACCATTGCCAGCAGTTATCATCCATATCTCCTTCGATTTCCTAATAGCGCTTCTTTGACTTTCCATTTCCGAAAATCTTTCTCTGCTGATACGCGTCCTTTGTTTTCTTTTTTCCATGTCGTCCCATAGATCTTGGATTCTAGGAATAGATGTCTTGTACCTTGCTAGTAATCTTGTTACGAGCTTGTCTTCACCGCGAAAGACTATACTATTCCTGAAAAGCCAGATGTTGTAAAGCACATTCACAAAATGCATGAGTTTTCCCCAAAGCTCTTCTTTCTCAAACATGATTTTGGTATTCTTCACAAGCCATGAATGAAAGTCTAAATGGCTGTCAACCAGTATTCTATCAGCAAGGTTGATGTTCAGCCATAAGGATCTGCTCGTCCTGCAATCTCTGAAAATATGTTGTAATGACTCGATGCAAGGTCTTGTGTCATTCGTAGGTCCCGCCCCTCCCTCTAGAGGGCACATGACACAGTTGTGAGAACCCTGTAACTTCTTTTTCTCCCTTTCTATCCCGATTGGTAATGAATTGGTTAACATTTTCCAGTAAAAGATTTTCCATCCTGCGGGACCCGGAAGCCTCAATAACACTTTCTTGAAGAACGACGGGTCATACTTAATAATCTTACTAGCCTTTTCCCTATTTCTAATTTCAAGGTCGCTTCCAATCAGTTCATTATACCCACTCTTGACTGTGTAGTTTCCTGTACCAGATTTAGTCCAGTAACATCTATTTTCGAGCTCTTGAAGCCTTAATGGAATTGCTCGTATTCTAATACACCAGTCAGGGGTAAACATAGCTGCCAGTTTAGATTCATTCCAACTCTTTCCATTCATTGTCAATTCCTGGACTCCCCAACTTTCTTTATTTAGGAACATATCATCCAAATTCACCCCTGTTTTTGCCACCGGGATTAAGCCATTAACCCATCGGTCTTGAAAGATATTGATTTGGCAATTATCAGTTGATCCTCCTTCCCCTACCTTCCACCCCAATCCGTGAGCCAGGGTTTCCCTTCCTATACTAATTCCTTTCCAAGCCCTTGACTTGGGTCCCTTTAGCTTACTTTTCATGTATTCCTCTTGTGTTCTGATACGACCATATTTTCCATTAAACACCTTGCTTAAAAGGAGGTCCTCATTTTTGATAATTCTCCAAGCATTCTTAGCTAATAAAGCTCGATTGGTTAAGGCTGCATCCCTAATCCCAAGACCACCCAAGTGTTTCGGCATACTCAGATATTTGAACGACCTCCAGTGAACCGTCTTCTTCGAATTATTGCCCGCCCACCAAAAATGTGCTAATAATGCATTGACCTTATTAGCCACACTTATCGGAATTTTAAATGCCGATAGCAGAAAACTTGAGAGGTTGGCAAGAACCGAATGAATAAGAGTGATTCTCCCCGCTGGAGACAAATTTGTACCATTCCATGAGCCAATTATCTTGGTGATCTGGTCAATAACTTTAAGATCCATACTCCCTGACCTTGTATCACTTATGTCTGGAATTCCAAGATATTTTCCCAGTGATGAACAAGGTTTCAGTTGAAACATCCTTAAGCATGTACTAATGATACTTAAATTGCAATTGGGACTGAAGACCATAGCAGACTTGTCTTTGTTGATTAATTGTCCCGACAGATCACAGTACTTGCTTATCCAGTATTTCTTTAAAATTCGCTATATTCCTTGATTCTCCCCTCAGAAAAAATAATGAATCATCCGCAAAAAATAAGTGGGAGATGTCTGGAGCTTTCTTTGACACTTTGATGCCTCGTATTCTCTTTGTCATTCAATTGTTAATCAGATTTCTTGTTAAAACTTCCGAACAAAGAACAAACAGATAAGGCGACAACAGGTCACCCTGTCTTAAACCACATTTAGGTTTAAAGAATTGTAGTGGTGCTCCATTAATAAGAACAGCATAAGAAACAGTAGTAATACAACCCATAATAAGCTCAATGAACTGTCACGGAAACCCAAACCCTATAAGAGTGCTTTTCATGAAATTCCAGTCAATTCTATCGTACGCTTTGCTCATATCAGCTTTAAAAGCTTTCTCTCCTATTTTTCCTGCCTTATGAGCATTTAGCTTATGCATACACTCGTCAGCAATCAGAATATTATCCAGAATAGACCTTTTAGGAACAAAAGCATTTTGATACATCCCAACAATATTTGTCATAATGTTTTTCATCCTATTAGCAATGCATTTCATAATAATTTTCATGATCACGTTGCAGAGACTAATTGGCCGGTAATGTTCCACCTTTTCTGGGTTTTCCATCTTAGGGATTAAAGTGATAAATGTTTTATTCATTTCTTTTAACACAAAACCTGAATTAAGGCATGCACATACCGCTTCTGTGATGTCATGTTTGATGAATTTCCAGCATTTCTTAAAGAACTCCGCTGGGATGCCGTCCGGTCCTGGCGATTTGGAATCTCCCAGTTGAAAGACTGCCTTTCTTACTTCTTTAGCCGTAAATTTCTCTCTTAGTTTTCCTACATTATCGTCCTCACCAATACTTCCTTCTAGAATCGTGAAGAAGCTTTTATTCCTCCCCCAGTATTGATTAAAATCTTCCCGTTGTTTATCCACCTGAAACAGACTTTGAAAGTAATTCTTAAACTCTTCTCCAATGGCATTAATATCCTGTGTCCAATTCCCATCTTGTTTTTTAATACTAAGAATAAAATTACGACTCTGTCTTTCTTTGACACAGTTGAAAAAATATTTTGTACAAATATCTCCTTCAGTAGCCCATTTAATCTTTGCCCTTTGTCTCCAATAGATAGCCGATGCTTTTGCAAATTCTTTGAGATTTTCATGAGCTTTTACTCAAGATCATCTGCCCCATCAAAATTCTTCTTAAGAGCTTTCGATAAGTTCCAGTCAAAGTCGTCCCAATTTTTTCCCTATTCTTTCCTCTTGTCCAATGCCCACCTCATCATTTTATTCTTAACCCATTCCAGTTTCCTCATTACCGAATACCCTTTTGATCCCTTAACCTCCCGCTTCCAATTCCGTTCGACAATACCAATTCCTTCCTCCATTTCCAAACTCCATGCTTCCAATTTGTATGGCCTTCTCCTTTTGTCGTAAACTAAATTCGAATTGAAAATGATAGGGGCATGATCCGATAACTGTATAGGAAGATGAGTAATACCTGATTCCGGATACAACTCGAACCAGTTATCAGAAGCATAGGCCTTATCGATTCTCTCATATACTCTATCAACTCCTTTTTTATTATTACACCAAGTAAACCGAGGGCCCTTAAAAGGTACCTCTATAAGCCCATGGTCGACCTTCCAATAACAGAACTCTTCCATACCAAGGATTCTTCTGTTAGATTTACTAACTTTATCTTCAATATGATCGACCTGGTTGAAGTCGCCAATCAGGATAAAAGGATATTGGAATGATTTTAACCATCTCCCTAGTGATTCCCAGACCCCTTCTCGTTTTGCTACTACCGATTCACCATAGACTAAAATCAGATAACACGGATAAACGCCAATAAGCTTACATAGTAGAATAATAAAATTGGGGCAGGCGGTTACAAGTGAAAATTTCGATCTGGCCCTCCAACCGACATACAAACCACCACTACTACCTTTCGCATCCACTCCTTCATAGAAGAGAAACCCGAAAGGTCTACAAAAGTTGTTTACTACACTACTTGGACACTTAGTTTCCGAGAAAAAAATAAAGTCGAAATTACTATTAGTAGATAGAAGCGCTCTTACTTTAGGAATTGTAGGGTTGAGCGGATCAGTAAGACCCCTACAATTCCATGAAAGTCCTTTCATGGTGATTGGGGAGATTGGTTAGGCCCAACCTCCGCAAAGCCCACTTCTTCATCCCAGATAACCGTACCCCAATTCCTGAAGTCCAATTCATCTCTCCCTCTGCGCCTTTTCTTAAGCCTATTATTACTTCCATTTGACAGTTAGTCATCTCCAAACAGTAACCCATCCCCATATTCCAGTTCTGGCACAGATTCAGACACAGTCTTTCTCTTCCTTGGTACGATCAATCTCCTCCCCAAAGAACCACTGCTTCTCATCTCACTAGCATCTCCTAATTCACCCTGGTGAATCCAAGCTTTGGATTCTTCAGAATTTGATTTAATGACTTCATTGATCAAAACTCCTTCTCCTTCCTGATCACCAGCACCAAATGGACCTCCTTGTAACTCCTCTTCCAGTAAGATCGCGTTTTCATCGTACCCTTCCTCTACCGTTTCAGAATCACCTTGCTCTTCTTCTTCACCGTCTTCACCTGGTCTGTCATCTTGTTCACTGTCATTTTCCTCTTCATCCACCATCTCCACTTCTCTATTAATCTCCTCCATAATAATATCTTTGATCTCCTCTTCTTGTTGCCCGTCTTCCTCATCAGCTTCCTCTAGATCCCGCCCTGCATTTACCTGATTAGCATTTAGGATTAGGTCTTCCTCTCCTTCAGATTGATAATCTCCAATTCCTCCTAAGAAATCATCAGGCTCGTGATCTTCATTAAGGTCTGCAGTTCTATCATCCTCCCTCAACACCTCAATATTCCCTTCACCCCCACTTCATTCCCCATAATCTCTACATCCTCAATTACATCTTCTTCAGCGTTGTTATTATTATTATCTTCTTCAGCATTATTATTATCCTCATTATCATCATCCTCATTATTATGGTTGTTGCGATTGTTCGGCTCCTCTCTTACAGCCTCATGATTCACAATTGGGAATCCAGTAGGAGTAAAGAATAATGTCTGCACTAATCCTTCCTCCTCATCCTCATTGAGGGCTCTGGCAACGTCTCCTTCAACCCGTCTCCTAATTTCCTCTTGACGTATCCAATCCGGGTTATTTTCATCAACAATAACCTCCATATTCGCCGCTCTAGCAAAAGGATCCTCGTAATGAAACCCATGAGGGGCATGGTTTGGGTCTCCCATGACTCCCCCCATCCCATGAGGTCCTTCTGCCAACACTCGCCTGACCACATCATCCATTGGTCGGTCTTCCTCTCTATTATCCTCTTCGTTTTCCTCATCTACCTCCATTCTATCATTATTTCTAATCCCTCCTCCTCCCCTATACCTGTACCTATTATCCAAAGGATATAAAATTGGACCTGCAAAAGGAAGGTTGTTTGGAGTGTACCTCATACCTGCCTCTACTCTACCTCCCGGCGTGTTCCCAATGTCGAAATTGACAATTCTGTCTTCAGGCAATATAACTTGAACAGCTTCTGGATGTCCTTGTACCAAATGCACCCTCGAGGTCGCATACTCAGCCTGGGTCGGAGTTGCCCGCATATCGAGGTTGAACATCGCATGGTTCGACTCCGCCTGAAAAATAACAAATCGTTGTCTCACTGCCCTTCTCAACACCGAGGTAATTCTTGTTGATACTTGACGTGGAGTAGCCGCACATCTGGTGGCCTTGTGCCCAATCTTCCCACATCTTACACAATATTTAAATATCTCCTCGTATTTGAATTGGATCCATATCAACATCCCGTCATCACATGCTAAAAAGAAACCAGGTATGAGTGGTTCATCTAGCATAGTAGTAACCCTGATCCTAATGAAGTCGTTCACTGGGATGAGATCCATCGGTTCAACCCAAAAGAATTGTCCTAAAATTCTGCCTATCACATTACCCACTTCATTATTAATGAACTCAAATGGTAACCCAACTACTCTTACCCAAAGATTTGCCATAGGGAACCTCACGGTTCTAGGTACCATTTGTCTTTCCCACTCCCTGAAAACCATTAAGCCCCCGTAGAAGGAGGCTACGCTTCTATAAATGATGTCCTATCTGTCCCTGTCATCATCACAGAAAAAAATAAACAAATCCTCCATCTTAAACACAACCACATTGCTTCTTGTAGTCCACTTTGCAGCGATTGCCCGATTGATCGTGACTGCATCAAACTCCCTATAGTCAACCATGAATCCTAGTGCACACTTGCTGTACAGCTCCTCATTATCCTTGATCATATCCGGATTCAAGGTGAGAATAGCCCCCGCTCTCGGTAACCTCCATGCATGATTGTACTCCTCCTCCTCCCTCATACGCGGAGGCTCCTCAGGAATATTAAAGTTGCCTGGCTCTTCATCGTCCCCAAAATCATCCAACTCACCCTGATCTCCAAAGAACGTAAATTAAAGCTCCATAATCCTACAAAACCCAAGTATAAATACACTTATATATATATATATACACTTTCACTTGTCACTTAATATCATTTAACTTGGAAAAAAAATAGGTGAGGGAAGAGGCAGGAGTGTAGCCATTATTATTATGTGTGCCATTGGTCATGGTACGTGGGTATAGCTCAGCCTGCCTTTGGAGCCACTTACTGGTGGCTCAGTCGGGGATTCTGGTGGCTGGACTTTTAATGTTGAGAACTGGACTAATGGCAAGTCTTTCAAGGGTGACAATCTTCTAGGTATATTGCTTAAGTAAAACTAGCTAAACCAATGGTTCAACCTATTCAAACCCAACCCGTTTGATTGGCTCCTAGCTAGCTTGGCCAGACCTGCCCAATTTGGTTTTTGTTTATAAAAAAAACATAGTACGTGTGGGTCACGTTCAGACCAATCATCTACGCACTAGTCTGGTCCGGCTACTCCCACGGGCTGATTCTCATCTATCCCCGAGCCCAGTCGACCCTGCTAGACCTGAACACGAGACATGGCCAGGCGAGGCACCGTTTAATTAAATCACTAAAAATACGAGACCGATTGTCCGTTTAAATTATTTATTTTATGATTGCATGCAGTATTCAACTATTCAACGAGTATGCATAAGCACAATCATGATAAGGATTGTCTCCTTATCAAGTCCTATTTGGTAGATAGCCTGATCTTTCACACTTAGGAGCCTTTGGATGTCTTGTGTATGCTTCAACAACCAAACCAGGTCGTGATAAGTTTGCTCCTAGAACGACTCCTTGTGTGTTTTTAGGGTGTCCATTTGGCAAGAAAGCTTATAAATTGTTGAGTTTAATTGATCATTCTTTACTTGTCTCAAGGGATGTTGTATGTCTTTCATGCGAATGTGTTCCCCTATGTTGATAACAAAGTTAGCAATTTTCTTCCTGTTCCTGTGAATGATTCTGTGCAGAATAATGTTGCATCTGTGCCTGATAATGCTGTTACTGGTGAAAATGTTGCGTCTGTTACTGATAGTAATCATGCTAATACAACTGAAGTTGTGGTGCCACCTGTTGGACAGTCCTCAGTCCAGACCCCCTACTTATTTGCATGATTATGTTCATCCACTTAGACATTGTAACTCTGCCACATCAAATGTCTGTTGCAACACCCTCACATCACTATGTGAGTCTATTCCTGTAGAAAATATTGCATGTTCGGTATTTCATTCTGCAAATCTCCACGCTTCTTCTCCGCTTCCTGTTCAAGACCCTCATAGCTATGAGGAAGCGTCAGTTTATCCTAAGTGGTAAGAGCCTATTTCAGCTGAGTTCAAATCTTTAGATGCTAACAAGACCTGGGCTTTGGTCCCTCTACCTCCAAGAAAGAAATCCATCTCCTGCAAATGGGTATTTAAAGTAAAGCATAGGTCTGACGGTTCTATTGAGAGGTACAAGGCCGGATTAGTCGTTAAAGGATACACTCAAAAGGAGGGTGTAGATTATACAGAAACCTTCTCACCAGTGGTTAAAATGACTACAATCAGAAGTCTTGTTGCAGTAGCAGTGAAGAATGGCTGGAGTTTGAGTCAGTTAGATGTAAATAATGCGTTTCTTCATGGAGACCTAGACGAAGAGGTCTACATGAAGCCTCCACCAGGTTTGCAGGTTGACAAGCATATGGTGTGCAAGCTTCAGAAATCGTTGTATGGTTGAAAACAGGCGTCTCGTCAGTGGAATGCAAAGCTTACTGCAGCTCTAAAGAACAAAGGCTATCAACAATCTTTCAACGACTACTCCTTGTTTCACAAAAAGAACAATGGGAAGTTAGTTTATCTAGTTGTATACGTTGATGATGTTCTGGTTGCAGGTAACGATGCAGATGAAATATCAAGTTTAAAGTCCTATTTAGATAATACTTTCAAAATCAAGGATCTTGGACATCTTCATTACTTCCTTGGCATGGAATTCACAAATGTCAAGGATGGTATGACTATTACTCAACGCAAGTTCACAAAAGAATTACTAAGTGATTTCCAGATTAATGGGACAGTACTAGTTCAGAGTCCTTTGGATCCCACAGTTAAGCTTGATGCTCAATCAAGCAATCTCATTTCCAATCCTGCTGATTACAGACGTTTGGTGGGCAAGCTTAATTTTCTAGTTAACACCAGGCCTGACATATCATTTGTCGTTCAATTATTAAGCCAATTCATGGCGTTCCCTCGAGAAATTCACTGGCAGGCTGCTATCAATGTTCTGAATTACATCTCCAAGGACGTCTCTACTGGTCTGCTCCTCAACAACTCCTCTGGTTTTACTCTTGAAGGCTTCTGTGATGCGGACTGGGCAGCATGTCCGCACACGAGAAGATCAGTCAGTGGTTTTTTGGTGTTTATGGGAGGTAGCTTGATCTCTTGGAAATCTAAGAAGCAACAAACCGTGTCTTTATCTTTTGCAGAAGCTGAGTATAGGTCGCTACGTAGACTTACAGCAGAGCTAGCATGGTTGACGAGGCTACTTCATGAACTAGGTGTCCAAGACATCACTCCAATTCCCATCAAAAGCGATAGTCAAGCTGCAATACATATAGCTAAGAACCCAGTTTTTCACGAAAGGACGAAACACATTGATTTGGACTGCCACTTTGTACGGGAAAAATTGATGCAAGGTCTCATTTCACTCTCTTATGTACCCACAACTGAACAACCTGCAGATATGCTAACCAAAGCTCTAAATGGTCCTCTTCATCGACGTTTTCAGGGCAAGTTGGGTATGTTTTCTCATCCTCCAACTTGAGGGGGATGATAGAATATAACTACCTTAGTTAGCAATTAGGTAGAGGTGGTTGCAGGTTAGTTAGAAGAGTTAGTTACATACTTATGTATCTATAAATACAAGGCAAACGCCTGATCATAAACACAAGTTGTAACACTACAATTCATTCAATACAATCCAATTCTTTCTCACACTCCAAATTATACCACACAATGTGGTACGCGTAAGTCAAGCTGTAATCCCTCAAGTGGAAGTGGTGCAATGGTTTATCATACCGGCAAGGACACTATCAAACTAAACATGGGACCTCACTACTTCATTTGCACTTTCGGCAACCATTGTCAGCGTGGCGTCAAGATTGCTGCTTTTGCTACCTAAATTTCCGAAACTACTTTTTACCGTCGGCGCTTTACTTTCTGTTGGCGTTAATTACGTAAAATAACGACTTTGTCCCTGCTATTTATTCTCGAATAATATTACTTTTACATTTTATAGATTATCGGTTTATTAAAACTTGATAATAAAACCGTCTTTTTCGATTATCGTAATAAACCAAAACCGGCTTTGTTCATTGTTCATCTTCCCTTGTTTGGTATAATCACTCTTTTCCCTTCTCTTAATCTTGTTTTACCATTAAAGTTTCATTCTTTGTTCATTGTTCATTGTTCTTGTTTTTGTGTTAGTTTCTCTTGTTCTTGTTAGTTTTCCATTAGATATGTTTGAGTAGACTCTTGCTAGGGTTATTAGGGGGATTGGATGTGATTAGGGATGATTAGGGTGAGATGGGTGGTATTAGATGTTGTTTTTGTTGTTTCCCATTTACCTTGCACTCCACATGTTTGATGAAATGCTTGTGAGACTAGAGATGATCAATCCTTGTTTTTCTTGCCTCTTCTCTTGTATGTGTGTGTTTGGTTGGTTGGTTTGGTTCCCTCATTAGTAGCGAGAGCGTGGTGAGGATGACCCCTAGGCCGTTTAAGTAGCGAGAGCCCGATCGTAACCTAGGCTACGAAGGCATGCTAGTAACCCCGTTTTTCCCCTTTTGGTCTCCTTTGCATCCATGAACCCGACCTAGCCCTAGTTTTCCTTCTTATTGATATATTTGCTTCCTTTAGTCATTAGTTACTTGTTTTGTCTTCCTTTTCCGTGTTTTAGACCTAGTTTAGTCAATAGTCATCCCCTAGATTAGCTTGTCTCGAGCCTAGTTTTGGACCATAGCACACCTTAGTCCGACACCTCGTCCCTGTGAAATCGACCCGACTTGCCCTATCTATCCAGTTAGGAACAGTTGGTTTTTACTTGTTGGTAGGGATCCACGGCAAATCCTTCCCATCAAGTAAGCAAATCAATAATTAGTAACTTGTATCATAACTGACTGTAAAATCTAGCTTCTATATGCATTCGTAAATACAGAAAGTCAGGAACTGAGAAATAAAAAAAATAGTTTTACTCTTTACAAATCCTCATTCGCAGATGTCAGTTCCACAAACTTCCGGTTCAAATCCTATAGAGAGCCTCCAACATACAAATGATATCGAATGGTGGTCAACCTCATGAAACTAATGAAATATCAAAAGGTGAATGAATGGTTTGACGCAATTTCCCTCATATTGCAATCCCACCTCTATTAAAGTTGTTGTACATATGATCCATAAATGTCTATTGTGTTCCATAATCTATGCACACTTACACCATCACCAAATCACACAATAACTAATGACAACAACGAATTCATCACACACGATGTTCCAAAAATTACCTTAGCCCTTATACTTGCCATAGAGATCATAATGATTCGGCGAGAGATTGAAATCGAAAGCAATGTCAGGAAATGCACCTGATTCACGAATTAACTATATTAATATCCACCGGACAGGCGACACCTCCTCCAATTTCCTTACCGTCTTTGACACCGACACCATTTTTGTGGGTTCAGCGGGAGTAGAAGATTGTGTCTTCACTATTTTGGCAAGTTGGTGCTGTTGAAATCAGACAACATGAGAACTCAATGTCAAAGCCTGTTACTTCAATTTGATGAATAAAATGATAAATGATTACTTTAACTATATTAATAAAAGATAAAGAAATGAATGGTAAGGATAAATGGGACTTACGTTCCAGGGACAATGACGTCCATCCAGGGAGTAGAAGGATCTCGGTGGATCTGCAGTCAAGTTGATCTCAATGGATCGCGCTGCTAACCACCTTGAATTCAGCACTATTTTACCCAATTCTGCCATGTTGATTCCGATCAATTATAAAAACCCTAATTGATTGAATCAATTAAAATGAATGAGTAAATGTGGGTAATTGAGTTACTCCATAATAGATAACGAAGAAGATATAGTTTGCGCTGAAAACTCAACATTAGACTCACATGTGCATCGGAGTACTGGGCTCCAACAGCCTATGCGACGAAGGACATGACGGCTTGAAGAACAACAATTTCAGTGCTAAAAACTAAATGGGGAGGAGTAAAAACAAAATAAAAATATGGCTCTTGAAAGGTGGAGGATAAATATTCCATCTTTGAGGGATTACCGATGTGTGCAAAGAAGATGGGAGAGGTGGTTTTGAAATTTAAGATACGGGGAGTTGGTTTCTGGATAGTGGGGAGTTAACATTTGCCGTGGCAGTTATCTAACTATCTTTGCATTGTACGTATAGTGTAATGTATCAGTTGCATAATTGTACGGTGTCCACGCAATTTTCATGTCACTGCCACGTCAAAGCCATGTAGGATGCTGAGGTGGGTGAATATGAGAGCAAAAAATATTTCTGCTTTAAAAGATTAAGATAATAATAATATAATCCCAGGTAATTTACATCAACAACTTAACCACAACTTAATAATAATAACAACAACTTAAGTACTTAACCACTCCAACAACCTCAAATGAATAGATTATGACTTAAATATATCTAAACTATTTTTATTATAAGTTGCCAATTTGCATTATATTGTAATCTTTTTATGTGGGTAATTTACACATAATAATTAAATTTCTCGTAATTATTTTTTAAACTATTTTGGTATGTTAGTAATGTACTCCGTAATTGCTTTAATAAATACGTTAGTTTTTTCAATGATATTAGAGATAGGGGAAAGGACACCGTAAAGGTAACATGACAACTCGCGTAGTTCGGGGGAAATTATGTGCCCCGTTGTCAAAAATCCCGGGTCCCTCTGCAGGTCGGATTAAATTTGATATGTGTTTGTCTTAATAACAAAGTAATTAAACCAACTAATGGTCAACGATAGGTAAACTTCTTGAGAAAATATTGAAATAATGTACTATAATAGATTGAGTAGAGTCGTTAATGATATGTCCCGAGTCGACACTTCCACTACAAGAGAATTATGATTTAGCTACTAGTTTGACAATTGACCAAAATTCAGTCGCTAAATATATTATTTAGCTACTAATGTTGAGACATAAATATATTTAGTCTCTATTCTAGAGACCAAACTGAAGTGGTGGCTAATTATGTCTCTAATTTAAAGACTAAATAAAGTCGATAGCAAAATTAGTATATAAGTTAAGTTTTTAGATACAGAAAAAATGTTAGTAACTAATTATGTCTCTATCATAGAGATTAAATAAGGTGAATAGCAAAAGTAGTATCTAATTTAAGTTTTTGGATACGGAAAAAAACGTTAGTAGCTAAAATTGTCCCTATATATAACGATACAATATTACGAACAATGCATTAGTGTATGTATATCTAAGAGACCAAAGTAAATTAGTAGATAAGTACGTAGTTATTATGGAGACGAAATCAAATGAGTATCAATTTCAATATCTAGTTTAATTTTTAAGCTACTGAAATACGTTTACTTTTTTGTATATTTCATATAAATGTATGCGATTGTGAAATATACTTTTAAATTAATGAGTAGTTAAATTTATTTATTTTATTATAATAGGAGTAGTTATTATATATTAAAAAGTATGTAACTTATAATCTCCGTGTGTAACAAATGCTTTTACTTTTAAGTTGACAATTATGTCCAAGTCCAACATAAACATTAATCTTCATGTGGCCTAATGGTTAGAGTGTTTGTTATATAGTTGGAGATCATGGATTCGATTCCTCTATCGAACATAAATTATCACTATCTTTACAAGAAGGGATAAGAGGTGCGTGAGTGTGGGGTGGAATGGGATGAGGTGGGGCAGTTCTATGTGCCATGTCACCCGGTGAGTGTGGGGGCCAAGTACGTGACGTAGCAGTAGCCGTATATGTACTTCATGCTTGGTAGCCATTTTAGATACCAAAACTTTAGTCGCTAATTTTACGACAACAAAATTGGTCTCTAAGTCTGTCACTACCGTAGCTACCATCAATTTGTGGTTGCTAACGTAGCTACTTAAAAGTTCGTCTCTATTATTGTCGCAAAATTAGCCACCACGCTTTCAGTCGCTAGGTGGTAGCTAATTTTGATCGCTAATTCTGTAGCTAAATTAGCGACGAGGCCTTTAGCTAGTAATGAAATTTAGTCGAAAATTTCATCTCTAAGCTAATTAGTCACGGAAAATTAAAGAGTTGTTACTAAAATTTCAGTCTCTAAGGAAGTAAGGAGACTTTACCTTATAGTTTTCAATTGAGCCAAAAGGCCTAACCCGATAACAAACCAAGTGACACCCGAGTCAACCCAATAGGACCTAGCTACCCGAGCGGACTGGATGGATCCATTGTGACCTCTATCTATAGACTATAACTCAGAAAGGCATCATAAAGCTTGTTGACGATCCACACAAGCCAAAATTTGCACTAACTAATGAAATCATGAAGTGTTTTGTGATTTGATTAAAAGTAGAGATCCCTTCGAGGTACTCCCTCTGTTTTTTTTTAATATAAGTCAATCTCATTTTTCGAGACGGCCCCTCCTCTCTTCAATATCTATCATAACCTAAGAAAAAAATGTTATGAAATGTATACTCATTTGAAAGCTCTTTTCATAGGGAATTTTATGGTGCAATTTTTAAAAAAATTGTAATAATACATTTACATAAAAATTAAAGTCAAAGTATTACCTCAAAAATGCAAAACGTCATATAAAAATATACGAGAGGGAGTAGTAATTAACAGGCTGCAGGCCCTTTAATTTGTCCAAAGTCAGCGGTTGGATCCAAATCGAATGTCCCTTAAGTTTCAAACATAGATCATGCCAAACATGTCACATACATACATACATACATACTCTCATCTCATGCTCAGATGCATGTAACTCTCAAAAAGTCGTCTCAAAAACCATTTCATAATTCATAATAATCGTACAACTGATCAAATTAATTAAATATAATGTACGGCATTTATATTCAATACGTTTTTGATTAACAAAAAATCAACGGCCCTCACGTCCTTCGCACTAAGCTAAGCTAAGGGTGTATGTGTAGTGTATACTATATTATTATTAATCATTCCATGCCTCAAAATTCGTATAAATAGGGCTTAAATTCTTGATTAATCCATTCAAAAAATCAAACAAAAACAATTACAGAGTACTACTTACTTAATTAGCTTTATTCTCAGACTAACACTGAATTCAAGTTTAGGTTATTAAGAAATGGGTCAGGGAAGAGGCAATGCGGTTAACCGGACACTAGCCCTTGGGTTAGCCATACTTGTTGTGATGGCTATGGCACAACCCACCCTTGCAGCTGTCTACTATGTTGGTGGTTCCAGTGGTTGGTCCTACACTTCTTCCTCATGGGCCAAGGGCAAGTATTTCAAGGCCGGAGATTATCTAGGTTCGCTTTTTATTCTCTTTTGAGATCTTACCTATTCAGCTTAAATTATTACGGAGGATTACAAATGACTCTTACTTGTACGGAGTAGTATTTAAGAAAATCTAATGAAACAAAAATCATAAAATTACATATCCTCTTTATTTTTATTTTTATTTACTTTCTGTGTTATGGTGTTATCGTGTCACGTTTACACGGTTAATATGACGATTGTTGTAAATAATTTTAATACTATATTTAAGGTTGATGTTTGAAAATACCTAGCTAAATAGGAGTAAGAACAATAATGTGACAACCTGACATACATAAATGTACATTAGTTACAAATTACTTTTCAAATTTGTTACTATAAATGGAGGAAGTACTATAAATTCTTTGTTTCACTATGTGATATGCTAATAGCACCTCAAATTGTTAATCACAAATTCTCTAATGATATAGTTTCATAAGTTTATTTTTAGTTAGTACATAATTAACCATTACCTTTATATTTTTCGTGTATCATCAAATATTTTTTACACTAGGTTTACGTGATATGCTCTAACTCGTTATTAATTTATCGAGCATTCCAAAAATATTTTGAAATTTTGTACTCGGGATGTTTTGTGAACTTTCACAATCTCTGCAAACAATAATAACCCATGCCAAACTAATACGGAGTACTACTGAGTACAAAAATGAAGGAAACATGCATATGAATTGAATAATAAATTTGGTATTGACTTGTTTTCCTGTACGTACGTGTGGGGTTTTTGCAGTGTTCAGGTACAACAAAAGTTACCACAATTTGGTGGCCGTGAGTGGAACCGGATACAACTATTGCTCAACTCCAACCGGTTCAAGATATTACCAAAGCGGTAATGACTACATCAAGTTGGTTAGGGGCAAAAACAACTTCATCTGTTCCTTCCGTGGCCATTGCAGTTCCGGCATGAAACTTTCTGTCACAGCTTATTAATTCATTTGAATATTATCACCATTTGAGGGGTTCTAATGAATTCCCATTACGAGTAACATCATTGCTTAATTAATTATTATTTCTATTTTCGTGTTACCAAAACTAATTCCGATATCGGGATAAAACATTATTGTTATTGTAACATTATGTATGTTTTGGATGGTTCTGTGCGTGTTATTTACCTATCTATGTAACTTCTCAAGAAATGTAATTTGCTTACGATTATATAATCGGATTTTTCAAATATCAATGATAATCTTACAATTATGTATGAGCACATCTTAATTTTTGGTGGTGTTTGAATAAGGTCTTTGAGAAACGGCAAAATATCAAAAAATTTGGTTTATTACCAAATTAACTTTTTGATGCAAGATTTGAAACTACTCCGTATTTACGTACATTCAATGAATTTACCCCTATTATCAATAATCAAATTTAAAATTACTCCCATTTGAAAACTTTTAAATATTTTATACCCATAAAATACACTCGGGTAAAAAATTGCTTGTAATTCTCAACTCTAATCATGTTTTGATAAGTGTTGAATTGAAACGGGTTCTACGTAAAGAATTGAATGGATGAAAGGGAGTATATAGATACATATTCTTCAAACATGTTTTTTAATATTTTTATTAATCACCGTAAAAATTAAAGTAAGTTTCTTGTAAAACGATCCTACGATAATTCTATTGTCAAACTTGAGACCTCCGACATAAAAAGTGGTCACAAATTAGTAACCCCATATACTTTAAAATAATGATGGCGCGCAAATCTACTTACTCTAAAATTAAATAAAATATGATATTGTGGTAACTTTTTTTTAGTCGATCATATCATAATCATACCATTGTTAGTTATTACAACAAATTTCTTAATGGCTAAACACCAACATCAACACCAACAATTTCAAGTAATCAATCAATTCGCCCACTTGTTATTTTAATTTAAGTTTACTAACCCTAGATAAGATTTTCACTACTTTATTACTCCCACATTACTACTAGTAATAATTAATATAATCATTATGGGTATGTATCTAATTATGTTTTTGTTTTTGTTGCAGTGTGAGTGTTGCCATGTGTGTGGTGATAAAGGATACCAAGAACTTCTAATTTGCTGCGTATGTTTTGGTAAAAATTTATCGGATTATCGTTTTTTGGTAGCGGATTAAAGTGATCGGCCTATAACTACGAGTTAACAATATTGCGATGATACCGATAAACGAATAACGAAGAACGATGAAAAGGAAAAGAAAATAACACAAGACATTTTGGTGACGCGGAAACCCGATGTGGGAAAAACCGCGGGGGGAGTCGGAATCCCGCCAATATTCCACTATGATCAAAAGAATGACGAAAAGAATTTCGAGAGTACAAGTATATATTTATGCTTGATAACAATAAACTATGGAGTATTATACTGTTTTTAGTGATGTAGCTTGATGGTAGTGTACTGAGAATGTGTTCCTGGATGCCATTTTCCCTTGGTCTTACTTTGCTTTATATAGTAGTTTTCCTCTTATGGTTTCTGGGTGCAACTTCCTCCTGAAGCTGCTCCTCTTTCTTAGGGAGGGTTTCCTAAGATCTAGGAACCACCTTGACCCTTTCCTCCTGTGGTGGGGCTAGTGTTATTGGATGGGCTGCAACTTCTAATGGGCTGACTAATGCTGCCATAGTCCTATTCGGCCCATTGTTTTATATTGCCTCGAGTCTCGATTATCTTAATGACCTTCAATCGTGCTGACTTATGACTTTCAACTTTTGACTTTTGACTCCCGACTTTCAACTATCGATTCTCGTCTTTTGACCTTTTGACCTTTTGACCCCTGACCTTTTGACCGTCCACTCGTAGTATGCCACGATGTATGCCGAAGGTGCAAATTTTTGGCCCAAACAAATGCCCCAAAATTTCCGACTAAGCTCACCTTAGGCGGGAATTTTCGTTTGCTTCAGTTGTAGGCGGTTGGTTCTGCTTCTGCTGGCTTTGCTGGTCTTGGGAGAAGGCGTAACTCGTCCCCTTTCTCAGAAATTACTTCTGCAGAAAGTGAACCCCCTGTGGTAGATCTTTCTGAGCCTCACTCTTATTCTGCCCCCAGATTCGTTGAGGGTGTTCCCGCTGAAGTGGTGCTCAAATTTTCTGAAGGCTTCGGTACGTCCAAGTCTGCAGAGGACATGACTCTTCTGCACCAGGTACTATGTCCTGGTCCCAGGTGCTAGAGAACAGTTCTCTGGAGGAGTTGGATTTGGTTCGCGGATTGCTGGCGAAGGAATCTGGCAAAAAGCTTAATGCAGATCTGGTGGAGGTAAGGAGTGAGCTTGCCCAGGCCCTGGATGCCAATTCTTCCCTCGGCGGAGAAGCACAAAGATTGGGACCTGATTGTAGAGAAGAAGCGACTGTATGAGGAATTTCCTGTGGCGTCTATCTCGGATGCTCTCTCTGACGTGGAGGCGGAGGATCTGGAGAAGTCTGTTGGTTCTCCTATAGCTGATCAGGAGGCTGATGGGCAAGAGAGTGTGGACCAGGAGGATGTCGCTGATGATCCTGGGAGAAGCTCTGCTACTGTTCATCAGAGACCCAGGTTCCTGCAGGAGGATCTGCTACCGTTCCGCCTTCACCAGAGGAGAATGTCCAGGCTGTGGACCAAGTTCTGCTGGAGTGATGCTACTCCTCTTTTGTTGTACTCTGTTTTCGGCTTGTGACCCTTGCGTGGTGTGAACTTCTGTTAGTGTTTGCAAAATATTTTATGTAGTAACTTTGCCTTTGCTCAGGGGAGCGAAGTGTGTTAGTATTTTGTGGTACATACTTCGTGCCTTAACTTTCGCTGTGTGAAATCAAAGTAGCTTTTGTAATGTCGTTTTTTTTTTTGATGTGCGGTTGTATGTTATGCCTGAATTTGATCGTAATTGTTTCCTTTTGATTGTGATCGTTTGTTGTAGTTTTGTCTTACTACCTTCTGTTGTATGCATGCCTTATGTTTGTATGGTCGACCTTTGATATAGTGGTGGCCTGGGATTTAGTTCGCCCACTCAGTCGGAGGTGCCACGCTTTGCGTGGGTGCTAAGTGGCGCGGGAGACTGTAATGTCCCGGTTGTAGGCACTTAGTCACAGACGCACGCCTTCTGTAGAAATTATACACTCCACCAGATTGGTCACCAGTTTTGGTTGAAAAAGCTGACGAAAGACGGTAAAGATGCAATGTTTGAAGGTATATGGGGGAGGAAATCAAACTTTTGAAAATATGTGAAGGAAAAAAAACCCATTTTGAAGACATGTGAAAAGAAAATCGAATTTATATGAAAAGAAAATTAGATTTTGAAGACATGTGACAAGAAAATTAAATTTTGAAGACGTATGAAAAGAAAATTAAATTTTGAAAACGTATGAAAAGAAAATTAAATTTTTAAGACATATGAAAATAAAGTTAAATCTCGATGTTCTATATTTTGAAGACTGGAAGAATAGATAGAAGGATAAAGTAGAGTTAAAACAACAAAAAATAAGATTAAACCTGGGTTCTGGTGGAGGTGTATCTGGCAGACTAGATGCCCTGTTTCTGGCGGCATTGGCTTGTGTTTCTGGCGACTTTGGCCCATTTAGAAGAAATACTTCTTCAAGTGTACTATATTCCATGGTTTCTGGATGGTTTCTCCTTCCATGGTCATAAGTCGGTAGGCTCCATTCCCAACTACTTTCTCCACCTGATAGGGTCCTTCCCAATTGTAGGCGAATTTCCCTGCCTGCTGATTTCTAGTGTTCTGGAAGACTTTCCTGAGAACTAGGTCTCCTTCCTGCAGGGCTCTGATTCTGACATTCTTGTTGTAGCTCCTGGCGACTGTCTGCCTATAGGATGCCATCCTGATTTGGGCATCAGTTCTGAGTTCGTCTATGGTATCCAAGTTGTTCGCCATCTCCACCTGGTTCTTTTCTTCTGACATGGGTAGGCACTCTTACTTCTGAAGGAATGACCGCCTCAGCACCAAAGACCAAGCTGAAAGGTGTCTGTCCTGTAGCCACCTTGGTTGTGCTTCTGTCAGACCATAGCTCCAAGGGGAGTTCTTCTGCCCATCGGCCCCCTGCCTCCTCCAGCCTTCTTTTCAGGTTGTCTATCACAATTGTGTTGCTAGACTCTGCCTGACCATTAGACTGAGGGTTTCTGGGGGTAGACTTGCTTAGTGTGATGTTCCACCTGTCGCAGTAGGCCTCTATCTTGTTGCCAATAAACTGGGATCCGTTGTCGCAAACGACTTCTGAAGGAATGCCAAACCTGCAGATAATGTTACGTTTTACGAAGGATATAACCTGTTTTTCAGTCACCTGAGGGAATGCTTCTGCTTCTATCCACTTGGAGAAGTAGTCCGTCATGGCCAACATGAAGACTTTGTTTCTTGGGGCTCTGGGTAGCTTGCCGACAATGTCCATCTCCCACTTCATAAAAGGTAAAGGAGAAATTACTGGATGTAGAGGCTCTACAGGCTGGTGGTTGACTGGCAGGCGTCACATTTCTTGACGTACTCCATAGTATCCTTGCGCATTGTTGACCAATAGTAGCCCTGGCGGAGTGCCTTGTTGGATAGGCCTCCTCTGCCCCCTGCATGATTTCCACATTCACTATTGTGGAAGTCATGCAAAACAGTTTCTGCCTCCTCCTGGCCTAGACACCTTAAGTATGGTCCAGCAGTCGATCTCCTGAACAGGACGCCATCAATGAGGGTGTACTTTGATGCCTTCATTTTAAAGCTTCTGATTTCCTTCTTGTCTGCTGTCAGGATGTCGTCCTGTAGCCATTCCCGGTAGGGCTTCCCCCAGTTTGAGATTTCCCCTTGCTCTGTTGTCGTGCTGCAGATTCCTGCTTCCTGTAACCACTGCAACTCCTAGTCTGGCGAATTCTCCCCTTCTCCAGGCATCTTGTGTTCCTGTGTACCTTTCCAAACTGTTGGCTCCAGGACATGGACAATGGGTATGGTGGAGACAACTCCAGGCTTGAATGTCGCCCCCAGGGTGGCTAGGGTGTCTGCTTCTGCATTCTGGTTCCTTCGGATCTGGCCGACTGAAAAGGCTATTCGCCCTTGTCCTCCTCCAGGATGTGGATGTCTTTCTCCGCCTGGGACTGCAGTGCTGGGCTGAAGTCGGATACGAAGTCTGCTAGCACCTGGGACTTGATTGCTGCTCTGGAGACGAAATTCAGGTCGAAGCCACTCAGGTGCATGGACCACTTAGCCATTCTCCCTGACAACTCAGGTTTTCTCATAATAGTCTTTAGAGGATAGTTTGTTATTACCGAAATAACATGTAATTCAAAATAAGGTCGTAGTCTACATGATGTTGTAACAAGTGCAAGTATGAGGTTTTTAAGGGATGTGTACCTGGTCTCTGCAGGAAGCAGAGACTTACTAACATAATATACTGGGTGTTGCGCTCTTTCATGCTCACGTACTAATACCGCACTGACTGCTACCTCGGTTACTGATAGATACAGGAAGAGTGGTTCTCCAGGTTCATAAGTAGCTCTGCTGGATCATGAGTAGCTCTTCTGGGACCTGAATCCTCCTCCAGCCTGATGGCTGCCAATGCTTTTGTCTGCACATCCTCAAATGTGGTGCATGGATACTTGGTGAGGTCCTTGTACAGATCTGAATCCTGGTGGAGTCCTTGGCGGAAGGCTTCTATGGCGGTTGCTATGTCACATCTGGGGATGGTCACTTTCTCCTTGATGAATCTGTTGAGGAAGTCACGCGTGGACTCTTCAAAATTTTGTACCACCCGGTACAGATCGTTGGTCTGCTTCTCCGGTTTTCTATTGCTGGCAAACTGCTGGTTGAAGGCATTGACCAGGTCAGCAAAGGAGGTGATACTCCGGTTGGACAGACTAACGAACCACTGCAGAGCTGCTCCTGACAAGGTGGAGCTGAATCCCTTGCACATGCATGCCTCCTTCAGGGGTCTTGCTATAGTCACCACCATCATCTTCTGTTTATACTGATTGATGTGATCCAACGGGTCTGTTGTACCGTCATAGAGTGGCATGGCTAGCGGCACGAATTCTTTGGGCACGGCGACGCAGGCTAGGTCGTCGGTGAAGGGCGAATCTGCGTAACTGTCTCTTGCTGCTTTCTCCAGAGGACGTGGCATTCCTGAAATTCTGTTGATCAGGTCCCTCAGTTCCTGATACTGCTGATCCATGGCGCTACCTGTTCCTGCAAGAGGGTTAAAAACAGGAGAAAAAAAGCTGAAGGGTGTACCTCCCGACCATGCTCCTCCAGGGTACTGGCGGTTATGAGGGTTAGGCGACGGTGTCGCGTTGATTGTGAACCCAGATTGCCACCCTGTTGCTTGCTGGAATGGGACTCCTGCCGGCAAGACTCCTCCAGAGTACAGACTGCTGACTTGGGTCGCCATGCTGGTTAGAGCTCCTGGCTGCCATCCTGACATCTGCTGGGTGGGAGTGGCTGCTGACCATCCTCCTCCAAGGATTCCTGCTGGGAAGACTCCTCCAGAGTACAGACTGCTGACTTGGGTCGCCATGCTGGTTAGAGCTCCTGGCTGCCATCCTGACATCTGCTGGGTGGGAGTGGCTACTGACCATCCTCCTCCAAGGATTCCTGCTGGGAAGACTCCTCCAGAGTACAGACTGCTGACTTGGGTCGCCATGCTGGTTAGAGCTCCTGGCTGCCATCCTGATATCTGTTGGATAGGGTTGGCTGCTGACCATCCTCTTCCAAGGATTCCTGCAGGGAAGACTCCTCCAGAGTACAGACTGCTGACTTGGGTCGCCATGCTGGTTAGAGCTCCTGGCTGCCATCCTGACATCTGCTGGGTGGGGGTGGCTGCTGACCATCCTCCTCCAAGGATTCCTGCTGGCAAGGCTCCTCCAGATGGCTGATTGGTGGACAAGGCGAGTACTCCTGGTTGAGTTGCAGATTGTCATCCTGGTGTCTGGAGGATAAGGATACCTGCGAGAGACAATAAGTTAGTTTCCCGACTTTCGATGTTAGAAAGAATGTTACCTGCGATTTAGGGTCCGTTGGGCGTGCGATCATAGGACAGACAACCTAACCCCTGGGATTTGATGATTTCGCCAGGTGCAGCCAACCCTAGTTCCAGCCTGGTGACTAGTCCTGAGGGAATTGCTCTGGTGGATCTCCTGCTGGTGTCTGGTTCTCTGCAGACGATGGCTTCTCCTTCAGGTATCAGGGGCAGCATTCCTGGTGATAGCTGGACTGGTGTGGCTGGAGGTTTGATCACTGTTGAGATCTGGGCCTTGAGGTCCTGGGGGTGGTCCTTGTCTAGTGGGCTGAGTTGACGCTTCCAGGCTGCTGGAGGGACTTTGGCTGGATCCGGACATGATGATACGCGGATTGTTTCACTATAGGATTTGGCTTATAGGAAATGGTCACTTTTCCCCACAGACGGCGCCAATTTGTTTTGGTAAAAATTTACCGGATTACCGTTTTTTGGTAGCGGGTTAAAGTGATCGGCCTATAACTACGAGTTAACAATATTGCGATGATACCGATAAACGAATAACGAAGAACGATGAAAAGGAAAAGAAAATGATTGTGGACATGACATAGGTCCACCCCGACGCGGCCACGCGCGGGTTTTGGGGAGGCGAATGAATCTCCATGAGATGGTCAAATGGAAATTTAAATCGAAGTCGGAGTCGCCACCGAATTTTATGGTTATTCGGAACCGTTCGAGCCCACTCTATGTCGTAGTGGGCCGTGTACAAAATACGGCCCATTTCCGATGTCAGAGTTTATTGGGCTCGTCCCTTTTGCATATCGATATAGATGCCGACTGGAGCGGTTAATCGTATATTGAATGACTCTCGTTGCCAATGGTTTCGGACATCCGGAAACCACGGTTCTGAGTAAGGGGTGAGGGTACGTGTTGGGAAGTTCACTAAGAACACCCAACCCCGCCCGCACATTAGCGGCCTCTACTCGGATATCGAATGACGTTTTAATGCGCGCGTTAGTAATACGATGACTGATATGCAAACATTGTTTTCCTAAACATGTGAGGAATTGAATGGGTTGCTAAGTCGGTTTAATGCATGAAAAATTAATTAATGTCAAAGTCAAATTTAACATGTGAGATTCGTTTTAGTATAATAAAACAAATGAAAAAAGGATGAACTTGCTACAAAAGATGAACAAACGAGTTAGTATCGATTTGTAAATAATAATAGCAAGAAATAAATATGCGAAATCGAGAAAATAAATATTAATCGAAATCTGAAAAAAATATTGTTAAAAAGAAGCGGTTTTGCATAAAAAACGATGTTCGAAAAAAATATAAAAAAGAACGGAAAAGGTCGTCGGGACAGCCGGCCGCGCGGCTCGCCCGGGATGCCGGCGGGTCGCACGTCGGGCTGGTTTTGGACGCGGTTTTCTGAAAATTCGATTTATTAAATCACGTACGAATATTGCATGATTCGTACTCGAATTAATATTTTCGATATTCGCTATATTCGATAATTGACTACGAAATCAATATCAAATATTTAGAATAGTTTTTTAGAAAAGATGTAATTTTAGAAATCGATCGAAGAATAAATAATAAAACGAACGAAAACGTAAAAAAAAAGGGACTCGGATTTCAGGCCTGCGCGCGAGTCGCCTGGGCACGGCGCGACTCACGTGCGGGTCTGTCCGTTCTTATTTTTGTTCGAAAATTGTTATTTTGATGAATCGCGTACAAATTATGAATTAACTTGTATTCGATCCATGTTTTCGATATTCGTCGTATCCGATATTCGATTATGAAATCGATATCGGATATTTAGAATGAGTTTTAAAAAAGTTTTGTAAAATTTGTTTACTTTGAACGAGAAAAGAAAAGAATTTTGAACGAAGAAAAGATGTAACGATTTTTAGTATCGTCGAAACATTAATATGATCTTTTCGATACGATATTCGATTATAGAGAAATCGATATCGTATGTTTAAGAATTTTCATTATGAAAATAGTTTTTCGTTAATAACGATATTAGGAAAAGAAAAAAAACGACTCTTGACCCGTAAAAAAAAAGACACGACGGACGAAGAGGAGAAGAGGAGAGAAAGGAAGAAATCGGGTTTGGTACACCCTCAACCTACATGCTTTTGTTGACTCGGATCGGGACTCGTCGGAATGTGGCTAGGCACGGGAGCGTCGAGGCAACGTCGGTTGGGTTAGAGTGGTACGGTTAAGACGGGTGAAGGGTGTCGGGTTTCGGACCGGCTTCCTTCGGGTTCTGGATGTATTATCGGTTTCTCGATGCTAAAATAGCTATGTGTGTGTGTCGGAGGTCGTATGTATGTGTGTCGATAATGTGTGTATTATTGTCGGTAAAAATCCGTGTCTTTGTGTTGTATGAAAAATTGTTGTGTTTTATGTTGGATGCAAGGGGCTATTTATAGGGAGTTCCCGACCTTGGCTTAGAAGAGTTTGACTACCGCTTAGGATAGGAAACGTAGGAATTTGAGGGAAATAAGAATTCCGCTTTCTTGTGGAGGAAGAAAGGGAAATCGGCTGATTTGGGCTGTTTTGGCCGAGTGTTTTACACTCGGTCGGGTGCTCGAATCGGTTTTTGAATAGGATTCCTCTTTGAGCTAGAATTACCGCTTGAGTAAGAAGCTGAGGAGAATGAGAATTCCGTTTTCTTGTGAGAGAAGAAAAGAGGAAAACCGGCTGGTTTGTGTATTACTCGGCCGAGTGTTTGCACTCGGTTGAGTGTCTGAGTCGGTTCTCGGATAGGATTCCTACTCGAGATCGAATTCTACCTTAAACGGAATTGTTTATTATTTTGTATGGCTGATTTTGTAGAGTTGGACCGTGAATACACCGTGTGAGGTGTCACGGTTGACTTACAAGTTTTGGGAAATATCTTTGACCGGGTTTTGACTCGGTCGCTAAAAGACGGTTTTACCCCTGGTGTCGGATTCGACCCAAATTAGTGTTATTTGACTCGAAACGACCCACTGGGCCTGAATTTGAGGTTGGTTTTGTGAGATTTGTAGTCCTTAAAATGCCTAGGCCAAATGTCCATCATTACGAGCCCATTTCCGAGTACGTTAAAGCACGTTAGCGTCCGATCATCATCGGGTGTTTGTCGGAAACTACTATAGACACCTGGCAGTCAAAATGTGGGTGTCTACAGAGCCCCCACTCTAACTGAGGCTTGGACAGGGCGAAAGTCAGAGTAGCCACCAGGTCAATCAAGGATTAAAACCTGGCAGCTTCCGGTCGGGTCGTTTAAGGTCCATTAGACCTGCGTGGAGGGCCCGCCGGCCATGGGCTAGAAACGTACCTGAACTGATGACAACTTCATGGGGGAATTCGTCGCATGAGACTTAAAATGGGCCTGTATGTGGGCTCATCTTGTTAAATGCCACCGGGGAGTTATGCAAATTGCGTAGTCCTGCCTGAGCCGTCCTGTACATATTTATGCAAAGCTGCAAAATTTTGCATGTAACATTTGTAGGAAAAATGACTCGTGTTGGGGAATAAAAATTTTGAGAAAAGGTTTGAATTTTTGAATTTGCAAAAGCCTTTGAAAAAATTAAAGAATTTTTGTTTTGACTTTGAAAAGGAATAGGAATGCTCAGGATAACTTAGCTAAGCCTTAGGACAATGGCTTGTATGCTAGATGCTCTAGGATTGGGAATCCTAAGGTGAGGAGGAGAACTTATTTTTATGCTATAAATACTCCTTCTTGCTTCATAAATTTCATAATTCCATAATTCCTTAATTCCTTAAAGAAAAGAATAAGCCCTGAAAAATTTATTCTTTCTTTTAGCAAATCAAATATGGGAATCGACCGATTAGTCGGAATGCTGCACGAGTGGTCCAAATATTTTAGGGATGCCGATAGGGCTATCCTAAATCAGAATGGCGTTACCCAATGGTCCGTGATCCGTCAGATGCAAGTAGACTGCCACTTCTTGGATGCTTGCCTATTCTATTGAGATGATACCTGTCATGTATTTAGTTTTCCTCGAGGAGAGATTTGCCCTATTCCTGAGGAAATTGCTGCTGCAGGAGGATGGAATCCTATACTTCGCCCTGCTATCCCTTTTTCAGTTTCTGACCCAAGGAGGAAGTTAAGGGAATTTTTAGGGCTTTCCCATATGGAGGTATCTCGTATGCTAGAAGGAGATACCGTTTCCCTGATCGACCTGGCTGAAAAATTTATGAACCCAGATGATGTCCGGGTCAGGCTGGTTCATAGCCGTAGGGCCTTCACTTTTTGTATGCTCCATGTTTATGCCTTTGAAGGGCATATGGGCTTGTTATCTTGCATGGGCCATGTCAGACTTTTCACCGTGGCTGACCTGATGGAGACGGAGCACAGCCCGGCTTGGCTAATTACAGGAGAGATTATCCAGGGTTTGGATAATCGTAAAAGGGATTCGTCAGCCCGGCTGACTGGGAGTACTCGGCTTCTACAGGTATGCCGTTTTTTTGATTTTTTTTTTTTAACGTGATTTTGACGATATTTCGCGATTTTGATTTTTTCGGATTTTTCAGCTGTGGCTGTTTGAGAGGTTATCGATCTTGGATCCTCCCTTAGATGTGAGCCGATATCAACCCAGGCAAGTTATGTCGAGGAGACGAGCTATTGCCTTTTCTCGCTTCAATACCCAACAATATTGGGATGAAGTGCTATCTTTCCATGGAGGCCTGCTGATCCGTTGGGCCGTGCCATGGTGGCCAATTTACCTTTGGACTGGTCTAGAATCTCGAGATAGGGCTAGATATCAGGTAATCCTATCTTTTAGGCAGACAATTCACCTCTTTCCCGATCGCATACTTAGGCAATATGGTCGGGCGCAAAGAATCCCAGAAATCGAGGCCGTTGTGAGCGAATCTACTCAGCTGACGGATGTGATGTGTGACACCTGGATGCAAAGGTGGTATACACGAGCTACTTGGCCTGTTCTTAAAAACTCTCATTCGATCTGGGTAACCGATTCTTATATAAGATGGACCCGAGCTGATTCAGCTAAAACTCGAGTTGCCCTAAAAATTGACGAGGCCTACGACCTGTTACGCCGGGAGCATGTTAAGGACAATAGGAGTTTCTTTACTGAGGGAGCTACTTTGACAGGTCAGAAAGGAAGATCTAGGACTCAGACTGAAGGGTCCAGTAATAAGGGTGCACGGGGGAAGGTGAGCCCCCAGATGGACTTAGAAAGGAGACTAGGGCCAAGACTGGCTGCTAAGGACCGACTTGGTCCTCGAGACAGGCTTCCCGAGCCGGTTAGGGCTCGGCTTGGACCGGTGCAAAGGGTGGAAAACCCAAAATCGAAGAAGCGGGTTCGAGCAAAGGAAGTTCCCCTTGTCGTTCGCCCCCGCCCCGTCGGCCTCGGGCTCCGCGTGACCCTAAAGACAAGGGGAAGGGCAAAATGTCCGAGTAGTCTCCTAAATTTATTATTTAAGTATTACTACTATTTTTTGGTGTGATTTTGTTGCTTTTGTTTTTTTGATGTATTTTTTTTTTGAAAAAAGACATATTAGTGAATACCGTTCCCGTCTTTTCGTTATTGCATTGGTTGTACCCTTTTGAGGGGTTGCCTACGTATCCAAAATTAATGGAATCAAACCTTCCGTAGTTCAGAAGTATTTTTTTTTTGCAATTTTTGAAATACATCAAGATTATTAATCCGAGATGTGCAACGGTAGGATAAATGATCCTAACTTATTGACTTGCTTAAAATTTTGAAAATTCATAAAAAAGACATTTTTTTATAAACTTTGCAAATGACATTGAGATAGGGTTTATGGGTAGTAACGCTTCAGTTGGTCCAAGTTTGTTGGGTTGACGAACTCGTTTCCGTCCAAGTCCGTTAGCATTACTGCACCTCCTGTAAGAATCTTCTTCACTAGATATGGCCCAGCCCAATTAGGTTTGAATTTTCCCCTTGGGTCAACTGGTAGCAAAGCTCGAACAGATTTTAGGACTAGATCGCCTTCTTTGATGTTCCTGGGCCTAACTCTTTTATTAAAAGTCCGTTGGATCCTTTTCTGATATATCTGAATATTATTCAGAGCCCGGGATCGTCGTTCGTCTAAGAGGATTAGTGAGTCATATCGGGCTTGGACCCAATCTGCTTCAGGTACTTGACTTTCGAGCAGAATCCTAAGGGACGGTACTTCTAGTTCGACCGGCTGGACTGCTTTCGTTCCATATGTCAGATAGTATGGAGTTGCTCCGGTTGCAGTTCGAATTGATGTCCGATATCCCCATAAGGCAAAGGGTATCTTGTCGGGCCATTCCCGGTAATTCTCAGCCATCTTTTTAAGAATGGTGACAATTGTTTTATTGGCCGCCTCCACCGCTCCATTTGTTTGAGGACGGTAAGGTGATGATGTATGCCTTTGGATCTTGTACTTTTCCAGCAAAGTGGCGGTTTCAGCTTGGAAATGGGTCCCGTGATCGCTGATGAACTCATGTGGAATCCCGTATCGACATATAATTTTGTTTTGGATGAACTTAGCCACATGTTTGGCATTCAAGACCCGGTATGACTCGGCTTCAACCCATTTAGTGAAATAGTCGATAGCCACTAGGATAAAGCAGTGACCTCATGTCCCAGAAGGATTCACTTTCCCGATTATATCAATTCCCCATGTTGAGAATGGCCATGGCGATGTCATTGTATATAATAAGGATGAAGGCATATGCTGAACATTAGCGAAGATCTGACAGTTATGACAGTGTTTAACATACATCTGACAGTCAGTTTCCATGCTATTCCAATAGTAACCGAGTCTTGCGATTTTACGGGCCAACATATGGGCGTTCATGTGTGGTCCGTTTTCGCCATCGTGTACCTCGGCCATAACCCTTTCGGCTCGAGTTTTATCAATGCATAGGAGTAAAGCCCCCTGCGTTGTCTTCTTGTACAGTTGTCCATCGTCTGTGCGGATAAACTGGGTTGCCCATCTTCGTAGAGCTTTCTTGGCCCGGTTTTCAGCTCCCGGAGGATATTCCCCTGACGTTAAGTAGGTTAGAATAGCCTGGTACCAAGGTTTTGAATCAGCTATCTCGATATCTTGGATAGCGTGGATGTATGCTGGTTCGGACCACCTTTCAACGCAAATGGGCATGCTGGTTAGATGCGCTGGGATATTCAGTAAAGATGCTAATTTTGAGAGAGCATCTGCAAACTGGTTTTCTTCCCGAGGCAGATAAATGTACTCCACTTTTTGGAATTGTTTTTCGAGAACCCTTACTCGTGCTTGGTAAGCCACGAGATTTGCGTTTCGAGTCTTCCATTTTTGTAGGGTTTGATTTATGACTAAAGATGAGTCACCGTGGACCCGGAGGTTTGTTACCCCTAAATCAGCGGCGGCTTGCAGTCCGTGAATGCATGCTTCATACTCGGCTGCGTTATTAGTCACGTCAAAATCTAGCTTGATGGACAACGGGGTATGTTCCCCTTGCGGTGAGATTAGTAGAATCCCGACACCAAATCCTCGAAAGTTGGATGCTCCGTCAAAATACAGATCCCATGTGTCGGTGTCGGTATGGAATATGTCTTCATCTGGGAAGGTCCAAGTATCGGTGTGTTCTTCCTCAGATACCGGACTGTCGGCGAGGAATTCTGCTACTACTCGGCCCTTGATGGCTTTTAAAGGTACGAACTTGAGGTCAAACTCAGCTAGCATTAAAGTCCATCTGGATATACGACCGTTAAGGATGGGCTTCTCGAATAGATATTTGATTGGATCCATTTTGGATAGCACATGTACCTCGTGGCTAAGCATGTACTGTCGGAGCTTTTTAGTGGCCCATACTAAAGCTAGACACGTCTTCTCTAGCATGGTGTACTTGCATTCGTATTCTAAGAACTTACTGATGTAGTAAATAGCCCGTTCTTCAGAATCGACCGTCTGGGCTAGCATAGCGCCCATGGCAGTCTCGGTCGTTGTTAAGTACAGTGACAGAGGTAAACCGTGCTGAGGTGGCATTAGTACCGGTGGAGAGGATAGAATCTCCTTGATCTTATCGAAAGCCATTTGACATTTGTCGTCCCATAGTGTTCGTTCTCCTATCTTCAGTTTCTTGAAAATGGGTTCACATACCATGGTTAGCTTTGAAATGAATCGGCTTATATATTGGACTTTCCCGAGAAACCCCCTTATCTCCTTTTCGGTTTTAGGCGGTTGCATCTCGGTTATGACCTTGATCTTTGCTGGGTCAACTTCGATGCCACGTTGGCTGATAATGTGGCCCAGTAGCTTGCCCGATGTTACCCCGAAACTGCATTTTTGAGGGTTTAACCTCATGTTGTACTTGCGTAGTCGGGTAAAGAACTTTCTTAGGGCTGCAATGTGCCCGTTTCGGTCCTTGGATTTGACAATCATATCGTCGACGTAGACCTCCACTTCCTTATGCATCATGTCATGCAATAAAGTGGTGGCGGTCCGTTGATAAGTTGCACCAGCATTAATAAGCCCAAATGGCATCACGGTATATCAGTAAGTCCCCCAAGGTGTGATGAAGGTGGTCTTACTCATGTCTTCTTCCGCCATTTTGATTTGATTGTATCCGGCATACCCGTCCATGAATGATAGAAGGGCATGGTCGGCCGTGTTATCCACCAGTATGTCGATGTGTGGCAACGGAAAATCGTCTTTTGGGCTGGCCTTATTAAGGTCCCGAAAATCTACACATACTCGGACTTTGCCATCCTTTTTGGGTACTGGTACTATGTTTGCAACCCAGTCTGGATATTCAGACACTTGGATAAAGCCCGCTTTGAATTGTTTATCAACTTCTTCCTTGACTTTGAGAGACCATTCGGGCCTCATTCTTCGGAGTTTCTGTTTTACCAGCTTGTACCTGTCTTTGATGGGTATTCGGTGTTCAGCTATTTCCCGGTCTATTCCCGGCATGTCCTTGTAGGACCATGCAAAGACGTCTTTGAATTCTTGGAGGAGATCCGTGAATTGTTGTCTCTCCTCGGGATTTAAAGATAAGCCCAACTTAAGTATCTGAGGCTCTAAAGGGGTTCCTACGTTGATGGAATCGGTTTCTTCGATTACAGGATTTCGGGACTCCCTTTGTTCAAGTTGCTCGACTAGATGCGGAGGCAATGGTACCTGTTCGTCGGGTTTCTCAATGTCATTGCAAGTAAGTTTTTTGAAAACTTTTTGAAAATAAGCCAAGTCGTAAGCAGAACGGTTATCGTTATTATTGATAGTAAATTTTGAAAAGAGCTCAAAGAGAGCTGCCATCTGATCGTTGGTCAGAGGTGGGATAGGGAGAGCCCTTGGGACAGACTCCGGGGCTCTCGATGGTGTGGCTAAAGAAGGGAGAGGGGTTACAGACTCGATCCTAGTACTGGACCCTCTAGACTTTGACCCAGACTCCGACTCTGACTCTGACTCAGACTCGGACTCAGATTCAGATTCGATAGCATGCATATCTCCTTCGCCAGTGGTTAGCTTATAGACTCGGCCCTGACTGTCGGTCCACTTAGCTGTCTTCCTCCAAGCTCTCTTCCCAGTGTCGGTACCAACTTCAGAGATCAGCTTAGTTGGATCGAACCTGCTGCTGCGGAGGATCAAGCTGACTAGCTCCTGTTTAGGGGTCGGGATGACCTTGTCTTCCCCAAAGAGTAGTCCTAGAATGGGCTCAGCGTTGCTTGTGCCCTCCTTTGATTCGGCCTGGATAAGGGCGAATATGTCATCTGGGATGAAATTGCATTCCCGAGCCAGTTTGGTCCCGGGATATGAGATGGTGGGCCGATAGAGGCCCGTTTGAACAGTTTCGAATACCGGGGTGACGAACGTGACCGCCTTGGTTTGGTTCGTGTAGCCGGACGCCATAGTATAGCCTAGACCGAGGTGAGATTGCCCGTTGTTCAGGGTTTCGATGATCTTCCCAGGTGGAAGATATGGCCTTGATGTGACTCCCGGTAGGCAACCCAGGTTTTGTAGCATCGTATAGATGCTAACGGTGAGGTATGGCTGGAAAAGGTACTCTTCTTCGATCATTCCCACAAAGTTGAATCCTCGTGGGTCGGCGGAGCCTGCGGTGTTGCAGCTTGACACAGTTATGGGAGTAGCTTCGAGAGTGACGATCCCATCCTGCAAAGGTAGTTTGACCTTTCTGTGAAGAGTGGAAGACACAGCCTTGACCGCGTGAATCCATGGTCTCCCAAGTAGCAGGTTGAAGGATGAAGTAACATCGATCACTTGGAACTCCAACTCCTTCTCGATCGGGCCCGTTATGATGGTTAGTTTAACGGCCCCAGCAACTGATTTTGGGCTCCCATCAAAAGCCTGGATAGTCTTTGCAGTCGGAAGGTAGTCAGCCTCGGTAATGCCGAGGGCCTTGGCTGTCCTTAAGGGAAGGACGTTAACTGCGGACCCGTCGTCAATCAGGGTCATCGGGAGATATTTGTTTCGACAGATCACCGTGATGTATAGGGCCAAGTTATGGGTGGTCCCGAATGGTGGAAGGTCGGACTCGGAGAAAGTGATAAGTGGGCCTTCTCCTTTGGACTTGTCCTTGAGGTGTGGCAAGACCGTGGCTACCATTTCAGTGGGGGTAACCGATGAGTCGACCTTGATTTCATCAAGGGCCCTAGTGAGTGCTGCTCGATGCTCCTGGGAACTGACCAAGAGCTGCCATATAGTAATATCGGTTCGGACCCTCTTTAGTTGTCTGACTAGGGCCGTGTCAGCGTTTGACTCTTCGGGAGCGAGTTCCGTCCTGGAAGGTTCAGTGACGGTTTCCGGAGTGGCTGTGATGGTGTGTGTACCGGCCAGAGCTTTGGCTTTAGCCCTCCGGACTTCTTCGATAGTGACGGGGACAGCCTCCCCTTTAGCCAGGTAAACATCATCCTCGTCGTCGTTCCATATCCCGTTGATTTGGGAAATGAAAGGGGAAATGAGATGAGTGCAGTCAACTACCTCTCCAATAAAAATGGCATGAGTAGCAAGAGGATTGTTTTTGTTGCTTGGCTTGTCACTGGGTAGCGGTATCTTCCCATTTTCGATCAGATCTTGGATAAGATGCTTCAATTTCCACCATTTCTCCGTGTCATGCCCATTGCCTTGGTGATAGTGGCAATAGGCCTGTATGTTGTAGCTTTTAGACCGCTTTTCTACGGGAACTTCCGGAGTTGGGCCTATCGGTTGGATTAGGCCTTTCGAAGATAGCCTTTGTAAGGCATTAGCATAGGTTGTTCCTATGTCAGTGAATACCCGATTTGGAGTATTCTTCTTGGTTGAGGTGTCAAGTGAGTTTACCTCATCGAAGATGCTTCGGGCCGCCGTTGTGGTGGCGGGCTTGCCGGAGGAGGAACTGGATCCTTGATACCCTTTGGTAGAGGCCTTAGTAAGGTTCTCTAGCCTTAGATCGTCTTCGATCCTAGTACCCATTTCGGTTAAAGTGGCGAAGTCGGGTATGATGGCGTACCTGAGATGGACTCGGTAAGCAGGGAGGAGGTTTTTGACAAAGGCCTCCACTAAAACTTTTTCGCTGGGTTTGTCAACCAGCTTAACACTTTCGGTCTGCCACCTATGAAGGTACTTGGTGAAACCCTCCTTAGGCTCTTGGGCCATGACTTCCAGAGTACGCATGGTAGTCTGGATTTCAGCATTATCCGCGTAGTTTCGTGCGAATTCCATTGCAACATCGTCCCAAGTTTTGAATTTCTTGGGGTCGAGCCTGTAGTACCAGGCTTTTGGATGTTTCTCCAGAGAGGAAGCAAAGAGATGCTTGAACATGGTCGATTTGACCCCCTTAACGGCCATAAAGTCTTTGAAAGCCCGAATGTGGAGTACCGGGTCTTCAGTCCCATCGAACATTGGCAAGCCCGTTAAGTTAAGGTTAGCGGACAGTTCATCGGTTAAGGGTGAATAGGTACGGGCATTTTCCGTGAGAATAGTGTTTCTGGTGGTCGAGTGGACCTATTCCTGCAGCTTTTGGACCGCGCCGGCCAATGCGGCTAAGGGTCCGTCATCTTCGATCGAAGCATTGAGGGTTCCCTGTTCCACGGCACTAAGCCGAGTGACGATGGCGATCTGGTCCTCCCGCATTTTCCTCAATTGGTCCTGGATTTGGGTCAACGTGGTGGTCAACTCGTCTATGGCTTTTTGCATCATGGTTCGAGTGAAGGGTGGCCTGTCTGTAAGAGCACCACGTAATTAGCAACTTAACCCGAATCCTAAGGAAAGTACATCCCGAGCAAGGGAAAAGGAAGAAGACTAAAACGGAAATGACTCGGAAAAGACACCTAGACGGGCGACTTGTGAAAATGTGGGCCTTCCTCAGGATCCAACGCTGTGGGTTGGGCCCTGTCCGAAGGAAGGTTCACGTGAGACATTCCCAGACTTTTAGACTCGATTGTGTAAACGGGCCGACCTTTGTAGGAGTATGTCCTACGTAGGTGGGCCTTGCCTTAGTAAAATAATAAGGCGGACTAGGATAGGGGGGAAACTCGTTATGTAAGATCAACGGAGTTTCGACGCTAGAGACTCCAACGACTTATGACACGACCCGACACTGCTAAATACGGGAAGTCCTAAGAAGAGGAAGTTTTGAAACATGATATTTTTTTTGAAAAGCCCGAAATGAATCGGGTGGAGAAATTCGGCCCTTTTTCGAAAAAATAAAAAGGAGTGGGCCGAATGACGGGTTTTGAAAGTTTCGAAAGTAATTTCGAGTTTTGAATTGGGCATAATACCGGCTAGAAAAAGGCTATTTTGAGTAAAATCATAAGTCTTAAGTTCGGTATATGACCCGGGTTTTGAAATTGGATAGTTTGAAAAAAGGATGCAAATTTTTGAAAAATGACGGTTTTGAAAAAGATGTGGATCAAGTAGCACGTAGTCATGGAAACAGTATAACGACGCCATGTATGCTCTTAAGCTAAGTCTCGGTAAGTCTATAAGGGTCTATACCAGTGTACACAGCCTATCAAGAATCGGGGCGGACTCCCTAACTCGAGTTGAGATTAGGACATGCCGTAAAACCCATATGAATCGGCTAATGGACACCTTTGACATAACCAGTTTGGACTATATCAATGGTAAGTGGGACGTCGGTCACGAGTACCGGCCCGGGAAAGTGATGGGGTTATGCATGAACCGTAAAACTAAAACGCGCATTGTACTAGTCAAACGATTTCTATTCAAGTCTCACCCTGAGGATACCGAAGGTTATTAACTCATCAGTAAATCCCCAGCGGAGTCGCCAAATTGTGGACATGACATAGGTCCACCCCGACGCGGCCAGGCGCGGGTTTTGGGGAGGCGAATGAATCTCCATGAGATGGTCAAATGGAAATTTAAATCGAAGTCGGAGTCGCCACCGAATTTTATGGTTATTCGGAACCGTTCGAGCCCACTCTATGTCGTAGTGGGCCGTGTACAAAATACGGCTCATTTCCGATGTCAGAGTTTATTGGGCTCGTACCTTTTGCATATCGATATAGATGCCGACTGGAGCGGTTAATCGTATATTGAATGACTCTCGTTGCCAATGGTTTCGGACATCCGGAAACCACGGTTCTGAGTAAGGGGTGAGGGTACGTGTTGGGAAGTTCACTAAGAACACCCAACCCCGCCCGCACATTAGCGGCCTCTACTAGGATATCGAATGACGTTTTAATGCGCGCGTTAGTAATACGATGAATGATATGCAAACATTGTTTTCCTAAACATGTGAGGAATTGAATGGGTTGCTAAGTCGGTTTAATGCATGAAAAATTAATTAATGTCAAAGTCAAATTTAACATGTGAGATTCGTTTTAGTATAATAAAACAAATGAAAAAAGGATGAACTTGCTACAAAAGATGAACAAACGAGTTAGTATCGATTTGTAAATAATAATAGCAAGAAATAAATATGCGAAATCGAGAAAATAAATATTAATCGAAATCTGAAAAAAATATTGTTAAAAAGAAGCGGTTTTGCATAAAAAACGATGTTCGAAAAAAATATAAAAAAGAACGGAAAGGGTCGTCGGGACAGCCGGCCGCGCGGCTCGCCCGGGATGCCGGCGGGTCGCGCGTCGGGCTGGTTTTGGACGCGGTTTTCTGAAAATTCGATTTATTAAATCACGTACGAATATTGCATGATTCGTACTCGAATTAATATTTTCGGTATTCGCTATATTCGATAATTGACTACGAAATCAATATCAAATATTTAGAATAGTTTTTTTAGAAAAGATGTAATTTTAGAAATCGATCGAAGAATAAATAATAAAACGAACGAAAACGTAAAAAAAAAGGGACTCGGATTTCAGGCCTGCGCGCGAGTCGCCTGGGCACGGCGCGACTCGCGTGCGGGTCTGTCCGTTCTTATTTTTGTTCGAAAATTGTTATTTTGATGAATCGCGTACAAATTATGAATTAACTTGTATTCGATCCATGTTTTCGATATTCGTCGTATCCGATATTCGATTATGAAATCGATATCGGATATTTAGAATGAGTTTTAAAAAAGTTTTGTAAAATTTGTTTACTTTGAACGAGAAAAGAAAAGAATTTTGAACGAAGAAAAGATGTAACGATTTTTAGTATCGTCGAAACATTAATATGATTCTTTTCGATACGATATTCGATTATAGAGAAATCGATATCGTATGTTTAAGAATTTTCGTTATGAAAATAGTTTTTCGTTAATAACGATATTAGGAAAAGAAAAAAAACGACTCTTGACCCGTAAAAAAAAGACACGACGGACGAAGAGGAGACGAGGAGAGAAAAGAAGAAATCGGGTTTGGTACACCCTCAACCTACATGCTTTTGTTGACTCGGATCGGGACTCGTCGGAATGTGGCTAGGCACGGGAGCGTCGAGGCAACGTCGGTTGGGTTAGGGTGGTACGGTTAAGACGGGTGAAGGGTGTCGGGTTTCGGACCAGCTTCCTTCGGGTTCTGGATGTATTATCGGTTTCTCGATGCTAAAATAGCTATGTGTGTGTGTCGGAGATCGTATGTATGTGTGTCGATAATGTGTGTATTATTGTCGGTAAAAATCCGTGTCTTTGTGTTGTATGAAAAATTGTTGTGTTTTATGTTGGATGCAAGGGGCTATTTATAGGGAGTTCCCGACCTTGGCTTAGAAGAGTTTGACTACCGCTTAGGATAGGAAACGTAGGAATTTGAGGGAAATAAGAATTCCGCTTTCTTGTGGAGGAAGAAAGGGAAATCGGCTGATTTGGGCTGTTTTGGCCGAGTGTTTTACACTCGGTCGGGTGCTCGAATCGGTTTTTGAATAGGATTCCTCTTTGAGCTAGAATTATTGCTTGAGTAAGAAGCTGAGGAGAATGAGAATTCCGTTTTCTTGTGAGAGAAGAAAAGAGGAAAACCGGCTGGTTTGTGTATTACTCGGCCGAGTGTTTGCACTCGGTTGAGTGTCTGAGTCGGTTCTCGGATAGGATTCTTACTCGAGATCGAATTCTACCTTAAACGGAATTGTTTATTATTTTGTATGGCTGATTTTGTAGAGTTGGACCGTGAATACACCGTGTGAGGTCTCACGGTTGACTTACAAGTTTCGGGAAATATCTTTGACCGGGTTTTGACTCGGTCGCTAAAAGACGGTTTTACCCCTGGTGTCGGATTCGACCCAAATTAGTGTTATTTGACTCGAAACGACCCACTGGGCCTGAATTTGAGGTTGGTTTTGTGAGATTTGTACTCCTTAAAATGCCAAGGCCAAATGTCCATCATTACGAGCCCATTTCTGAGTACGTTAAAGCACGTTAGCGTCCGATCATCATCGGGTGTTTGTCGGAAACTACTATAGACACCTGGCAGTCAAAATGTGGGTGTCTACAATGACACAAGACATTTTGGTGACGCGGAAACCCGATGTGGGAAAAACCGCGGGGGGAGTCGGAATCCCGCCAATATTCCACTATGACCAAAAGAATGACCAAAAGAATTTCGAGAGTACTAGTATTTATGCTTGATAACAATAAACTATGGAGTATTATACTGTTTTTAGTGATGTAGCTTGATGGTAGTGTACTGAGAATGTGTTCCTGGATGCCATTTTCCCTTGGTCTTACTTTGCTTTATATAGTAGTTTTTCTCTTAGGGTTTCTGGGTGCAACTTCCTCCTGAAGCTGCTCCTCTTTCTTAGGGAGGGTTTCCTAAGATCTAGGAACCACCTTGACCCTTTCCTTCTGTGGATGGGGCTAGTGTTATTGGATGGGCTGCAACTTCTAATGGGCTGACTAACGCTGCCATAGTCCTATTCGGCCCATTGTTTTATATTGCCTCGAGTCTCGATTATCTTAATGACCTTCAATCGTGCTGACTTACGACTTTCAACCTTTGACTTTTGACTCCCGACTTTCAACTATCGATTCTCGTCTTTTGACCTTTTGATCCCTGACCTTTTGACCGTCCACTCGTAGTATGCCACGATGTATGCCGAAGGTGCAAATTTTTGGCCCAAACAAAAGTGTTACCAGTTTGCTATTCACAAGTATGTTAATCATCTCCTTCCTTCTTCTAATTATCATTATCACTATTATTAGATTTTCTTGACAGTAATGTATGTAGATTCTAATCTTTATTACGAGTATTAAAAATGGGTTTACTACTTTTACAGATATTGCTTGGGTATAGTACCTGGAAGCGTGGAGGACACGGAGGGTGTTGACTGGCTTTGCGAGTGTTGTCAACCTCCTGCTATCGATTTTGGAGCCAATACTGATCGTATGTCAATGTCCTCCAACTCCGCACAACAACTACTACTTCAAAGTATGCATATATAATAAGCTGCTCTTTTAATTACTCCTACTTATTATTACTACTAGTACTCCTATTAGCTAGGGTTTATATATTATTATACTCCTTACATATGGTAATTATTTACTTTACTGTGGGTTTCAGATAATATGGAGATGATTGTGGTTGAGGAGCATGCAGCCGCAACCATTGTGCACCATATATGCTACTCAAGGATGCCGGTGTCGAGAAGATGAAGAAGCCACAGAAATTATGATGGGAGAGGTGTTGATTGTAAGCCCGTGTGGCCTGGGGAAGCCACAATCCACAACCACGACCAAGATGACAACATGGGCGGCATTATTGGGACCTTGGCTGAAACAAAGATGAGGGTGGGGGCGAGGAGGAGGCCTATAAGGAGGATGAGTGAGTTGGAGAAATTGGACATGGTATGGTTGGAATAAGGAGATCACCCAGGTTCAAGAGGCACAAGATACAACAACAGTTCACCAAGTGGAAGGGACTTGTTTCTGTTTACTAGTACTAGTTTACTCACAAGATTAGCCAGGTTTGAGTGGAACAATTGAAATTATCATCATCAGTAGATATTAGATACAGTATGATATGTCATATGTATGTGCCCATGTATGTACTGTAGTGCTTATGTTCACCTTCATATGTGCCTTTCTCTACTGTCTTAGACTATAGACTTGTAGTAGTAGTAGTATATAGTTCTAATTTTTTTGGGGCCCGCCATGCCCGGGCTTCAGTACCTAAGAATGTCGATCGATATGAAAATTATGAAGAAAAACGTACTTGTAATAAAAACGGAAAGCAGTCCAACCCACTATTGTCACTTTACAAAGTGTTACGTAGAAACGTAGACGATTATTGTATTATTGTTAGTTGTTACTTTACGAAGTGTTACGCAAATTCTAATCCTTACCAGTCGTTATAAGGTTATGGATAATGCATTTTTTTGAAACTATAGCAAATTTGCCATAATTTGTACTGCCTCCATGTATGATTTATCATCAAGTAGATTTTTGATACAGAGTAAATTTTAACAAAGAAATATATCGTGTACGGACTATAACATTCATAACTTGATTTCAAACATAGTCATCAATAAATCACCATCGAAATATCTTGAACACCGTAAAAAATATGGTAAAATTTATAAACCCGCAAGAAATCAAAACTAAGGATTGTATATTTAGGCACACAAATATGTTAACTTAATTACAATCACAAGATGTTGTTCAAAACCAACATTTCCATCTCAAGTTATTTAGACCGAACAATAAATAAATATAAATATAAATGGGGATAAAAGAAGGCCGCGAGGGTGCGCATCAGCCATCAGCCCAATTTAAATTGTAGGGAGTATCATTCAGCTTCCCAGTTCCCACCCCCAACTGATTCGATTAACAGAAGAATGAACCAACTCCCAACAAGAACCTGAAGAATGAAATCATCACCTTCATCATCTTCATCAATGGCGATATTCTTGATCGTCATCCTCTTCACCACATCCACCACTTTTTCAATCTCTTCTTTTAAAAATTACAAGAACATCACACTTTATGGAGATGCAACATTCATCACCAACTCAACTACTAACACCACCTCCATCAGCTTAACCAAACAACGACTCTCCTCTTTCGGAGCTTCCTTCTACACTTTTCCGCTTCGTTTTCTCGACCCCAAAACCAAAACCAATTCCTCTTTCTCCTTCTTCACTCACTTCACCTTCACCATCACCCCTGTTTCCGACCCCGGTGAAGGATTCTCCTTCTTGATTACTTCCAATGTCGGCTCATTCAATCATGAAAATGGGCACTTGAGTCTTCCTCAGTTGCGTTTATCCTCTCAAGACTCGTTTTTCGCTGTCGAATTCGATACAAAGTTCGACTCTTTTGTGAATGACATTAATGGGAATCATGTGGGGGTTGATGTTAATTCTTATTCCAGTTTGGTTTCTGTTGACGGGTATTCGAGAGGAGTTAACTTTAGTATTGGGAAAAAGATTCATGCTTGGATTGAGTACAAGAATCTTGGTAAACTGATCCATGTTTGGATTAGCTATTCTTCTGATAAGCCTCAAGATCCTGCAATTTCCGCAAAAATCGATCTTTCGAGTCATATGAAGGAGTTTATGTACGTTGGTTTTGTCGCTGCTAATGGGCAAGTCTCAGCATTGCACGTTTTAGATAAATGGAGGTTTAAGATTTTCGAGTCCGATAACCTTTCTCCTGAGATGATTATCCCCGATGACCTGACTGTAATAACTCAGGACTGTATGATTTGCAATCCAGAAGTATCATCAGGTAATAATTCTGATAATATTACAAGCAGTAGTTCTTCAGGGAAAAAGAAAAGTGTGGGAACTGTCATAGGTGTAACAACTGCATGTGTTCTGTGTTTTATACTCATTCTTGCTGTTATACTCTTATGGAATCGTATTTGGATATCTGAGGATTTGGCCGTAAACCTAAGAATGGAGTCGGACGAGGGTCTGATTAAGCTGTCGCTTTCAGATATAACATCGGCCACTGATATATTCAGTAAGAACAGAATCATAGGCCAAGGATCATCAGCAACTGTCTACAAAGGAATTCTCAGCGATGATCGAGTGGTGGCAGTTAAGCGATTTAATCGTGGTGATCGTCTTGATATCCTTCCCTTTTTTACGAATGAATTCGCTACCATGTCTCATGGTTTAAGCCACGAGAATCTGGTTAAGCTCGTTGGTTGGTGTACCGAAGACAATGAGCTTATCTTGGTATATGAGTTTGTACCTAATGGTAGCCTTGATAAGATTCTATTCGGGTCGAATGTTGTGCTCACATGGGATCAGAGAATGAACATTGTTCTTGGGATTGCTTCTTGCCTTAAATACCTACATGAACAGTGTGACTTCCAAATCATACACAGGGATATCAAGTCCTGTAATGTCATGCTTGATTCCGATTTTAACCCGAAGCTAGGCGATTTTGGGTCAGCCGAGGTCTACAACCGAGCCTCCAATCCTAGAATAACAAGTAAATCAACCCTGTCTGGTGGCACATTCGGGTACTTGGCTCCGGAGTACATCAACCAAGGCGTGCCTACTGTAAAGTCGGATGTTTACAGCTTCGGGGTGGTAATGTTGGAGGTCTTGTCAGGAAAGCGAGCTATAACCGAGGGTGGGCAGCAGCTTGTGGACTGGGTTTGGAGCTTGTGGGAGAAGGGTAGGCTGATGGAAGCTGTTGATGTGAGGCTAAAGGGAAAGTGCAGTCGGAGGGATATCGAGAGGGTGCTTAAGGTTGCATTGTGGTGTGTTCACCCTGGCAGTGACAAAAGGCCTACTGCAACAGAAGTAACAATGATGCTGCTAAAACAGGAGGTGCAGGTTCCCAGTTTACCGGCAAAGAGGCCGAATATGAGACAGTGGGCAGCGGATGATCAGAGTGAATGTTCATGGGCGACACCTAGAACCCATTTCGGAAATGACTGATAAACTGGCATCTTTATTACTTGATTGCCGAATCTGACTGTTGATAATGTGAAATAGTGTTGCATGTTTTGTATGAGCAATAAGTTTAGATTGTTGTTACTGCAGCGATCTCATTACTTGGTGGAAAGATGGATATCAGAAATGATAGTTCTGCTGCAAATGGCAATGAATCAAAATTGTTTGGGGCGTCTTCGTCTAGTAATGTACCTGGAAAATTTACAGTTCAGTACCTTCAATATTAAAGAAGCCCCTCATATTTACTGATGTACAACACCAAATACTCCAAGTTTTGTATGTTTATTGACTGTAAGGATTAAAAGAGAACGACGATGGAGTACTGCATTAGCTGACATCATGTCGAAACTGTACTGGAATACTTGAAACCACCCCCGCAGGCCCTCACCACACAACAAACCTGCTACACCTAAAAAATACTCTAATTCAATTTTTTTTACCTCTTTCAAACTAGTTTAGGCTCCCTTCTTTTGAATTCTTTTCATTTCAGTTCTATTTAACCCACTACATTTCAGTCTCATCTCACGTCTATTCAATTTAGTTCAACTCACTCCAATTCAATTCTGTTCACCTCCGTCTAGTCTATTTCAGTCCAAAATAACATGAACCACGTTCCAAAGTTATTTTTAAAAAAATACTTCTTTACTAATTTATATGGAGTATTAATTTATTGTAAAAAAAATACTCGTAATGCAACAAAAATTAGGGCTCGCTTGAGATGAGGTAATGTATCGGGGCAATAGAACTAAAATCAACTAAAAAATGGCAGAGAGTAGTGATGATGCTGAGTAGAAATAGAGAAAAATGAAGCTAATATAGCCCATTTTCTCTCTCCTTAAGTAACACATTACGAGTACTACCCAATGGGAAATGGGGATAATTGTTACCCCTCCGTACCGATCTTCCCATTTGATTACTCGCTCCGTTCCAATTAATTGTTTGTCTTTCCTTTTGGCACAAGGTTAAGGGAACCAATGGAAGTGACATGTAAAGCAAAACTCATGAGAATGATCAAATTGCATATAAAAAACATTCCTAAAATAAAAAGGCAAACAATTCATTGAGACGCCCCAATATGAAATAGGCAAACAATTCATTGGGACGGATGGAGTATTATACACCTCACATTCTAATATAAGTGAAGAACTTAGCGGTACGGGGAGAGTACTCCCTTCTACTTCTTTCACACTGAAAAATGTCACAATCAAACGTCAATCTCCTTCATTTCTAGTTCAATTTAGCTATATTACCTTCGGTAGATTACCCCTCATCCCAAGGGAGCCGTTAGATTTAGTTATACGGAGTATATTACTCCTACTCCATAATTCATACTCCTTGCAAATAAGTACCCTTAACTTGCCACAACATTGGTCTCTTAGAAATAAAACGGAAAATTTAGTGGCGAGATGTAGTTGATTAAATTTGGTGACGGGCAAGGGCAAGGGCAAAATAGAAAATTTAATGAAAAATAAGGTGAATGAGTAATAGTATCCTAGTAGGGGCGGTATATAGTACTCCTACAGTCCTAGTCCAGTACCACTACTACTCCGTGGTTAAACATTAGCAGTTCCAGCATCCTTCAAATCACATCACACCCTGTCTTTAACTACTAGTTCCGGAGTAGTAACTAGTAATTACCGTGTCCCGCATTCCGTAGCAGGCATTGAAATCTAATGTACTGTGAGTAATTAGTTGGGTAAAAGCTATTTATTGCACGCACCTTCACTTCTTATATCTACTACTACTGTACTTTACTGCTTCCTGCAACATCGGGTGGTTTAGTGTTGATTTCAGGGGATGCAAAATGGTGGTTTGTCAGATATGTGGACACACTGGTTGGCCTGAAACATTCATATTCTGCACCTTATGTCGAAGCCGTGCGGGCCACACGTAAGTTGTTAACCTTCTACCTGAATTTTGGCGCTACTCGAAAAACACCAGAAATTATCTAACCCAAACAACCCGTCCCGTTTGTCTGTATTCAATGTAGCATACTCACATTTTGCACCCGATGTCCTGTGTTTCGTTTCCTAGTTACTGTTTGAATCAGTCAGAAAGAAGGTCTGATGACGGAGAAATCAGATGGGTCTGTGAGTTATGTGACCCAAGAATTGTAGACCCATCTGATTCTACAAACCAATCTTCAGAATCGCAACCATTTCAGTCTTCAGAGCAGCCAAGGAGCCCATTAGGTGATCATACTAAGGAATCTCTATATACCCTCAGTATGAATGAGGTGCGCATAGAACGGAAAAACCGCCATTACAAAGAAAACAGCATTGCTGAAGATGAATCATCACCGACTTCAGAGGATGATGCTCTCAACCCTGTAGAGCCGCTACCTGAGTGCATATGGAGGTATATGGCTTCCTTAGCTTCTCTAAATGGTGAAAAATGATAATACTCGTTTTTCAGTAAGAAATTCTGAAGTTGTGAATAGTGTGTATTATTTTACAGGGGTCGTTTCTGCATATATGGGAAGTACTCTTGCACCATCTTGGCACATATGTCGAACGAAGCAAGCAGTGAAGCATCAGGTGTAGCAAGATCATTGCCAAAGCTTCTCGGCTTAGACATAGTACCTAAAATCAACATTTGGCCTTTGAAGTTCAGGAACATGGTTCCCACAGCTGATTTTATCTCACTGTATTTCTTTCCTGAGGACTACAGGTACGTACTCTCCAAAAATAACAGTACATATATGTACGGAAATTATGCAGGTTTGTATAGCTGAACTTAATTGCAAAAACTAACATACTGTTGATTGGTTTGCACATGTAATATTTTTTACAGAGCTGAAAGGGTGTATGACAGGCTAGTGGAGTACATAATTGAACATGAATTCGCCATGATTACCAAGGTTATTAATGGTATCGAACTCCTGGTATTTTCATCTCGCGAGCTACACCTGAATAACTGGAGTGAGCTCCATTGACTTGAATCTTTATAAAAGTTAATAGTACTAATTTTTGCTATTTGCCACAAATTTGATGCAACGGTATGTATGATTACGCGCAGGATTTCAGAGAAAACATTACCTGTGGGGTACATTTAGAAGAAAGAAGAGAATCTTGCCCCGGCATGGAAGCGTCTAATCTGTTGTACTTAGGCCTCCAATCGCATAGAACGAGGATAGTGCTACCCTGTCGCAGTCAGGTGAATGACGGTTTATGTGTTTCCTGAAGGCATTCCGGAATTGGAAGCTAGAACAAAGCAACTACTCCTATCAAACAACATTTTTAGTTCATGGGTAAGTGTAACTACTACTACTACTATTAATGATCATTAAGATGCCATCAACATGGTTGTAATTTTCATAGATTCCATATCAATTTCATCTATTATCTCGAAAAGAAAAATACTTGCGAATCACGGTGAAACTTTTTTTTACTCGTATTTCTGTTGGGTTGAATAGCTACCCAGCTATTGTAGATGAACAATCACACCGAAGTTTAGAACGGCGTACCCAAACTCAAACTTTTCTATGATGATCATTGGGTTAATAAGATCCTATCTTGCCAACCTCCCTTTTGAACTATGGGGACGACTTCTATTGGAGTAAAACCTTGACTGGGATGTTTACTACTAAGAGTGCCTACCGGCTTGCTCTTGATCTGCATATTCGTGATCATCCAATTGCCTTTGCGTTGGATGATAAGCGGAGAACCTGCTGCAAGTACCTATGGAAGGTTAAGGGGCCGGCAAAGTTGAATATTTTTCTTTGAAAAATCCTTAATGATGCTCTACCCGTTGGAGCGGAATTTAAAAGGCGTGGTATGCATGCCATCTCTGGATGCTCCCTTTGTGATTTAGAAGATGCTTTCATCTCACTTGATCATGTCTTTCGTGACTGCCATGTCTCTTCCCGATTGTGGCTGAGGTCAGACCTTGGAATAAGAACCACAATGTCCTCTCATATTGACCTTAGGCGCCAGGTTGTTGACTGGATAACTTATCTTTGGAATCTGGATAATGATCAGTCTCGGGTCACTTTTTTTGTACTTATTCTCTGAACAATTTGGATCGTCTGCAACAAAATTAGATTCTAGGGTGTATGAATTACTGGTTACGGTATTATGACCCTTCTTAATGCCCAATTGGTGAGAAGAGGGGGTAAGCTCAAGTGGTAAGAGCTCAATTACTCCGCTTTGGGGTTCGATTCTCACCTGCGATGTAGTGCGCTCTTCTATTAGATCAGCCGAGAAAATGGAAAGGTATAGGCATGACTGGTGGCTCGAGAGTTCTCACTAAATTTAGTGCGATGTCACCCCTCCAGGCTAAGTCCCTTGCTTTCCTCTAGGCAACTTTATGGGCGCATTCCCGAGGTTTTTTCCACATTTATCCACTGATTGTCTTAATCTCGTTCAATTTTTGGGTGAATTGTCTTAACCTTCACCGCAAATATGCCGGATTATCGACTATCTTAATGATATTTTTGTGTGATGCCCATGACTTAGCTGCCATGGGCATTAAGGGATAGCCTATTTTCTATGTTTCTTAGCTTTTTTTTAGGGGAAAATGGGATGTAAATTATATTAAGTCAGTCTCCGTCAAGTCAAGAATGGCTTGCGAAAAATTTGAGCCGAATACAATAGTATCTCCCACCGACGGACAAAGCCGAGCAGTAAAGTGGGCTACAGAATTACAACCACGTTTCGCATACACACGAACTACGAGATAAGGAGTTCAAGAGACAGCAAATTTGGTCCAAGCACAACCTCAACGAACTTCCCAGTTTCCTTGTTCATGGCCCGAACCACTGACAATGTGTCACTCTCAAGGATGACGCTTTCCTCCATCCTCCTCAACTTGCTGCAAACCGAAAATCATCGTCTGCGCATTCTATGGGTTCGTTTGGTTACTCATCTAATTACCGAGAAGTTCAAGATCTCATGAATTGCATTTTTAGGAAATTATTTGGGTGCCCATTTTATAGGAATTGCCATTTCCCAGGAATTGTCACTTCCTCTCTAATGACTAAGTTACTCACCAAGTCCCCTGGGTGGTAAAACTTCATGCACGAAGTCATTTCCACATGACAACCAAACAATATTTTTGTAAGTTTCATGAAATACAAATTCACGTGAATTTAAGTTTCCGATAACTTCATCTTCCCATGGTGAACCAAACGAGCCTTATATTTCTTAGATAATAAAAAAAAACTTATTTAAAAAGAGATCATATACTAATGTGGACATGACGTAGGTCCACCCCGACGCGGCCACGCGTGGGTTTGGGTAGGCGAATGAATCTCGTGGTGAGATTGTTCTCGGGTTCGAAATTTAAGTCAAAGTTGGAGTCGCCACCGAATTTTGTGGTTATTCGGAACCATACGAGCCCACTCTATGTCGTCATGGGCTGTACACAAAGTAAGCCCACTTCGATTTCAGAGTTCGTGGGGCTCGTCCCTTTGCATTATTATACCGATACCGTTTACACCGGCTTTCGTATATAAAATGACTCTCGTGCGCCAACGGTTTTGGGCATCCGGAAACCGAGGTTCTGAGTAAAGGGTGAGGGTACGTGTTGGGAAACCCACTAAGGACACTCAACCCCGCCCGCACATGGCGGCCTCTACTAAGACACCGTTCGTGTTCGTGTACGCGCGTTAGTAAAATGATAAAATGATATGCAAGCAGCGTTTTCGGGCTAAACATGTGAATTATATATGAATTACGTCATTTAATGCATCTAATTATGGTCGAAGTGATTTAGCATGCGAGGTTCATTTATAAAGCGATAAGCAAGTAAATAAACGAAACTCGAAAATAAGTAACGTACAAGTTACACGGGCGGAAATACAACCCGGAATTCACAATACAACGATTATTATAACGATTAAACGAAATAACAAACTAAAATAAGAAGAACGATAAATAAAAATACACGACTCGACAAAGACCCGTATATAATAAATGTACCCTAGATCGTGAATTAGTTAGACGGACGAACCTTAATCAATAACGCATTATATTGCATATTAATCAAAGGACGGAGGTTCGAGGCCTAGGCGTGATTCTAACCCGATCTCGAACCTCGATGTCTTGTCCCGACTTATCACCTCGAGAAATGGAGTCTAAATTAATTATGTGTCGGATACGACTAAAGAGTCGTCGACACAAAATTGATAGTGTAAGACCGTCGATCAAAATCGTTTTAAGTGTCGTGATGCGCATGAGTTTTAGAAAAATGGATTCACGTGATGGTCTTTACACGCGTTGACTAAAAGTCGTAAAAAGACGAGCCTCAAAATATGGAAATATGTCGCGAAAGTCGCTTATTAATGTAAGAATCGAAGAAGATAGAAAAGCGAGAAAACAAGAAAGAGGGCTCGGCCGAACAGGCCTGCCCGCGAGTCGCCTGACCGGCGCGCGACTCGCATGGGGGTCTGGCCGCGTGCCTCTATTTGTCGAAAAAAAAATGTCCGTTTTTATAATCACGTGCCGATGTGGGTTAATTTACTCGATTTATGTTTTCGCTAGATTAGGAATTTTGAATTAGTGACGAAATTGCATCCCTCTACGTCACGACATCGAAACTAATCCTTCCGGATTATGTGATGTCGGTTTTCGTGTCAACGGGATTCGTACTAATTGAAATGGGATCAAATGCGTTCAACTATGACCGATTGCGATCACGTCACGCCCTTGAGTACATTGGGGCGGGGCTCCTCGAAAGGGCTCCACCTCCGTCGTTGCTCGTAAAGGGATTAGACGGACCTTAGGCGATCATCATAGTTAAACGTATTTAAAACCGAATTTTGGTATTAGTATATATATATATACACGGTATGATAGTGTTAGTAACGAAAAGATAAAGTTAGTATACGAGAAATAAAAATGTTAGTATATATTATGTTAAAGTTAGTGTTATGATACTAGTATAGTAATAATATAAATAATGCGAAAACGTAAACAGAAACAAAGTAGTAAGGATCGAAATGGGGTTTAGAACACCCTCAACATACATGCGTGGTATAGGCCTCGGAAATAGACTCGTAAATAGCGACGGAACGCCGGAGTATCGAGGATGTACGCGAGTTATGGTGTGTATATGTGTGTGTGTATGCCGCCGGATTTCCGAGGGCAAATGGCTCGGTTTTTTTGTATGGTTTTTGCTTGGGGTTATAGTATAGAGTGTTTAGGTTGATTAGGGTAGAAAATGTAGGGTGAATGAGGGTTGCATAAGCTCTTCAAAACTGAAAAATGTAAAGGGTTAGGGGGTTGGGTGAGTTGAGTCATTTTAGGAAGGAGTTGACTCTTGATTTGATTTGCTTTTTTGAATTCTGATTTGGGCGCCAGCTTCTAGAAGTTGAATTTGGCTGATTTGTGTGACGGGTTCGTCCTTGACCGGGTTTTGACCTGGTCGCTAAAAGACGGGTTTTATTTTTGGTGTCGGTTTTGACCCAAATTAGTCTTATTTTGCTCGGAACGACCCAATGGGCCTGGATTTGAGGTCTGTTTTGTGAGATTATTACTCCGCTAAAAGTCCATGTTGGATATTATTGATTCCGAGCCCAAATCCGAGTATACCAAGTCACGTTTGCGTCCGATCATCATCGGATGTTTGTCGGAGACTAGCATAGACACCTGACAGTCAAAATGCGGATGTCTACAACTAATTTTGTACTTAATTAATGATTAAGATTGGATCATGAGTCATGACCTCTACGTACACCTTTCTCGGGTGTGGTCTAAATGGATGGAATAAACCGTGGAGTGTAGAGGCGGAAGGTGTGAACGTGTGATGGTATCCTACTAGAAGATATTTATTGGCCTCAATAACAATCTCATCTTTCCCAACCGCAATATATATCAATATCATCCACCTCCCTTGGACCGACGACCAATTAGGGTTTTACTACTTCATCTCTCTCTCCTCTTCTTATTCTCTCTTCCAAGAGGCGCAACTTCCAATCTATTTTTTTTACTTTCCGTCTCCTTCAATCTTCATAATTTCTGCTATTTCTTTGGTGAGTACTCAGATCTCTTCTGTCTTTATTCATCTACGAAACTCTTTGATTTCTTCTTCTTTGATTTGATTATCATATCTAATCTTGTTAGGTTAGTTTCTGTGATTTGTTTTTCTTACTTTTAGTATTAATATTAGTATTTGTTGTTTGATGACTGATGAATTTAACTTTAAATCTCATTATTTCTTATCTGAAACAATACTCAGCTAATTTTGTATCCAATGATTCCTTACGTTCCTCCCAAACTCGGCCGTGTTTCAATTTATATCATTTTCATCTGTTTTGGCATGAGTTGGGTTAACTATCGTATCGGCTTTTTGAAACAAATTGCCGTATTTTTCATGAGATCTGAAAACAAGAGTTCTTTATCATTTAGTGATTCAGATTTCACTTACTGATTGCAATACAAGGAAGCTAAGGATATGAATGATATCGAAAATTTTAGGATGCTGTAATTTTATCTTCTTGGGGGACAGGTTTGTGTTTTTGTATTAGTTTTCTCAATGTTTCTGGTCATATATGGCTAATGATTTCTTGTTCATAAGATAAATTCAGCTTAAATTGTGGCGAGTTTCCTTTTCCTTGACCTCCTGCGCTGTTTTAATGTGTGATTATGTTCAATTATTTGTTATTTGTCTTTGTTGCGATTGCTGTCCTTAGGAAACTTATTGTTTTTGGTTGTGAGTGTGGTGTGGTGCATGAAAATCTCTACTGGTTATTTGTGACAGTGTTATGAGATAGTATGATTGGATTTAGGGATGCAGCTTTCTGTTCCTTTGTGCTGGTGGAAGCGTAATTTGGATGTATTGTACTACACAGGTATAATCATGGGTGATGAGTATCGCTGTTTCGTGGGGAGCCTATCATGGAATACAACTGATAGGGATTTGAAAGAGGCATTTGACAAATTTGGCCGTCTAATTGAAGCAAAGGTAATCTTTTCTTCCCCTGCTTCTCTTTCTTGAAGGCATGTTCCTTTGTCTTTTTACCTTGGATTCATCACCCAGAACTTGTTTTTATTATATACCTGCGTGTCCTCTCTAATCATGGTTCATTTGTGATGACCGGCATATTGTTAACTCCTGCTCAACTAGTGTTGGAATATGAGCAGAAATAACTTGTTTACTTAGTTAGGCTCATACAATCAAAGATGAATAGTTTGCTTTTTTACTTCATCATTATATTTCTGAAGGTCTGTCGATTGCACTCTTTCTTCTGGGATTTCCTGTACATGTTAATTAAATTTTCTGAAATAGAGGCTGTATTAGTCTCAGGCAAAATATCTGAAATATTTTTGAGCTTCTTACGTTTGTATCCAATGATTATTTGGTGGACATTTTTTCTCGGTCACCTGTTCTTAATTCTTTTATTTTAGTCAGTTTTCTTACCAAGCGAACGTGTTTTTACTGTCATCTTTTTGTTACTTGAAACACAGGTTGTTTTGGACAAATTCTCTGGACGTTCTCGTGGTTTTGGATTTGTTTCTTTTGAGGACAAAAGAGCTATGGAAGAAGCCATCGAAGAGATGAATGGTGTGGATTTAGATGGACGTTCTATTACTGTGGAAAAGGCCCAGCCCAGCCAAGGTGGTTCAAGGGACCGAGATGGGGACTATGACCGTGGTCGTGATCGTGGCCGTGACCGTGGATTTGGTGGGGGTTCTAGGGGATCTGACCGTGGTGGCGGCGGCGGTGGTGGTGAATGTTTCAAATGTGGTAAGCCTGGGCATTTTGCTCGTGAATGTCCATCTGAAGATGGAGGCAGGAATGGTGGTGGCAGGTATGGGGACAGAGGGGATCGTCGAAGTGGAGGTGGCGGCTATGGACCTGATCGTGGAGGTGACCGCTATGGTGGAGGAGGAGGTGGTGGAGGTGGAGGAGGTGGTGGTAGGTACAGAGACTCTGGTAGTCGTGGAGGGTCTGGAAGTGAGAGATATGGCCGTGACCGTTCTGGCCCATATGAGCGCCCTGCATCTGGTGGTTATCGCTAGATTATTAATGGTACGCCAGATCTCTGTGTTGCATGCAGTTTCCGCTATACTTCCTTACCATCTTCATTATATATTTATTATCTATATATATTATTCCAGGAATGCAATGAATGAAGGATGCTGCTTAGCTACATACAAGATGATGTTCACCGGAGGCCTTTTTCTGAAATGTACCTAGTGGAAGTTGTGTTAAATGGTTTGAGACTTGGAATTCGTATTTAGAGTTGGACTATGTTCTGTTTCTGCAACAAGAAAGCCATTTGTCCCGCTGTGGGAGTATTTTCTGTTTCAGATGGTCACTTATGTTATGGTCAATGCTTGCTTGATGGTGACTACTGATTTGGCTCTTTAGATTCGATACTTGTTTTCACTTCCGTATCTGGCTGAGTTACATGCACACATTGGTCTTTCTTACCTCTGACTTGCGTTTGGTATGGGCTAGCTGTTAGTGGGACCTTTGCATGGGACTATACACCGTTTCGAGTATGTTTTTCTGTGGGTTGCATGACGTGTTTCTTTGTCAAGGGAAGGGTGCAAGTTCTTTTGCTCTCGTGCCATTGTTCCTTTGCTTGATCCACATGTTCGAAATGCGCATTTAAAAACATTTTGGAAAGGATTGAGTTGGGTAATCTCTCATCTTGTTATGCTGTTTTTTTTAAATCTTTTTCTTCATGTGATATTAATTGTTTTGTCCTCCTGGCAGGCTATAATGGCCTTTTGTGGTCTTTTTGGTACATGATTGGGTTCCATTGTTGTTAATGTTGTTCTACAATATCACGGTAGTAAGTGCTGGAATTATAAAGCTCTTTTGGGGTAACCTCAGTCACAGAGCTGCAGTGGTAAATGGAGGGTACGTTTTCATAAATTGCCAATGGCTTGGAATGTTACATCTGGATTGGCAACAGCGGTCTTTCCTTTTTTCTGTGGGTCTAGAACACTGATGCATGATTCCGTATTTGCGTGCCCTGTTTCGTACCACACCGTTCGCACCAAACAGTTCGTATCAGAACCAATTCCGTTCACAAACTAGGTTATTTGTGCGTTCTTTACAGAGATTGGCTCCTTTTATCAACTTCTCACAAAGCAGTAGTTTGCTTCAAACTTGAGTTCGTTGGCCTAGTCGTGATTTGCTTGTCTTCCCTGTTTTCGGTCCAACAGTACTGAGTATTATTTTGAAGCATTTGATAAATCGTTAATCTTACCTTGGGACATGATCTGCACTGCCGTATTTGTCAGAGTAAGTCCTGTATTTTAGTTCTTTCTGATGGTGCATGTCTTGATATTTTGCTTTTGCAGATGAGTTGCTTGGTTTTTTTTGGGATCTCTACTGTAGTTTTACCTTGCAGAGTAGGTTTTGAAATGAAATTGAAATGTCTTCTGTCAAGTGATCCATGTCGAATTTCTCATTTCATGCGTCATTTATCCTACTTTTGTGGCCTCGTGAATCTGCTCCTTTGTTGAAGTGCCTGGAGTTTGATTTCTTGTCTAATGTTCCCTGAGTTAGCCGTGCTTTTGGGATGATCTCGTTGCATGGAGTTTGATGACTTGTTTGTTCGTTATTTCTCCTTCCATGATTAATCCAGTACAATTTGGAGTATAAGAAATGTACACTGGTGCATCGTAAATTGTTGCCCGTTACCTCAACATACAAGTGATACGACTGATTAGTCGCACACATTAGCAGAGCTTAGAAGAGCAACATGTCACAACGCATCATATGACTCTTTGAAGCCAGCCTTGACAAGCTGATGTTGTTTTGGGGCCCTTTAGTTGAGGAGACATGTTTATGTGCTCGAGCGATGGTTGCTATCTATCTACTCTTGTCCTTACTGATTCACCTGATTTAGTGTTGAGTTGGTCAAGGTCAAGAAGGGTCACTTTGGCTCACGTACGAAGCGTCTGCCTGAGGCAGGGTGGGGCTCTAAGCATATCTTTGTTTGTACAATCTTTGTATCAATAGTACTGCTGTATGTATGTTGCTTTGATATCAATATTTCATCTGTTCATTCTTTATTTGCTCATTTCTGATACCTCGAGCAGTTCTCTCTTTCAAACAAATGGGATATAAATGGATGGATGAGTAGGCTCTATAGGACCGTCTTCTATTATATCTCAAGAGATTCTCTCTTTTAAACAAATGGTATGATTTGTGGATACTAACAGGTCTCTTAGACCATGTTTATCCATGATCCTTCTTCACCAAGGTCCAACATATAAACACAATTCTTTATTCACAACCTACTTTATCAAACCTATGTTAACTTTTCTATCTTTTATCAACACTTTCTTTTCACCATGGTCCAACACATAGCATACATTATTTTTTGTTGATTTTCACATGAATTAAAAAAATCATTTATCATTCATTTAACCAACAAAAACATGCCACATGGCAAGGTGAACAAAGGGTGGAAGAGGTCCTCTTCCCACCTAGTGAAACCCAAAACAAGACCTTGGTCCAAATTTTTTATTAGTTTTATGCTTTCCACCCTACTCCCCCACCTTTTTTTTCACCCTCGATAAACATAGCCTTTATACTTCTATAAGATTGTTCTATAATGTAGGGTGGGTCAAAATCGGGAATGTCTACTTTAAAAGTACTCTGTAGAGTTTATCAACCGACTTGTTTAACTTAAGTTGTCTGAGCTTTTATTATAGTCAGAACACTACGTGATTGCTAACCCACGCATCAGGGGGAGAAGGGGAAGGCGGATTGGTGGAGCTGGGATAATGAGAAAGATGGAATCTATTCCGTTATGTCGGCATACAAGCTCCTGAGTGAAGAACATAATGCTCTGTTGTCCCTATACTTTGTGAATTTGGAAAGCCAAATTTACTCTGAGAGTCAAAATATTCACATGGCGACATCATCATCGAAGGCGACTGTAAGGTGGCTATTGATGCATCACGGAAGAAGAGCGAAGGAAGGAGGGAGTTTTTCCACATCCTCGATGAAGTCCAAGCCTTGTGCTCTGTTCTTGACCGACGCATCATAAGAATAATGTAGTAGGTCATGAACTACTCGTAGCTCATTTGAGTATGTGGGTTGAGGGTAGACGCCTTTGGTATAAGACGCTACCGAATTATATTTTGGAAGTGGCTAATTCCAATGTTAATGAAATGATTTTAGCCCTTCGGGGTCTTTTACTCAAAGAATAAGGGAAATAGGGAGTATTATCTAACATTTCCCTCTAATGCAAGATTAAAATAACGGTTAACTTAATTTTATGGATTTTGTGCAAAATAAATAAATCAACATTATTTTAATCTTTTGTGAGAGGAAAAAAGAGAAGATTTGAAAGAAGTTCGGAAGTACGGAAACAAATACGAGTACTCAGGCCCGTCAAATAATATTTAGTGCCCCTGTTCTAAATTTTTTTGGAGGTCCTTCAATCACCGTATCCAGTTGTTTTAGGTTATTTTGATAAATAATACTACTCCGTAGTATTATAACAGACCCATAAATTGAAGTTAGCTTTCAAATTATTAGATATAATTTAATCCATAGACGGTGCATTATTAAGGGTCATATAATAAATTAATAGGCAAGTACAAAGTTCAAATCCAAACCCAACCCCAAAAATAATACAAGAGCACAAAAACTTGCATGCCAAGGGATTCGAACCTCTGCCCTTAGGGGCAAGGACACCTTATATTTCTACAGAATACCACTACTCCTCTATTACCTTCAATATCCTTTGATACTTATAATATATCTATATGTTGTTTTGACCTGATGAGGCCCTCTAACAAGTTGGGTCCCTGTTCTTGGAACAGGCTCAACGGGCTCTTGGACGAGCCTGCGAGTACTATTTTAATCGTTCGTGAGAAGAGAAAATGAGAAGTTTGAAAGAAGCTCAGAAGGAGGAGATAGACTACTGTCTCAAAAATAAATAAAGAGAGGAGCATCCTCAACCGGCAACTCCGTCGCTTTCACGCACCACCCTCGCCGTTGCCGTTCAGCTCCACCGCTCACCTTTCGGTTTTTGTGGCGCCCAACCACCATCCTCTCTCCTCCGTCGCCGTCGCCGTCGCCGTCGCTGTCCTAAAACCCTGTCGTCTCAAACTGAATAGAATCACAATATCTGCATCAACTAGGATAGAGAATGTCACTGAGATTCATAACCAAACAAAATCATACTTTACATATTCCACGAGGAAGTCGGCAAATGACAAATAGCAGAAGAGTAGGAGACCGAAGCAAGAAGAAGAGGGTTCACCACCTTGAAATCGTCACCGAAAAATGGAAAATCTTCTCCAAAATCCACTTTCTGATGGAGGTAATCAAATCTCAACCCGAAAATGTTATACCCATTAGAAATCTCGATCATTATAGACGTCAAATCAACCTCCCCAAACCCCATAAACTCTCTGATTTCCTTAAGAAATCCCCTGAAATTTTTGACTTTTATAAGGATTGTAAGGGGGTTTTGTGGGTTGGCCTGACCCACAAAGCTGAGGACTTGCTTGATGAAGAGGAGAGGGAGATTGAGTTGTATTCTGACAAGGCAGCCGAGTATGTTGCTAGGTGTTTGATGATGTCGATTAATAAGCGATTGAGAGTCGATAAGATTGCACATTTTAGGAGGGATTTTGGGTTGCCATTGGATTTTAGAAAAGATTGGGTGCATAGGTTTCCTAGTCTTTTTAGGGTGGTGAAATGTGGGGATGACGGCGACGATGAGACCGAGTATTTAGAGCTAGTAGAGTGGAAAGATGAGTGGGCAGTGACTGAATTAGAGAGAAGAATTGGGAGTCTTTGTGGGGAGGAGCTGTGTATGTCGTCTCCGGGAATGCTTTCGTTGGCATTTCCTATGAATTTCCCTCCTAATTTTAAGGATGTGTACAAGTTTAGTGGCAAGTTAGAGCAGTTTCAGAAGAGGGAGTATTTGTCTCCTTATGCTGATGCTCGAGGGCTTGCGGCTGGATCACATGAATTTGATAAACGGGCTGTAGCTATCATGCATGAATTGCTTAGTTTTACTCTTGAGAAGAGGCTGGTGACTGATCATTTGACGCATTTCCGTAGGGAGATGGTGATGCCTCAGAAGCTGATGAGGTTGTTGTTAAAGCATTTTGGTATCTTTTATGTTTCAGAGAGGGGGAAGCGGTTTCATGTGTTTTTGAACGAGGCATATGAACGTTCGGAGTTGATTGAGAAATGTCCTTTGGTTCTTTGGAGGGAAAAGGTTCATAGTCTCATTGGGTATAGAGGAAAGAAACAGAAGGCCGCTACTTTTGAGGAATTATCGGATGTCGAGGATAAGAACTTGTGGAACAGCGAATCTGAGGATGAGGGATCTCAGATGGACTTTGATCAGAAAAGGGCTATTTGTGTTTTGGACGATGACTTCCTCCTTGCTGATGATGATGATGCTGAGATGGATGTTGATGAGGTGTCCAGAGCATACAAGGATGGCTGACTGTATTCAGGTCATGATCTACTTTGTATTCTCATTATGCTCGTGTGCATGCCTCGTTATACTACTCAGTGGGTCTTTTGTGAGACAATCTCACATATAAGACCAACCAAATCCTTATTATCAGAAGCCTGTTATCGATAACGCATCCAGTTTCCATTTTCTGTGTATTAATTCCTATCATTGCCCATGAATTTTGACTGGTTAGTAGGTAGTCAGGCTTTTGAAACTAGCTTTACTATACAGATAGCAGATCTATGTGTTCCCTTATCGCTGTACTGTACTGTTTTGTTTTTGTTTTTGTTTGCTTAGGAACCGTTTCAAACAACTCTTCTTTGCTTTTCGTTTAGTAGTCCATCCTCAATGAACTTGTGGTAAGATAAGGGTCAGATATCTACCTGTGATGTTATGCAATGACTGTCTCAGTGTACATTGACTACAATCTATGCTACTTGGACTCGACTCGACTCGACTCACTCAAGTACATATCCAAGTATCACATTCACAATGACTCAAATTTGAAGACATTGGGCTCCTTTTAAAAAAATGAGGATACAACAAGGTCACATATTCAGTTTCAGTTCTGTCAGGTGTCGGACTCTACAGTTGGCATAAGATTATGATCTTATGGATATGAGCAATGGCTAAGTTCGTTTGTACTTTTGCTCTTTCTTGTCATCAGTTTTCCATATTTATGCATTCACCCTTTTTCATCTTAGATACTCCGTATTTTAGTGTTAGTTCAAAACACAAAGACGTTGATATCATTTACTCACTATTAGGTATTATGTTTTTGTTTTATCATTTAGTTGACGATCTTTACCACAACCCCAGGTCATTTTGGACAAATTATCTGGATTAGTTTTGAAGACAAGAAAGCTATGGAAGGCACAATTGAAGCAATCAACGTCGTGGTGTTATAAGGATCTTTTGTTTTGCCTTCTTATTTCCAGTCCTGTTGCTATAGAAGCCTGTGGAAGAGAGTGCTAAAGATGTGGGAAAAGTATTCTTGGTTCCTCTATGAGGAAGAAAATGGAATATTGTGATTCTCTCTTCCTTTGTTGAAGTTAAAGCAGGAAACGTAATATATGAGAAGAACGTGCTCCAAAGACGGTGATTCATCCGTAACTTTCGGAAAAATAAACTGTCTGATAGGAAGAAAGTCGATATGAGAACAAGGTGCTCCTTTCAGATTTTTTTTTTGTGGAACTGCTTGTCGAATGGAGTATTAGCGTGGAGTTCTCAGCATCGATGGCCAACTTCAACTGAAGAGGTATTTCTCAGAATCCTATCTACATCCTGTAATGCAATGTGCTTGGTGTTTCAACCCTGCGTCATTGCGATCCCATCGTTGAACTGCTAGCATTTTGGCGAACAGTTTTTGTTTCAGTCAATTCTGGAGAAGTATGTTTCATGAATCACTCACTTAAAATAAAAGAAACTATTGACAACATTGTCACTCTATCTTATGCCCATTATCTTATGTCTCATCATGGAACTGCATCTGCATCTGTATATGTTAATGTGTAGTGTACATTCAATCCCATTACCTTCCTGCTAGCAGTGCAGTGCCCTTAAAGTGCTAGCTTTGCATTTCCGATCAGCTTGATTCTGGAACCACAAAACTGAAAGACATCATTGACGAAAGTCGACCTAGTTCTGCTTGGGCTATGGATAATCTAAGAACATAATAAGTATGTAGATAGTAGACAAAAAAACTCATTGATAGTAATGACATGCTGTTTAATGATATATATCACTGATCAATGTACCCTCAAATTTACATCATCATATTAAATAATATAGAAAGAGTATGTATTATATGAAGTCTGTTTTGACCTATATCAGTTTGTAGATTATATTATACTAGTACTAGTTCAATAAGCCATGACATGAGTGGTGTTGGTATCATAGCTAACCAAGTAAGGTTTCCCCCTTTCCCTCAAAACCTTAACCAAATCAATACACATACTCTTCACAACACCCTTACAGTTACTCTGCAACAACAGCATACACTTGCCTACACCATTCCACTTCCTTACCAATTCCACAACCTTCTCATCCCGAAACTTATAACACACACTCCAAAGCACCGTTGCACCATGCTCTGTCACCTTCTCCGACACTTTCATCAGCCGCTTTACTATCTCTTCGATACACTTATCTTCCTTGCCTATTGCATTCCGCCCCTCCCTCGTCATGGCCACTATTTCCAGCACCTCCATTATTCTTGAAACCACCGCCTTGTTATTCAACCTACCTTTGTGACATAGGATCTCTCCTACCCTCTTCACCATGTCTAGTCTCACCAGCTCCTTAATCAGTGGTCTCGAGTTTTCTGCTAACGTGATTAGTAGCCCTAATCCAGTTTCATTAGCAGAATCGTCATCACACTTGACTAAATTGTAGGCTTCAGAAATCAAAGCGGGCGTCTCAACGACCGTTCTTTTTGATTCGCTATCATGACTGACAATTCTGAGTAAAATCTTTGCTGTTGCAATCCTGCTGTCAAGGGTTCCATTTTTCATCACAAAGACTAACTTTGGCAAACAATTGATTAGCTTTTTCAGCACCACCACATCAGTAACAGCCAAATCTAGAAGAACCAACACCATCCCCAAACTCCCAGCTTTACCGTTGACTTGGTCAAACAACTCCACCATTCTCATAACAGTATCCACCAAACCCTCAGACCTCTCCAAAACCCTACAATACTCGTCACTTTTCTTAGCTTCCAAGCAAACTTCCCTAATAGAATCCTCAAATTCCTCAGACTTGACCAAAACCCTACAAGATTCGTCCGAGGACTTTGCTTGGCTAACAAGTTTTCTAAAGTAGAGAAGGGAGTCATGACCTCGATTGTTGTAAGCGGGCCAAAGGTTGATGAGGCGAAGAAGGGTGAGGTTAGGGACAAAGGAAGGAGAGGAAAGAGGTTGCATGGTGGCGGGGCAGGTGGTATGGCCGGTTTCGAGCCAGCGTTGGATGCTAGAACGGTCGTAGGTGATTCCTGTGGACAAGGATACCGGGGATTTCATGACCTCCATTGATATAGGACATTTGAAGTAACACGGTATTGATACACACAGCTCATTTCTCACCATTTTTGATGATGTATTCTTGGCTTTGAATGTGGGTGTGTTTGTTAGAGTGCAAGAAAATAGAAATCATAGAGATGATATATACTCCTGTATAAATAAAAAAAGTCAAAGAGTCAAAGGGAGAGTGGTTTTAGTCAAAGAGAATTTGGAATTTAGTGCAGAAGTGTGTAAATTTTTAGGAAAAAACAGCTGTGGATTAGGGGTGTTTTTCATGTGATAGCTTTGACCCGGTCTAATTTCTACTAACTCTAATTCTAATTCATGGGGTAAGAAAATTGATGAAGTTGTAATGGGGTTTGTTGGGATTTTAATGGTTTTGAGGCGGTCCAAGTCTGTGTATTAGTAGGTGTTTTAATTGACTACGAGTACATATATTAACTTGAATACTTGTTCTTTTAAGAGAACAGTTCATCTCTGGTATATCCGTCTTAAGGATTACAACGAGACAAACAATATTTTATTTGGTTAGATAAGATCATAAGAGTCATAAGATAATTGTTTTGCTAGTATCTATAACTTTTATGAGCTTTGTTTTTGTCTTAATCTCTTATTTGATCTGTTATAGGTTTGTGATAAATATCTTCATCGTAAACAAGAAGTTGGTGTTGATATGATTGCATGAGTTGAGGTGTAACAAAGAAGAGATCATTTTATTTTATTGTTTCCTTCCTTTCCCACTACGTGAATCATGTTAGAAAAGAGTTGTTAAAGTCGTTACTAACCTATGTTATTTTGCATGGAGTGATGAGAATCGAACTCCAACTTTATATTTGGAGTAAAGGATAATTAATAGTTGATGACGCCACTATAAGTTTGTAATAGTACACAATCTCTCGCTAATCTTATTGTAAGACCTTTTTTGTATAGAGGGTGTTATGTTATAGTTACTCTTCTTATATTATCACGTACCCTTTCGATACTCGACACTCGGCACTTGGACAAGGGTATAAGTGTATAACATTTCAACACCTCATTTAAAGCCAAATTATGGACGTTTTTCATAAAATGGTCGCGTCCAACATTGAGACATGTGTTTGTATTTGTGTCTGTGTCGGATATCTTTAAATGAGTCCAAGTAGATAGATGATCGATCTACTTGAACTCTTGAAGCAATAAAAATAGTGGAAGTGAAGAAGATGTGAAAAGAAGTCAATTGTGGAATACAGTAACATTTATTTTAAGAAAGGCATCTTAGTGGAGGCGTAGAAGTCAATTGTGAAGAAGCCGTCTGCTGCGTTCTTGTGGAGGTATACTTTGTTCATTTCTAAAAAGGTTGTGTGGATCAACCTTCTTCTTAATCTTAACTAACCTATCAAAGTTACCCAAGAAATACTTCTTCCCATATACTTCCCCTTCTTTGTAACTCCACTTTCCTGTTACACCAATGTCAATGTCCCTATAGTTAAGGAATGCACCCCTTGGATTTTGGGACACATAAGGTCTCATAAACTCATACCACTCCCTTATTATACCCATGTTCTTCTCCTCAATATCTCTCCCTGCTTCCTTCCAACTCATAAGGTGCTGAATCTTGTACAAATTTCCTTTCCTGTGTGGGAATGCCGTATCCGTTGCTGGGATCTCCTTCATTCTTCCTCCATACGAACTCCACGCCATCACCGGTTTCTCTAGTTCCATCAGTCTCTTCCAAACAAGCTCCAAATCTTGTTTCTCAATCGGCTTCTGTACGTAATCTGATTTCGACTTCTGGTAACTCGCGCTATAATTCCTGCTTAGAAGGACTTCATATGGAGTTCCCTTCTCATGGCCCGACCAAGATAATAAACCTTCCCCCCAACTCATTTCCTCGCAGTCTTCTTTCTTAATACGCAATTCTGGAAGTTTGGTGTTGAGTAGATTGAATAAAGTTTCCGAATCTCCCAGGAAATACGCTAGAAACATAGCCCCGACAGTTGAATTCCCTTTGTTTATGGGATCGTTCTCAGCTTGCACTATCAGCCTCATAAACAGGTTTGGATCAATGTCTTGCATAACAGACTGCCATTTGTAAACAACATCAGTCAGATTATCAGCCAGAACCCTCTTAACCTTAAAAACCGTCACTTTTTCCGGAACTGTCACAAGATTAACTTTAAAAGACAGCGCAACTGCGAAACTAGCGCCGCCACCACCCCTGATTGCCCAAAACAAGTCTTCACCCATGGAACTCCGGTTTAGAATTCGACCCTTGTAATCAACCACCACAGCATCTATTATATGATCGACTGATAACCCGTATTTTCTGAGCATAAAACCATAACCACCCCCAGTAAAATGGCCACCGACTCCAACAGTAGAGCATACGCCTGCAGGAAATCCATGCACATTGCTCTGCTTAATGATGTTATAGTAAAATTCACCCAAGGTTGCCCCAGCCTCAACATAAGCCGTGTTTGAGACGGTGTCGACACTTATGTTTCTGAAGTGGGTCATGTCAAGTATGAGAAAGGGGTCGTCTGAGACGTAGGACAGGCCATCGTAGTCGTGACCTCCTGATCGGATTTTGAGATGCAGTCGGAGTTTGTTTGAGCATATGACAGAGGCTGAAACGTGAGACGGGTTCAGTGGGGTGATGATTAGTATAGGTTTTGGTGTTGTTGGGGAGGCGAATCTTAGATTTCTGATGTTGGATTGTAACGCAGTGGTGTAGTGTCTGTTACCCTTTGAGTAAAGGATGTTTGACATGTTATGTGAAGGAGTTATTGTTTGTTTATTTAGGCATTGGAGGAGATTGTTGTATATATCATCATCTGATGATGATGATGATGATGATTTTGCTAATGAGAATAATAAAGACAGAGTAAAGAGAGTGAAGAATATTTGTTGGAAATTAAATGTTGGTTTCATTTTAATTTGTAAATTCAGAGTTTACTTGTGCTTGTTAGATGATGACCATGCCCATTATTTTGCTATTTAAAACAAATAATTAGTCATGAAATTGATTGTGATTCAGTGTAAATAATGTACTGTAGGAGTTGATTCTTTTTTTAAAACTTAATTATATCCATTTAAGCAAATAAAAATAAATTGACAAGATATGATCCTAGGAATTAGCAAGGAGTTCTGTTTCCTTAATGAATTTTTACAATATGCTTCCAGTTCAAGAAATTTGTTGGAGCTAAAGATCCATAGTTTACAAATCAATATGCAAAGTTACTCCCTTCTTTCCATTCAATTGTTTGTCTTTGATTAAAATATTTTCCACAATGAATATAAAAGTCAAACAATTGAATGGAACGGAGGGAGTATTACTTAATTATTGCTCTATTTCCTAAACCACGTATTGAGAGAAATTAGTATACTTCGATATAAATAGTACTTCCTCCATTCATCCACTCTTTACCTTTCTTTTTTTTGACACTATTCACACTTGTGAGAATCTCCGATATTCTCGATAATCTATAAATGAGAATATAGTCATCTGAGATTTTGTTTGAGTCGTTTTGTGAGTACATTAAGAATATCAAATTTTTATAATTTTTGCTAATGTAAAATGAAATATATCGCTAGTGTAAAACACATCTCAACAAATGTGCCAAAATGAATAGTGAAGAGTGTATTTGAATGGATGGAGTAGATACTATTATCAATATCAATGGTTGTAGTTCCTGTATATTTCCATCGACAACAAAGCACATATAATCATATAAGGAACTTTTTATTCTTCCTTAATGGTAAAAGTTTCATACATTTATCGGGAGTCCCTTTTTTTCTCTCTTTTAAATGTATGAAACCGGTTTCTTAAGAAACCGGTTTCATATAAGGAGCTCCTTATTTTCTATCACAATGGTTAAGGAGTTCCTTATATGCCATGAAACTTCTTATTAAATATCACCATCGCTATTGACCAAAGAGTATCTACTAGATTACTAGATACAGAGTAATAAATTGACAAATATAGTACTCCCTTCGCTTCTTTATGATGTTCCACATTTGATTGTGGGAAGAAATTAAGAAAATGAATATTTGTGGAGGAAAATGAAGATAGAGAAAAGGAAGTGGGGTCACAAGCAATAAAAACCACAAAATATTTACTAAAAAGGAAAGTGAAACATCATGCACTTTCCTTTACCCCATAGGTTCTTTTCTAATAGGTAAAAGCCTTCCATTTCCGTCAAATGACCTGGCCTCTCCTGGCTCTTCTACCGTCCGGGTTCCTCTAACGAGATATAAATAACCTCCCTATGCTATGCTCCCTCGGCGCGGGCCTACCACGCTTCGCGCCTGCGGCGTTTTCGCTAGACGGTCTTTGCCAGTAGTGCCATCCTCCCCGATGGCTGTATGGGCGGGTTGTCCCTAGCTGTCGCGTTCTGTTAGGCTATGTATGGATTAGAGGAACAAATGTAGTTAAATGGGACAGCAGGCGGGTTACACGTTCCACTGTGCCGGGATGTGAGGTGCAGGTGGTGATGATCACCCCGGGGTATGCGCTAGCGCCCTTGACAGGCACTCCAGGACCCGCCAACGCTCGTGAAAAACCCGGGTCTCGGTCGGTCCTCTATTCTCCCGACCGAATATGTAAAGTTTCCTAAAAAGGAAATGTGGAAGATCTTAGTGAAGGGGAGGGAGTAGTATTTACCTTATTCTTGATGAAATTTTACACGTAAGTAGTAAGTTTATTGGCGTCATTTGGTCTTTTGTCCCTAGTGAGTGTAATCAGGCTGCACATGCCCTCGCGCACGGAATGGCTGGTAGCTTTGGTAAACGCTCTTGGGAGGGCACTGGTCCGTCTTTTGTGAACACGATTGTTTCAACTGATTTATTGAATACTCCCTCCGTTCCAATGAATTGTTTGCCTATTTCATATTGGGACGTCTCAATGAATTGTTTGCCTTTCTATTTTAGAAATGTTTTTTATATGTAATTTGACCATTCTCATGAGTTTTGCTCCACATGTCACTTCCTCATTGGATCTCTTACTCATGGTGCTAAAATCAAAGGCAAACAATTCATTGGAACGGAGGGAGTATGATATAGTCCCGCGGCTTGGGATTTCAAAAAAAAAAAAAAATATATATATATATATGTACAGATTTCATTTATCCGTTTAGCAGATAGTAGATTGACAAATACATGTACCAATTTCATTTATTCATTTGATAAACCACTGTTCTAATAATCTATTCAATTTTTATTTATTCACATTTCAACAAAATGAGAAATTCTTGTCCCGTTACAAATTTGTGATGGATTAAATATTATACATTTGGTATGATAAAAGAGAACTAATTTGTTACTCCATGTTTTCTAAGTTTGTGTCATATAACCATGTAATACATTTAATCCATCAATGATTTGTGACGGATATAAGGAGACACGGTATTGACCACATTGCATAATATGACTTGTTATAAAACGAGAGAGAAAGGAAAAGTAAAGAGAAAATAGAGCGAGAAAATATGTGAAAGAGTTGTCTTATTCATGTCATTGAGAGAGATATATATAGTACATCAATAATGATAAGGGAGTTTACATATGGGTCAAAAGCCCAATGGACATTCACCTAATATGATTTTATAACACTCCCCCTTAAATGTACATTACGGAATAATATGTCTCATAAAAACCTCACTCGAAAAAAACCCCGTGGGAAAAAAACTAGTGTAAAATAGAGTATATTATTCCTCAAACACGCATATGATGCTGCCTCATCAAAACCTTTCCATGGAAAACCCAGTGGGACAAAACCATGGATAAGGAAAAAGAGTACAGCGCGTGCATACTCCCCCTGATAGTTACATCACTCGGAAAATAACAATATTATCCATGATATGACGATGAATCTCGATCTTTGAAATAACAATCAACATGCTTGAGAAACTTCATAGATGTCTTCGATAATAAGAAATTTATCATTGATCTTCAAATAATTATACGGATAATATGAAGATAGTCTTTGATTGTTGCGTCTTCATCCAAATATAACTTCAAATGTGTTATGAAATCATATTAGGTGAATGTCCATTGGGCTTTTGACCCATATGTAAACTCCTTTATCATTGCTGATGTACTATATATATCCCTCTCAATGACATGAATAAGATAACTCTCTCACATATTTTCTCGCTCTATTTTCTCTCTACTTTTCCTCTCTCTCGTTTTATAACACGTTATCAGCACGAGACTCTGAAAACTGAGCAGAGAACAACTGAGTGGAGTTCATTTTTTTTTTCTCAATCCTTGTATCTTTTAAACAAGGAGTTCATTATTTTCTTTTTCAATCTTTGCATCTATTAAGCAAGAAATTCGTTAATTTTTCTCTCAATCCTTGCATCTCTCAAGCAAGGAATTCGTTAATTTTTCTCTCAATCCTTGCATCTCTCAAGCAAGGAGTTCGTTATTTTTTTTTCAATCCTTGCATCTATCAAAGCAAGAAGTTCATTATTTTTTCTTGATCTTGCATCTTTATAGCAAAGAAGTCGTATTTTATTTCTCAGTCCTATATTAAGAAGTTAATTCATGTCTTTTGAAGATACACATCTGATCTATTATTACCTTATGACTATAAGAAGATCATAGTATATATATGGGGTATTTTCAATGCATCTCCATATTCGTATCTCTATGACAAAGAAATTATACTCATATTAAAGTAGTCGTTTTAACGATTGAAATATATACTTTAAAGCATAATAGTTAAGTTCCTATGATACTAATATTTTGTTTATCTCTTTGTCAATATATTTTTAAAAGGAAACTTTGACAACTTTATATTATTTCAACAATATAATTTAGATGTTAATTTGGATGATTATCTAAACTACACATTTCCTAAAATTATAGATTTTGATATCATAAATATTTAATTTCTATAATAATATATTCTCTACCTTATTATAGCTATGTAGTTATGGTAGTAAAATTTTCGTAATTACGGTAATAATCTTTCTATTTTGCTACATATTATATTGTATGAAATAGTGATGACCATCCTTAGAGTATTACAAATTCGTAGTGACATGATATACTTACTATCAGGGGCGGACCTAGGGGTGCGCACAGCACCCCACGTGCGCACCCTTCGATTTTCAATTTTTTTTTTTTTTTTGAAATACTGAAAGATCAGGTACTTGTATAATTTAAGTGGGGATAAAACAAATGAAACTGCTGTGGTGCATTGGCAAGGAGTGTGGTCCTTGGTATTGTTGGCGGGGGTTCAAATCCCCCCATGCTCTGTTTTTCGCCTGTCTACCTACTGACCTTTCTTTTTCTTTTTTTCCGTCTTCTTATCCCTCATCACTATTAGTCTATTGTATTTAAAAAATTTCAAACCTAATTTCAAAATTCTCTTTTCTCAATCATCAATTTTAAATCCTAATCTGCATACTTTGTAATTGTCAATTTCTAGGTTTTGTTTTGTTAATGTCAATTATGAATTACAGAGTACTTGTTTATTTAAATACAACTCCAAATTGTGAAACCTGATTTTGGATTTATTTATTAAATACAACTCCAAATTGTCAATTTTTTTTGATGTTATTTATTTGTTAGTTTGTCATTAATTCTTTATTTTGGGTTCTAGGTTTTTCAACATTTCAGATATATTTTTATGTCAATTTTTGGGTGTTGTTCGTTGATGTTAACTATACTAAATTAAATTAAATACTATGGTACTTATAATTATTATTCCCTCGGTTGTCATTGATATGTTTCACATGTTCTTTCTTTTAAGTAATCGTATTGGTTTCATTTCTTTCACTTTATATTTTGTTACCGTATAATATATCAGTTTCATAGTGTTTCACCTATTTCAAATTATTTACGAAAAATTTAGTTGCTTTTATTTAATATTTATAGTTTAACCAACGATATACAATTATGTGACGGCACCATGAATTTTCGTTTTTAATTAATTAAATCTACGTTTTTTTACACAAATTCTCGCATGAGACGATTTTAAAAGTGAACCCCCTCTCTTGAATTCCTGGGTCCGCCACTGCTTACTATTAGCAATTTAGAATGTTAAAATTTTCATAATTATGTTCATTATTTTTAAGTTATATTTGTCACGCATAATTTGCATTTCATTGTAAGTTGTTTAGTGATGATTTAATGTGAGATTGTCTTCTATCATTTTAATGCGAGACAATCTCCTATCAATTTTTTTTTGTTATTACAATGTGAGTAAGTCTCCTATCACATTAATGTGAGACGGTATTTTATCGGTATAATGGGAGATGATTTCTGTAAATTTACGATCTTCGATCGGTATAAGTTCAGTCAAGTCTTCCATGAGTTTAATGTGAGATAATTTATTTATGGACTAATCTTACTCATAATTATTCTCCAATTCCTTACTCTATGTGTAAGTATAAAATATCTCACTTCATAACTCTTAAATATTCATTTGAGTAATTACTCAAACAGAATATATTGTTATATTTCCCAAAAGGATATTAATATATGACAGATCTTGCAAATTTACATGAGACACTAGAAGTGTTCCATTTTGCGAGATGAATATAAAGTTTGTGTCATATTGAGTAAGTTCAGCATTCAATAGTTTGGCATGCAATTGCTAATTATACATATTGAGATCAGCTAACTTCGCATATGCATTATTGCAATTAATTGCGAACAAATATCAACATTTGACATGAATTGATTAAGCATATGTGATCAACAAGTTCTTAAAAGTATGGGTTTAAGAATTGTGAATTAAAATTGACTATGAATGATGATATTTAGAGATCCAATTGCACATTACTCGAGGTTGAATAAATATATTTTAAGTTCAATTCTACGAATTGATCGATATTGTTTTAAGTGACTTTGAGACCACATATCAAATACGAGTAATTTGTGTTATTAGAATTCACAATTTGATCGTTATCATGTGAATAAATTGATCTCTTAAATTTGGCATTTAGAATTAGCCATTAAAAGTCAATTATTTTATGAATCACGTACTCCCCGAAATATATCATAATCTTGCAAAAATACCCATCAATGAAATCTTATTTGCATATGATATGATAAACGCATTCTAAGACGGTTAAGTAAATGATTGCAATCTATCTTGAATATTTTTTTTACCACCTTAGGGGGAGAAAGTGAATGACAAGTTGGTAAAACAAAAGAAGTTTTATCAGATCAAATTACGCGTTATTTATCGTGTACAGTAATATATAAGTAGAATGACGATTCTACAAAATTACATCGATAAGAAATGGCTACACATTTGTGCACAATATCAAGTGGCCTATTGAATAAGGATTTTATAAATCCGTACGACCGTCGACATATTTATTGGTATCAATGAGCTCATAATCTTGAAATTCGTCAAATTTATTGATGATATTGAAAAGTATACAATACAGTTTGCATATCGAGTCATCATGTTGATATATAGAAACTAAGTATATCATTTCATATTAGTTTTCTTATCACATCGTTGCATCATTTCATATTCATATAGTAAATTTAGTCGCATATTATATTCGTACAAATTATTGATAATCTGACTATACTTTGAAATGTTGAAATGATATTTGGATGAAGACGCAACAATCAAAGACTATCTTCATATCATCCATATAACTATTTGAAGATCAATGATAAATTTCTAATTATCGAAGACATCTATGGAGTTTATCAAGTATGATGATTATTATTTCAAAGATCGAGATTCATCGTCACATCATGGATAATATTGTTATTTTCCGAGTGATGTAACTATCAGGGGGAGTATGCACGCGCTGTACTCTTTTTCCTTATCTATGGTTTTGTCCCACTGGGTTTTCCATGGAAAGGTTTTGATGAGGCAGCATCATATGCGTGTTTGAGGAATAATGTGCTCTATTTTACACTAGTTTTTTTTTCCCACGGGGTTTTTTTTCGAGTGAGGTTTTTATGAAACATATTATTCCGTAATGTACATTCAAGGGGGAGTGTTATGAAATCATATTAGGTGAATGTCCATTGGGCTTTTGACCCATATGTAAACTCCTTTATCATTGCTGATGTACTATATATATCCCTCTCAATGACATGAATAAGATAACTCTCTCACATGTTTTCTCGCTCTATTTTCTCTCTACTTTTCCTCTCTCTCGTTTTATAACAAAAAGTTCAAAGTATAGTCAGATTATCAATAATTTGCATGAATATGATATGAAATGATGTAATGATGTGATAAGAAAACTAATACTCTATGAAATAATATACTTAGTCTCTATATGCACATGTTGACTCAAATATCCATAAATTGGATTAATTTCAGGATTATGAGCTCATTGATACCAATAAATATGTCGACGGTCGTCCGGATTTATAAAATCCTTATTCAATATGCCACTTGATATTGCGCACAAATGTGTAGCCATTTCATATCGATGTAATTTCGTAGAATCGTCATTCTACTTATAAATTACTGTACACGATAAATACGCGTAATTTGATATGATAAAACTTCTTTTGTTTTACAAACTTGTCTCTCACTTTCTCCCCCTAAGGTGGTAAAAAAAATATTCAAGATAGATTGCAATCATTTACTTAATCACCCTAGAATGCGATTTATCATATCATGTGCAAATAAGATTTCATTGATGGGTATTTTTGCAAGATTATGATATATTTCAGGGAGTACGTGATTCATAAAATAATTGACTTTTAATGGCTGATTCTAAATGCCAAATTTAAGAGATCAATCTATTCACATGATAACGATCAAATTGTGAATTCTAATAGCACAAATTACTCGTATTTGATGTGTGGTCTCCAAGCCACTTTAAACAATATCGATCAATTCGTAGAATTGAACTTAAAATATGTTTATTCAACCTCGAGTAATGTGCAATTGGATCTCCTAATATCATCATTCATAGTCAATTTTAATTCACAATTCTTAAACCCATACTTTTAAGCACTTGTTGATCATATATGCTTAATTAGTCCATGTCAACTTTTGATATTTGTTCGCAATTAATTGCAATAATGCATATGCGAATTGAAGTTGGTTATATCTCAATATGTACAATTTGCACTTAGGAGTACATGCCAAACTATTGGATGCTAAACTTATGATTAGCTATTACTCAATATGACACAAAACTTTATATTCATCTCGCCATATAGAACACTTCTAGTGTCTTATGTAAATTTGCAAGATCAGTCATATATTAATATTCGTTTGGGAAATATAACGATATATTCTGTTTGAGTAATTTCTCAAATGATTAATATTTAAGAGTTAGGGAGTGAGATATTTTAGACTTACAGATCGAGTAAAGAATTGGAGAATAATTATGAGTAAGATTACTCTATAAATAAATTAGTCTCACATTAAACTCATGAGAGGCTTGACTGAACTTATACCGATCGAAGATCGTAAATTTACAGAAATAATCTCCCATTATATTGATAAAATATCGTCTCACATTAATGTGATAGGAGACTTACTCACATTATTGTAATGACAACAAAATTGTTTAGCCTTAATTTGATAGGAGATTGGCTTGCATTAAATTGATAGAAGACAATCTCACATTAAATCATCACTAAACAACTTACAATGAAACGCAAGTTATGCGTGACAAATATAACTTTAAAAAAAAATGAACATGATTATGAAATTTTTTAACATTCTAAATTACTAATAGTAAGTATATCATGTCATTACGTATTTGTAATACCCTAAGTCCCTAATGATGATCATTTCTATTTCATAGAATATAATACGGAGTATGAAGAAAAATAGAAAGATTGTTAAAATAATTACAAAATATTACTACCATAACTACATTGCTATAACAAGTTAGAAAATATACTATTATAGAAATTAAATATTTATGATATCAAAATCTATGACGTTAGAAAATATGTATTTCGATAATCATCCAATTTACCATCTAAATCATATTGTTGAAATAATATAAAGTTGTCAAAGTTTCCGTTTAAAAATATATTGACAAAGAGATAAACAAAATACTATTATGCTTTAAAGTATATATCTCAATCGTTAAAACGACTACTTTAGTATATATAATTCTTTGTCATAGAGATACAAATATGGAGATGCATTGAAAATACCCCATATATATAAGTCATAAGGTAATAATAGATCTCCTTATAGTCATAAGGTAATAATAGATATGTGTATCTTCAAAAGACATGAATTAATTTCTTAATATAGGACTGAGAAATAAAATACGACTTCTTTGCTATAAAGATGCAAGAATCAAGAAAAAATAACGAACTTCTTGCTTTGATAGATGCAAGGATTGAAAAAAATAACGAACTCCTTGCTTAAGAGATGCAAGATTTGAGAGAAAAATTAACGAATTCCTTGCTTAAGAGATGCAAAGATTGAAAAAGAAAATAATGAACTCCTTGTTTAGAGTCTCGTGCTGATAACGTGGTATAAAACGAGAGAGAAAGGAAAAGTAGAGAGAAAATAGAGCGAGAAAACATGTGAGAGAGTTGTCTTATGATATATATAGATGCATGATAAGGAAGTTTACATATGGGTCAAAGCCCAATGAACATTCACCTAATATGATTTTATAACAAATGGATTATTGTTTGACAGTGCGACAGAGGGTTTGCATAATATGGGAAGTCGGATTGGAGTATTATATTCGGCCTCATCTATCATCATCAATTTATGACTGGTTTAAAAGGCTACAATTTCTAATTACATAGAGTACAAATTTTGGAGACATGATGTCAAGGAATAAGGGAAGGTTAGAGTCAAACGCATGAGAACGCGACTTCTCTCTCATTTCATTTCCTGAACATGATTACATCTTATTGTGACCTAGAGTTGGTATACTTTGTTCATATCTAAAAAAGTTATGAGGATCAACCTTGCTCTTAATCTTAACTAACCTATCATAGTTACCCAAGAAATACTTCCTCCCATACACCTCCCCTTCTGTGTAACTCCACTTTCCTGTTACACCAATGTCAATGTCCCTATAGTTTAGGAATGCACCCCTTGGGTTTTGGGACACATAAGGTGTCATAAACTCATACAACTCCCTTAACACCCCAACATTCTCATCATCAATTTCCTTCCCTGCTTCTTTCCAATTAATCGAATACTGAATCTTGTACAAATTCCCTTTCCTGTGAGGAAACGGAGTCTCAGAAGCCGCGATCTCATTCATCCTTCCCCCATAGGAACTGAAAACAAGGAACGATTTTCCTACTTCCATCTTCTTCTTCCACAGAAGCTCCAAATGTTGTTTCTCAATCGGTTTCTGAACGTAGTCTGATTTTCTCTTCAAGTAATCAACCTTTGAACTCCGATTCAGAAGGGCTTCGAATGGACCATTTACGTCCTCTCTTAACCAAAACAATAAAGCCTTGCCCCAACTCAGTTCCCGGCACTCTTCTTTCTTTATACCTAATTCTGGCAATTCAGTGTTCAACAGATTAACCAGTGTCTCTGCATTTCCTAAGAAATGTGCTTTGAATGTAACACTGACAGTCACATTTCCTGTTTTATCCGCAGGCTGAATCAACAGTCGAATGAACAGGTTTTCATCAATGTCTTTCATAACAGACTGCCATTTGTAAACAACATCAGTCACATTATCAGCTGCTGACCTCTCAACACTAAAAACCGTCACAGTTTCAGGAACGGGAACAAGTTTAACTGTATAAGACAGGACAACAGCGAAACTAGCAGCACCGCCACCTCTAATGGCCCAAAACAAATCCTCGCCCATGGAGCTCCGATTAAGGATCCGACCCTTATAATCAACCACCACAGCATCTATGACATGATCGACTGTCAACCCGTATTTTCTAATCATATGACCATAACCACCCCCACTAAAATGCCCTCCAATTCCTAGAGTAGTACATAACCCTGCAGGAAATCCATGCACATTACTGCTTTTAATAATCCTGTAATAAAATTCTCCCAAACTTGCACCTGCCTCGACATAAGCCGTTTCTGCCACGGTATCAACACTTATGTTTCGTAAATTGTTCAAGTCGAGTATGAGAAAGGGGTCGTTTGAGACGTAGGATAGGCCGTCGTAGTCATGGCCTCCTGTCCTGATTTTGAGATGTAAACCGAGTTTTCTGGCGCATATGATGGAGGCCGACACTTGGGGTGGGTTCCATGGGGTGATGATGAGTAGAGGTTTCGGAGTCGTCGGGTATGTAAATCTGAGGTTTCTGATGTAGGATTGTAAGACAGAAGTGTAGTTGCTGTTGTCTTGGGTGAAAAGAATGTTTGAGTTATTGTTTTGTGAATTAGGAGTAGTAATTCGGTTGTTTAGGCAATGGAGCAACTTGTTGTATGTATCATGAGATGATGATGATGATGATGATGATGCTGCTGCTGCTGCTGCTAAGGAGAATGAGCAGAGGATTAAGATGAGAAGAAGACTTTTTTTTTGTTGGAAATCATATTTAATCCTCATTGTTTTGGTTGTGGAATGTGGATCATATGTACGTGTTCACTAGTCTTCAGCTATTTAAATGCCGTAAAATGACATGAAATATATTGGTGATTTGTTGTGCACGAATTGGATGCACAGAAGGCATTGTTTAATCTAATCAAATCGAAAAGATATCATATCCTTAATTAGATGATACTCCCTCAGTTTTCTTCCCTTTATTTTGGAAGGAAATTAAGAAAAGAGCAAAAAAAAAAGAAAAAAAAAGTAAGGAGCAAATGAAAAGTAGTTGGATAGGACTTCTCCAAACGGTTCAATGTGAATACTATGACACGTTTTTCGGATGTTTTGGGGTCCGAAACAAAAAGTGCCGAAATCGCACGAGGTGCTAATAAGGTCAAATCAAATGACCACACAAAATTGGATCATCAGCAGAGACCATACGAGGGTCCCGACATCTGAAAAAACGGCGTGGATAGAAAATCGGTAAATTGTGAAAAGGCGACATATAGTTTTTGTTTTGACGTGAAATTTGACAAGGTACCTTCTGAAGCGTCCCAATAAATGTGACAAAAAAATCAAGATCAAATAAAACATGGTCCGTTAGGACCATCCTAACGGCTCAATTTGAAGCCTATAATAATACACGTTTTTCGGAGATTTTAGAGTCCAGAACAAAAAGGGCTGAAAATTGTACAAGGGGCTACTAAGGTCAAATCAAACGGCCACACAAAATTTGAGCATCAATAGAGACCATATGAGGATCCCGATATGTGAAAATGCGGGGTGGATAGAGGTTAGGAATATCCTGAAAAGGTGGCGTATAGTGTTTGTTTTGACCTGAAATTTGACAGGGTACCTTCCAAAGTGTCCCTTGACATGTGGCAAAAAAATCGGGACCAATCGAAACCTGGTCCGGTAAGACCCTCCAACGTCTCAAATTGAAGCCTATAATACACGTTTTTTGAATATTTTGGAGTTCGTAACAAAAAGGGTCGAAAATTGCACGATGTGCTACTAAGGTCAAATCAAACGACCACCCAAAACTTGAGCATAACAAAGACCATAAGAGGGTCCCAATATTTGAAAAAGCGACGTTGATAGAAAATCGGTAAATCGTGAAAAAGACTCGTACAATTTTTGTTTTGACCAGAAATTCGACATGGAACATTCTGAAGCGTCCCCAGTGATGTCGAATTTATCGCGAATCCCACCACCAAGTAAACTCACAAATCCTATACTATGGTAGCAAGGGTAAGTAAGGTCGATTTCCACAAGGGCGGTAATTCCAAACTTAGGTGTGCCACAATTCTAGACTAAATTCAAAGAGAACAAAGAAGGAGAATTATCGTGATTTAGTATGAAGTACGCTAGAGTCTACCATGTGAACTAAGATAGCAAGGAAGAACAAAAACAAGCAATGAAACTACGAGGTGAACGATAGTAAACAAAAGTTTTGGCTAGGTCGTGTCCACAGGTGTCTAAGCGATTAAGAAAGGAACGAGGGTGATGACGAGTTCAATTACCAAGACAATGTCCGGGCTCTTGCACTTAAACGGCCTCAAGGTCTCTGCTAAGAGACCCCGATAAACAACATACCATATCATGATCAAATGAGAAGACATCAAACATGTAATCATCACTATACACCTAACAAACAATTCATCGAACATGTTATATGCATAAAGTTGAAGGCAAAACAAACAACATCAAACAACACTCAATCCACCCTAATCACTCATTAATGACACCTAATCCCCCTACTAACCCTGGTAAAGATCTACTCACACATTCCTAAAGATTCATCAACATCTACACTAAGGAACAAAGATAAAATAAAATATTCATAATTGAAGAACAATAGAAATTGTGAATAAGAAAGATTAAACTAATTATAACAAGATTGAAATTAGAGAAGGTAGAGAAGAAGAAAAATTTACCAATCGATTATGGAAAATAAGAACTAGAGTTGAAAAGGAAGAAGTAGAGAAGCCAAATCTTCAATTACAACCCAAATAGATGAAGAACAATACAAATTAAACTAAGATTAAAGGGTGATTAAGAGAGGATCAAAAAGTTTTCTAGTATCTAATTAGTGCAAAGCTAGATGTAGGGTTTTGTCCTTAAGAAAGAGTTACAATAGGAGTATATATAGTGTTGGGGTCTAATTAATTAAGAAGTCCAAAAGAAAGAAGAATAGAAAAGAAAAGAAGGTGGGGCGAGCTGTGCCGCGACCGGCCGACCGTTTTGTGAAGGGGGAAATGGCCGGCCGACCATTTAAATATATGGTCGTTCAGACCCGCTCGCGGCCGACTAACCGTCACTTGGCATGGACCGGTCGTTTCCCATCATCTTCTTGACTTGTTTATCTTCCTTTGGCTTGTGTAATTGAGCCTTTCTTTTTGCCTTTACGCTTCATTCCGAGCCCAAACATGAAATCGACTCCTGATGGAGGGATTTGTCGTGGATCCCGACACCAAATAACCAACGAGCCTAGGCTAGGTAGCAAGGGCAAGTCAGGTCGAACCACAAGGACGGAAAAGGATTAGACTAGAGTTCACCTAAGAACTAGACTAAGTCACTAGGACACAAGGGAAGAGAATAGTTGAGAATTGAATAACTAAAACGATTACTAGACTAAGAAGCAAGACTAAACAAACTAAGACAATGAAAGGAAAGAAAACTATGACTATGAACAAAACTAGAACAACTAAAAGAATGAAAGCTAAGACTACGAATATGAAGAATTCAATAAGGAAAAGAGTAGGGTTAGGTCGGGTTCATAGATGTAAAGAACTAGTAGGGAAATCGAGGGTCTAGGTGTCATCTAGTTGCTAAGGTAAGTCCGCACTCTCGCGACAAGAACAAACCCGAAAACTCACGCAAGATGTTACTCAAAACAAGAGAATTCAACCACAAATCATGCATACAACAAGAAGGAAGAAACAAGCAAGAATAACATTGGTCACTACTACTCTAACAAGCATTTCATCAAACACATAGCATGCATAGCAAGAGATTAGCAACAAAGATTCAACCTTTACCCACAATCAACTCTAATCACCCAAGATTAACATCTAATCCCCCTACTAACCCCACAAGAATCTACTCACACATGACTAAGTCAAAACTAACATGAACTAGAGAAACCATCATAAGAACAAACATATTCATTATGCAAGACAAACAAGGAGAAACAGTAATCCAAAGATAAAGATTGAAACTTTAGTAACAATGAAAGATTAAGAGAAAAGAGACAAGAAGAATTATACCAAAGTAGAAGAGGAATGAAAAGATTGAAACTTGTATATAAGAAAACACAAAAACATCCACCAATGTCGTCAAGATTGATAGATTCTTCAAGAAATCCAATAATATACAAGTAACTTGCTAAGATTAAGCTATGATTAAGGAAATATTAAGGAAAGATTAAGGAGAGATTAGGCTAAAAGTAGGAGTTTTCTATCTAGGGTTTCGTGTCCAAAATATTACAAGAGGGTGTATATATAGGGTTACACAAATAAGGGAAATGAATCGACGAAGCGCGAGAGGAACAGAGACCTCATGATCGTGTTAGAAGGCTCCCGACCGTGAGCCACCCCCGTCCCGACCGTGAGACTGGCACTCACGGTCGTGACACCCTCTTGTCGCTAGTTCTCTTCTCGTCTTTACTTCATGACCTACTACACGGCCATGTAGCTTCACGGGTCGACTTCTTCTTACTTTTCCTTGGCCCTATGGATATCTCGTGACTCGGGATAGGTCCTTACGACGTAGAAATGGGCTTCAAAAGCCGCGTTCTTGCCATACGAACCTAGAAACACAAAATATCTCTAGAGAAGACATTAGTAGCACAAAAACCGCTTCTAAAAGCGATTAAACTAAGGAAAAACAAGTAAAGCAAGAAGGAAAGATGATATAAATTAAGCATATCAACTCCCTTTTTCCTTAAACCCGAAACATTGGGATTGTACTTGACTTTCCTTGACCCGACTTTGGCCCGCTTCCTTACTCGACTTTATTTGATTATTCTCGAGACGGTACCTATAAAATAAAAATTAGACAAAGCAGTACCGAAAACTAGAGAAATAACGAAAATAATTAAACTAAATAAACTAATTACTAAATAATAACTAAATCGAGCTATTTAATCATTTAAGCACACAAAATTGAAATGAATAAGAACATAAATGTGGATAAAATGACTATTAAAATGTCGTTTATCCCCCAGACATGTGGCAAAAAAATCAAGAGTAAATAAAACATGGTCCGGTTGGACCATTCGAACGACTTAGTTTGAAGCCTATAATACACGTTTTTTGGAGATTTTGGAATCCGAAACAAAAAGGGTTGAAAATCGTATGACTTGATACTGAGGTCAAATCAAATGGTCACACAAAATTCGAGCAACAACATACACCATATGAGGGTCCTATTATGTGAAAAAGCGATGTGGATAGAAAATCGGCAAATCATGAAAATGCGTGTATAGCTTTTGTTTTAATCTGAAATTCGACAGGGTATCTTCTTAAGCGTCCTCGGACATGTGGCAAAGAAATCAGGAGAAAATGAAACCTGATCCTATAGGATCTTCCGAACGGTTCAATTTTAAGCCTATACACGTATTTCGGAGATTTTGGGGTCCCGAACAAAAAGGGCCGAAAATTGAATGAGGTGCTACTAAAGTCAAATCAAATGGCCACACATAATTTGAGCATCAAGAGAGACAATATGAGGGTCCCGATATGTGAAAATGCAGCTGATACGAATTTTTTGCGGAAGCGGTTTTTGTAACGATATTTGTTTGCATGCGTGGTTTTGTAAATGAACCAAAAAAGACTCACTCACTCACACGAAACAATGGGATATTTGACGAACTAGACCTATAATTCATCAATAGCGAACGAACTCAAGACCTATTGAGTCGAACAAGTTAATACTCAAAACGCATTTTGAATAAAAATGGGAATCGCTAACAAGCAAACATGAATTTTCTTATTTTTCTTCCATCATGTTCTGATACCACTTATGATGCGTATACGCAGCGGAATTAAAAGAACAAGGATATATTCGACGAGCTAGACCTAGCTATAGCTTGACGAATTACGAGACCAAGCCAAGACCTATTGACTCGAGACTCAAGAAAACAACGCTAGAACAAAAACTCATTCAAGCGATGCAAACTGAATTGTTTACAACAATTTGAACAAACACTCGGTTTTTTTATATTTCTTCCAACTATCAATTACAAAATATCAAAGGCTATAAATAGCCAACTTGAAAAACTATTGAAATAACCTAAAAGCAACGAAGAGTTGTTCGTAAAACAACTCATTAAGACCAATACTTAAGCTAAATTAATACTCCGTACTCCTTATTGCAGCATTAAAACCTTTTATTAGCTAAGAAATAAAGAGACTCCTTTTATTAGCTAAGATAACGTAACAGATAAGTTGTAAATTTGTTACGGATTATTTGTCAACGGACCATTGTCGTGATTCTTCGAGACAAAATCTTTGATGACCATATTATATCGTATCAGCAGCGTGGATAGAAATTTGGTAAATCGTGAAAAGGCGGCGTATATTTTTTTTGACCTAAAATTCGACAGGGTACCTTCTGAAATGTCCCCAGACTTGTGGCAAAAAAGGTAGGAGAAAATGAAACCTGGTTCGGTAGGACCCTCTAAACGGTTCAATTTGAAGCCTATAATACACTATTTTCGGATAATTTGGGGTCCGGAACAAAAGGTGCCAAAAATTGAACGAGGTGAAAATAAGGTCAAAACAAATGGTCACACAAAATTTGAGCATCAACAGAGACCATATGATGGTTTCAATATGTGAAAAGTGATGTGGATAGAAAATCGGTAATTCTGAAAAGTCCTCGTATAGTTTTTGCTTTGATCTAAAATTCGATAGGATACCTTCTGATGCGTCCCCAGATATGTGGAAAAAAAATCCGGACCCAATGAAACCTTTTCCGGTAGCACCCTCCGAACAACTCAGATAAATTTAAAGACTATAAATAATACTCCCTTCGATTTTGAATGATCTTCCGCTTTGCTTTTGGAGAAGAAAATAAGGGGGGAGTATTATATCATTAAAAGTGATGGTGGATTGAAAAAATTAGGAGAGAAAAATATTATATTAATTAAATGAGAAAAAGTGGATTGAAAAAGTATGAGAGATGAATATTATATTAATTAATAAGAGGTAAGATGGTAAGGTTGTGTGAAAAATGTTTTTCCACAAATGAAAATAAGGAAGAAAAAGTGTTTCGGCCCATTTGGGAAACACAAAAACTTATATGAGACGATATGTAATCCCCTATAAATTCTAATGCAATACAGTGGCGGAAACACTGTAGATTTGGGATTAAAACACACTGATGTTCTATTTTTTTACAGAAAGAACGGCCAGTCAATACAAAGGTCACTTTTTACAAAAGGGCTAAAAATAAAAATTCTACAAATGGGTTTAACAATCCATAAATAAACATAAATCAAGCGGAGTAGGATCCACGTCACTCGCTAGCTCACACCAAACCCCGGAACAAATAATACTTGCCATGTTATAAACATAACAGCCACAATTCAGTGGGGAGCAACTCAGGTAATTCTCCTAGCCATATTACATAATATTAAAGCATAATTACTATTATATCAAAATAGTTGAAAATGGAAAACATTTAAAATGATACGGTAAAATACTTCAAAATGATTGCCAACCTGCAAATCAATGTCAATCAATAACAATAACGGCGTTATGGAAATCAATCAGTGTAATGGAATAGACTTTCACCAGGATCATACTAAACTAGGTTCGAGAATTCAGTCAAAACAAATTAGACTTCGATCTCTAACTAGGCAACTCAACTATAACAGGACTGCGTGCAGCGAGGTCCTGGCTTAAGTAATGTACACCCCTCCTGGACACCAACCGTAATCCAGTTCAACCCGACGGCGACTTCTAGATTAGGTTCGAGAAAACAAGGAGAAGATTGGATGATATAATGCAATGATCGATTAACTAGAATAATGACTAGACTAGGATGCAAGACTGAACAAATTAAGGCAATAAAGAAAACGATAACTATGACTAAAGATGCGAAGATTATGATAAGGAAAAGAGTAGTGTTAGGTCGGGTTCAAAGATGTAATGAGCTAGTAGAGAAATTGAAGGTATAGGTGTCGTCTAATAACTAAGGTAAGTCCGCACTCTCGCAACAAGAACAAACCCGGAGACCCATGCTAAGTTGTTACCCACAACATGAGAATTCAACCACAAGCTATGCATTCAACAAGCAAGAAGAAACAAGCAAGAATAGCATGATCACTACTACTCTAACATGGATTTCATCCAATATATAGAGTGCACAACAATAATAGGCTAACAACAAAGACTACACTTTTACCAACAATTCACTCTAATCACCCAAGATTAACATCTAATCCCCCTACTAACCCCACAAGAGTCTACTCATACATGGCTAAATGAAAACAAACATGAATTTAAGAAACAAACAAAGCAATAACAATATTCATTATGTAATCTAAACAAGAATCAACAATAAACATAAACAAAGATTGAAGCTTTAAACAAAAGAGAAAGGGATTATACCAACTTAACAATGAAGATGAAAAAGATGCTAACTTTGAATAAGATCAACCCAAAAGGATAACCCAATGTTGTCAAGATTTAGAAACCCATCAATACAAATCTTCAAGTATTCAAAGGAATTACAAGGATTAAGAACTAGATTAAGATTAAATGAACAAGGATTAAGGAAAACTTAAAGCTAAACTCTCTCAAGAGGCTCCTAATTATCTAGGGTTTTGTGTCCTTCAAAACATTACAAGAGGGGTATATATAGGGTTGCACAAGTGTGGAAATGGAGCGACGGGGGCAAAAGACCAACAGAGGCCTCACGGTCGTGTCGAGTTCCGCGACCCGGTTGTGAAGCTATGTGACATGGTCGGGTCCCTTGACAGTAGACTGCTTTGATCTTGCTTCTTTGACACGGCTAATGACATGGGAGGGTCACTTCTAGTGTCGTTCCTTCTTGCTCCTCCTTTGCTCTAATGATACATCGTGACTCGGGATGGGTCCTTACGACATAGAAATGGACTCCAAAAGTCGAGTTCTTGTCATACGAACCTAGAAACACAAAATATCGCTAGAGAAGGCATTAGTAACACAAAACTCACTCCAAAAAGCAGTTTAATCTAAGGAAAAAGAAGTAAAGTAAGAAGGAAAGACAGTATAAATTAAGCACAACAAGTACACGTTTTTCGGAGATTTTGGGGTCTTGAAAAAAGGGGGTGAAAGTGGCACGAGGTGGTAATAAAGTCAAAAAAAATGATCACACAAAATTTGAGGATCAACAGAGACCATGTGCGGGGGTCATGATATCTGAAAGATTAGCGTTGATGAAAAATCGGTAAATCGTGAAAAGGCGGCGTATAGTTTTTGTTTTGAACTGAAATTCGACAGGGTACCTACTAAAGCGTCCCCAGAACAGTGACAAAATAACTAAGCTAAATGAAAACTGGTCCGATAGGACCCTCTGAACGGCTCAATTTGAAGCTTGTAATACACGTTTTTCGGAGATTTTGGGATCCTTAACAAAAAGGGTCGAAAATAGCACGAGGTGCCGATAAGGTCAAATTAAATGACCACAGTACACAAAATTTGAGCTTCAACAGAGGGTCCCGACATGTGAAAAAGTGGCGTGGATAGAAAATTGGTAGATCGTGAAAAGGCGGCGTATAGTTTTTGTTTTGACATATGAAATTCGACGGGGAACCTTTTGAAGCCTCTCAATACATGTGGCAAAAAAATCAGGAACAAATGAAACATGGTGGGGTAGGACCCCCTCCGAACGACTCTATTTGAGGCTAGTAAAATACACGGTTTTCCGAAGATTTTGGGGTTAGGAACAAAAAGGACCGAAAATTGCACGAGGTGCTAATAAGGTCAAATCAAATGGCCACACAAAATTGGAGCATCAGCAGAGACCATATGAGGGTCACAACATCTGAAAAAGCGGCGTGGATAGAAACTCGACGTATAATTTTTGTTTTAATGTGAAATTCGACAGAGAACCTTTTGAAGTGTCCCAATACATGTGGCAAAAAAATCAAGATAAAATAAAACATGGTCCAGTAGGACCCTTCGAACGACTCAATTTGAAGCCTATAATACACGTTTTTCGGAGATTTTAGAGTCCGAAACAAAAAGGGCTGAAAATCGTACGAGAGGCTACTAAGGTCAAATCAAATGACAAATGGTCACACAAAATTTGAGCATCAATGGAGATCATATGAGGGTCCCGGTATGTGAAAATGCGGCATTGATAGAAGTTAAGAAAATCCTGAAAAGGCGGCGTATAGTGTTTATTTGGCCTGAAATTTGACAAGGTACCTTCCGAAGCATCCCAGACATGTGGCCAAAAAAAATCCGGAGCAAACGAAACTTGGTCCGGTAGGACCCTCCAAACGGCTCAATTTGAAGCTTATAATACACGTTTTTCGGATATTTTTGGGTCCGAAACAAAATGTGTCGAAAATCGCACGAAGTACTAATAAGGCAAATCAAATGGCTCCACAAAATTTGAGCATCAACAGAGACCGTATGAGGATCCTGTCATGTGAAAAAGCAAAGTAGATAGAAAATCGTCAAATCGTGAAAAGACGGCGTATAGTTTTTGCTGTAACGTGAAAGTTGACAGGTAATCTTCTAAAGCGTCCTGTGGCAAAAAAATCAAGATCAAATGAACCATGGTCCGGTAAGACCCTCCAAACGGCTTAATTTGAACGCCATAACACATGTTTTTTTTTGAGATTTTGGCGTCCGAAACCAAAATGGTCGAAAATTGCACGAGGTGCTAATAAGGTCAAATCAAATGGCCACACAAAATTTGAGCATCAACATGGACCATATGTGAGTCCCAATATGTGAAAAAGCGGCGTGATTCATACATGATGTTTTGAATCTCATATTACCTCTGTAACCCACCCTCCACCTCGCCCACTCGTTCCTACCAGTCCGGTCTCCCTCCTCACGCCCACAGATCCATCGCCGTGCCCTCTGCTAACCCTTAATCTGGCTCATCGACCGTTGTGCAAGTCGCCATGTCACTAATGATCGATGTAGCCAACTTGTCCCTTCATGCTCCTTACGATGGCAATGATAATGAACCCTTCATCGGTGACGAGTCAAGTCTACCTATCTCTCATATAGATTCTTTTACTCTTGTGCTCTGTTTTTCGGTAAGTCACTCTTAATTTTTCTAGCGTTTTATATTTCCCATCGATTTCCCGTAACATCATCTCTATATCTCAACTATGTCCTGATAAAAGTCTTGCTCTTTTGTCTCATGCTAAACTCCCCTCCTTCTGGTCATTTGCCTTTGTTACTACGGAGTACTTCTTACTTTATTAATGAGTATTACGAGTACTTATTTAATAGGTTCTGATACCATATAAGAGAAGCGGAGAAATGTGAAGAATTTGAATTGATTTCTCAAGAAGATGGTTGCATTATACTTAGATAACGTTTGGGAAATCATATTTCATTTTAAATCATCATCGTTTTACAATGACATGGGTTAGGGTGCCATTTAGAAATGAGGTATTTTAAGGGTTGAGATTTAGTTGAAAATTTTCAAAATCCAAATTCACCTCATCTCTCAAACAAAGTATTTAGGTCAGCCTGCAAGGGTGGAGCCTAGTGGTTAAAATATGTGGCTACAACCCCATGGGTCTCAGGTTCAAGCCCCTGCAAGAGCGTTCTATTTCGTACACCCGGGGGTTTACTACTCAAACTATACTCGTACAAGATACATGACCAAAATATGTATATAGAGAATATACAAGGTAATGTGTAAAATATACAAATTAGACATATATGGACGATACGAGAAATATACGAGAATCATTGGTGATCCTAATATTTATAATCAATTTACGCTTGTTTCGTCGATATTTTTTGATAACTTCTGATCCTGAAATATATACAAAAAAAAGTATTAGACAAATTAATAAAAACTTTTCACAGGGTGAAAAAACTACTTCTAGAATTATGACTAATATTTTTTTAAGAGCAAAACATTAACTAATCACATTATTTCGAGTAGTTCGAGAGATTTCCGAGCCGAGCCAATGGTTTCTCGCCTTGACTCATTAATTTGTCGAGTCAAGCTCGAGTTGCTCGCAAATTGTCTCGTCTCATTATAACCTCAAAGATCGTATCCCCCAAGTTTTTTGATTATTATAAAAAACCGTCTCGTCAAGATAAGTAAATAAGAATAAATTTAATTTTAGAAAAGAAAAAAAAGAAATATAGGGAAAATATCTTGGCGAATGATGTTCTCCCAAATATGGGCGATCCGTTAAATGATGTCCAAATTGTACATTTATGCTGTGTTATTACTACATTCAAATTCAAAAGTGGAGATGAATGAAAATGTGCAGCAAGCTTGAAACATCACCATATATTGCAACTGTACTATGCACTCAATTTTCAGCCACCGTTATTGGAAAATTCTCTACTCGTTTTTCTTTCATTTCGTTTCGTTTCTTTCCTTGTTTTTATTTTCTGTCCCCATTCATTCCACTTTTACGACCATTCAAACAAATTAACGTCTTCCCCTTCATTATCTCATCTCTTTCATTTAATTCCCCAACTCCATCCTCCCTCCTTAAATATCACCCCCAACTCCATCCATTCATAAAATATCCCAACTACAACAACAACAACAAAAACAAATAAAATGAAGAATAATCATCCGTTGTTATTCTTCATATCATCTCTTCTCCTCATACTCTGCTCAATTTCTTCTGCATTTTCTCAGAGTAATTTACACAGCAGCTTCCTCCAATGTCTGACCACCAACCTCAACACAAACTCTGCTCAAAACATATCCTCAATCGTCTACGCTCAAGACGACACCAAATTCACCTCACTCCTACTCGCTTACATTCGAAACCTACGTTTCACCTCTCCCACCACTCGTAAACCTCAACTCATCATCACCCCGTCTTCCGCCGCCGACGTCTCCGCCGCCGTCATATGCGCCAACACCCTCCGCCTCCACGTCAAAATCCGCAGCGGAGGTCACGACTACGACGGCCTCTCCTACACCTCCGACGACCCATTCATCATATTCGACATGTCCAACTTGAGAAACATCAAGGTCGACCCCGCTGCCGGGACTGCTTACGTCGAGGTCGGGGCCACCCTCGGCGAGCTCTACTACAGAATTCAGGAGAAGTCGAATGTGTTCGGGTTCCCTGCTGGGGTCTGCCCTACTGTTGGTGTCGGCGGGCATCTCAGCGGAGGCGGGTACGGTAATATGATCAGGAAGTACGGGTTGACGGTGGACCAGATTGTGGACGCGCAGGTGGTTGATTATAAGGGTCGGATACTGGACCGGAAGTCCATGGGGGATGATTTGTTTTGGGCCATTCGAGGTGGCGGTGGGGCTAGTTTCGCTGTTATTGTATCGTTTACGGTTAAACTGGTGGCGGTTCCGGAGACAGTCACGGTTTTTAATATTATGAGGTATCAGTCGGATAATGCGACTGATTTGGTTCATAAATGGCAGACTGTCATGCAAGATATTGATCACAATTTGTTTATCAGATTGTTGTTGCAGCCTGTAACTGACCCGAAAGTGAAGGGTGCGAAAACTGCCAGGGTTACGTTTATTGCATTGTATTTGGGTAAATCTGACAGTTTACTTTCTGTGTTGAATGCTGCACTTCCTGAACTGGGCCTCAAGAAAGAGGACTGTCTCGAAATGAGTTGGATTAATTCCGCACTGTTTTGGGCAAATTTCGACAATAAAACCTCGGTGGATGTTCTGTTGAACCGGACTTACAGTGCAAATTACGGGAAAAGGAAGTCGGATTACGTTGTGACGCCAATTCCGAAAGAAGGGTTGGATCTACTGTGGAAGAAACTGGTGGAGTTGAATAAACCCGGTTTGGTTTTCAACTCGTACGGTGGAATAATGAATGAAATAGCAGCAGATGCAGTGCCATTTCCACATAGAAAAGGGAATTTGTTTAAGATACAGTACTCGATTGGGTGGAATGATGCAGGAGCAGTTGAGGAAAATAAGAATATCGGGTTGATTAGACAGTTGCATGATTTCATGACACCTTATGTGTCCCAAAATCCAAGGGGTGCGTTCCTTAATTATAGGGACGTCGATATTGGGATCACCCGCAATTGGACTTACAAAGAAGGGGAAGTTTACGGGAGGAAGTACTTCTTGGGTAATTTTGATAGGTTGGTAAAGATCAAGGGCGTTGTTGATCCTGATAACTTTTTCAGGAATGAACAAAGTATAACGCTTCTGAATTCATGAAAGAGCCATGCTCCCGACCTTCTCCTCTCGCATACTACTGCCCATGTACTACGAGTAATATTTATTTTCCGATTTATATTGGCTTAAGGATGAGAAATCAGTCAGGAAGTTGGAGGGAGAATGTCAATAGCATTGCTTATCATTCATAGAATGATAGAATAGCGAGTGATTTATCGTTCTAGATAGATTCTTGGTAGACCATTCTATGGAAGAATGGACGACCGTCATAGAAATTGTAAAAGCGAGAAGAGCACCGTCATTTGACGAAAGCCTATTACCAAATACCAATTTATACACACATTGTTTGTTACGGATCAGAGTAATTCATGAATTTCTGTTAATGATTGATGTATGTTTATCTTCTTCAGCATATATATACGCCAATATGCCATAGCATGCAGTATGAAAGAAGAATGGAGGAATCAGGGAACTGTACTATTGCTTTGTTATTTCAACTTTATGCTTGCTTTATGGATGATGATGCTCTACTAGTTAATTAGGGTGGTGATGATGAAGCTTTTGAGGATGTAAAGTTGTAGTAGTGCAACTCTATACTACTACATGAATAATGTGAGCATCATGCAGCTTTGCAGTGTAAATGTAAAGTTGTATTATTCCGCAGGGCGTAGACCCTAGTTGTACAAGTCTTCACATGCATCCGCATCAATCAAAACCAATTTCGCTTCTACATCCAAACAAGTTGTGAAATTGTAATAAAACAACTTACGTATTATTAGAGGTCCATATCCTATGGTCCCTGAAAATTGACGGGTGGGGTCATTTCAATTTTAAAAGTTTACAGTTAATATTATTGATTGAAACTGTATGTTTAAAATGTCAGTTTTCTCGAAAAGAAATAGGTTAGATCAAGTGGTAGTAACTTCCTTACTCCGATCGAAAGATTATAGTTCGATTTTCATAGACAATAAACTTTATTACTGAAGAAGTGATAATCTATCGTTTAGAATGGAGGCATTATGAGTAATACTCCGGATAACAGGTTGGAATTACACTACACCTTATCTTGATTATAATAGGACGAAAGGCGATAAATGCGATTGTTTGGACAATGAAAATACAGTAGCATGAATCATTGAGAATTGAGATGAGAATATGAGTTGTTTATTGGGAGTAGTCCGTACATAATAAAAACATGTGCGGGGCCGGGGAGTGGTTTGGTCAGATATGTTGGGTAGACGTCAACTGCCTTGAAGACTTTTCAGAGTTATAGGCAGGCCTTCTTCTAGTAGTGCGACTTTTTGGCCCAACTCTAATTCTCGCATACAGTTGGTTGGTACGCTCTTGGGTTGGAGACCTCTCAAATTCTATCACAAATTACGCAAACCACGACCCATTTAATTCCAACGCCTTTCAAATCTCACTCCAACTAAAAGAGTTTTTTATGACTTAAGTTAATCTGGAGGATGTTATATTTATCGAAGGTATCTCAACCAAATTAATCAACATCTCCTTCAATCGAGGGAGGACGATTTGCTATCATTGGCATGATTCTCTTGTTGGAAAAATGCTTCAAGAGAAGCTTATTTATGTGATGACATACTCCTTTGATACTTGGAGGCAAGTACTTGCATCATCTCCATGACATCATTTTTATATGTCACATCATGACATTCATGGTGATGTATTAAGAGCATGAACAATGGAGGTGAAAGACCCACCTCTTAACACTCTCTCCTGTTAAGAGGTAACCCCTCCATTGTGGATACCTCTTACTGTTCCTAAGGAAAAGGGGGAAATCCCTACTTGGAGGCTTATGTTGCCTCGGCCCAAGTGTCACTCTTTTTTTTTTTTTTTTTTTTTTTTTCCTTTTCAATTGTTTTGTGTCATTAATTAATTATGCAAATTGTACTTTAGTTAGGTTATGACTAATAATCGAAATGTACAATTTTTAAAAATAAAAAAATTCACAAAAAATCTTCATTCCATCCTCTCTATAAATAGAGTTCAGTATCAACCTATTTTTCAAATTAAATCTCCTAACTATTTTCTCCCTTCTATTGCATTAAAAAAGGATTTGGTTGAGCATGTATGAAATAATTTCAATACAAGTACGTCAGGTTAAGAATGTCCGTTTAATTATTTTAAAATTTAAATACACGTTTTATTATTTTGAAGTTTATATGTAAGTAAGCACGTTATTAACAATAATTTACGTTTAATTAGTTTATATAAAATTATTTTATTTTATGATGTTTATTAAAAATGATGGATGTTTTAATATGGTGGGGTCAAATTAAAGGAAGAGGTTTACCCCTCCATTGTTGGATAAAAGTTAAGAGGAAATGAAAAAATGAGTAAGATGACAAAATGAGGTGTAAGAAATATAGGAGGAGAGAAGAAAATTGGAGGGGAAGAGGTCACTCCATTGAACATGCTCCAAGCTTCGAGGCCAAGTACTTGTGTGTAAAAATAACCATCAAATCTCATCATTTTCATTCATCCAAAAATTCATCTCCTACTCTTCTTTCTATCACAAAAAAACTCTCAAAAGATTAGTAATGGAGTATAATTTATAGTTTGAGTGGAATTTTGACAACGATTTTGGTAGTAATTCATCTACGATCTTGCCTACACAAAGATCGTAGCGGTTGTGGAATCCTGGGGTCGAATGTCAAGGAGTCCGTGTGTAGTAGACGGGGCATAATCGACTTTAGGACAGTGACCTCAAGGTCACGTCACAACCTTTTCTATCAGATAAGATTATTCCTTTTTCCGTCTTATTTATTTATCCACTACTCGCCTAACAATCTAAAGTCGATTATTGCTCTTTTATTTTTATTATGGCTAGTAGTGAAGCGTATGATGCTATCCCATTAACATCTACCATGTTGACTAATCCCATAATTCCTGATATGTCAAAACTTGACCCATTTGACGGAAAAATTTATAAAATGTGGTCCAACAAAATGAATTTTTTTCTGGGTCAAATAGGGGCAGACTATACTATGACTAATATTCAAACCCCTGAAAATATTAGGAGGGATTTTGAGAGATATATAATAAAACTTGTTGAGGAATGCTCCTAGCTCCATTATATGACTTCCACCTTATTTATGATATATAGCAAGTTTAAGTCGGCTAAGGAAATTTGGGATGCTCTGAAACTGAAATATGGGAGCGATGATTACGTGCCTAAGAAATACGCTTGTAGCCGATGACTAGCTTTCAAAATGTCTGATGACAAACCCATCTTAGACCAGGTTAATGAATATGAAAATTTGTGTTCCGAAATCGCTTTCGAGGGAATGAAAATCTGTGAAATATTGATCTGCTTGACAAACTTCCCCCATCTTGGCAAAATTTTATTCACAATATGAAACACAAACAAAAAGATTTTTCTCTCCTCGAACTTGTGTCTCATATAAAAATCGAGGAGAAGAATAAGATTCAGACCAAGAAAAAACGAGTTGAACACTATTCCTCTATTGCTAATTTGGTCGAATCTAGGAAAAATAATCATAAGGGGCAGAAAAATTCCCACAAAGGTCCTAACAAATATTATGGGCCGGGTCTAAACAAACTGAACAGTTCAAGGATAGTGGAAATAATAAAAGTGAATTTAAGGAAAATTGCTTCACATGTGGAAAAGTGGGTCATGTGTCAAAATTCCGTCCAGAAGGGTTTAACAACAAACGCCGACAAAATAGGCCACAAGCACACCTAGATGAGTCTGATTCAGAAGAAATCATAGTTGTTGTAGTATCTGAAGTCAATTTAGTTAGCAACCTGTCTGAATGAATATTGGATACGGGTGCTACAAGGCACATTTGCTCCGACAAGAACATGTTCAAGGAATATTTTGAGGTTCCCGGGAATGAGTGTGTATTTATGGACAACTATAGCTCCGTTAGAGTTCATGGAAAGGGCAAGTAGTACCCAAACTAACCTCGGGAAAAACCCTTGAACTCAACAATGTGCTGCATGTACCCGAAATTAGGAGAAATTTAATTTCTAGGTCGCTTAGGAACAAAGTTGGGGTTAAATTAACTTTTGAATCCAACAAACTTGTACTCACTAGGAATGGTAATTTCATTGGGAAGGGATTTTGTAATGGTGGTTTATTTGTCCTTGATGTTGAGACAATTAATAAGATTGTTTCTGCTTCTGTTTATATTGCTGAGTCTGTTTCTCTACGGCATTCTAGATTAGGACATGTGAATGCCGACTCGATTAAACGATTCAAACAAGAGAACCTCATACCTCAATTCAGTAGCACAAACTTTGATAAATGCGAAGTATGTGTTGAGGCTAAACACGCAAAGGCGTCGTTTAATAAATGCGTAGAATGATCTAGCAGTCTCCTAGAATTGGTTCACTCTGACCTAGGAGATTTTAGAAACTCAATGAGTAGAGGTGGGAAGCACCACTACATTATGTTTGTAGATGATTTCTCAAGATACACCAAGATCTATTTATTGAGTACAAAATATGAGGCTGAGGAGAAGTTCATGATCTACAAATCTGAGGTAGAAAATCAATTAGATCTAAAAATTAAGAGAGTTATATCTGATAGAGGTGGAGAATATGATGAGAATCCGCTAAAGAGATTTTGTGAATTTAGTGGAATTATTCACGAATATACAACACCTTATGCTCCACAACAAAATGGGATAGCTGAGAGGAAAAACCGGTCACTAAAAAATATGATGAATGCAATGTTAATTAGTTCCGGTATGCCTGTAAACATGTGAGGTGAAGCAATGTTGTATGCGTGTCATATTCTCAACCGAGTTCCGCACAAGAAAATTGGTCACTACAAGAAAAGTGGTGTTTAGCAACCGGAAAATATCGACCGAAATAAATTTATTAGTCGGTAAAACTAGTTACCGACTGATTACAGTCGGTGAAAATCTTGTAGTCGGTAATTTACTGACTGATACTTCTTCAGTCGTAAACACATTCAATTAGTCGGTATTTCATGGGATTACCGATCGATTTGGGCATAATACCGACCGTTGTCAGGTCGGTTGGTAATTTTTTTTAAATAAACTGCCTTCTCACAATCAGACTTCACTACTGTCAATAGAAAAAAAAAACCAACCCCTCAACATTCCCTCACTCACGCGACCCAATACCCGCGAATCCCCATGTCGGCCGCCGACTGATCCTTGTCCGTCGGACCCGATGCCTGACGACCGCCGTCCTCCTCCGGCGGTGCCGCCACTCTTATTCCCCTCTTTTGATATTTTTTTCTCTAAAAATCTCCAAATTGATTAAGGTTTGATTTATAGTTGATTTTGTTGTTTTATTTTGTTTATATTTCCTTTATTATTGTTGTATACACATCAATTGCTGTTGTATTTGATGAATTCATGTTAGGTTAGGTTAATTTACTTAAATTGTTAGTTTTAGATGAAATTTGTTGATTATTTGTTTAAGTTAGGGTTAAATTAGTTTTATTGTTGTTGTTATTCATATAGTAATTCATGTTGCAGCTGATAAATTGATATAATTAGATGTTAGGTTAACTTACTTTTAAGGTAGTTGGTGGTTTAGGATGAAAGGATAAACAATTGTGACTTTGTTCTCTTAAATAATAATATGAGTTTCTTGCATGTAGTAGACTACTGTAGGAAAAATAATTACAGGAAGATGAAGAGTCTTACATTTAACACAAGCTAAGCATAAGTAAGGGATATGAGCAAATGGTAACATGCTTAGGTTGGAGAGTTCGCTTTTACAGCGTGCTTTTGTCTCGTGCTTAGAATAATACAAGTACTACTTGCCGAAGGATACGATCTATAGACTATAGAGTCTCCAAACATATGTCCACCTTTCATAAGAAATATCCAATCTATATCCATTAGTTTCCCTAATTAATTGAGTTTTTTTTTTGTTATTTGATTGTTATGGGGTATTATTTTTTTGGAGAACTTCTATTGTAAACCTCATTGTCGTCATATTATCTGAATTAATCCTTCAATTATGTTTTTCAGCGTCATGCATAAACTCATTAATGCTAAAGTGCCGAACAAATAAGAGAGAAGATAAACATCTTTTGTGAGTGAAAGAAGTAAATACTCCGGCTGTTAGCTAGGATGCGATGATGGTGTTGTTTGTCTCCTTGAGTGTGGTTTCAAGTTAAATATGTTGTCCTTGTTCACTCAAATTCCGTCTTTTTTTACCTTCTCAAGGTACTAGGGTGTGTTCGTTAGTTGGGTATATGATGTGTTATGAATTGTTAGTAAACATTTTGAAGTGTGTTTTTAATTTTTTTTAATAAATTTTGAAGTGTGTTTTTATTTTGAAGTGTGTTTTTTTTAATAAAAAATTCTAAGTGATATATGGCTTAAATAGTTAAATCCATGAAGGATATTTTAGGGCTTGTTTGTGTCAGTTATCGAAGTTTCAAAGTAGTAAATTCTTTTTTTCTCCATGTTTAGGGGAACAGAAGAGGGTAGACAAGGAAACAAATGAAATACGAGTATAAATTATTAGATGTATGTCTATTTTCTAACATCCTTTTGTAATTTTCTTCTTGACTTATGAGCATGTGTATATATATTTTTGTATTGTCTCATAGCGATTCAACATCAAAGCTATTCATTTTTAAAAACACATTCCGATGAACTTATTGTTCAAAAAAAATTCAGGTGATGTCAATATTTGTTATCAAGAAGCATATTAGTTTATGGTCTCCGTCCCATTTGATATTATCAATGCAAGGTATTTTCTTCTTCAAGATATATGATGTTCCATAATATTTGATTATCAGGATGTTTAGAGATTAAAACTTAAGTAATGTATGATTATCCAAACTCAACTTGAGTTGAGAATTATGAGAACAATTTAACGATGATGTCAATCTAATACATATTTTGTGGTTATAGGTTTTTGCTACGGTTGAGGAGCAACACATATACTTTATGATCCAGTCATGAGTGAACGAGGGACGCTTTCGATTGTGATGAAAACCAAGGACAAAGTCGATCAATGACTTGATGTGCATCTAGATAGTTAAAGAAGTCGCGTTGTTTAGAGATGAGTCAATTCGCATTGAGCAAAGGATTATATACTTTTTTATACATTAAGATACTGTATTGAGGACCTTCGCTTGGATATTGTATGTAATTGATATTTTATCCTTTGGATGAAGTCTAATTTAAATGGTTTGTTATCTATATATTATATTAAATAGAAAACAAAGCATCCTCCATGCTCTATACAACCAATAATCAATTCTAAGGTAACCCAATTGGCATGATATGATTGGGTAGAAATTGAAAAGGACGGAGTTGAATACATAATCAATGTCAAAGTCAGTTATTATTGGTTAGAACTCTTCAACTTCTTCATCATTGATTATGTAGAATCCAAAGTGAAGAACTCATCAACTTCTTCCTCATTGATTATGTAGAATCTAAAGTGAAGCAATAAATTTCAACCACCTCCCATCCTCTTCATCTTCCTCCCTTATAATTCACCACCTATAACAATGGATGCTTGCCTTCCCCATTACACCATCCAAGTGTATAACGAAACCGAGCTGATTCCCGCCGCCAAACGTCGTCTTACTGTTGCCGTTGGATGCAGACGACCCTGATTTTTTCCACCGCCCAGACTAACTCGGTATGTACGTACGTGGCTATCAATTTGTTCCTGCTTCATTGGGTTCATGCTTGCATTAAACTCATCTTAATGCTACTCATTATTAGTTCTCTATTATCTTGGTAGTAGGAGTCAATCGATACAACATTATTCTCACATAATTGACATAGTATTGTTATCTATATATACTACTCCCTCCGAGTTTTAGTGTTCTTCCCTCTTTTCTTATTGAGCTGAGTTTGATCTTCTTCTCTATTTCCATTTAAGGAAACTTGTTTTCACCTAACATTATCATCCTACCCCACTACTTTCTTTATATTACACCAATTATCCCTCATTAATTAATATAATATTTCTCTTTCCTACTTTTACAATTCACTTTTTCTCATTCAATTAATATAATATCCTTCTCTCTTACTTTTTCAATACACCTCATCTTTTTTTATTAATATAATACTCCCTCCTTATTTTCCTCCCCAAAAAGAAAGGGGAAGAACACTAAAACTCGGAGGGAGTATTAAAACTCAAACAAAATCATCTCATTTCTTCATTTTATTTTGAGAGCATTTGAGGAAGGCATGTCACCCTCTTCTCGTTAGTTGATTTTTTTTTTCTTTTTTTTAAAAAAAAATAAATAATTAATTTGTGTATTGAATGTATATTATTAAATGCAAATCTATATAGAATATTAAATTCAAACAAAATCATCATATTTCTTCATTTCATTTTGAAAGCATTTGAGGATATTAAAAACTAGATTTATGTATTTTATAAAAAAAATTATGCATTTTATTCAAATAGTTGGTTAATTTGTTCTTTTTTTAAAACAAAATGATTAATTTAGATAAACTTTGAATGAACCATGTATTGTTGGTATATATAAGTGGTATTGGATAGAAAAAAATCTTGATTTAATTTCTAACTAAATTTTTAAAACTTATAGTCGTCCTACGAAAATATGAGTACTATTATTTTAATTATTATTATATTTTAAGTTGTTATTAGACGCTAATATTGGTTAATCTTCCTCGACTAATTAACCATAACAATTACTCCGTAATAAACTATTAACACAAACAATGTTGGAAAATAGTATTATACCATCAGTAGTATCTACAACCATCTCAAAGTTGTTGAACTTTTGTACATACTTATTGAGCTTATACAAATTTTCGAGCTGAATTGTAAGTTTTTGAGCTTAAATATTTATGTGATTTAACTTGACAACTTTACACTAAATCTCAGAAAGTTTATAACAAAGCTAAAAAACTTTCTGATAAGATACAAAATCATAAAACCAGTTGTACATAGAGCTATGTATAACAGATTGTATAATCTACTAATTGAACAATGTTTATGGTGAATTATAAGATAATGGTCTAGCCAACCGATAAAAGGAGTAGAGATAACACAAGAGACATCAGATAATAAGGAAAAGTGAAACAGTAAAGAAACGTAAGGAAACCATACCATAAATTTCAATCATAATCTAATACACAACTAATAATGAAAAATAATAGAACAAAACTAACACAGACAAATGTGAAACATGAGAAGTATAAACAATCACACAAATGGCAAGAGCAAGAAACTCAACAATGTAGACAAAGGGAAACAAAGGAGAAACTAGCACAAGGGCGAACAATATCACATACAAAAACTGAGGAAACAAAAAAATATATAATAGGGGAGAAGGAAAATGAAGAGAGTGTCTTACATTATATACACTATATGTTACAGATTAAAATTTAAAACTCAAACAAATCATCCTCCATCCATTATTTATCTAATATTATCTTTTAATAAAACCATGTGTTAACAAAATTTACAAAGTAGGTATATGTTAAAAAAACAGAGGCAATCAATTAACAAATTTTTTAATTAAAAAAACTCAATCAATTAAGAAAGAAAAGAGAAAAGAGGAAAAACTTCTTAGCTCCCACCTCGCTTCATCTTCCCCTTCCATTCATCTTTCCCTTCCATAATTTATTCATAAGTGTATTATCACCTACAACAATGGGTACAAAAATTATTACAGAGAATGAACCTCAATATCGCATCCAAGTGTACAATCAAAACGACCCAATTAGACCTGCAACCAAACCTCAATATGAATCTCGGTGTACCACCTAAACAAAATTAGAGTCTGCGGTAAACACACCAATTAAAAAAGGAGAAGAAAAAGCTAGACAGGGGGTAAATGAACAATTATTATGTACATCAACTACAAGTACATTGTTTATATTTTAAGAACAAAACTAACACACCCAAAATGTGTTATAAACCTGAAGTGACGGTAAAAAAGTAAGCAATCGCAACAATAGAAACCATGGAAGAAAATAGGCCAAATTTTGAAAATCCTAACTAAAGACGCGAGAGAAAAAACAAAGAAAGATCAAAGTTATAATTCAATATGATTACGTTCTCCAATAAAAGTTAAAAAAATGAATTATTAGTTATTATGCATTAAATCTTATAGCGTTATATCTCATTTTTTTCAATAATCACTCACTTACATTCTGACAAACACACTTTCAGTCTAATTCACTTTACTACACTTGTGGTGACATGTTTGATGCATCATGCATGTTTTGATGCTTTCAGTCCACCCTTTTTTTCCCTTGCATTCATTTAACATACATGTCATATATATTTCCGTAGCTTGGATCATTCAATCTTTCTAAGCTCCATCCTATTCACAATTTACGAATGTCTGTGAAAGTAAATAGACTTACAAAGACATGAAATCAAAACAAAAAGTGAATAAATAATGAAATAAATATAGGACAATGAGAAAAAAAGACGGAACTGAGATTTATAAAGACCATAAAACAATATAATCCCGTGCGGTGCACGAGTATGGCGACTAGTTTAGATATAAATTAAAGAAGTGTGATTTTATTGACATGTGTAGCCTTTATATAGTACTCCGTAATTGTTTATTTGTTTGTATGTGAAATCATAAGCCTCCAGGTGGCTGAAAATGCAAATATAATGGATTGGTTTCCCAAAAGTCACCGACTGAATAACATTATTGCCAACCACACTTTCATTTTTACCGACTGATTGTTTACACTACCGACCGATCAATCAGTCGGTAATTACTGACTGATATAGAATATACCGACTGAAAAAACGGTCGGTAATTATCGACTGCAAAAATCGATCGGTAAATAAAATTACCGACTATAAATACCGACCGATTTTTTACGGTCGAAATTGCTTTTAAAACGGTCGGTATGACCTATTACCGATCGATTTGAACCTTTACCGACTGATTATGTCGGTTGGTAAATCTGTTTATTCTTGTAGTGGGTAAAACACCCTATGAGTTATGGAAAGATTATTCACCTAACCTTAATTATCTGAAAGTGTGGGGGTGTTTAGGTAAGATTGGTCTTCCGGAATTTCAAAGGAACAAAATTGAGCCTAAAACCGTAGATGCAATCTTCATTGGTAATGCCGCCAATAGTGTTGCATATCGTCTGATTCTCAAGGATTCATCGGGTTTTGGACCCATTAGAGAGTCAAGAGACGTTGAATCCTTTGAGGAAATTTTTCCCATAAAAAATAGTACGAGCACTAGTGTATCTGTTACACCTAGTAGTTCAACTCAATCTTCAGCTGCTACAGAGGAATTGAAGTAGTAGAGCCTAGGAGAGGTAAACGTGACAGGACCCAAAAGAGTTTTGGTTTAGATTTTGTCATGTTGATTGAAAATAAGTGTTTGAGTGAACATGAGGTAAGTGTCTTCATACTTGAAGAAGACCCAAAAACATACAAAGAGGCTATGCAATCTGTGGACTCTACGTTTTCGCTGGAGGTCATAACTAGCAAAATTGATTCAATAATGAACAACCACACCTGGGTTTTGACCGAGCTTCCCAGGGGTTGCAAATCTTTTAGTAATAAATGAGTTTTCAAGCAGAAACTCAAAATAGATGGGTCAATTGATAAATACAATGTGAAATTAGTGGTATGTGGAAACTGACAAACAAAGGGGTTGGATTTCTTCGATACATATTCACCTGTGACTACGGTAACCAAAATCAGAGCCTTGGTAGCACTTGCATCTGTTCACGGTCTTGTCATACATCAGATGGATGTTAAGACTGCATTTTTAAATGGCGATTTGCACGAGGAAATTTACATGAAACAACCGGAGGGATGTGTGATCCCCGGGCAAGAACATAAGGTGTGCAAATTGTCCAGATCATTATATTAGTCGTGCAAAAGTTACGAGTGCCTGTTGTTTTGGAAAAATTGAACGAGTTCCATCGTGAAGCGCCACATGGCACATGACCTAAATATTATGAGAAGATAAGACGATGCATGATCGGACCACCGAAACGACGGAAATTAAAGTGTATTGTACACGCTTTTATGAGATTCGGGGGTCTGAAATAAAAATGGCCAAAAAATATGGGGTATTATAATGGTCATATAAAATACACACACACACACAAATTCAGCAAAAGTGAACATTCGAGGGTGTCGTTATGCAATAAACCAATGTCGGTCGACAATCTATGAGTCGTGCAATAGTTACGTGTAGTTGTAGTCAGGCATGGAATTGAACAAGTTACACCGTGAAGCGACCCATGACATATGGTATAAAAATTAGGAAACGATAAGACAATGCGTGATCCGTACTACGAAACCATTGAAAATGAAGTATATTATACAAGTTTTTTTTTTAAGATTCAGGGGTTTGAAATGAAAAGGCCGAAAATTTCACGTGGTGTTAAAAGGGTCATATATAGAATGCACAACAAAATTTTAGCAAAAAAAAAAACAAAACATTCGAGGGTGCCACTAAACAATAAACCAACTTCGGTCGACAATCTATTACTCGAGCAAAATTTAAGTGTGTCTCTTGTTTTGACTTGAAATCAAACGAGTTACATCGTGAAGCGACACATGGCACATGGTATAAAAATCATGAAAATATAAGACGCTGCACGATCCGACTTCCAAAATGTCTGCAATTGAAGTGTATTATACACGTTCTTCTGAGATTCGGGGTCCGAATTAAAAATGGCCGAAACAATTCTTGGGTTTTATAATGGTCATATAGAATAATATACATACAAAATTTAGCAAATAAGAGAAAATTTGTGGGTGTCGCTACGCAATAAACCAACGTCGGTCGACAATCTATTAGTTGTGCAAAAGTTAGGTGTACTTATTGTTTTGGCATGAAATCGAACGAGTTATATTGTGAAGCGTCACATGGCACATGGTATAAATATTATGAGAAGATAAGACGCTGCTATCCGACCTCCGAAACGACAGAAATTGAAGTGTATCCACGTTTTTATGAGATTCAGGAGTTCGAAATAAAAATGACCAAAAATTTTCCGAGGTGTTATAAGGGTCATATTGAATGTACGCACAAAATTTTAGCAGTAAAAGAGAACATTCAATGGTGCTGTTACGCCAAAACCAACGTCGATCGACAATCTATTAGTCGTGCAAAAGTTATATATTGAAGTGTATTATACACATTTTTCTGAGATTCGAGGTCTGAAATAAAAATGTCCAAAAATTTTCAGGCGTCCTATTAGGGTCTTATAGATTGCGCACACAAATTTTTATCAAACAATGAGAACATTCGAGGGTGTCGTTACGAAATAAAGCAACGTCAATCGATAATCTATCAATCGTGCAAAAGTTAAATGTGCTTGTTGGTTTGATATAAAATCAAACGAGTTACACCGTGAATCGACACATTGCACATGGTATAAAAGTCATGAGTAGATAAGACGCTGCGCAATCTGACCTCCGAAACAAAAGAAATTGAAATGTATCACATTTTACTGAGATTCGGGGTCCGAAATAAAAATGATCAAAAAATTTCAAGAGTGTTGTAACGGTCATCTAGAATGCACACACAAAAGTTTAGCAACAAAAGAGAACATTTTCGTTACGCAATAAACAAATGTCGATCTACAATCTTTTTAGTCGCACAAAAGCTATGTGTTTTTGTTGTTTTGACTTGAAATTGAACGAGTCACATCGTGAAGCGACCTGATGCGCGTATTTTATATACACTTTTTATGCTCTTATTACGCGCATTCTCGTGTTTATTGAATAGTGAAAACTATTATTTTGGCCCGAATTGGCTACTTTGTGGTGTGTATTGTTCTTTTGCAGGAACGGAAGACAAAGGAGCTAAAACGAACCAAAACCGCGCCAAAACGAAGCTGGAAAAATTGTTGTTCGCTGAAACGAGCGATAGTCGACCGACTATCAAAATAGTCGGCCGACCATGACGATAGTCGACCGACTATTACAATAGTCGGCCGACTATTCTGGAGCTGCAGAGATCAAGTTGATGAGTGATTAGTCGACCGACTATTACAATAGTCGGCCGACTATTTCCTGGACTGCGGGCAAGTTTCGTGATCAGCAAGGAATTTCCTAAACACAAAGGAGTTTCCTAAACAGTTTTTAACCCATTCAATTTGTATAAATAGGGCTTTGGGAGCGACATTAGAAATCATCTCTTAACTTCTTCACAACAACTTACTTCTCTTTAGATTTCTTTTAGACTTCTTCTCTACTTTTATTCTCTCTAGTTTAATTTCTTCCCAAAACTCGGTTATTGTAAGAATTTCGGATTCGAATCGCCTTCGTTCCTTTTGGTAATTTTATTTAATCCTTCTTCTATTCTTGATTGTTCTTATTCTTCGTATTTAATTATTCTTCACCGTTGTTTTATGCTTGTCGTAATTTTATTATTATTCGTCCGGTTTAATCTAGTAAAATCTTTTATTAATATTGTTGTTCTTAAATTAATCATGAGTAGCTAATTTCCTTCGCTAGGATTTAGGGGATCTGCGAATTGAATGTGGTCGCTAAATAACTTATAGATCTGTCAATGATATTGTGTCTGAGTTGTCACTTGTAGCATATAATCGCGATTAGTCAGTTAATGCGCATAATTGATTAATTGAATATGGTAAACTTGAACCTAAGATCGGAAGCCTGGTAAAAGTTAGACCTGCTACAACACATTAGTTTCCCCTAATAAGATCGGAAGTCTTTAGACGCATGCTAGGGTGAATAGCGGACCGGAAGGACCTTTTCACTACCCCTTAGACCAATATCTGCGACAGACCTGTGACTTAGACCGTGACCATATGAGATTCGTAGTGAACCGACGATCCTAGTTTTCTCTCCATATATTAATTCATCTTAAATTCATCTTATTTATTTTAGTTATTTCTTCCCTTTTAATTTTCTCTTCCTTCACTACTTTAATTTAGTTAACCACAATTAAAACCCCCCGATTTGTTACTTAGATAGACTTTAATTGCAAGTAGGATTTATTTGTCTCCCTGTGAGTTCGATCCCGACTTCCCTAGCTATATTTTTAGTTGGACCGTAGTTGGTTATTTTTTATAAGTACACGACTAGCTTATCAAATTTTGGCGCCGTTGTCGGGGAGACGGTTAATTTTACTTGTCTTTTTAGTTTATCTTTTGTCTCAGGGAACTTACGTTCCTTGAGACGGTTCTCATATTTTCCTTCTTAGTTCTGTGTATGCCCAGGTCTAACAGGTCTGCGATTCATCCTTTTGATCCCGAATCTGAGAAGACTTTACGAGCTAGACGGAGTTTTTGGAGGGAAATTCGTCAAGCGGAAAAATCTAATCCGCTTGACCCAGTTTTCGCTAATCTGGAAGCGGAATATTCGTCCCACGAAGAGGACAACTCAAGCACCAAGTCAGACGCAGAGTCAGATATCTCAGTTCCGATCATGCCGCCGAAGCTTTCCACTCACTCCGAGCCGACTCAGGCTAACATCCCAAAAGGATGGAAGCTACCGACTCCTACCATCGGCTCTTTCGAGATTCGTCCCGCTTATATCAATTTAGTGGAGCGAAATACCTTCTCGGGCAATAAAAACGAAGACCCCGGACAGCATATGGAAATATTCACTGATTATTGTTGTTCGATTCCAGTTGCTCCCGGGGTAACGCAAGAACAAGTAATGGAGGCCTTATTTCCATTTTCTCTTGCAGGTCCAGCCCGTAGATGGTATCGAGATTTGGACAAAGATGCAGCCAACATCAATGACTAGAACTCATTGGCGCTTGCTTTTTATAAGCATTACTACCCTCCTCAGCGCACTAATCAGATACGGAGTCAAATAACCAGTTTTAAGCAAGGACCATTGGAAGATCTACATGAAACATGAACTAGATTTAAGGATCTAGTCCGTTCTATTCCTCACCACGGATTTGAACCATGGTTTTTATGTAATCAATTTTATAACGGTTTATTTGATGATAATCGTGCTATTCTTGATGGTGCAGCTAACGGACGTTTCCAAAACAACGTTGATGATGACAAGGGTTGGAAATTGATCGAGGAGATGGCCACGCATCGAGCCGAATATGGAAATCCGAGGGGTAGTGTTCGGGTAGCCGCGGCGGAAACTAGTGAGATTATGGCTCAATTTGATCATCTTCATGCCCGTCTCGACAAAATTCAGAATCCGCCTCATAGAAACGAGTCGAATCAGCAAACTGTGGTATAGAAGGCCATAGCGCGGGGGAATGTATGACCGGGATGGAACAAGTTCTAGCTTTTCAACACTTCAAGTAAGGTAATCCCTATTCTAATTACTATAATGAGAGGACTAGGGAACATCCGAACTTCAGTTGGACGAGTCAGAATGTGTTGAACCCAGTTCCTCAGCCAAAGCGACAAGCTTATGTTCCGCCTCATCGCGGACAACAACAAGGCTTCCAAAAGCCTCTAGCTCTTCCACCGCCAACTCAACCTCTTGCTATTCTTCCTCCACCACCTGTGACTCCGGCTCCAGTTCCTAGTGAATATCAGGAATTGAAGAGTATGATGCAATCTCTCATGATCCAGATGGAGAAAAGTGACCAATCTAAAGATGCACAGATCAAGATGTTGGAGACGCAAGTGGCGCAGCTTGCCACAAATCAGTCTGCTAGGCAACCAGGCACACTACCGTCACAACCGGAAAAACAGCATGATACGGCCAACGCGATTCAGCTTCGAAGCGGCCTTACTTATGACGAGCCCAAGATGCCTAGTTATGATAATTCTGTTAATGTGGAGGATGTAATAGTTGATGATGTATCGTTAAAAACTGCTGAAACTGCTGTGAATGACGAACTGGTCAATAATAGTCGACCGACTATTAATAATAGTCGACCGACTATCATTGACAGATTAACAGAAACTGCAGGTGAGGAGGAAAATAGTCGACCGACTATCCCTGATAGTCGACCGACTATTAATAATAGTCGACCGACTATCCCTGATAGTCGGCCGACTATTCCAGAGACAGGATCCAGATCCGAGACGGTCGCTGCTGATAAGCCGTCTGATGCTGAAGTGGAAACGGGTGTTCTACCAGATAAAGCTGCTGAACAGATCAAAATTCAAGTTCCTTTTCCTAGCCGGTTGAAGAACAAGAAGATCGAGAATCAGTTCAGTAAGTTTATGGAGGTCGTCAAAAATCTCCAGGTAACCGTTCCCTTCACGGAATTAATTACCCAGGTACCCTCTTACGCAAAATTTATGAAAGATATTCTGACCCGTAAGAGGAACTTTAATGAACATGAGACTATTGCTTTTACTGCTGAGTGTAGTGCTCTAATTCAGAGTAAGTCTCCACCCAAACTGAAAGACCCGGGTAGTTTTTCCATACCATGCACCATAGGCACCCATGTAATCGATAAAGCTTTATGTGATTTGGGTGCAAGTGTCAGTGTCATGCCCTATTCAGTTTGCGAGAAACTGAATATGGGTCAGCTTAAAGTCACGAGTGTGACTCTTCAGATGGCTGATAGGTCAGTTAAACGTCCCCTAGGAGTCTTAGAGGATGTCCCTGTAAGGATAGGTAAATTCTTTATACCTGTCGATTTCATTGTTTTAGATATGGCTGAGGATACTCAGATTCCTATAATTTTAGGTAGACCATTTCTACATACTGCAGGGGCTATTATAGATGTCAAGCACGAACGCTTGACTTTAGAGGTGGGGGATGATAAAGTGACCTTTAATTTGGCCAACACATTAGCTAAGCCTATGATCGAGGATACTTGTTATTCATTAGATATTATCGATGAAGTTATTCTTGATGTTTGTACGGGTTCCCTGAGTAGGGACCCGCTCGAGGCTTTGACATGTTTAGACACTTGTGCAGGTGATAAGACTAACGATGATGCTGTGTGGGATATTTTAGGAGATACACAGAAACTGACGAGCATCGACGGAGAAGTGGTAAATAGGTTGGTAGATACTTCTTATGCTGTAGAGGTAACCAAACCCGACCTGAAACCTCTTCCGTCTCATCTTAAGTATGTATTTCTAGACGATTCTGAGTCTTATCCCGTCATCGTACGTAATAAATTAGATGAGAACCAACTTTCTGCTTTGTTGGTCGTTCTTAAAAAGAACAAGAATGCATTAGGTTACAGTCTAGATGACCTTAAGGGAATTAGTCCCGATATTTGCATGCATCGAATTGAACTGGAAGAGGATCGCCGACCTGTTAGACAGGGTCAACGTAAGTTGAACCCGAAAATGCAGGAAGTAGTAATGAAAGAAGTGATGAAGTTATTAGACGCAGGTATAATTTATTCTGTCGGTCACTCTAAATGGGTGAGTCCTGTTCAGGTCGTCCCGAAGAAAGGCGGGACGACCGTGGTAAAAAACGATAAAAATGAATTAATACCTACTAGAATTGTAACGGGATGGCGGATGTGTATTGATTATAGACAATTAAATGCTGCCACAAAAAAAGATCACTTCCCTCTTCCGTTTATCGATCAAATGGTAGAAAGGTTAGCCTCACATAAGTTTTTCTGTTATTTAGATGGCTATTCAGGGTTCTTTCAGATCCCGATCCATCCTGATGATCAGGAAAAGACTATCTTTACTTGTCCCCATGGTGTTTTTGCTTATCGCAGGATGCCCTTCGGGTTGTGTAATGCCCCTGCCACCTTTCAAAGGTGTATGATGGGGATATTTTCCGAGTATATCGAGTCTATTATGGAGGTATTTATGGATGATTTCAGTGTCTACGGTAGTAGTTTCACTGATTGTTTAAATAACCTTGATAAAGTGATGCAGCGATGTATTGAGGTCAATCTAGTACTGAATTGGGAGAAGTGCCATTTTATGGTCAACGAGGGAGTTGTCCTTGGGCACTTAGTTTCAGACCGAGGCATCCAAGTAGACAAAGCAAAGGTGCAAGTGGTCGAGCAATTACCTCCTCCCGTTAATGTGAAGGGGGTTAGGAGTTTTCTTGGACACGCCGGATTTTATCGCCGGTTTATAAAAGATTTCTCTAAAATTGCTAAACCACTTACACAATTGCTTCTTAAGGATGCCCCATTCATTTTTTCTGATGAATGTTTATCTGCTTTTAACAGGTTGAAGCAGGCTTTGGTCACAGCACCTATTATTCAGGCCCCGGATTGGGAGTTACCGTTTGAAGTTATGTGCGATGCTAGTGATTATGCGGTCGGAGCGGTGCTGGGTCAAAGGAAGGAAAAGGCAGTAAATGCCATCTATTATGCGAGCCGAACTCTGGATGAGGCTCAGGTGAAGTATACTACGACGGAGAAGGAGCTTCTAGCTGTGGTTTATGCATTGGAGAAGTTTCGATCTTATTTAATAGGATCAAAAGTCACAATTTATACGGACCATGCGGCTTTGAAGTACCTCCTCGCGAAGCAGGAAGCCAAACCGAGATTACTACGATGGATCCTTCTACTTCAGGAATTCGACCTGGAGATTAAGGACAAGAAGGGCGCTGAAAATTCTGTGGCGGATCACCTTTCTAGATTTCCATTGCAGGACGGAGGCGATCCTTTACCGATAGATGATTCTTTTCCTGATGATATTTTGATGGCTATTGGTATAATGGATACTCCATGGTACGCTGACTATGCTAATTTTCTTGTAGGTAAAATAATGCCGCCTGATTTGTCATATCAACAAAAGAAGCGGTTCCTACATGATGTTCGGCAATATTTTTGGGACGATCCATATCTTTTCAAGGAGTGCGCCGATGGACTTTTTAGGCGATGCATACCGCAATGGGAAACCAATGCCATCTTGGAAGCCTGTCATTCCTCGTCTTATTGTGGTCACCACGGTCCCGCTAGGACCGTGGCTAAGGTACTTCAGTCAGGTTTTTATTGGCCATCCTTGTTTTCTGATGCCAAGTCATTTGTTTCAGGATGTGATGCTTGTCAAAGGACGGGAAATATCTCCCGGAGGCATGAGATGCCTCAGGTCGGTATTTTGGAGGTAGAAATTTTTGATGTTTGGGGCATCGACTATCAAGGTCCCTTCCCGACAAGTCGAGGTAATAGGTACATTTTAGTAGCCGTGGACTACGTATCTAAGTGGGTAGAAGCCGTTGCCTCGGTCCATTGTGACGCTAAGACCGTCATCCAACTTTTCAAGAAGATTATATTTCCACGTTTTGGCGTTCCACGAGTCGTCATTAGTGATGGAGGTATGCACTTTAAAGAAAAACAACTTATTGTCTTATTATCTAAATATGGTGTTATGCATCGTAGAGGTTTGGGGTATCACCCCCAAACTAGTGGACAGGTTGAAGTTTCCAACCGGGAGCTTAAGGATATTTTGGCAAAAGTTGTCTCGAAGTCAAGAAAAGATTGGAGCCTGAAACTAGATGACACTCTATGGGCGTATAGGACCGCCTATAAGACACTGATTGGTACATCACCTTATCGGTTGGTTTATGGGAAGTCCTGTCACTTACCCGTAGAGTTGGAGCATAAAGCTTGGTGGGCCGTTAAAGAGCTGAATTTTGACCCAAAATTGTGTGGCGAAAATCGACTTTTACAACTAGACGAGCTCGAGGAGTTCAGGATGAATGCCTACAATAGTGCCCGTATCTACAAAGAAAAGACAAAAAGGTGGCACGATAAGCGTATCATTCCGAGAGAGTTTAAAGCGGGCGAAAATGTATTATTGTTTAATTCTCGTCTTCGTCTTTTTCCTGGAAAATTAAAATCCAGATGGTCCGGCCCCTATACGGTAATTTCGGTTTCTAAATTTGGGTCGGTCGAGCTTGAAAATTCTTCAACGGGAAATCGCTTTAAGGTCAAAATAGTCGACCGACTATCAAAATAGTCGGCCGACCATGACGATAGTCGACCGACTATTCTGGAGCTGCAAAGATCAAGTTGATGAGTGATTAGTCGGCCGACTATTTCCTGGACTGCGGGCAGTGATAAACGTCATTTTAGTCATTATTTTACCCACATTTATTTACTTATTCGAGTCGATTTTGCGTACTTAAATCGTTATTATAGCTCATTAGAGGACAATAAGTGTTAATTAGTCGTTTTAGTAATAATTATCGTAATAATTGTTATTTCTCGTAGATTTGGTACTGCTTTGTCTCGTTTGTATTTTATAGGTACCGTCTCAGAAATAAATGAGTATAGACGGGAAAAAATGTGTCGAGATGGGTGAAGGCTTAAAAGAGAAGATGTCAAAGGTTGACTGACCCAACTTCAATTCCAAGCTCCTGTACTCCAAATTCCACCATTACCAACAATGAAATTATCATCTCCAATCCACCATTAATTCCTCAATCCATTTCCAATTCAACTACGTTCTATGGTTCACAATCAAAATCATCTTCCATAACCATCATTTATCTTATCACTGCCATTATTATTCCAATTCAATTTGCTCCATTTTCACAAGTAACAATCATCCTCTTTCACTCACCATTGTTCAACCTCCATACTTACTCCGACCACCGTAACTCGCCGACCTTGATCCGTTGATCTTAGGACGGCCAGATCCTGACCGACACTCCAGCAGCTCCCTCATTCCAACCACCACACTTCGAGCAGCAGCTATTCAAACCGGCCACCATGAACTGACTCCGTCGAGGTCTGACCAGGCCCCATCAGCTTGACCTTAGCTCCGACATTCAGCCCAACATCTCAGGCGAGCATGCTCTGACCACCAAACCACCAATTGACTCGGCCCAGTTCAGCCGCCGCGCTGACCTCCTACCGCCTCAATCACTAACCTTGAGCTCAGTCAAGATGGAGCCCAGAACTCCGGCGACGCGACTACCTGTTCGAGCCAGGATCAACCTCACGCATCTCGACCACCTGCTCGAATCACGCGCTTTTGAGGTACTCGAACCCCGGCGTCGACTCATCTCCGCGCCCAGTTCCAGCCACCAGACTCGACCTCCATCTTCATCTCCGTCAACACAAGGAGCGGACCACCCATCGCATCCATGTCGTACCTGCACCGCCGTGGTCAGCCACCAACAGTCCTGAAACTCCGACGCGCCACCATCAAACGAACACCAACAGCCATCGTTGGATTTTCAATTGAAGCAAATTGATTGAAGAAAAAAAATAGAGTGGAAAAAGACTGTCTTGCCCTTCATTTAAATGGAGTTCGTTTTGTATTTTTGAGGATGTCGTTTTGTATTAAGGGGCTTCTTTTGTTTTTGGGAGTATAAAAGGCAAACCCTGAAATGAAGAGAGGGGGGCCGCAGTAGAGAGCTGAGGAGGCAGTAGGAGTAGATTTTTTTTCTTCCTCTCTTGCACTTTCATTATTTAAGGTTGTATTAGTTTAATGGGTTGGAATCAAGACTTAATCTTTTCTTGTTAATTCTTCTACTTTTTTTCCTCCTTCATCTATGCAATTCTCCTTTCAAGTTGGTATAATTTCTTTACTCTTTATCTTTCATTTCATTCTTATTAAAGTTTGCATCTTTATTAGTCATTAGTGTTTAATATTATGTTTAGAGTAGTGGGTAGTTTAATTAGTCTAGTTTTAATGATGTTTGAGTAGTTAATTTCTAGGGTCGGGGAAGACTTGGTTTGTCTCGTTTTGTGGGTTTGTTGTGTGTTTACGGACCTTGTTTATTATTGTTGGTGATCTCCTTTGAATGCGATTTTTGTATGATTTGCTTGTCTTGGCCGCGATAGGTGAATTGTATTGTGTTGAGCTTTCTTTGGGGTGGGTCGACCTAGTAATAAGTGCGAGAGCCCGTTATTAGCACCGTCCCGGGTAGATAGAGACTCGAGAGAGACCCTTTATTTTCCCAATTACCGACCGTAGTCGACTCGTTTGTGAACCCCGTTTATTCTCTTGAGACTACCTCGTTGACCTTGACCCTAGTCCTTTTTTTATCGTATTTATTTCATTTGTTTGTTTGACTCGTTTAGCTCGCTAGTTTAGAACCCTCTTTAAACCAAAACCTTTTCTTTTCTCGACTAAAACCTTAGCTAGACCAAGACTCTTATTTTAACTAGACCGTCCTCGTGGATTTGACCCGACTTACCCTCGACTACCCAAGTTTAGGATTAGTTGGTTTTTTTACTTTGATCGACCAGGATTCACGACAAGTCCCCGTCCGTCAAATTGGCGCCGTTGCCGGGGATGGTGCTTAGTTATATATTTGTCTTTGTTTAGTTTCGGAGTTAGTCTCTTTTTATTTTTATTTTTCTCGTTTTGTATATATTTGTGTGTTTTTTTTTCTGTTCTCTTTTCACTTGTGTCTTATCTTGTCATTCTTCTTGAATCTCTTCTCTTCTTTCTTATCTATAATGCCTTGTCTTGCCGATCATAGTAGACCAGATCCCGACTTATTTGCTTCACCCATTAATATTGGGGTTTTTGAGGGTCCTTGCTTCGATATTGAGCCTTATTATATTGATTTGGTGGAGCGGGATGCCTTTCATGGGCTTGAGAGTGAGGATGTATATGGTCTTCTTGAGAATTTTGTGGACTTGTGTTGTGTGTTTAAAAGGGATGGAGTGCCCCTTGATACCATTAAGCTTATATTGTTTCCCTTTTTTCTTAAGGATGAAGCTAAGAGATGGTTTCGTTCACACCCTCCTAACACCTTCACCTCTTGGAACCCACTAGCCCTTGCATTTCTTAGGAAATTTTTTCCTCCTTCGAAGGTCGCCAAGTTTAGAGATGAGATTCTTAGCTTTGAACAAGGCAAGTTTGAGAGTTTGAGTGAGTCTTGGGATAGGTTTAAGGGTTTATTGAGAGCTTGTCCAATTCATGGAATCCCAATTTGGCTAACCACTTCGACCTTCCTACAAGGTTTGCTTCCTCACCATAGAAACTTGATCATTTTTTCATCCGAGAGAAAGTTCAATGATTTGAAGGATGATGAAGTTTCGGGTTTAATTGAAAGAGTGGCTAATGTCAATGACCAATGGGGATTTAGGAGAGTGAGACCTCAAATTAGAGAACCTAGAGTTAACCCACCTATGCTTTCTTTGCAACATGAGTTGAGTGCTAGGGTGAACTCTTATTCTCTTGATATTGTGCATGATTCTCCTATTTGTCAAGTTTCTCATCCCTTTATGAATGTGAATGCTATGCATGCTATTTCATCTACTTATGCTTCTTGTGGTGATTTGGGAATTACTCTTAATGCTCTTCCTTCTTGTTCATTTCCACCTCTTATTGATGATGAGGAGGAGAATGATGATGATTTGCATGTTGTTCCATATGTTCCCCAAACCCCTTTGAATGCTAACGTGGTGAATGATGTTAATGATGATTTGCATGCTATTGACTCTTGTGAACCGATTTGCCTTCCTTCAACACAAATTCCGCATCCCCTTGTCCAACTTACACCTCTTGTTGTGAGTGTTAATGATTGTGAGTTGGAATGTATGCTTTTTGAGGAAAATGTGTGCTTGGATAAGTTTTATGATCTTTGTAGAGAGGAAAACCATGAAGATCTTAGCTTGTGTGAGTTGGAGGGCATATCTTTTGAGGTTGATTATGAGAGCTTGGAAAGGGAGTTGAGTGAAAGAGAGACTCTTGAGGTTGAGAGGAAGGAACAAAGAGAAGATAATGAAATATTTGATGATGCTTTGAGTGATGAGATCTTAGAGATTGATGATACTTGGGATTGTGAGGTTTATTTCTTTGAGGAACCTATTTTTGAGAAATTTGAGCCTTTTCCTTGTATGGATTATGAGTCTCTTCTACCCATTGATGATTTGGATCTTGTTTCTCTTGCTCCTTTGTTTGAGCCTATGATTATATATGAAGATTGTGAAACTCTTTTGGAAGAGTTTGTGTTGATTCTTGGTTTGTCACTTGATGATTCTTTGATTGGAACACTTGAGGATGGAGAGATGATTAAGACCCCTAATATGAGTGAAAATGGGGAGAATGATTGTGTGAGTGCCTCTCCTCTTGTGCTTTTGCAATTGAGTGATATATGTTGGAAATTTGAGTTTGATGATGCCTACCCTTTCCACAAACCATTCACTAACACTCTTATTTCTTGGTTTTGTGGATTGACTTACTTGCCTCACTATGACCATGTTGGTGAGGATTGTTCAAATGCTTATGATAAGTTAATGAGATCTTTGGTAGGGTATTTAGATTACTCACTTGTTTCATTTGTGTTTAGTGTATATATTTTCTTTTTTGTGTGTTTTTGTGTTGTTTTCTTCTTGTGTGTAGGTTTCCACTTGTGATCTTGAAGATGTAACAACAAGATGGTGGATAAAAGGGAAAAGATCAAGAATCACTCACCAAGTGATGAAAGATCGAGCTTGAAATGGTAAATTCTTCACCCACCCTCTCTTTTCTCCCTCCCTTGTCTTAAACATTGAGAACAATGTTTCGCTTAAGTGTGAGGGAGAGTTTGTTGCTTATTGGATCATGCTTGGATGGATTTTGGTGGAAATTTTGGATTTGGTGGTGCGATGTTGTTGTAAATATGTGTTATCTTGGGTTGTTGGAAGTAATTTGGTGATGTTAGTCCTTGTGATTTGTGAATATTTGTTGTGGATTTTTTATTTTCCTTTTGTGTGTGAGTTATGTTTCTTGTTTTGTCGAAAAAGTTTCAAAAAACTCCTAAAAATTTGAAAAATTGAAAAATCCAAAAAGAAGGCTTGCATTTTCCTAAGAGTTTAGTCGATTTTCTAGTTTTCAACTTTGACGAAAAGAATGATATGGAAATACTTAGTGTTACATATTAGTATTGTGAATCGACTAATCTTTGCTTTAATTAGTGATTTAGGGTGTATACCATCATTATTGTTCACATATTCATCTCATGGTGTGATATTTCTATTTGTTCATTTTGTCCTATGGTGACTGGATCCCGACTTGGTGACATTATATCCATATAAAAATCACAAAAATCCTACAAAAATGAGGAAATCCAAGAAAAACACAAAAATAAAGTGTTTAATAATTGCTCACATTTCAATTTGAAGTGACAAAAATCAAAAATCAAAAGAAGAAAAAAGGTCACTTATCAATAATTCGAAGTGTTTCGAAAAGAAAAAAAATGATGAAAAAAATGAAAAAAAAAATGAAAGAAAAGAAAGAAAAATGAAAAAAGAAGAAAATCAAAAGAAAAGAAAGTTTGTTCAAATAAGTGAGCTTATGCATATTTATTATTTCTTTATCCATCTCATAAATAAATTTAGCCTCCTTTCTAGTCACCAAGTTGCTACCGGGACGATCCGAACTTCTTACTATGTGAGAGCAGGGACTTTGTGTTTCATTTTCGGTTATAACGTCATGTTAGTTCACTCCATTTCCGCCATACACCCTATTTTGCTTACCGAAGTTATAGATTAGTAGATGTACAATAAGACTATGCAACTTGTGAAGTATTTCTTAGTTATTCTTTATGTTTTAGTTGGATTTTAGAACTTTGATTATCGAATTGGAATTTGCTTGGTTGCCTTGTTGAGGGAGGTGACTTGTTTTGACTTGAGATGACCATATTATTACCGAGTTTCGTGCTTTATTGTTGGTTGTCTCACGATTTTGGCAAGACCCCACTTGCCTTGCAAGGGGATACTCTCCTCATAGTATCTCGTTGTGAGTTGAAGGGACGGAGCGAGCCCGTTTATTGTCTCGTATCGGCTATTATGTTTTATTTACTTTTTCTTGGTGAATAAATTGCTTTTGTCCTAGACTATTTGAGCTTACTCGAGGACGAGTAAGATTTAAGTGTGGGGGAGTTGATAAACGTCATTTTAATCATTATTTTACCCACATTTATTTACTTATTCGAGTCGATTTTGCGTACTTAAATTGTTATTATAGCTCATTAGAGGACAATAAGTGTTAATTAGTCGTTTTAGTAATAATTATCGTAATAATTGTTATTTCTCGTAGATTTGGTACTGCTTTGTCTCGTTTGTATTTTATAGGTACCGTCTCGGGAATAAATGAGTATAGACGGGAAAAAATGTGTCGAGATGGGTGAAGGCTTAAAAGAGAAGATGTCAAAGGTTGACTGACCCAACTTCAATTCCAAGCTCCTGTACTCCAAATTCCACCATTACCAACAATGAAATTATCATCTCCAATCCACCATTAATTCCTCAATCCATTTCCAATTCAACTGCGTTCTATGGTTCACAATCAAAATCATCTTCCATAACCATCATTTATCTTATCACTGCCATTATCATTCCAGTTCAATTTGCTCCATTTTCACAAGTAACAATCATCCTCTTTCACTCACCATTGTTCAACCTCCATACTTACTCCGACCACCGTAACTCGCCGACCTTGATCCGTTGATCTTAGGACGGCCAGATCCTGACCGACACTCCAGCAGCTCCCTCATTTCAACCACCACACTTCGAGCAGCAGCTATTCAAACCGGCCACCATGAACTGACTCCGTCAAGGTCTGACCAGGCCCCATCAGCTTGACCTGAGCTCCGACATTCAGCCCAACATCTCAGGCGAGCATGCTCTGACCACCAGACCACCAATTGACTCGGCCCAGTTCAGCCGCCGCGCTGACCTCCTACCGCCTCAATCACTAACCTTGAGCTCAGTCAAGATGGAGCCCAGAACTCCGGCGACGCGACTACCTGTTCGAGCCAGGATCAACCTCACGCATCTCGACCACCGGCTCGAATCACGCGCTTTTGAGGTACTCGAACCCCGGCGTCGACTCATCTCCGCGCCCAGTTCCAGCCACCAGACTCGACCACCATCTTCATCTCCGTCAACACAAGGAGCGGACCACCCATCGCATCCATGTCGTACCTGCACCGTCGTGGTCACACAAGAAGCAAGATAACAAAAAGAGAAAAGAAAAACACAAACACAAGGACAAAGTCAAGTAACTAGGAAAACAAAGTCTAAACTAGCACCGTCCCCGGCAACGACACCAAATTGATGGTAGGATTTGCGTGGATCCCAACCGTCAAATAAAACCGGCAAAACCTAACTAGGGTAGCTAGGGTAAGTCGGGTCGAATCCACGGGGACGGTAAGAGGCGTCTAGACTAAGGTCGCCCAAATACGAGACTAAGTCAACGAGCTAAGCTAAACAAGAATGATGAAAAGGGGAGAAAGCTAGACTAGGCTACGGCTAAGGAGGAAACTAACAAAGGAAACGGGCTAGGATTAGGTCCGGTCAAAGGGGTAACGGAATGGTCGAGGAAGAGCTAGAGTGAAGGAGGTAGTCGGTTAATCTAGGTATAGTCCGGGCTCTCGCAACTTAGACTCACCTAGAGGTTCCACCTAAAACTCATTTTGGCGACACACATGACAAACGGGGTTACTAGCGTGATATCGGGGCCTAGGTCGCATTCGGGCTCTCGCAACTTAGACCGACCTAGGGGTCGTCCTCACCGGGCTCTCGCGACTTAGTGAGGAAACCGAACCCACAAGCAAACTATCACCCACAAGAGAAAAGCAAGAAAAACAAGCATATGCACATAATAGTCATTCAAGCATTTCAACAAACATGTGATATGCATCAAACCAAGAGGAAACCCAAATCTTCCACCAACATCTCCAACAAACCCTTAATCATCCATCAACACCCAAATCACCTTACTAACCCTAGCAACAATCTACTCAAACATATCTAATACTAAAACCAACATAAACAAGAAGAATCAAAACAAGCATAAACAAACTAGTGAAAAAGATGAACTAAGAACAATAAGATGAGCAAAGATTAAAACTTGGATGAATAATCAAGATAAAGAGTAAAAAGGAAGAGAGGATTATACCATACTAACAAGAGAATGAAAAGGAGAACACTTGCATAGAAGATAACCCAAATTCATCCACCAATGTTGTCAAGATTGAATGGATTCTTCAAGAGATCTCTTAATACAAGATTAAACTAAGATTAACTACTAATTACCGACTAATCTACACTAATCTAATCTAATCTAACCTAAAATAGTCTAGGGTTTAGTGGTAAGTGAAGAACATAACATAGGAATACAAGAGGAAGGGTATTTATAGGGTTACAATGCAAAGGGAGATGAAACAATGCTTCACGGGCTGTAACTGGGCCATCTCGTCCGGGATGAGTTGGTCCCGGTCGGGATGAGGTGGTCCCGGTCGGGATGGACCCCTTTCCGGTCGGGATGGACCCAAAACAACAGCTCCTCTTTTGTGCACTTCATCCCGGACGGGTTGAGGTCATACCCGTCGGGGATGAGTCTTGTAGGCCTCCAATATGATCCTTTTGGTCCCTCCTTGCTTCACATGGACTTCTCATCGATTCTCGAGACTCGGGATCGGGTCTCGGAGGCTCGGGATTGGGTCCCAAGGTCTCGGGGTCGAATCCAAGGCATCGAGTGATCGTTCCTTCACCTCGTTGGCTCCGAAAAGTGTATGTATTGAGTCAGAATCGCTCCAACTCTTCATGAATGGTCTCGGGAACCTGAAACGAACTAGAGGAAGCATAAGTAGCCCATAAATCGCTCCCAAGGAGCGATTCCACAAGGAAAATGGGACCAAAACACTACGAAATAGGCACTACAAACTACACTTATCAACTCCCCCACACTTAACCCTTACTCGCCCTCGAATAAGCACATACTAACTACTAAACTAGCCGAGTGGGTATTAGCGCACCCTACGCCCTTTCAACTCACGCGATAACACTTAGAGGACAAGTGCTATCCGCAAGGCAAGTGGGGTCTTGCGACAAAAATGTGGATGCAACCGGACACAAAACACATAAACAAACAAGCACACAAACAAACACACAAAAGGTTGCACCCAAAAGAAAAGAAATACCGCTTCCCTCAAACAAGCGGTGAAAGAAGCACCGGTTTAGAACTCAAGGCAAGTGACAATGTTCCCAAGCTAGCAATACAAACCAAAATGGACAAAACCCTAATAGTATGACGACAAAGCAATAAAAACGTTGGTAACTTACCTCGGTTCCTCCTAGCCTTCTAAGAACGTACTACGGGACGATCGGTGGAGATGGAAAGTGATGAACCACGGTGTTAGTCGACACTGTAGGTAAGTGAGACCCCGCACCCTTTAGCAAAGAGCCAAGAGGGTCGTCCCATGTCCGAAACCGCCTAACTAGTCCAAGTAAAAAGGTGGAAATAATTGCAAAATGAGGGAAGACCGACTAATGCCGCTATCATCCTTCCTAGGGACTCGGTCCTTTGGTAGGCTCTTCACGGCAAAAGTTGGAAAAAGGCTTATTTTGAGAGGTAGGGGTTATTTTTGTGAATCGGGTTTTCTTTTGGCATTTTCTCTTTTCTTTTGCATTTTTGCCTTGTTTTGCCATGCCATTTCTTTTTCTTCTTTTCTATTTTCTTTTCGGCTTTTGTGCCTTTTCTTTTTCTTCATTCTTTTCTTTCTTTCACTTTCTTTTATTTTCTTTTATTTGCCCTTTTTGGCTTGATTTGGCTTTTTGGCATTTCTTTGTATGACAAGAAAGGGAGAATTCAACAAATTGCAACTTATTGTGTGGATATGTGTAGGAGGTAGGGTAATGGGAGAGTCGGGAGCGCGCTTTCCCTTCAAACCCACAAAAAGTGGAGAACTTGGACTAATCAAACAATCCTAAACATGGTCACCTAAGGGACGGGACTCGGCAACCAAGGCCTTTTCACACCGTGGGTGGTCAAAATGGTCAAAATGCAAATCCCGTAGTAAATCCCTAGTAAGCTAGGTGGACTCAAGGTAAGAAACCAACGAAATCATTGATTTAGGGTCATTCTACTAGACTAAAGTCCAAGACTCGATTTATATACTAGGAAGGGAAAGTAAACACTCGCACACTAGCCTCTAAACCGGGTTTTCGAAAACCATTTACACACAAGAGACAACTACACACACAAAACGAAGACACGACGAAAACGAAAGAAAAAGAAACAAAAGCAACAAAACAAGAACAACACAAAACGAACACATACATAACACAAACGCCACCTCTAGCTTCCAAATGAGCAACCAACCAACATCAAACTTTACAAAGCTCCTCCCGAGCACACCACATCACATTCTCCTCCAAATTCCGCAAGAGACAAAGAAGGAAAAAGGGATAGAAGATGTTACCGGACATCTTGAAAGCTTTCCAAAGCCATCGGTGGTTTAAGCAACCTATAAGGAAAAGGGGGCAAACACACACAACAAAACAAATATACGAGAGAATGACACAAAAGCAAAACACACAAAAAGAAAATCTTTTTGATTTTTGTGAAATTTTTTCAAATTTTTAGGGTTTTTAAGGATTTTTCGAAAAACTACGAAAATAAAACTAACTACGATAGAATATCGCTCCCCCACACTTAAGCCGAGCAATGTCCTCATGCTCGACCGTAGTGCATCGGAGCACAAAAAATAAGAAAAGAAACTACGAAAATAAAGCTAAAAAACAAAAAGAAAAGTGAAGAAAGGGTAGAATGTGTCCGGCCGGGGTGTAGTCAAGTCACCATGGGCCGAGACGAGAAAAGATATGGATGGGGAAGAAATGAAAAGAAAGAAATAAAAAGAAATGGGAGGGGAGGACTAGGTGTAATCAAGTCACCTAGCCCGGTTTCCGCCCAAATCCGACTAAGTCCTACAAAAAGGGTGAAAAACTTGTAAATTTGGATTTTGAAATGACTCTCGATGTAGTCACATCATCGAGAATCGGAAGCAACCATATACCAAGGCCTCGAAGGCCACCATGACAAAGGGGAAGGGGATAAACATGGGGAAAACAAGCAATAAAAAACGGAAAAGAAAGGATAGTTGTCATACCGACCGGTTAGCAACTCACTCGCTCCATCGTCTCAATGATCAATATAGGCACTTGCTTGTTGTCGTCATTGTCATCCTTCTTCAAGCTCGAGAAAACCGCATGGCTAAGGTAGTGGGTTTATAATGGTGTGAGGGGGTGGAAATTGGTGTGTATACCGGTCTAAAGTAGATAGAAGATGAAGTGAGGATATGAAAATGAAGTATGTGGGTGGTATGATATGAGCAAGGAAGGTAGGGAGGTTGGGTGGGGGTATATAATGGTTGGGTGGGCTTGAATGTCGAAGAAGAGGCACCAAAAAGGAGTAGGGGACCATCCTGGTCGGGATGGATGATCCCGGTCGGGATGTCACACCCGTCCCGATCGGGAAGCTCCCTTCCCGGTCGGGATGACACTCCAGTGGACTCGATTTTTGGCACCCTCATCCCGATCGGGACGACACACCCTTCCCGGTCGGGAAGGGTCTTCATGACTCCCATGACCCCAAAAACCGACTTCCTTACTCACGATCCAAGCTCTATCACTAACCACTCCTTTCTAGGAGTCATCTTCACTTCACCTATCACAATAAACTCAAAATACACATCAAATTCACTCCCTCACATCGCTCATCAAAATACCAAAACAATTACAAGAATATCACAAAACTAACAAAATCAAGAGATAAAACACACAAATACAAGCACAAGTACTCTAAAGAAGAGGAAGGGGGAATATACAACATGACGGTTCTTTAGGAACTCCGTCAAACCTAGGATGGTGGACTCTTCTTCAACCGTAGCCCTCAAGGGCATGGAGGAGTGACAGGGTTAGTCGTATCCCTAATCAAAGATACCCTAAGGTCACTAACTAATGTAGATAGCGAAGTCAGGGGTCGAACCACAAAGAGATGGAAATTCAATTATTTATCCTAAGAATTAGATTCTAGATTATAGGTCACAGTTTTGGTTGGTTTGGTAAACTAATAACTAATTACTGATAAATAAATCAATAAGGAAAAAAAGTCTAGGGTCTCAGGTTCACAATGAATATTACTCGGGTCAGGGAGTCAACTAACAGGTCAATAATCGAACTACCTAAGGTGTAGGTCCGGTCGGTACACTACAACCTTTAGATCTAAACTTAACCTGCGGTCGCTAGCATTAAGTCAGTCTACCCAAACTATCGTGGCCTAATTAGTTCTTAACCCGGTCGGCAAAAAGTCCTAATTTGCGATACTAATTAATTGAATTATGCATCAAACAATTAATCAGAGTTTAAACGATATTCAGGCAATAGTTCATACGATTAGAAACATGTCAATTGACTATCACCCTAATAATACGCATCGATCCCCTTAAACCCTAGATGAAATCTAGCTACGCATATTAATTATAATCGAACTAACAAAAGACGAATTGCAATTAAACATGACGAAAACGATACGAATTAATCTACGGAAGCAATAATAAATGTACACTATAAAACAATACAAAGAATAAATTAAGACGGAAATTAAAGTAGAAACTGAAATTGAAATTAAAATTAAGAATAATAATACCGGAGAATTCAAGATCTGAGACGGAGAACTAGGTTCAATGTATCTCGCAAAGTAAACTATACTAAGAAAACTAAGATAATCAAAAGTGTGTAGAAGAAGGTAAAAGAAAAGATAAAAGATGTCCCAAACAAGAGTCAAACAACTGATATATAAAGAGTATCAGTTGGACTCAAAAGCAGGCCCAAATTCTAAGTCGAAATAAGAATGACGCATGGCCCGGATTGGGTGCACTCGATCGAGTGCCTGACGGCACTCTATCGAGTGACACACCCAAACATGGGCAGGAGCTTCACGAAGTAGCACTCGATCGAGTGCAGTAGAGGCACTCGATCGAGTAGCGCTGTAGGTCACAGCATCGCGTGCTCGACTTCAAACGGCTTTCATTTCTTCGTTACTTGTTCAAATTGGACGTGTAATATACCGTTGGAAAGATAAGAGAAAGAACTTTCCAACGCCACCAAAATCTCTTTGATTGGAAGTGTATAACTCAAGATATGAACGTTTGAAGTTGACCCTTGTGTAGGCGATCATTCTCTCATCTCGTTTTGTGTCTTTTCCTTCTTGGGTCTTTGTTTCTTCGTATATTCCGCATCTTCTTCCTTCGATTCCACGCTTAGATGTGAATTCTTCAATTATCGATTTCATAATGCTCTTATTAGCTCCAAATGCATCCAAATCTACAAAATACACACAAATACGGAAGCATCGACATTCAAAGCATATTGCATCATTATTAACGAGTTAAGCACGAAAACCGAGATAAAACTAACAATTAAGAGGATCCAAATATGTATATAAATAACGCTTGTCAAACTCCCCCAAACCAAACCTTTGCTTGTCCTCAAGCAAACCAAACATATAATATAAGAGAGGACAAGTGATGCGAAGCACGACTAAGAGCAAGCTTACAATCATTCTACTAAAAATCGGCTCAAGTCGGTTAGAAAACACACAATGTCAAAAATATAACTAAATCAATAATCATGCCTTCAATGAACAATTGTTTGCCAACCTTTCAATCTTGCAAGACCATCAATGTTGGACTTCCTCGCGGTTATCGCTTAACACTCATAAGAACGGGTGAGTATATAAATGTGAAGATAAGAAAGAATAAGAACACTCACTCGACTTATGAAACATGCATGCAATCGAACATGAAATCAATCTCCTCAATCAAATACGTGTTCCACCAATCAGGACCATAGTACATGCCAAGGACTTACAAAGGGTGGCTAAATGAATAAGGGAAGAAAATGGATTGTGCCTAAGCACGTATGGGAATGTGGAGCAAAAACCGGGCCCAATCGCAGCTACACAATAAAAACTATCCATAAAAACCCCCAGCAAATAACGTCGAACCACCAACTAGAGGTATAAATTCAAGATTAGGTGTAAGAGGGAATTTTGTCCATCCTCTCAATTAATCTCTAGTTTCAATCTTTTCGACCATTCCCCGAAATATTACAAGAATCATATTTTTCATTTTTCATTTTTTTTTTCATTTACAATTTCTTTCCTTTTCTTTTCTTCACTTTTTTTCTTTCATGCTTCTATTTTTTTTCAATTTGGATAGGGGGAAGGCGAGTACAAAGTCGCACCAACGATATTACACACTAAAGTCCAAAAGATGTAAAAATCTCGAAATATGACCGATTAGTGAAGTAATTCCCAACTAAGTTCACTGCGACTGTCCCGACAGGGTAGGCTATTCTGGGTTGTAGTTAAATAATATAGGCAATAAAAACAGGCTTACAACGGCTGAAATGGGCTAAACAAAGGAAAACGACCTAAATCTACAAGGTAGTAAAAATGGGTCATTTTTTGCTATGTGGAGCTCATCAAAAACAAAATTGCCTTTCCTCATGTACCTCCTCCTCAAACCAAACACGTACTCCCTCTGATTCACAAAGATCTTCCCCTTTGATTAAAATATACCTCACATATATTAAACAAAGGGGAAGATCTTTGTGAATCGGAGGGAGTATTCAATATCAAGAGACGGATGTCATATTTATGCAAATTGATGCTACACATTCCACAAGGAGAAAATCACTCAATTCCTAAATAATAATGAGACCAGTTATGGATGTTACTGGCCTAGGAAGCTCTAAAATCTTCAGAATTTTTTGGCTTGCCGACAAGTGGTCAAATTTACTCATTTGGCAATTAAAAGTTCAAATAGGCATATCATATCAATTTAATCAAATCTCAAGACAAAACACGTTTTCAGGCACGAAGTAAGCTGAAAATTAGGAGAAATTATGTTAAGAGCATTATCATCATCGCCGTTTTGCATGCTTCTACATCAGACACACCACATAAAAAATAAAATATTTTTGGAATTTTATGATTTTTTTCAAATTTTTTTGGATTTTTATATTTTTTGAAAGCAGTAAAACACACGACGGAAAATGAAAACACAAAAGCACACAAACTCTCCCCTAAACCTAAATGTCACAGTGTCCTCAATGTGACTCTAAAGCAGATAAGACAGAAAATCCACAGCCAATCCTAAGAACAACTTGACCTAAGGGGAAGGAAAAACCTAAGAAAACATGAAAAACAAAAATGAAAAGGAAAGAAATTACCGTATACAAGGGCAGCTCCCCCAAACCAGCTGCAAAGTGGGGGTTCGTCTTATAGATCAGTTGTCCACAGATGACTGTGATCAAAACAGCTTAAGGCTCTCAAGAGTCGATCAAACATCTGCGCATGTGCTACACAAAAGCATAAGTAGCACCAGGATATATAGAAGACAAACAGAGACAAAGTCAATGATCGTCTTAGCCTATCAGACGAGCTAGACCAATCCTCAGCATGGTGGTCATAGTGCATAAGAAGAGTAAGAATGTTAATAGGCGGCTCGTAAGACAAGACATACACATCAAATATCTCAGATTCACCCCAAGGCTTATCATCGGGTATAGATTGCATAAAAGAAGAGTTAGAACTCCTAAGACTACTCAAAGGATCAATCTTACCGATCTCCGTGAAAGAATTATCACAATCCTCCCCACTAATCATAAGCTCAAACAAAGGGTCAAGAGAAATATAATCAAGACAATTAATAGGTGGAAGTGGGTCGTCCTCAATATAAGGGAAAAACTCAAATGTCTCCAAAATTGGTGTTTCAAAGAAATCATTCTCGCTATCCCATGTAGCCACACCTCTTCCACTCAAGGAATCGTCAAAAAGGGTATTCTTCTCTTCTTTTTCATTTTTCCTCTCAAGCTTAAGATCCTCTCTTTTGTTCAATTCTGTTTCCAAAACCTCATAATTGACATCAAATGAAACTCTCTCAAAATCACAAAAATCAAAATTCTTAATGTTATCCTCAATTAAAAGAGCATCATTCAGAGCATCCAAACACACGTTTTTCTCAAAAAACACACATTCTAGCTCACAGTCATTCATGACGGTTTGGTGATCTTGAATAGATTGAACATTATACCCATCATCATCATCATCATCAATTATGTTCACAAGAGATGGAGATAGAACACTTACCTGGAGGTTCTTCACTACTTCCATAGGCGTACCCGATTGACTTTGTTGCTTTTGGCTTGCTAATTGGGCAATTTGATTGTTCAAGATTTCATAATGATCTAGCAATTGGCCTATTTGAGTATCTTGCTTTTGTTGAGCTTGCACGAATTGCAGCAACAAAGCCTCAATTTCCGCCTTGTCATTTTTCCGCCTCAACTCTAATTCAGCACTATTACGGGCTAAATATTTAAGGATTTCCAATCGTTCCTCGTAAGAGATATAATTAAACATCCCTCCGCAATTTTCCTCAATTCTAGCCCGTGACTCATCATCAACACCATTATATATCATATGACACATATCCCGTATATCAACATTAAAGCCATTTTGAATAATGAAAGACTCAAGTCTATCCCAATAATTATGTAGTGACTCATGTTTGAATTGTGGGAAGTAAAAATTGGTCATAATGGTGAATGATAAAAAAAATATATACAAAAAAAAAATAAAAAAATTATATACAAAAAAAAATAACCTAGAACCTAAAAACGATAAACAACTAAATAACACCGTCTCCCCGGCAACGGCGCCAAAATTTGACAGGGTTAGTCGTATCCCTAATCAAAGATACCCTAAGGTCACTAACTAATGTAGATAGCGAAGTCAGGGGTCGAACCACAAGGAGATGGAAATTCAATTATTTATCCTAAGAATTAGATTCTAGATAATAGGTCACAGTTTTGGTTGGTTTGGTAAACTAATAACTAATTACTGATAAATAAATCAATAAGGAAAAAAAGTCTAGGGTCTCAGGTTCACAATGAATATTACTCGGGTCAGGGAGTCAACTAACAGGTCAATAATCGAACTACCTAAGGTGTAGGTCCGGTCGGTACACTACAACCTTTAGATCTAAACTTAACCTGCGGTCGCTAGCATTAAGTCAGTCTACCCAAACTATCGTGGCCTAATTAGTTCTTAACCCGGTCGGCAAAAAGTCCTAATTTGCGATACTAATTAATTGAATTATGCATCAAACAATTAATCAGAGTTTAAACGATATTCAGGCAATAGTTCATACGATTAGAAACAGGTCAATTGACTATCACCCTAATAATACGCATCGATCCCCTTAAACCCTAGATGAAATCTAGCTACGCATATTAATTATAATCGAACTAACAAAAGACGAATTGCAATTAAACATGACGAAAACGATACGAATTAATCTACGGAAGCAATAATAAATGTACACTATAAAACAATACAAAGAATAAATTAAGACGGAAATTAAAGTAGAAACTGAAATTGAAATTAAAATTAAGAATAATAATACCGGAGAATTCAAGATCTGAGACGGAGAACTAGGTTCAATGTATCTCGCAAAGTAAACTATACTAAGAAAACTAAGATAATCAAAAGTGTGTAGAAGAAGGTAAAAGAAAAGATAAAAGATGTCCCAAACAAGAGTCAAACAACTGATATATAAAGAGTATCAGTTGGACTCAAAAGCAGGCCCAAATTCTAAGTCGAAATAAGAATGACGCATGGCCCGGATTGGGTGCACTCGATCGAGTGCCTGACGGCACTCTATCGAGTGACACACCCAAACATGGGCAGGAACTTCACGAAGTAGCACTCGATCGAGTGCAGTAGAGGCACTCGATCGAGTAGCGCTGTAGGTCACAGCATCGCGTGCTCGACTTCAAACGGCTTTCATTTCTTCGTTACTTGTTCAAATTGGACGTGTAATATACCGTTGGAAAGATAAGAGAAAGAACTTTCCAACGCCACCAAAATCTCTTTGATTGGAAGTGTATAACTCAAGATATGAACGTTTGAAGTTGACCCTTGTGTAGGCGATCATTCTCTCATCTCGTTTTGTGTCTTTTCCTTCTTGGGTCTTTGTTTCTTCGTATATTCCGCATCTTCTTCCTTCGATTCCACGCTTAGATGTGAATTCTTCAATTATCGATTCTGTAATGCTCTTATTAGCTCCAAATGCATCCAAATCTACAAAATACACACAAATACGGAAGCATCGACATTCAAAGCATATTGCATCATTATTAACGAGTTAAGCACGAAAAGCGAGATAAAACTAACAATTAAGAGGATCCAAATATGTATATAAATAACGCTTGTCAAGGAGCAAGTCGAACGCGCTACCGACATCATAATGAAGGCCCAAGGAGCGCTCGAGCCTAGCCAACCTCCACGGCCTCCAAGGTGGAGGCAAGAAGTAGGAATCAAAAGACCCAATATCATCATTCATGTTGTCTCCGGGGTCTATCCATCCTACGAGCTTAACCGACCTCTTTCTCCCTAAGCATCGTCTCCAATCACCAGCAAGCTTCATCTTCAAGAAACGAGGCACAAAAAGCGGTTTTGGCCTCATCTCCTCAATGCACACCCCCACACCTTCCTCAAGTTGTGGTTCCCCATCTTCATCACTCGGCCCCACATCATCTTGGAGAAGAGGATCGAAACTTCTACCGGCGGTTTCAATCTCTTCCAAGTCATTGCTTGGTTCACTAGCTAGGGGCTCTTGATGCTTATCCACATTCTCGCACAAGGGCAACTCGAGGCTATCAATTTCATCCAACAACTTCACAAACTCCACCAAATCATCCAACTCACCATCCTCCTCCAATTCCTCACCAATGTTGCCTTCACCAAGGGTCATCTCCTCATTCGTCACTTTTTGGGTAGACGATTGAGGTTCTTCAAAGCAAATCTCTCCTCCAAAGGGAACTACATCGGCGGCTTCATGGTTAGGTTGTTCCTCTCTCTCAAGTGGGCATCCTTCATCTAATTGCGATGTTCGGGATAAAAACATTACGGTTTGAACCGATAATGCATTTAATCGAGCATCCCTCGCCTCGTTTGCCCTTCGAATTTGGGCCATTAATTCCTCTTGTTCTTTTTGCAATTGAATGGCCGTTTCTTGGATGCTCCTTTGCATTTGAAGCATAGAATGAAACACTTCCGTGTCGGGTAATTGGTGATCATTGGGGTCTTTTAAAGCTCCTTGAAAATCTTGATGATGCCCAAGGGGTGGGGCATCATATTGTTGGTAGTGAGGTTGAGGTGATTGGTAGTATTGTTGGTCATGGGGTTCATATTGTGGTTGGGGTGGAGGGTAATATGGTGAGTTTTGGGGGTATTGGCTTCCATAAGGTGAATCTTGATTGAACATGGTGGGTTCACAATCATAGCTTGAGTAATAGCCACCTTGATCGTAGGATTGATAGTCATTCACTTGTTGGTGGCCATTTCCATATTCTTGAAGATCATACCCGTCTTGATTACCCCAAGAAGCTTGATAGTGGTAGGGGGACTTCATGTCATAGCTTTGGTTCAAAGAAGAAGAGGGGTAGCTCATATCGGCTTCCATGTGTGGGGAGTTTAGATCAAACCCCATGCTTGCTCAAAAATCGTGGTCCATACCCGGTTGGAAACCTCTCACTCTAGCAACCGTCCGTTAAAGCGGCTCTAAGTTGCAAGAAGAAGATAGTCACCACCTGTAAGCACAAACTGTAGACTAGGAACAAACGTGAGAACTCTAGTGCTTTTTGGGCACTAGACAAGAGAGAAATAAACCACACACACACAAGAAGCAAGGTAACAAAAAGAGAAAAGAAAAACACAAACACAAGGACAAAGTCAAGTAACTAGGAAAACAAAGTCTAAACTAGCACCGTCCCCGGCAACGGCGCCAAATTTATGGTAGGATTTGTCGTGGATCCCAACCGTCAAATAAAACCGACAAAACCTAACTAGGGTAGCTAGGGTAAGTCGGGTCGAATCCACGGGGACGGTAAGAGGCGTCTAGACTAAGGTCGCCCAAATACGAGACTAAGTCAACGAGCTAAGCTAAACAAGAATGATGAAAAGGGGAGAAAGCTAGACTAGGCTACGGCTAAGGAGAAAACTAACAAAGGAAACGGGCTAGGATTAGGTAGGGGTCAAAAGGGTAACGGAATGGTCGAGGAAGAGCTAGAGTGAAGGAGGTAGTCGGGTAATCTAGGTATAGTCCGGTCTCTCGCAACTTAGACTCACCTAGAGGTTCCACCTAAAACCCATTTTGGCGACACACATGACAAACGGGGTTACTAGCGTGATATCGGGGCCTAGGTCGCATTCGAGCTCTCGCAACTTAGACCGACCTAGGGGTCGTCCTCACCGGGCTCTCGCGACTTAGTGAGGGAACCGAACCCACAAGCAAACTATCACCCACAAGAGAAAAGCAAGAAAAACAAGCATATGCACATACTAGTCATTCAAGCATTTCAACAAACATGTGATATGCATCAAACCAAGAGGAAACCCAAATCTTCCACCAACATCTCCAACAAACCCTTAATCATCCATCAACACCCAAATCACCTTACTAACCCTAGCAACAATCTACTCAAACATATCTAATACTAAAACCAACATAAACAAGAAGAATCAAAACAAGAATCAAAACAAGCATAAACAAACTAGTGAAAAATATGAACTAAGAACAATAAGATGGGCAAAGATTAAAACTTGGATGAATAATCAAGATAAAGAGTAAAAAGGAAGAGAGGATTATACCATACTAACAAGAGAATGAAAAGGAGAACACTTGCATAGAAGATAACCCAAATTCATCCACCAATGTTGTCAAGATTGAATGGATTCTTCAAGAGATCTCTTAATACAAGATTAAACTAAGATTAACTACTAATTACCGACTAATCTACACTAATCTAATCTAATCTAACCTAAAATAGTCTAGGGTTTAGTGGGAAGTGAAGAACATAACATAGGAATACAAGAGGAAGGGTATTTATAGGGTTACAATGCAAAGGGAGATGAAACAATGCTTCACGGGCTGTAACTGGGCCATCCCGTCCGGGATGAGTTGGTCCCGGTCGGGATGAGGTGGTCCCGGTCGGGATGGACCCCTTCCCGGTCGGGATGGACCCAAAACAGCAGCTCCTCTTTTGTGCACTTCATCCCGGACGGGTTGAGGTCATACCCGTCGGGGATGAGTCTTGTTGGCCTCCAATATGATCCTTTTGGTCCCTCCTTGCTTCACATGGACTTCTCATCGATTCTCGAGACTCGGGATCGGGTCTCGAAGGCTCGGGATTGGGTCCCAAGGTCTCGGGGTCGAATCCAAGGCATCGAGTGATCGTTCCTTCACCTCGTTGGCTCCGAAAAGTGTATATATTGAGTCGGAATCGCTCCAACTCTTCATGAATGGTCTCGGGAACCTGAAACGAACTAGAGGAAGAATAAGTAGCCCATAAATCGCTCCCAAGGAGCGATTCCACAAGGAAAATGGGACCAAAACACTACGAAATAGGCACTACAAACTACACTTATCAGGCAGGTTTCGTGATCAGCAAGGAATTTCCTAAACACAAAGGAGTTTCCTAAACAGTTTTTAACCCATTCAATTTGTATAAATAAGGCTTTGGGAGCGACATTAGAAATCATCTCTTAACTTCTTCATAACAACTTACTTCTCTTTAGATTTCTTTTAGACTTCTTCTCTACTTTTATTCTCTCTAGTTTAATTTCTTCCCAAAACTCGATTATTGTAAGAATTTCGGATTCGAATCGCCTTCGTTCCTTTTGGTAATTTTATTTAATCCTTCTTCTATTCTTGATTGTTCTTATTCTTCGTATTTAATTATTCTTCACCGTTGTTTTATGCTTGTCGTAATTTTATTATTATTCGTCCGGTTTAATCTAGTAAAATCTTTTATTAATATTGTTGTTCTTAAATTAATCATGAGTAGCTAATTTCCTTCGCTAGGATTTAGGGGATCTGCGAATTGAATGTGGTCGCTAAATAACTTATAGATCTGTCAATGATATTGTGTCTGAGTTGTCACTTGTAGCATATAATCGCGATTATTCAGTTAATGCGCATAATTGATTAATTGAATCTGGTAAACTTGAACCTAAGATCGGAAGCCTGGTAAAAGTTAGACCTGCTACAACACATTAGTTTCCCCTAATAAGATCGGAAGCCTTTAGACGCATGCTAAGGTGAATAGCGGACCGGAAGGACCTTTTCACTACCCCTTAGACCAATATCTGCGACAGACCTGTGACTTAGACCGTGACCATATGAGATTCGTAGTGAACTGACGATCCTAGTTTTCTCTCCATATATTAATTCATCTTAAATTCATCTTATTTATTTTAGTTATTTCTTCCCTTTTAATTTTCTCTTCCTTCACTACTTTAATTTAGTTAACCACAATTAAAACCCCCCGATTTGTTACTTAGATAGACTTTAATTGCAAGTAGGATTTATTTGTCTCCCTGTGAATTCGATCCCGACTTCCCTAGCTATATTTTTAGTTGGACCGTAGTTGGTTATTTTTGATAGGTACACGACTAGCTTATCACGACCCATGACACATGGTATAAAATCATGAAAAGATAAGACACTGCGCGATCCGACCTCCGAAATGACTGAAATTGAAGTGTATTATACATGTTTTTCTGAGATTCGGGGGTCCAAAATAAAAATGACCGAAAACAAGGGTGTTATAAAGGTCATATAGAATGCACACACAAAATTTTAGCAGCAAAAGAGAACATTTGATGGTGTCGTTACGAAATAAATCAACGTCGATCGACAATCAATAGTCGCGCAAAGGCTATGTGTTTTTGTTGTTTTTACTTGAAATCGAACGAGTTACATCGTGAAGCAACACATGACACATAGTATAAAATTCATGAGAAGATAACACACTGCGTGATCCGACCTCTGGAACGATAGAAATTGAAGTGTATTATACACACTTTTGCTGAGATTTAGGGGCCCGAAAAAAAAATGATCGAAAATTTTCCAGTTTGTTATATGGGTAGCATAGAATGCACACACGAAATTTTAGTAGCAAAAGAGAATATTCGATGGTGTTGTTATGAAAAAACAAACGTCGATCGACAATCTATTAGTCGTGCAAAAGTTATTGAAGTGTATTATACACATTTTTCTGAGATTCGGGGTTGATAGAGATTAGTCGTATACTCGTATCTCTATTCAAAGACACTCTACGGTCCACTAGCTAATGCAGATAGTAAAGTAGGGGTCGAACCACCAGGAGACAGAACTCAATTACTTGTTCAATTCTAAGGTCTAGACTTAAGGCTACTGGTAGGGATGGCAACGGATCCGGGATCCGATCCGGATCCGCAAGATCCGGTTCGCACGGATCGGATATGGATCCTAAATTTTGAGATCCGTTGGATATGGATCCGGATCCGGATTCGCTATCTTTAAACGGATCCGGATCTGGATCTTAATAAATAAATCCGGATCCGCAAATCCGTTTTATTAAAAAATTAACAATAATAAAAAACTTAGAACTTTAATTTGTGTTTTTTTGGTTATTTCTAAGACTCTTTTCTTTTAGTTTATTAATCTTTGATTATGAATCTTTATATTCAATTTTATTTGTAAAATTATGAAAATTAATATGGTCGCAAATACGTATTAATTAAAAAATTTGTAGAATTTAAGTAAGAAATTGGATCCGCGGATCCGATCCGGATCTGGATCTACATTTTTGGGATCCGTCGGATCCGGACCGGATCCGGATCCGCTACTAGGAGTGCGGAACTGGATCTGGATCCATGCGGATCCGGTCCGTTGTCATCCCTAGCTACTGGTCACTGATTTCTTTTTTGTTTGGTGAACTAAGAACTAAATACTAAACGATGAATTAATAAGAGAAAAGTTTAGGGTCTCAAGTTCACTACGAATATTACTCGGGTAAGGGAATCAACTAATATAGTCAATAATCGAACTATTCTAATTACGAAAACGATGATTACTAAGAATACGAAAAACTAATTAAGACGGAAGCAAAGATAGAAAACTCAAATTAAAACTGAAATTAAGAGTATATATTACCGGAGAATTCGAGCGCATAGTTTTAAGAACGAATAACGTAAACTAACTATTAGGTTTCCTAGAGAATGCCAAGTAACGTAAAACTTCAATGAATGTGAAAGTTAAAGTGAAATCCAAGATGTCTGTTACAAATCAGAAAAAATGATTAAAAGTTCTCAGTTGGGCTCAAAACCTGGCCAGATCTTCAATAATGAAGCGGCTGACGCGCGGCCCAGATCAGGTGCACTCGATTGAGTCCACCTGATGGTGACTCGATTGAGTGGATCAGTAAAGGCCTCTTCCTCGGTTGTCTTGGACCCAAATGAAGAAATCAGCCCAAAGCCTTCAATGCAGCCTAGTTGGCTGATTATGCATGGTACTCGATCGAGTGCACTAGCGTGACTCGATCGAGTGATGTTGCTGAAACTCGGCAGTGAGTTTCTTCCTTGTATTTGACTTTTCGTTTCCTTCCTCGACTCTCGTTCTCGTCTCGGCTATCTGGATTATAACTTTTAAATGTGCTCGAAAATGTACCTAATCTGCAAAATATCACGAGAATCAGCAGTATCAACTTTCTAACAAAAATCGACACTAAATGTATAAACTAGAAGGAAGAAAAGCTCTAAAATGGGTATCGGGGGACGATAAAATAAGATATAAAATGTGTTCATCAAGTCTTCAAGAGTCCGAAATAAAAATACCATGAATTTTTCAGGGGTCTTTTTAGGGTCATATAGATTGCGCACACAAAATTTTAGCAAAAAAAAAGAACATTCGAGGATGCCGTTATGCAATAAACCAACGTCGGTCGATAATCTATCAGTCGTGCAAAAGTTAAGTGTGCTTGTTGTTTTGACCTGGAAGCGAACGAGTTACATCGTGTATCGACACATGGCACATGGTATAAAGATCATGAGAAGATAAGATACTGCTAGCCGATCTCCGAAACGCTTGAAATTAAAGTGACCGAAAATGAACGATTGAAAAGATAATACACGTTTTTCTGAGATTCGGAGGGTCCGGAGTAAAAATGACCGAAAAATTTCAAGGGTGTTATAAGAGTCATATAGAATGCACACACAAAATTTTAGCGGCAAAAGAGAACATTTGATGATGTCGTTACGCAATAAACAACGTCGATCGACAATTTATTATTCGCTCAAAAGCAATGCATTTTTGTTGTTTTGACTTGAAATTGAATGAGTTACATCGTGAAGCGACACATGGCACATGGTATAAAAAAAACATGAGAAGATAACACACTGCGCAATCCAACCTCCGAAACGACAGAAATTGAAGTGTATTATACACGTTTTTCTGAGATTCGATGGTCCGAAATAAAAATGTCCGAAATTTTTTGGGGTGTTATAAGTGTCGTATAGAATGCACACACAAAAAAATTTCAGCAAAAGTGAACATTCGAGGGTACCGTTATTACGCAAAAAAAATCAATGTTCGTCGACAATCTATGTTTTTGTATAGATTATTAATAAAAACTAAGAGAAGAAAGTTGGTAGAACAATGTACTTATTTTAGGATAGATTTATATAATAATTTATCATATGATTATGTCACATGAGTCCCTAAACTCCCTTTCTAAATAGATAAAGTAATTAAAAACTAGTCTTCGTGTCCGTGAAATTCACGGGTCTAGCAATGGTATATTTGTGCGACCTTCCTTTCGCTATACCTTCTTTGTGAGCGTTTGTTGTCAACGTAGAGATTAACTGTTGAAAGAGTGAAAATTCTTAATGATTGGTTTAGTTACACAAAGTTGTGTAGACCCCAACTATAAGCGTAAGGTAGAGAACAGACCGATGCTACTAAATAAGGAATGTGCGATCTGGGTAAGGCACACCTCAAAATCTTGTTGAACCAATTGAAATATAGTTCGTGATATAGTTGAAAAACAGTACTTAAATAATAACCCTTTATTGTAGCATGACACATTTAACTAACAATAATACGTAAATAATTTTCCAACCAATGATTGTCGGCTACGTAATTGTGAGGATTCAACCCCAACTGTGGTTGTGGCTGCATTGGAGGCTGTGTTTATGGCGGGATAAACCTAGTCTGGGCAACAATTTGTCTGGAAGCTGCGTCGCCTCTCATGCTTGCAAGAATGCACTTTCTTGTAAATCTATTCATACGCGTCTGATTTCTATCAAGTCCAGCGGCGTTCATTGCTTCTTCGGCCGCCTGTATATTGTCCATTTCACGGGCTAGTGTTGGATCCCAAACCGCAAAGGCATGACCTGACATTGGGTGAGTAAATACTCCGTAATAAATAGGAGCAACAAAATACAGACTATAAATCACCTCTGTTACAGTATTAATCGGCTTTACTCAATAGTTTAAATAATTCGTCCACTTATGTTAAATCAACACGTACTGGACCCCATATATTTTGGTAAAACAATTGGTTTAGAATAGGCTAAATATTTGTGAATAACATTACAAACGTTTAAAACATGGAGGATTGTAAGCAGCGAAGCATGGGAAGGGTAAATCTTACGGCAATCACCTCAATTACAATATTAATTGGCTCCGTAAAAAACAACTAACTCTGTCTCGGTCGTTTGATGTATTTCTATATTATTTGTGAGGAGTAGTTCGATCAAGTGACAACAAATGATTGAGATGGAAAAATGCAAATACTATGCTAGATCAACATATACACTTCCATGATTTTGTATAAATAATTCATCGAAAATGTTATGCTAGGTCAGGATATATATACCTCCATGATTGCTGTATAAATAATACGAATTACCAAGAATATACCGTACACAAACAACTCTACAGGAACGAATCATGAACCAGCAAATTTTCGTGAGGGTAATAGATCACCTTCAATTTTAGTAATCTAATAAGTAGACCCTTCCAGTTTCTGCAAGAATTGGGCAAATTAAACTTCGTCATCCTCCAACCTCCACTGAAGCACATAACTAACTACTGTCATCTTTACTCACAAACTTAAAATTAATAAACCTCCTCATCCACGAGCTAAATATGGATTAGCTTATACTTCTTTAAGAAGATATATGTACAATTACAGAGTTATACACTCCTCAAAAATTAAAGGGTATAAGAGCGAGTGATTATTAATGCATACATACTTATACACTCCTCCGTTACAAATTTAGCTTATACTAACTGTAAAGCTCCATTGGCATTTCTCTACTTCAACATTAACATCTATATTATACAAGAATAACCTAAATTTGACCGATAAAAACAATAACCAAATAGCGTAAATCTTACCGATCAAGAATGATGCAATTGGAAGCGATTTTCGGAGGAAATTGACGGTGAAACTGTAGAGGGACGAAAAGAGGAAGGCAAGTGAATGTTTCATCTTCTCAATTGTATGAACTTGGAAAGTATAAATACACTCAAATGGCTTCTGAACTTCGGATGTCATCGTAACTGCCAAACCTTTAATGGAGGATTAAATGAGCTTTAATGGAGGGTGATTCTATTTCGAGGTAGAGAAAGAAGGGAATAGATTATTACGCAGGTGAATAGAATAGATAGATTAGGATGACTTTGATTTAGGGTATTAAGATGGCTTTGATTTAGCTTGCCACGTGTCGATCTTTGACGACTTGCTATCCTAATTAACTAAAAAAGGATGGTTTTTTATTTTTTTCTGAGATTCGGATGTCATCGTAACCGCAAGGAATTTAATGGAGGAGAACTTTAATAGAGGAATAAATGAGCTATAATGGATGACGATTCTATTTCGAGGTGAAGGAAGAGGGGAGTAGGAACAGGGGAGCATATTATTAAGAAAGTGAGCAGATAGGTAGATTAGGAGGACTTTCATTAGGAGATGTCATGTGTCAGTCTATGAGAGTTTGCTATCCTAATTAACTAAGAAAGGATGACTTTTTATTGTTTTATATAGATAGATTGTTTATACCCACCTAATCTACATTATTAAAATATTAAACATATCTAAATGTTTGGTAAAATTATGGGAGTGAACCACTACGATAAATACGTCAAATAGACGTTCAATCTCATTTTTCCCCCTTATTCCTTGGATTTTTACCTAGAAAACTCTTATTTTTCTTCTACGTAGAGATGAAAATGGGTTGTGTGACGTGTTGGACAGTGAGACTATTGTGCCTAAGGGAGACTGCGTGACATGGCACGGCCATGGGAGATGGATTTTGGGTCACATCGTGTCGTCATGTTGGGATTTCATAAAAGGCGGCATTGACAGTACATGATGGTATGTTGGACCGAGATGTATCGTGTTTGGGCTAGAGTAATGAAGGACCGTCTCAACCGTCTGAGACTCGATTAACTCATAGGAGGGAGCAAAGTGCGAAAAATGGCTCAAGTGTGGATAGCGGGCACGCCACCACGACCCGGCCACTAATAACATAACTCTCTTTTTGCTTTTTGGGTGTGTCCCATGCATGTACTAGTTTAGCCCACCGTGTTGGAACGTATGAGTATACGTGTTTATAGTAGGTCATGTCATGCATGGATGTAGATACAATTTCTTAACGATACGATCGAGACCCATGAAACATTATGTCATATACTAAAGCGGGTTTGTGCTTAATTGGACTACGAGTCATATTAGACTATATAGTGTATATATGTCAATTATCGAGCTACATGCCTACTTCCATCTCTATTCCACTTATATTTAAGTTAGTGAGGCTTAGAGAAGAAAGCATAGCAAAAACAAAGGCATAGAAAAACAGGATCCGACCAAGTTTTGCAATATTTCTACCATAAAGATCTGTTCAAGCAGACAGATGTGGGACTTGAAGAACAACAGTGTCAACATCGTTAGTCGGCCATTAATTACCTTTTGGCCCACCAACCTCACCTAATACCATACTCTTTCTTCTTTCCCTTTTCATACAAAAAAAAATTTGACCAATTACTTAATAATCACACTTCCCTTCACAATTATACACTCATCTCATTTGTACCGACAATTCCTTCACTATTTCACCCATCTTCTTTTAGACATCAAAAAGGTAACGGTTTCCGTAACCCCCCGACACCCAACTTCCAGTTTTTTTATGGGGAAGAATTTGAGCATATTCCGTTGTAATTAGGAAGCGTTTATATACCTAGCGTAATAGCGTTAACGTTGGAGCCTGTGTTGTACTTATGTTCATGGTTCATAATGGTACGATATTGTATGTTTTGCATCACATAAGTTTACTCTTGGACTCCATATCGGAATACCTCATGCTATTATTGTTGATGGACATTTTAAAGATAATGTTCTTTCAACTTTCATCATCTTTACGTCTGATGTACGATATGTGTTTACACTTTAACCATAGTCCTCTCAAACCAAAGAAGATCGTTATTGTGAGTTGGACTCTGCTCTCCACGGAGAATTGTACTCACTCCCACACCATGCAACTCCAATTTATAGGCACCGTACCCTGAATTGAGCATCACCATTCACCAAATCTTTGAACCCCCCTAAACTGACACATTGCACCATGCTACCAAGTCATGTATACCCTACCCTACATGTCCCCGTTGGATCAAGCGAGTGTCCCGCATGCTCCTCACTATGCATATCTATGTGTCCCATAACGGACTTGTGCTAAACTTACGATCAAACTCATCCGCATTCGCATCCATTGTCTTAATGTACGCGCGCGGTCGTGTCAAGTTGAACCTTAATTATCTCTTTGAAATGTTGGTTGAAGTTGGAAATATTACATATGCAACCTAACGTATAGCTTATAAGGTACGAGTAGGTGATACTAGCTTGATAAAAATCATGTAAAAAAACATACTTAGTAAATTAAAGAGGGTAGAATGAAAGATAAATAGAAACAAGTGTACGGACTACGAAATATCTAAGGCAAATAAATTATCATTTTTAATAGAATATAAATGGACCTAAACAATCACGTTAAAATTTTGCTGAGTTGGTTTCATAACATGGTATTAGAGTCAGAGGTCAAATAGCAGGACTAAACAAGGTAGAAGATAATTAAGTTTGGTCAAATAAATTATTGAACAAATAGGTTACAGTTAATTATGTAGCTTGTCAAACAAAGTTTTGTGCTATCTTTTTGGATTTCAGTTATCCCTTTTGCATTTTTCTATCTTATTTTACCAACTAGAGCCTAAATAGAGGATTACAACTTTAGACGTACGTAAATAAATCGTAATCATAATTTTGGTTATTAATCATGAAATGCATCTAAGTAGTAGTACTCCACTATTGAACTAACTTTTTGTTGTCATCAATCCTAATCATATTTGACTTTAAAGGGTCCTTTTACTCCCAAAACTTTAATTATTTTGATTTCTACTAATCTAATTTAGTGACTAGTAAAGCATGCATGCTATTGATATGGTGGAATTGCAAAATCATTCCCTCTTTCACTTTGAATACTTTCCCATTTTCAAATCATTCAATGAATACACATACACTTTATCATTACATTGATTATAAATAATCTAATTCAAAAAAGTTATACTCCCTCAGTCTCATACATTTGTTGTTATTTTATATTATTTGTAAATAAAGCTAAGAAAAATGAGGTGAAAGTAGCATTTTTGAAAGCGTAAAACATCAAATGTAACCATTGGATTGGAGTTGGAGGGGGAGTATAACCGTAGAATGAAGACGGTTGATCAACCAACAACAAAATTAGTTAAACTTTGAGAGAGAGCATTTAATAAGGGCAGGCTCAGCAGTGGAAGTGCAGCCACCGAATCTCGTCAACCTTCGCAACACATGATTTTGCATTAAATGTGCCTTACCTTACAACAAATGTTCCAAAAACCCTACATACATACATACAATTCTTCTTCTTCTTCTCCTTTTTTTTATATACATACATACGTCTCCTATATCGCCTATCTATAATCTAGCTATATGCTCAATTATTTCCCAATTTCACACCATCTTTTTGTTATAAAAACTTATTATATTCAAGGTTACGTAGATGGAAAAAAGAGACGGGTTGATGTTTGTGATGCTGCTTTTGTTCTTCATTTCAATGGCTTTGGCTCCTGGGGTAGCCTACGCCTCGAGGCCGATACCTGACGCCTTCAAAGTGATGAAGCCGAGAGGAGGTCCACGCCACCGCTCTGGACCCTCACCTAACCACAATTGCTTAGGCTTACAACGTATTCATCCAGCATCACTACCCTAGCTACTGCTAGCTCATTATTTTTATATATTACTACTACCGGATCCGGAGTATTGCTTACTTTTACAGTTCGTTTACTACTGCATGCTGTAAGTGTGTAAGTCACTACTACTATAAATAACTCCATTTAGGAATTAGCTAGCTTAATTAGTAGCATCCAGGTCGTCATGTATAGCATGCAGCAGAATTTTTAATGCTGCATGCTGCTAGTCTGCTACATATATATATACTCCATTACTTAATTAATTAGGTTTTTGTTGTGTTATAGCTAGATACTCCGTACTAGATAATGTTGAGAAACCTAGTAGTGTTTCTTGTATATCATACTCTATGTAGTATTCGTAATAGTATATTTTACGCAAATTCGGTGATGGGGTTGTAATTATCTTACTATTTGCTTCACTTGTTTATCTTAATTATCAAAACTCACTAATCAAGGATATATGCATAATAACTTGATCTTAGGCATAGACTATATGATCATTCATCATTATTGTAATTCTAATATCCGCTTTTGTATCATGTACTAGCTCTTTTTGTCTCCTTTATTCCTTTTTTTATACTTTATTATTTGTGACAAGTGTTTTAATTACAGACAAACAAATGTAATGTAGTCAATTGTTTGAAGGGGTAAGTAATGGTTAGATGAATTATAGATTAGATAATGAGCTAGAATAATTTTGGGGTTATTAATATATGGTTTTATGGAGGTACTATAGCTCTAACGACGTATCACCATTCACTAATTAAGCTATGAAGATGGTGGCTACGGGCTGTTAAGCTTAGCTAGCGTAGCGATGATTATATAATGTGTACTTAACGGAGTACTTCCAATTTGGGAGGGTTTTCGTAGGACGATTTTGAGGCATATGTTCCGAATGAAACAAAAAAAATGTTTGTTTCAATACTTGTTTCTCAAAACCCTTTTTCATACTCCTACTTTAGGTTTCAAAATTAAGGTATTATTCACGGTTAAATTATTATGATCCAAAATATTAGTTACATATATATACTCGGTACTAGTTTTTTATAAATTAATAGTGGTTGACGGGATTCCTAATAATGTGTACTACGTATGTTTTCTTTTGAAACCCCTAATAATGTTTACGTTAATAAATAATTCTTGTATTAGACTTTTAGTGGAGTATCTACAGAGTTTTAATTACTACTCTCTCCAAATCACTATGGGTACTCCAAATCACTATGATTTACCCACGTTATTTTATTCAAATGTAAAAGATTAAAATAATAAATAAATAAATCAATGGTTTTGAGGGAGTACTCGGTAGTAAAGATCGTTAGTTTAGCTTTCAAACTATTTGCCATAATAATACTCCGTATAATTAACATCTTTAGAAAGCTTTGAATCTAACAAAAAAATAATGTGTTGTGAAATAAAAAAAGGGAGAACTATAAAGGGATGGGGGGAGAAATTAATCAAATGTGTGCATTATTTGAAGGATAAGATTCATATCTATACGAATAGAATAGATAAAGTTATACATGAAGGTATCGAAATAATGAATATCCACCCGATAATTCGACAATGGTATGCTTGTGTTTTAGTGATTTTTGTAAAATGGTTTTCCTAACATGTGCTCAGTGCACACGTTAATATGCTAATTAAGAAATAAATTACAATGATATTCGCTCAAAAAAAATTACACTGATATTATAACAATAAATTGAAATACCAACTCTTAATCACCATAATCACATGTGCCCACTGGATACATTTAGAAAAACGGTTTGTAAAATTTACAAAAGAATCCTTCACGTTTTATCTTGGAAAACATTATTCAGAAGCCTATTATTACTTGTTAGGTAAAAATAGATGGATGAATATTGAAGGGGAGAAAGTAGAGGTAAACCGTGATCATCTCCTTGATACAAGGAGAGAAAAAAGGGGAGAGACCATGAGATGAGATGAGATGTAAAATGGAATATGAATGCTAACAAACTGAACTAAAACCTCGCTGCCCCCCTTTCTTTCCATGAATTAATCTTCTTTTTATACACACTAGACGCTACGACAATACACTGAAGGGAAGGGAAAGGAACCCACAGGGACAGGGGAATGTTAGTTTAACCCCACAAAAATTCTAAACGGGATAAAAAAAAAAGAGGGCGGGGCAGCAGATGCAGATGAATCTCATCATTTTGCTCATTCATTTTCATGTCTCTCAATCTTGAAAAGATATGCCTTTTCCGTAATTACAAGGGAGGATCACCCATCTAATATCTAATCTTCATCCTCTTAACGGATCGAGGATGTCGGCGACATCGTTCCATCTGATCTTCTTGCTGTTTGCCCCGAAACTGATGCCTTGTCCGAACCCCGTACGTTATACTTCTCATATACCTTCTCACGGTTCTCCGACCACCATGTTTCCGCTTGGTGTTCCCCAAATCTTCTTCGGCTGCCAAAGAGATCATGTACAAACACGGTACCATCATCAGATTTCAGCATTCCTATTATTAGATTTAGAGAAGGAGCATGCCACATCAGGCTTATTCTATTTATTTATAGAAAAGGGGAGTGTGGAACTACGCAAACAGGTAACTTGGTTTGGTTAAGGTTGGGCATTTCAGCTTTCTTCCGGTTGGTAAGGGTCCATTACTCTGTTACTTTTTATTAATCGTACCTATGTTGGGTCGTATTATCAAGCTTTTTACTTTTTTTGTAGAAAAGTTTAGTGCATTTTCAAATGAGTCGTTTTGATCATTTCAAATCAGGTCATTTTCAAGTTGTTAATATCGAGTACAACAACGTTGGGGAAAGTTGAGTCATATGGAGTCGATTCAGGTTTTGGATCGTATTCACGTTCTTCTGCTTTTTCAAATTTGGATCAAATTATCTTCGAGGGCCAGTTTTGGCAAGTCTCGGCATATACCAATATTACAAGTATAAACCATTGTAATGCTTGTAATGTTGGCAATCTTGGCATATGCCTAGAGCCCTAGACGTTGCGAAACTGACCCATTCCTGAATAATTTGAACCAAGTTTGACCGGACAGTTGCGCACAAAGTCACAAACAAGAAATAAGGCATAAGAGGGCGCAAGTTTACCTGAAGCGCACTCGTTTAAGATCTCTAGTTCCATCGCGAAGAGCAACCAGAGTTATATAAACACCAGGTTCGTACTGTTCTATCCATTCGGCTTCAACTTGGCTACTAGTACCTACCGCTATTGGGCTTCTTGATCTCATACTGTTCTGCCCATCTTGAGTAGACGCAGAAAGACGAGCATCTGAGGCGTCAGAGTCGGACACATAACTACCAAATGTTTGGAGATTTCGAGAAGTATTAGACAACTTAGAATTCAGTATATCATCTCTAAGATTCGAGGGTGCAACTCCTTTGCTTTGCTGGTAGATATTTTCATTGAGCTGCTTATGCGAGTCCCTGGGTGATTTGAGAAGTCCTTGAGCGCCATTTGTCATGGCACTGTCAACTCCAGTTGACGAGGTGTCATGTGAGCCATTCATGGAGTCTAGTCTCGAGGGAAGCTCTCCACTTGGGTCAGGGAAATGAAAACCATTAGGATCTAAGCCATTTGGTAGCTGCGGAAACTTTATGTTCTCAGTGTCATAAGCCCCAGGAGGTAACCGCTCAGCCATATCCTTTAGCTGAAATAGTAAAAAGCAACTAGTTACAAATCACATCCTAAAAGCAACACGCAATATGAATCGAAAGAAATGTGTACATTACACCAAAAAAAATGTGCATGATTTGTTAAGATATCATCACAAAACAAGATTCAGCTTTATCACAGATAAGTGAAAACAAAAACCATGTAGAAGATTTGCGAAGAAGTGCCTTATGGAGCTACAATTAAAAGTGAGTGGTATGGGGACATTCAATCGAGAAGGCTACAGCAAAGTTTAGGGATGCATAGGTCATGTATAAGTAGCCATGACCTTAAAGCTGGAATGAATCACCTAAGTTACTCTGACTCTTCTAATTATCTAGTGTACCCGTGTCCGACACTTGACACTTGGACATGGGTATGATACTTGGACTCTTTACTTTAAACCAAAATATGCCGAATTTTCATAAAACTACGAGACCGACACTGGGATATGCACCCGTGTCAGATACTTCTAAACGAGTCCTAGCAACATAGATGATTGCCAAAGAACAACACTTAATAGGCAGCAAATATGAGAGGAGTTAATAGGGCAGCAAATATGCTGAATTCACCAAATGTGACGACAAAATATAAATTGAAATCAAAAGACAGCCCTAAAAAAGATACAGATATAAACCTGCGAAGTGAGAGACTTGATAACTTCTTTAGCAGCTCTAGTTTTTGCAGATTCTTCTGCAGCTAGCGTCATAGCTTCTTGAGTTTTCTTTGTAGATTTCTCAAGCTCTAAGTCTTGAAGTTCACAACGCTGACGCAAGCTCTCAACCTTAACGGACACAAGACACTCGTGAAAACAAGAAAATTTCAATTATTGCTAAAGCAGACAAATGATAGATATAACAACAATACCTGTGCACGTAATTTAATAACTTCTTGATTTAAAAGTTCGTTGGTCTTCTTCAGACTATCAGCTACGCTTTTAGAGAAAGATAAGCCAGAGGTGGTTGGGATAGGTGTTGCAGAACGTGGAGGACTCGACTTCCTTGAGAAAGGTGACACGGGTCTCGAAATGGACTTAGCTGCAGGAATAGTAACTGGCCTTGGAATTGTTTGCTTTACATCAATGTTACTAGACAAGACATCTTTTAGTTGTAACAAGGACTGTGGTTGAGAAGCATATACTAATGAAAATGTCTCAGCTTTCTTTCCTTGTTTGGCAGCTTTCGTATCTAATTGTTTGATTAGATCCAAATTAGAAGGCAACATTGATTTGGATAGTCGTAGCTCGGCCTTATCCAACCTATCTTTGTTTTCACCAGAGAGCCGAGGGCCAGAACTTCTACCTCTAATGCCACCGCCTTCTGAAACTTTACTCAGTTTCGTAAAACAAGAATCACAAACTCGATATGGTTTACCAGGATTGGGGGCAAGAGCCGCTCTGAATGTCTTTTTCGAACTACAGGAATGGCAATGGACAAGTCCACAATTGTAGCAGTTATGTCTCTTACGAGTAAACCCAAATGCTTGCCTACAAGATGAACATTGGGACTGCTCAGCTCCTGACACCCATTTGTGAAGACATATAGCTGCTGTATAGGTTGAACCACAAGTTATATATTTTACATGTCGGTCTTTTAACGGCTCCACCAAAGTGGGTACTTTACGATCTTCCATATCACCATGACCCAACCTTCCATTGGCTCCCTTTCCCCATGTATATACCTCGTTCCTGGAAGTTAACACTGCAACATGATAAGCACCACATGCAATATCTTCAACAACTTCAGCACCAAGTCTATCTTCCACCAAACAAGGAAGTTTGCCTTCAGAACCGGGATTCCCAAGCTGACCATAGACAGTACTCCCCATTGTAAAAACATGTCCAGATGTGGTTAATCCAACAGTGATGCTATGTCCGCAAGCAACTTTGTGAAAATTGTACTCAATAAGTGAGGGAACGCATGTTGGCTTAAAGCGGGGCTCTCTGTCACCTTGACCAAGACGGTTTTTATCTCCATCGCCCCAGGTAAATAGCTTTCCGGAAGAAGCACGGGAGTCAGATTGATTAACAATAACTTCAACAACAGCTGCAGTATGCCACACTCCACATGCAACAGCAATTGACCTCAAACCTGACAGAGATTCCACCTCTCTTGGATATGGAATGTTTTCCCTGTCTCCATGCCCTAAAACACCGAAAGTTCCATCACCAAAAGTAAAAAGTTGCCCAGTCGATGTGATTAAAGCAGTATGCCAAGGACCACAAGATACAGAAGCCACTTGAAGGCCTTCAAGAGGTCCAAGGATCCTCTTTGGTATCCAGTGACTCACTTCTGTGCCATGTCCAAGAAGTCCGGCATTATGTGTACCATCACCCCATGTATACAACTCACCCGACATTGTTACCGCACAACTATGAAATTCACCACAAGCAACAAAATCTACAGAATAACTGGCTAAAGATTCAACTAAACGTGGATGAAAAACATCCTCTCCCACACCATGACCCAGCCTACCTCCGGATTCTTCACCCCAGGTAAAAACTTCACCTTGTCTCGTAACAAGGGCAGCATGTCTAACACCACAAGCTATGTGGTGTACATCCAAAACTACGTTAGCTTCCAATGGCTTAGGAAGAAGAAAATCTGCTCTTGTACCCACCAAATTGGCCTTTCTTTCAGATAGAACATTGGGAGAATTTTCATATATAACCTCTCCCCAAATGTACACATCACCAAGAGCATCACAATCATCACCACCAGACCCATGACTAGAAGTGCTTTGTACACTAGAAACACTTACTCGAAAAGCATCGGAACTATATCCTTTAGCCTGCATATTTATACTCTCTATAGATACTTGTGACTTCTGAGAATGCCTAGAAGTGTCAAAGTGGTTATTCTTTGGAGACAAACCACCATGAAAACCGACTGAACCTTCTGGAGAGCTGAGATACCGTGTCAAAGTAGCAGAGCTTTCACTTGGACTACTTGATATTGAATCTTTGTTCTCCTGCAATCAATCACCTATAAGTTATATTTCTCATAGAACCCAAAAAGTGAAGATCTGTTTTGAAGCACGATGCTTCAAGTAGTAAATGACCACAAACTAAAGTTGAAAAAAATTGTTGGTAGCTTTACATGAAAGGAAATGCCTTCATCATTCCATCCATCAATTTTTGAGCGTCCACCTTTTCCTGCACCTATGAGTGCAGTTAGACCAGCAATCCACCCCTCTGCCTCAACTTTGTCCTTGCAGATCTAACAACATGCATAAAGTTTTCAGAACACAAATATACTCTTGAATAACTACAGACTAAAAAAGGAAGTGTGTAACATATGCCACTGACCAAATCAAGAGACCGCTTTCCGTTGTTATATAGAAGGGAAAATGATAAATAGTCTTTGTCTGGACGCAAATATCTTCTAAAGACAGCCTGATAATTAAAAACTTGTTCAGCTTACAAGGTCACAAACAATACCAAGTTAATAAAATCAGACGGACAATGTCAAAATAACAGAGGCTTACAGTTCTTTGCCCAGGTATAACTTTTGACACACAAGATAACTTTATACTTTTTTCACGGCCAGTAGATAACCAAATCAATGTAGTTTCATCCTGTGAAACATTGTTTGAAGATTAAACGTTAGCTACGGGATTGTACTAAGTAGGGAAACAAACACATGTGCAGATTTTAGCTTGACAAAGTCTTTCCAATAAACTTCTCCAAAAACAAGAGCTGTGGCGCCTATAAATTGTGCTTGTAAAAGCAACAAGTTTTCCATATACACATGCAAATTCACATGGTCAAGATAATTTATCATATTTGAATCAACAGAATCTATTTTGCTACTATTTTTATATAACCCATTGCTAAAATACATATTTGGTGGAGAAATAAAAACATAGATCACCATTAGAGAAACTGAAATTTGAAGAGCAGAACCCCCATGGAGATAGCATTAACTCTTGCTAACAATCAAAATCGCAGCATCAAATTCTGTGGCCAAATCTCAAAAATGTGTCACAGTAACCTCCAAAACCAAGGAAATGTGATCGTGCATTGGATGTAACATAAGCTTAGATGTAAGTGCTAGTTATATTATACAACACTTCCATTGCAGTTAAACAATTGATGCCATCTCAATTATATTCATCAGAACTCACAAGGAAGCGGGCCAAGTCAATCAATGAGCCTGTGGACAGCATCATAATAAGACCCAGCATATGATCACAGGCAATCATATAATACGACTACACATCAGGTAGTTAATGTATAACACTAACAATGCAACTGAAACTTTTTAAATCTGTTGCTCCTCAATCAGAAATGAGTCAATGAAACCAGATTTAACTTCTCAGAAAAGACGACAGCCTGGGGGCTCCAAAGAGACACTGACACAGCGGTGCATTCAATCGCATCAACAAGCTAAAAAACACATGTTTCGCCATTTCTCTCAAAAAACAAGTAATTACCATCTAATTAATCCGAGAATGAGGACTTACGGAGCCAGCAAGCTCTAAAATAATTATATATCAGCTGAAGACTAATAAAAATAATTGTTCAAACAGGCTAGAAGATCAGAGAAAAGGGAAAGAATGCAAATAAGCATCACAAAAGAACACAAAAGGACACTGAAATTCATAAGCAAAACAGTTAACAGGCGGACAAGCTAGATAGCTGAGTTACTCCGTACAAGTGTCTAACAGAGTTATCTAAGGCGTACACCAACAATTGAGAGAGGCATATATTTCATCCAACTATGAAACACTTAGCATAAAATGCTAGACTCAGAATTCAATGATGGAGACCATTCAAATATATACTTACACAAATTTGTGGTCAAGCTCTTATTGATTCATCGACTTTGCATCAGCATTAGAGAATCAGATAGATATGACTATATGAGGCACAGTAAATGTAACACTCAGTCACTCCACCGTATCATCAATGGACATCAACAAGCATTTAATTAATAAGCAGAGAGGATCAAGCATGTAACTTACACTAGAAAGTCTAAAAGGGCAAAATTTAGGTTTTCCCTTGCGACCATATTTAAGCAACTGAGCACCCTTCTTCAAAGAAATTAATGCCTGCAAAAGTAAACGTCAACAATGTTGTCAAGAATAAAGCTACAACCTTGCTGAATCACGAATAAGCGTTTCATCAGTTCTAAAGGTCTTACATGATGGATATGCATAAAAAGAAGCCGTTTATGCTGCCATAAGGAGCTTCTAGTAGGAGATTTGAAATAAATGTCTAGGAAAGATAAGAGTTTAAGGAAAAGATGGAAAATGTATGAATTGTAGAATTGTGGTATAAACAAGATAGAAATCATTGATAAACTCATTTGTTTTCGGTTTATATAAGTAGCATTATCTTTTTGTTCTGCCATATATAAGCATGCCAAGGAGAACGACATTCAGCAAGAGTGGGACACACTTATTTCCATGAAAATACGATACCTTCCTTTTCCGTTTACAGTTGGGTAATTCTCAAATTCAAGCCTTTCCAATTTTCTTATTTGATTGAGTTACTATTAGATTGTTGTGAACAAAAATAGAAAGAGAGCAATTTTCTGACAAATGGATGAAGAGACAAAAAGCATAGATAGTCAATGAATCACCATTGTCGTCATAGGAGCCAATATATCATACCGAACATTTTCTAACTTATTTAGAGACTTCCTTGAGGGAGTGGGTCCAAAGCATGAACCCAATAATAATAATAAATGAAGCCATTAACCCTTGCATGGAATCTCACACAATATCATCCTTCATACAATTCCTTAGTCAGACAACGCGATAATATCTAAAGTCCATTATCATAGAGCACAATCAATGCCCGCCATAAAACTAGATAAAATACGAAAAAGTTAAGTATTTACCACCTATTACACCCACCTTACTACAAATGAAAACATAATTTTATTTTAATTTTTTAATTGCTACCTATGTTAAAATATGATACCTTAAATGAATAATGGTTACCCTTTAAAGTATCTTTTTACCTTACCTAAAAAAAATTACCTGTTTTGCACATTATTTTTGTATCAATAATCATTACAAGGCATATAATATTACAATTAAGAAATAAACCAGTACAAATGGAACGGTAATTACTTTAAAAACTACTCCGTACTAAAGTTCATTGTAAGGATTGATTTGTACCAGGGTTACCAGATACGTGATTCGCTCGATTCGAATTTGTAATACGAATTCGTGATTCGCTAAAAATAGAGTATAATTCAATATAATTGTAACCAAACATCATAATTCGCTCTAATACGGATTCAAAATTTGATCGAATTGATTCACGATTCGTAGGGTGATAGACCGAATTAGGTAACCCTGATTTGTACTCCCTCAATTCCATTTTTATTATCCTACTTTCTAATTTGGGATGTTTTTAAGGAAAAATGGTATTACCTCTTAACAAAAATAAGGAATAATTTCATTGTAGTGAAGAGGGTAGGTTGCTTAACTAAGGGCAATGATGTATGTTCAATCTTTCTCCATACTAAATTCAGAAAGAAACAATGAAATTGGTATAAATTAAGAGGAAAGAGGGGACATTAAAAATGAGTATGAGGGAGTAATAAAAACATCATAATAAGTATATTCCGTACTCCGTAATAATTTTAAAAAAGGATAGTAACTAGTAATTACCAAATTAATCTTGAAAACAAATTCAAACATCAGTCTACAAATAGCTTGAAGCCAACTAAATAATACTCCGTATTAGGGTAGTCATAACTCATACGGAGTAAGTCATAACGTCAAGGGACAAAAATCTTTTGTGAGAGAGTATCAATAAAATATTGTTTCTCATATTCGGCTTAATAGCGGCATAATACATTTTGGAGTGGTATTATGGCCACACTAATATTACCCAAAAACAAGATTCTCCACCAGGAAATTCTAAATAAAAAAAATATACTCTCTTCGTATCTTGATAAGTCATTTACTTATATCACCAAATCATACAAATGAACCTATCACTAAGTCAAAAATCGGCTTCATGTGACCAAAGTGTAGCTAAAAAGTTAGAATCAAACTGCATTGAACATTGTCAATTTGCTCTACACAGAGTCAAAATCACTTGAATCGCCCACATTTCTTCAAATAGAAGTACTTCCTCCGTCTCACCCATTTATTTGCGTTTGATTCTCCACAATTACCAATGTACAATTTCTTTTGTTCAATACTCGTATATTTATTTACATATAATTAAAATTTATAAAAGTTTGATGTATTAGAAATTATATTAGAGATTAACTTCGATCATGAATAGTGGCCAGGGTAAAGAAATGGATGAGGCCTAGGAAGAGTATCATTCAACAATCTAATCATTTCAAAGGATAACCCAGAAGCCACCCCCCACCAACAATCAAACATGATGACAATACAAAAACCTGTATCAACTAGCTCAAATTGCGACAAGACCAGGGTTCGAAACCTGTCAACATCAATTCATTCACCTATCTATAATCAAACAACGCAGCGTCTTAACAGCATTTAAATGAAGAACAAAACAACATAATTAACCTGTTCAATGTCGCGGTGAGGAAGAGCATAGCTAGCGAGATCTGCCATTCCATGTGAAGAATTCAATTAATTGCCTCCATCTCCGATTTCCACCTCTTTCACTAACATCATTGCCTTTCATCCTCTACGCTATTACCACGCATCAAACTCAGAATTAATCCCTAATTAAAACCCTTAATTAATTACGATCATAAATTGACAAAACCTTGACTAATTCCTTCCAGCTGAAACCCTAGATCTAATAAATTAATTAATCTCGCATTGCCGGAAATCCTCGCCTCCTTTTTAATCAGTCAAGCGAACAATCCCACAGTTCCCACAGCAAGATCTATCTTCAACGCTTTCCAATATTTGGTACAAATTCCAATGCGACTAGTACTACTGCTACTACAAGTCTGCAAATTGGTGAAAAAGGGATGAAGTTGAAATTAGGGTTAGGGTTAGAATTGGGGGTTTTAATTTGGGGAAAATCAGCGGGGAATTCGCCGGAGAAAAGAGTCGACGGCGAAGAGAGAGAAGGGGAGAGAGAGGGAGGGGGGGTGTAGAGAGAGAAAAAAACGGAAGAGATTAAAGTTTTTTTGTTTTTGCTATTTATTTTTATATTTAGGGAGGAGCGAGGGGGCCCATCCGGCCTAATAAGTACGGGTCAAAGAATGATGAAACTGAATTAAATGACGGCTTTTGACAAGAGAAGAGAGGAGATTAATTCTGTGTTCCTTTCTTCAAGTGAGACTACATCTTGAAGATTAAATTCAAAAGTTTGACAAGATTGATATTGTGGGTAGTGGGTCTTAAATTTCTTGGAAAAGAGATTATTTCATCCTTTACATAAAAAAATTAGATTATTTTTTTAAAGAAAAAAGATTCAACAAATATCAAATCAGTTATACGGATTATATTTTGTTGGAAAATGGTTTTTTGAAAGAAACTTATTTGTGATGACATACATCATGACTTCATGGTAACGTATACATTCCGGTGACTTTTGAAAAATGTGTGTTAGTTATGTTTGGTGGCTAAGGAGATGTGCTTAGAGACCAAGTACTTGAGGCTATAAATAGATATCAAGCATTTAATTCGTCTCTCTACAAATATTTTTTTTCCAAACAAAATATTTACGGAGTAGTATCTACTATAACTATTCATTTGACTATTTGAGGAGTGGTTGTTGTGATCGAGGATCATATTCCGAGATTGGGAAGCAACTTAGATACTTATATACACAAGTATTGAAATAAGAACATGTCAAACAATAGAACAATGGCCTGAGAGGGTGATTAAGCTTGAAATATCAGATCCCAAAGTACAAGTCAAAGCACGATGGCGTAAATCCCAAATATCAAATCCCAAACTTTATGTCTCAACGGAAGAACTTTAAATAAAGTTCTTAAATAATTTTTCTCCATTAATTTAAATTAAGAAAAATTATTTGATTGACCTCCTTACCTTGTTTTGAGGACAAACTTGGTTCTTAAAATCAAACCAAGTTTGTCAAATTAAGGACAAACTTTTTTTTGCAATGGACAAACTTTTTCATATAAAGTTTGTGCAACAACCCCAATGCTAAGAACCACTCATTGTGGTTGCTCTCAGGTTCACGCATGTATAGCATAGGGTCCTTCAATGCTCATTTATTACTCTTTTCCTTTACGGAGTATTAATTTTCTTCACTCCCCGCTCTCATCTCCTTTCATATGGATGCTACATTATAGATTTGATAGGGGTCTTTACGACCATTGATGGAATATTCTTTGTAGATAACTATCTAAGGAGAAGAAATTCAACATTGTTACTCACTCGTATATTTAATCTCATAAGCAAATACATTTAATAAATACTATAGCTCGTATTGTCTATCCACGTTTTCTATTACTCCCTCTGTCCAGATCATTTGTTTGCCTTTACTTTTGCCACAATGACCAAGAAGGGAGGAGAAGTAAATTGATAGCAATTAGGAACTGCAACATTCCAAGTTACCAGAATGCACATTCAAAGTAAATTGATAGCAGTGTTAGATATTTACTTGGTTTGAAATAGTTCTTTTCAGTTAGTCAAGTTGTTAATTAAGTCCTAATCTTTTGGGAGTCTAGTCTTTAGGAGTATCGGAAGTTTATTTTGGTTTGGATTCTTAGTTCTACATTTTATGCTAGTTAGGCTAGCATTCTGTTGGTCTTCTTCTATTTATACCTTAAGCTCATTATCAATAAAGATATTTCTTCCAAAAGTATTTGTTATCAAAGTATTGTATTTTACCAATTTAACATTTGGTATCAGAGCCAATACGAGTGTATGTGAGTGAAAGTGATAACTTACGAAAAGAAAAAATGTCTACCTCAGAAAAATTTGTGCAACCGTCCATACCAAAATTCGATGGTCATTACGATTTTCGGTCCATGACAATGGAGAGTTTTTTGAGGAGCAAGGAGATGTGGAGTCTGGTAGAGGAAGGAATCCCGGTCGCAGCAGTTGGAATGGGACCGGCGAATGAAGCGCAACGAAAGACGGTGGAAGAGGCCAAGCTCAAGGATTTAAAGGTAAAAAATTATCTTTTCCAGTCGATTGATAGAGAAATTCTGGAAACAATTCTTGACAAGAAAACGTCAAAAGCGATTTGGGAATCGATGAAACAGAAGTATCAAGGGTCCACAAAAGTGAAAAGAGCTCAGCTTCAGGCTCTAAGAAGGGAGTTTGAATTGCTCTCTATGAAAGAAGGAGAAAAAGTAGATACCTTCTTGGGGAGAACCTTGGCCATCGTGAACAAGATGAAGTCCAATGGTGCGAAAATGGAGCAAGGGACAGTGGTTAGTAAGGTACTCAGATCAGTGACTCCTAAGTTTGCCTATGTGGTTTGTTCAATAGAGGAGTCAAATGATCTAGATACCTTGAGGGCATTGACGAAATGCACGGGAGTTTGCTTGTGCTTGAGCAAAGAATGCATGGTTACCAAGAAGAGGAACATGTATTAAAAGTAACTCGGGAAGATAGAGGTGGCAGAGGCAAGGGTCGTGCCTCGTTTAGGGGAGGACGTGACAGAGGGAGAGGAAGGTCACCCTTAAACAAGTCACTCATTGAATGCTACAAATGTCAGAACTTAGGACACTTTCAATACGAGTGTCCTGATTGGGATAAGAAAGCAAATTATGCTGAAATAGATGAAGAAGAATTGTTATTAATGTCTTACGATGAACTTCATCAAGAAAATAGAGAAGAAATATGGTTTCTCGATTCAAGTTGTAGTAATCATATGACCGAGAATAAAGAATGGTTCACAGATCTAAAAGAAGATTTCAGTCGGACAGTAAAGCTTGGAAATGATACAAGAATGATTGTGGTAGCAAAAGGAACCATACAGGTGCAAGTGAATGGAATAATTCAGGTGATATCGGATGTCTATTATATTCCCGAGCTTAAGAATAATTTGTTAAGCATAGGACAACTTCAGAAAAAAGGATTAGCCATCTTAATTCGAGATGGAACTTGTAAGGTCTTTCATCCTAAAAGAGGTTTGATTATGAAAACTGATATGACTGGGAATAGAATGTCTTATGTGCTGGAATCTATGCCACGAAAAGGATCCATGTACTTACAAGCTGAAGATGTGTCGGGCAAAGAAGCTCACTTGTGGCACTGTCGTTTTGGGCACTTAAACCACAAGGGACTTCGAACATTATCCTACAAAAAGATGGTAGTTGGCTTACCGACTCTGAAATCTCCCAAGGAGATATGCATGACTTGCTTAAGTGAGAAACAACACAGAGAATCCATGCCAAGAAAGAGTCCGTGGAAAGCATCAAAAAAACTTCAGTTAGTGCACTTGGATATTTGCGGTCCTATCAAACCAGCCTCACACAGCGATAAGAGGTATATCTTAAGTTTTATTGACGATTTTACTCGTAAAACTTGGGTTTACTTCTTACATGAAAAGTCAGAAGCTTTTGGTAGCTTCAAAAATTATAAAGCTAGTGTGGAGAAAGAAACGAGAGCATTCATAACTTGTTTAAGAACCGATAGGGGTGGAGAATTTACTTCAAATGAGTTTGGAAGATTCTGCGAAAAAGAGGGTATTAGTAGGCAATTAACAACATCTTTCACTCCACAACAAAACGGAGTTGCCGAAAGAAAAAATAGAACAGTTATGAATGCTGTCCGACCGATGCTAATTGAAAGACAGGTTCCCAAAGCATTCTGGTCTGAGGTTGTAAAATGGTGTGTACACATTCTAAATCGGTGTCCAACAACATCAGCAGGTTTATGGCTAGGCCAACAATGTCACATTGGTTAGCAGCAAAAAGGATCTTAAGGTACCCAAAGGGGACAACTGATATGAGAATTTTATATCAAAAGGGAGAAGTTAATTTCAGACTCGAGGCGTTTACCGATAGTAATTATGCTAGTGACATAAATGATGGAAGAAGTACGTCTGGGTTTGCATTTAAGTCGGGGTCTGGAGCTGTTTCGTGGGCATCGAAAAAACAATAAGTGGTCACTCTTTCTAGCACAGAAGCGGAATACATCGCAGCAGCTTTGTGTGCATGTCAGTGTGTTTGGCTCAGAAGGGTGTTGAAAGAAATTGGAATTGAAGAGAAGTCAGAGACCGAGATCATGTGTGACAATACTTCTACCATACAATTATCTAAAAATCTGGTCTTTCATGGGAAAAACTGATCAACTTGAAAAGCAACCATACTTCTTATGAATATATCAGTGGTCACTCTTTCAAGTTGATCTATTGTTCCACTCAAGATCAGATTGCAGATATTATGACAAAACCACTAAAGTTGGAGCAGTTTGAAAAGCTTCGAGGCATGCTTGGAGTGACGGACTTTACGGAATAAGCAAAATTCATATGTTTTAGTTTTTTTTTTTGCCAACGAAGAAAGAGCATCATATTACATGTTGTTTGGTCTCTCGGGACCCATATTACATCTTTTATTGAAAATAAGATCACAAATTACAACTAATAAAATAACAATAAAATAAAGGCGTCTGGTGGTAGAAGTGAGTTGTTGGTTCACGGATGATTGAAAATGATGAGCGTCTTCATCCACATAACCAACACAACTGCTGGCTCCCAGAAACCACCCACACAAATGAAGCGTACAGTGATGAGACCAAGATGCACTTACGCACTTACGAAGAAGGCGTAGAAAGAAACGGGTGAGATCGCTTGCCTCTAATGGAGAAAAAACTACTACATCTTGATAATCGAACCCTACAGTCATGAGGCGAATGAACCGACGAACCAAGAGACATGCAAAGAGAAGAGGATAAGGACTTCAACATGACCAAATCCCTAACAGAAGAACCAACCCAAGACCAATCTATGGTCAGGTTAATCCACTCCAAACGCATACAAGCCTCTGTATAGAAGCCTTTATTCATAAGAAAGATGATAATTAGACTTATTATTAAGAAAGTATTAAAAAGAGCAGCTACACGGGGATCATTGTTGGAGAAAGCCGCCGGGAACCCAGCCACACAACAGACACCCAGATCAACCTCGAAAAGACCCAGACCATAAACCGTCTTAAAAAGCGGAACCCACACTTAGCAGCCGAAAAAGACCCACACCCGTCAAGACTGGAGAGACACGACCTCAACCAAAGTCTAGTAAGACCAAAGAAAACCAGAAGAAAAAAACATAAAACCAGGAAACAGACCAAGGATCATGCAACCGAACCCTTTCAACCCTGGACCCGAAACCAACCAATCAGCCGGCACGACCAAACATAGACCAGCCCAAACCAAGCAGACACAAACCGAAAACACAAGCAGCCCAACCAATCCAACACATGCAACCTAATCGACCCATACACAAACAACTAAAAACAAACGACCAGCCAAACCGACCCAAACAAAACAACCAGGAGGGTGGGGGAAGGGGACGAGGGGAGGGGGGAACACCCAGCAGTAGTCAATGAAAGAGGGGCAGGCCAAAACAAGAACAAACAGATAAAGTCGGTCGCCGAAGGGAGGGGGGGGGGGGGGGGAACGCCCCCGGTGAACGCCGACAACCCGACAAACAAGATGGGGATGGGGAACTAAATAAGAACGGGATAGACGTGCATCTCATCAGCCGGCCGGAGATAGCCGTCTTCTTGACTAAATAAGAAGAACGGGATAGGCAAAGGGATCTGGGTGGCTGACTGGTGGTGGGGTGGTGGCGGCTGCAAAATAAGGATTAGGGTTTTGTTTTTACTTTGGGGGAAGAGAGAAGGAGGAGATCTGTTTATTTAGAGAAAGAGAGTGTTGAGAAAACTATTAAAATTTTATTGTCGTTAAAATCATATGTTTTAGCTTAAGGGAGGGATTGTTAGATATTTATTTGGTTTGAAATAGTTCTTTTCAGTTAGTCAATTTGTTAATTAAATCCTAATCTTTTGTGTAATCCCCTAGAAATTCTAACGCGATACAGTGGCGGAAACACTGTAGAGTCGGGATTATAACACGCTGTAACTATGTTTTGATAAAATTAAAATGATAAAGTCAAACATTAGGCCTGAAATAAAATGGCCAAAATTAAAATAATCCACAAAAGGGTTTAACAATCCACAAGACATAATTATTAAAATTAATCGAGCAGGGATCATGTCTGCCCGCTAGCCCACACCCGGAAACATACATACCTGTCATGTAAAAAAACATAACAGCCACAATCAGTGAGAAGCAACGTCAACGTTTTCCCAGCCGTATAACATGATTTTAAAACAGTAATTACTAATATAGGAAAGATAGTAAAAATGGAAAACAGTAAAACAACATATTAAAATAAGCTTTAGCGTAAAACAAATTAATCAAAAGGGTTTCCAAAGAAACATAAAAATATTTGCCAACCTGCAAACCAATTTATATCGATAATAAATAAAATAATTAAAATGGCGTTATGGATAGAATTAGTGTCGTAGGCTAGACTTTCACTAGAAGAATACTAAAACTAGCTTCGAGAACTTAGTTCAAACAAATCAAATTTTGATCTCTAACTAGGCTACTCAACCATAATAGGACGACGACTTATAAATGCGTGGCCCTAGTTTAAGATGATATGTACACCCCTCCTGAGCACCATAAATACTCAGTTCAACCCGACGGCGTCTTAAACTGCGAGACACAAGCTTAAGAAAATAAACACACACTCCCGAACACCATATATGCTCAGTTCAACAACCAGTGTGCCCCATAAAGACACACCAGTCTTATAGTTGATGGCAAAAACGTAAACCCCAGACTATATTACTCTAACCTCACACTTGTCCTTATTCCATAACTCCAAAACAAAGCCATTATCGATATTCAAAAGATATAATCATTATAAATAATAAGAGAACAAAAAGAAAAGGATCACTTTCCAAAGGAGGAAACTTTTCTATTTTATAAAACTTCTATTTTTAGAAACTTTACCCAAAATAGCATCATATCAAAATAGCAAAAATATTAGTTCATACTAATAACACATTTTTAGTAAACGATATAGATTTATAAAACTAGTACTTTCGGCCTTAACGATTAATTCTTAAAACGAGAACATTTGAGTTAACGAAATTATTGAAACGTCATACAAGTGTTTATGAATTGATTTAGAAATGTTTTAAACATTTTAAATACTACTAATTAGGGTGTTTCCAAAATTTACAAAACTAAAATTTCCTAATTATTATTAGTTTCGACAATACTATTATAAATAGGATTTTACGGCAAATGTTAATTTAAATCTTTTAACGTCTCTTATTTAATTAAACTATTGGATATATTTAGAATATGTTAAGGGATGATTTAACTCTTAAAGTTTCAGATTTAAATACTTTCAAAATTGCTGGAAAAATAATTCTTTTAGGTAAGACGAAGCATCTTAACGATAAATCTCAATTTGTCCAAAAATCAATACTTATTAATTAAAGAGTTTAATAAATAGTACAAAAATTACATAAAATATTTAAAATATATTTATGGACATTCTGTCCAGAAAAGAAAATTTTCCAGAATCCTAAAACTCGGTTTTTAAAGCGTTTTCTCGTTAATCGCCCAACCTCGACAATAACGATTAATAAAAATAGTAATTACAAAACGATTAAATTATTAATATCCAAAAATTATTATTAAACCTAAAATTCATGATTTTCCAAAATCTACCATTTTTCCAGATTTTCAAAAATTTCAGATTTAATAAATCCCGTCAAAACCGTCTTTAAAACCCGTTTTCACAATTAACGATTCCATTAATAAAACTTATCGTTCCGAACATTTATCAAGGTACTAAAAATCATAAAATTAAATTTTAATATGAAATCATTAGAATTACATTTTTTCCAGATTTAATCATAGGATCAGAAATCGAGAATTTAAACGACAAACACGGTTTTAACGATAAACGATGATTTAAAGTGATTAATTAATTCATCCACTTAACAATTCCGAAAAATTATGAAAAAATTTCAAAAAACTCTATTTCATCAGAAAGTTTCACCACATCAAAAATCAGATTGAAATAAATTGTTTAAGTACTAGAACTAAAAATTGATTTTTAATCATTTTTGTCCGTAAACGGTAATAATTCAATAATCGATAACTAAAATATCGGAAAAATACTAAATTATTAAAAATCATCAAAAACAACATTTTTACAGAATATAAACATATATTATATGTTTAGGCCGAATATTACGATTTTACAAATTAATTTGACGATTTAATTGTTAATCTCGTAAAAGCGATAAAAATACCGAAACATGCAAATTTTCAACTTTTAAAATTTTTCCAGATTTTATGACATACATTTTTTGCCAAAATAAAACATAAAAATATATACATGCAAATACTCAATTAAAATCATGAAATACCGAGTAACATCGACGTTACCTCTACTCCAAGTCTGAATCGATTATATATTCGTCTGCCTCAGGATCGTCCATAAATCCTACCAAACACGAAAATCATGGCAGAAAAATAGCATGAGAAAAACTAATAAAATCAAGGTAAATAATGATCGAAAACGACGTCGATTATTACCTTAACGAAGGGAACGGAAAGATGATTATTATGACGATAAAAATGATGCGATTGGGACTCGAAATGGAGCAAAAATAAGCCTAGGGAGGCTGAGGTTACCACGGCCAAAATGAAGAGAAAGAGAAGGTGTTGAATATTTTTTTATGACAAAAATGAATGAAGGGAGAATTGAAGGTTTAAGCAATAAAAGATAGTAGAATGAGTGATGAAAACAATGTGTATTTAGCCTAAGGTGGCCGGCCAAGAGAGAGCTTGGGGGACTATGAAGAGTTTGATGATAAAACATCAAATAAATGAAAAGAAATAATATTACGTTTACGTTTTAACGTGATAAAATGAAACGTATTAATAAAATGTAGTAAAATTTGTGACCAGAAGCTTAGTCGGTCCAAAAAGTGAGGAAATGGTCTCAAATAATTTATAAGTTGATAAAAAGTATAATCGTAAAATTTTTATAGACATTTCAAGGTAATTCGAGTAAACCTCGCGTAAGAAAATAATTATTCGCGAAACTTCGTATTAAAATCATAAATGGCTACTCTTTAGTAAACAAAAATATTTCTTAGTTGAAAATATTATATAAATGTATTTAAACATTTTTAGGAAAAGGAATAACTTAATTTCAAGATTAAAAACATCAATTCGAAGAGAAATAGAATTCATTGCGGAAAAATTAATTAGTTTACGAAGAAACCAAATAAATGGATTTAAAAAAAATTAAAATCTTTAAAATTAAACATAAAAATTATTAAACTCAAAAATTAAAATAGAGCTTAGTAAAATGATGAAATATGAGGCCGAAAAGTGACAGAGTTAAGACGGAGTCCTAACGGAAAGAATAAAAATGCTTAGAAAAATTGCGGGTGTTACATTTTGGGAGTCTAGTCTTTAGGAGTATCAGAATTTATTTTGGTTTGGATTCTTAGTTCCGCATTTTATGATAGTTAGGCTAGCAATCGGTTGGTTTTCTTTGTTATAAGTAATATACTAGATTAAAGCACGTGCGTTGCACGGGTTAGTTGGCTTTGGGTTAATTGGCTTAATTACATTGATGATGTATATTTGTTAAATAAGAAACTTGATCAATCTATATCATTATAATAAATAAGATGATCGCATGATATTAGTAATCAAACTTAATTTCAACAAAGTTTATAGTCTTAAGAGCTTATTCTAAAACTCAGAAGAATACATGCGAATAATTTTTTTGATTGATAATATAAGATTCTATCGCCTCATCATAATTTTTCGATATAGGATTACTCAAGGTTTATAGTTTTAAGATATGCTTTAAAGACCCAGAAAAACGCACGATTACTAATTTACTCTTATTAATAATATAGAATATCACCTTATTTTAATTTTTCGATGTGAAATAATTTTAGATTTCTGGTCCTTAAATTTGTTGCTTGATATTTAAAACCATAAGATTACTCACTTATGATAAATAATTTCATCACCTCGTCATACTTTTTCGATGTGGTATAATTTAATTACTTAATTAAGTTTATAATTTTAAGAACTATTTTGAAGATTTAAAAGAGTTTGTTTTTATATCTATGTTAGATGATAGACGATTACTCTTTATTTATATAATCGAATTTGATCATCTTTTATTACTCCCTCCGAGTTTCTAACATTGCCCCATTTTCCTTTTTGAGTTGAGTTCAATCTTTTACCCACTTTCCATTTTAGGCCATAAATGTGTGGTTCACATTCATCCACCCATTTATCTCTCTTTTTTTTTTTTTTTTTTAACCACTCATTTTTTCTTCCTTATTTTCCACCAAAAAAAGAAACGGGGCAATCACAGGAACTCGGAGGGAGTATAATTTTTTGATGTGAGATAATTTTAATTAAGTTTATTTAAGTTTAGATAATATAGTCTAATTAAGAACTTTTATTTGTAGACGGATGCATGATTACTCTTGTGTATTTATAATACATAGAATTTCATCACACCATCGTAATTTCGATGCGAGAAAATTATACATTAACTATATACTTTAATTATACATTTTTTTAAGTTCAAAAGATTATTGGTTAATACGGAGTATCTAAGATCGAAAGATTACGTAGAATTATATCACCTCATTATAATTTTTCGATATGGGATAATTTTAATTTAACTTTATTTGTAGTTTTATTAATAGCTTTTTTTAAGACTAAAAGTTTTTCGATATGTGATAATTTTAATTTAACTTTATTTGTAGTTTTATTAATAGATTTTGATGTGAGGATTTGTCGTCGATCCTACACCAATTAAACCAACTATCCTAACTAGTAGCTAGGAGCAAGTCGGGTCGGTCCACGAAGACGGTAGAGAAAAGACTAGAGTATGCTTAGGTTTAAGACAAAGTCACAAGAAACAATGAGGGAAGATATTTTCTTTTGAGTTTGGGTAAGACTAGAAACTAAGTTAAACAAAACTAAATGAGTCGAATAGGAATGAACTAAAGCAAACAACTATAACAATATCTAGAATGGAGATGAAATCAAATAAGTAAAGGAGTAGGGTTAGATCGAGTTCATAGACGTAATAGGCTAAGGGAAAACGAGGATCAAAGCGTCATCTAATCACTAAGGCAAGTTCGTGCTCTCGCAACTAAACGAACCCAACGATTCATGCAATTGAACACCCAAAACATGAAAAGTTCATCACAAGTCAAGCAATATCAAGAGAGAAGCAACAAGTAGAGTAGTATGGCCACTACCACCCTAACAAGCAATTTATCAAACACCCAACATGCAAAACTAGTGACAAGCAATAAAGACTCAACTTTTAACCATGCTTAACCTTAATCACCCATAATTAACGTCTAATCCCCCTACTAACCCCACAAAAAGTCTACTCACTCATGATTAAACTAATACTAACATAACCAAAAGAAAATAACACAAAAGCTAAAACATTCATTATGCAAGATAAACAAGATAAACAATATTCAAGAGATAAAGATTGAAACTTTAATGAATAACTAAGAATAAAAGGAAAGAGACTAAGGGAATTATACCAACACAAGTATGAAGTGGAAAGATTGAAACTTTGAATAAACTTCAACCCAAAGAGATATTCAATGTTGTCAAGATTGAAATATCAATTACAAGTCTTCAAGAATCCAAAGTAGAAACTAAGATTAACACTAAATTAATGCTAAATGAGAAATGATTAAGGAAAGTTTTAACTAGGATTAGTCTAAGAGGCAAGGTTTTCTCTCTAGGGTTTTGTGTCCTCTAAAATGATTACAAGAGGGGTATATATAGTGTTCCACAAGTGAGAGAAGTGAAAGAAGGGAGCGGACTAGGAGCTGAGTCCTTCCTGCCCGGGAAGGAATGGTCCCGATCGGGACAAAACGATGGTCCCGACCGGGATGGCACGAACCCGACCAGGACGAAACGATGGTCCCGACCGGGATGACACGAACCCGACCGGGACGGCTTCACAGAGGGGGGCTGTTTTGCTCCATCCTTCCCGAACGGGAAAGGCTCGTCCCGTCCGGGAATCTTCCTCCTTCTCGACCGGGAAGGTATGGTCCCGATCGGGATGGGCCCTGTTTTGCTCTTCCTTGGTTTCTTATCGATGCTCGGTGTTCCGGATATCATTAAGTGGGCCCTAGGGGACTCGGGATCGAGCCTAAGCCACCGAGTCATCGCCGCTTCTCTTCTTTGGCTCCATATGCATCGGAAATGAGTCGAAATAATTCCGTTTCTTCAAGATAGCTCTAGGAACCTAAAACAAGCTAGAAGAAGCGTAAGTAGCCTCGAAAACCGCTCCAAGGAGCGATTTCATAAGAGAAACCGAGACTAAACACAAGAAATAAACAATACAAAACACACTTATCAACTCCCCCACACTTAACCCTTACTCGCCCTCGAGTAAGCACGAACTAACTAACTAACTAACTAGAAAAAGAACTGCTATCCGAGTGGGTATTAGCGCACCCTACGCCCTTTCAACTCACGCCGAAGTGTTTATGAGGTAAAACACTCCTCGCAAGACAAGTGAGGTCTTGTGACAAAAATGGTGGATACGCCTCGCACACGAAACAAACAAGCACATGAACAAACAAAAAGAGACGTATCCAAGCTAAGAAAAACACCGAGTTCCTCATCAAAACGGTGGGAAGACTCCAGTTATGAACTCAAGGCAAGTGAAACATTCCCAAGTTAGCTACACAAGAAGGAAGGGACACAAATTCTAATAGTATGACGGCTAAGCAACAATTAAATTGACAACTTGCCTAAGTCCTTCTAATCTACTAAGGGAAATTTACACCAAGACGATAAATGGAGTGGAAAAAGGATGAACCCCGGAGTGAGTCGACACTGTAGGTAAGTGTGATTTCATTCCCCAAGCAAAGCCTAGAGGGTCGTCCCAAACTCAAAGTAACCAACTAGTCCAAACAAAAAGGGAAAAATGCTAAGCAAAGAGGGAGACAATCGAATAGTCGCCGCTATCTTCCTTCCTCGGGACTCGGTCCGTTGGTAGGCCCTTCACGGCGACGCATCGACAAAAGGCTAGGTGAAAAGAAGGATAATCGAATAGTCACCGCTATCTTCCTTCCTCGGGACTCGGTCCGTTGGTAGGCCCTTCACGGTGACACATCGACAAGGGAAAAGGTTTATTGTTTTTGTTTTGTTTTTGGGAATGTTTTTGAGGTTTATTCCTTGACTTTGGGCTAACACACTTTCTTTCATTCTTGATCTTCTTCTCCTCCCCTTAAGTCAATCAATTGGGGGCAAATTTTTGGGCATTTTCCTTCGTTTTTTCGTTTTTTTTTAGCCCCATTCTTTCTCGATTGGCTTGCCCATGACAACGTCTAAATGCAACTTGCCAATTACAATATGCAAAGCTTATTAAACGGAAATGGAGGAATGGTAGGAAAGTAGGTAAGTTAGGTGTGCACCCCTTCCTAACCCACAAAAAAAGGTGAAAAATTTGGACTAGAAAGCGGTTACTTGAATAAGGTCACCTAAGGAAATGAAACCCGGACACCAAGGCCTAACACTCCGGGGGTGGTCAAGATGGTCAAGTGCAAATTTGGTGTAAACACTTAGTAGAAAAGATGGACTCAAGGCAAAAGGTCAATATAATTATTGTTTAAAGGGCATTCTACTAGAATAAAGTCCACAAATCCAAAAAGTGACGCTAACTAGAGAATAAGAGGCACTTGCACACAAATCACATAACCGGGTTTTCGAAAAAGAAACACTTTACCTACACCTAACACAAAATATACAAGACGAAGACAAGAGAGAAAGAAAACACAAAAAGAAGAAAAGAAAAGTAAGAGTAAACATACACAACAATTAACAAACACCACCCCTTACATTCCAAACAAGTTGCTTATGTAACCCAAACTTCACAAAGCTCCACCCGAGCCACCATCAACACAAACACAATCTCCAAACTCCGCGACGGAAATAGGAAAAAGGGAAAGGAATGATATTACCGAGCTTTTGTAGAGCTTTCCGAAAATGATGGTCGTCGAGCAACCTACAAGGAAAAGGGGGGGCAAAACGCACACAAACAACAAATATACACAACACAAACAAAATAAGACACAAAAGAAAATATTTTTGGGATTTTTTTTTTCAAATTTTTAGGGATTTTTGGAATTTTTCGAAAGAAATTAAGAAAAAACAAAAAAGAACTATCACTCCCCCACACTTAAATCGAGCAATGTCCCCATGCTCGATCGACAGTGTGTGAAAGACACAAAAGAAAAGAAAATAAAAATAAGGTGAAAAAGACTAAAGATGAAGAAAATATAGAGGGTTTCGGGCCTAGGTGTAATCACGTCACCTAGACCCGAGTCAAGAAAAGATATGGAAGGGGGAAAGGTAAAAAGAAACAAAAAATTTGAAATGGGAGGGGAGGACTAGGTGTAATCACGTCACCTAGCCCGGATTCCGCCCGATTTCCACTAAATTCTACCAATTATCCTAAAAAAGAAAGAAAAATAAAATTGAAAAGAAGTAAAAAAGAAATAAAAATTAAGTAAACTAACAAATTATCGTTTGGATTTTGAAGTAACTCTTGACGTGATCAAGTCGTCAAGAGTTACCGGGAGCAATTTCTCAAAAGGGCCCCGAGGGCCACCAAATCACAAAAATGAGGGGATGCACAAGGGACGAGCAACAAAAACGGAAAAGAACGTTAGTCGCCTTACCAAGTGGTTAGCAACCGACATATCTCCATCGTTCAATGGTCAATAGTTATCGGGCTCGTCGTCATCCTCCTCCTCACTTCCATTACCGTCATCATCATCATCACTATCCTCTTCTTCCTCTTCTTCTTGTTCACCGGCTCCATAATCACCCTCCCCCCTATTCATATCCCAAGCGTCCTCCTCCTCGAACTCCTCATCGTTAATCACACCGCCACTAGTGCTAGGGTTACCGTGGCCTTGGAAGTATTCCGGTCTATACCACGATGGGAGGTTCCCTTGCGGGTTTATATACCCTTGTTGAGCTAGGAGGTGGTACCCGGGGTATTGGGCGTAGTAGTCATCCCTCCTATGCTCATATTGCCCAAGATGTAGGGCATTAAGCATAGCGGCCATAGAAAGGTCGGCCGGGGGCGAAGGGTAGACAAAGGGAGTGTAAGGTGCATACGGAGGGACGTTAATGAATGACGGGGGGGTGGGATAGTGGTGATGGGGTAGTGTAGCTTGTTGTTGTTGTTGTTGGGGTTGTTGTTGTTGGGGTTGTTGTTGTTGGGGCTCCGTAGTGGACGGTGGGGTACGTGAGGAGGAGGCACCGGGGTCACTTCCAACAAAGGGGATTAAGAAGTTAGGCTCTTGGACCGGGGTGGTGGATCGCTCCAAAGGCGCAAGGATCGGGAGTGTGTTACATGGTAGGAAAAAATGTGCCCGACCCGCCGTGTTCCATTGGTACTTTTTATGCACCTTGTCGTACGCAATCCATCTATGGTACCGAGCCAAACGGTCCTCATCTATTCTTGTGTCCCCCGGTACGGGGATCAAGCCTTCCTCCCGAAATTCCGCACTAACCCTCTTAGCTAAATGAGTAATAAGTCCCCCAATGACAATTTCTTTCATATGTTTCCCCCCCTTACTAATCTTTTCGAAATGCTTAGCTAGAGCAAGTACAATGTCGGGGGTGAATCGACGTTGACGTTTTATATTAAAGTACGCCCCAATAATGGTCAATTCTTGTTGGGTGAAGGTACCCGTTTCGCACCTCCCGAATAAGGTACCCGCCACTAATCGGTGCCATAGACGTAGGACCGGGTGATGGACTAGACGACTTGATAAGTGCCTAAAGTCCACGAGTGTAAGACCCGTGATACTACGCCAGACATCCGCCACATTAAATTCGTCAGGAATGCTACTATTAGTAGTGGAGGGAAGGCCAAAAATCTCACCGAATCGGGGGAGGGTGCGCATATAGGATGTGTTGTTGATCCTAAAACATACCCTAGGTGGTAAGCCATACATATCGAGGCGAAAGCTACTAAGGAACTCTAACGTGAGTTGCCTATAAGTGAGCTCATGCATGTCAAAGAGCGTTTCCATCCCCACCCCAACAAAAAATTGCCTACTCTGCTCAAGCAAACCAAGCTTCCTAAGAATTGATTTGCACAGAAAATGAGTTGGTTCAAGGTTCTTACCAAGGAGATTGGAGAATTTCTCCTTTTGCAGTTCCGACTCAAAAACAAGGTTGGGAAAATCCGGGTGACATGCAATTTCTGGCTCTCCGGCCTCGGCCCCGACCTCGGTCCTAGAACTCGACGCACTCTTTCTTTTTCTGCTAACTACCGATTGCCCTCTCTTCTTTGGAGCCATTGTAGAAGAAGTTTGATGCTAAACAATCAAATCGACTTTCACCCAAAAATAATTTCTAGAACCCGCAAAAATACCAACAAGAAGCTTAGTATTGATGTAATAAGCCTCCAAAACCCACCCAAAGTAGCTCAGTCAAGTTAGGAAAGATAACCCCAAATTTCGGATTTGGGGAAAATGTAGTATGAAAAACTTGATTTTTTTTTTAGTTTTTGGGGGTTTTAATGGTAAAAAATAGGTCTAGGATAGTTATTAATGTGATGGAAACTGATTTTGAAGTGTTTTGGGAGTGATTTGATGAATTTTGGTGGAGGAAATGAGGGTTTATGTTGATTTGGGGTTAGGTTGAATATGGGGTTTTGAGTTTGGAGAGAGGTTGAAGATGAAGTTGAGTAGTAGGTAGGTATGTGAGGGTTGGGTTGAGTATGGGAGTTATAAGGAGGGTGGGATGGGGCGGGTTGGGCCTTGGAATAACTCTTCGTCCCGATCGGGAAGAATAGATCCCGTCCGGGTTGCCTCCGCCGTCCCGACCGGGATGAACTCGTCCCGATCGGGATGGCTTGACAGTAGATGCTCCAAATGACCCCTTCGTCCCGACCGGGATGGGATGATCCCGACCGGGTTGGCTCCTCCGTCCCGACCGGGATGAACTCGTCCCGATCGGGATGCCGTGACAGTGGATGCTCCAAATGACCCCTTCGTCCCGAACGGGATGGGATGATCCCGTCCGGGATGACTTCGCTATCCCGAACGGGATGATCCAAGAACATGACCTTAACATTTTCCTTCATACATAACCCCTCGGGATCCGGAATCCCGTTCCCAAAAGCTTGTTCTCGGCTTAAAAACGACCACCTAGCCCCCGTCTTCCAAAAAAAATCCCAACGAGTCGGAACTTGTAGGAGAAATAGAAAACCGGGCTAGAAAGCTTGATTGATCGCTTCAAGTAGTCGCCTCCAAATACTCAACATACTAACTCTACAATCATAAATCTCCCTACACAATTCCACAAACTCATGAAAACCTCTCCCTCACATCACTCACAAACAATAATCCAACGATAATAGTAACACACACAAAACCTAGAGAATCAAGAAACACAAAATAAATCACAAAAATTAAAAGAAGAAAGGAAAGGATATTTACAACATGACGGTTCTTGAGGAACTCCGTCAAACCGAGCTTGTTGGATTGGTTATGAGGGGATTGGTTGGAGGTGAAGTACCTCCACCGACCCCATGGTTGCACTCTCGTTGTAAAGCTTAATTCTTTGACCGTTTACCCGGAACGGTTCACCCTTTTCATCGCTCAACTCGAAGTCTCCATACCGTCCGACTTCCGTGATGGTGAACGGTCCGTACCAACGTGAGCGGAGCTTCCCGGAAAATAGCTTAAGCCTTGAATTGAATAGTAGCACCTTGTCACCCACTAGAAACGATCTCTTCTTAATCCTCTTGTCATGCCATATTTTCGTGCGTTCTTTGTAGATCCGTGCACTTTCATAGGCGTGTAGTCGGAATTCTTCTAATTCATGCACTTGAAGCAACCGCTTCTCGCTGACTAAAGTAGGATCGAAGTTGAGTTCCTTTATGGCCCAAAAAGCCTTGAACTCCATCTCGACCGGAAGGTGACACGCTTTCCCGTAGACGAGCCTATACGACGATGTGCCTATAGGTGTCTTGAACGCCGTCCGGTATGCCCATAGCGTGTCGTCGAGCTTCATGCTCCAATCCTTCCGGTTCCTTGTGACGACTTTCTTAAGGATAGCTTTGATTTCCCGGTTCAAGATTTCTACTTGGCCGCTTGATTGAGGGTGATAAGCCAAGCCGGTCCTATGATGTACGCCATATTTCAACAAGATAGCATCAAGGCGTTTTCATGGAAGTGGGTTCCTCCATCGCTTATAATGGCACGAGGAACCCCGAACCGGGGGAATATCACCTTCTTTAGGAGATTCATTACAACCTTAGCGTCATTTGTGGGTGTGGCAACGGTTTCCACCCACTTCGAAACATAGTCCACGGCTACTAGGATGTAGCGATTTCCCTTTGACGATGGAAATGGTCATTGGTAATCTATCCCCCATACGTCAAATAATTCAAGCTCCAAAATCCCTCTTTGCGGGATCTCATGCCTCCACGATATGTTCCCGGTCCTTTGGCACGCGTCACATTGGGAAACAAATTCCTTTGCATTTTGAAACATCGTTGGCCAATAGAACCCGGATTGTAGTATTTTTGCGACCGTCCTTGAGGCACCGTGATGTCCGCCGTATGGGGACGAATGACAAGCTTCCATTATACCCTTTTGCTCCCATTGTGGGACACACTTCCTATATAAGCCATCGGCATATGCCTTGAATAGTTGCGGGTCATCCCAAAACTATTGCTTGACCTCGTAGAAGAACCTCTTCTTTTGTTGGTAATTCAAATCCGGGGGAAGAACACCTCCCACAATATAGTTTGCATAGTCGGCGAACCAAGGAGGTTGGTCCGACGATGTAGTGCAAACAATCATTATAGCATCGTCCGGGAATGAATCATCGATGCGAGATTTCTCGAGGTCTTCAACTCGAAGGCGTGATAGGTGATCCGCTACTACGTTCTCGGCTCCCTTCTTATCACGAATCTCTAAGTCGAATTCTTGGAGAAGAAGAATCCAACGGAGTAATCGTGGCTTCGAGTCCTTCTTGGCTAGTAGATATTTCAAAGCGGAATGATCGGTGAAGACTATCACCGTAGAGCCGAGAAGATATGATCTAAACTTGGTGAGGGCGTACACAATAGCCAATAGCTCTTTCTCGGTCGTAGCATACCGAGCTTCGGAGTTGTCGAGGGTTTTGCTAGCATAATATATGGCATGTAAGGCTTTCCCGTCCCTTTGACCTAACACGGCCCCTACCGCATAGTCACTAGCATCGCACATCACCTCAAACGGCTTGGACCAATCCGGTGATTTGATAACGGGAGCGGTGATCAAGGCCTCCTTTAACCTAGCAAAAGCCTCATTGCACGCATTAGTCCATACAAATGGGGCATCCTTCAAGAGGAGTTCGGTGAGAGGCTTGGCCAATTTTGAAAAGTCTTTTATAAATCGGCGGTAGAATCCCGCATGGCCTAAGAAACTCCGAACTCCCTTGACATTCGTAGGCGGGGGCAAATGCTCAATGACTTGAACTTTTGCCCCGTCTACTTGAATGCCCCGATCTTTGATCAAGTGACCTAACACAATGCCCTCATTTACCATAAAATGGCATTTTTCCCAATTCAACACCAAGTTCACTTCTTCACATTTAGCTAACACTTTAGACAAATTTACCAAACATGACTCAAAGTCTTTACCATAAACACTAAAATCATCCATGAAGACCTCAACAATAGACTCGATATAGTCCGAAAAGATGCCCATCATACACCTTTGGAAGGTGGCCGGGGCATTACACAAGCCAAAAGGCATGCGTCTATATGCAAAGGTTCCATAAGGACAAGTGAATGTGGTCTTAGGTTGGTCATCCGGGTGAATCGGGATTTGGAAAAATCCCGAAAAACCGTCAAGGAAGCAAAAGTGAGTGTGGGAAGCCAACCTCTCTAACATTTGGTCAATGAATGAGATTGGGAAGTGATCTTTCTTTGTAGCATTATTGAGTTTCCTATAGTCAATGCACATTCGATGACCGGTGACACACCTAGTGGGCACTAGTTCATCTCTTTCATTCTTTATGACCGTGATTCCACCCTTCTTGGGAACCACTTGAATAGGACTAACCCAATTTGAGTTTGATATGGGATATATGATCCCGGCATCAAGGAGTTTCATGATTTCCTTCTTTACGACCTCTTGCATGTTAGGATTAAGCCTTCTTTGTCCTTGGACACTAGGCTTAAAATCGTCTTCTAAGTGTATCCTATGCATGCAAAAATCCGGACTAATCCCTTGTATGTCATCAAGACTATAACCAATGGTGCTCTTATATTTCCTCAAAACCTCAAGCAACGCATCCAATTGGTTAGACTCGAGTTTGGAATTAACTATGACCGGACAAGACTTTTTATCGTCTAGATAGGCATAAGATAAATTAGGGGGAAGGGGTTTAAGATCAAGAGATTGTACCTCAACCGAGTAGATTCCACAAAGTGTAGCTTGATCTTCGACCCGGTTCTCAAGCTCTTCTCCCATAGTCCATCTTTAGCTTTCTCAAGCTCCATTGTTAGGAGAGCTTCAAGAGGATCTTTCACAAAAAATGTCTCGGTGGTATCCTCAACAATTTCGTCGAGTACATCGATTACACAACAAGAATCTTTGATACTCGGAGTCTTCATTGTGCTATGGAGGTCAAAAGAGATCTTCTCATCTCCAATCTCCAAGGTCAATCTTCCATTCTTCACATCTATAAGGGCACCCGCCGTATGAAGAAACGGGCGTCCAAGGATGATTGGAATGTTGGCGTACTCGGCCATATCAAGCACTATGAAATCAACCGGAACAAAGAACTTGCCTATACGAACCGGTACATCCTCCAATATGCCAAGGGGGCGCTTGATTGATCGATCCACCATTTGGAGTGTGATAGTTGTGCATTTAAGCTCATTCATGCCTACCTTCTCACAAATGGAGTAAGGTATAACACTCACACTTGCTCCCAAATCACAAAGGGCTCTCTCGATGTGTACATTCCCAATCTTACACGGGATGGAGAAGCTTCCCGGATCCTTAAGCTTAGGTGGGGATGGTTGTAGGTACATGTCGCTCAATCCCCCCGTAAAAGCAATAGTTTCGGGCTCTCCCAACGATCTCTTCCTAGATAGGATCTCCTTCATAAACCGAGCATAGGTAGGCACTTGAGTAATCAATTCGGTAAAAGGAATAGTCACTTCTAGGTTCTTCACGAGTTCAAGAAACTTGTCGAATTGCTTGTCCGTTTTGGACTTGGCTTGTCTTGAGGGAAAAGGTAATTGAACCTTAGTAGCTTCCCTCACTTCTTTGGACTTCAATTTCTCACCATGGGTTTTTTTTGACCTTGAGGAAGAAGTTCCCTTAGATTTGGTTTTGTCATATGGGACGAAAGTAGACGAGGTTCTTTGCGAAGAAAGAACATTACCACCCTCGTCAATGTCTTCAACAATCACTTCTTCCCCTAAATCCGGGTTAGGGACTTCTTCATCACAAGAATCCTCTATAGGTTGATCAACCTCTTCAAGTATAGGCTCCTCCCTTTGTTTTCCCCCATAGTCATCTTCCTTAGGCATCATAGGTGGCTCATAGCTAGAACCACTCTTCAAGGTGATAGCATTAGCGGTAGCTTGGTTCGGTGTCGTGCCTTGAGGAGGCAATTGCCCTTTTTGCCTTGAAGAACTACCCGAGGCCACTTGAGACAATTGAGTTTCCAACATCTTCACATGAGTGTCTCTAGCCTTGTTATCTCTTTGGATTTGAGCATAGAATTCTTGTTGATTTCTTTGCATTTCCATTTGATTGCGTTGTACCTCTTGATTGCTTCTTTGCATGTCCAACATTGTCTTTTGCATATCAAAATCGGGTGTTGGAGCTTGTTGAGTATGGGGAACATTCGCAATAGTTAGAGGAAAACCATAATCATAGGTAGGAGCACTCCTAGGCTTGGCATCTTGTTGTTGGTTTTGGAAGTTTCCTTGAGCTTGAAAGTTACCTTGATTTTGACCTTGAAAATTCCCTTGATTTTGGTAACCTTGAAAATTTCCTTGATTTTGGTACCCTTGGTTGTTGCTTTGAAAGCCTTGGGAGTTAGGGTTTCCTTGGAAACCACCTTGGTGAGCTTGATAATTAAAATTACCTTGATTGTTGAAGCTTTGTTGATTGTTATAGGCACCTTGGTTTTGATAGGCGTTTGGTTGTTGAAAGTTGTTGAAAGGCCTTTGATTGCCTTGGTAGCCTTGGTTTCCTTGGTAACCTTGATTGCTTTGGTAGCCTTGATTTCCTTGGTTGCCCCTAAAAGGGGGAGCAACATATGTTTGTCGGCCTTGTTGTTGGCCTTGTTGAGCACCTTGGAAGACTTGAGGGTTTTGGACATTTTGAGTCTTGTAAGATAGAAAAGGGTGCTTGTGAGTGTTGGCATTGTAGTAATTGGAGAATGGTGCCCCTTGCTTATATGCTTGAAAAGCATTGACTTGTTCCACATTGCTCAAACACTCATAAGACTCATGCCCGAAGATTCCACAATTTTCGCACATACCATGATTTGATGGATTAAATGAAGAATCCATGGCATTGACTTGTTGCATGGTTGGTTGGTTGGAAGAACTTGTGCCTTGAAATAAGTTGGCTTGCCCTTGAAGCTTTTTGTCTATAGCCTCCATATGAGTCTTCAATTGAGCACCCAAATCGGCACTAAGTTGAGTAATAGCATCAATGTCGTGCCTTCCCCCTCTATTTACCTTCCTAGGTCTAGAATATTGGGAGTTATGCACCGCCATTTCCTCTATCCTTGCCCATGTTTGATCGTCCTCCACTTCGGTGAATCGGCCATTCGAACCCATATTAAGTATGCCCCTCGAATCCTCAAACAAACCATTCCAAAATTGTTGAACAAGAAACCACTCCGACAATCCATGATGAGGACAAGAGCGAATTAAAGCCTTGAATCTTTCCCATGACTCATAAAGCCCCTCATCGTCACGTTGTTGAAACCCTGTGATTGAAGCCCTTAGTTGGTTGGTATTTTCCGGTGGATAGAATTTTTGATAGAAGGCTAATGCTAGCTTCTTCCAAGTATTTATTCCTAGAGCCGCCTTGTTGAGTTCCTTATACCATTGCTTTGCTTTACCAATCAAGGAGAAAGGAAAGAGGACCCATCGAATTTGGTCTTGGGTGATTCCCGCTTGCGAAATGGCATCGCAATAGTCGGAAAAAGCCTCCATATGTTGATGTGGATCCTCGGTAGGTAACCCGCTAAATTGGCTCCGCTCAACCAATTGGATGAATGTCGTCTTGGCTATAAAGTTCCCGGTATAAGTACCCGGCATAGTGGCGGGACCGGGCAAGACATCCTCCGTGAATGTCGAGTGTGAAGAGAACTTAGGCATGGTGCGACGGATTGGTGATGTGGGTGTGGAACTTGGAATAGAAGAGGTTGGAGATGTAGGAGGTGAAGTGGATGGAGAGTATGCCGGTGATGTAGAATGAGATGCGCTAGAATTGTGAGTGCCGAAGAAGTTTGAAAATCCTTCGTCGGTAGCTCCTCCCGGTGGGGAATTTAGATCAATCTCCACGCTTTGCTCGGAATCTTCGCTCGTGCCCGGTTGGGAACCTCTCGATCTAACAACTGTCCTTTTTCGAAGGTTTCGGAAAAACCTTTCCGGATCTGAGTTGAAGAGAAGAGGATGGTTTCCGCCTCTAGGCATAAACTGTGGACTAGGAAACAAACGTGAGAAGTCTAGTGCTTTGTATGTGGGCACTAGACAAGAAATAAATAAACTCTACACAACGAAGAAGCAAGGAGAGATGGATGAAACACAATATGGAACACAATTTATATCGACGAAACACAAGATGGTAACTCAATCTAGAAACTAAGCAAACAAAGTCTAAACAAATACCGTCCCCGGCAACGGCGCCAAATTGATGTGAGGATTTGTCGTCGATCCTACACCAATTAAACCAACTATCCTAACTAGTAGCTAGGGGCAAGTCGGGTCGGTCCACGAAGACGGTAGAGAAAAGACTAGAGTATGCTTAGGTTTAAGACAAAGTCACAAGAAACAATGAGGGAAGATATTTTCTTTTGAGTTTGGGTAAGACTAGAAACTAAGTTAAACAAAACTAAATGAGTCGAATAGGAATGAACTAAAGCAAACAACTATAACAATATCTAGAATGGAGATGAAATCAAATAAGTAAAGGAGTAGGGTTAGATCGAGTTCATAGACGTAATAGGCTAAGGGAAAATGAGGATCAAAGCGTCATCTAATCACTAAGGCAAGCTCGTGCTCTCGCAACTAAACGAACCCAACGATTCATGCAATTGAACACCCAAAACATGAAAAGTTCATCACAAGTCAAGCAATATCAAGAGAGAAGCAACAAGTAGAGTAGTATGGCCACTACCACCCTAACAAGCAATTTATCAAACACCCAACATGCAAAACTAGTGACAAGCAATAAAGACTCAACTTTTAACCATGCTTAACCTTAATCACCCATAATTAACGTCTAATCCCCCTACTAACCCCACAAAAAGTCTACTCACTCATGATTAAACTAATACTAACATAACCAAACGAAAATAACACAAAAGCTAAAACATTCATTATGCAAGATAAACAAGATAAACAATATTCAAGAGATAAAGATTGAAACTTTAATGAATAACTAAGAATAAAAGGAAAGAGACTAAGGGAATTATACCAACACAAGTATGAAGTGGAAAGATTGAAACTTTGAATAAACTTCAACCCAAAGAGATATTCAATGTTGTCAAGATTGAAATATCAATTACGAGTCTTCAAGAATCCAAAGTAGAAACTAAGATTAACACTAAATTAATGCTAAATGAGAAATGATTAAGGAAAGTTTTAACTAGGATTAGTCTAAGAGGCAAGGTTTTCTCTCTAGGGTTTTGTGTCCTCTAAAATGATTACAAGAGGGGTATATATAGTGTTCCACAAGTGAGAGAAGTGAAAGAAGGGAGCAGACTAGGAGCTGAGTCCTTCCCGCCCGGGAAGGAATGGTCCCGATCGGGACGAAACGATGGTCCCGACCGGGATGGCACGAACCCGACCGGGACGAAACGATGGTCCCGACCGGGATGACACGAACCCGACCGGGACGGCTTCACAGAGGGGGGCTATTTTGCTCCATCCTTCCCGAACGAGAAAGGCTCGTCCCGTCCGGGAATCTTCCTCCTTCCCGACCGGGAAGGTATGGTCCCGATCGGGATGGGCCCTGTTTTGCTCTTCCTTGGTTTTTTTATCGATGCTCGGTGTTCCGGATATCATTAAGTGGGCCCTAGGGGACTCGGGATCGAGCCTAAGCCACCGAGTCATCGCCGCTTCTCTTCTTTGGCTCCATATGCGTCGGAAATGAGTCGAAATAATTCCGTTTCTTCAAGATAGCTCTAGGAACCTAAAACAAGCTAGAAGAAGCGTATGTAGCCTCGAAAACCGCTCCAAGGAGCGATTTCATAAGAGAAACCGAGACTAAACACAAGAAATAAACAATACAAAACACACTTATCATATTTTTTTTAGACTAAAAGTTTTTTATTGACATCTAAGGATGAATGATTAATCTTGTTTATAATATAGAATTTCATCACCATAGAATTTTATCGTCTTATTATGCTCTTAAGAGTTTTTTGAAAACTCAAAAGATTTTGATTGATATGAACAAATAATTAGTTTTATTTATAATATAGAACCATAACCATATTATAATTTATCGATGTGGGATAATTTAAGTAAAATTTGTAATCTTATTTATAATATAGAATCATCACCGTACCTTATTTTAATTGTTTCAATGTGGGATAATTTTAATTTTGTAGTCTTATTAAGTCTTTTCTAAACTCAAAATATTATTGGTTGATATTTAAAAACAATGATTACTCTTATTTAGTAGAAATTCATAACCTTATCATTATTTTTCAATGTGGGAGAATTACTTAAGTCGGTTGATGCCTAAGGAAAAAAATTATAATTAGTCTTTTGTGTATAGTCTTAAGAACCTTTTTAAGACTCAAAAGATTTTTGTTTGATAAAACTTTATAATTTTTCGGATGTTGGATAGTTTTACTTAAGTTTCACCCAGGCCCGGCCCTGGGGCAGTGCAAACTGTGCGTTGGCACTGGACCTCAGTTTGTTAGGGTCCAATTGCTAAATCATAATTAAATAATAAATACTTATTACTGAGATTAAGTGGTAGATTATTAGTTATAGCCTAGTGGTAACAATGTTCACTTGTTTCCTAACACCTGCGCTTGTGGGTTGTGTTCGAATACCACTAGCAACATTTTATTATTACCTATATTAATTTCATAGAATACAACTTCATTTTATTATTTTCTTATTAATTTCATAGAATACAACTTTTTTTATTCCATTTATGAGTGATTCACTACAAGGAAGACGTTATTTAGCAACCGACAGAATCGGTCGGCAAGAGTAAAAAGCGGTCGGTAAAACCAATTACCGACCGATAATGGAATATTTCCGACCGCCAGAATATGGTCGAAAACTATAGTCGGAAACGCAAACCGCCGACCGTAAACTGCGGTCGGTGATTTACCGACTGATTTTCGGTCGGCAAATTGATTCATCGGTCGGTAAAAGGTTATACCGACTGAAATGGGCGGTCGGTAAATAGGGTCTTACCGACTGATTTTGCGGTCGGTAACTGAACTGTTCGGTCGGTAATCTGGTTTACCGACTGCAATTTGCGGTCGGTAACACTTGCCGACCAAACACAAACCAGAAGCTCCTGGAAGATGTTTGGTCGGGAAAAAACTTCTTGCGGTCGGCAGTTCGGTCGGCAAACTTGATTTTTACCGACCGAGGATTTCGGTCGGTATTACTTAACGACCGAAGTATGACAAGTTTTGTGGTTAGCAACCTGCAGTCGGTAACAGGTTAATGCGGTCGGTAGAGTTATGGATTCGGTCGGTGTATTTGATGAAAATTGATGGGTCTACTTTGTTCGTTGTCTTCCAATTTGCACATACAAACCTGCATTATAACCATCATACCATTCAATTCTTCCAAGTCATTTAAACTACAACATCATTCACTTCAACCTTCATTCATTAACTTCGTGACATTCATTTAGAATCCAACATCTCCACAATTCATTCACATAAAACATTCGATATCATGGACATAGCTTTCTAAAATGTTTAACTACTTAACTAATAGAATACTAATGAAAGTGTAAAGTGTCTAAACAACTTGGAAGAGAAATCAAATTTAACACAACTTAAAAGAGTAATCTATTACAGGTTCAAGCTACACCTGAAAACCGACCCCGGCTCCCCCAACTCCACCACCTCCCGAATTATCATCATTCGGATTACGGACGTTATTGAAGGTAAACGGATTACAGTTCTGAGTTTGTAATACCGTGTTCAGCGCTGACAGGAGCTGTTGTTGTTGTTGTTGCATGAGCTCCCGGGTTTCTTCTCTAAAGCGCCTGTTCTCTTCTTTTTCCTTCTCTAAGGCTTCCAAAATCTTGTTTTGAAATGCTTCTGCCCGTTTTTCTTGTTGTACAAGAATACCGGGATGATAAGAGCACGAAGCATTCCCCTTATTCTGTGCAGGGGGGGTGAAGTATAATGGGCCGGCGGATCCCACTCCGTATACGTGGTCCTTCTTGAAGCCCCCGGCCGCTTCAAACCAAAGTTCGTCGTCCTCTTTCTCTTTCCCCTCCTCCTCGTTCTTTTTCTTGAGCTCTTCAAAACGTTCCTATTAGCAAACAGACAAAGGTAATGTTTAGGAACAAGTTATAACTAATTTATTAAGGAATTTTAAGATAATCTCTATAATTAACTAAATTAACACTTACAAATGTAGCTTTTGCCTTCTGACTAGTATAAACCTTTTTACCCTCGACTTCCTTAGAATGTATGGTTTCTGCGAGCTCGGCCGCGCTGGGCCGCCTACCACCCAGTTGCTCCATCTACAAAAACAAATTAAAACTTACTATGCATAAACTTGGATCAATTATTACTATCATCTTCAAAAAAATATTAATAAAAACATTATGGAACATTTTAATATATTTTATCATTACCAGCCTGGAAGCATGTTTAGTTGCCTTGATCGACCCCCCGTGGTGTGTAGGGCCAGGCTGAGCACAAGCTTTATTCGCCGCCGCTGTCCTAGATCTCCTCTGAAAAGCCTTCGTCTTCCGTCTCTCCAACAAGTCCTTGTAGACTTGCGGCACCATCCACCCCGGGCAATCTTTGTTCTTGCCATTCTTCACTTCACAGATGTCGTTGACGGTGTCCTTCAACCGTTTTCGTGCTTCGACGTCGTATCTCTCTCTAACTTGCTCTTCATCCTCGGGCTTCCATTAGCAGTAGCCCTGACATTGTGACCGATCATAATTTAATAATTACATATTAAGAAAATATTCAAATAACAATTAAAAGTGCATATAACTATATATATATATAGTTAGCAATATACTCATATAAATTAAAGTGAATGTATACCCTAAAATTGCCGAACCATTTTTCTTTGATCGTCTTCGGGGTCTCCCGGTAGTTCATATGCGGTTCATGGTAGAAACCCTTGAATGACTTCGTTACTCGTCTTACCACAGCGGAGTCATCAAACCTTAATCAAAACAAATACAACAAATTGTATTTTTGTATAAAAAAAATTATATACTACATCTACTTCGATAATAATAGAATAAGCAATACCATCTCCCATTGGGTTCTATCGGAATTATGGGCAGATTTTCCTGTTGTTGTTGTTGTTGTTGTTGTTGTTCCTGCTCCTCCTCGTGCTCGTCGACCTCCACCTGTGGTCCACGTCCACGTCCACGTCCTCCTCCACGTCCACGTCCAACCATCTTTCAGATATGATCTGTTGAATGACAAAACAAACAAACATATGCAAATAACACTTACCAAATACAATCCAAGAAAACATTTAACAAATAATATTACCTTGCCTAAAACCAAACAAAAATATACAAATAACTGCATTTATCCATGAGTGTTAATCGACAACTATTTCATTGACTAAAAAAATACAAGTTAGCAATCATCGTCGTCATCATCATCGTCTTCTTCTTCTTCTTCTTCCTCTTCTTCTTCTTCTTCTTCCTCATCCTCCTCCTCAAACTCATCTTCAAATTCCTCCTCCTCATCAATGTCATCATGTTCGACAATCACATCATCACCCTTCTCATTCATCTCTTCCATGTCCTCCCCTTCACTAAAACTTTCTAAGACGTCATCGTCGACAAGACTAGATAATAATGAAGTACTAGTCACATCTTCTTGAAATACCGTGACATCCACTGGTGCATTAAATTGTGACTTTGCCCGACCCTTAAAAACAGCCCACCAATGATCTCTATCCTTCTTCGGGTTTGGGTATGGAGCATAATAAACTTGACTAGCTTGATGGGCAAGTACAAAAAGATCATATTTACCATATTTCTTCCTACTATTAACTTCTACTAGTTTATAAAGGCCATGAACACTTGTACCGTTTGTGGAATTATCCATCCATGAACACTTGAACATGATTGCATTATAAATTCTCTTCTCCCCACAATACCTCAACTCAATAATTTCCTCTAAAGTGCCGTAGTAATCGTTTCCTTCAACATTACTTACGCAAACCCCGTAATTCATGGTAGCTCTGTTTTTCCCATATTTCTGTGTGTGGAAATTAAACCCATTAATCATATATCTTTGCCAAGTGTTTACTTCTTTAGAAGGACCAAATGCTAAGGCTTGAATCACATCATCTTTGACATTCATCTCAGTTACCTAATTGCGTAGTAGAGTGTTAGTGCATGTATATGTGACGTGCTCAAAGTTTATTTCATTCTAATATGTCAATACTGAGACTTACATATCCTTTAAACCATTTTGGAAACAACTTCTCATATGTAGTCCAAACTTCATCCATTTTAGCTCGTGGATGTTGCTCCATAATGAACTGCTCAAATAAGCTGTAATTATCCAGTTCAGTCGTGACATCTAGATCTTTTAATTTTAAAATAAATAAGTAAGTTGTGGCTATTTACGTACCGTTCATATTCTCCTAGTAATTCACAATTTGATAATGCGTACAGATGGGCACGATCGAACTCTTGTTCGTCCAAGTATCTCTGTTTTGTTTTAGCAAGTGCTCTACCTTTGTGTTGTCGAAAGAGCTCGGGTAAAGATGAATCATTTTCATCTCCCGTGTCCACATCCAAATCCTTAGCCTTTGTATCTACGTGGTCTTCAATGTATAGAGAACAGAAATTTGATATTTCTTCAGTTAAGAAAGCATTGCAAATTGAACCTTCCACACGTGCTTTATTACCCACTTTTTTTTCAAATGATTAAGAAACCTGCATTTTGATATAGTGTTGAGTATTTTCACAATTATAATGAATGATTAAGAAACATTAATAAGTTGAGTATTTTCACAATTATACCTCTCAAAAGGGTACATCCACCTATATTGTACTGGCCCACCAACTCTTGCTTCATAAGGCAAATGTATTGGTAAGTGCTCCATGGAATTGAAGAACGATGGTGGAAACACTTTCTCAAGTTTGCAGAGGATCTCCGCAATATCGTTCTCCAGCCGCTCTACATTTTGGGTTGTAAGGCTTGAGACACACAAATCATGAAAAAATTGACTGATCTCGGTAATTGAATTCCACACATTAGTTGGGAGCAAGTGTTTCAAAGCAACGGGTAATAGCCGTTCCATGAACACATGGCAATCGTGGCTCTTCATACCACGAAGTGTGAGACTGTGTAGGTCGACGCAGCGACCTAAATCCGATGCGTATCCATCTGGAAACCTCAAATTGCATATCCACTCACATAGTATCTTTTTTTGCAGTTTGTCAAGAGTGTATGGAGCTTTTGGTTTGTGGCCGTCCTTGAGGTGTAGGTGACCTCTACTACATAATTTGGGCAAATCCTTCCTTGTGTTATGGGTGTCAGCTGTTTTATTTTTATTATCCAGTACTGTATGAATTAATTGCTCAAAGAAGTTTTTTTCAATATGCATGACATCCAAATTGTGTCGAATCAACAAATGCTTCCAATAAGGTAGGTCCCAGAACAAGCTCTTTTTGAACCACCCTGTTTTCATCTTCTTAAGTTCTTTGAGTTCATGATCAGTACCATCAATGATCGTCGGGTAGTCTGATATCGTCTCCCAGATTTCACATCCTGACAATATCGGAGGTGGTTCATCATTCTCGCACTTACCCTTTCTAAAGGCAGTTTTGTTGTAACGGAATGCATGATGTAGGGGTAAGAATTGTCTGTGACAATCGAACCAACACATTTTACCCCCATGTGGAAGCCAAAACGCCTTGGTGTCTTTCATACAATGTGGACATGCATGTTTGCCAGCAGTAGCCCACCCTGAGAGCATCCCATAAGCCGGAAAATCGTTGATGGTCCATAGGATACATGCTTTCAGCCGAAAATTTTGTTTCCTGGACACATCATAGGTGAGCACTCCCGTGTCCCACAACTCTTTCAATTCATCAATAAGAGGTTGCATGTATATGTCCAAGTTTTTCTTAGGATTTTTTGGGTCGGGAACGATCAAGGATAGAAACATAAATTGTTTTTTCATGCATAATGCAGGGGATAGATTATAAGGAGTGAGAATCACCGGCCAACATGAGTACGACTTACCAAATTAACCGTATGGTGTAAAACCATCTGTGCAGAGTCCAAGTCTAACATTACGAGGCTCACTAGCAAACTCCGGAAACATATAATCTAGATGCTTCCAAGCCTCACTGTCACTTGGATGAGCCATGATCCCTGGTACACGTGGATTTTCTATATGCCATCTCATTTCTTTTGCAATGTTCTTGGTTGCATATAAACGTTGCAACCTTGGTGCTACAGGGAGATAGGTTAAGACTTTGAAAGGTATGTCTGCCCCACTAAAAGTTTTCTTCTTGTACCTATCTTTTCCACACTTTTTACATTTATCAAGCATGGAGTCTTCTTTCCAAAATAGCATGCATCCGTCCTGACATGAATGGATCCTATGATGGGGCATTTGAAGGCCCCTAAGCAACCTTTTAGTGTCATAGAATGTGCGAGTCATCAGATTATCTCGTGGAATGATATCCTCAATCAAAGCAGCAATCTTATCTAAACTTCTTTCCGGTAGGTTGTCCTCACATTTAATGTTAATCATCCTAGAAGCTACTTCTAGCAATGACGACTCACATCCACGATACAGAGGTGTCTCGGCGGCCTCTAACATTTCAAAAAATTCTTTCTGATCATGGTGGGGGCTTTCTTCTTCACCCAAAGGAGAATCCTCAACACGGCCGAACAGTATGTCTCCAAATGCATCTACTATCATCTCCCGATAAGGTTGGTCGATGAAAGCATTATTGTTTGTTGAAGTACTAGGATTACCAATAAAAGAAAAGGGTTCTCCATGGCACACCCAATTAGTATAACCAGGCTTAAACCCTTTGCTAATGAGATGCTCTTTCACTGTAAACTCATTCAAGTACTTCAAATTTTGGCACTTCACACATGGACATCTAAGAATCTGATGTGTCTTGTATTCTTCTTGTTCCTTAGCATATAGAATAAAATCATCCACCCCAAGTATAAACTCATACTTAACTTTGTTTCTATCGTCTACCCTTTCGTACATCCATTTTCTTTCGGTATTCGTCATTATTAGATTTTCTATAAGAGGAACGAAAACTTAATTAAATGGAGTGGTCCAAGTAGAACAAAACTTAGAATATGGAGTAATTTAACCTTAATTAAAACGAAAACCTAAATGTCAAGAATTATTGGTGGATTAATTTAACCTTAGCCTTACCAATCAACCTTACAAATGGAGTAGAATAACTCAAATTGTTATTAGCTTACTAGTTTTGTTATTCAATTGACATGTGAGAAATAGTAGGGTTGATCACGACACAAATTCCCGATTCCAATTATTAAGCAAATTTTAAATATCTAATACCTTGAAAAAAAAATCAGTAGCATCGGCGGACATAGATGAAAAATAGTTACCCTTGTTCCATCTATTCGAAGTTATGACTATGATTTTTTTTACGTAAGATAAGTTTGTTGTACGATTATGGATTTATGGACAAGTAAATTTGATTTGCATATGTTTCGGTTAATTACTGAAGTTAGTAGTTACATGTGTGAAATTTTTGTAAGACTAAGTATGAGACATCTCATAGACTCATACCTAAGTAGTGTAAAAAGTCTACATTATAAATATTCTACTTATATATTTCTTCGAAAATGTAAAAAATATTTCAAAAAAATGTAAATATAAGTTATGGTTTCATTTTGATTTTACGTTAACTAACTAAAACATAACTCCAGAAAACAAATATATACATACAATCTATCAATCCTATAATATTTAACAATAGAAATTTATAATTTTCGATGTGGGATAATTTAAAAGTTTTTCTTGGTCGATATTTAAAACAAATGATTACTCTTATTTATAATATAAAATTTCATCATCTCGATGTAGGAAGGATAATTACTTAAGTTTATAGTCTTAGAAATTCTTTTTGAGATTCAAAAGACTTTTGGTACATATCGAAGAACGAATTATTACTCTTTATTTATAATATAGAATTTCATTATCATACTGTAATTTGTCGATGTGGGATAATTTAAAAGTTTCTCTTGGTCGATATTTAAAACGAATGATTACTCTTATTTATAATATAAAATTTCATCATCTCGATGTAGGATAATTAAAGTTTATAGTCTTAGAAACTCTTTTTGAGATTCAAAAGAATTTTGGTAGATATCGAAGATCGAATTATTACTCTTTATTTATAATATAGAATTTCATTATTATACTGTAATTTGTCGATGTGGGATAATTTTAAAACTGTTATGTGTTATAAATTCATCACATAATGTGAAACAAATGATATGAAATTTATACTCTAATGAAAGCATTTTTTAACACGAATCTAATTATTTCATTTTTATAATTTATTTTACGATAATGTTTTAAAAAAATGAACTCTAAAGGTTTTCACGTCAGAATTGTAAAATATCACATTAATATAATAAATTAAATATATATTGTAATGATCAAAAGATTCTCTAATTGATTTTTTTTATTTATGATACTTTCCTAATTTGAGATTTGATTGAACGGACCAATGAGATCGCTCGAAAAAAGCCTAATATATATATATATATATATATATATATATATATATATATATATATATATATTGATTGATTGATTATAATATATTCTATGTAGTGGATGTCCACCTTATGTCGACACTATGACGACATAGTATCTTTTACAGAATATTCTAGAACTCCTTAAAACCTTAGATTGTATATGTATATATACTTTAATCATAATGCAATAAAGGGTACCTCTCTCCTTCCCTACTTTTCTCTCTATCATATTACAACACGTTATCAGCACGAGACTCTACCGAGCGAGCAACTACGATTATCGTCGTTATTATTATTATTATTATTATTATTATTATCTTCAGACCTTATTTATTACGCTACTCAGGTACTTTCTCGTATAAATTTAATTTAAAGTTTATATCAAGTACATACATACATATATATATATATATATATATATATATATTGTAGAGTCTAGCGATACTAGGAAATACTCTAGAGGGGGGTGAATAGAGTATTTTGGTACTTTTAAAATTTTAAACTTTATATTACACCAAAATCTTATTAGGAAAGATTTAGTGTAATATTGCGTTATTTGTATGGCTAAATAAATGAAGTACAAAATAAACGTTTGCTACTATACTTACTACTAACGAGTATAAGTATAAGAAATAGCAAACCGCAATAAAAACGTAATGTAAATAACACGAGCAATTTTAACGTGGTTCGGCCCAATTGAAAAAGCCTACGTCCACCGGTGTCTTTATTTATAAGTGTACCTTCTCCGGATTACCTTACAAATAAGACAATCACGTTTAACTCTAAACGTGATGGTGTGAGTGATGTTAAGCACTCGGTGTGTGAGATGTTAAGCCCACGACAATGAAGGATGTTAAGCCTTCGGTGTGAGGGATGTGAAGCCCTCGGTGTTTGAACGATGTAAAGCGTTCAAGGTGTGAACGATGTATGTCGTTCGATTGAGTAACCACTACTCGACTCGTGTGTCTATACTATTTGGGTTTACAAAATTTCTCTAGCTATGAATACACTCCAATTGTCTAGAGAGAATAATGAAACAATATGACTTCCAAGCGTAAACAATTTCAACACGATTTATATAGCCAAGACTTAAATCTAAATTTATTGCAAAAGCTTTTTGAAAAATTTGTGATGTGATTTTTGCAATGTAAGAGATGTGTGTGTAAGTCGTATCATTTAAGTGAGGAGGAACAACGTATTTATAGGTGAGACATATTCCTTAATAAAGGAAATTGGATCATCTTAATTGATGTGCTTTCTCATTTAAAGAAGATATGTTAGGTGGAGAATCAATCAACCAAGACAATATATATAAGTTTCCTTTATTAATGATTTTCTAATATCTTAAAGAATCAAGATATTTGTGAGAATCATTTTTATTGAAAACTTCTATTTTCTTGATAGATATTACCCGCTTTTAGACTATCTTCTTTAGATACACTATTTTGACAAGATACTCATTTTTTAGAAATATTTTGATTTTAATCCTTGGCGGTTCGTGTGTGGTTGTTTGCCGAGGTTAATATAACCTTGTTCAAGGTTATACTATCCTTGCCATATTATTTCATTGCTCCCTTTACATAAGAGTTCCTAGGATGCACTTCTTCCTTTGAGAGCTTGATCATGTTTCACCATCTTGAAGTATCTTCTTATGTGAATACCTGTTCTTGACACACTTGAATCGTCACTTAGAAAATATTGACATAAGCAAAACATGTATAATAGGTTCAACAAATTCCCCCTTTTGATTATGTCAAGCCTCCTAAAGAGAGTTCTAAGTGACGGAACATCTTACTCCCCCAAACCCGAAGAGGTCAATGGAAATCCTTGGGTAAACATGATCTAGATAATCAAAAACCAATAGGTCGATAGTGAATCCACTTCCCCCTCTTGACATCATCGAAAAGGGTCGATCAGCTGTGAGAATATCAAGCAAGTAAACACAACAGTTAAGAACATTCAAATAAGCAAATCATAAAGATTCATCAGGTAGCATCCAAAATAGTGACAGCCAAAGCGACAAACGACAGGATAAAGAGTTGTTTGGCAAAAGATCATAGTTTTTAAACCATATACCCTACTGTTGCTATACTAGGAGCTTATTATTGATAGGGCGTTTTGGGAAAATGAGATCAGACTCCCTATCCTTCGCGCTGTCCACGCACAAGATACACAGCTTTTGAGATTTCCTCGAAGATCTGGCGCAGTCTTTCCATAACCTCATCATGCCTGTTGAGATGGTTCCTGTTGGCGAACTGGACTTCGTTGACCGCTTCATTGATCCCAACCCCTATCTCATGTCCAGACTTTTTGAATGCTGTAATATCTTCTCCCATGATTTTAACTCGGGCCCTGAGATGTGCTAAATGTCCCTCCATTTTTGACAGCCCTGCCCCAAATTCAGCTCGAGAAGAGGTAAGAAGAGTGGTTAGATTATCCACTTTCTGTTCAAGCCTCTTGAGCACCTCCGTGGATTCATTAACCACAACCGGAGGGGGAGGGGTACCAACCAAACCAGCAATTTCATTCAATTTACCCAAGATACTAGCAGAGAAATCTTCAGGCACCGCATTCACCATCTCCTTTCCCTTAGAGGAACTTTCACCCTTAAACCTAAGAGTCCCATCATCACCTAAGATAGACATCTGCTTAAGATATGTCGTGGTCATGATATCAGATGGCGTTTCACTAAGAGATGTCTTGCTCACAATTCCCCTAGTTTTCAGAACCTTAGACAACCACATCCCATACGGAATGCAGGTAGAGCCAGTGATGTGTGGGGCTTTTAGTTCGATAAGCACATGTTCAATGTGACTCATCATTAGGAAGGGTAGGTTAATTTTTGTGCCTTTGAGAAGGTGGTGAAGTAAAATGATCTCATGGACATGCAGTTTGTTGGTACCAGTTTTTCTTGGCAGCAGAGAAGAATAAGACACATTGAATAAGAGTTTGGCAATGGGAGACAGATTTACACAAGTCATTACAGAATTCTCAGTAGCTCTAGGGTCAATGCTTTTCTTAACAGCTAAGATTTTTTCAGTATCGTAATCCTTCCAACCAACCCAGGACTGAATCTCTTCCCCCTCACAAGGTATTCCCAAAATCTGACCTAAATCTTCCATAGTAATCTTGAAGAACTTACCACCAAAATTAGCACATAAGACCTTGTTGTCAATATTCAGAGTTGCCCAAAATTGAGCAATCTGAACTGGGAAAATCTGATGTCCCATATCAAGTAGCTCACCCCATCCTTGAGTATCGAGAATCTCACGTAGGTGTGACACACTTGGGTTCTCATCGAACCATGCAGCAAGGTATTGACGACCCGAAACAAAGGAGTAATTGAGGACAATAGTTTTTACCTGATCAAACTCTTGTTTCGTCATTCGTACCTTTTCTAGCTCACTGATGATGAGATCCTTTCCATGCAGACCCTTAGTTGCTACACTTGCATGCTCTTTTCCCTTAGTCGTCCTTTTCCTTTTATCGGCCACCGTTACATCCTCGAGAATCTCCACTTCTTCCTCTACGTCGACAGGCGGAGAATTGAGAGTCAAATCCCGAGAAGATGAGCGAAGATTTTTCTTGTGACGGATAAAGGTGGATTCTTTCTTTGGAGCCATTGATAGAGTATGAGGTGAGAGAAAGAAGAAGTTAAAGGGGTAGGTAAAAAGGATGAAAGAGGGGCGGTTAAAGAGAGTTAAAATAGGAGTAGTTGTAATTATTATAGAAAAGATGAGTTTGTGGGCAGTTTATGGAAAGAAGAGTTTTTGTGCAGATTTCCTTCTCAATATAGACACGTGAGAGGCGAGAAAACAGATTTTGTACAGATTTTATTGAGTAGAGAACGGCAAAGATCTTTAGTGAATATATCATATAATGTATGAAGTGTAATTTTACGGAAAGAATAATTCTTTTTAGAATTTTCCTGGAATATTCATGATTTCTCGTGAACATATCGGGGTAAAATTACATATCATATGATATAAGATATAGTCGCAAAAGGCAGTAGTCACAATAACGGACAGCACAAGATGCACTCTTAGAAAAACTTAAAGAAAAAAACTTACCAGTGTATCAACAAGATAATACGGACACAGACTAACATCACCCCAGTCTCCTTCATTCATATAGGGTGAGTAAACCCAGCCAACGACAGTTTCAGTTTTCATTTATTAAACCAAGTTCTAACCTTAATTCCTCAAACCGTTCCCTGGGTAAAGGTTTTGTAAGAATGTCAGCTTTTTGTAGGTCAGAAGGACAAAAATCAAGTTCGATATTACCCTTTTCTACATGGTCTCTTAAGAAGTGATGACGAATGTCAATATGTTTGGTACGAGAATGATGAGCAGGATTTTTTGATATGGCGATGGTACTAATATTATCACAAAAGATAGGTACGGTTTTAATATTAACACCATAATCCTTTAATTGTTGTCGTAGCCAAAGTAATTGAGTACATACCAGGGATGCAGCAATGTATTCGCTTTCCGTGGATAAAAGTGCCACGGTTGCTTGTTTTTTAGAACCCCATGATATAATACATGACCCTAGAAACGTTACCGTTCCTGAGGTGCTTTTTCTGTCAATGTAGCATCCGCCATGATCAGCATCTGAATAACCTTTTAAATCAAAATTGTCATGCATAGGATAAATCAATTGAAGACCTTGTGTACCAATCAGATAGCGTAAGATACGTTTAACCGCCGTAAGGTGAGATTCCTTTGGGTCAGACTGAAAACGGGCACAGACACATACACTATGCATGATGTCCGGACGGCTGGCAGTCAAGTAAAGCAAAGATCCGATCATACCTCGATAAGACGTGTTGTCCACAGACTTACCTCCATCTTTATCAAGTTTAGTAGTGATAGCCATAGGTGTTGGAGCAGATTTTGCTTTGTCCATTCCGTACTTCTTAATAAGTTCACTTACGTATTTCTGTTGATGCACAGTTATTCCTCTTTTTGACTGCTTGATTTGTAGACCCAGAAAGAAACCCAACTCACCCATCATACTCATTTCAAATTCTGATTGCATAAGATTAGAGAAATATTTGCAGAGTTTTTCATTTGTTGAGCCGAAAATGATGTCGTCCACGTAAATCTGAACAATTAACGTGTCCTTCTCGACATTTTTAATGAAGAGTGTTTTGTCAACTGACCCTCTCTTAAACTCGTTCAGAAGTAAGAACTGAGACAATCTATCATACCAAGCCCTTGGAGCTTGTTTTAACCCGTAGAGCGCCTTATCTAGTTTGAAAACATGATTTGGTAAATCCAAGCTTTCAAATCCTGGGGGTTGTTCAACAAAGACTTCCTCTTTTAAGTATCCATTCAGAAATGTTGTTTTAACGTCCATTTGAAACAACTTGAATCCTTTGTGTGCAGCATATGCAATTAGTAGCCGAATAGCTTCCAATCTTGCCACTGGAGCAAAGGTTTCGTCAAAATCTATTCCTTCTTGTTGATTGTATCCTTGTACTACCAACCTTGCTTTGTTTCTAACAATGGTTCCAGAATCATCCAGCTTGTTTCTAAATACCCAACGGGTCCCTATCACTTTTCTATCTAGCGGTCTAGGAACCAGATGCCACACTTTGTTTCGTTCGAACTGCCCCAATTCTTCTTGCATGGCCACGATCCAGTCGGAGTCGGTAAGCGCTTCTTTGATATTCTTGGGTTCAATTGTAGATAGAAAGGAATTTAGAACACAATGATTTCTTAAGGACCTTCTGGTTTGGATACCCTTGTGATAATCACTCAAAATTGCGTCTGTAGTATGTGAACTCTGGTGTTTCCATTTTTTGAGATTTGTGGGAACGTTATTACTTCTCTTTGATTTTTCTTCTGAGTTGTTGCCAGAGGTTGTATTATCCTTTTCCGTAGTTCCCCCTGAATTAGTGCTTGTGGTTACATCAACCTTAGAAAGATTGTCTTTGATTCCCCCTGAACTTATGCTGGGAGTTATATTATCCGTGGTTTCATTATCTTTAGAAAGATCATCCTTTGTTCCCCCTGAATTTGTGTCCGAGGTTACATTATCTATAGTGATATTTGGAACTAATGTTGATGCTAACTTATCTTTAGTTTCTGAAGAACTGTTACTTGGTTCTTCATTTACTAGTGATATGTTTGGATCAACACTAATATGTTTTTCACCAGATTCAACATTGGATCCTTCTATATCTTTTTCCTCTTCATGAAGTTCAGGTGCATCCTTTCTAGTGAGCCAAAAATCTGGATCGTCATCGTCTTCTTCTTCGATGTCGTTCTGACTTATGGAATTAGTCTCATCAAAAATTACATGGATACTTTCTTCAACACGTAACGTTCTTTTGTTATATACCTTGTAAGCCTTGCTATGATCTGAGTATCCCAAGAAAACAGCCTCATCACTTCGAGGATCAAATTTACCTAGATTATTTTTCCCATTGTTGTGAACAAAGCATTTGCTTCCAAAACATCTGAGATGAGAAATTTTAGGTTTCCTTCCTCTTAGAAGTTCATAGGGTGTTTTCTTTAACACTGGTCTGATCATCGCTCGATTGTGAATATAGCAGGCTGTATTCACTGCCTCGGCCCAGAAATTTCTGGGCAAACCGCTACATAGCAACATGGTACGAGCCATTTCTTCAAGCGTTCGATTCATTCGTTCAACTACTCCATTTTGTTGTGGAGTCCGTGGAGCAGAGAAGTTATGCCCTACTCCATGTTCTCTACAAAAACTTATGAAGGATTCGTTGTCGAATTTGGTTCCATGATCTGTTCTTATAGATACAAGATTGCAACTATACTTGTTTTGGACTAGCTTCATTAGGCATTCGAATTCATCAAAGGTTTAATCTTTCGAGCTAAGGAAGACTGGCCAAACAAATCTAGAGAAATCATCTACAAGGACAAATACGTACCGGCTACCTCCTCTACTTCTTATTCTCATGGGTCCGCAAAAATCCATATGAACAAGTTCTAGAGGCTTGGTAGTGCTTACGAACCTTTTTGGCTTGAATGAAGATCTCACATGTTTACAACGTATGCAGGTGTCACACGCCTTGGTAGTGTCGAAGGTTATGGAAGGTAATACTTAAACAAGATCCAGAGATCTAAGTTTATTAAGACCGAAGGGACTTATGTGTCCAAATCTTTTATGCCAAAGTAATGGATCAGCGATGGTAGCGCTCATGCAGGTGACAGCATTGTCGGGTAGGGTTTTGATGTCGGCTATGTAAACATTGTTTGATCGTTCCCCCTCCAGGATGACATTTGAGGAACCTTCTCGAATAATTCGGCATTTATTATTATGAAACACCACTTTGTTTCCTCGGTCACATAATTGAGATATGCTTAAGAGACTATGCCTTAGTCCTTTTACAAGCAATACGTTCTCAATACAATGTGAATCCGATAGGCCGACTTTTCCAATACCGATTATCCTCCCTTTCTTATTATCTCCGAAGGTTACACTGCCTCCGTCATAACCCTCTAATGACAGAAACTTCTTCTTATCACCCGTCATATGTCTTGAGCACCCACTATCTAGGTACCATCTGTGAACCTGCGATAGTCATTTTTGTTTCTTACGTACCCAAATGGATTTGGGTCCTTTTACATTAGGCAAAGAATCTTTATGCACCCATATTTTTTTGGGTCTATCACAGTGTTTATTGGTTTTATTCTCAGATTTCTTTTTCCACTTTCTTTTGGCATATTTTCTTTTACTAGTTTCCCTTTCCTTAGTCTCTTTACCTTCCAAAGTTCTTGAGACACACTCATCCAACTTCTCCTGTACTATTCCTTTTTCTTTTATCAGTTCTATGATTTTTAAAGTCAGAGAATTTTTTTATTTTATCATGATTTATTTTTTCAACGTTGATTTCATTGTTTAGTATGGATATAGTTCTTTTTAATTCCGCATTTTCTTCATTCAGTTTCTTAACACTAGCATTAATTTTTTCATAATTAGTGTCCCTTTTTAATTCCTCTTTGTTGATGTTTATACTTGAACAAGTTGTTGAATCGTCTGATACATCTACCTTTGTTTTTGATATTTCAGAGGATTCCTTTTTATTTGTTCGAGTATTTTCACATCTTTTTAGAGTAATATTTTCAAAGGCTATCTCATTTATTTGTTTTAGTAACTCATTTATTTCTTCCTTTTGTTGCTCACATGTTTCTAATACCTCATCAAAATGTAAAATAATTTTCTCTTTGGTAAGTTTCCTAAGTCTTTTCTTAAACATTGTAAAATTTACCTCGTTGCTTTCCTCATCAGAGTCAGAACTTGATCCACGCGTCTTTGCCATCAGGCACATGTCTTTGTGTGTCTTAGACTTAGTTGTGTTGCCGTGTTGAGCACTTAGGCAAAAGTTTGCCTCGTCTTCATCTTCAGATTCTTCTTCTTCGTCTGAGTCCAACTCTCCCCATCCACACGAAGCCAGCATGGCTTGTTTGTGTTGGAACTTTGATCGTTCTCTTTCTCCTTTTGATTTGATATTTTTCCATGTCGGACAATCTTTGATTAGATGCCCGGTCTCTCCACACTTAAAGCATCCTTTATTGTTTTGTTTTGTATTGGACTTGTTACCTTTTTCTCTAAATGAGTTTTTCGGTCCAAATTTAAAATTCTTTCGAAAGCGTTTGACAAACAGGGCTATGTCATCACTCATGATTTCCTCATCATCACTAATAGAACTTTTTAAGGCTATCCCTCTACTCTTAGATGATTCACTCTGACGTTGATTCAGAGAGAGCTCATGAGCCATAAGGTTACCTAGCAATTCTTGATAACTAAGTAGGGTAAGATCTTTAGATTCCTCGATAGCAGTAACTTTAGGTTGCCATTTATCAGTGAGGCTTCTTAAGATTTTTCTAACCAGATCTTCAGTATCAAATTTTTTGCCAAGGTTTCTTAGTTCATTAGTGATGTTGGTGAATCTTGCGGACATTTCAACAATGCTTTCATCTTTATCCATTTTAAACAATTCGTATTGTTGAGTTAATAAATCGATCCTGAACTTTTTGACTTGGGTAGTTCCCTCGTATGCAAGTTCTAAACTGTCCCAGATTTCTTTTGCAGAAACACAAGAGGTGAGTCGATTATATTCTTTGGACAAAATTCCTCGTTGCAATAATGACATTGCTCGAGAATTTTTTTCGGCCTTTTTATAATCGTCCTCATCATAGTCCTCTTCATCCTTTATGGTGATGTTCCCTAGAACATCAACGGATTGGATGACGATAGGACCCTTGATGATAATTTTCCAGCATTCAAAATCTGTTCCTTTTATATAGTGCATCATTTTGTTTTTCCATAAACCGTAGTCTACACCATCAAATGTGGGAAACTTTGAGTTCTTGGAATCCATTTGATCGAAATGGATAACTATAGAATCGCTAGTGTAGGATCTACTCTTTTGATGTGAATCAATCAAGAGAACCTGCTCTGATACCAATTGTAGAGTCTAGCGTTACTAGGAAATACTCTAGAGGGGGGTGAATAGAGTATTTTGGTACTTTTAAAATTTTAAACTTTATATTACACCAAAATCTTATTAGGAAAGATTTAGTGTAATATTGCGTTATTTGTATGGCTAAATAAATGAAGTACAAAATAAACGTTTGCTACTATACTTACTACTAACGAGTATAAAAATAAGAAATAGCAAACCGAAATAAAAACGTAATGTAAATAACACGAGCAATTTTAACGTGGTTCGGCCCAATTGAAAAAGCCTACGTCCACCGGTGTCTTTATTTATAAGTGTACCTTCTCAGGATTACCTTACAAATAAGACGATCACGTTTAACTCTAAACGTGATGGTGTGAGTGATGTTAAGCACTCGGTGTGTGAGATGTTAAGCCCATGACAATGAAGGATGTTAAGCCTTCGGTGTGAGGGATGTGAAGCCCTCGGTGTTTGAACGATGTAAAGCGTTCAAGGTGTGAACGATGTATGTCGTTCGATTGAGTAACCACTACTTGACTCGTGTGTCTATGCTATTTGGGTTTACAAAATTTCTCTAGCTATGAATGCACTCCAATTGTCTAGAGCGAATAATGAAACAATATGACTTCCAAGCGTAAACAATTTCAACACGATTTATATAGCCAAGACTTAAATCTAAATTTATTGCAAAAGCTTTTTGAAAAATTTGTGATGTGATTTTTGCAATGTAAGAGATGTGTGTGTAAGTCGTATCATTTAAGTGAGGAGGAACAACGTATTTATAGGTGAGACATATTCCTTAATAAAGGAAATCGGATCATCTTAATTGATGTGCTTCCTCATTTAAAGAAGATATGTTAGGTGGAGAATCAATCAACCAAGACAATATATATAAGTTTCCTTTATTAATGATTTTCTAATATCTTAAAGAATCAAGATATTTGTGAGAATCATTTTTATTGAAAACTTCTATTTTCTTGATAGATATTACCCGCTTTTAGACTATCTTCTTTAGATACACTATTTTGACAAGATACTCATTTTTTAGAAATATTTTGATTTTAATCCTTGGCGGTTCGTGTGTGGTTGTTTGCCGAGGTTAATATAACCTTGTTCAAGGTTATACTATCCTTGCCATATTATTTCATTGCTCCCTTTACATAAGAGTTCCTAGGATGCACTTCTTACTTTGAGAGCTTGATCATGTTTCACCATCTTGAAGTATCTTCTTATGTGAATACCTGTTCTTGACACACTTGAATCGTCACTTAGAAAATATTGACATAAGCAAAACATGTATAATAGGTTCAACATATATATATATATATATATATCACAATATTGCTACTCGATTACGTATATTATGTCACGATATAAATCGATATTATAACTCGTTTGTATAAACCGCACATCATGTTAATTAAGCTTATTAACACGTTATCTATATGTTAAATATCATCTCGTTGACACGTTAATATAGTATCATAGTATCAACATGTTATATTCTATTTTATGATTTAATCTTGTTAATATTGTTAATCATAGTAGGCTAACATAATAATTGTTAATCTTGTTATATTACTCAAATCTTAACGTCATCACGTATTATTGTATCTTATGCACGGACTAAAACAACAGTTTATTTTAATGTCACACGCATATTATATTCTTGCCATCATTATGAATAAACGCTATTGTTTGTCCATGTTCATTATGCGTATTATGTTTGTCAATATTATATTTGTTATCCTTATTTGTGTATTATAGTTGTTAATATTTGTTAATAATATAAAACATTCAAATTTGTTAAATTTTACATATTTATATTTGCCATAATGATATTAATATTTGCCATACTATATGTTACAATGATAAGTCAATATAATATTTGCCATATTGTCTTGTGTACGTAATAATGTCCATAATTACGTACGTAATATTTGCTATATTAAGTACTTTACCTTCATGTTAACATGATAAGATTAATATGGTAACGTGTCAACGACATAATTCATATCAATAATTATGAAGGCCTTGATTTGTGTACGTTATATTTGCCATAAGTTACTATAATACATTATCATTTTAAAGCATTAGCAATAAAATCATTGTATAAATCTTCGATATAATCATAAGCATTAGCAGTAATCATTAGCAACATTATCATTGTATAACTTTACATAACATAACAAGTTATATACGACTCTATATATCTTCGTTTTCATCACACGTAATAATGAATGATAAGTTACTCGTAATAAGACTTTTATATTATGGCATAATAATATTATAGTAGCAATTAATATAAACGTAATAATTTATAAATGTAATTTTTTTTTATGATTCATATCATATTTTAGTAGCTTTACATATTCTAACATCGGTATATAAAGAATGTTTTGTCATATAGGTTTGAACTAATATGTGATATATTGAATTGTATAGTTCATCATGTCGAACATTGCAAAACTTGATTTCGAGGCCCTAGATATAAGTGGAAAGAACTACTTGGCTTGGGTACTAGACTCTGAAATTCACCTAGCTGCAAAAGGCCTTGGTGAAACTAGTAAAAAAGGGAATGAGTAATCAGATCAAGAAAAGGCTAAGGCCATGATTTTCCTTTGCCACCATCTTCATGAGGGGCTCAAAATCGAATATTTAACTGTGAAAGACCCTTATACTCTTTGGGTAGAATTAGATGAAAGGTACAAACACCTGAAAAGTGTGATGTTACTCAGTGCTCGTGCCGAATGGGCAACTTTGAGGTTACAAGACTTTAAGTCTGTGACAGAATATAACTCAGCTATGTTTAGAATTACTTCACTAAAATTATGTGGAGAGAAAATCAGTGATTCTGACATGCTAGAGAAAACATTCTCCACTTTTCATGCAAGTAACATTGTCCTGCAGGCACAATACCGTGAAAAAGGTTTAGAAATACTCTGAACTCATATCTTGTTTACTTGTGGTTGAGCAAAATAATGAGTTGCTGATGAAAAATCACTCATATCGTCCTGCCGGTACCAAACCATTCCCAGAAGCGAATGCGGTTGTTGTGTGTCAAATTTAGACCGTTTTTCCTCTCATTTAGACCCGTTTTTCCCTTGTTTTGCGAGACTTGAACGCGATTATCGCTGTATTTTGAGTAATTCTCGCATTAGTGTCTCAGTTTTGCATTTTACGTGTTTTTGGTAGTTTTCTGTCTATTTTGATAGGATTTTCAACCAAAAACGTGTCTGAGCTCCTATGAGCATGAGAGAGAGAGAAACCGTCCGAAAAGCAAAGCACACAACTCAAAATCCAAAGTCCAAACCCAAGAGGTGAAACCTTGAGCGAAAAGGAAAAATTATAAGTCCACTGGACATCTTCAACGGAGAGGTCAAACTTCAAATGAATATATCTAGAGTTCTAGACCTCAGATCGAAGCGATTCTAATTGGAGGTAAAAGCTTATCTTCTTAGCTTTCCAACAACATATTACACGCCCCAATCAGAGTTCAAACAAGAGAATTATGACCCTCTGAAGTCACAGGGCAAAGTTTCACTCGATGAGATTTGACCGAGCGAAACTTCGCCCGACGGTGTTCCTCCCCGGATTGCCATTTCGGACAAAAAAGTTCACCAGGCGAAATTTCACCGGGGGAAAACGACCGGGCGAAATTTCGCCCAGCGGGTGAAATTTTGCCCGATGGAGAAAACCGCCAAAAACCGCAAAATGAGAAGAAAATCTCACAGGGTGAAATTTCACCCGGTGGGATTAATTCGTCAAGCCGCAGGGCGAAGTTTCATCCCATGAAGACTCATTGGGCAAAGTTTCATCTCAAAGGACAAAGTCTCACTAATGGGCAAGGATTAGATTATGGACTAAGATTGTGTGACCCATTAAGGGCTTATTATATATAGTAACCCTAGGTTTTTATTTCAATTTGTGCCTTAAGTGTGCCTCCTTAGGTTATGGTAGTTTTAGTATGCCTCCATTAGTAGATCATTCTAGTAGTATTCTTAGTAATTCTCTATAATTCTAGTAGTTTACATAGTAATTAGTAGTAGATCTACGTAGTTTCCATCAACAATTCTCTAGATTTCATGCTTGTAGAAGATTATTTCAAGTTTTATTTGAAGATTTGTGGGTTTATTGAAGAATTAGTGACAAGTTCTTCATCTTCTCCATCAAAGATTCAACCTTTATTTATGCAATCTTCTTATTTCTTGTAGATCTTCATAGTTGGTATATTTCTCTTCCACTCTCTAATCTCTAGTTTAGGTTAATGTTGTTTTCTCATTATTATCTTGTTTAGATCCTCTTAGTGTTGTTAGTTTCTCTAGATTTTATTTATGTTGTTCTAGATTACTCTCTAGTTTATTTTGTTAGATCTTATCTCTTCCATAGTTTAGTGGGTAATTGTTAGATCATAGTTCTCTTATTGTTTTGTTGTTAGTTTCTTTATATTTAGTCATTATGCATGTTGTAGTTATTTTCTCCTTAGTTAATGTTTTGTTGTTTACCATGATTAGTGAGTAGATCTTTGTTAGGGGGCTAGGGGAGGATGGATTTGGGCAACATAGATTAAGGATTCTTGTGATTGAATGCACTTGGGTTGATTTGTCTATTTTGAAATTGTTGTATGCTTGTTGACTTTACTTGATCAATTTAGTTGACTCGTATTCACCCTCGTCAATATGGGGAAACTCAAGGCTTGGGTAATTCCGACTTAGTGACCTAGCTTCTTCGTCGCGAAAGCGAGTCTTAGTGAGGTCGGGTGTAGAGACCGAAAGGTGACCCATCCCTTATCAATTGTGTATTGTTTGCTTGATTCCTTGTTTTTGTGTCCCGTTTCCGATTCCCCGACTCCCCCTAACATTTTTCCTATATCGACTTTCTTTTTAGCTATTAGACCGACCACCTTAGTCTAGTTTAATTACCTCAAACCCCCCTAAGAACCCAAACGTATTTGGACTTTTACTCTACCGACTTTACGTAGACCGTCCCTTGGATCGATCCCGACCTACCACTACTACATCAGTTAGGTTAGTCGGTGTTTATAAATATTGTTTGATCGTGCGGGTCGCGACGCTCGCGCATCAGCGGTCTCCCATCAAGGGAGGTATGAAAAGGGAAACGACCATGCCATTAGTTATGGTCGAGGACGTGGTCGCGGTCATGGTAGCGGTCGTGGTCGTGGAAATGCACCGGGATACGGACGAGGCTGAGGTGGTAACTTCAAGAGGTCATATCCCCACCAGAAGTGGGAAAATAATTATAAATCGGAGAAAAACACAAATGAGGTGGGCCCCACCAAATGCTACCGTTACGGACAACATGGTCACTGGAGTCGTGTATGTCGTACCCCAAAATACTTTGTTGATCTCTATCAGGCGTCTCAAAAAGGGAAAAATGTAGAGACAAATATGGTGTTTGAAGATGGCGAAGGAGATTTTGATGCTAATAAGACAACTCATTTGGAAACAGAAGATTTTTTCCCTCCCCAGGCATAAATGATCTATTAAAATCAAATTATATTTATACTTAATTATAGAATAAAGTTTAGTTATATGCTATTTTATTATGGACATTATTATAGTACTTTACTCTGAAGCTTTGGATACTTACTATTTACTCGAATAATTATTATTACTTAAGTTGCTTGGTTTTTCATTTTAATTCATAATTGTTACTCCCTCCCATTCACTGGAAAAGCCCACTTTACTTTTGGAACAAATATTAAGGCAAGTGGGTAAGTTGGACCACTTTACCAAAATATCCCTCCATTTTTTAGTTGTGGGCTAGGTGCAAGAGAGATAGTTGTGGGGTAAGTAATAAGGGTATTTATGTCTTTTGCTTGGGTGAAACTTTTCATTTAAGGAAAGTGTGCTTTTCCAGTGAATGAGCCAAATAAGGAATAGTATGCTTTTCCAGTGAATGGGAGGGAGTATTTGATTATTTATTTTATTGATTTGAAGAAAATGGATACCCATCAAGATCAATTAAATGATGAAGATTTATGTTTAGCAGACAGTGCCACCACCCATACCATCTTAAGAAACAAAAGATATTTCTCCGAACGAGTTATGAAAGAGAATTGTGTGAGTGCAATAGCAGGCAATACAAAGATAATAGAAGGCTTCGGAAGAGCCAATTTATTGATGCCTATGGGTACCAAACTAGAAATATTGGATGCACTATATTCTCCAAAGTCTCAAAGAAATCTGTTAAGTTTTAAAGATATCCGCCAGAATGGATACCACATTGAGACAACAAGTGACAGAAATATTGAGTACTTACAAATCACTAGTACAACCCAAGGCACTAAACAAATATTGGAGAGACTGCCTACATTTTCTACTGGTTTGTACTACACCAAAATTAACACAATTGAATCTTATGCTATAGTAAACCAGAAAGTGTATTGATAACTTAGTTATTTGGCATGATCGGCTAGGCCATCCCGGGTCAACAATGATGCAAAGAATAATGAAAAACTCTTGTGGACATACATTGAAGAACCAACAACTTCTCCACAATAATTTCCAATGCGCTGCATGCTCACAGAGCAAATTGATAATACGTCCATCACTAGCGAAAATAAATTTCGAATCTATTAGTTTTCTGGAACGTATACAAGGAGATATATGTGGAACAATACATCCCTCAAGTGGACCATTTAGATATTTTATGGTTTTAATAGATGAATCAACTAAATGGTCACATGTATCCTTGTTGTCAACTCGCAACCTGGCATTCGCGAGATTAATTGCCCAATTAATAAAGCTACGGGCACATTTCCCAGACATTCCTATCAAGACTATTCGTTTTGACAATGCTGGTGAATTTACATCCCAAACTTTTAATGATTATTGCATGTCAATCGGGATAAGCGTTGAACATCCTGTGGCACATGTTCACACACAAAACGGTCTTGCGGAATCATTAATCAAACGTCTTCAATTAATTGCTAGACCGTTGATCATGAAATCGAACCTCCCAATCTCAGTTTGGGGACATGCAGCAGCACTAATTCGCATCAGGCCAACAAGTTATCATAAACTCTCCCCATCACAATTGGTTCACGGTCAGGAACCAAATATCTCCCACCTAAGAATTTTTGGATGCACGGTTTATGTCCCAATAGCTCCACCACAGCGCACAAAGATGGGTCCTCAAAGAAGGTTGGGAATATATGTTGGTTTCGAATCCCCCTCGATAATAAAATATCTTGAACCAACTACGGGAGATTTATTTACGGCTCGTCTTGCAGACTGTCATTTTAACGAGTCGGTATTTCCGTCCCTAGGGGGAGAGAATCGACAACTGGAAAAGGAAATTTCTTGGAATGAAACATCATTATCTCATCTTGATCCTCGTATGAAACAATGTGAACTAGAGGTTCAAAAGATAATTCATTTTCAAAATTTAGCAAATCAGTTGCCAAACGCATTTACTGACCTTAAAAGAGTGACCAAGTCACATATTCCAGCTGTAAATGCTCCATCAAGAATTGAAATCTCCAAAGAACAAAATAATGTTGCAAATGAGTCTAGAGCACGCCAGAAGCGCGGCAAACCAACAGGTTCCAAAGATAAAAATCCTCGTAAAAGAAAAGGAGCAAAGAATGATGATGGCCAAATCGAGGATGAAATGACTTTACAAGTAGCTCCAAAAGAGAATTTAGACATGAGTGAAAATGAAATGCCAGTAGCAATTTAGGTACCTGAAAATAAAGAGATCTCAATAAATCATGTCATGTCTGGATTAAAATGGAACCGTAATCAAATCAACGTCGACAATAGTTTCTCATATAATGTAGCGCTAAATATGATGAAAAATGAAGAGGATCATGAACCTCTTTCTATCGAAGTATGTAGACAACGAGATGATTGGCCAAATTGGAAAGAAGCAATCGAGTCAGAATTGAAATCACTCTCTAAAAGAGAGGTATTTGGGTCGGTAGCACGAACACCTAAGGGTGTTAAACCAGTGGGACATAGATGGGTCTTTGTGCGGAAGAGAAACGCAAATGGTGAAATAGTGAGGTACAAGGCTCGACTAGTGGTCCAAGGATTCTCACAAAGACCCGGAATTGATTATGAAGAGACTTACTCTCCTGTGGTGGATGCAACTATATTCAGATTCTTAATTAGCCTGACAATTAGAAAAAGACTCAACCTACGATTAATGGATGTAGTCACAACATATTTATATGACCCACTTGATAATGACATTTACATGATAGTCCCAGAAGGACTCAAACTGCCCGAAGCAGCAAAATCAGGCTCTCGAGACCAATACTCAATAAAATTGAATAGATCCCTCTATGGATTGAAACAATCAGGGCGCATGTGGTACAATCGTCTTAGTGAGTATTTGTTAAAGGAAGGCTATAAGAATGACCCAATAAGCCCATGCATTTTTATAAAGAAATTCGGGTCCGGACTTGTCATCATTGCTGTGTATGTTGACGATTTGAATATAATTGGAACTCTTCAAGAGATCTCAATGACTGTTGAATATTTAAAGAAAGAGTTTGAAATGAAAGATCTCGGGAAAACAAAGTTCTGTTTAGGATTACAAATCGAGCATTTAAGGAATGGAATCCTCGTGCATCAAATAACATATACAGAAAAGGTATTAAGCAAATTCGCTATGGATAATGCACATTCTTTGAGTAGTCCTATGGTGGTTCGATCACTTGATGTGAATATTGATCCCTTCCGTCCTCGGGAAATGGATGAAGAAATTCTCGGTCCTGAAGTATCATATTTAAGTGCCATAGGGGCATTAATGTACCTTGCCAACCATACACGGCCAGATATATCATTTCATGTGAATCTATTAGCAAGGTTTAGCTCATGCCCAACTCGACGACATTGGAATTGGATCAAACACATATTGCGTTGCATACAAGGCACTAAAGATATGGGTATATTCTTCCCTAATATATCCAAAGAAGGTTTGATTGGTTTTGCAGATGCAGGATATCTTTCTGATCCTCATAATGCTCGATCACAAACTGGCTATCTGTTTACATGTGGAGGTACCGCGATTTCATGGCGTTCCATAAAGCAAACCATTGTAGCTACATCTTCTACCCATGCAGAAATCTTGGCAATCCATGAGGCTAGTCGTGAATGTATGTGGTTAAGATCTCTGATCCATCATATAGAAGAAGATTGTGGCCTATCATCTGAGAAAAACACTCCAACGATTTTATATGAAGATAATGCAGCATGTATCGCACAACTCAAGGATGGATACATCAAAGGCGATAGAACAAAGCACATCTCTCCAAAGTTCTTCTTCACCCATGAACTTCAGAAGAATGGCGATATAAGTGTGCTCAAGGTCCGTTCAAGTGAGAATTTGGCAGATTTGTTCACAAAGGCACTTCCAACCGCAACATTCAAGAAGTTAGTCCACAATATTGGATTGCGACAACTTAGAAATTTAGAATGATGTAGTTATGAGGGGGAGCATATGCGTGCTGCACTCTTTTTCCCTTCACCATGGTTTTCTCCCATTGGGTTTTTCCTGGTAAGGTTTTTAACGAGGCAGCTATTTGTACGCATTTCCAAAATGGACATCCAAGGGGAGTGTTTTAAGTAATATATTATAATATATTCTATGTAGTGGATGTCCACCTTATGTCGACACTATGACGACATAGTATCTTTTACAGAATATTCTAGGGGTCGTGTTTTTTCCTAACGAGCCTTTACTCGATTCTAACGAATTTTCCTAAACTTTTTCCCATTATACCCCTATATAAACTTTCTTTTCATATTGAGATTCAACCTCTCAAATTTTTTCGTTTTGTTCAATCAATTTAGATAATCAATCGTTCCCAATTTTAATTATGACTTCTAATTCAATTACTGATTATGTAAAATCGATTATTTATTCACCAAAATCAATTATGACTTCTTTCAGTTATTTGTTACTCGGAGTATAATTTTCAATAAATCACCTTGACATATTGATTTCGTTTTGTAATTTTATTATTTTTTTAACCATGAACAATGATTGAATAATAATAATAATAATAATAATAAATAAATAAATAAATAAATAAAATTGTAAACTATTTTTTAATAAAATTCCCCATTAAAAGTAAAATAAAAATAATATATAACAAAAGAATTTACGTTACAAGAAAGAAAAATGAAAAAACAAAAAATAACAAAAAAAAAAGAAACCAGCAAATAATTAACAAAAAAAAAGGAATTTAAATAATTAGAAAAAAACCCTACAGGCTTACAGCGTCGTCCCCCACCCCACCACCTAACCACCAGCCCACTCGTCCACCGATCAACACCACCCAGACCACCACCCAGCCCGCCTAACCACTCCGGCTCCGGCCCACCCAGATTCCGACCCGACCCAACCCACCCCCTGTCGACCCCCACCCGCCCACCGCCCAGTCGCCCACCACCTAGCACCCGCCCACCGCCCAGTCGACCCTACCCACCCACCGATCTCGAACGGTTCCATATTTGTGGTGGTTCATGGCTAGTTCATGGGTGTTTGATATTTATTTAGAGAGAAAAAACAAAACCTTTCAATTTTTGATGGAATGAAATGAGAGGGGTAAAGCAGTAAAAAGTTGTTAGAATTGAGTAAATGCTCGTTGGAAAAAAGTAATTTCGTATTTTAGAACTCCTTAAAACCCTAGTTTGTATATGTATATATACTTTACTCATAATGCAATAAAGGGTACCTCTCTCATTCCCTATTTTTCTCTCTATCATATTACAACATTCTTCTATTTATACCTTATAAGCTCATTATACCTTTCAAAAGTATTTGTTATCAAAGTATTGTATTTTACCAATTTAACAAGCAATTAGGAATTTGTTAGAAAAAGGAGAGGGGTTGTGAGTAGTATGAATGTATGATTATGTATACGTGTTGTTACTTGTTACTCCCTCCATCCCACTATGATGTTCCCACTTTTATTCTGATGTGAGGAATATAATAATCAAATGAGAACATCTCTTTGGGATGGAGGGAGTATTCAATACTGATGGAGTATGTTTTAGGTGGTAGATTAAAGACAAATACGGAGTACGTGGGTTTGAGATTAATTCAAAGGGGAGTTTAAGACGAATATGATTGATTAGACAAGAAAAGTACAATCCTGACAGTGAATCGGGCGGAGATTTCTACAAAAGTGTGTTGTTCTCACAGTTCAACCCCACTTTGTCTAATTGTCTCTGATACTGAGGCCGGGTACATTGGGTGGGTCTGAGTAGCCACGCTCTCTTCCAAAATTTGAGGTACATTAGCCAATTTATGTGTTGGGCCACTATCCTAATAACAATATCTACCCAAACTTGAATGTACTAGTCGATTGGGCCGGGATGAACTTGCCTAATACGGAGTAAGTCATAACCAATCCTAGACCGACAACTCAATAAGTACACAAATCGTTGGATAATTCTCCCTCTGTCTCATTCATTTATTTGTTTGTTCTTGATTAGAATACTCTTCACAGTAAATATAAAAGACAAACAAGTGAACGAGACGGAGGGAGTACGACTTTGTGTTATAAGAACGATGGATTTAATCATTCTGTCCAAAAATCAAAACATTTTATTTTGATAACCTCTCTAAGACTTGTTGCAGAAACGTCTTATATCATAAGACGAGTCCAAATTAGGAGAAATTCAACTTAAGAATGGATAGTTTTGATTAAATCGAGAGTTGCAAAAGCATTAAACCAACTTCTTTGGGATTTTTAGGTGGTCGAATGGTCTTATGGTATGAGACGGTCTTCTTAAAAAAGTTGTGTATTTTATTGGTAACCCCATTTTAAAGTTGGATTGTACACTTGTACCCGACCTATGCTACAAAGCAATCTTATAGAAGCGTTAAGGAGTACTTAGTAAATAAAGTTGTTTAATCGCGGTTTTGAGTTGACACACGGGCCAAACTACAAGAAGAATATGCCTCTAACACGATAGCGGGTGGGTTGGACTATGATAACGGGCTACTTATCGTTGCTCTTACTGCCCTCTTCGGCGGCCCACGACGTAGCAGGTTCTCCCTCCATTTCCTGGTATCTCCCTTCCCTCCCTTCTCTTCTGTTATGTCTTTATCTAAACAAGTCCAAAACATCATTGTACTGGCTGCAAAGTAAACTGCAACTTGATAATCAAGATCTAGATTCAAGAGAGACCCAAAATGGTGAAGAAATATCTTGAAAAAGGGTTAGTATCCGACCAAGATATCTCTCACTGCTACTCGTATATAACAAGTCAAATACTCCATTATCTATTTAGATAGAAAACAATGAAATATTGTTTTCTCTAACAAAGTAACAATGACAAACATAGGAATTTTGACATAGGGACACGATTTCCCCCATAATAATCTCGAATTATTATACCGATTATTTATTTATATGGTCGATAAACAGTGACAGATTTATCAAAGTTAATAACTTGATCTAATCTACCAAAAAAATTAAGATTATATCTAACAAAGTGTATTTGATGACGTAAATTTCTCGTCTAATCAAACTTACGACAATATTTAAAATTAAAAGACTAAATGCACATTTGTGGCTTATAAAAATGGTTTAAATATATTTTAAATCTCCTATCTCATCCAATTATAAGTGGTGAAAGTGGTTCAGTTATTAATATTTCATACAAATGAGCTGAATTCGATTCTCATTAACCGTAGTCCGTAGACTTTAACATTGAACAAAATTTCTATTTGAATGAGTAATATTTGATCGTTATAATATTATGATGGAGATCTCCGTGACTATGTTGTAGTATGATTGATTGAAAGATGATTTGTGGACAAGTTAGAGTATGTCAAGTGGTTTTAATAGAATATAAACGGGCTTTAACCATCGCCTTAAGGTTTTGGTTGAATTGGTTCCGTAACATGGTATCAGAGCCAATGATCACAAGTTCGAACCCTCGAATGAAGGGACGTAATAGAAAACCATCGTAACAAGTTTATATTATGATTTTTTGTATTAAGAGGGTAAATGCATTTAATCCAACAACACTCGTCATATTTCTTACAACGTACGGACTGCATCTGTAGAACAGTCTGAATCACATTAAAAACTCTATATGGGCATATGGCTGGCTATATACAGAAATTTCGTAACATGGGCCATCAATTTGATTACGAGTAGTGTTGCATCTATATATGTTGTTGAGATCATGATAACAATGGAGAATTTTTTGCATGCATTCGGATCATTTACAAGTTGGGTTAAGGAGGTTGGATTATACTCCAATGGATTTGATATTCATCTTGTCAATACTCAATATCAAGTAGGAGTATTCTTTATAGATTCACTTAAATTCATGCAATGTTAAATGGAGAAAAAGAGATATATATTAATATGACTTCTTTTGGGTAAAACATTACTCTCCTCGCCCCCTGACAATGGAGATCAGCATGGGATTAAAATATCAACACTAACTACCAATTTTTTCTAATTCTTAGCTAAATATATTTTCTCTCACTAGTTTCTCTCACTAGCGAATTTTCTCTCGATATTTTGAATGTCAACACCCATCGATGGCCTCCTCCCAGGGGCCATTCCATCTGAAGGGAGGAATCTACCTTCAAATAATTCATTGGAGGATTCATCATCATCCTTCCCACCCTTATCAAAAACCTTTAACCGCAAAAAAGTGCATATTAGTGAGTTCCAGGCTAATGGATATTCGCCTAATGAGTTTGATGTTTCAATGCGAGATGATAACCAGAATGAGAACGCAATTCCATCCCCTCTAGCTGCCGATATGGTGTTTACATATAAAACGATGGTACAAGGATATACTACAAATTCCGATAAGGATGACATTTATTCACTAGAAGATCTGGCAATTGACTCTGAAGACGGTTCTCTATCAGGAGATGAAGATGATGAGGAATTTTGTCCCAAGAACCGACTTTCAAAGAACGAGAAATCAGTTTTGCGAAAACCATGGCGTCACGCCCTAATCATTAAAATGTTCGACAAACAAATAGGATACCTTTCTCTAATGCGAAAACTTCAAGCTAAATGGTCCATCCGAGGTAAATTGACTTTGACGGATCTTGGATGCTCATATTATGTCGCTAGATTCTCATTAAGGCAGGATCATCATGAGCATGTCTTAACACAAGGTCCTTGGATGATTGATGATCACTATCTTACTATTCGAAAATGGATTCCAAACTTTGTTCCTACAGAGGACAAAATTAGCCATTTGACGGCATGGGTTCGAATACCTAATCTACCGGTGGAGTACTTCAACAAAGCGTTCTTAATGAAGATTGGTACGGTAGTTCGAATTGACAAAAATACAGAAACGGCGGAGCAAGGTTAATTCACCCGTATGAGTGTTGAAATCAATCTCGAAAGACCTTTATTATCTAAGTTCCGACTTAATAACAAGGTGTATCAGATTCAATATGAAGGTTTACGTATGATATGCTTTAAATGTGGAAGGTTAGACCATCTAGCTGAGAAATGCTCTTTCGAAGGACCACAACGCCTAGCTATAGCTACAAGTCCACAAGTCTCACACAATACAGAGGACATGTCCGCTAAGGAAAAGACGTTGCAGAACCCAGGCCCGAGCTTTGTTCCGGACATGACCGAGAAAGAAGCTACCTTTGGTGAGTGGATGCTAGTTAAGAAACCACCTCGGAAAAAAACTCCACCAAAGACTGACAAGTCAAACACATCCGCTTTCCCCACGAGCAATAACACGAATATTTTTAATTTCGGAAAGGATCACAATAATAATTCCGGTTCGAGATTTGATCCCCTCCACGATCAGAATAAACGTGATAATATGGAGCCTATTACCAATAATAATAAACCTCTCAAGTTCCTCCTAGCAATCCCAATACCAACGTCCCTCCAATCTTTTCCAAAAATAAGCACATTAATAATAATATTGCCCATTCTAGCTCCCAAAATCGTTCCAATCACAGAGCTATCAAATATTTTAAGAAAAATATCCCTATTAGCCATCCTAATAATCCTACCAAAAATACTCTTAATATTCTAAAAGACATTACTAATTCTCTCACGTTCAGTAAACAAGCCACCGAACAGTCACTCATCATTAAGCAGTCAACTAACACGATCGAAAGTTCTAACCTCCACGATGCCACCGATTTCGAACCCTCACATATCCTACCTCAATCCACCAATACTCCAACTCTGCCACCTACCACAGCCTCCCACGATTCTAATGATACCACCGAGTCGGTCCTACTCGATGACAGCTTGGAAGGAGATTCCCTCACCCTATATGGGGGTGATGGTACAGGAGAGCCCGATAATGGACATAAAATTCCAGTCAAACAAGGAGGACCCATCGACACTCCAAGTGGAGATGTCGCTGCCATGGAATATTAATCATATACTTTCGTTGGTAAGTCGAGCATATCTAACGCATATAACATCACTACCTATTTCTATGTCGGATAGAATTCCAAGTTTGGCTCCAAATTTGTCCCCTATTACATGCATGGTGTGGAATGTACAAGGGACCGGTAGTAAGAATAAAATCAATGCTATTAAAGAGGTTGTCAAAACTTATAAGCCCTCCGTCTTTGCTCTAGTTGAAACCCACATGGATGGGAATCATGCAGAAAAAATAAAAACGATTTTGGGATATAATGGGCATACTCGTGTGGATGCTATTGGATTTAGTGGTGGTATATAGATCTATTGGCGTCCCGAATTAGTCTCTGTTACCCCTGTTACCAAACATGATCAATTCATTACAATGGAAGTGTCACTTAGAGGTGATGTGCCATGGTTCTTTTCCGCGGTTTACGCAAGTCCCAACCCCAATAACAGGCGATAACTATGGTTCGAGTTAGAAAGATTTGCTCACTCCAAGAATCACCCTTGAATTTTAGCAGGTTATTTTAATGAAACCCGGTCTCTAGCTGAACGACATGGAGGTAATCAAAATATGGCAAAACGGTGTGAACTATTTAATAATTGGGTAGAAAATTGTGAGCTTCTCGAACTCGAATTTTCTGGTCCATCCCACATATGGGCACGAGGTAACTCAGTTGAGACCAGACAAAGCGCTCGACTCGATCGGGCTTTATGCAACAGTGAATGGGGCACAATATTTGAGGACGCTAGTGTTCGTCATCTTCCAACTTTTCAATCTGATCATTGTCCTCTTCTTATATCTCCTAATGGCTTCGCTCCTCTCCACTCGGTTCAAAAATCTTTTCGATATCAAGCCGCATGGTTAACACATTAACAATTCACTGAGTTTGTCTCTGATAGTTGGTCAGCGGATAATAATTTGGTTTCTCAGTTAGCTAATCTTTCTAACAAATAGCAAAACTGGAATGAGGAGGTCTTTTGCAATATTTTCCGCAAAAAAAGGGAACTTTTGGCTCAAATTGAAGGCTGTCAAAAATGACTCTCAGTCAAGAAAGAGCGAAACTTGATTAAACTCGAGGCAAAATTAAGAAGGAAATTAGATGAGGCTATGGAGAGGGAGGAGTTGTTGTGACACCAGAAATCTCGTGTGGATTTCATTCGTGATGGGGACCGCAATACATCTTACTTCCATGTTAGCACCCTTTCGTCGATGGAGAAATCACATTAATACTTTGAAAAACGATGACGATGAATGGGTTGAGGATACTGAAGACGTTTAAAAAATGGTTGTGAATTATTATAAACAGTTATATACTGAGGAAAATAATTGCAACGAGGAGGTCGAAATCCCATATGATCTTTTTCAAGAATTTAATACCGACCATTGGAATTGGCTAACGAAGTATTATTCCTTAGCGGAAATTGAGAAAGTTATTTTCGACATGGGAGCCCTTAAAGCCCCGGGTCCGGATGGGTTTCAAGCATTGTTCTATCAGAAGCATTGGGCCGTTGTTAAAGATGATGTTTGTGCTATGGCTATGAAAGCGTTAGAAGGTAAAGGCTTCCCAAGTGGCATGAATGATACTCACATAGTTCTCATTCCTAAGACGACCGCTCCTGAACATATTTCCCAATTCCGTCCTATTAGTCTTTGCAACGTGGCCAATAAAATTGTGAGTAAAACTATTGTTAACAGAATTAAGAAAGTTTTACCTCGACTAATCTCGGAGAACCAGAGCGGTTTTGTCCCTGGACGTCAAATTACCGACAATATAGTCGTATTCCAGGAGACCGTTGATATCATGCGACGAGCTCGTGGAAAAAAAAGCTATATGGCAATCAAAATCGATTTAGAAAAGGCTTACTACCGACTTAGATAGAATTTTATTGAGGCCACGCTGCATGACATGCATTTTCCTACTCTTCTTGTTGATACAGTAATGGAGTGTGTTTCGACTCCGTCGATGCAAATATTATGGAATGGAGAGCCTACCAAAAAATTCACTCCTACAAGAGGAGTCCGTCAAGGAGACCCACTTTCATCCTATCTATTTGTGATGTGCCTCGAGTGTAGACACCCACATTTTGACCGCCAGGTGTCTATAGCAGTTTCCAAAAAACACCCGATGATGATCGGACGCAAACGTGCTTTAACGTACTCGGAAATGGGCTCGAAACATGGATATTTAGCTTGGGCATTTTACGGGGTACAAATTTCACAAAACCAACCTCAAATTCAGACCCAGTGGGTCGTTTCGAGTCAAATAACACTAATTTGGGTCGAATTCGACACCAGAGGTAAAACCGTCTTTTAGCGACCGAGTCAAAACCCGGTCAAGGATTATTTCCGAGACTTCCGGACTGACCGTGACATCTCACGCGTCCTGATCGGACTCCAACTCCACAAAAAATCAGCTTCACAGAATAATAAACAATTCCGTTTAAGGTAGAATTCGATCTCGAGTAGGAATCCTATCCGAGAACCGATTCAAACACCCAACCGAGTGTACAACACTCGGCCAAGTAGCATGGACCAGCCGGTTTTTCTTCTTTTCTTCCTTACAAGAAAACGGAATTCTCGTTCTTCTCAGCTTCTTACCCAAGCGGTAATTCTAGCTCAAGCGGGAATCCTATTAGAAAACCGATTCGAGCACCCGACCGAGTGTAAAACACTCGGCCAAAACAAGAACAAAACAGCCGGTTTCCCTTTCTTCCTTCACAAGAAAGTGGAATTCTCATACTTCTCAAACTCCTACGTTTCCTATCCTAAGAGGTAGTCAAACTCTCCTAAGCCAAGGTCGGGAACTCCCTATAAATAGCCCCTTGCATCCAACATAATAAACACAATTAACTCATACTATCCCCAACATACATAATTCCTGAAAAAAACATAATTCTTTAGCATCGAGAAACCGATATTACAAACCCGAAGGACACCGGTCCCGATATCCGACACCCTTCACACGTACCCTCACCCCTTACTCAGAACCGTGGTTTCCGGATGTCCGAAACCATTGGCAACGAGAGTCATTCAATATACGATTAACCGCTCCAGTCGGCATCTATATCGATATGCAAAAGGGACGAGCCCAATAAACTCTGACATCGGAAATGGGCCGTATTTTGTACACGGTCCACTACGATATAGAGTGGGCTCGAACGGTTCCGAATAACCATAAAATTCGGTGGCGACTCCGACTTCGATTTAAATTTCCATTTGACCATCTCATGGAGATTCATTCGCCTCCCCAAACCCGCGCGTGGCCGCGTCGGGGTGGACCTATGTCATGTCCACAATTTGGCGACTCCGCTGGGGATTTTCTGATGAGTTAATAACCTTCAGTGTCCTCAGGGTGAGACTCGAATAGAAATCGTTTGACTAGTACAATGCGCGTTTTAGTTTTACGGTTCATGCATAAACCCCATTTTCCCGGGCCGGTACTCGCGACCGACGTCCCACTATACCGTTGATATAGTCCAAACTGGTTATGTCAAAGGTGTCCATTAGCCGATTCATATGGGTTTTACGGCATGTCCTAATCTCAACTCGAGTTAGGGAGTCCGCCCCGATTCTTGATAGGCTGTGTACACTGGTATAGACCCTTACAGACTGACCGAGACTTAGATTAAGAGCATACATGGCGTCATTATACTGTTTCCATGACTACGTGCTACTTGATCCACCTCTTTTTCAAAACCGTCATCTTTTCAAAATTTGCACACTTTTTCAAATATCCAATTTCAAAACCCGGGTCATATACCGAACTTAGGACTTATGATTTTACTCAAAATAGCCTTTTTCTAGCCGGTATTATGCCCAATTCAAAACTCGAAATTATTTTCGAAATTTTCAAAACCATCACCCGACCCACCTTTTCCGTTTTCTCGAAAAAGGACCGGTTCTCCCCGATTTTTTCGGGCCTTTTAAAAAAATATCATATTTCAAAACTTCCTCTTCTTAGACTTCCCGTATTTAGCAGTGTCGGATCGTGTCATAAGTCGTTGAAGTCTTTAGCGTCGAAACTCCGTCGATCTTATATCACGAGTTTCCTCCCTATCCCAGTCCGCCTTATTTTACTAAGGCAAGGCCCACCTACGTAGGACATACTCCTACAAAGGTTGGCCCAGTTACACAATCGAGTCTAAAGTCTGGGAATGTCTCACGTGAATCTTCCTTCGAACAAGGCCCAGCCCACATAGCTGGATCCTAAAGGAGATCCACCTTTCACGAGTCACCCGTCTAGGTGTCTTTTCCCAGTCAACCTTTTACAAGGCATAGCCCTATAACAAAAGGCTCACGGTCCTTACGTCTAAGGGTCACTCACTCGAGTCTTAACAAAGTCTTCAGTCCCAGTTGGGGGCTACCCTTTAGCAGAGCGATCAATCACGGTTGCTCTAAGGGTCATGTCTTGCACGTGTTGTCTCACATATCCCACTTTCGAGTCACTTAGATGTCACATCATCTGAGTCTCTAGCCTTACTCAAGGGGCTGTCCTCCACCCGAGCAGTCAACCACGGTTACCCTAGAGAGTACCCTACGTTCATCCTACACCGGCGTCCTTATGATGCCTTCTTCGAGTCGTACCCACGCTACGAATACTCGGGTCACCTAGGGTTAGGTCACCACGGTTGGTCCAAGCACGCGGCACTGTCAAATACGGTCGCCCCATTTTCGGACTTATCCTTGTACAGCTCGAGTCTCGTGGTCGAGTCTAGGTCACAGTCGTTACTTTGTCTGGATTAACATTTAAGTAGCCCGGTCATAGAATCTTAGTCATTCCCGCCCCCGGGTCGTACCTAGTTTGACTCTCTCTCTTGCATTTGCGCAAAACCGAGTTTAGGCGAGTTCTAACACCTGTCGTTTCTTCCGATCAGGGACCCTATGAACGAGACACTACCAAACCATAACAAATCTCGCCCCGTCGAGAAAGGGGATATCCAAGGAAGCATGCTTATGCTATCTTGCTCCATTAACAATATTTTTTCGAAAATCAATACCGCCCTAGATAACCTAAATGTCAGGGTGACCACCATCGAAGAAGACCTTATAAGAACCCGAGCCCGTCTAACACAACTAGAGCGGGTAAGACAGCCTATCACCCAACTGAGCCATTTAAAGGGAGAACACTCTTACGAAACTGTCCGGTATCCTCAAGATGGCAAGACCGAGAGAGGTAACCCTCAAGTCACCTCTCCAAAAATCAAGAACCAGTCAAAGGAAAGGACATTTACCCACTTGGATATGTCCTACACCGTCGCTTTCCAGAGGTTGGTTCCGAAGGGCCTAATACTACCTATAGGCCCAACAGCCGACCCACCTTTGGAAAAACGCTCCAAAGCATGGAACGACGAGCATTACTGCAAATTCCACAGAGGGAGGGGACACGATACAGAACGGTGCTGGAAACTGAAACACCTCATTCAAGACTTCCTCGATGCCGAGAAGACTCCCGTTTTGGAAACATTGTCACTTGCAAAACCCCTCATGGACTATACAGGGCCCGATGACCAAAGCATCCAATCTACCTCTCATGCATCCAAGAGTCCGGATTTGATTTAGGTCCAAGTCTGAGTCCGAGTCTAGGATATACTATTTATTTCAACTTCAAAGTCGGAGTCAGAGTCAATTGTATTCTGTCCTCTTTTTTTCAAAATTCAATAAAATCAGCTTTTCTATTTCTCATATATACTTTTCTTATGTGTTTCCGAGAACATGATGAACACCATCATACACTGTGAGCACACGCACGTGACTATTATAGGCACATCTATAATGACTGCAGGAAACGAGCCCGTGTTTTCCTTTTACCTATTCCATGCCTGGTATAGAAAGCCACACAACTACCCTTAGCAGGAGCGGTATCGAATCCTATGACAAATCTAGGTAATCTCCTAGTTTGGGTTAAAGACGGGAGGCAAGCCCATTTCTCACAATAAAACACTCATCCAATAAGACTAACCGATCCCTACCTTAGGTGTTAGTCTGACCAGCCAAAAAAAAAGCAAAAGGCCAAAATAAAAGAGCTGGCCATGATAAAAAAACTGGACAAAAAAAAACAAAAGTCCAAAAGAAAAAAAGCAAAAGGCCCAAAACAAAAGAGCTGGCCATAATAAAAAAGAACTCCGAAAAACCCATGACCATGATCAACGGTCAATTCAAGTGAAAGCCCCATGACCACGGTACGGTCAAAATTCATACCATCAAATAAGGGAGAGACAATCAAGCTGGTCAACTAACACCACATTTAGCCTTCCCACATTACAACCCTCAAGACCTTCCCGAGACCCAGGCCAGAGACAGCCCGGAATTTTGAGGATTCAAGCTCCATAAGATACCCCTAACCATTAGGGCCAGACATGGAAATCAGATCTCGCATTATCAAAACTTATCCCGATCAAAGTTCGAGCCATTTTACTCGACTTCCCCTTTACATAACAAAATTTACAATCACCATACAAAGACCCGAGAGCAAAACTTGTCAAATCCCCCCGAGAACAAAACTCGTTAAAATCCTCCGAGAGCAAAACTCGTTAAAATCCCCCGAGAGCAAAACTCGTTAAAATCCCCGAGAGCAGAACTCGTTAAAATCCCCGAGAGCAAAACTCGTCAAATCCCCCGAGAGCAAAACTCGTTAAAATCCCCGAGAGCAAAACTCGTTAAAATCCCTGAGAACAGAACTCGTTAAAATCCCCGAGAGCAGAACTCGTTAAAATCCCATCCCAATTCTTTTCATTCAAACCAATTACCAACCCCAAACACGGGAACTCAACTTGCGGTCGGCATAGAACATGCCCAAATAGTGCACACCACCTATGGGGGCTATCCCGGAGAACGCTCACAGTCACAGAATCAATATCCTAACCATTCTAACCCTTTGATCAAGACATCACTGGGAATGCACCTAGCCTACATCATCGCTATGGCTAGTTACACACAAAGCCCTAATAAACTAGGCACCATAATCCACTGAACTACGGCTTGGTTTGATTTCACCACACGTGAATACGTAGGCAGGCTTTCAACAGAGGCACAACCACCCACATTGACACACATTCAAAAAACACCATCATTCCGGTCACGACACTGTCATGTTCTCGACAGTTAGCTTTGTCATTCTAGGGGCTTCTCCTAGGCAGAAGTTCTCCATCCACTCACATAATCCAAATACTTTCAAAATCTAGCCTCCTTTCTATAGTGTGTCCTAGTACTCGGCTCAGTCGAAGACAAGAATCTGTCAGGACTCGAGGCAATACCCACTTTGGAAATGTACCATAAAATCAAAAATCCAAGAGAGCACTAGACTACAACAGTCTCATTACAGACTACTGCAACCCCGTATAGCATATCTATCCCATTTCGATGTTCGACCGTGTTGCCACTCGCCTAGGCTACAGAATAGCGCAACTTAAGAGTCCTGTCATCTTAGGTGACTCACCTCCTTACCAAGTCACGGTCCAACCCTTAGAGAGTCTAAGTCGTGTCTGTCAACTCGTCCTGTCGCGTCCAGAGTCGAGTCTGCCGGTAGGCCTCTCTTTTCAAATTCTCATTTTAAAATTTGCAAAAACTTTGCCATTTGAAAAAAAATCTTTTCGACAAGGTCAAATTTCAATCTATTTAAACTGCAAATTTCTTTTCCGCCTCTTTCAATTTTGTAAACCTATCTCCTAGCACGTGAGTTGCTTTCAGGACTTCGATTTCAAAATGCAGCAAAAATAATTTTTATTCCCCAGCGCGAGTCATATTTGTTTCGCCTACGTGTTGCATGCAAAATTTATGTGACTTATACAGGTACAAATCACGACAGCGCAATTCACATAACTCCCCAGCGGCATTTAACAAGATGAGCCCATATATAGGCGCACCTAAGTCTTATACGACGAGTTCAATTCCCCACGGAGTTATCATCAGCTCAGGTACATTTCTAATCCATGGCCGGCGGGCCCTTCACGCAGGTCTAATGGACTTTAAACGACCCGATCGGAAGTCTGCCAGGTCTTAATCTTTGATTGGCCTGGTAGCTACTCTGACTTTCGCCCTGTCCAAGCCTCAGTCAGAGTGGGGGCTCTGTAGACACCCACATTTTGACCGCCAGGTGTCTATAGCAGTTTCCAAAAAACACCCGATGATGATCGGACGCAAACGTGCTTTAACGTACTCGGAAATGGGCTCGAAACATGGATATTTAGCTTGGGCATTTTACGGAGTACAAATTTCACAAAACCAACCTCAAATTCAGGCCCAGTGGGTCGTTTCGAGTCAAATAACACTAATTTGGGTCGAATTCGACACCAGGGGTAAAACCGTCTTTTAGCGACCGAGTCAAAACCCGGTCAAGGATTATTTCCGAGACTTCCGGACTGACCGTGACATCTCACGCATCCTGATCGGACTCCAACTCCACAAAAAATCAGCTTCACAGAATAATAAACAATTCCGTTTAAGGTAGAATTCGATCTCGAGTAGGAATCCTATCCGAGAACCGATTCAAACACCCAACCGAGTGTACAACACTCGGCCAAGTAGCATGGACCAGCCGGTTTTTTTTCTTTTCTTCCTTACAAGAAAACGGAATTCTCGTTCTTCTCAGCTTCTTACCCAAGCGGTAATTCTAGCTCAAGCGGGAATCCTATTAGAAAACCGATTCGAGCACCCGACCGAGTGTAAAACACTCGGCCAAAACAAGAGCAAAACAGCCGGTTTCCCTTTCTTCCTTCACAAGAAAGTGGAATTCTCATACTTCTCAAACTCCTACGTTTCCTATTCTAAGAGGTAGTCAAACTCTCCTAAGCCAAGGTCGGGAACTCCCTATAAATAGCCCCTTGCATCCAACATAATAAACACAATTAACTCATACTATCCCCAACATACATAATTCCTGAAAAAAACATAATTCTTTAGCATCGAGAAACCGATATTACAAACCCGAAGGACACCTGTCCCGATATCCGACACCCTTCACACGTACCCTCACCCCTTACTCAGAACCGTGGTTTCCGGATGTCCGAAACCATTGGCAACGAGAGTCATTCAATATACGATTAACCGCTCCAGTCGACATCTATATCGATATGCAAAAGGGACGAGCCCAATAAACTCTGACATCGGAAATGGGCCGTATTTTGTACACGGCCCACTACGACATAGAGTGGGCTCGAACGGTTCCGAATAACCATAAAATTCGGTGGCGACTCCGACTTCGATTTAAATTTCCATTTGACCATCTCATGGAGATTCATTCGCCTCCCCAAACCCGCGCGTGGCCGCGTCGGGGTGGACCTATGTCATGTCCACATCGAGAAGCTTCAACAACTTATTGACAAGCGAATCAGAAAATCCGAGTGGTCACCAATCCTAATCTGTAAAGATGGTCCCGAAATTCTGAATCTCTTTTTCGCTGATGACATGGCCCTATTTGCGGAAGCTAGAGTCGATCAAGCTCACGTTATTAACAACGTCCTCAATAATTTTTGTCGTGCTTCAGGGGAGAAGGTAAGTATCGCAAAATCTAAAATATTTTTTTTTCCGCGAATACTCCACTAGCAGAACAAGAGGCCATCTCTAACATCTTGTGCTTCGAAATTACTACCGACTTAGGCACACATATCTAGGGATGCCCACCATTAATGGTCGAGTAACACGGTCGACATTTGCTCATCTAGAAGAAAAATTTAACAGAAGGTTGGCTGGATGGCAAACCAAATATTTATCTTTGGCGGGTAGAAGTACTCTGGTGCAATCTACTTTGTCGACATTAGCTAATTATAGTATGCAGACGGCGAAGCTCCTGAGGTCGCTTTTTAACACCATAGACAAGAAAACCCGACGCTTTCTGTGGGGAGGGAATGATGAGACTAAAACGGTCCATTTAATATCGTGGGAAACTATTCAAAAGCCTAAATCTATGGGGGCCTAGGAATTCGATCTTCTCGACAGTCTAATGCGGCATTTCTTCTGAAACTCGGGTGACGTGTACTATCAGAACCATTAAGTCTTTGAGCTCGTGTCTTTCGAGCCAAATATTGCAATGGACGATGTGATGTTTATATGTTCCAACCAAAGGCTAACATGTCTAATGTATGGGCCAGAATTATTTCACAATCCGAATTTATTAATTATGGAACGTCCGTGGCTATGGGAAATGGTAGAAGGACCCTTTTTTGGGATCATTCGTGGGTCGATAAAGGAACTCTTTCGGCCAAAGCTCTTAACTCTATTCCCAAGTCAATTCTAGGTGCTGCTGTAAGCGAGATGTGGGATGAGGTCTCCGGATGGAAGTGGGACGAGTTCTCTAATTATCTACCTCGAGAAGAACTTCAAAAAATAGCGGCTTATTCTCTCTCACCCGACCCATATTTAGAAGACTTTTTATATTGGAACGGAGGCTCGTATGGAAAATTCTCCATCAAATCAGCTCTTGTCCTATTAAAAGGGGCGGATATTCCACCCGAGGTTAATCTCACCGCTTGGCATCTCATATGGAAATTACCAGTCCAACAACGTATACGTATGTTTATTTGGCTTGCGGCCCATGACCGTCTTATGACCAATTATAATAGAGTTCGACGGGGTCTAGCGGATGATCTTATTTGCCCACGAGGCTTACTCAAGGATGAAACTACAGACCACCTCCTTAGACATTGTCCCACATCGGCTGATATTTGATCTCAAATTGGTGATTATGCCTTATCAGAGTCTTTTTATACGAAGCCTTTTCAAGGTTGGGTATCAAAAAATGCAAGTAATGGGTCGGCTACCACTTCATCTACTTGGTCCATGAAATTTGCAATCACTTGTTGGTGGCTATGGCATCGGAGAAATAATGTAATCTTTGGTAAAGCAGAAGAGAACCCTATAGATCCAATAGGATTTCTTAACCGTCAGTTCGAAACTTATAAACAAGCTTTCGACCTCTTCTCGTTGTTCATTCCGAGTCCAGGTACTTCACGAGTGGAACGATATATTAAATGGCTCCCCCCTCCTCATGGTTGGTTTTTGCTTAACACGGATGAAGCATCTCGGGGTAACCCGGGGCAAGCTGGTTGCGGAGGTATTTTCCGAGACGAGACGGGTAATTTTCTGTCTGCATTTACATTCTCTTGTGGTATTTGCACGTCTCTCAGACTCAGTCGAGTGCTCGTGCACATGGACAATTCTTCATGCGTCAACTTCATTCAAGAAGATCAACTTTTAAGTAATAATCTTCGTCCTCTCATTCAAAGGTGTAAAGAACTGATTGCTATGGATGGATGGGTCGTTCAAATTACTCATGTTAACCGAGAAGCTAATCGCGCGACCGACTGGTTAGCCAACATGGGCATTCAATCATCTCCATCTACTACCGTGCTTGACTCTCCGCCCGATGGACTTCGGTCCATCTTTCGTGAAGATTTATTAGGAGTTGCTTTTCCTCGTTCAGTTCTTAATTAATTTTGGGGCTTCGCCCCTCTTGTGTACCAAAAAAAAACTACCAATCTTTTCTATTTTCTAGTTCATTTTAGTTCTCTTATTACTTAATACATTACCATATCCCAAGCGAACCACTACAAAATATCACATCTTTAGTGGCGTTTATTTAGAGGTTAGGCGGCATAAATAAATGCTGCAAAAAGTGTTAGCAGCATTTAATCTTATGCCGCTAGATTCAATGTCGCGAAAAGGCGTTGTGGCATTTGTTGCAAATGCTGGTAAAGCCTTATATAAATGCCGCTAAAGACCTATATTAATTACTACAAAATTCTGTTTTTTTTAATTGCTTTTTTTGTTTTAAATTCTTTTCCAATTTTTTCTATTCGTTGATAATGGTGTCATCTCATTTTAATGATCTTTTGGCTACTTAACGGTATTATTTTAATTAAAATAATATGAAAAGCAACAAATTAAAAAAAGACTACTTTTAAAATAATTTCTTTTTTATTATTAATAAAATTTATTGCTGTCAAAAAATCATTACAAAAGGCTATATGTGTATAAACTAGTCAATTCATTAAAACCTAATCAAATGATAAACAAAAGTCTAAAGAGGTACCATCCAAAAATCCAAAAAGCTAGAGTTGTTGCCAGCAAATAAAAATTGCTAATCACCCAAATAAAATCCAAGAAGCAAGATTGTAGCGGCTATGTGCTAGGATTAAAGATATCTCTACCAAATAAAGGCTCTTAAGCATGGTTAACTCCTCTTGCATTTTTCATTACTTCTAAATTGTCCTCTTGTATCTTGAGACATCTATCATTCACCTTCTTCAGCTCGCACTCCAAAAATTGATTTTTTTTGTCACATAAAATGTGATCATTATCCAAACTCTCTTCGTTACCGCAGCATGTTGTAGATGGAAGAGACGGTGGACCTCTGCCAAGCCCACATACCCGAGATGGTGGTACTTCATCAATAGTCTGGCAAAAAGATATTCATATGTTATATAACTATCCTACCACTTTGAACATATAAGCTCTAAGCTAATAAATTGCGGCAGTACAAAAATCACAAACTTATTCTTTAATCACGCACGCAAAACTTTTTGATCCAATAGTGTGTGTTCCATAACTTGGCAATTACGACATCGTCACGTCCGTAGCATATCAGACCATATCAATAAGTAGCATCTCTATATAATATCATCTCGGTATATAGACATTTATTTTTCTTCTATTTGTGTAGAAGTGTGTGCCATAACTACTTACACTAGTTTTTATGAGTATTAAAAAATGTTTGAGGTAATAGCTTCTTGAGGTTAGAGCAAACAAGATGCTTGTAATAAGTAAAATAAATGTGTGTATGTTGCAACTTTGATATTTTTTGGAAGACTTCAAGTTTATTTGATATTGTCCCCTTAGTTATACCATTTATTCCCATACATATAGTACAACAGTAAAACATGACTTAGCTTGTATCTGAGATGATACCAGTTAAAACATGACTTCATGTTTATTTGACTTCCAGTTAAAATAGTTGAAGTGGGATGATAAAAGAGCTTAAATAGACGATAAAGGGGGGCCTAAGGGATGAGAGTGTATACAAATGGGGGGGGGGGGGTCCAATGTTCAGCAACCTTAAGGTGATCCGCAAACATACGCTTACCTTGTATCTGAGAAGTATTACTACATTCAAACCAACATTATCACATTCAACCCAATATAAAAAAGTAAACACACCACAAAGGAGCCTCTTACCTTCAACATTTTCTCCTTCGAGAGTTGTGTCTACGAAAAAACTTTCAAAATAATATAGTCGTCATAACCTCACCACCATCAAGTTGATGAGATTCAAGTTGTGGTTAAGGATGAATAGGTATAACCTCACCACCATCGATTCAGACATTAGCGGTACAGGGCTGTTTTGTCACCATTAAAAGCTATTAAATGCCTAAATCAAAATAAAAAATAAACACATAAACCAGAGTATCTTAAGTAATAACTACACGCACGACTTATAAATAACAATAACTTGCTACTTGCTTCCAGGACTATAAAATATATTCAAAGAGAAGAAATAGAAGCTTACAGTAGAAGCAGATTGAATTAAACAAATGTTTTCTTAAGATGACATGTACTACTATCTTTGGTTTTCTACTCGATCTTAGATACCACGGTTGAAATGGCAGAACCAACTTGTTCATGCTACTTCTTTTTATTTTTTATCTCTATTTTCTCTATACTGAAGACACTCTCTATATTAATCCCACTTTGACAACTAAACACTAAAGATTCTTCCATCAATCCGACGTCAGGTTCTAGACACTAAAAATTCAATAATGAATTCACAACTTGCTGTCACTTGTGAATTAACAATAAAGATAACGCAAATTTCAGGATATAACACGAAATGACAACAATAACACTAAAGATATTGCAAATTGTGATTACTTATGAGTTGACGATTTGACAAACAAATCAAAATCACACAAACAAACTAAACAGCTGACAATTTCACGAACAAAGTTTTCCAATTTTTGAAATTTTTGCACACAATTTCCATCAATAATCAGACACACTATCAAAATAGAATAAACCCTAAAATATGAGCATTAAGAAACACTAACATCAAACAATGGTTCAATTTCAAATGATAATTGAGTATAACAGATAAACGTGAATGTAAACCCTAAAGTAAGAATATAGAGAAATAAAAGGGAAGAAATTAACAAACCTGCAGAAAAAATAAGAGGGAGAATGACGGTGGAAAAATTAGGTTAGGAGTTTTAAGTTGGTGAGATTTGGGAAATAAAATCAATTAGAATAAATAATAATTGGAAGCTGGTGGGTTTTGTGAAAAGAGGCGGGTGCTAGTGAAATGTATCAGCGCGCTATTAATTAGTTTAGGCGGCATATGAGTCATTTGCATAGTTAATTGTCAATTAAAGATAACTTAAGGTGGCATTTCAACTTATGCTATTAGATAAATGCCATCTAATCATTAATCTCTTGTAGTGAACCCTGAATAATAAGTCATCTCAATCAGTAATAATTTAGGTCATTATATAGTCATGATTAATACGTCAGAACTACTGTATTTCCTCCGATTTTATTTTATTTTTTCACTTTTTAATAATTGGGGTGGGATATTATATTCAAATGGAAAGATAAATTAAAACATGAGGAAGTACCTAATATATACAGAGTTCATCCTTGTATTATAGTTTCAAGTTAAGATGGTACTCTTTTATTTTTGAATAATATACAATTGAATTGAATTATTATCGTCAATTTAGTCTAATCATGATAATATTTCTTAATACTAATAAGGAAATACGAACACTTAAAAAAATTAGTTATTCTTTTGTAAGACCGTCTTATGGTAACTTATCGTGAGACATACTAATAGAGAATAAAATAATATTAAAAGTAACTCCCTTGTATGTGAGAGGTCTCACGATAAATTTATCGTGAGACCGTCTCATACAAGAATTTGTGTAAAAAAAATTCCTCCAAAAACATTCACATATTTCCATTAAGAAATTACGGAGTAGTTTTTATGATTCAAATGATATAAAATATTTATGATCAATAAAAAATCACGCAAGAATTTTTTATAATTTTTTTTTTGATAAAAAGGTCAATCAATAATTTATTATATTAATTAAATAGTTCAAATTAATTTCTCTTTCTACTTTTTAATTCATCTATTTATAATATTAATACTTTGTAGTATAATCTAAGGTGCAGCCAAATAAATACTACTCGTAAATAAATTGTTATTACCACTTTTCTTGAAAAAAAATGTAATTACAAGAAATCTATCTTAATTATTGAACTAATTTGTTATATGATGAACATTAAAAAAAAGATATGAGTACAAAATAGAAAATGCATGGGGTAAACATTAAAAATGGTCCACAAGGGTGTTGCCTAGTGGTTAAAACTTGTAGTCATCGGCCCAAGGGTCTCAGGTTCAAGCCCCTGCAAGCGCGAACTTGTGGGAGTTGTATGGCTTGAGACTATGCCTTCTAGCCTATGCGTACACCCGAGGATCCCAGAGCGCACCAAAATGGTAGCGGCTACGGGTTCCCTCTTTAAAAAAAACATTAAAAATGAAGGGAGTATCATTTTGTAGGTCATCTCAATTCTCAAGTGAGGCTAGTACGTATGAATTCAAATTATATTATGCGATAAATGTGGAGTAGTTAGCATTCTTTAATGATTTTAGATCGGGAGAAGACGAGCGATGATATGAATACGATTATTAGGTTTCTCAAATAGGGTGGATCATCTATTATTAAGTCTTACTTTTAGAAAACTGTCGATTGAAGTGGTAATTCTTGTTCCAAATAAAAGCTAGTTACGTCCTCCAATCCATTTGCGATGAAAATGAAACATATATTGCCATGCATGTATGTTTTTGTACTCATCTGTTTAGATTGTATCCCAAATTGTACGTGAGATGTGATTCCGTATATGCCTCATATAAAGATATGACTATTATTAGATCAGGTAAGAGGTAGTAGTGGTAATTAAATGAATGACTCAAGTTTTGGGTCGTTTAATTTTGGCTTTGCATGCATTTCGTTTCATTCGACTTGGACCATTTTCGAGTTTAGATTGCTAATGTGCATTAAACCATTTTTACACTCCCTAGTAACACAGGAGTAAGGAGCCTCTTGGTGAGAGTGTAGTGTGAGACTGACTACCGACAATGATTTTTGGGTTAAAAGTGTAAAACACTGTTGTAGGTGTCTAACTTTGAAAATGTAAAACCAGCTTTATTCATTTTGTAACTTGAAAGTAGACCTTTATTCATTAAGTACATGCATGTATCATGTACTCACTCCATCCCATAGAGATGTTCCCATTTGATATGGGAACATCTCTTAAGGATAAATATATAATATTGCTAGTGGTCTAATTTTTAGAGAAAATATTATAAATAAATGCAAGTGGACTCAATTCAACTAATATGAATGGCATAATGTGTAAATAAGTAGTATGGAGAAGGATAATATGGTAAAATAAATTAACCAAATAAGAAAATAAAGTAAATGGAAAAATGTTAGTGAGATTTCCTTTTTAGGAAAGTGGGAAGAAGATAGTGGGATGGAGGGAGTATCATGTATGTCCCTGCGATTTGGTCGTTGGTGACGTCGACGCTGCATGCATGCACGATAGAATTATGTTTTACTTCAACAACGAAACTATTTAGGTTGCGTTTGGGTACTCGGAATTGATTTGAATATCAATACTTCAATTCCTGTATTTGGATTTCTAGAATTCAAATCTAAATCCAAATCCAAAATGGTGTTTGGGTACCCTTGGATTTGGATTTGGATTTCGGGCGGGTGGAGCTGGGTCAAGGTCCCAATTTTTTGTTTTTAAAACTTTTTCATTAGAAAAATATAAATGTTCAAATACGGGAAAAATAAATAAAGAAAAATAAATATTACGACAAGATTATGAAAAAAAAGAAACAAAGAAACGACAAGATGGAATTGAAATGACTACCCATGTTATAGAAATTTGAGAAAACCAAATTTGAACTAGGTTGGATTTGGTCAAAATTTCAAATCCAAATCCCGAGATTTCCAAACGCTCAAAATATTTCAAATCCGGAATTCAAATCCAAATCCAAGTTCCCAAACATCCGAAATGAGGGTGCGAGAAGTATGCTAGGCAGGGGAAGGGGATGAATACGTTTGAGGGAGATGAATAAAAAAGGGGAACAGGGTATTAGCCGCTAGTTGAACTAGCGGCAGGTTGGGTGGGTTTTAAAAAAAGATAAAAGTGATGACGTGGAACCATTGACGATAAATAGTTTCGGAAAGACGCTAAAACAATAAATAGTTTAATAAAAAGCATTAAAACGATAAAAAATTCTCGTAGGTTCATAATAATTAGGGAGTAGGTTGATAATTAATCCGAAACATACAATTACATATGCATAATATATACTCTGTACTCCATAACAACTCCGTTTCTCTTTGTCGAATTTGCGCGTACGTAATTGAAGATGGTTCCCTTAGCTTGTCCGGTAGTGAGTAATATCAGTAGTCAGTGGTCACCTAATTTAAACGGGTCCTATTAGTCTTAGCTTGTTTGCTTTTCATGCTAAATAATTGATCCACAACACGTCCGATCCGGATGTCGCATGCAACCTTAGCTTCCTTCTCCTCCTCCACTACTTCTATTCACGTTCTCCATTATTTCCATGCTCCTTAAGTCTTTAGTACATGGGGAGAGTCGTACTTCATCCTAATTCAAAGGAGAGACCTTTTTTTTCCCCTTTTTTCCACTAATAGGTACGTAGTAGTGTAGGTTTTTTTAAATTATTGCCTAAAAAATACAAGAAAATCATGTGTAGATCCGTGCCGGTGGCCACCGGCACGACAGCGGAAGCGTCATTGAGTTTTCTACTGTATATACGGTAATATAACTTAATAACATTGATCGTTTAAAATATTGGACCGTCTTCCTCTATAATTAGTTGAAACCTATATAAAATTTAATTGTCATATAGATTTCTCTTCAGAAAAACAAAATTGGCATAGAGATATTAGTGTAGTGAGGAGCGTAGGTGGAGATTGCTTTGGTTATGAGTTGGTATAAATTGATGGAGAGTTAAATTTCTTGTCTTATTCTTAAAAATTCAACAACTTTATCTTGGAAAACTTCAAGTTTCAACATTTCTAAATGCAGCCGTCTGGAGGGAGCTAGGTCCACGTCCACGTCCACCCCACAGATTTCCCGGATAATTAGGTTAGCCAATGCCAAAAGGAAAAATTTTCAGAATTGTGCGTATTATCAAATACTCTATCGATAATTCAAAATCAATTACTCACTCCCCTTCTCTACGATATTCCATATTGGATTTTGGGAAGTTCTTAAGAAGGAGGGAATATGTGGAGTAAAATGAATGGGAAGAAAAGAGAGTGAGGTCACAAACAATAAGAACCACAAAATATAGTACTCCCTCCATTCAAATTCACTTGTCACTATTCATTTTGGCACATTTGCCGAGACGCGTTTTACACTAGAGATATCTTTCATTTTACATTAGAAAAAATTATAAAAATTTGATATTCTTAATGTGCTCATAAAGACGAATCAAACAAAATCTCACATGATTATATTCTCACTTATAGATTGTCGAGAATATCGAAGATTTCCCTCAAGTGTGAATAGTGTCAAAAAATGAAATGTGACAAGTGGATATGAATGGAGGGAGTACTAAAAAGGAAAGTGAAACATCTTAGTGAATTTTCCTAAAAAGGAAATGTAGAACATCTTAGTGAAGGGGAGGGAGTAAAACTTAAGTAAAATACTTGTTTGATGAGATCGAGAAGATGATGTGCATCGGCCCTTATTTACTGACTGTATCATCAGTTAGTTGAAATGAACGTAAGAGGTCGATATTTCATGTTATATGGAGTACTAGTTGGAAAGCCCGTGCGATGCACGGGCCTATTTTTAGTGCAAATGGTAATGACACCAGGTTAGACGATTGCATAAATTTGTGGAACTATTGGTTGACAGACTTTTATTTATATAATAGAATTACATCGTCTTATTATAATTTTTAGATGTGGTATAATTTTACTTCAATTTATAGTTTTAAGAGTTGTTGTAATACTCAAAAGATTTTTCTAAGTCAGATATCATAATTTTTTGATGTGGGATAATTCAACTTAAATTTATGATTTTAAGAACTCTTTTATGGCTCAAAATTTTTTTGATTGATACCTAAAGACGATGATTACTTTTATTTATATAATAGAATTTCATCACCTTAATGCAATTATTTTTCGATGTGGGATAATTTTAATTCAATTTATAGCCTTAAGAGCTATTATAAGACTCAAGAGATTTTTTTTATTAATATCTAAAAACGAATAATTTCTCTTACTGATGATGTAGAATTTCACACATGTTTATAGTTTAAGAACTTTTCTAAAATTCAAAAGATGTTTGATTTATATCTATGAAATTCATGACTTTGTACAAAAAAAAATTGATGTCATAAATTTTACTTTAGGACAAATGATTATCTAAAACGAATTATTTCTCTTATTTATGATATCTCATCATAATTTTTCGGTGTGTGATAATTTCACTTAAATTTATAGTTCTAAGAATCTTTTAGAACTCAAAAGATTTTTGTTTGATATCTAAAACGATTACTTTTATTTATATAATAAAATTGTATCACTTTTTTGTAATATTTCGATGTGGGATAATTTTTACTTAATGTCATCACCTTATCTTAATTTTTCGATGTGCGATAATTTTATTTAAGTTTATAGTCTTAAAAAGTTCTTTTAGGACACAAAGTATTTCTCGTTGATATCTAAAGATGAATGATTGCTTTTACTCCATATTTATATAGTAGAATTCTATCACCTTATTATAATTTCTCGATGTGGATAATTTTACTTAAATTTATAGTTGCTTTTATAAGACAATTTTTTTTGTTAATATCTAAAAACGAATGATGTCTCTCATTACTTGTGATATAGAATTTCATCACCTCATCATAATTTTTCGATATGTGATAATTCTACTTAGGTTTATAGTCTTAAATTTTTTTTAGAATAACTCAGATTTTTGGTTAATATCTAAACAGAAATGATTGCTCTTTTCCATCAGCTTACGGTCCTAATTTAAGAGCATTTATTAGCTGATATCCAAGGACAAATGATAAATATTATTTAGCTAATATATATATATATATATATTGATTTTTTTCCAATCATTATTTTTTACTTGATTTTAATCATTAATCATTAATCATTAATCAATCATCAATATTATATATAATTAAAGGAAACTTTTTTATTTTACAAACAATATTAGTTATATTATTATTATTATTATTATTATTATTATTTTCGGATTTTGAGTATATATGAGGTTAAAAGTAGACTTCTTTAACTCTAATCTAAGACGGATTTTGAGTGAAAGAATAATTTTTTTTTATAAACAACACAAGTCTACTAATTACTAATTACATTACGATAATTACTATACGCGACACAAGTAATATGTCATATTATATACTGTATATAACAATAACAATAATGCATGGACTTAAAATTGATTGATTATGTAACACGTAAAGATGATTATGATTGCACTGAGTATATTGATTATTATTATTAGTAATAGTATAAAATAATAAATTTTGATTGAAAGTATAATTCATACTTCTAACCTTATAAGACCAATTTTTTTTAATGTACATAATTTTTTAAAATTACTTTGAACATAACGGGTCAAAATACTGAATACGGGTCGGTTTAATTATGGTTGTGTTATATGGGTCCGAAACAAGTTATGGTCAGAATACAGATAGTTTCGAATGTCGATTTTTTACCTCTTATTTTAATAGTAGTTCGTATTATTTTTACTCTTTAATTATGATGTCGTATTTCAATTATTTCAACTAATATTCATCGCACAGACTTTATATTTCAATAAATTTTTAAAATTCTTTTATAATTAAAAGATAAAAAATTAAATTGAATATTAGTTTATATTTTTAATTAAAATATCAAGTCATAGATAAAGATTTAGAGAGCTTGACTCTTGACCTAAAAACGAGTTGGGCATGTCGGGTCAGGTTTTTTTCTTATAGTAATGTTGAGTACTATTTAACATGGGAGAACACAACTTTTGTCTCCTATGTGCAACTGTACTAGAGAATAAATTACTAAAAATGCTAGATGATTTAAGTTAAGATTAGACATAAAATTATATTCAAATAAAAAGATTATATATACGGAGTAATAATTAATTTTTCCCTTCATTTTTTTTGATTGACCCGAGTTTGATACAAATTTTAAGAAAAAAATGAAAAAGTAAGAGGGAATTGGTGATATAGTGCATGTGAATGATGTGATGAGAGAAAAATACTAATTAATAATTTTCATATGAAGTAATGGAGCTAACTAAAAAAAATCTCTAAAAGAAAATGGGGCTAAATAAAAAAATGGAGGGAGTATATATCCAATTGCTAATAGGTTAAAATTAGAGTTTTAACAAAATCTAGGCATGGGAATAAATTGACTGGAATTATGTTTTAGGCTTTGTAGTCTCTTCTTTCCAATAAGTTGAACGGGTCGGACCATGTAATGTCCCTAAATTAACAGGTAATTTAGGATTTGGGTCAAAAAACTGAATTCATGACCCAAAAAACAACAGATTGGGTGAGACGGGTTTGTGGGTTAGGCCGAATTTAAAGCGAGATGGTTGCATACATGCAAATATATTAGATGCATGTGGTAGAGTCAAATGGTTAGCGAGTAAAAGACATAGATAAACTCAATGTTCGCAGATGAGTTGTCATGGTCTCACGGACATACTAATAATATTGCTCACAGGCGCAAGACCTGGTATTTTGATGAGCGTCATTTGTTTCACACAGGTAACTAATGTAGACACTAGAACTGTCGAGTGCCCGCGTCGGGTCAAATACTAGTCACGTATCGAGTTATAGTCAGAATACGGAAAATAAATAGTTTCGAACGCCTAATTTTTTACCGCTTTTTAAGTAAGAAAAATATTTTTTATATTAATTTTTTATTTATTTTAATACTATTAGTATTATTTTCTTTAAACTATAATTTTTATATTTAAAAAAAATAATCAAAATTTTCTTAGCTTGTCTCACTTCTTGATTTTCTCGGTGTTGTCCCCTTAAGATAAACATTGATAAGCGGTGTCAAATCTTTGAAATGATAATGGTTTGAAATAATTATAATCACTTCGTCGTATAACTAATGCTCCCTCCGTCTCACTAAAAGGGTCACCCCACATTCTTGGTGAGAATTAAGGTTTAGAGAAATGTGTGGTGGAAAATGAAGATGGAAAATAAGTGAGGTTAGAACTTATGTTAACCACAAAAAGCAGACAAAATAAGAATAAAGCAAAAAGTGACTTTTAAAAAGACAATCCAAAAAGGAAAGAGTGACTCTTCTACAGGCAGGGAGAGTACTACTTTGTATGTTAAAATTTGAGTTTTAGCAAAATCCAGACATAGAAATAGATGACTAGAAATTGACTTTTAGACTAAAGTTTCGTGGTCTCTTCTTTCCAACGAATTGAATAAGTCGGGCTAGATTATGACCTAAAATCGGGTCAGGATTCGGGTTAAACGGGTTACGAGTAAAAGAACGGACTCATGCCTCTAAAAACATGTCAGGTGGGTCAAGTCAAATTTAGAGCGAGATGATGACATACATACAAATATATTTAATGTGAAAGTCGAATGCTTAGAGAACAAAAGACACAGATAGGCCCAATGTTCCAAATGAGTTGTCACAGACGTTAAAATTGGTAACAGTGACCAGGTATTATGATGAACATCGTTTGTTTTAGCCATGTAACTAATGTACACAGTAGGCCTGTCACCGGTCGGGGTACGGGTCATGCTCAGAAATAGTTTCGAACACCTAATTTTGTTACGGCTCTTAAAGTAAAAAAATTAGTTTGTATTAAATTAGGGACGGGTTTATGGGTCGAGTCAAATTTGACAGGTCTAACCGTCTAAGTGTAGCATCATAACCCGCGTCTGCTACTTTTCGTATAAAATACATGCTAATCCTCTAAAATGACAATTATTTGAAACAATCGTAATCATTTCATCGCAGTCAATAATTATAAAAGAAAGTATTAAGGTTGATTTAGTAACGTCATTGTTACACCCGTGCATTGCACGGACATTACAACTAGTTTTAATCCTAATTATTACTCCACTTTGTGTTGTATAGAACACTATTTAGATGGACATTGTTTGGTAGTATTTCAGTTAGATTATTTGATCAAAATTTTAGATATCTTATTTTTTTTACTTATGTATGATATATTGTCATATCGGTGTTTTGCAAGTAACTTAACTCACAAATAAAATGAAATGAAAGGCTACTCAAAGTAGCATGTGAAAATAAGTTACTTGAAAAAAAATACTTTGGTTTTTTTATTCTTTTAATTTTTTTTGGTTCAACGAAGAGCGTATTTAGTCGCATTATAATATAGAGGAAAGAGAATTCGAACCTGAAACTTACTGTCTCAGGACACCTAGTCTTAACCACTGGACCAAGACAACTTCAATTATTCTTTTAATTATTATTACCGAGTAGTACAATGCAATAATAATAGTACAGTAATGTTCATTATACCATTTCCCTTACATATTAGTTAACTTTTCATCTAGTTTATCAAACATTTAATAATATCATCAGCTAGCTAACCAATTCAATTATCTGCCTCTAATTTTTAGCTAATTTTGTCAAACAGAGTCAATTTTATCCAGAAATCATGCAATAATCATTGTCTATTACGAGAAAATTAAATAATGGTCAAAATTGATTAATATCTCTGTTGTACGTATGTAGCTAATTAAAAGAAATGAGAGTACAGATAATATATCGGTTGCTTTGATATCTAATGTTTTGTAATTTCCTTGAGCTCAATATAATAAATTTTATGATAATAATAATAATAATAATAATAATAATAATAATAATAATAATAATAATAATTGTTAATGTTATCAAAGGACTAGTTTAACTCTTTTCTAGTGGTTAGCTCTTTTTTTGCAACTAAATGTAATTTCACTCAAATTTTGAATGAAATGATGAATTTTCCCAAAAATAATAATAATAATTGTTAATGTTAAGAATGGGCTGTATGCTTGTATCTAGACCTGTCAAACGGGTCGGGCGGTCGGGTTTCGGGTTCGGTCATTTCGGGTTCGGGTAAAATACGGGTCGGGTGTATTTCGGGTTTGAAAAATACGGGTTTTATACGGGTCGGGTTTATACGGGTTTCGGGTCGGGTTCGGGTCAAATACGGGTTATTCACGCACTTTAAAAACATTAATTTTTTACTTTTTTTTTAGTCATAAATACAATTTTATTCTTAATTTTCTTAATCATCTCATTTAATATATGATATTAGTGAAAGTAAACATGTTTTATTTAATATATCTTTTAATTTACATTGATATTTTATTTCTATAGGAAGTACGAATATATATGACGAACTTTGACTCGATTTATTGATTTTTTTTCTCATTATAATAATCATCTCATAAAAATATGATTTTAAAGATGTATATATAAATATTATTTCTTAAAATTTTGAGGGAAAAATAATATTTCTTAGTGTTTTTGAGAAACTTTATTGTATAATAGTAATATTTTTTTAATTCATCTATTTTCGGGCGGGTAACGGGTTCGGGCGGGTTTTGACCCAATATATTCGGGTTATTATCGGGTCGGGTCACTTTCGGGTTTCGGTCATTTTCGGGCGGGTTTTTTCGGGTTTTTTTCGGGCGGTTTCGGGTCGGGTTTTCGGGTCGGGTCAGTTTTTGACAGGTCTACTTGTATCCCGTGTGTGTAACAACGATTTTTAATAGAACTAACTTCATTAATAGTGGTATTATTACTATCTTTGAATGATTGCTTTTGAGTTACATTGTGAATTGTGATTCTTTTGAGCTCACATTTTCGTTGAAGGGTCTCAAAAACTTTTCATCAAAACTCATGTAGCTTACAACATAACACAAAAAAAATCTCATAATCAATACGTACGTAAAACTAGTGGTATAATCTATAAAGCAAGACAGCCTATGTAACAACAACCATACGCATGAAATTTGAATGTCAAATGGATGGTAGATATGGAAACTACCATCTCAAGTGTAGAACCAAGTAGAGAAGGCACATCAACTCTGTCATTCTAGGAGTACTACCCGAGTAGCATGAATCTCGCAGCCTCATAAGCAACCTGCTTATAATAGCAATCCAAAACGAATATTAATATATATGCCAAATCCATTATCTTCAACCCTACCTACTACAAATAATTGAAGTACAGTATCAAAGATGTATTAGTCTAGTGGTTAAGACCAAATATCTTGGATAATAAATCACACGGTACGCTTGAATCCCCATATATTATAATGCGATTAAGTGCGTGTTTCGTTGATAACAATAATTGAAACACAGTAGACATTAAAGTTTTTGGGGTGATATGTTTTTAACCATGGTAATACAAGGGTAAATGGTGAAGCTATATAAATGGAGTAGCGTTGCATTCCTGAAGGCATATCGAAAAACAAAATCCTTGTCATATATGCATGCTTGTGAGAATGGTTAGGGTCCAAAGAATGGTGACTCTAATAGTGGCCTTGATCTCCCTTAGTTTTGAGCTTGTAGTGTCATCTTCTCCTTACTCTTATGCTTCTCCACCTCCACCCCCCAAGGAATACTATCCACCTCCATCTCCACCCAAATACCAGCCCCCACCCACACCGGTGTACAAGTCCCCGCCCCATCATCACTATACTCCACCCACTCCCGTATACAAGCCACCACCTGTTCCCAAATACCCACCGCCTACCCCAGTGTACAAGCCACCTCCACACTACTACTCACCTCCAGTATACAAGTCACCACCAGTGCACAAATATCCACCACCTACTCCAGTGTACAAGTCACCGCCTGTACACAAATACCCACCTCCACACTACTACTCGCCTCCCGTGTACAAGTCACCACCCGTACACAAATACCCTCCCCCTACTCCAGTGTACAAGTCCCCACCCGTACACAAATACCCGCCACCAACTCCAGTGTATAAGTCACCTCCCCACTACTACTCACCCCCGGTATACAAGTCACCACCAGTACCCAAGTACCCGCCACCAACCCACAAGTCACCACCCGTACACAAATACCCACCACCAACTCCAGTGTATAAGTCACCGCCGGTACACAAGTACCCGCCACCAACTCCAGTGTATAAGTCACCGCCTGTACACAAATACCCGCCACCCACTCCTGTGTACAAGTCTCCTCCCTACTATTACTCACCCCCAGTACCCAAATACCCACCCCCAACTCCTGTGTACAAGTCCCCTCCCGTTCACAAGTACCCGCCACCCACTCCAGTGTATAAGTCTCCCCCAGTCCACAAGTACCCGCCACCCACTCCGGTGTACAAGTCTCCTCCAGTGTATCACCCTAAGCCCGTTCACCACTCACCTCCTCCATACTCTTACGCTTCACCACCTCCTCCTCCTTATTATCACTAGTTTCATCACTTGCACCTTTACTAGTGCCTACATACTTTAACTACTACACCCAAGGTATGATGACATCCACATTTTACTTCTTTATCTTTAATCTCAATAGCTCCACTCAAACGTAGCTTGTGACTTTGTAATTCGTTCCTTCTAACACAAAAGGGAAAGTAAGGATAATCATACAATTAAGATTGTCTTGACAAGTATGAGAGCCTTCACTCTGTGAAGTTAGTCATGCAAAAAAACAAGGACGACACTATCAATTGCATGAACTGAGCTGTTAGTAAAAAAATGACTGCAACAGTTGTTACGTTTGAAAAAAATAATATACTCAGACGATGACAAAAAAGTAAATATAATAATTAGTATCTTAGTTTAGGTATGATTATTACGTTCATGATACCATAAATATAAGATTAACGTACTCTTATTAAAACAATCAATAATAAAAATCTTATACAAAGTAAATTGACTTGGTGGAAGGATTGACAAATTTCGTGACATAATCATAAAAAAATCTTTAATTCAAGTTGAATCCCTTTAAAAGTTTACTAGATAGGGAAATGAGTAGGCGAGATAATTAAAAGGCATTGTGCAGATAAAATGCAGGTTGCTACTGGAATCCAAGCAAATGGAGAGAGCAGAATGTAAAGGTGATGAAGCTGAGAGAGGTCTAAGAGTCAAAGTCGCGTGTTCTTGTGTTAGCAATAAAGCCTCCAAGATCGTCTATTAGCTATAGTCTGAAATTTGAAGAACCTAATATTTCCTAATGCATCTCGTATTGTCTTCAATTAATCCTTTTTCTTTTAATTTGAGTGTTCTGTATAATATTGAGAGTGCTTTCTCTTAAATGTGTAATATACGGAGTAATTTGTATCTGGTTCATCCTTTTTTAAAGAAAAAAGTAAACGGGGTTCAAATTGTCCAATGATACCGTCTTTAAATTGAACTAAGACCTACTAGTGTTATAAGTTATAACTGCGTATATCTGATCTTAATCTATTTACTTGATTCAGTAATAATATGTTAGTTACATTCACAAGTAGTCACGATTCTAAAAATCTGATAGAGGCGGTGTGGAAATGAATATGTTACGTGAATCTGTCGTAACGACATTGAGTTAGTGCATACATATAAACGAAAAAATAATTTCGTACAAAAATGTAAAGGTCTTTTTGGACAAATTAAACCGATAACACCAACTATTCCTAAAAATTATAAGAAGTAAATTTTGCTTATGTTTTTTTGGAAATGGTCAGAATTTATGAAATGATGAGGATGACTTTAAACAAATACTTTGTACTTCATACTTTAAAAAAAAATACATTTTCCGTTACTAATGATAAACAATAGTTAGGGATTGTTTGCTTCACCATGTTTTAAGTTGGGTGTACAAAATACTAGACTTAACTTAACACTCTACAAGATAACAAGAGTCTTGAAACAATATTCCCACAATTCATCCAATAAATTATGAATAATGAGATGGCGCCACCAGGTGGCGCCGAATTTGTGCGCCACCGAGGGTATTTTAGTAATTTACGAGGATTATATTATTTTTTAAAAAAAAATATTATTTCAAAAGTAGTTAGTTGGCAAGGTAGAATTGGTACTTCACAAAATAAGTTAAATTATATATATAATAATTATATAATTTTAAAAAAAAACCAAAAGAGATATGTTAGTTACTATTGAAGATCATTAAAAAAAATCGTATCTTAATTGTAGGAATTAGTTAGGTTAGACATATATTGAAAAAATTAAATCTGTGTATTACATATATAATTTTATCATATTTATGAGCAATGAAGTGCACTTGGATGAGTGATATTTATGAGGTGAATTGATTATGTTTTAATTGTTCTCGGGTTCGAGTCACACATAAACCATTTTTACATTTTCAATTTTATTTTAACGTTTCAATATCTCTCACTTTTTTCCTAATAAACTATTTTTTTTCATTTTCAATTTTATTTTAATGTTTCAATATCTCTCACTTTTTTTTCCTAAAAAACTATTTTTTTTTTCATTTTCAATTTTATTTTAATGTTTCAATATCTCTCGATTTTTTTTCCTAAAACAAACATGTAGACAATATATAAATTGCTTACCCAAACTATCAACCATCACACCACTATCACTTAATGATTACAATATATGTTAGTAAAGTATTTATGAGATGAAATTTATGGAACGAAAATTCAAAACTAAGTTGATTTTTTTCAATCTATAACATCGTATAAATTAAAGGTTATACTAATATTAAGAAAAAATAGGTCAAAATTTAAATAATCGAGGCGAAAAAATTTGTGTTTTCCCTACATCGAAATCCTGCATCCGCGCCTGAAAAATAATGATGAATCAGTAATACGTAAAGTAATGATGAAGAATCAATTAAAAGATACTCCCTCCTCCCCACATTGATGTTTTCATTTCAATAAGGTACATTGATTAAGAAATTGATAATGAATGATGAGAAATTGTTTGGTGGGGTTCAAGAAATCAAATCACAAAAAGTAACCAATAGGAAGAGAGTAAATTGGATGAATAAGGAAACTTTTGAAGTGGGAAAATCATAGTGGTGTTTCCTTATTAGAAAAGTGGGAAAATCATAGTGGTGGGGAGGGAGTACAGTAAAGATTATTTTATTTAAAATATTCTTAATTAAATAATTTATAATATAATAAATGGTAAAATTACATCTATGTCCTTTTTGAATTTTACCCAAAATCAAAATAAAGATTCTCAAGATTTTATTTTTTTCATTATTTTATTCCGATGGCGCCGAGATTCGGCGCCACCGGGTGGCGCCCTATCACTATCCATAAATTATTGAGATGCATGTTACATGTGTAAATATTTTAATAAATTTCATCCTTTTTTTTCGTAAAATAAGTACTCCATGACACAATAAAGTTTGAGCTAAGTCAAAAGGATAATGTATAAAATCGGATTTGAGTCTTAACTAAGTTAGTACGAAGTAATTCTCCCTCTGTTTCATTAATATCTTCCACGTTCCTTTTTCAATCATTTATTTGATCTCTTCCACTTTTCTTTTTTCTATCCCACTTCCCTAGGTGATCCACTTGCTTTACTCTCTCTAATTTTACTTATTTTTATTGTTTTTCTTAAGAAATGTTCCACTTTTAAAGTGAAAGAAATCAATGAAACGGGGAGTATATAAATAAGAAATATGAGTCCAAAACTTATTTGAAAGAGCCTTAGGCCTGCCTGGTACAGCTTAAATAATTAGAAGGGAAAAGTTAGTAGAGTAACATTTGTAGGAGGAGTGATTACTTGGATAATTGTTGGGTTATTGGTTGAAAATTTGGCACACTGCACCTAGTAATAGTTACCACAATAAACCCCTTAAACCACAATTACACGGACACCAAGGATTAATGGGGGAGGTGAGTAATCCATTACTTCTTTGTGGGAGAAACAGTTCTTGGGCCTTAAGGGTTTGTTTGGGATGAGGGTAATATGTTAAGGGATAATGGTGCTCAAAATGAGAAGAAAATGGGAGAAAGTGGTAGTGAGTGGTGGTGTAAAGAGGGGATGAGGGAGAAACAATTACCCCATATGGGGGTAATACATTACTCCCCTCTCCTAAGTAATGTACTACCCCCATATGGAGGTAATTGTTCCTCCCCAAACTCCTCTTTACACCACAAAACACCACCACTCACCTTCATTTCCTTCTCATTTTGAACATCATTACCCCTTGACATATTACTCTCATCCCAAACAAGTCCTAATATTTACCCTCTTACCAAACCATCAAAAATGGTCCATAATTACCCCTTAAAATTTTCAGGCCTATTACCTCTATACCAGGCAGACCCTTAAAATTGAAATAAGTGTATTTTTTTTTGAAGAATGAAATAAGTGCATATTGGATGATCTTATCTTAGAATTTATACATTACTCTCTAAGACCATTTTTTCTCTTAATCCCAATTTATTTATCTTGACCCACCTATACCTTCCCATCCAGAAAGTCATGACCTAGGTCACCAATCTCATTATTTACCAATTTCCAATTAATTTCTCGAAGTCTAGATGGCATAGCCTCAAGCCATACAACTCCCACAAGAACGCTCTTGCAGGGGCTTGAACCTGAGACCCATGGGGTTGTAGCCACATGTTTTAACCACTAGGCTCCACCCTTGCGAGTCATGCTAATTATTTACTTTATTGATGTTTAGCATGACCTTGAGGGTCATAATCTCCCTCATCCACCTTGCTTGGGGATGGTCTAAGATTAATATAGAAAACCTAGAAATGCACAATAGTACGGAGTAATAAGTTTACCATAAGGCCCGATGATATGGGAAATCCTAAATACACCTTATTAGGAAATTAAACCTTCTTAATAGTCATTCGGAAGTCGGAACAATAGATTCAAGACATAAATCCAACTATTGCTCGGTTGCTCCATATTAATGCACTTCTAGGTTGAAAACTCGTTCGTTGCACGGGTTAATTAACTTAAATATACTGGGAAAAAAAGGTTACATATAAATATATAATAGAAGTTTTGATATAAGTATATTATATAGAATAGGAATATAAGTAGTATAAGAGAAGCAGTAATATGTAGAATATATGATTACGTTAATGTGTCATCCAATACATGGTATGATATATATATTTATAGATAGATATCGTATACAAGGGACATATCGCTTCGTGGAGAGACGCGTTGTTTGGGGATGAAGACATTCATATCATAACACTCCCCCTTGGATGTCTATCATCCAAAATACAACATCTTTTATGCGAATGAAATGTTGTCTCATTAAAACCTTATCAGGAAAACCCAGTGAAAAAAACCATGGTGAAGGAAAAAGAGTACAACTCGCATTACTCCCCCTGATGATTATATCACAAAAAATCTTTATAACGCCGTAATCCAAGTCCTTGTATCAACTTCTTGAATGTAGTTGTAGGAAGAGCTTTTGTGAATAAGTCTGCTAGATTTTCACTTGAAAAAATTTGTAAAACATTGATATCTTCATCTTTCTCAAGTTCGTGAGTGAAGAAGAATTTAGGTGAAATGTGTTTTGTCCTATCTCCTTTGATATATCCTTCTTTTAGTTGAGCAATACATGCGGTATTGTCCTCATATATAATGGTTGGTGCTTCTTTATTGGAGTACAATCCACAATCTTCCCGCATGTGTTGAATAACAGACCTTAACCAAACACACTCACGATTAGCTTCATGGATTGCTAAAATCTCAGAATGGTTAGAAGAAGTAGTTACCAGAGTTTGTTTCATAGATCGCCAAGAAATAGCTGTGCCACCATATGTGAACACATATCCAGTTTGTGAACGTGCATTATGAAGCTCAGATAAATAACCTGCATCTGCAAAACCTACTAAATTTTCTTTGGACATGTTAGGGAAAAACAAACCCATATCTTTTGTACCTTGAAGGTAACGAAGTATATGTTTAATTTCATTCCAATGTCTTCGGGTTGGACATGAGCTAAACCTGGATAATAAATTTACCGAAAATGATATGTCGGGCCTTGTATGGCTAGAAAGATACATTAATGCCCCAATTGCACTTAAATATGGCACTTCAGGACCAAGAATTTCTTCAGTACTCTCCCAAGGGCGGAAAGGGTCTTTATCTATATCAAGTGATCTTACCACCATTGGGCTAGTTAATGGGTGACATTTATCCATATAGAATTTCTTTAACACCTTTTCTGTGTATATGTTGTCTGGTGAACAAGAATTTCATTACTTAGATGTTCAATTTGTAACCCCAAATAGAATTTGGTCCTTCCAAGATCTTTCATTTCAAATTCTTTATTTAGATATTCCATCGTCACTGAAATCTCTTCAGGAGTCCCAATGATATTTAAATCATCAACATACACGGCTATTATGACATATCCCGATCCAAATTTCTTAATGAAAATACAAGGGCTAATAGGGTCATTTTTGTAGCCTTCCTTTATTAAATACTCTCTGAGGCGGTTATACCACATACGCCCAGATTGTTTTAGTCCATAAAGAGATCTATTCAACTTGATAGAAAAATATTCTTTTGGACTTGATTTCGCTGCTTCTGGCAACTTGAATTCTTCTGGGAGTTTCATATATATGTCATTATCCAGTTATCCATATAAATAAGCTGTGACTACGTCCATTAAACTTAAATCAAGACCTTCTTTTATTGCCAGACTGATTAAAAATCTAAAAGTAGTCGCATCCACCACAGGAGAATATGTCTCCTCGTAATCAATTTCGGGTATTTGCGAAAAACTTTGTGCGACTAATCGAGCTTTATATCGCACAATTTCACCATTTTCATTTCTCTTTCGCACAAAACCCCATTTATATCCCACTGGCTTAATACCTTCGGGTGTACGGACAACAGGTCCAAATACTTCTCTTTTTCCAAGAGATTTTAATTCGGATTCTATTGCTTCTTTCCACTTTAGCCAATCATCTCTTAGTCTACATTTCTCAATAGACTTAGGTTCATGATCCTCTTCATTCTCTATAACATTTAACGCAACATTGCATGAATTTTTTTTATCGACGTCGGTTTTATTCCGGTTCCAAGTAATTCCAGACATGACATAGTTTATTGAGATCTCTTCATTTTCAGGTACCTGAGATTCATCTAAATTTTCAGTCATGTTCAACGTCTCGACTGGAGATTTATCTAAACATATTTCATCATCCTCGATTAGGTCATCATCATTATTCTTTGCTCCTTTTCTTTTTCGAGGATTTTTATCTTTGGAACCAATTGGTCTTCCACGTGTCTGGCGTGGATTTGACTCATTTGCCATTTTAGTTTGTCCTTCTGGGACCTCAATTTTGAACGGAGCATTTACAGCTGGTATATGTGACTTTGTCACTCTTTTTGGGTCAGTGAAAGCATCTGGCAATTGATTAGCTAAGCTTTGAAAATGAATTATCTTTTGAACTTCGAGTTCACATTCTTTAGTACGAGGATCAAGATGAGATAATGATAATTCATTCCAATTAATTTCTTGTACCAGTTGTTTATTTTCTCCCCCTAATGTCGGGAAGACTGACTCGTTAAAATGACAATCTGCAAAACAAGCCTTAAATAAGTCCCCCGTGGTTGGTTCAAGATATTTTATAATTGATGAGGATTCAAATCCTACATATATTCTCAACCTTCTTTGTGGTCCCATCTTTGTGCGTTTTGGTGGAGCTATTGGTACATAGACTGCACATCCAAATACTCTAAGATGGGAGACGTTTGGATCCTGACCATAAACCAATTGTAATGGGGAGAAATTATGATAACTCGTTGGTCTGATGCAAATAAGTGCTTCTGCATGTAATATAGCATGCCCCCATGCAGTAATTGGGAGTTTACATCTCATAAGTAACGGTCGAGCAATTAACTGAAGTCTTTTGATTAACGATTCAGCTAAACCATTTTGTGTGTGGACATGAGCTACACGATGTTCCACATTTATCCCAACTGACATATAGTAATCATCAAAAGTTTGACAAGTAAATTCACCAGCATTGTCAAGACGAATAGTCTTAATAGGAGTATCTGGAAAATGTGCTCGTAATTTTATTATTTGAGCTAGTAGTCTCGCAAACGCCAGGTTGCGAGTCGATAATAAACATACATGTGACCATCTAGTCGATGCATCTATTAAAACCATAAAATATCTAAATGGTCCACTAGAGAGATATATTGGTCCATAAATATCCCCTTGTATACGTTCCAGAAAACTAATTGATTCAAAATTTATTTTAACTGGTGATGGACGGATAATCAACTTTCCTTGGGAGCAGGCTGTACAAGGAAAATTATTAGGAAGAAACTCTTGGTTTCTCAAATTATGTCCACATGAATTTTTCATTATTCTTCGCATCATGGTTGAACCGGGATGGCCTAACCGGTCATGCCAAACTATAGAGTTATCACTAAACTTCTGGTTTAGAATAACATTTGCTTCAATAGTATTAATCTTTGTGTAGTACAAACCGGTAGAAAATGTAGAGAGTTTCTCTAAAATTTGTTTCGTGTCTTGGGTTATACACTTATACTTGTGATTAGTAAGAATTCTTTATTCCCTTCACTAATTGTCTCGAGATGATATCCATTACTGCGAATATCTTTAAAACTTAATAAATTTCTTTGAGACAATGGGGAGTATATATAACGCATCTCGAATTTCAAATTTCGTTCCCCAAGGCAGTATTATATGTGCTCTTCCGGAGCCTTCAATTATATTCGTACTACCTGATATATTACTCACACTATTTCTTTTCTTCATTATTTGAGAAAAGTATCTTTTATTTTTAAGTATAGTATGAGTTGTTGCACTGTCAGCTAGACATAATTCTTCATCAATTGTGCCCAACCGAGCTTGAGGGGTATTCATTTTCTTCAAGAAAATATAATACTCCTTCCGAGTTTTAGTGTTCTTCCCTCTTTTCTTATTGGGCTGAGTTTGATCTTTTTCCCTATTTTCATTTATGGAAAAACTTTTTCACCCACTTTATCATCTTTAATTAATATAATATTCATCTATCATACTTTTACAATCAACTTTATCTCATTTAATTAATATAATATTTCTCTCTTACTTTTTCATTTCACTTCTCCCATTTTAATAATATAATACTCCCTCCTTAATTTTCACCCCAAAAAGAAAGGGGAAGAACATAGGAACTCGGAGGGAGTATATGTTATAAAACAACAAAAATAACAAAATCACCAAAAACAGTAATATTTATATCATAACTATAAAACTACCTCAACAAATATAATTACTAAATTAAGGTCTGTATGATAAAATTCATAAAATTACACATAATGTCTATAAAACATTTAAAATCATAAGATACTAAATTTATGAAATTCATAAGAAACATAAATGTAAATAAGGAAGTCTTATGTAAACTTAAAAATCATAGAATTACAATCATTGCTTAATTATTCCCTTCAGGGGTTGGAACGAAAGAAATCAGCTGCATCTAAATGAGTTGTATCACCGGAATCAAAATCGCCTTCACCGTCCTCTATCACCATATTTGTCTCAATATTCTTTCTCTTTTGTTTTATGGATTGTTGATAGAGATCTAATAAATGTTTCGGTGTGCGACAAACGCGAGACCAATGATTTTTTCCACCACATCGAAAACATATACTCGGTACATTCTCGCTTTTGTCATCAACATTTTTACCGTCCTTTTGATTCCACTGCGGGTGGGATTGTGATCTTTTGAAATAACCTCCACGACCTTTAAAATGTCCACCAAATCCACGTCTACGACCACGTCCACGGCCTCGCCATGATCCATGACCACGTCCACGGCCTCGCCATGATCCATGACCACGACCACGGCCTCGTCCGTGACCACTGCTATTAGCATTATCCCTGTTGTAAAATGTCGCATTCAATTCGCTTCAGGGAATGGAGTTGAGCCAGTGGGACGTGATTCATGATTTTTCATCAACAACTCGTTATTTTGTTCCGCCACCAATAAACAATAAACAAGTTTAATAATGTTTAAGAATAATAAGTCTAATAATTTGATTAGATTAGAATAAAATTATCTCATATAAAAAATTATAAAAGATAAAGATACCTAAGATGAATGTGGTAGAAAATACTTTATTGTTGACAACTAAAATTGAATTAGTTTAATAATAAATTGAAATCATGTGAATTATCCTTCTTTCTCCAATATAAAAAAAAATGCACTATATTTGTAAAGTAAGGTATGTGCTTGACTAGTGACTACTTGTCAAATGGGTACGAAAAATGAATTGAAGTGTTCATGTGTACAAAACGAATTGCGAGTTGCCTAACACTAGCTGAAATAAGGAGTAGGACTAATTAAAGTCCTCCATTATTATTATTATTATTATTATTATTATTATTATTATTATTATTATTATTATTATTATTATTATCTCGATCAACTTTTCTAAGGGTTCCTTTCTCTACTTTAGTTCTATTAAGTTGATAGATTTGCACGATAATGCATATTCTCGGAAACAATAATGATAAACATTCAAATAATGTCCACAAATCATAGTTTCATATAGTCTTCCTGCAGGACCATCTCCATTATACCATTTATACGTATACTATCTTTTTCCAAAGGATTTTAAATTTCATTAATCTCCTTAAATAATTGACGTTTTTATTTTACAAAGACAAAATTTTGAATTCATTTTTTGCACAAATGTACTCCATAATGATTTAAAAGTTATAAATATGACATCATAAAATTATTTACGAATAGAGTTTTAACATGAATAGTTGAAATTAAGTATCTCGAAAAGTAAAAATGACAATTGAAAGAGAACACGAGGAATATAAACGTGAAACACCCTTAGAACTTTGGACGATATACGAATTAGGATCTGATCTCTTTCTTTTTCAAAGTCTTTGATTATTGAAAGACGATGCATTATATGATAAACTTTTCTCTACGATAGATAGATAGATACAAATAGATACATTACATACGTGTGTTAAATTATACAGAGTATTAAAATATACTCCGTATTTCATATTTATTTTAATTTAAAGTCATCAAAATATAATAACTACGGAGTATATATAAGCGTTTAGAACCTTAATATTTTTCAATTTACGTAATTTACAATTAGTGAATTCTCTAACATTGCTCTATAAATATATACTCTCCTCCTTAGATATAGGCTACAAACTAGGGGTGAGCGAAAATATACGATACGGTTTTATTATACTTATACGATACGGTATACGCTTTCAATTATACGAATTTTCGGATATCCGATACGAATAACTGGATATACGATACGATTTTCCTTAAAACCGCAACGGATACGTATCAGAGAAAATTGAAACCAGATATCCTGTTTCCGATCCGCTTTTTTTAAAAACAATAAAAAATATGAAAAATATAATCCTAATATGCATTATAATATAAGGAAATCAAAACTCACCGATTATTCTCAATGGTAAAAAACACAAAACTATTAGTAAATTTATGATATTATGTAATGAAACATAATATTTTGTTAGAATAATGATACCGTAAGACATATATACCATTTTTTGAGGTTTTTTTTATGTATTTTTATTATATCAATTTATATAAAACGTAGCGTTGTTTAAAAATCAATTAACTACTCTTAATTAAAAATGAAAAATTGTTTTTAAAAAAAAATAGAAGAAAAATAAAAAACCAGATATCCAAAAAACCGGATATCCGAAAAAACCAGATTGAATAAGGATCAGAAATTTTTCAATTTTTAAAACCGAATATCTGATACGGTTTACAAAACCAGATCGGATATCCGGTTCTGCTTGCTCCTACTACAAACCCGTGGTCTAGTAATTTTTATTTAAAGTCATCAAAATATAATATAACTACATGAGTATTTACAATTTTAATATTTTAGGAATTTCAATTTAAGTAATTTGCAATTGCTGGACTTAATAATTATAATATTAAATTTAAAAGGTGAGTTTTGAGAACGTAAATGCTCTTCAACGAATCACGAGAATATTGATAGAATATTGATCCATCCAATATACAGTACTCATATTATTTAAATTTGAAATAATTAAGCAAGTCAAAAATAGACAAATAGACTGAGTGACTGACTATAACTCTATAAGTGATCCATTAATAATTTGAGGCGATAAGGAAATAAATTCAATATAGAGAGTAGAACGAGGGCCACTAGCCACGCACTTAGTACAATCTGCCAGCCACCCAAACCCATCCTTTAATTCTGTACTCACTACTCACTACTCAGTACGTGGAACAAATTTAGGGCGACCTTCATACATACTCTACATTCCTTCTTTAATTTGTGCGATGCTAATCATGCCCATTAACATGTAACTAGTCAATTACCCTAATTAGCTTTATCTAAGTTTGGACCATGCACTGTCTTTGATATCCTACCCGACTCAAATCCGAATTTAATTAGATGATTCATTTAAATGAAAAAATGTATTTAGATCCATGTGCGAATTTAGTTGAATCAAGCTAGCTAGTACCATATACATGTTCATATATGCACGCTCTTTAGAGTTGAGGAAATGCCAAATCACCTTATTTTTTTCCCTTAAATTGATGATAATGCATATTTTTATTCAAAGATAGATAATGAGTACTCAATAGCATTCACATTCATTGAAGATGTCTTAATCTAGTGGTTAAGGCGAGGTGATCTGGGACAATAGGTCTCAGGTTCGAATTCCTCCTTTCCTATATTGTAATGCGACTAGGTGCGCTTTTTGTTGAACAAAAAAAAAACAACATTCACATCTGATAAACCTTCAAATACAGAAATTCTCAAGTAAGACGATCTTAAGTAAGACGATCTAGAACAATAGATATTTCTTATACTGAGTATTTGGGTGTACTTATGTAGGGTTATAGACACTTATTATAGGAAAAATAAGACGGCACCATCGAGGATATTTTAATAATTTAGTAAAATTATGATTTCAAATAAGTTAGTTGTAAAAGGTAAATTCGGAAATCCACTTGTAAAATAAGTTATAATTATATAATTTTAAAAAAGATCAAAAAATCAAAACAATATCTTTGAGGATACCTAATTATTGAATGATATTACAAAAAAAATTGTAGCTTAATTGTAGGGATTGGTAAGCATATATATTGGAAGAAAAAATATAATCTATTTACATTATATACTCTATATAATTTTATCACATTTACCACGATAAAATTATTCCGGGGCCGTCTCATGCAAGAATTTGTGCCCGAAAATTGATCATAAAAATATTAGAACCTAATAAACGTAGTATAATATAATAATAAAATATCAAAGTAACTTATAAATTCTAATAATTCTAAACGGTTTTTCTAACGTGTCCACACTGAGTACACATTAATATGCTCATTAAGAAATCACTCACAATGAGCGTATTAACGTGATTGATTGTGATAATATCATTGTGATTGATTCCTTAATGAGCGTATTAACGTGTGACCAGTGGGCACACGTTAGAAAAACCGTTTAGAATTATTAGAATTTATAATTAAGGAGTACTAAGACTATATTTATATATAAATATATAAAGCTAAAATCGAGTCCAAACGATCTTCCCGAGCGTAAAAACGAGTCCAAACGATCTAACAATTAAAAAAATTAAATTAATTTGTCACACAATCAAATTGAGGTCCCGTAAATTGACCACAAAAAATTGACGACACATCATCAATTCAAAAGATCGACTCATTCGAGTTGGGTTTCAATTCTAAATTAATGGCTCATTTCGTGTTCGGGGCAAACGAGTCACTGGTCAAATATGGTGAATACTAATTGACCTAAAATTAAAAAGAAAAATACGGAATATTAATTTATTTAAAATATTATTTTAATCAAATAAGTTATAAATAATAAATTACATGTATACCGTTTTGTGTTTGGCGCAAAATCAGAATAAAGATATTCTGTTTTTTATATTTCTTATTTATTAATTTCGGTGGCGCTGAGATTCGGCGCCACCCGGTGGACAGTGGCGTCCTATCATCGTCCCTTATTATAGTGGCCTAGTGAGTGGTCGTAGATATGTGTAAAAGGTCAACAGTAGGTTGTAACTTACATTATACGGAGTACTCTGTATTATTTATCGTAAGACCGTCTTTTAAATTAGGAGATTAACATACAGTATATGTTTAGGTATTAGTATTAGTGATTGTATCGTTGAAGCTAGCAAATTACAAAATAACTTAATATTGAAAAGTAAAAAATCACCACATTATAAGCCAAATATTATCTAATAATTTTGTATATAAAGTAACTTTTCAGAAAGGGGATTATGAGGCCCAATAAATTTGAAACCCCAGTTCACATGCCCACCCGCCCCTGGAAGCTAGCTAATTGCGAGCTTAACACATGATAATGCAAGTAACCGACTAGCTCTAGTGATGGCCTGGGTCAAACATTTACACTTGATGAAGTGTATCAAAAGTCGTCTCAGCTCATACATACGAATTGAAGGCCTCTTTGTGATTCTGCATTAAATAGGTTATCCAGTGGAGTACGTAGAATTCAATTCAGGATACGTGGTCTTCATTATATAGACCCACCAAATATTAATGAGGTCAGTATGTAAGACTTAGCTAGCTTCAACTTCGTACAACCTAATAAGTTCCATGAAATGCATGTCAAATACGATGAGTAATATAGACAAATATTAAATACGGAGTAATAGGTTTAGGGCAACAAAGGCTTTTCGTCTCATCCCTAGCTTAACCATACATGACATTATTCCATCTTTAATTTGTCCCTCAAATAAAATGAGTCAAACAATTTCACTAAATTGGTTAACTCTTTGTGAGCAACTTGCATGTGACTAAATGACTCATTATTATTTGAAATCAACTTAAACTTGCTATTAATAATCCTTGCCTTAAAGCCCTACTTGATGTGCTTAAATAATCAACATTTTTATATTCTTCTAATAAATTAACGATTATTTTACCACCTTTACAAATGCTAGAATATTATTTTAGGAAAATAAAAGTTTATTACTGAGTATCAATTAATACTACCAAGTACGTACTCCTTAAGTCCTTATATACTCCGTAACGCGCATGCATCAAAACATCACATACAAAAATAATTTATAAATCGAATATATATAATGAGTACTATATAAAATATGACTGAAATCTGAAGATCCAATAGTCTAATGGTTAAAACGGAGATATTGTGGAGAATAATCCAGGTTCAATTTCCCCTTCCCTCTATCGTAATGAGATTAACTACTAGTTTCGTTAGGAAAAAATATCTAGAATATGAGCACTATTTTTCATGGTAAATATTACTCTCTACGATTTTTATTTATTGTCATTTCATTTCATAAATATATGTGAAAATTATTTTATTGAAATGAAAAAATTAATAAAAGTCGAAGGAAGTATCACATTTAACTAATTAACTTATCCCATACTTCGTACTCCGTCCATCCCACTATGATGTTCTCATTTACTTTTTGGGGTCAAAGTTCGTAAACTTTGACTATGAATTCCGTTAAAAGTATACAATTTTATAATACGATTTTCACATAATTACATTTGTTATTATTAAAAGATCTTTGTAGAATTGTAGAATTATAACTTCAACAAAAAATAATGACATATAGCGATAATAAAAAACGGTCAAAGTATCGTCTCGTGAAAAAGTAAATGGGAACATCTTTTTCGGATAAAGGGAGTACAGTATATCTTAAGAGACTATCAGCAATAACAAGTACTCGTACTACTTCTTTAAAGGAAAAAAAATAATCGATTTGGAAGGAATTAAGGTGACTCTAGCTACTTCACCAACTAAATAAATTACTCCATTACTCGTGTCATGGATTAGATTTGACATTGTATTCACACCAAGTTTGAACGTGGATCGGAGGCGCACCACTCTTGTGTGTTCCCCTCCTCCCTATATAAATGAGTTGCATAGCAATGCTTTAGACATAGGAAACACACCTTCTCTACTTACAAGTTAGATACAAACATGGGTGGACTAAGTGTTGCTCCTTTAGTCGCCACTTTACTGGTGGCATTTGTGTCCCTCACTACCGCCGATTACAAGTACTCCTCTCCCCCTCCTCCGGTCAAGGAATACCCTTCCCCCACCCCCGTTTACAAGTCACCGCCTGTGTACTCACCACCCACCACCCCAGTTTATCACAAACCCCCACCCGTGTACGCACCACCTACACCAATATATCACAAGCCACCACCCACACCAGTCTATCACAAACCCCCACCAGTGTACTCACCACCCACACCGGTATATCATAAGCCACCACCCACACCAGTCTATCACAAACCCCCACCAGTGTACTCACCGCCCACACCAGTGTACTCACCACCCACCCCAGTCTATCACAAACCCCCACCCGTATACTCACCACCCACACCAGTCTATCACAAACCTCCACCAGTATACTCACCACCCACACCAGTGTACTCACCACCCACCCCAGTCTATCACAAACCCCCACCCGTATACTCACCACCCACACCAGTCTATCACAAACCTCCACCAGTGTACTCACCACCCACACCAGTGTACTCACCACCCAGCCCAGTCTATCACAAACCCCCACCCGTGTACTCACCACCAACACCAGTGTATCATAAACCACCACCAGTGTACTCACCGCCCACACACCCAACACCTACCCCAGTTTACAAGTCTCCACCAGTCCACAAGTACCCACCACCCACCCCGGTTTACAAGTCACCTCCGACTCCCGTATACAAATCTCCGCCAGTAGTCAAATCACCTCCCTATGTCTATGCTTCTCCTCCTCCACCTTACTGATCATTATTGTAAGCTCCTCTTGTTAATTTAGTTGGATTATATCCTACTTCATGTCTTCGTGCATATATGCAAATGACTACAACGGAACGAGTATCATTTTACAGACTTAAAAATCGCTACTAATAAGTTAATGTAAACCTTGCGTTTCTCCTTATCATGATTTCATGTCACTATAATTGACTATTTGACTGTGTGCTACATCCATTAACTAGATCAAACTTGAATTTTTTGATCCATACTAACTTTGTTTAAAAGTTATGCATAGTTACGGATTCTCTTTCTTATTATACAGATGGAATTTTTTCTTATTTTTTTTGTTCCATATACTAAATTGATGTTAGGCCCTATATTTGACTTGTTTCACTGCTCGCCCTTTACTCGACCCACTCTGCATTGACGATCCATTTTAAAATGTAAACCTAATTTTCAACTCTCTAAAGCCTCATTCTCATTCTCACTCAAACTCTAGGCTATCTAATTCAGTCATTCTCACTCAAATCCTCGCTTGCACGGTCTCTCTCATTTAGTCTCTTTATCCAAATTCTCTCGTTATGTTTGCCGGATCTGTGAGTGAGCCGAGCTACCCGACTTTTCAAACATACGGCCTACATCAATTTACGATTTGGGCCAATTTTCGAGCCATTATACAGTAGCTAGCTAGGTACGTTTCGGCTCGTTACAACCCTATCTATTCAGAGAGATAAATTTGAAATAATGTTTTATGTGTTAATGAAGAAAAGATAATACGGTGCAAGTTACAAATTATTCAGTATATCTTCTCTAAATGCTTTACATGTTTTGAACACTATAAATAATTCTGTATAGCTCTAGCTCTATGTATATAGTGGGTTATTTTTTTTCAAAATTAAGATTTGGGTACGTAGCATATCATTATTCTTGAAGGAGTATAACGACGTGTGATTATGTTATTTTACAGATGGAATGCAGTTTGAGAATAGAACGAGACAAAGTCAAAGTGGAGAGCAAATCTTTGTCCATGTTTAGTGTGTTAAAGATGCTTCCTACTCTGAGCAGTGGACAGTTCTCACTCCTTCTCTTATAAAGAGCATGTCAGTGGAAAGCACTCCTGTAACATACTTCTTCTATTTTGTTGTTACCTTGTTGTTGTCCTACTTGGAGGTCAACTCCAATTGTCTTTTAGCTTTGGGCTTCTAGTACTTTTGCCTAAGAGCTGTTGTTGAGTTGTAGCTTTCATAGTTTTATGTGCAGGTCATATATAAGACCCACATAACCTTCCTTGTAGGAGAAAAAAAAAACAAAATGAATGGAAACACAACAGAACAGCCACACAAAAAGATGGACTGTCTGATTGCATAAACAACAACGTTTTCACTTATACAAAAGCTCAACCCAAACTAATTCACATGGTATCAGAGCTGAGCTTTTGATACCTGTTTACCCCCCAAAGCTCCAAAGTCTTTCACCTCACTTCTCCATAACTATTCCTATTAAGGGTCCTTAATCTTCATCTCAACATGCCGGGTTCTGATGAAGTTATTAACAGCAATTCCGCTGCTGATCCCCTGTACTACAACCCTACTGATGGTACTCAAACTCTCAGGATCACCCCTATCCTGAGCGGGTCTGAGAACTACACTCCATGGAAACGCCAAATGGAGCTCGCTTTGTCTGCAAAAAGAAAGCTTGGGTATGTCACAGGAAAAGCCTCTCGAGGCCTGAAACAAATGAGGAGAAAATAGAAGCATGGGTGGTTGGAAACAACCTTGTTATCTCATGGATTCTACAAAATGTGAGTGAAAGAATTAAGCTCATCATCATGTATGCTGAGACAGCTAAAGATGTGTGGGAAACACTTGAGAGGAGGTACACAGTGGCTAATGGGGCGCGTAAGTTTAAACTAAATAGAGACACTTACGAGATAAGCCAAAACAGGAGAACCATTGAAGAGTACTACACCCAACTTCAAATAGTATGGGATGAATTGGAGAATATGAGCAGTCTACCGCCACTAAAAAGTTCCACAGTTGAGATCAGGACATTCCTGAATGCTCTACACAAACAGGATGAAGAAAAGAGGTTGTTTCAGTTCCTCAATGGACTGGACAAGGAGTATGGATCATTGAGGAGTACCATTCTATTAATGAATCCTCTGCCAAATGTAGAGACTGCTGTCTCCATAATGCTCCAAGAAGAGGCACAAGCAGCCAATCTTCATGAGACAAAAATGCCAGAAATGGCAGCTCTTATGAGTAAGGGGGAGGAAGAAGAAGACAAGTGCAAGCACTGTAACAGGAACAACCACAAATCTGAATTGTGTTGGGATGTCGTGGGATACCCTGTAGGGCATCCTAGACACAAGAAGGCAAACGGAAAACAAGGTGGCGGCAAGAATCAAAATTCTGGCAAGAATCAAAAACAATACCAAGGAAAGGGAAACACCACATCAGGAGGCTACAAAGGCAACAAGAAATATGCAGCAAACTCTGCTACTGAAGAACAAGGTCTGGCAGGCGCAATCAGTGCTGCTACACAACAGTTGGAGAACCTACTAAAAATGGTGCCTAGCAGCAGCAGAAATCAGCAAAAAGGGGGAGAAAGTGAAGATGAATTGGAGTGCAATTACGCAGGTATGAGTCATAATGTCAAAACTGAACATCACATGAATAGATGGATCATAGATTCAGGTGCCTCAGACCACATGGTAAACCAGTTTGATATATTGTTCAATGTACAAAAGGTGCAACAAGGGGCAAAAATAAGCCTCCCAAATGGTGAATATGCCAAAGTCACCCACAAGGGTGATGTTATCCTAAACAATGGTCTAAAACTGTTGAATGCACTATATGTTCCTGAGTTTAGACAGAACTTGGTGTCTGTCCAGAAACTCATCAAAGACAATAATTGCTACATGGTATTTTATGAAACTCACTGTGTTGTGCAGGACTATGATAAGTGTGAACGCAGGGTCTTAGGGAGAGTCAACAGTGGTCTGTACTACCTTACCAGTCCTCAAGACAAAATCAAACATCCAAGACAAGATGTAGACAAGAAGAGTCTAGAGAAAAATGAGTCCAGATGCTTGTCTTTTAACTTTTGTACTCCTAAATTAGGACCTTCTGAACCTGAATTGCTAGAAAGAAAATTCAGTCAGTGTAATCAAAACGCATCCTTCAATGTTATGTCAGATTGTTCTTCCTATTCCTTGTGGCATTATAGACTTGGTCATGCACCATTTAGTAAACTCAAGAATATAACAGACCTCCCTATTAAACCAAATAGCCAAGGAAACAACTTGTGCTTGTCGTGTCCCATGGCTAAACACACAAAATCACCTTACACCCACAGCAAGACCACTGTTGGCCAACCTTTTGATCTCATTCACATAGATATATGGGGACCTTATAGAGTCAAGTTCAGAGGAAAATTTAGGTTTTTCCTAACCATAGTAGATGAGTATTCCAGGGGGACATGGGTATATCTTCTTGTACATAAATCAGATGCATTTGAACATATAACGATGTTCTTCAACTATGTGAAAACTCAGTTCAATAAGAGAATCAAATTGGTTAGGTCGGACAATGCTCTTGAGTTCGATGATAGGCAATGTAAATTACTGTTTGCTCAAAATGGTGTGATCCATCAAACAAGTATAACTGATAGACCACAACAAAATGGGGTGGTAGAAAGGAAACACAGGCATATCCTTGAGATCGGTAGAGCCCTGAGGTTTCACTCAGGTCTATCTTTGCAATACTGGGGTGATTGCATTCTGACTGCAGCATACCTCATCAATAGACTCCCATCCTCAGTCAAAAATAATAAGACACCATATGAGTTAATTCATGGAACAAGACCAGAATATGGACACTTAAGGGCATTTGGTTGTCTTGTAATGGCCTACAATCCTGATAGAAACAAGGATAAGTTTCAGGCACGAGGAGTCCCATGTGTGTTCTTGGGTTATCCAGCAAACCAAAAGGGCTACAAGGTTCAAGAACTAGTTTCAAAGAGGAGATTTGTCTCTAGGGATGTAAAATTCCATGAACAATTGTTCCCATATGCAGAGGGTGGGAAGGATAAATACATGATGCCTAACCCCATTCCCATGCTTTCAAGGGATGACAACACCACCCTTGATGAAGTTCAGGTGATAGAAGAACCTGAACTTGAGTCAACCAGTGATGAAAGTGTGATGGATCTAGGTGGAACTGTTGAGGAACAACAAACTGAAGAAGACAACATCGTTGAGCCTCAACAATCCCAAAGGAAATCCAACAGAGAAAGGAGAGTTCCTACTTGGATGAAAGACTTTGTGCTTAGTACACAAGGCAACAAAGATCAGGGTAAAGCTGCTGAAATCAGAAAGGTTACAGACACCAATGTCCATGAGAGCTTTGCTAACCTTGTGCAACAAATTACAGAGAACAAGGAGCCTCAATATTTTAATGAAGCCGTTACAAAAATGGAATGGGTCAATGCTATGAATAAAGAACTTGAGGCCTTGGAATTGAATCAAACGTGGGAAGTCACGCCACTTCCACCAAGAAAGAGAGCCATTGGATGTAAATGGTTGTACAAGATTAAATTTAAGGCTGATGGAAGTCTTGATAGACACAAAGCAAGGCTGGTCATACAAGGATGTAGACAAAGGGAAGGAATAGACTACAATGAAACCTTTGCACCAGTGGCGAAGATGACCACAGTGAGAGCTCTCCTTGCCATTGCAGCAATGCAGGGTTGGTCATTGTATCAAATGGATGTCACAAACGCCTTCCTACATGGGGATCTGAGTGAAGAGGTCTATATGCAACTGCCACCAGGATACACAGCACATGGAGACAGAATGAAAGTCACCAACTCTGCCCTAGCCAAGTATAATGGTCCAATGGTGTGCAGGCTAAGAAAGTCTCTATATGGGTTGAAACAAGCACCCAGACAATGGTTTGCTAAACTATCTCAGACTCTAATTAAATCAGGATTCAAGCAATCTTCGTCAGATCACTCCTTGTTTGTCAAGGTGCAAGCAGCCTCAATTACTGCTGTCCTAGTATATGTTGATGACATGGTCATCACAGGCAACAATAAGAAAGATATTGCACAGCTAAAATCTGTTCTGAGCTCTGAGTTTCGGATGAAAGATCTAGGGGCACTCTCTTACTTCCTAGGTTTGGAAATTGCTCATGTATCCCAGGGATTATTTGTTTCTCAACAAAAATATGTGCAAGATATGATCAGGGAGTTTGGTGTCCACAATGAGAGGTCCCTAAAGGTGCCTTTGGATGTCAACACAAAATTGGAACCAGAAAAAGGGATCCCTCTCCATAAACCTGATGTGTATAGAAGGCTAATAGGTAAGTTGATATACTTGACTATCACCAGGCCTGATATAGCCTATTCTGTACAGATCCTGAGCCAGTTCATGAAGCAGCCCACGTCTGATCACTGGCAAGCCGCAAGAAGGGTTCTAAGGTATCTAAAAAATGCTCCTGATCAGGGCATACTGTTGACCAATAACTCTACTGCAAAATTGAGTGCCTATTGCGACTCAGACTGGGCATCATGTCCATTCTCAAGAAGATCCACCACAGGTTTTTGCATTCTTATTGGTGATTCACCCATATCATGGAAGTCAAAGAAGCAAGGGGTAGTCGCAAGATCCTCCGCTGAGGCTGAGTATAGGGCAATGGCACTAACAACGTGTGAGGTTACATGGATTATGACTCTACTCAAAGATTTAGGCATCAAACACGCGTCCTCAGTTATCCTAAACTGTGATAATCAGGCGGCCATATCAATTGCAGCCAATCCTGTGTACCATGAGCGTACGAAACACATAGAGATAGATTGTCATTTCATACGTGACAAAGTGACTGAAGGAGTTATCAAGCCTAACTATGTTCCCTCTCACAGACAGCTTGCTGATGTGTTCACTAAGCCTCTCACCACAACTCAGCACCAATACCTTCTCCGCAAGATGGGAGTGTTGCCAAAACCCCACTCTCATCTTGAGGGGGAGTGTTAAAGATGCTTCCTACTCTGAGCAGTGGACAGTTCTCACTCCTTCTCTTATAAAGAGCATGTCAGTGGAAAGCACTCCTGTAACATACTTCTTCTATTTTGTTGTTACCTTGTTGTTGTCCTACTTGGAGGTCAACTCCAATTGTCTTTTAGCTTTGGGCTTCTAGTACTTTTGCCTAAGAGCTGTTGTTGAGTTGTAGCTTTCATAGTTTTATGTGCAGGTCATATATAAGACCCACATAACCTTCCTTGTAGGAGAAAAAAAAAACAAAATGAATGGAAACACAACAGAACAGCCACACAAAAAGATGGACTGTCTGATTGCATAAACAACAACGTTTTCACTTATACAAAAGCTCAACCCAAACTAATTCACATAGTGATAACTGAGGATATTTTATATGTACAATAAAAGCATCATAAATGCACCCCGGTTCTTTAATTTCAGTTCTACCAACTTTGTATTAGTATATTGTATGGAGTGATGAATTAAAAGGATTTTGTCACTTTAATTCCAAGAGTTTGTTCACTGTGCAACATCATCACATGGGTCGTTTGGTTTGTGAGTTGTGACATGAATTTACAATGTCCACTAAGTACATTTTCTTGGAATTTTATTTGAATTAACAAAATTTATTGTTGGAAGATTTGAGAGGTGTAGTTTTAGGAAAGGAAAGATTGCAGATTAGCATTACTAGAAAATAAGGGAAAGCTACATCCTTAAGTACAGAATTAACGTTATTAACTGCTCCACTAACACCACTACTACTTAGCCTACAATTGTGGAGTAGCATGATTCTAGCACTACTGTTAACCGACTCAACTTACTCAACTTGACTCAATCTTACTCCTACTAATCAGTTACTAAGTAACTGTCTTGACTCATGGATGAGGTGGATTGTTTCATTAATTCAACACCTCCCCTTGATGCAAACCACCCTCATCCCAATTCGATCCATGAACATCCTGTGCTTGGCCAATGTCAGACTCTTTGTGAAGAGGTCTGCATTCTGATCATTGGTTCCACAGAACCTGAGTACCACATTCCCATCACCTACCAGTTTTCTGATGAAGTGATGCTGCACTTCTATGTGCTTCGTTCTAGCATGAAAACCTTGATTCTTTGTCATTGCTATAGCTGATTTATTGTCACACCATATAACCGTAGCTCCATCTTGAGTATGACCCAAATCAGTTAGCAATTTTCTCAACCACATAGCTTGCCTACCTGCAGCTCCTCCAGCAACATATTCTGCTTCAGTACTTGACAATGACACTGGTTCTTGCTTCTTAGAACTCCAGGTGATAGCCCCTGATCCAAGACTAAAAATTGAGCCTGAAGTGCTTCTTCTCTCCTCTAAGTCACCTGCCCAGTCACTGTCTGTGAAGCCCACCAGCTTGAAATCTTCAGACCTTTCATACCAGACTCCATATCCTATGGTTCCTGCTACATAGCTTAGGATTCTTTTCACCGCGCCCAAGTGATGTTTGGTTGGACAATGCATAAATCTCGACACCAGACTCACACTGTATGTGATGTCAGGTCTTGAGTGTGTGAGGTAGTTCAGTCCACCAACCATACTCCTGTACAGACGCTCATCTGCTCTTCCTGTTCCATCATCAGGTTGTAGCTTCTCGCCTGTGTTCAGAGGAGTAAAATCTCCTTCTGATTCTTCTATTTTGAACTTCTTCACCATATCAGAAGCATATTTCTGCTGACTCAGAAATATGCCTTCCTCTCCTTGATGTACTTCTAACCCAAGGAAATAGCTTAGCAACCCAAGATCAGTCATCTCAAACTCTTGCTGCATCTTCTCTTTAAACTTGGTTAACAGATCATTTGAGGAACTAAAATAGATGATATCATCTACATATAAGCACACCACCAAGAATTTCCCCTTCCCTTGTCTTTTAATGTACAAGGTAGGTTCATTCTCACTTCTCTCATAGCCTTCCTTGGTGAAGAACGCATCAATCCTGCTATACCAGGCTCTAGGAGCCTGTTTTAACCCATAAAGAGCTTTCTTCAATTTGTAGACTTTGCTTTCCTCCTTGTCTTTGACAAAACCTTGTGGCTGCTCAACGTATACTTCTTCCATTAGCTCTCCATTGAGAAATGCAGATTTCACATCGAACTGGTAGATTTGTAGCTTGAGTTGTGCTGCCAGTGCAATTACAATTCTTATTGTTTCAAATCTTGCTACTGGAGCATAAGTCTCCTCATAATCTACACCTTCCTGTTGGGCATATCCTTTGGCTACAAGCCTTGCCTTGTACTTCAATACACTCCCATCAGTATTGACCTTGGTCTTGTAGACCCACTTTAACCCAATAACATTCTGATTAGGGGCAACTTCTACCAACTCCCATGTATTATTTTTCTGAATTGCCCTTATTTCTGCTTCCATAGCCTTCTGCCAGTCTGGATTTTTTGCTGCCATGGTGAAGTCAGTTGGCTCTGCACTCACCAGGGCAAAACCACAAGTCTCATAGATCTCCTGAATTGATTTCATTCTTCTAGGGGGAGAATCAGGAGTATCATCTTCAGAACTTGCAGAGGAGGATGACTCAGAATTAGCATTTCCTGCAGGAGTGATTGGTGATGCTGCTCCTGCAGGTTCTGGATCAGCATCATGTGAAGACTCGAAAGTGAAATCCCTTTTATTGCCTTTATCTTCACTATTCCAGTTCCACGATTCACCCTCATCAAACACCACATTCCTGCTAATGATGACCCTTTCAGTAACAGGATCATATACTCTATAAGCCTTGGAGTGAACTGCATATCCCAGAAATATACACTTGACTGACTTTTCCTCAAGTTTTGTTCTGAGATTTCTTAAAACATAGGCAATGCTTCCAAATATCCTGAGATGACCTACTTGAGGTCTTCTTCCTCTCCATACTTCATATGGAGTCCGATTCACTACAGCTCTAGTAGGGGAGACATTCAACAGATATACAGCTGTAGCAACAGCTTCACTCCAAAACTCACTTGGTAACCCCTTTGCCATCAACATACTTCTTGCCATCTCTACAACAGTTCTGTTCTTCCTCTCTACTACCCCGTTCTGTTCTGGGGTGTATGGAGCAGTCAGCTCTCTCTCTATTCCACATCTCTCACAAAACTCATCAAATTCTTTTGAATTGAACTCACCTCCTCTGTCTGTTCTAAGAACTTTCAGAGTTGCATTAGACTGATTTTCTACCATTGCCTTAAACTTCTTGAAGTTTTCTAATGCCTCAGATTTAGTGACTTGAAAGTAGACCCAACTCATCCTACTAAAGTCATCTGTCAGTAGTAGAAAATACCTACTTCCCCCTAGTGACTCAGTTTGCATAGGACCACAAAGATCAGCATGAATCAACTGAAGACAACCAGTTGCTCTCCATGCTGTTCCAGATGGGAAAGAGTCTCTAGCTTGCTTCCCATAGACACACCCCTCACACACCCCTAGTTCACCTATACTTGGTAGACCATTTACCATTCTTTTAGTGCTTAACATTCTCAAACTCTGCACATTAAGATGACCATACCTCCTATGCCACAAAACTGCTGTATCATCCTTAACAACCATAGCCCCTTTGTTGTTTGATATATCTAGTGCAAACATCCTATTGCTTCCCATTTGTGATGTAGCAATAATTTCACTAGATTTTTTATCCTTAATCACACATGACTCTTTATCAAACAACACAGCAAACCCATTGCATAATAATTGACCCACACTAATCAAATTATATGCCAATAAAGGAACATATTGAACATCAAACATCAGTTTGGTGTTACCTTTTTCAGTTTGCACAGCAACAGTTCCCATACCCTCTACTTGCAGTATCTTGTCATTACCCAGCCTGACAGTACTCTTCTTTGTTTCATCCAGATTTCTGAACAAGGACTTCAAACTTGACATATGGTTTGAACAACCACTATCAATATACCAAGATCTGTTCTCAGACCCTTGACTTCCTTCACTTGTCAAGAACAGCTTATCTTCTTGTTCTGCCAGATTCACTTTTTGATCACCTTGTTCATTCTGCTCTTTGTCTTTCAGCCAGCAGTTTGCAATCTTGTGACCAACCTTGTTGCAATGATAGCATTTGATCGTGGTTCTACCTGACTGAGACTGAGATTGAGAGGAATTAGATTGATCTCTATCCTCAGTCCAGTTCTGCTTTCCACCACGTCCTCTTCCTCCTCTACCTCTAGCACCTCTTCCTCCTCTTCCTCTTGTATTCTGACCTCTTGACCTGTCTTTACCAGGTTCATTCTTAACTTGAAACGCCTTCTCTTCCTGCTTTTCTGACGATCTGTTCAACCTCTCCTCATGTGCTAGAAGAGAGCCCATTAACTCATCAAGCGTATAGGAAGCCATATCCTTTGACTCCTCAATTGCTGCTACCACATGATCAAACTTTGTTGTTAGACTCCTCAACACTTTTCCAACAACAAGTTCATGTGACATCTTCTCTCCATATGAGTTCATTTGATGAACAACACTGGAGATTCTGGACAAATAGTCTTGGATTGACTCTTTGTCCTTCATCATAGCAGTCTCGAATTCCCTTCTCAGAGACTGCAGCCTGACAGTGACAACCTTTTTGTCACCAAGATACTCCTTTTTGAGTATATCCCATGCCATCTTCGAGGTGGTGGCAGCAGCAATCCTCGGGAAAACATCATCATCTAAAGCTTGTTGTATCATGAACAACGCCTTAGAGTCTTTTTTCCTTTTCTCCTTCAATGCTTGATCTGGTTCAGCAGGATCTTTGTCTTCAAACCCATCTTCAACTAGTCCCCATAGCTCCTGAGACTTAAACAGAGTCTGCATCTTCAAACTCCAGAAATGATATTTCACACCACTGAAAACAGGTAACTGTGAGAACGAGTTTGTGCCATTGTTCTGCATATTGAACAATGCTCTTCCAGAATTCTTGGACCTTGAACCTGGAAGCTCTGATACCACTTTTGTTGGAAGATTTGAGAGGTGTAGTTTTAGGAAAGGAAAGATTGCAGATTAGCATTACTAGAAAATAAGGGAAAGCTACATCCTTAAGTACAGAATTAACGTTATTAACTGCTCCACTAACACCACTACTACTTAGCCTACAATTGTGGAGTAGCATGATTCTAGCACTACTGTTAACCGACTCAACTTACTCAACTTGACTCAATCTTACTCCTACTAATCAGTTACTAAGTAACTGTCTTGACTCATGGATGAGGTGGATTGTTTCATTAATTCAACATTTATTTGGTTTCATGTGAGAAAATGAATTCCATATAAACTTGCACTTGAACATGAACTTGCACTTGAAGGATTATACCGATGCGAAAGCAAAACTTCAGGAAACAATTTCCTAGTACCAATCCAAGAATACAAGCACAATATAGATATGAACCAGGACAAAAGTAGGTCGAGAAATACATACCCTCGTAGCGTAAATTCCTCGATATATAAGACGGAGAGATACTAAAGCCTCACGCGTTGCTCCTCTAGAATCACACACCTGCTAAGACGGAAGAGATTGTAACAACCCTAAATTTTCGCGACCAAAATAACAGAATAAAACCGGAAAATTTAAAACCGTTACTCCGCATTTAGCTCACAAGGCCAAATGCAAGGCAAAAGAATAGTATATGAATTAAAAGAAATGAAATTCCGATAGATAATTAAATGAAAACGTTGCAGCGGAAGACTTAAGTCTCACAAAATCCAAAACGGTTTAAAACAACTTCAACCCAAAATTCAACATAAATATAAATAGTTTGGGGGTAAACATTAAATAGCAAAATCCTTCCTCGCTCAGCATCCCGAACCAAATGCACCCATGCAGCATATTAATTGTACCTATCAACTGTACCCAAAACACAAATAGGTACAGGTTCCAGCGGGGGAACGACCCAAAACAAAAGAACGTCAGCAAAGCTGAGTAAAATATATTATATTGAAAACGTAAAACAATAATTATAATTTGTAGTAAACTGAAATCAGAGTTAAATATTATTGTCTCAATACCAAACCAAAAGTACTGTAAAACGGTAGTCAAAACCAAAGCCAACCAAAATATATTGTCTCCACCTGTGTGCCAAGGTCCTACCCTTTTGCACGATCTAGAGGTATGTACCACCTATGCTTAGCTAGACTTACTATAGTGCGCACTACTCACATTTGGGCAGTCAGTAGGATGAGGCTGGCAAAGGAGGAAGTCTAACTACCTAGCAAGTGGGGGCCGGAAACCCCACTTAACACAACTTGGGCCAGGAGTTCAGTTTCGAGATGAAATCCCAGGGACGTCTCAGACGCATCTTAACCTCATAGACCAACAGAGCTCCCAGAGTCTGTTATAACCACCAAAATTGTACCAAAATAATTCAATATATGACTTGTCACAAAGTTCCAATATCCAAAATATTACAAAAGTATCATAAAAATTCATCGTTGACAAAATAATTATAAAACCGTCTCAAAAATATAATTTAAACCGAACATGCTCTTTACTTAAAGGTGAAAAGGTCAAAACGTCCTTACCTCTCAAGACGGTCAATCCAAGCTACTATTATTCCAAAAAATCTTTCTCCTCGAACCCACAAACTACAAATAATATAAACTGGTTCCATTAATTAAACCAAATAATGTTAAGCCGACCTGAACTTCCATATCGACCTACTACTATAACTCGTCCGAATTCTCGTCTCATAATTAACCCCCCCCCCCCCCTAATTTGTATATAACTGTCTTTAATTGACGTAAATAGACATGTCCCAGAAGAAAAATCTAAATTAGCAATTGTCTTATAATTCCCACGGTAACCTTCCCAAATCACGCACTATCCTTACTTTATTAACTCTCGGCCTAATTACAAAGTTTATTCATTAATTAATGCATCATCATCCTAAACCTAGAGCTGAAAGACAATCTAAAACCCAAAACAGAGTACTAATGTCCTCAATACGACGACCCAAAATAATACTGCATTGTCGACCCTCCTTTCCACCACAAATCGATAATTAAGGACAATAGGATTACCCCAAACGATATTTACACCACACCCTTATATTTTAATCAGGTTGAGCAACTCATAAGCCCTACTCACAAAACTTGGTTTATATATATATATATAAAGAAAACGAATAAGGATCTTTAATCAAATTGATACTTACAGTTTTGATGAAAAAGATGTAAAAATCGAGTTGGTGTAGTCTCTTGATTTTCCGACGGCGGTTGATTGGTTGAAAATTAGGCAAAAGGGAAGAAGGAGGGCGTAAGAAGAATGTGCGGCAGACACTTAGAGTTTGAAAGACAATATGAATGAATGGAGAAGGGTGGTGTACGGAAATATATATATATATATATATATATATATATATATATATAGAAATTGCATCCGGTGAGTTGGTCTTCTTTAAATGAGTCCGTCCCGCAAATCACAGCCACATGATCAAATCACATGAATGGCTGAGATTCAATCTCAGCGTCATCTTCATCGAATATAATCTTACTGTTACAGTAACAGAACACTATTACAGTAACACAAATATCTTACTGTGACACTGTCACAGTAATAAGGAATTACAATAATAATGTCAGAGTAATACTGTTACAGTAACAGAACACTATTACAGTAACACAAAAATCTTACTGTGACAGCGTCACAGTTATAAGGAATTACAATAATAATGTCACAGTAATAATGTTACAGTAATATGAAATTAAAGAGTTATAAATATCTTACTGTGACACTGTCACAGTAATAAGGAATCACAGTATAATGTCACAGTAATAATGTCAAATTCATTTATCAATTGACACTACAAAATAACATCATCATGAGATTAACAATAACACTGTTACAGTAACAGAGCACTATTACAGTAACACAAATATCTTACTGTGACACTGTCACAGTAATAAAGAATTACAGTAATAATGTCACAGTAATAATATCACAGTAATATGGAATTAAAGAGTTATGATGTTTGTGTATGCAAAGGCCTTGTTACTCTTCCTTAATGACGTGGTCCAATCTCAGCCATTCAATCTTGTTTGATTGTGTGGTCCAGATTGAAAGGACGGACTCATCTAAAGAGAGAGACTCACCGGATCCTCACTCTATATATATATATATATAGAGAGAGAGAGAGAGAGGGGGGGATCAAGGGAGTCAACAACTCTTGGAGAGTTGCTTAGTGTTGATCCCCTCCATTCATTCATCCTAATATGGATGGTGGATGGATGGGGTTCAATTATTAAAAAAAAGACAATAAACTGACATAGCAGCAGTGGAGAAAGGGAAACATCCCCTCACCCAAATCAATCTTTACATTACTTCCCTCATACACTTCCCAATCCCCTCATTTTCAATTCATTTCTCAACTCAATTTATCTCTCTCTAACAAAACCCCAACAAATAATCACCATTAATAACTTCGACCACACCATTAATAACTCCGACCATACTCCGTCAACTACTCCGACCATACTCCGTCAACTACTCCGACCATACTGCGTTTTTAACCCAACATACATACTCCGTCAGTAACTTCGATCATCATACGAAGGTATCTTCGTCTTCATCTTCATGCTTCTTTTTCTTCATCATCTTCATATTCATATTCATATTCATATTCATCTTCATCTTCATCTTCATGCTTCTTTTTCTTCATCATCTTCATATTCATCTTCATCTTCATCTTCATGCTTCTTTTTATTTTTCTTTTTTTTTTGTATTTTTAAAATTATTCATCTTTATTATCCACAAAAAAAAAAGAACAACTTCATCTTTAAGATGAAATTTGAAGATGAAGTTGTTCTTTTTTTGTGGAATGAATGAATGTTGAAGATGAAGATTAACAAGTTATTTAGTGCGTAATGTTCTTACAAAATTGCAAGACCACACACTTTCAGTTGTATAGTCACACTCATTATGTTGTAGAATCACGCAGTTGTACGTTCATTGTAGTCACATATTCAGTTGTATAGTCACACTCATTATGATGTATAGTCACACTCTTTATGTTGTAGAATCACTCAGCTGTAGAATACCTTCACAATCATTTCATCTTCATGCTTGTTTTACTTTTCATACCTTTTTTTTGTATTTATAAAATTATTCATCTTCATTATCCAAAAAAAATGAAGATTAAATATGGATTAAAATGAATGTTGAATATGAATGAATGAGGATTGAATATTTAATGAATGTTATAATTTGTATAGTCACACAGTTGAAGCTGTAGACTACCACGTTATAACATATTAAGTGTGACTGTCTATCATATTAAGTGTGACTGTCACAACCACGTTATAACATAATACAACGTGTGACTGTCACAACCACGTTATAACATAATACAACGTGTGACTGTCTATCTTATTAAGTGTGACTACCACGTTATAACTGTGTGACTGTTCATCATATAGAGTGTGGTTGTGACATTACAACTGTATAACTTTTCAAATTAACAAACCAGACAAAAAAAATGGAATTCCAAATGCAAGATACCAAATATATATGTATGTACTCATCTTACCTCCTGCATGTTGAACAGAAATTTTCGACTGGACATTTTCGAGCACATACGAATCTTCAAGGAACAGCACCATTGGAGCATGGAGATGTAGAGGGTTTAGTTATTTTGCACCATTGGAGCATGGTTTCTTTATATTTATTATTGTTGGTATTTTGTATGGTTGTTATACTTATGATTGTTATATTTCTCAACAGTCGCTGTTGAGAAAGGTCACATTTCATTAAGGTTAGAGATGAATGCGTGCGTTGCAAGATTGATAGTGTGTAATATAGGGTTTCTTTTTATCACACAGTTGTATAGTCACAGAGATTATGTTGTATAGTCACACAGTTGAAGTTGTATAGTCATACTCGTTATATTGTAGGATCACAGTCATTATGTTGTAGGATCACACAGTTTATGTTGTATAGTCACACAGTTAAAGTTGTATAGTCACACTCATTATGATGTACAATCATGCAGTTGTAGAGTCATTGTATTGTAGAATCACACAAATTCTTGTAGTGATTAGTGTATGTAATCATCTTTGTTAATGATGATTGAAATATAAATAAGTACGAGTATAATTTAGTTGTATAGTCACAGAGATTATGTTGTACAGTCACACAGGTGGAAGGATAAGTGATTTTGCTATAGACCTCGCGTGATTAATTATGAAACCAGAAAATAGCGATGAAAATATATTTACATTGGACAAAGTCCATCCTTTACATATATATAGTACGTCAAACATAAAAACATTCTAACCCACCAAACATCATTTACACATAGTACGTTCATCCTAAAGCAAATATTTTATCTCACATAAACACACAAGAGCTTAACGATGGTCTCCGGTACGTGCGCAACAATACATTGTCCAATTACGTGGTCGGTTGTTGTATCTTCCACGACCTTCTTCTTCCCACCGCCCCTTTTACCAACATTCCTCTTTCCACCAGCTATTTCGCTGCAACAAAACACACAATCAATCTAAATCACACAACACAACTGAATATGTGACTACAAGCAATGACTCTACAACTGCATGATTGTACAACATAATGAGTGTGACTATACAACTTTGTGACTATACAACATAAACGGTGTGATCCTACAACATAACGAGTATGACTATACAACTTCAACAGCGTGACTATACAACATAATCTCTGTGACTATACAACTAAATTATACTTGTACTTATTTATACTTCAATCATCATTAGCAAAGATGATTACATACACTAATCACTGTAAGAATTTGTGTGATTCTACAATATAATGAGTGTGACTGTACAACCTAAAGTGTGTGACTACAAAACTGAAACCGTAAAATGGAAAATAAAAGCCATACAGTCAATTATTCTTCAATCATCATTATCAAAGTCACATTCATAATTAGAAAGATGATTATACATACGAATCAGAGCAAATTATTTAAACATTCATTAAATATTCAACTTTCTTTCATCCATATTCAACCTTCATTTTTTTTGTGAATAATGAAGATAAATAATATTATAAATACCAAAAAAAAGAAGGAATGAAAAATAAAACAAGCACGAGGATGAAGATGATTAATTATTTTAAAGATGCTCTAAAAAGATAAAAACAAATACCTGAAAATCATCGAGGTTCGGAAGTAGGGATTTGACGAACGTGGAAACTTGAACGTAGATAAAAAAATACCTGAAAAAAGTCACACACACTTTAAGTTGCACAGTCACACTCAGTATGTTGCACAGTCACACTCAGTATGTTGCACAGTCACACTCATTATGTTGTAGAATCACGCAGCTGTAGAATACCTTGGGATTAGGGTATCATGCATTTAACCATCTTCATTTTCATGCTTGTTTTATTTTTCATACCTTTTTTTTGTATTTATAAAATTATTCATCTTTACTATCCACAAAAAAAATGAAAGTTGAATATATATGGATGAATGAACGACTATGACTTTAAAAAAATGAAAATATCTAAACATTCATTAAATATTCAACATCCATTCATCCATATTCAACCTTCATTTTTTTTTGGATAATGAAGATGAATAATTTTATAAATACAAAAAAAAAAAGTATGAAAAATAAAACAAGCATGAAGATGAAGATGATTCAACGAATGATACCTTAATCCCAAGTATTCTACAGCTGCGTGATTCTACAACATAGCGAGTGTGACTATACAGCATAATGAGTATGACTATACAACTGAATATGTGACTACAATGAGTGTACAGCTGCGTGATTCTACAACATAATGAGTGTGACTATACATCATAATGAGTGTGACTTTGCAATTCTGGAAAAACATTACGCACTAAATGACTTGTTCATCTTCATCTTCATCTTCAAGCTCCATTCATCCCACAAAAAAAGAACAACTTCATCTTCAAACTTCATCTTAAAGATGAAGTTGTTCTTTTTTTTTAGATAATGAAGATGAATAATTTTATAAATACCAAAAAAAAGAAGATATGAAAAATAAAAAGAAGTTTGAAGATGATCGAAGATGAAGATGAGGATGAAGAAAAAGCTAAAAAAAAAATGAAGATGATAAAAATTTATGCATAAACATACCTTGGTATAATTATCCGTCATGTTGTGTTAAAAACGGAGTATGATCGGAGTTGTTGACGGAGTATGGTCGGAGCTTAAAACATCTAGGATTTGCCCAAATTGGGTTGTCATTTTTTTAATTAAGAAATTACTCTCATCAAGCTTTGTTTTCATAACTTCATGATCCCCCACCACTTTCTTGTTCTCATCTTTCAAATTCGCTAGTTCCTTTTCCATTTTTTGCATAGCCAAACTACCATTATTGTTAGATTCAACATTGAATCCTTCTTTCCTTAGCATAAAATTCAATCCAAATATGTCACTTCGTTTAACACCATATCCATAACCAAGTGGTCGTTTTGGGGTATCATCCCCATACATAAACTGGTTGAAAATTTCATCCTCAATTTCCACTTGAGACTTTTCACTTGACGGGTAAGTGGTCTTATGTATGTCAAGGTTGACATCAGCATCATCCTACAAATATAACTAAATTCACTTAAGACACCGTCTACTAATTAATTAAATAATTAGCAAAATGAACAACAAAAACGTGCCAATATTTACCAAAAACTCTTCCGTCAAAGTGTCTTTCACAAATGTCTCATCTTTCCTTCGATAAGTACTCTTAAACATCTCTAATGCACTAGGCTCCCTTGAATTCTTATCCTCCTGTTCATCAGTGTACCACAACAATAATTTATCTTAACAAGCTCTGCAATTTTATCCATTCATCATTATGTTCATCAGTGTACCACAACGACTCGTGAGAACGGTCAGCCGACAGCTCGACACGAGGGTCCGGTTAACACGGATTCGGCCGGCACGAGGGTCCGATGGACCCAAGGTCAGGTCGACTCGGGGTCTAGCCTACGCGAGGTCTGGCCAACCCGGGGTCTGGGTCCGGTGCCTAAGGACGACCCACATGCCTGGGGGGTCGGGCCTATATGTCTATCTTAGTCGGCCTACATGTCTCCCCCATTAAATGATATATTAACTCAAAACCAAAATAATTAAGAAAGATGAATGAATTCAATGTTTTATGAAAAATAACTGCTTTATTTTAATCATAAAACTGAAGAGGCGAAATAGGTCCCCATCTTCCATGTCACACTTAATAAAAAAACTAGAACACGATTTTTCCTATTTTGTTACCCAAACTATAGAAAAACTCCATTTAATATGATTTGGTGGAGTGACATCATCAGATCACTACGAGTTATCCTATAACCATGAAAGATGATACACTTACACGACGTGTATGACATTTCTCATACACGACCAATCATATTGCGCCACGCGTTTATTTTTGTTTAATCTAAGGTGGGGGTTAGTTAGTAATTTTACATGATTAGTTAATTCTTAACCTTAATCTAGTTAAGTCAAATTAGAAAAATTTTTATTTTTGTTTTTGTTTTACGCATTACAATTTTTCATATTATATATATATATTAAAAAAATATTAATTTTTTCGAAAATAATATAATTTTTGAAAATTTAAAGGTAAATTATCATAATTAATAAATTTATAAAATCTAGTTTTTATCTAATTTTTTATCTTAATAAATTAACTTTAAAACAAAAAATTACTTAAAATGAAAAAATGTACAATGCTTTAAAATTTTTACATAATAATAATACTCCTTATAGTAAACAATTAAGCTTTTCGACAATTTTACAGTAAATTAAAGAATATTATTCGATTACCAAATCAATATTTTTGAGAATATTTGGTAATATTTTCGTAATTCCTGTAGGAAAGATTTAGAAAATATAAAAAATTCGAAAATATATATGGAGTAATAAATATTTTGATAGATAAAATAATTTAGAAAATATAATCTTCCTAACAATATAATTATATATATTCTGAATATTTAATTATTTTCGCGGTATTATAAAGTATCTTATTACGGAGTATATACTATTAAACGAATTAGGCTTAAAACGTATATTAATATTATTATAATATAAACACTCAAATTAAAATTAAATCATTTATTATCTCTTTGATTGTAGAATGATTGGGTAAATTAACCAATTAATTTAACAAAGTAATACGGAGTATATTTAATTACAATGTGACCCATATAAGAAATATTTTCAATTAATATTCCATTCAATTCCATTCTTTTCTATATATGGAGTATCAAATCTTTTCGTGTAATCTTTTAAATATTTTTGTATAATCTTCTACGAATTATATATACATATATATAATTTTTATATTTATATAATTTTTTTTGGAACCGTATAATTTTGTTTATACATTAATTTTTTGTTAAACTTGTAATTTATAGTATATTAAAAGTCTGTATAACCTTATTTTAAATTTAATTAATGAAAACATTACTTTTAAATTTCGCTTTTTTATCGATTTTTTAATAATTAATTAGTACCATTAAAAAAATAAAAATAAAAAGATTATTTCAAAAAAAATGGATATACAATAATTCCTCCAAACAACTATGATTTTTCCATTTTTATTCAAATGTGAGGGATTAAAATAATAAGTGGAAAAATCATAGTGGTTTGATTAATTGAAAGTTGAACATAACAAAAAATCTATACACATTTGCTTTGAATAAAGATAATTATAAAAAAAATAAAAATATTAAAACTTTCTACAATTAACTTAACTACTCCATGATTTAGTAACAAATTAAATAAATGTGTGAAATTACTAATCTAACCCTAAACTAATCACCCAAGGTTAAAAATAATTTGACATATGGCACAATATGGTTGGCCGTGTATGAAATTCTCATACACACCGTGTAAGTGTAGCCTTAAAAAAATCTTTGTCTGAAAAATCCAATTTATCGGTCTCCTTAAAAAAATCAACTAATATTTTCATATTGGTTATGCCAATTTTTCCATGATAAACTCGAGATTATAATTGAATCAAAATAAAGACGCATAAATGATATGAACTGATCATATAAATATTATGCTAGAGGTTCTGATACCACTGATTATATATACCGGTGCGAAAGTGAAATTTCAGGAAACAATTTTCTAGCACCAATCCAAGAGCCCCGCGTGTTGCTCCTCTACTCGATCCACCACCCCTGTTAGAATCTCACGTCTGATAGGACGGAAGAGATAGAACGATTATCTCCCTTACTTTTGCCTGCTAGAACGGAAGAGAGAGAACAATTCTCTCTTTTACTTTTAAGGATGCTTGAGGCAATAAAGTGAACTAGCTTAGATTAGAGTTTTCTCCTTGGGTTAATTCTCAATCTCATAATGACTCATAGCTATCCATCAATCAATCAATCAATATATATATATATATATATATATATATATATATATTGATTTGTTTCACATTATGTGATGAATTTATTACATATAACAGTTGTAAAATTATCCCACATCGACAAATTATAATATGATGATGAAATTCTATATTATAAATAAAGTGTAATAATTCGTTTTTCGATATCTACCAAAAGTCTTTTGAATCTCAAAAAGAGTTCCTAAGACTATAAACCTTAAGTAATTATCTTTTGAATCTCAAAAAGAGTTCTAGGACTATAAACTTAAGTAATTATCGGCGATGAAATTTTATATTATAAAGAAGAGTAATCATTCGGTTTTAAATAAATATCGACCAAGAAAAACATTTAAATTATCCCACATCGAAAAATTATGATGGGGTGATGTAATTCTATATTATAAATAATAGTAATCATTCAATTTTAAATATTGACAAAAAAAACTTTTAACTCTTAAAAAAGCTTTTAATATATAAGACTACAAACTTAAAATTATTTTACATTGAAAAATTATGATGGAGTGATAAAATTCTATATTATAATCAAAAGTAAGGATGTGTTTTTTTTAGTTTTAAAAAAAGTTTTTAAGACTATAATCTTAAGTAATTATCATGAATTCTATATTATTAATAAGACTAATCATTTGTTCGTGATGAAAATTTATATTATAAATAAGAGTAATTATGTGTTCTTAGATATTAACCAAAACTCTTTTCAGTCTTAAAAATATACTCACTGTAAGCTTATAAAATTATCTCACATTCAAAAAATTATAAAGTTTCATCGAACAAAAATCTTTTGAGTCTTAAAAACGTTCTTAAGACTATACACTTAAGTAAAAAAAATTATAATAAGGTGAAGAAATTCTATATTATAAATAAGACATAATAATTCTTCCTTAAACATCAAACAACTTAAGTAATTCGCTCACATCGAAGAATTATGATGAGATCATGAATTTCTACTAAATAAGAGTAATAATTGTTTTCAAATATCAATCAATAATATTTTGAGTTTAAAAAAGGTCTTAATAAGATTACAAACTTAAAATCATCCCACATCGAAACAATTAAAATAAGGTACGGTGATGATTCTATATTATAAATAAGAAAACAAATTTTAGTTAAGTTATTCCACATCGACAAATTATAATAAAACGATGAATTTCTATATTATAAATAAGAATAAGCTAATTATTTGTTCTTAAATATCAACCAAAATCTTCTGAGTCTTAAAAACTCTTTAAGTTTATAAACTTAAGTAAATGATCTCATATCGAAAAATTATACTCCCTCTCTTTTGAGTTTTTAAAAACCAACAATATTTTGAGTTTCAAAAAAGGCCATAATAAGACTATTAACTTAAAATTATCCCACATTGAAACAATTAAAATAAGATACGGTGATAATTCTATATTATAAAAAAGGATACACATTTTAGTTAAATTATCCCACATCGACAAATTATAATCATTTCTATATTATAAATAATGGAGTACTCCGTAGTAATCATGTTGTGGACATGACATAGGTCCACCCCGACGCGGCGAAGCGCGGGTTTTGGGGAGGCGTAGAATTTCCATATGAGATGGATCGAATAGAATTTTAAATCGAAGTAGGAGTCGCCACCGAATTTTATGGTTATTCGGAACCATTCGAACCCACTCTATGTCGTAGTGGGCCATACTTAAAGCCTGGCCCATTTCCGATATCAGAGTTTATCGGGTTCGTCCCTTAGCATATTGATACCGATGCCGACTGGGCGGTTAATCGTATATTGAATGACTCTCGTTGCCAATGGATTCGGACATCCGGAAACCATGGTTCTGAGTAAGGGGTGAGGGTACGTGTTGGGAAGTTCAGCGAGAACACCCAACCCCGCCCGCACTTAGCGGCCTTTACTAAGATATCGTTCGGTTTTGTGTACACGCGTTAGTTCGACGATGAAATGATATGCAGAGATTATTTTCCTAAGACATGTGAGGAAAATGAATAAATGGGTTGCTAAGTCGTTTAATGCATGTTTAAACTAATATCGTCAAAGTTATTTTTAGCATGTGAAGTTCGTTTTAGTCTAATAAAACGATAAAAAGAAATAAGAGAAAAGTTGATGCTTTGTGTTCTCGGTATAGAGCTCGTCGGACGGTGGCTTAGACACGGGAGCGTCGAGATGATGTGGGTGAGTTAAGGTGTCGGTTTTTGGAGTGTTTTTGTGTGTGTATGAGGCGCGGGATCAGCCGGTTTGGAAGGGATCGGTTTCGTCGGATTTTTGGAATTACTTCGGGATTACGTCGGGACTTCGAATGTCGTTTTTTGGCTGCTGAAAACTTAGGATTTTCTCGGTATTTTCAGCCTGATTTTTTTCGTGTATTGAACCGTGTATCAACTGTCGAAGGGAGGGTCCTATTTATAGGAATTTCCCGACCTTGGTTTGGGAGAGTTTGAATACCGCTTAGGATAGGAAATGTAGGAATTCGAGGGAAATAAGAATTCTACTTTCTTGGCCAAGAAGAAAGGGATTTCGGCTGTTTGGAGGGTGCTTTGGCCGAGTGTTTTGCACTCGGTCCAGTGTTTGAGTCGGTTTATGAATAGGACTCCTGTTCGAGCTAGAATTACCGCTTGAGTAAGAAGCTGAGGAGTACGAGGATTCCGCTTTCTTGTGAGAGAAGAAAGAGAGGGAGACCGGCTGGTTGTGCATATTTGGCCGAGTGTTTGCACTCGGTTGGGTGTCTGAATCGGTTCTCGGCTAGGATTCCTACTCGGGATCGAATTCTACCTTAAACGGAATTGTTTATTATTTTGGGATATTTCCCACGGTACCCTCGAACTTTGACACATTACACATGGTACCCCTCATTTTAAGTTTGTTCCTATGGTAACCTTGTATTTTGCGTTTAGTGTCCATGGTACCCCTGATCAATTTTCCGTCATAACGGTGTTAAAAGTTAGTTTAGTTAAAGTGATTAATTTTAATTTTTTAGTGAAATTAGTTAGAAAATTAATGAAATTCAAATTAAAATAGTTGAAAATTGAGGAAATGCCCATGGTACCTCTATGTTTTCAATATTTTAACCATGGTACCATTGTATTTTCAATCTTTTGTCCATGGTACCCTTGTGGTTTCAATTATTTGTGCATGGTACCCTTGAATGAATTGTAACCACAAGGGTACCATGGACAAAGAATTTAAAATTTAAGGGTACCATGGCTAAAACATTGAAAACACAGGGTACCATGGACATTCCCTTAAGTTTCAATTATTTTAACTAGAAGTTCATTAATTGTCCTACCTAATTTTTCCTCTGAAACAAATAAATCACTTTAACTAAACTAACTTTAACGCCGTTATTACAGAAAATTGATCAGGGGTACCATGGGCACTAAACACAAAACACAAGGTTACCATAGGAACAAACTTAAAATGAGGGGTACCATGTGTAATGTGTCAAAGTTCGAGGGTACCGTGGGAAATATCCGTATTATTTTTGTATGGCTGATTTTTTGGTGTTTGAGTCCGAATCAAACCGTGTAGTGTCACGGCCAGCTCGTGTGACTCGGGAAAAAAATATCTTTGACCGGGTTTGACTCGGTCGCTAAAAGACGGTTTTACCCCTGGTGACGGTTTCGACCCAAATTAGTGTTATTCGACTCGAAACGACCCACTGGGCCTGGATTTGAGGTCCGTTTTGTGAGATTTGTACTCCTTAAAATGTCTAAACCAAATGTCCATGATTACAAGCCCATATCCGAGTCTGTCAAAGCACGTTTACGTCCTATCATCATCGGGTGTTTGGCGGGAACTACTATAGACACCTAGCGGTCAAAATGTGGGTGTCTACAGAGCCCCCACTCTGACTGAGGCTTGGACAAGGCAAAAGTCAGAGTAGCCACCAGGTCAATCAAGGATTAAAACCTGGCAGCCTTCCGATCGGGTCGTTTAGGGTCCATTAGACCTGCGTAAAGGGCTCGCCAGCCATAGAATAGAAATCATACCTGAGTTGATGTTGATAGTGTCGCGGGAGCTTGCCTAGGAAGCTATAGGTATACCTGTTTGCAGATAAGTCTTAGAATTGCGCAGAAGTTTTCCACTAGGGAACTTGGAATTCCTGGGGAGTCTTGAGTGTACCTGTATGCTGACATAATTTGTATGTAACATTTAGGCGAAACACTGACTCGTGCTGGGGAAGAGGATTTTTCGAAAATTTTGAAAGTGAAAAAAAGGCTGAAATTTTTTTGAAAAGTTTGGAAATAAGGATGCTTAGGATGACTTTGATTCCTAATCGGATTCTGACACGGATATTTGGAATTTCCTTGTATGCCTAAACGAAGGAGGAAAATTGGTAGAATCCTATTCCTGTGATGACTGGGAGAGGGATATTCTCTATTATAAATAGAGAGCTTTGGCTCCTTTATTTTTCATATTTCCCACCCAAATCCTTTCTCTTATCTCAAGATCCCTTAGACTCTTTAGGATAAAATAAAAGAAACTATTCTTGCGATGGGTATTGACCACTTGACCGCAATGCTTCATGCGTGGGCCCAGGATTTTCGAGATGAAGACAGAGTTCAATTAACTCAAATGGGAATTGTGGCTTTATTCCCACTCCAACGACTTAGGGTAGATTTGCACTTTCTTGATGCTTGCTTATCCTTTTGGGATACTACCTTTCACGTTTTTGCATTTCCTTGGGGAGAAGTATGTCCTCTTCCTGAAGAGATAGCAGCTATTGGAGGGTGGTGCCCTAATGCTCGTCCTGCTATTCCCCCATTCTATCCCGATCCAAGGAGGAGGTTGAGGGATTTTCTAGGGTTGTCACATGCTGAGACAGCCCGTATGGTGAAAGGAAATTCAGTTTCCTTATTTGACCTGGCTGACAAATTTATGAACCCAGTGGGTGAAAGAATTACTCCTACCCATAGGCGTAGGGCCTTTGCTTTTTGTATGCTGCATAGGTACGCCATTGAAGGTCGAATGGATGCGGACTCATGCTTAGGTGAGATCAGGCTGATCAGCATAGTTGATCAGATGGAGACAGGCCACAGCCCAGCTTGGCTGATAACTGGGGAGATTATTATGGGTCTTGACGCTAGGAGGCTTGAACCAAATCAACCATTGACAGGGAGCATTCGTCTTTTGCAGGTATTTAATCTTTTTCCTCGAATAATTGCCCGATTTTCCTGATTTTTCCCGAAATCTCCAATTCTCCGTTTTTTTCGAATTTTTCGATTTTGCCGAATTTTTCGAAATTTTACGAAAATTCTTAATTTTTGAATTTTTTTGATTTTGTCGATTTTTCCGGTAATCCCGGATTTTTTTGGATTTTTTTGAATTTTTTGATTTTTCGAAAGTTTTTGACTTTTCGAAAATTTTGCAGGGTTATTCGAGCGTCTATCGATCATGGAGCCCCCGGTGAATGTACCCAAATATCGGAGCAATCAGATTGGCTCAAGATCTCGCCGAATAAGACCAAGTCATCCCGTAACTCAAAAATTTTGGGATGAAGAGCTAACATTTCATGGTGGGCCTTTGATCCGGTGGAATGTCATTTGGTGGTTCCTTTCGAGGCTGACGGGGTTAGCTAAGAGAGACAAAGCCCGTTATTTGGTGATTTTGTCTTTGGACTGGACTGTCCATATTTACCCGGATCGTATCTTAAGACAGTTCGGTTCGTTTCAGGAGATCCCTGAGACTGAGGCAATAATTAGCGTTTCGATCCAATTGACGGACGCTATGTGTGACACGTGGCTACAGCGCTGGTTCACCCGTGTCATATGGACCATTCCTCGCCCTTGTCAAACCACTTGGGTTTCTGAATCATATTGCAAATGGACTTCTGAAGAATCGCAGGAGGCCCGTAAAGCTTTGAAAACCGAAGAAGCCCTTGATTTGGCCCGTCGAGAATCGGCCAAAAATAATAGGCGGTTCTTCGAGGAGACTCCCATTACCTTTGCTGAATCTGGGTTGGATTCCAAGTCAAAACCTAAGACTCAGACTAATGAGACTGGTGCTAGTGATTTGGACGGAAGACTCGGGCCGAGGATGGCGGTCCGAGATAGGCTAGGCCCGCGTGACAACGAGGTGACCGGGGAGTCGAGTTCGAAGAAACGAGCCCGAGCTAAGGAGGTTCCCTTGGTGATTAGGGAGCGTTCACCTCCACCTCGACGCCGATGGACCGAAAAGGAGGCTAAGGGCAAAGGAAAGGGAAAAATGCCCTAGTTTTTATTATTTAAGTATTAATACTATTTATTTTGTGATGATATTTTTTTTTTTTTGATTTTTTGTAATTTTATTATTTTTCTTATTTTTGAAATAAAGAAAGGTTTATTAAAGAACCGTTCCTGTTTTTTTTTCGATTGCAGTGGTTGCGTCCTTTTGAGGGGCTGCCTACGTATCCATAATAAATGGAATCAAACCAAACGTAGTTCAGACTGAATTAATTTGCAATTTCGAAATACATCAAGACTATTGGTTCAAGATGTTTGAAACAGTAAAATGAATAATTCTAGCTTTTGACTTGTCTTTAAAAGTTTGAAAAAAAAAAATGTCTTTTTTTTTTTTTTTAAAACTTTTGCAAATGACATTGAGAGAGGTGGGTTAAGGATAGTAGCGCTTCAGCTGGTCCAGGTTAGTTGGGTTGACAAACTCGTTCCCGTCCAGATCCGTTAGCATTACCGCTCCACCTGATAGAATCTTCTTTACCAGATATGGCCCAGCCCAGTTAGGTTTGAACTTTCCCCTTGGGTCCACTGGTAATAATGCTCGAACCGATTTGAGGACCAAATCTCCTTCTTTGATGTTCCTGGGCCTCACCCTCTTGTTGAAAGCCCGCTGGATTCTCTTTTGATATATTTGAATATTATTGAGGGCACGAGATCGTCGTTCATCTAAAAGGACTAGCGAGTCATATCGTGCTTGAACCCAATCAGCTTCAGGTACTTGGCTTTCAAGTAGGATTCTGAGTGATGGTACTTCCAATTCAACAGGTTGGACTGCTTCCATGCCGTATGTAAGGTAATACGGTGTTGCCCCGGTCGCAGTACGAATCGAGGTTCGGTATCCCCAAAGAGCAAATGGTATTTTGTCGGGCCAGTCCCGATAATTATCAGCCATCTTTTTGAGTATGGTGACAATTGTTTTATTAGCCGCTTCTACCGCTCCATTGGTTTGGGGTCGGTAGGGTGAAGATGTGTGCCTTTGAATCTTGTATTTGGTTAGCAAGGCTGCTGTTTCGGCTTGGAAATGAGTCCCGTGGTCACTGATGAACTCATGGGGAATTCCATACCGGCATATTATCTTATTTTGAATGAACTTGGCGACATGGCTAGCGTTGAGAATACGATAGGATTCAACCTCGACCCATTTTGGTGAAATAGTCGATTGCTACCAAAATGAAGCAGTGTCCTCCGGTTCCCGAGGGGTTTATCTTCCCAATTATGTCGATTCCCCAGGTTGAAAATGGCCATGGTGATGTCATGGTGTATAGCAAGGATGGCGGCATATGCTGTACATTGGCAAAAATTTGACAATTATGGCAATGTCTAACGTATAGCTGACAATCGGTTTCCATGCTATTCCAGTAGTAACCAAGCGTCATGATCTTCCGGACCAGCATCTGGGCGTTCATGTGTGGACCGCATTCACCATCATGGACTTCAGCCATAACTTTTTCGGCGTTGGTTTTGTCGATACATCGAAGGAGAGCCCCCTGTGCTGTCTTTTTGTAGAGTTGCCCATCGTCAGTGCGGATGAACTGGGTTGCCAGTCTTCGCAGAGCCTTTTTGGCTCGGTTGTCAACTCCGGGCGGATATTCCCCGGTTGCTAGGTATGTCAGCACAGCTTGATACCATGGCTCAGGATCGGGTATCTCAACTTCTTCGATGTCGTGGATATAAGCTGGCTCGGATCGTCTTTCGACACAGATCGGCATATTGGTCATATGATCGGGAATGTTTAGTAAAGACGCCAGTTTTGAGAGTGCATCTGCGAACTGGTTTTCTTCCCGAGGTAGGTATATATATTCTACCTTGTGGAATTGTTTCTCGAGATCCCGTACTCGTGCCTGGTAGGCCACGAGATTAGCATTTCGAGTCTTCCATTTTTGAAGTGCTTGATTAATGACCAAAGATGAATCACCATGTACTCGGAGGTTTGTGACCCCTAAGTCGGCGGCGGCTTGTAGCCCGTGGATACATGCTTCATACTCAGCGGCGTTGTTAGTGACGTCAAAGTCTAGCTTGATTGATACTGGGGTATGTTCCCCTTTTGGTGAGATTAGAAGAATTCCGACTCCAAATCCTCGAAAATTGGATGCCCCGTCAAAGTACAAATCCCATGCTTCGGTATCAGTGTGGAAAATGTCTTCGTCTGGGAAGGACCAAGTGTCGATGTGTCCTTCCTCGGTTATGGGACTGTCAGCGAGAAATTCGGCTACTACTCGTCCTTTGATGGCTTTCAGTGGTACGAATTTTAGGTCGAATTCTGCCAACATCAGGGTCCATCTTGATATCCTGCCGTTGAGGATGGGTTTTTCGAAGAGGTATTTGATTGGATCCATTCTGGATAACACCTGCACCTCGTGGCTAAGCATGTAATGCCGGAGCTTCTTAGTGGCCCAGACCAAGGCTAAACACGTCTTTTCGAGCATGGTGTACTTACACTCGTACTCTAAAAACTTCTTGCTGATGTAGTAAATGGCTCGTTCTTCGGAATTGACCGTTTGAGCTAGCATAGCCCCCATGGCTGTCTCTGTCGTGGTTAGGTAAAGTGACAGGGGCAAGCCGTGCTGAGGTGGCATTAGGACCGGTGGTGAGGCCAAAATTTCCTTGATTCTATCGAAGGCTGCTTGACATTTGTCGTCCCATAGTAACCGTTCTCCTATTTTCAGCTTCTTGAAGATCGGTTCACACACCATGGTTAGCTTTGAGATGAACCTACTGATATATTGGACTTTTCCGAGAAACCCTCTTATCTCTTTTTCGGTTTTAGGGGGTCGCATCTCGGTGATGGCCTTGATTTTGGCTGGATCGACTTCTATACCTCGTTGGCTGACGATATGACCCAATAATTTGCCAGATGTTACCCCGAAACTGCATTTCTGAGGGTTTAGCCTCATGTTGTATTTGCGTAGTCGGGTGAAGAATTTTCTCAGGGCGGTGATGTGACCGTCCCTGTCTTTGGATTTGACGATCATGTCGTCCACATAGACTTCCACTTCCTTATGCATCATGTCATGCAATAAAGTCGTGGCGGTTCGTTGGTAGGTGGCCCCGGCATTGATGAGACCAAATGGCATAACTGTATAGCAATAAGTACCCCAAGGTGTGATGAAGGTGGTCTTATCCATATCTTCTTCTGCCATTTTTATCTGATTGTACCCCGCATACCCGTCCATAAATGATAGAAGGGCATGATCCGCTGTGTTGTCCACCAGTATATCGATGTGTGGTAACGGAAAATCGTCTTTCGGACTTGCCTTGTTAAGATCCCGAAAGTCTACACAGACACGAACCTTACCGTCCTTTTTAGGGACTGGTACTATATTTGCAACCCAATCCGGATACTCGGAGACTCGTATGAACCCAGCCTTGAATTGTTTGTCTACTTCCTCCTTGACTTTGAGGGACCATTCGGGTCTCATGCGTCGGAGTTTTTGTTTAACCGGCTTGAACCCCTCCTTGATCGGTATATGGTGCTCGGCTATTTCGCGATCAATCCCCGGCATATCCTTGTAGGACCATGCGAAGATGTCTTTGAATTCTTGAAGGAGAACTATGAATTGTTGTTTCTCCTCGGGATCTAAGGATAGTCCTATCTTAAGCATCTGAGGTTCTAAGGTTGTTCCCACGTTGATGGATTCGGTGTCTTCGATTACCGGATTGCGGGATTCCCTTTGCTCTAGTTGCTCGATTAGATGTGGGGGTAGAGATACCTGTTCGTCGGGTTTCTCAATGTCATTGCACGTAAAATTTTTGAAATTTTGAAAATGAGACAAGTCGTAAGCAGAACGGTTGTTATTATTGATCATGAATTGAGAAAAGAGCTCGAAAAGAGCGGCCATCTGATCACTAGTCAGTGGCGGGATAGGTAGGGTGCCCGGGACAGACCCCGAGGCACCAGAAGTGGCTAAAGGAGGAGGGGGAGTTACAGGATTGACCCTAGCACCAGACTTACTAGACTCAAACTTAGACTCTGACTCGGACTCTGACTCAGACTCAGACTCAGATTCTGGCATCTCTCCTTCTCCTGTGATCAGCTTGTAAGTTTTTCCTTGACTGTCAGTCCATTTGACAGTCTTCCTCCAAGCTTTGGTTCCGGACCCGACTTCCGAGATTAGCTTGGACGGATCGAAGGTGCGACTGCGGAGTATGAGGCTGACTAGCTCTTCCTTCGGGGTTGGAACTGCGAGTTCTTCTCCAAAAAGTAACCCTAGTGCGGGCTCGGCATTCTTAGCATCTTCAGATTGGATGAGAGCGAAGATGTCGTCTGGTATGTAGTTGCAGTCCTGGGCCAAGTGGGTCCCAGGGCGTGTGGGCCGATATAGGCCGGTCTGAGCGGTCTCGAATACTGGAGTGACGAAGGTGACCTTACTGGTTCCAGTCTGGCCCATGTTTTCTGGGGTTAGGGTGTAGCCCAAACCTGTCTGAGTCCTCCCATTGTTCAGAACTTCGAGAATTTTTCCTGCGGGGAGATCGGGCCTTGAGGTAACCCCTGGTAGAAAGCCCAGATTCTGTAACATTCGGTCTAGGGGGACGGTGAAGTAAGGACGGAAGAGATGATCTTCTTCGATGGCTCCTATGAAATCGAACCCCCATAGATCGGTGCGTCCCGAGGTGTTGCAATTAGCCACAGTCATAGGTGTGGCTTCTATAGTGATGACGGTGTCACGCAAAGGCAACTTGATTTTTCGATGTAAAGTGGAGGACACGGCCCTGGTTGCATGGATCCAAGGTCTTCCTAGAAGAAGGTTGAAGGAAGAAGTCACGTCAATCACTTGAAATTCCAGCTCTTTCTCTATCGGGCCCGTTATGATAGTGAGTTTCGTGGCTCCGGCCACTGACTTTGGACTTCCGTCAAAAGCCTGAATAGTTTGAGCTGTTGGAATATAGTCGGCCTCGGTGATGCCGAGGGCTTTGGCGGTCCTTAAGGGAAGGACGTTGACTGATGACCCGTCGTCAATTAGGGTCATGGGTAGGTACTTTCCTCGACAGATAACTGTGATGTAGAGGGCCATGTTGTGGGCTGGCCCGAATGGTGGTAGATCAGCGTTGGAGAAGGTAATCAGTGGGCCTTCTTCTATGGATCTGCTTTTTAGGTGGGGTAGGACTGTGGCTACCATTTCGGCTGGAGTAGCCATAGAGTCGATTTTGACCTGATCGAGGGCCTTAGTGAGTGCCTCTCGATGTTCTTGAGAGCTAACTAGGAGTTGCCATATAGAGAGGTCAACTCGAGTTTTGCTTAGCTGTTTCACAAGAGCCTTTTCAGGAGTTGGTTCTTCCGGAGCGGGCTCTACTTTGAGTGGTTCGGCAATGATGAGGGCTTGACTAGTGGCTAAGGCTTTGGACTTAATCTTCTGAATCTCCTCGGGTGTGATGGGGACAGCTTCCCCTTTGGTGAGGTAGACATCATCTTCGTCATCGCACCAGATCCCGTTTATTTGTGGGATAAATGGAGAAATAAGGTGTGAGCAATCCACTACTTCCCCTGAAAAGATGGCGTGAGTGGCCAATGAGTTGTCTTTGTTGTTGGGCTTACCCCCGGGTAAAGGGATTTTCCCGCTTTCAATGAGATCTTGGATAAGGTGCTTCAGTTTCCAACATTTCTCGGTATCGTGCCCCTTACCACGATGATAGTGACAGTAGGCCTGGAGGTTGTAGGCCTTAGAGCGACGTTCGACCGGGATATCGGGTGTTGGGCCTATCGGAGTGATAAGGCCTTTTGATGATAGTCTTTGAAGGGCGTTTTCATAGGTAGTGCCTATGTCGGTGAATACCCGGGGAGTAGTAGTCTTCTGGGATGAGGTATCGAGTGCATTTACCTCGTCGAAAATGCTACGAGCGGCAGCAGTAGTAGCGGGCTTGCTCGTTGATGAACTGGCCCCTTGGTATCCCTTAGTGGAGGCCTTAGTGAGGCTTTCCAATCTTAAATCATCCTCGATTCTTGTTCCCATTTCAGTCAGGACCGCGAAACTAGGTATGATGGCGTACCGGAGATGGACCCGGTAAGCTGGAAGTAGGTTCTTGACAAAGGCTTCAACCAGCACCTTTTCACTGGGCTTATCGACCATTTTGACGCTTTCAGCCCTCCAGCGTTGAAGGTATTTTGTGAATCCCTCCTTAGGTTCCTGGGCCATTACTTCCAGGGTGCGCATAGTGGTTTGGATCTCCGTATTGTCGGCGTAGTTCCGAGCGAATTCCGTTGCCACGTCGTCCCAAGTTTTGTATTTCTTGGGGTCGAGCCGGTAGTACCAGGCTCTTGGGTGCTTCTCGAGAGAAGAAGCGAATAGGTGCTTGAACATGTTGGACTTGACCCCTTTGAGGGCCATGAACTCCTTGAAAGCCCGGATGTGGTGGACCGGGTCTTCGGTACCCTCGAACATCGGTAAACCCGTCAGATTGAGGTTCGTGGGTAGTTCATCGGTCAATGGGGTGTAAATCCTAGCATTCTCCGTATGGATGGAGCTTTGGGTTGTCAAGTGGACCTGTTCTTGCAGTTTGAGGACTGCACTGGCTAAAGCGGCTAGAGGCCCGTCATCGTCGATCGAAGCGTTGGGGGTTCCCTGTTCTACGGCACTAACCCGGGTAATGATGGCGATCTGGTCTTCCCGCATCTTTCTCAGTTGGTCTTGGATTTGGGCCAACGAGGCGGTCAATTCATCTATGGCTTTTTGCGTCATGGCTCGAGTGTGGGGTGACCTGTCTGTAAGGGCACCGCGTAATCAGTATCTGACCCAGATCTTATTAGAATCAAAAGTACATCCCGAGCAAGAAAAAGACTAGACTAAAAGGAAAACCGGAGACTGACTTGTAAATGGATGACACGTGAGTGGTGGGCCTTCCTTAGGATTCGGCAGAGTGGGCCTAGTCCTGTTCTAAGGAAGGTCTACGTGAGAAATCCCCAGGCTTTAGACTCTAGTGTGTAAACGGGCTTCCCTTTCTAGGAGTTAGTCCTACGAAGGTGGGCCGTGCCTTGACAAGTAAGGCGGACTGGGATGGGGTGGAAACCCGTGATATAAGATCGACGGAGTTTCGACGCTATAGACTCTTACAACCTATGACAAGACCCGACACTGCTAAATACGGGAAGTCCTAAGCGGAAGAGGGTTTTGAAAAGAGAAATGGGATTTGAAAACCGAGCAAAGTCGGATTGGAAGGCCCGATTTTTTTGGAAAACCGAGAAAAGGGGTTTATCGGGCCGAGATTTCGGGCTTTTTTTTTGAAAAGGTTTGGATAGCATACCGGCTAAAAATAGGCTATTTTGAGTCAAAAATCATAAGTCCTAAATTCGGCAGCTTTCCGGGTTTTGAAAAAGTAGATGGGTTTGAAAAGATGCAAGTTTTTTTTTTTTTGAAAATGACGGTTTTTGAAAAGACCGAAAAGGATCAAGTAGCATGTAGTCATAGAATCAGTATAACGACGCCATGTATGCTCTTAGTCTAAGTCTCGGTCGGTCAAAGAGGGTCTATACCAACAACGATCGCATTCTCGTACTGAGGACGGACTCCCTAAGCCGAGTTGGTCTTAGGACATGCCGCAAAGGCTAAACGAGTTCCGCGATCGAAGTCTTTAGTGCACCCTAGTGGGAATGCACCGTGGTATAGTGGGACGTCGGTCACAAGTAACCGGCCCGGGATAGAACGGGGTTATGCATGAATCATTGAACTAAAACGTGTACATTACTAATCGAACGATTTCTTTTCGAGTCTCACCCTGAGGATGCCGATGGTAAGTGACACATCAGTTAATCCCCAGCGGAGTCGCCAAATTGTGGACATGACATAGGTCCACCCCGACGCGGCGAAGCGCGGGTTTTGGGGAGGCGTAGAATTTCCATATGAGATGGATCGAATAGAATTTTAAATCGAAGTAGGAGTCGCCACCGAATTTTATGGTTATTCGGAACCATTCGAACCCACTCTATGTCGTAGTGGGCCATACTTAAAGCCTGACCCATTTCCGATGTCAGAGTTTATCGGGTTCGTCCCTTAGCATATTGATACCGATGCCGACTGGGCGGTTAATCGTATATTGAATGACTCTCGTTGCCAATGGATTCGGACATCCGGAAACCATGGTTCTGAGTAAGGGGTGAGGGTACGTGTTGGGAAGTTCAGCGAGAACACCCAACCCCGCCCGCACTTAGCGGCCTTTACTAAGATATCGTTCGGTTTTGTGTACACGCGTTAGTTCGACGATGAAATGATATGCAGAGATTATTTTCCTAAGACATGTGAGGAAAATGAATAAATGGGTTGCTAAGTCGTTTAATGCATGTTTAAACTAATATCGTCAAAGTTATTTTTAGCATGTGAAGTTCGTTTTAGTCTAATAAAACGATAAAAAGAAATAAGAGAAAAGTTGATGCTTTGTGTTCTCGGTATAGAGCTCGTCGGACGGTGGCTTAGACACGGGAGCGTCGAGATGATGTGGGTGAGTTAAGGTGTCGGTTTTTGGAGTGTTTTTGTGTGTGTATGAGGCGCGGGATCGGCCGGTTTGGAAGGGATCGGTTTCGTCGGATTTTTGGAATTACTTCGGGATTACGTCGGGACTTCGAATGTCGTTTTTTGGCTGCTGAAAACTTAGGATTTTCTCGGTATTTTCAGCCTGATTTTTTTCGTGTATTGAACCGTGTATCAACTGTCGAAGGGAGGGTCCTATTTATAGGAATTTCCCGACCTTGGTTTGGGAGAGTTTGAATACCGCTTAGGATAGGAAATGTAGGAATTCGAGGGAAATAAGAATTCTACTTTCTTGGCCAAGAAGAAAGGGATTTCGGCTGTTTGGAGGGTGCTTTGGCCGAGTGTTTTGCACTCGGTCCAGTGTTTGAGTCGGTTTATGAATAGGACTCCTGTTCGAGCTAGAATTACCGCTTGAGTAAGAAGCTGAGGAGTACGAGGATTCCGCTTTCTTGTGAGAGAAGAAAGAGAGGGAGACCGGCTGGTTGTGCATATTTGGCCGAGTGTTTGCACTCGGTTGGGTGTCTGAATCGGTTCTCGGCTAGGATTCCTACTCGGGATCGAATTCTACCTTAAACGGAATTGTTTATTATTTTTGTATGGCTGATTTTTTGGTGTTTGAGTCCGAATCAAACCGTGTAGTGTCACGGCCAGCTCGTGTGACTCGGGAAAAAAATATCTTTGACCGGGTTTGACTCGGTCGCTAAAAGACGGTTTTACCCCTGGTGACGGTTTCGACCCAAATTAGTGTTATTCGACTCGAAACGACCCACTGGGCCTGGATTTGAGGTCCGTTTTGTGAGATTTGTACTCCTTAAAATGTCTAAACCAAATGTCCATGATTACAAGCCCATATCCGAGTCTGTCAAAGCACGTTTACGTCCTATCATCATCGGGTGTTTGGCGGGAACTACTATAGACACCTAGCGGTCAAAATGTGGGTGTCTACACATGTGCTCTTAGATAAACCAAAAATCTTTTGAGTCTTAAAATATATATTAAGACTATAAACTTAAGTAAAACTATCCACATTCGAAAAATTATAAAGTTTCATCAAACATAAATCTTTTGAGTCTTAAAAAAGTTGTTAAGACTATACACTTAAATAAAAAAAAATTATAATAAGGTGATAGAATTCTATATTATAAATAAATGATGGTGGGGATCGCCGTGGGTCCCGCCACCAAAAGAGTCCAACTAAACCTAACGGGTAGCTAGGGTAAGTCAGGTCGAGTCCACGGGGACGAAAGTAGGTATCTAGACTAGGGTCAACTCACAAATAAGACTAAATTACCAACACAACACAAAGGGAGACTAACTAACAAGAATTGATTAACTATGATGATTGGAGGAGATGGAAGTGGACTAACAATGAACTATGTATAACATGAACTAATTGAACAACTAGAACTAAAACAACCAACTAACTAGATAAATATATGCTAACAAGATGGAGAAATCAAATAGTGAAAAGGTAGGGTTAGTTTGGGTTCATAAGTGTAGTAGGATAGTTAGGAAATCGAGGGTGTAAGCTTCACCTAGTTACTAAGGTCGGTCCGTGCTCTCGCGTCAAAGAAAAAACCCGAATACTCATGCAAGATGCTACCCAATACACAAGGATTCAATCACAAATCAACCACACAATGAGAAGAGGAAAACTAGCATGAGAAGGATGGTCAATTCTACTCAAACAAGCAATTCAACAAACACATAGAGTGCTCAACATGTGACTAGTAACAAAGGATCCATCTTTACTCCTAATCAAGCCCTAATCATCCATAATCCACACTTAATCCCCCTACTAACCCCACAATAAGTCTACTCACACATAATCAAACTAACAATATCATAAACAAGTGAATTCAACACAAACATCCAAACATTCATTATGAACTAACAAGAACAATGAACAATATGTAAAGATTAAAACTTGAGTAAATAAAAAAGGATTGAGAGAAAAGAGAATAAGAAGATTATACCAACTAACAAGAGGATGAAAAGATGAGAACTTGTATTAAAAGAACACCCAAAAATCTCCACCAAAAGTTGTCAAGATTGGATGGATTCTTCAAGAGATCCTTAATACAAGATTAACTAACTAAATTAAGCTAAGACTAACAATGATTAAGAAAAGATTAATGTAAACTAAGCTAAGGATGAAGAGAGTCTAATTAGGGTTTAAAATCATGTAGAGTAATGTAATGTGCTTAAACAATACAAAGGGAGGGTATTTATATGGGTTCACGAGCAAAGGAATTGAAAAGAAGTGACGCGGGCTGTGCTGGGTCCATCCCGGTCGGAATGAGGGTGGTCCCGGTCGGGATGGCCCTCCAGAAGCGCAGCTTTCCTTTGCACTTCATCCCGGTCGTGATGGATGCGATCCCGACCGGGATGGGTCTTGTAGGCCTCCAATATGATCTCAAGGGTCCCTACTTGCTCCTCATAGGCTTCTCATTGATTCTCGGTGCTCGGGATTGGGTCCCGAGGGCTCGGGAATGGGACCCAAGGGCTCGGGATCGAGTCTAAGCTACCGGGTGATCGTCGCTTCTCTTCGTTGGCTCCAAATATATTGGAAACGAGTCGGAATCATTCCACCTCTCCAAGATTGGTCTTAGAAACCTAAAATGAACTAGAAGAAGCGTAAGTAGTCAAGAAACCGCTCCAAAGAGCGATTTCACAAGAGAAACCGGGACCAAACACAAGGAAAAAACACTACAAAACACACTTATCAATAAAACTAATAAAAAAAATTCTTAGACATCAACCAACTTAAAAGCAATTCTCCCACATCGAATTCTCCCACATCGAAAGATTATGATGAGGTTATGAATTTCTACAAAATAAAAGTAATCATTGTTTTTAAATATCAACCAACAAAAAAACTTTTGTTTTTTTAAAAAACTATGATGAAATTCTATATCATTTTTTTAAAATTACGATGAGGTCATGAATTTGTAGTCTTTTTATTTGTTTTTAAAAAAACTTTTGAGTTAAAAAAAGGTGTTAATAAGACTACAAACTTAAAATTATCCCAGCTCGTAACAATTAAAATAAGTTACGGTGATGATTCTATATTATAAACAAGACTACAAATTTTAGTTAAATTATCCCAGATCGAAAAATTATAATAAGGTGATGAAATTCTATATTATAAATAAGACTAATTATTTATTCTTAGATATCAATCAAAATCTTTTGAGTCTTAAAAAACACTTAAGACTAAACTTAAAAGTAATTATCCCACATCGAAAAATTATACCCCTTCTCTTTTGAGTCTTAAAAACACTCTTAAGCTATAAACTTTTATTTATATAATAGAATTTCATCGTATTATCATACTCTCTTCGTCTATGACCTTAATATTTGTGAGGGTAATTTTAATGAAATGAGGCAAAAAATAGTGACCGAAGAGAGTATGATAATACGATGGAATTTTATTATATAAATAAAAATAATAATTTCTCCAAATTATGATGAGGTGATGTAAATTTATACTATAAATAAGACTAATCATTCGTCCTTAGATATCAACAAAAAAACTTTTTAGTCTTTAAAAAATTATAATGAGGTGATAGAATTATATGTAATCTTTCGTTCTTAAATATTAACCAACAATCTTTTGAGACTAAAAAAAAGTTCCTAAAACTAAGACTATATAGTTAAAGTATATTTATCCCACATCGAAAAATTAAGATGGGTTGATGAAATTCTATATATTATAGATAAGTATAATCATTCGTCTATAAATAAAAGTTCTTAATTAGACTATATCTAAACTTAAATAAATTTAAGTAAAATTATCCCACATCGAAAAATTATAATAAGGTGATTTTTTAATTATATAAATAACAGTAATCATTTATCCAAAATATATAATAAGATGATCAAATTCGATTATATAAATAAAGAGTAATCGTTTGTCCTTTTAACTTAGATATAAAAACAAACTCTTTTAAGTCTTAAAAATAGCTCTTAAAACTATAAACTTTAATTAAGTAAATTATACAACATTGAAAAATTATGATGAACTGATGAAATTCTATAACATAAATGAGTCATTTTTCGGTTTTAAATATCAACCAACAATCTTTTGAGTCTTAAAAGTCTTTTAAAAAGATTACAAACCTAAAATTATCCCACATCCAAAATATTAAAATAAGGCGATCCTTCTATATTATAAATAAGAGTAATCGTGCATTTTTTTGGGTCTTAAAAGCATATATTAAGACCATAAATCTTGAATAAGTTATCCTACATCGAAAAATTATGATGAGTCGATAGAATCTTATATATAAATGAGTCATTTTTCGGTTTTAAATATCAACCAACAATCTTTTGAGTCTTAAAAGTCTTTTAAAAAGATTACAAACCTAAAATTATCCCACATCCAAAATATTAAAATAAGGCGATGCTTCTATATTATAAATAAGAGTAATCGTGCGTTTTTTTGGGTCTTAAAAGCATATATTAGGACCATAAACCTTGAATAAGTTATCCTACATCGAAAAATTATGATGAGTCGATAGAATCTTATATTATAAATAAGACTAATCTTTCATTCTTAGATATCAATTACAAAATTTATTCGTTCTTAGATATCAATAAAAAACTTTTGAGTCTTAAAAAATCTCTTAATAAGATTACAAATGTAAAATTATTTTCACATCGAAAATTTATAATAAGGTGATGAGATTTTATATTATAAATAAGAGCAATCATGTGTTCTCTTGAGTTTTAAAATAAGTTCTTATTACTAATATCATGTGATCATCTTATTTATTGTAATGATATAGTTTGATTAAGTTTCTTATTTAACGAATGTACATCATCAATGTAATTACGTCAACTAACTCGTGCAGCGCACGGGCTTTAATCTAGTAATTTATATTTTATGTTTTTTCTATGTAGGTATCAGATGCAAGTGGTTTTGTACCTTCTAAGTGAGAGGTTTCAATTTTCTTCCGCAAGTTCTTTGGTCCCTTCAAGCGGTTGAAATTTGTGAAAGAACAAAGCTAATAATTATTTAGCTTCATTCAGCAATTAGTAGACATACTATTATATTAATATAGATGTTTCTTTTCCTTTATAAGAACTTGTAGAGACCCGCATTTTGCCTGCGAGTGTCTATAGCAGTTTCCAACAAAACACCCGATGATGATCGGACGTAAACGTGACTTAATACGCTCGATTTTGGACTCGGGATCAATAGTATTTGGCGTGAGCTTTTAGCAGAGTACAAATCTCACAAAACCGACCTCAAATTCAGGCCCAGTGGGTCGTTTCTAGTCAAATAAGACTAATTTGGGGCAAAACCGACACCGGAAATAAAACCGTCTTTTAACGACCGAGTCAAACTCCGGTCAAAGCCGTTTCCGAGACGCAAACCAGCCACATAAAGCCTGAAATATTATGATGAGGTGATGAAGTTCTATAAGTATACCCACGCAAACCAGACGCAAACTCTTTTAAGTCTTAAATAAGTAAATTATACCACATCGAAAAATTATGATGAGGTGATGAAATTCTATATCATAAATGAGTCATTTTTCGGTTTTAAATATCAACCAACAATCTTTTGAGTCTTGAAAAGCTTTTAAAAAGACTACAAACCTAAAGTTATCCCACATCAAAAATGGATAAAGTAGTGAGTGAAATAGTGATTATGCTAAGCAGAAATGGATAAAATGAAACAAATATAGTCTCTTTTGGGAAACAATTACTCCCTTCTCCCAGTCTTCCACAAGTAATGTATTAGTGTATTACCTTTACACCATAAAATATCATCATTATTCATTTCTCTTCTTCATTTCTCTTCTCATTTTGAGCTCTATTACCCTCAATCCATTACCTTCATCCCAAACGAACCCTTAATTTTAAATATGTCCCAAATGCGCATAAAATAAGCAAATACTATCATGAATTTTGGTTCCATTTATTGTTGTTGTTGTTGTTGTTATAAAAGGGAGAATTTTACTGATGAATCAAAACGCAGTTTATAAAAAAATTGGTGGGCAGCCGAGATACAATCTGGGCCCCCACCCCCTTAGCTATAGCAAAGCTAAGTCTAGTAAATATAAAAGAAGCACCGCGTGCTTCAGCATCCTGCGCTATCGAAAATTTCTAAATCCTCTTGAGCAAACCGATAGCATTATTTTTATTATTTTATTTTTTTTATAAAACGGATCTTGCATTTACACTAGAACAAATTACAAAAAGTTAGAGGGGAGCCGAGATACTATCTGGGCCTCAATCCCTCAGCAATCGCAAAACTAATTTTAGTGAAAATATGAACTGCGGCACGCGCTCCAGCATCCTGTGACATAGCGAATTATTATTATTATTATTATTATTATTATTATTATTATTATTATTATTATTATTATTATTATTATTATTATTATTATTATTATTATTATTATTATTATTATTATTATTATTATTATTATTATTATTACTACTACTCCGTATTATTATTATTATTTAATTTTCCTCAATATCTTAAAATCTGAGTAGAAATCGAAAAATTAGGAGGCATATAAATTCATTAACAAAATCTCACATCAAAGCTATGACCCCCTTTATTTATGGACGTAATGCAAGTATCCAACTTGTGTATGTCAACCTTTTCATAGCAACCTGACATGTTTTTGGTTGTTTATTTGGAGGACTATCCATCGCCGTCCGTGTACTTACTTAACATGATTTTAGAAATGTGTATTTTAACTATGGTGCACTCTGAAAAATTCTCAAGTGTACACATAACCTGCAAACCACGCACAACAGGTAAACCGTCCGTGGATATATTTTAATCAAACAAATAGTATTAATTAAATACATCAACCAGCTCAATTTATCGACCATGACAATATTTATTGGCCGTCTTCAACATCTCTCTCATTCATTTGATGACGGTCGTCTTCCACGGCCTGGTTGTCCTTTGCTGGGACGGGAAACCCATTATGAAGCCCGCGATATTTGGGACCTGTCAAATGAGATATGAAATTTTTTAGCTCATCAGTAGATAGATATGATAAAATAGCTTAATTGGTGAGTATTAAAAAAAATATTCCCTCTGGACACTATTTTTTTGCCAAATTTCATTAAAATATTCTCACAAATATTGGGGTAACGAGGCAAAAAATAGTGTCTGGAGGGAGTAATAAAGACAGCATGATGAAAAAATAATCGTAGTATAATCCATATATGAACCAAATTGTCGAACACATCGTTAGACAGAAGGAGAGAGGTAATGGCATCAGGAAGGGTTGATGCGTCTTGACTATGGCATAATACAGCCACAGAAGACAGTTGAATAGCGAAACGACATATGGCATGGGATTAAACCCATTCGTCGATTTCACTATGTGAATTTTATAGAAAGTCGGTCTACAAAATAAATAAAACTGATATTATTAGTACAATTACGTATGGAATATATTATTAATTAGTATAAAAAATGGATAAATAGAGAAGACAAAAATTAAAATAGATTGAAATAGCATACATACAGCGGCTCGGCAAGGAAGACCATCCCGGAAATTATATTTCCGAGAATGCCAAGAAACGTAAACAGCGTTGCATGGTGTTCTTGATTGCTATTTTGAGATATGATGATAATTCAAAGAGATTAATAGATACGAGTATAATTGTCGTTGTTGTTGTTACTCATTTTTATTTAGTATCAAAATCGTAAAATTTGGAATCAGGAGTGCTTGCTTGATTTTTTTTCAGTTTTTTCTCGAATACTACCGCGAAAATCAAAAATACTCTTTTAAATTCGTTATATTTCTTTTTTACGGATAATATAGAAAAAATCTATTAGTGTTCCAAATTTTCTAATTTTAAAATTATCAAAACATAGTCAAGAATGGACATACTGAATATATTTTTATATTGAGTACAATATATTTTTGTACTAATCTTAAGGTTAATTCAATATATTTTTGTATTGCGCTTAATGTACAAAGTATATACTCTATTTGTCTAATACTATAAATTTGATACTCTATTGTGTTCATCAAATAGCAAAACTCGAGCCTTCTTGAAGTTAAACTATATTTATATGTTATTTCGTATTATTATTTTTTCTCTTTCACATTGGCGCATCTCATTATTTGGCCCTAGGCCATATCCCCTCCAACCTATCCCAAGAACCGACCTTAAATATTATTCCGTATTAATTTGTGTATCACATAATTTATAATGCAGGTATAGAGTTTTTTTGTTTTTTTTCTTACTATAGCACTTAAAGGCGCCGCGAAAACGCCTACGATTGCTAGGTCGCAAATGTATCCCAGGACTTGAACCCGAAATTTGTTGGGAATGAATTGAACCGTAATAACAATCAAACAATTCAATCCCAAATTATAAAGAAGCCACTTCCCCATATGTAGCTTGTAACATACAACAAAAGAAACACAAATGATTATGAGTATATGACGAACGTTCAATTTAAAAAATTAAAAAACCTTGTTTTTTTATAAAAAAAATCTAAAGTAATTATACCTTAATTGGCTGGGTACTGTATGCGATAAAGACCGCAATATAAGCGATCTCTATCACAATCCCAGCCATGTTGATACCGAAGAGGAATGGTTGATTGGTCTTGATTATTGCGTAATATAACCACAAAATGCAGCTGAAAAGTGAAACTATATACGGAATGGGATTAAACCATTCGTTGATTTCACTCTATAAATCTTAAAAAAGTCGGTCTACAAAAAATAATAATAAAAAAGATATTAGTATTAAAATGGTACTCCGTATTATATAGACGTATTATTAGTAGTATACAAAAAATGGATGGATAGAAGACAAAAACTTAAAATAGACTGAGATAAATTAAACATACACTGGCGCTAAAAAGACAATCCCGGAAATTATATTTCCGAGAATGCCAATAAATGTAACTATTGTTGCATGGTGCCCACTGATCCCTTGTACGATTGTCATTTGATGATATCTAATGATCGATAATTCAATAAACAAGATTAATAGAGTATATATAATTGTTGTTGTTGTTACTCATGTTATTTCACAGATATGACCCTGTTTGGCAAATAGCAGTAGCAGATAACAATAACATAATACGGTTAACAGATTATATTAGCAAGTTTGACTATCGAATTAAATTAACATAATTAAGAAATAGTGTTGGGTAATTAGCAGATTATAAGATAATCAAGTTGTTTTCATGTATAAATTCAAAATGTGTTGTTTCAATATGATACTATTAGCAGCATATTCAAAAAAGTAGATTCCGACCAATATGTTATCGCAATATGTTGTTTACAAAACACGTGAAATTAATAGTTTGACGGTCAATCTACTATTTAAGCTAGAATCTGCTAATTTCCCTCCAATATGCCGTTTACCGGCCATTCTGTGAATTACAATGATCTTATCAAGAGAAAATGAAATGCTTCCTCCGTTCTTTATGTTTCTTCCCGTTTCAATATAAGAGCATCCACGTTGTAGAGGATTAACTATCCTCTTAACACCTTATCTCTTATAAGAGGATGTGCTTTACAATGTGGGTACAATATAGAGGATCCTCTTATTTAGAAGATGTTGAGTACTTCCTCTAATTTTAAAGGAATAAGAGAAAAATTTTACCTTGACCCTTGTGCATGTCATCAAATACTATTGGCCAAGTAAATTATCAAGTTAAATAAATAATAATATTAATCATTAAATATTTAAAATAATAATAAAAAAAAGGTAATATAAGAAGATCCTTTACATTGTGGGATAAAATTAGAGAAGAGAAATTGAAGAAGATGAAGATAATGGAAAATGAGGTGGATGAAAGAGATGATGATATGTCAAAAATATAGGATGAAAGAGAAAAAATAAGAGGAAGAAGTCCTCCTCTACATTGTAGATGCTCTAATACTCCTCACAAATCTTAAAAAATGGAAAGAAACATAAAGGACGGAGGGAGTACTAATTAATAATTACCATATTTAAATAACATTAATGAGATTTGATAAGTGTGTTATGTAGTGCTTATTTCTTGTATTTGGTCCCGGTTTCTCTTGTGAAATCGCTCTTTAGAGCGGTTTCGAGGCTACTTACGCTTCTTCTAGCTTGTTTTAGGTTCCTTTGGCCTATCTTGGAGAAATGGAACGATTCCGACTCGTTTCCAGTGCATATGGAGCCAATGAAGAGAAGCGACGATGACTCGGTGGCTTAGACTCGATCCCGAGCCCTTGGGACCCATTCCCAAGCACTCAGAATCGATAAGAAGCCTAGGAAGAGCAAGTAGGGATCTACGTGACCGTATTTGAAGCCTACATGGCCTTTCCGGTCGGGATCATGCCCTTCCTGGTCGGGACCAAGTGGGACAGCAAACAGACGCCTCTAACAAGCCTTCCCGACCGGGAAGAGCATACTACCGCCCGGTGTTATGCATAATACTGCCCGGTATTATGCATGATCCCGACCGTGATGGTCTGTCCCGACTGAGAGCATCTCTTCCCGACCGGGATGGCCTTCTTCCCGCCCGGGACCAACCCAAATCAACTTCGCTTCAATTCTTTCATCTCCCTTTGATGAACGCAGTTCATATGCTTATTTAGTCTCATTTTATCCTCCGTTTTTACCGATTTCACTTGCTTTAGGAATAGTTTTAGTAGCTTTTATCCATAGTTTGTTATGCTGGGTATTTCGTTTATGTTTTGACAGGAAACATAGCAAAAGACGGACTTAAAAGCTACAAGTGGAGAAAACAAAGCAGCAAGGCAGACAACGAAGGCCGAACCGGTCGGTTTGATTTTGTACCGAGCGGTTCATTCGCGAACCGGTCGGTTCGTTTTCGTACCGGTCGGTTTGATTGTAAACTGAGCGGTTTGCGATTCGTCAGAGTGACTTTCCTATTTTCTGAAGAATCCTTATTCTACCTTAATTAGAATCCTACGGGATTATTCTATTAAACTATGTCCTATTTTCTAGTTAGACCGATTGTAATAAGTATAAATACCCTTTTCAGGGTTAGGTTTAAAAACTCTCTTTTTCATTCATAACTTTAGTTTAGACTTAGTATTATTGTTTATTTAGCATCAGAATTATGCAAGCATTGTAGCGGTACTTTTCAGCTTTTAATTATTGTTCAATCTTTCAGTTCTTCATAATCGGTATTTTTCCCTTTTCCCTTATTTTCATATTGATCTCTATTATGATTAATTCTTTTGTTGTTTCATCTTTCGTTATGAGTAGCTAATTTATTCTTCTGGGTTGGAGGGGATCTATGTTAATTGAATTGGGGATATTAGTTTAATTAATTGTTTGATTGATCATTCATATATTATTGCTTTACTACTTGTTTTGTATCGTTGTTCGATTAGTTTGAGACGTTGAATTAGTTGAATGTTTAGGAACCCAAACCTAAGATCGAAAGCCTGGCGAGGGTAGATTTACAAGTAAGTGGGTAGGATAATCTGGTAAGTTGCAAGAGCCCGTCAGAATCTATCCTAAGGTTGACATAAGATCCGAAAGGCCGTGTCTTTGCCCTAAATAACTATAATTGACTGATTGAATGATTAATTAACTTTACCCAATTTAATTACGGATCATTTTCTTAAATGGGTCTCAAACTTACCTTAATTACAAAAATGAGGTTGAAATCAAACTTATTACAAGAATGGGGTCTACGTCATCACTTGTGAGTTTTGGTTTGTAGTCAGCAACCCCTCGCTGTCCGGGACAGCGAGGGGTTAGTTGGTAGAAGGGAGGTTCAACTCCTCGCTATCCCAGACAGCGAGGGGTGGAATAAATACCCCCGATCAAAATACCATGAAGTTACAACAAATGAGGGATATGTATGTCCTTGAATGCTTTAATAAGCACAAGACAAGTGCATCTTATTGTTGGGTATAAAGAAGAAGAGCATGTTCCAACTCCTCGAAGATACAACTTTCGCAACTTTGAAAGGCGCATACAATATGCCGAACAAGATGAAACAGAAAAAGCAGAATCATCAACAAGACCGCGCAAGAAGGGGAAGGATCGACGGGAACAATAGCATTGTCGTTAAATGTAGTTGATGTAGTTTTTCCTTTGAACATTATGATATATTTATGTGTTTTGATAAACAACTTCATGGTATTAGGGGCACTCCACCCCTCGCTGTCTGGGATAGCGAGGGGTTGAACTTCCCTTCTACCAACTGACCCCTCGCTGTTCCGGACAGCGAGGGGTTGCTGACTATAAAACAAAACTCACAAGTGATGACGTGGAGTCCATTTTTGTAATAAGTTTGATTTCAACCTCATTTTTGTAATTAAGGTAAGTTTGAGCTCCATTTAAGAAAATGACCATTTAATTACATAGTGAACTGATGCGTGCTATTTATATATGATTATTACGTCTTTTACGCACGCATTTCCATGCATATCGAGTAGCATTGTCTACTATTTTCCCCCGAATTTGATACTTTGTGGTCTTGTTGCATCTTATGTAGGGAATGGACTCGTGGACGCATAAACAAGGCAAAAATCGTTCTTAAAGATGAAATATTATGCGAAATAAGAAAAGAGAATGATCGTTTCCAAATAGGTCAAATTAAAACGTAAATATCTTGAGTTCTACAACTTCAATTGAGTTGATTCTAGTTGATTTGGAAAGCATTTTCTCTTAGCTTTCCAACGGTATATTACACGCCCGATTTGAAGAAGTAACGAAGAAATGGCAAGCGTTTGAAGTTGAGCGTGCAGTGCTGAGAACGGAAACAGGTCAATAATAGTCGAACGACTATCCAAAATAGTCGACCGACTATTCTCGAGACTGGACGAAGACCGAGACTTTCCTAATTTGATGTTTAGGGTTAATAAGACTTTTGGGCTTTTGTTTTAGCTTAGTATTTAAGAAACTATTAGACTAGAATTCTACAATCTCCTCTTTTATGCTTTTACTTCTCTTTAGATCACTCTTTAGATTTCTCTCTACCCTCAACTTTTAGATCTAGATTTCTGAATTCTTTTCTACTCTTCCTTTAAACTCGGTAATCTAATTCTTTCTTTGTTCTTTCTTATTCTCTTTGTTCTTAATTCTTTCTCTCTTAATCTTATTAATTCTTTTATTCTTAATTTCTCTTTAGATCTATTCGCTATGCTTAATTTATTTATCATCTTTAATATTGTTGTTCTTGATTTAATTATGAGTAGCTAATTTCCTTTGCTAGGATTTAGGGGATTCATGAATTGAATACGATTGCTAATTAGTTTACATATTTGTCAACGATATTGTGTCTATGTTGTTAATTGTAGCATTTAATTTAGATTAATTGATTAAGTCGACGTAATTGATTAATTGAATTGGTAAACTTGAACCTAAGATCGGAAGTCTGATAAAACTTAGACCTGCTACAACACATTAGTATGCCCTAATAAGATCGGAAGCCTTTAGACGCATGCTAGGATGAATAGCGGACCGGAAGAACCTTTTCACTACCCCTTAGACCAATATCTGTGATAGACCTGTGACCCAGACTGTGAGCGTAGGAAATTCATGGTGAACCGATGATCCTAGTTTTCCCTCTATATTTATTCATCTTGTTTATTTTCGTTATTCTTCTTTTTACTTCTCTTTCTTCACTAGTTTTAGATTAGTTAACCACAATTAAAAAACCCCCCGATTTGTTACTTAGATAGACTTAATTGCGAGTAGAATTTATTTGTCTCCTTGTGGATACGATTCTGACTTCCCTATCTATATTTTTAGTTAGACCTAAGCTGGTTATCTTTGATAGGTATACGACTAGCTTATCATGAACCGTAAGACCCTAGATCCTTTTAATATTGTTAGAACCTTAGTATTTTACATAATCGCATTAGTTTAGATCAAACTCATAAAAACCGAAATTAGAATAGTTTAGAATCGATTATAGATAATTCGCAGTATTCATCCATCTCTCTGTGGTTCGACCCTTACTTGCTACTAGCTATTTGTTAGTCGTTTGTTAGGTTTATTTTGATATAGGTGATACGACTCCAACCTTATCAATTTTGGCGTCGTTGCCGGGGAGACGGTTTTGTTTTATTGCTTTTTATTTGTCTTAGATTCTAGATTATTTCTCCTCGTCTCAGGGAATCCACAAATTCCTTGAGACAATTTCTCACTTCTTTATTGTAGTTTCTTGCTTATGCCCAGGTGCTTCCGTTCAGAGTTATATCCGTTTGATCCTGAACCAGAGAAGACCCTCCGTAAGCGACGAAATTTCTTTAAGGAAATCGCAGAAACATCAGATCTTTCAGCTTTGGAAGATCTACACCAGAAATTTATCGCAGAATATCAGTCCTTAGAAGAGGACACTCTCGCCCCCGATACTTCACCACTTCTCCGTCTACTACCACCCCCGCTAGTCAAGATGCCTAAACTTGCTAGCCACTCCGAGCCGGAACAGACTGCCCTTTCAAAGTTGGCCAAACGTCCAACTGCCACTAACGGCGTCTTTGAGATCTGTCCTGCTTTCATTACCTTGGTCGAGAAGAATCAGTTTGGAGGAGATGCCAAGGAAGATCCCGCTAAACACATGAGAATTTTTACTGACTACTGCTCTACTATTCCTCTTCCTGCAGGAGTTACTCAGGAGCAAGTCATGGAGATGCTTTTCATGTTCTCTCTACGTGATGCGGCCAAAGAATGGATCACTGATCTAGACCAAGTCTCAGCTGGAATCAATGACTGGAATTCTCTTGCATTGGCCTTCTACAAACATTATTATCCGCCCCAGAAGACGAATATGCTACAAAGTCAGATTAATAATTTTCGTCAAACACCTCATGAGAATATTCATGAAGCATGGGAAAGATTCAAGAAGTTGGTCAAAGAATGCCCTCATCACGGGTTTGAAGAATGGTTCCTTTGCAATCAGTTCTATAATGGTCTATACGACGTTTGTCGTAATACTCTTGATTCAGTTTGTAACGGGAGGTTCCAGTCTAATATTGATGATGATAAGGCATGACAGACTATTGAGGATATGGCATCCCACCATGCACGATGGGGAAATCCACGCGGCAAGACCCGAGGTAATGGTAACGAGACTGACTCTGCAATCGCTAATCAATTAGCCGTTTTGACTAAGCGATTCGATTCCTATGAAGCATCCAACTCAGATAAAGGAATGCATCGAGTGCATGCTATGACCCAAGAAATAGTTTGCGATGATTGTGGCGTATCAGCACATCATGCTCACGAATGTATGGGAACGCAAGAACAAGTTAATGATTATTAGTCATTCCAACGGAATCAGAATTTGCCTTACATGAATCAGTCTGGCTATAACCATGCTTTATTATCTTATGCAAGTCAGAATGTGTTGAATCCTACAACACCTCCACCCCGCAATCCATCATATGTGCCTCCTCACGGTCGAATCCAAGGAAATCAACAGAATTCTCAAAGACCTCAAGGACAGAACATAATTCAGAATAATCAACAACAGTTTCCACCACTTCCTCCATTCGAAGCTCAAGCTCACCAACACTCTGTTGAAATATCCGAACTGAGGAACATGATGATGAACATGATGACTCAATTTCAGACAAGTCATAAGATGCTCGAGAAACAAGTTACTCAGTTAGCTAATTCTCAAGCTACACATCAGCCAGGAACCTTGCCGCCTCAGGGAAATCCACCTCAAGGTAATCAACCTCATGAGAATGAACATATCAATGCTATTACCCTAAGGAGTGGAACAGCTTACGATAGTCCGAAGATGCCGGAACCAGAAGACGAGGTTGAGAAGGAAACAAGAGATGAAGCTGAGAAAGAAGCAGGAAAAGACAAGCAAACTGGTCGGGATAAAAACGAACCGACCGGTACAGAATCGAACCGATCGGTTCAAGATCATACCGCTCGGAACAATGACGAACCGACCGGTTCACAATCAAACCGATCGATTCGTCCATCGGAGCAGCCTATTTCTACTACAGCCCAGTACGTGAAGCTCCCATTCCCAGGTCGTCAACGCAACAGCAAGATCGACAGTCAATTCAGTAAGTTTATGGACGTTGTGAAGAATCTACAGGTAACCGTTCCGTTTACTGAGTTAATTACTCAAGTACCTGCATATGCTAAATTTATGAAAGACATACTTACCAGGAAACGTTCTTTTAATGAAGTCGAGACGATTGCTTTTACGGGGGAGTGCAGTGCACTCCTTCAAAATAAATCACCTCCAAAACTTAAGGATCCTGGTAGTTTTTTTATCCCATGCACTATAGGTACTCATATTGTCGATAATGCATTGTGTGATCTTGGGGCTAGTGTTAGTGTCATGCCCTATTCCATCTGTGAGAAGCTAGATATGGGAGGCTTGAAGTGTTCTAGTATCACACTTCAAATGGCTGATCGATCAGTCCGTAGACCTTTAGGTGTCTTAGAAGACGTTCCGGTTAAGGTAGGGAAGTTCTTTTTTCCTGTCGACTTTGTTGTCTTAGACATCGCTGAGGATACGCATATCCCTATTAATCTAGGCCATCCATTCCTTCACACTGCAGGCGCAATTATTGATGTCAAAAATGGTAGTTTGACACTTGAGGTAGGGGAAGATAAAGTCACATTTAATCTTAATAAAGCTCTGAAAACCCCTATAACTGATGAGTCGTGCTATTGTTTAGACACTTTTGATAATATCGATGACACTATTGATTCTACTTTGCTAGGATCCTTAACAAAGGATCCCTTGGAGTTACTAATGTGTGTAGGGGTGTTCAAAAAGTGACCCGGACCGGCAAACCCGACCGACCCGGACCGTACGGTCCGGTCCGCGGGTCTCCAAAAACTTGGTTGCCGGTCCGCGGTCCGGTCCGGTCCACACTTAAAAAAATTAGTCAAATTTAGTGTATTTTGCCGGTCCGGTCCGGTCTTAAGAGGGTTCGGTCCGGTCCGGTCCGGGTTTCTTTGTAACCGGTCCGGTCCGCGGGTTTGGATTTTTTGGGTTGCCGGTCCGCAGGTCAAGCCGGTTCGGGTTTGGACCTGTGAACACCCCTAAATGTGTGAATCGAGTTATACAGGTGATGGAGGAATTTGGAAAGCTGAAGTAGATGAGATAGAAGCACTTCAATATGTAAGGGACCCGAAAGAAGCTGAGACGGTTGAAACCGTCAACCTTGATGTGTCCTATTCGGTCGAGGTACAGAAACCTGAACTTAAACCGTTACCCACGAATCTCAGGTATGCTTTTCTCGATGAGGGTGAGCTAAACCTGGTTATAGTAAGTAATTCTTTGACTGAATCTCAGTTGACTGATTTATTAACTGTTTTGAGAAAACATAAGAAGGCATTGGGGTATAGTTTAAGTGACTTAAAAGGTATTTCTCCCGACTTTTTCATGCATCGCATTCATCTTGAAGATGGTCATAGACCGTCTATCCAGGGTCAGCGTCGACTGAACCCGAATATGCAGGAAGTTGTTAAAACAGAAGTTATGAAACTTCAAGATGCCGGTATTATATATGATATATCCGACTCTAAATGGGTCAGTCCGTTCAAGTGGTGCCTAAGAAAGGAGGCACACGGTAGTAAAGAATGATAGGAATGAACTAATTCCTACTAGAATTGTTACAGGATGGCGCATGTGTATCGATTATAGGAAATTGAATGTCGCCACTAAAAAAAGACCATTACCCACTCCCATTTATTGATCAGATGCTAGAAAGATTAGCTCGTCATAAGTATTTTTGTTATCTAGATGGCTATTCCGGTTTTTTTCAGATCCTCATTCATCCCGAGGACCAAGAAAAAACCACCTTTACTTGTCCTTATGGTACCTTCGTATATCGTAGGATGCCTTTTGGATTATGTAACGCCTCAGCCACTTTTCAGAGATGCATGATTAGTATCTTTTCTAACTTCATTAAATCAATTATGGAGGTATTTATGGACGATTTCAGTGTATATGGCTCTGACTTTGATTCTTGTTTGCTGAATTTGTCTAAGGTTTTAGGTCGCTGTGAGGAAGTTGACTTAGTACTTAACTGGGAGAAGTGTTACTTTATGGTCAACGAGGGAGTTGTGCTTGGTCATTTAGTTTCTAATAAAGGCATCCAAGTGGATCGCGCGAAAATTCAAGTGATAGAGCAATTACCTCCTCCCACTAATGTTAAGGGGGTTAGAAGTTTCCTTGGTCATGCGGGATTTTATCGCCGCTTTATCAAGGACTTCTCTAAAATTGCTAAACCACTTACCCAACTCCTTCTTAAGGATGCCCCTTTTTGCTTTACTGATGCATGTCGTGAATCTTTTGACAGGATTAAGGAGGCATTAATCTCAGCACCTATCATTCGATCACCGAATTGGAATCTTCCTTTCGAGATTATGTGTGATGCAAGCGACTATGCCATAGGAGCAGTTTTGGGTCAGAGAAAATATAAAGTTTTACATGCTATTTACTATGCTAGTAAGACTTTAGATGAAGCTCAGGTCAATTACGCGACAACGGAAAAGGAGTTATTAACCATCATATATGCCCTCGATAAATTCCGAACTTATCTCATAGGTTCTAAGGTGATTGTTTATACTGATCATGCCGCATTAAAATACCTCTTAGCAAAAAAGGAAACCAAGCCTAGATTAATTCGTTGGATCTTACTACTCCAAGAATTCGATCTAGAAATTCGAGATAAGAAGGGAGCTGAGAATGTTGTAGCTGATCATCTGTCATGGCTTAAGTTTGATGAAGAAGGATTGATCCTACCGATTGATGATTCTTTTCTCGACGATTCCTTACCTGCGATCACCCTTGCCGAGTTAACTACCAACGAGCCATGGTATGCCGATTTGCTAACTTTTTGGTTGGTGCTTATTTTCCTCCTAATTGTACTTATCAACAAAAGAAGAAATTCTTATCTGATGTGAGGAGATATTATTGGGATGATCCTTACCTATTTCGAAAATGCGCGGATGGAATTTTTCGGAAGTGCGTACCCGATTGGGAAATTAGAGGTGTCTTGAAAGGTTGTCATTCTTCTCCTTATGGTGGTCATCATGGTCCGTCTCGCACCGTTGCTAAGGTATTACAATCCGGATTCTATTGGCCGACTTTATTTAAAGATGCTCAAAGATTTATTCTTGCTTGTGATGCTTGCCAACAATCCGGTAATATTTCTAGACGACACGAGATGCCACAAACCGGTATACTAGAGGTCGAGATTTTCGACGTATGGGGAATCGATTATCAAGGTCCGTTTCCTTCTTCTTTTGGTAACCGGTATATTCTAGTTGCAGTGGATTATGTGTTCAAATGGGTCGAGGCGGTAGCTTGTCCTACAAACGATGCTAAGGTGGTTATAAATCTCTTTAAGAAAATAATTTTTCCTAGGTTCGGGGTTCCTCGAGCCATTATTAGTGATAGAGGTTCACACTTCCACGAAAAGAGATTGGAGACTTTGCTACGCAAATATGATGTTATGCAACGTATCAGATTGCTTATCATCCTCAAACAAGCGGACAAGTGAAAGCATCTAATCGAGAAATCAAATCAATTCTCAAAAAGGTAGTTTCTAAATCTAGAAAGGATTGGAGTGCCAAGCTGGACGATGCATTATGGGCCTATTGTACCGCATACAAGACACTCATCGGTACATCTCCCTATCTATTAGTCTATGGCAAGGCATGTCATCTTCCCGTCGAGTTAGAATATAAAGCTTTTTGGGCAGTGAAAGAGCTTAATTTTGACCCGACTCTGAGTGGGGAGAAGCGGTTGCTCCAATTGAATGAGTTGGACGAATTCCGTCTAAATGCTTATGAAAGTTCCCGAGTCTATAAGGAGTGCACGAAGAAGTGGCATAATAAACGTATTTTCCCGAAGCAATTTAAGGAGGGTGATAAAGTGTTGCTACACAATTCCCGTCTTCGCATATTCCCGGGTAAGTTAAGATCTAGATGGTCCGATCCGTACACCGGCACCAATGTCAGAAAATCTGGAGCAATCGAAGTACAGAGTGAATCGGGAGAGGTATTTATGGCCAATGGACACCGATTAAAGCTATATCATGAAGATGCAGTCGTAGGTAATATCGATGTGATTTACCTACAATCTCTTTCCTCTTGAGGTAATTTCGGTCGAGCGGGACCGTAAAAACCAGCGCTTCTCGGGAGGCAACCCGTGTGTATAACTTCTGTAATTTCCCTTTTTCTGTCGTGCGTTAGAATGTTTATTTTTTTTATTTTTTTGAGTGAAAGTAAGGGAGGGTACTGATGTTCGTTGCGAGAAGAATATGCAGGTACGATAGGTGAACTGCTCGGTACACAGGAAAACCGAGCGGTACAAAGATGAACCGATCGGTTAAAAAACGAATCGGTCGGTACAATATCAAACCGAGCGGTTCGATTTTGAACCGATCGGTTCGCTTAGCGGGCCTCCATTCCGGGTTTGCTTATACGCCTCTACCCTTCCACCCATCCCCCATTCCCTCATTTCACTCTCTCTCACTAAAACCCTTCTCATCCCTCTCTACAACAAAATCCCTATAAAATTACTCTACTACATTAACCATCATCTTCCTCCCACCTTACCTTCACCCATCACCTCTACCACTCTTCCTCACCTACAACCATGGTATTCGGAAGGAAAAGGCGAAACGTCAACCGCCGGTCAGATTCTCCACCGGAATCATCGCATGCAATGGAATCATCAGAGGCGCCGTCATCACCACCAGAATTCCCACCAGTAACCGGGTATGAACACATTATTTTTGGGTCAGAAAGACAGCGCGAACTCTTCCTTGTTATGGCTTCTAAACCGGTAACACATACTCGATTTCTTAGCCATGTTTTATTACGTTGCTGTAGTATCGATGAGTCTATGGAGCAGTTTTTTGATGGTACTGGTATGGGTGGTCTATTTAATATGAATTTACCCACTTATAAAGACTTAACCCTTGAATTCTTTAGCAGTTTTCAGTACAATGATTCTACTGCTATAATGACATTTAGGTTGATGAATCAGACTTATACCATCCCCCTCCGACTGTTTAGAGATGTTTTTGGCTTGGATTCCGATAATGTTTTGAGTGTCCCAGAGTATTTTAGTCATCAGCAACTTTGAGACTGTATTACAGGTCAGGTTTTTCCAGCTCGATTTAAGTGTCCCATGTCAGGCCATTCAGCACCCTATAATTCGGATTTGGCAAAGATTTGTTTCTGGGTCGATTTTTGGTCGTCACGAACATGGCGTTGTGACTAAAACTGAAATTGAGTTGATTGGGATGGCTCTTAATGTCCAATCCCAACCCTTATTTGATCTAGATACATCTGCGCTAATCATGAAACATTTTGGTTTGATAGTTACTAAAGTAGGTCGCTTAAAGTCGATTAATGGTGGAGGATTGGTGACTCATCTTGCCCGGACTCTATTACGAGGTACTTTTGATGAGAATAACCGGATGCCTATTTCAATGGAAACTGTATATACTGCAAGTGATTTTCCTGCAGGTTGGTTCTCCGTGAATGCTGAAAATAAATATATTTGGCACTTTGCTCCGGGTCAGTCTCGCATGCTTCCCGATCCCTTTTTATCGAAGTTATGGCAGAACCCACCAGTTGATGACGATATCCCACCTCCTGCTGCACCTAGTTACTTAATTACCGTTACCCCCGGACCTACTCCACAGGATAACCGAGGTCGTACCACTTTTGAATATGGTGAGGGTTCAGGTTCTCGTCAAGCTCCTCAGTTTCAGGCACCTCGTCCGCAGGCTCCTTCCCCGCTCTATCAAAGGCCGTTTGTCCCACCTACAGGTACTTTTTATCCGCCTCCACCGGGTTATACGGAGATGCTTCGTTTAATGCGGTCGATGTATGTCGACCAACAGCGAGCATATTATCCACATCTTCGACAACTTCAGCAGCAGGGTCAGCTACAGCCGACTGCTCACCTACCTTCTTGGTTCAGTCCTGACGGTTCATTTCGAGGACCTACCGGTCCACCTCCTCTTGGTCAGTCCAACTTCGGGGTGCAGTATGACTTTGATCGCGGTGTCAGCTACTATGGACACGATGATGCATATTCCTGCCATGATGCTTCCTTACATGGAGGTAATACTTTCGCTGATGAGACCCGACATGGTGGTCGAGAGTTCGTGGACCTTGTGTCTAGTCCGGAGGCAGCTGATGATGATTATGATATTGATGGGTATGAGTCTGATTCTTAGTCCTGGTTAGTTGCTGGTTTGGGGGGACTTATCTGCAGTACATATTTTGTCGGTACCTTCTCTTACTCTTTTTGTCTTCCTCTATTCTTTGTTATACTTTTTGTCCTAACTCTTACATATTGGTTCGCAATGAGGACATTGTGTGATTTGGTTTGGGGGGAGGTTTTTGTGTATTTATTTTTGTGTTTATTTCAGTTCTTAAAAATAAATTAAATAAAAAAAACGTTTTTTACTATGAGAAGAAAAGAAAAAAAAAGGAGATAGTTGAGAAAAAAAAAGTGAAACAAGAAAAGGAATGTATTTTTTTGCTATGAGAAGAAAAGGAATTAATTTCTATACTTTCATAGTTGTTGGTACGAAGTCGGTTATGAAAAGATTGAAAATAAAATGGTGCTTGGTACTACTTGTAATTCCTTTAATTGAAGTTGGTTGAGAATGGAATGAGTTTAGTTTGGTTACGGTTGTACTAGCTTGACTTTTACCTCCACATATCCAAACCCTTTTGCCCCTTCTTACCCAATTAGCCTCACTTTATCCATATGTAAGCCCTCGACATGTGTTTTGGTCCGATTGAATGTATATGTACGGTTGGTAGAGATTGATATCATGTTAGATTGCATGCATGTTCTCGTAAGTCGCAGTTAGGTGAGTGTTTTGTCTTTCCGATTTTACATAAACTCACAATATTGCCCTTGTTGAGTGCTGAGTGTAAACTGCGAGAAATATCGACATAGATGATTATGCAAGATAAAAGGTTTGGCATTTGAATATTAATTGGGACTTGGTTTTTGGAATTCTTTTACTCTTCATCTTTTGCTTTAGAATTTGTTTCTTTAGCCTTGGTGTCATTTGCTTGTTAGAGTATTAGATTTGGGATGGTGCATGTTGACGAAGTTTGCTCTGAGCCACCATTATGTTGTCCAATGTGAGTTTGCTTGGGGACAAGCAAAAGTTCAGTTTGGGGGGATTTGATGAACGCAGTTCATATGCTTATTTAGTCTCATTTTATCCTCCATTTTTACCGATTTCGCTTGCTTTAGGAATAGTTTTAGTAGCTTTTATCCATAGTTTGTTATGCTGGGTATTTCGTTTATGTTTTGACAGGAAACATAGCAAAAGACGGACTTAAAAGCTACAAGTGGAGAAAACAAAGCAGCAAGGCAGACAACGAAGGCCGTACCGGTCAGTTTGATTTTGTACCGAGCGGTTCGTTCGCGAACCGGTCAGTTCATTTTCGTACCGGTCGGTTTGATTGTAAACCGAGCGTTTCGCGACGAGTCAGAGTGACTTTCCTATTTTCTGAAGAATCCTTATTCTACCTTAATTAGAATCCTACGGGATTATTTTATTAAACTATGTCCTATTTCCTAGTTAGACCGATTGTAATAAGTATAAATACCCTTCTCGGGGTTAGGTTTAAAAACTCTCTTTTTCATTCATAACTTTAGTTTAGACTTAGTATTATTATTATTTAGCATCAGAATTTTGCAAGCATTGTAGCGGTACTTTTCAGCTTTTAATTATTGTTCAATCTTTCAGTTTTTCATAATCGGTATTTTTCCCTTTTCCCTTATTTTCATATTGATCTCTATTATGCTTAATTCTTTTGTTGTTTCATCTTTCGTTATGAGTAGGTAATTTATTCTTCTAGGGTTGGAGGGGATCTATGTTAATTGAATTGAGGATATTAGTTTAATTAATTGTTTGATTGATCATTCATATATTATTGCTTTACTACTTGTTTTGTATCGTTGTTCGATTAGTTTGAGACGTTGAACTAGTTGAATGTTTAGGAACCCAAACCTAAGATCGAAAGCCTGGTGAGGGTAGACTTACAAGTAAGTGGGTAGGATAATCTGGTGAGTTGCGAGAGCCCGTCAGAATCTATCCTAAGGTTGACATAAGATCCGAAAGACCGTGTCTTTGCCCTAAATAACTATGATTGACTGATTGAATGATTAATTAACTTTACCCAATTTAACTACATAGTGAACCGTAAGACCCTAGATCCTTTTAATATTGTCAGAACCTCAGTATTTTACATCATTGCATTAATTTAGATCAAACTCATAAAAATCGGAATTAGAATAGTTTAGAATCGATTATAGATAATTCGCAATATTCATCCATCTATCTGTGGTTCGACCCTTACTTGCTATTAGCTATTTGTTAGTCGTTTGTTAGGTTTATTTTGATATAGGTGATACGACTCCAGCCTTATCACCCTTACCCGTGAAACCCTATATATACCCCCTCTTGTATTGTTTTAAGGACTTTTCATTACACTACATTAGACTAAACCCTAGATAGAGATCCTTCATCATTAGCTTAGTTTATCCTTAATCTTTTGTTAATCTTAGCTTAGTCTAGATAATTACTCTTGTATTAAGGAATTTCTTGAAGAATCCAACCAATCTTGACAACATTGGTGGAGGTTTTGGGTGTTCCTTATATACAAGTTTTCATCTTTTCTTCTTACTAGTTTGGTATAATTTGTCTTCTCCTTTCCTTTAATCCTTGTTTTATCATTCAAGTTTATATCTTTATCATTTGTATTGTTCATCCTTGTTACTCTTCATCATGAATGTTTGGATGCTTGTGTTGATTTCTCTAGTTTGTGCTAGTGTTAGTTTGAATATGAGTGAGTAGACTTATTGTGGGGTTAGTAAGGGGATTAAGTGTTGGTTATTAGTGATTAGGGTTTGATTGTGGGTAAAGGTGGATTCTTTGTTACTAGTCACTTGTTATGCATATCATGTGTTTGATGAATTGCTTGTTAGGGTAGAAGTGGCCATACTACTCTTGCTTGTTTCCTCCTTCTCATTGTATGCTTGACTTATGATTGAATTCTCTTGTTTTGAGTAGCATCTTACATGTGTTTTCGGGTTTGTCTTTGACGCGAGAGCGCGGCCTTACCCTAGTGACTAGGTGAAACCTACACCCCCGATTTCCCAATTATCCTATTACACTTATGAACTCGACCTAACCCTACTCTTTCCCTATTTGATTTTTTCATCTTATTAGTAATCATTCCCCTAGTTTGTTGTTTCAATTAGCCTTAGTTATTTCATTTAGTTCATGTTATACCTAGTTCATTCATAACTATAGTTTCATTCTCTTTTCATTGTTCTAGTTTGTTTATCCTTGTTTGTTAGCCTATTGATTGTGTTAGTAATCAATTCTTGTCAATTCTCCTCCCTTTGTGTATTGTGACCTTGTGACCTAGTCTTGTGTTTAGGTAATTTTAGTCTAAACCGTTTTTCCGTCTCCATGAATCGACCCGACTTACCCTAACTATTTGTTAGGATTAGTTGGTTTTATTTGAGCGGTAGGATACACGGCGAATCCCTACCATCAAGATTCCTTCTATAATTAACCTCATAATGTGTGCCCACTGGACACACTCAGAAAAATCGATATTGTTTTATTTGACAGGTTAACGTATCTTCATTTGAAACACGTTAGAAAAACCGTTTTCTATAAAATATTTCATACAGTACTTATATGAGTATAATCCTACCGAGAGATTAATGGTTCAATTCTCATCTACATACGACGTAACGCTTTCCTCTCTAAACCAAAAATAATCATATCTAGGGCAGTTGGGCAGCAAATTGTGATAGTAGGATAGTGAGAAAATACACACAAGATAAAGATATGATGGGTAGGGCCAAAATTATGGTACTCCGTACTTCGTATTACAGTTTACGTATGTACGAGGGGCCATCATTTCATTTGATGGGCTGATTTCACGTAAAATGACTCGACTTTCAATTTTCAAACAGGCCCAACATTTTATTTAATGGGCTGAATTACAAGCTCGCACTACCGGAAGAAGTGGAACAAGATTCTCGTTCAATGGGCTCAGTTCGGAGACACGGCCCGGCACAACCGGCTCAGACACCAAACTGAAGAAAAACCCGTGCCCCGACACGGGCCAGCATGAGGCACGGACGAAAGACTTACTTTTTTAAAAAAAAACAAGAAATTGAAAAATATGGTCAGGCGCAATGGGTCGTGTAACACCCCTGATTTTATAAATTAAATTAAATTAAAATTTTGTTCGTATTGTTAATTTTACGATTTAACCCGTAATTTATCGTTTAATCGTTTCAAACTCCTAAAATTCTATTTGTCTCGAAAAATCTTCTTATATTAAAAACTTATTTTTATTTCGGTTTCGATTCATTTTATACATTTAATTTAATTCTTATTGAAAGTCTATTTCAGCGATTTAAATTCTAAATTCTTTTCATTTATTTATATTTAAGCTCGAATTTCTATTTTATGCTCGAAACTCATTTATTCGAAGTCTCGTCAAAATATTTATTCCTTTCCTCGAGAAATCAGTTTAATTCATTTTATAGAAAATTATTATTTATCGGAAAATATTATTTCATCGTTCAATTATTTATTTCTATCAACTTCGTTTTTGTCTCGAGTACTTTATTTACTCATTTTATTCGTCGGCCCGATTATTTATTAATTTTTTTTACTAACTCGTTTTAATTTGATCTGTGGGTCAATCAATTATCGTTTCGGAATTCGTATCGATTCATTTTATTGTGCTAATTCAGCCCCTTTGTTTTGTTTTCCCCCACTAAATTACGTACACCTCCTTTACTGACACATCATTCACCTCTCCTTTCATTTTCTTTATGTTCCACCGTTTCATTTTGTTTCCCCTCTTACATCCCTTTTTCTCTTCTTTCATTCTCATTTTGTGCCTCGTTGTCCTCCCTCTGGTTCATTTTTTTTAGCGCTCCCATTTCCTTTACTCTCTTCACCCATCTCCATCATCAGCCTTGTCCGTCTCCCTCCGCTTTATGTCGAGATTGACTCTGTTTTGGATTCTCTTTTTGCCGCGTTTTGAGCATGGGTTTGCTGCTGCTGCTGCTGTAATTCGTTGTTGCAGTTTTCGTCGGGGTACATTCTTTCTCTTACGTTCTTCTTCTTCTTCTTTTTTCTTCTTCCTCTGATTCTTTCTTCTAGTCCGCTGCTGCTGTTTGGTGTCCGATGTTCTTCTTTCTCTTCACTTTCGTTTTGTCGTGTTACTGTCATCATCTTTGTCATTCTGCTGCTGTTTGTCGTTTTTACTGCTGCGTGTTATCGCTCGTCTGTCTTCTTTTCCGTTCCTCTTCATCTCCTTCGTTCTCTTCCTGGTGCTGCTGTTATTACTCCGCGATTGCTGCTGTTTGCTCAGTTCCGATGTCGGTTTGCGGTGTCATCATCTGTTACGTTGCTGTTATTCGTTATCTGTACTGCTGCTACACTTCTTTGTGCGCTGCTGTCTGCTGTCTTTCGTCTTTGTTTCTGCTGCAGTTGTTGTTCCATGTTATGTAAGCGATGCTACTTATCATTGTTATGCTCGGTTCCTGTATCGATTCATTCTTCCTTTTCTTCTCCTTCTTTTGTTGTACTGTTGCTGGGTTGTTTTGCTGTTTCTGCAGTCAGCTGTGGTTCGTTTTGATGCTGCTACTCTCTTCTCTTTCCTTTTCTTTTGCTGCCCGTTTGTGCTGTTCTGTGCTGCTGCGTTTTCTGTCCTGTTCTGCCACTTTTCGGTCTTCTCATTCTTCTTCCTTTTTCGCTGCTTTCTTACTGCTACCGCTGCGTGTTGTTGCTCGTCTGCTCCTTGTCCGTGTGCTGTTGTTTATATCGCTGCAGTTGTGGTCACTATGATACGTATTGATGAGTCCTGTTCAGCGTTTATGTTACTGTTATTCTGTTCATGTCCCTTTCCCTTCTTCTTGTTCTTTGTCGTTTCGATTTTATCTAATTTCTATACTTATTCCTTACCCTTGAATTGCTCGTTTCGAGTCCTCTGGTTCGTTGTCATACATTCCGGTTACCCCTATTTTCTTTTCATGTCTCATTTTGTAGACGAACCCTTCGTCCTTCATCTGTTATCCATGTTTCAGGGTCACCTCTATTCTCTTTCAACTTTCCTTATTCCAATTTCTTTGTTTCTGTTTCTTTTTGTCTCGACTTTCGTAGTGGAGCATACTTGGAAGGCTAGAAACTCACGACACGAAGCTTGAGGCGTGCTATTGAAGATTTGGAGGTTGGACTATGCAAGTAGACAGGTTCGGGATCAATTCGACTATAATCTTAAGGTAACTTTAGGACGTTACTCGATTTATATCGTATGTTTGAGTAGTAGTATGTAGTAAATATTTTAACTTCGGTTTTCTAATTTTAGCTATTTATTATTTGCTAAAAATATTATTTTAAATTATGTACCTTGTAAAAATTTTTCGACTTTCGATATCGTTTTATAAATCGTTAGTAATTTTATTATTTACGATCGTCATAATATTTTGTTGATCATCGTGACATTAGTAACTAAATAATAACGATTTCATATTTTCTTCATATTTCGTTAATTTATAATTTTAACTCAAAATCGTATTTTTATATTATAATCGAGATTTGTATACTTGTTTAATAAATTAATTTTTACGATTTATACTAATAAATGAGAAAATAGTCGATTTTGTTTTAAATACATTTTTATTCGAGACTATTTTTCCCTAATAATTTCTCATTTGTCTACGATTTCTTATTTTTATTAAAATCCGTATTATTTATTAATAAAAGCTATTTATTAAAAATAATTTGAAGCCTTTGTAAATCTCATAAAACTCGTTGACTCAATTAATTTTGATATCGTTTTTCTTAAAACACCTCTTTTCTAAAATCTATAGTTTTAACTCGATTTCTTAATTATTTATAAAATACTATGTATTGACTTATTATATTTTATTTATATTTTGAGTAACGGATTTAGAAATATATTAAAGTTACGATAACGACGATAATAATAAAATGATAATTTCGTTAGAAATGCTATTTTTATACATTTCACTTATTTTAATAACTTACGAATTTTCTATAACAATATTTCTATTTTAAGTAAGCTTCTAAAATTAGTAAGTTTCTATTTATAGAAAGTTTCCCTTTTAATATAAAATGCTTATTCCTTTTATCTTCTTATTATTTATAATGATTATATCTTTTATGTAACGATAATGGCTTGTTTTGGAGTTATGGAATAAGGACAAGTGTGAGGTTAGAGTAATATATTCTAGGGTTTACGGTTTTGCCATCAACTATAAGGCTAGTGTATCAGGAATCGGTACATTGGTTGTTGAACCGGGTGACAGGTATCCCGGGAGTTGTGTACATTTTGGCCTTAAGCTTAGGCCTCGCAGTAAGTCGCCGTCATAAGTTGAACTGGGTGACAGGTAATCCCAGGAGGGGTGTGCATTGTCTTAAACTAGGGCCACGCATTTATAAGCCGCTGCTCTATTATGGTTGAGTAACATAGTTAGAGACCGAAGTTTGATTTGTTTGAACTAAGTTCTCGAAGCTAGTTTTAGTATTCTCCTAGTGAAAGTCTAGCCGTCTACACTAAACTTATCCATAACGCCATTTGAATATTTTTATTATTTTTGATACATTTTGGTTTGCAGGTTGGCAAATGTTTTAAGTTTCTCCGAGAACTTATTTTATTATATCGTTTTAATGTTTTCCCATTTTAATTATTTTGATATAGTAATACTATTATTTTTCCATATGGTATAATATGGCTGGGAGAACGTCCGAGTTACTCCCCACTGACGTGGCTGTTATGTTTATAACATGACAGGTATTTGCTGCTGGGTTTTGGGTGTGAGCTAGCGAGTAGCGTGGATCCTACTCTTTCTTCATTCTTGTAATTTATGGTTTTGTATTAACATGTTTGGAGATTTTTTTTTTAGCCCTTTTGTAAAAAGAGGCCTTTGTATTGACTTACCATTTCTTTTAATAAGATATAGTTTGTCAGTGTGTTTTAATCCCACTCTACAGTGTTTCCGCCACTGTATTGCGTTAGAATTTCTAGGGGATTACAGGTCGGGCCGCACGACACAACTGAATGCTGGTGCCTAAGTCGTGCTTCGACTGTGAGAGGGGGTCGGGCCCGGCCCAGGCACGACGAGCTGACCACCCGCGTCTAGGTCGTGCTGGCGGTTTGGGCACGCACATGCTAACATGTGCTAGGTTCGACTTGAACGGAGGGAGTACTTACACAATCCATGTTATTTATATACTTCTTACGTTCCATTCATTTGTTTGCCCTTGATTAAAAAAAATCACAGTGAATATAAAAGACAAACAAATGAATGGAACGGAGGGAGTACGTAATTAAAATGGTTTTTTTCGACATATTTGAAATCTCTCATTAAGTAGGGTATGGTAATTGGTAAAGTAGATGGAGGAAATTGGTCAAGGTCAATATTGACCTTGACCTTGACTTGGGTTGATAAATGGGTGAGGGCAAAACGGGTTAATTAGAGGTGTAATCGGGCTAGGGTAGTGATATCAATTAGAGGTGTAATATGAGTCAAGTTCCGCTCCACTTCTTGACTTTATTAGAATATTCCCGAGATGGTACCAACAAAATAGAAACGAGACAAAACGGTATCAAGACTCTCGAAAATAATAAACTAATTACTAAATGATACGGAGTAACTAAAATCGATGTATATATAAAAGTATTTAAGCACACAAAATTGAATCGAATAACGATATAAATTTGAATAAAATAACTACTAAACCTTTTTATTTATATAACGAACGAAAAAAATTAGTTTTATGTTACGATATGGATGTTATCATCCCCAAACAATACAACCCTTCACCAAGCAACATATCCCTTTGTATCGATATCTATATATACTTCTTACAAATAATATAGGGATAAAAATGTAAACAGGTAACTGAGTGTGGACATGACGTAGGTCCACCCCGACGCGGCCACGTGCGGGTTTGGGTAGGCGAATGAATCTCCATATGAAAACGGATCGAATGGAAATTTAAATCGAAGTGGAGTCGCCACCGAACTTTGTAGGAGTTCGGGCCCGTTCGAACCCACTCTATGTCGTAATGGGCCGTGTACAAAATACGGCCCATCTCCGATGTCAGAGCTTATTGGGTTCGTCCCTTAGCATTTGATACCGATACCGTCACTACCGGTTATCGTGTATTGAATAACTCTCGTGCGCCAACGGTTTCGGGCATCCGAAAACCGAGGTTCTGAGTAAGGGGTGAGGGTACGTATTGGGAAGCCCACGAAGGACACCCAACTCCGCCCGCACTAGCGGCCTCTACTAGGATATCGAATGACTTTTGAATACGCGCGTTAGTTAAATGGGAAAATGATATGCAAAGATTATTTTCCCTAAGCATGTGAATGGAATTGAAAGGGTTTCTACGTCAATTTAATGCAATTTGATTCTAACGTCAAAGTTGAATTTTAGCATGTGGGTTCATTTTAGTACGATAAAATAAACAACCAAAATTGACAAAAGAAACAACAAACGGTTAGTAACGGTATAACGATATTAACGGTTTGTGCGAATAATGAATTGTGTAGAATGATGCGAGTGAGTTAATGCATGGTTTCGAAAAGATGTTTCACGTGATAGATTAGGCACGTGTTGACCTAAGTCATAAAAAATCGGTTAACGGGACTCGAATGCTATGTAGGACTCACGGTTTAACGTGATTAAGGGCCACTCGACCGAGTCATTGTGTGACTCGACCGAGTGGACCTCTGAAAAAGGTTTTGTCCGGTTTTTATGACCCTACTCGACCGAGTACATTGCCACTCGACCGAGTCACTGTGAGACTCGACCGAGCAGAGGTCGTAAAAAACATTTTGTCTCGTATTATGGACCTTACTCGACCGAGTTATCGACCAACTCGGTCGAGTACGTTGCCACTCGATCGAGTCACTATGAAACTCGGCCGAGTGGAGGTCGAAAGAGCATTCTGCTCGATTTTTATGATGTCACTCGATCGAGTGGCCTAGGCACTCGGTCGAGTGGCACCTGTACGAACCAGGTTCGTTTCTTGCAATTTTGTTGATTGCGAGATTGTTTTCGATTTTTGATGATTTGATGAATTGGGCATAAATATTGTGGAATTTATACTCAATTTTGAACTTGAATACTCGTTGTATCCCATATTCGATTATTGAGTCGATATGGAATACTAGAGTGAAAATAAAAGAAAATTAGTTTAAGTCGCCTTAAATTAACTACCGCGATATGGTAGATTTTCTCCGCATTTAATAATGTCATAATTCTAGTGAATTGTATTGACAATTATTTTAGCATCAACGAAAAATCGCATTAGTTAACTTATGTGACTAGGTCGTTAGATTCGACGTCCAATTATGAAATTGGTATCGAATCTAATAGATCAACGCTTGAATTGAAAGACTTGATTCCCTCGGCTTTTCCGACATCGAAATAAATCCCTAGGGATTGTGATGCCGGATCCGCGTCAACGGGTTTCGACCCTTAAAAATATGTGTTTTGAAGAAGGTTTTTAGAAAATCGATGCAATATGCGACGCAAACGGAAATAAACGAATTATTGTTGAAATTGACCCGTTTCAATAATCAAATGCTAGGGTGTCAGGATAAGCGACCGGCAACGCTGTGTGCAGTACACTTGTATATTCGGGTTTTCTTATCCTGACATCCTTCGCACTCGACACAAATCGACGGGTATTTTAATGTCTTCTGATACTAATTATATTAGCGATATTATGACACGAATAAAATAAATAAATAAAAGACAACGACGACGACAACACGACGCACGACGCGAGAAAAGAAAGAGAAAAGGGAAGAAACAGGGTTTTGACACCCTCAACCTACATGTTCCTTATGCTCGGACTGGACTCGTAGTGGCGGCTTGCACGGGAGTTTCGAGTATGTAGGCTAAGTCGTGGTGGTTTAGGTTTGCCTCCTAGTGTAGACACCCACATTTTGACCGCTAGGTGTCTATAGTAGTTCCCGCCAAACACCCGATGATGATAGGACGTAAACGTGCTTTGACAGACTCGGATATGGGCTTGTAATCATGGACATTTGGTTTAGACATTTTAAGGAGTACAAATCTCACAAAACGGACCTCAAATCCAGGCCCAGTGGGTCGTTTCGAGTCGAATAACACTAATTTGGGTCGAAACCGTCACCAGGGGTAAAACCGTCTTTTAGCGACCGAGTCAAACCCGGTCAAAGATATTTTTTTCCCGAGTCACACGAGCTGGCCGTGACACTACACGGTTTGATTCGGACTCAAACACCAAAAAATCAGCCATACAAAAATAATAAACAATTCCGTTTAAGGTAGAATTCGATCCCGAGTAGGAATCCTAGCCGAGAACCGATTCAGACACCCAACCGAGTGCAAACACTCGGCCAAATATGCACAACCAGCCGGTCTCCCTCTCTTTCTTCTCTCACAAGAAAGCGGAATCCTCGTACTCCTCAGCTTCTTACTCAAGCGGTAATTCGAGCTCGAACAGGAGTCCTATTCATAAACCGACTCAAACACTGGACCGAGTGCAAAACACTCGGCCAAAGCACCCTCCAAACAGCCGAAATCCCTTTCTTCTTGGCCAAGAAAGTAGAATTCTTATTTCCCTCGAATTCCTACATTTCCTATCCTAAGCGGTATTCAAACTCTCCCAAACCAAGGTCGGGAAATTCCTATAAATAGGACCCTCCCTTCGACAGTTGATACACGGTTCAATACACGAAAAAATCAGGCTGAAAATACCGAGAAAATCCTAAGTTTTCAGCAGCCAAAAAACGACATTCGAAGTCCCGACGTAATCCCGAAGTAATTCCAAAAATCCGACGAAACCGATCCCTTCCAAACCGGCCGATCCCACGCCTCATACACACACAAAAACACTCCAAAAACCGACACCTTAACTCACCCACATCATCTCGACGCTCCCGTGTCTAAGCCACCGTCCGACGAGCTCTATACCGAGAACACAAAGCATGTAGGTTGAGGGTGTAAATCAAACCCGTCTCTTCCCTTTTCTCTCTTCTTCATCTCGTTTTTTATGGGTCTTGCGTCGGTCTTTCTTTTATTTTCTAATATCGATATTACTAAAACTATTTTCCTATATCGAATATTCTTAAAATACGATATCGATTCTATATAATCGAATGTCGTATCAAAAGGAATTATATTAAGCTTTCGACGAAATCGTTACATTTTTTTTTTTTATTCAAAGCTTTTTTACAACCTTTTCGTTCAAAATTCCTTTTTCTTATTTTTCGTCCAAAACCCTTTTTTCAAATTTTTTCGTTCAAAATAAACTTTTTTCCAAAACCTTTTTAAAGTCATTCCGAATATTCGATATCGATTTCATAATCGAATATCGAATACGACGAATATCGAAAACATGGATCGAATACAAGTTAATTCATAACTTGTATACGATTCATCAAAAATAATAATTTTCGAACAAAATCCAAAGGCCGGACAGCTCACGGTCCGGACCTTTTTTTACGGTTTTCGTTTGTTTTATTTTTATTATTCTTCAAACGATTTCTAAATTTACATCTTTTCCGAAACTATTCTAAATATTCGATAATCAACTATCGAATATAACGAATATCGAGAATATTAAGTCGAGTACGAATTATGCGATATTCGTACGCGATTTAATCAAAATTTTCCAAAAAACGTTGACGATTTCAGGCTGCCACACGACCCGTATTAGTCACGGACGGGTCGCGCGGTTCTCGGCCGAGACCCTTTCTTTTTTATTCTCGGACGTCGTTTTTTATACAAAACAACGTTTCTAGTAATATTTTTCAGATTTCGATTATTTCTTATTTTCTCGATTTCAATTTTATTTATTATTATTTCAATCGTTACTAACTCGTTTTCTCGTGTTTGTAGCAACTTTTCTCTTATTTCTTTTTATCGTTTTATTAGACTAAAACGAACTTCACATGCTAAAAATAACTTTGACGATATTAGTTTAAACATGCATTAAACGACTTAGCAACCCATTTATTCATTTTCCTCACATGTCTTAGGAAAATAATCTCTGCATATCATTTCATCGTCGAACTAACGCGTGTACACAAAACCGAACGATATCTTAGTAAAGGCCGCTAAGTGCGGGCGGGGTTGGGTGTTCTCGCTGAACTTCCCAACACGTACCCTCACCCCTTACTCAGAACCATGGTTTCCGGATGTCCGAATCCATTGGCAACGAGAGTCATTCAATATACGATTAACCGCCCAGTCGGCATCGGTATCGATATGCTAAGGGACGAACCCGATAAACTCTGACATCGGAAATGGGCCAGGCTTTAAGTATGGCCCACTACGACATAGAGTGGGTTCGAATGGTTCCGAATAACCATAAAATTCGGTGGCGACTCCTACTTCGATTTAAAATTCTATTCGATCCATCTCATATGGAAATTCTATCGCCTCCCCAAAACCCGCGCTTCGCCGCGTCGGGGTGGACCTATGTCATGTCCACAATTTGGCGACTCCGCTGGGGATTAACTGATGTGTCACTTACCATCGGCATCCTCAGGGTGAGACTCGAAAAGAAATCGTTCGATTAGTAATGTACACGTTTTAGTTCAATGATTCATGCATAACCCCGTTCTATCCCGGGCCGGTTACTTGTGACCGACGTCCCACTATACCACGGTGCATTCCCACTAGGGTGCACTAAAGACTTCGATCGCGGAACTCGTTTAGCCTTTGCGGCATGTCCTAAGACCAACTCGGCTTAGGGAGTCCGTCCTCAGTACGAGAATGCGATCGTTGTTGGTATAGACCCTCTTAGACCGACCGAGACTTAGACTAAGAGCATACATGGCGTCGTTATACTGATTCTATGACTACGTGCTACTTGATCCTTTTTGGTCTTCTCAAAAACCGTCATTTTTTTCAAAAAACTTACATCTTTTCAAACCCATCTACTTTTTCAAAACCCGGAAAGCTGCCGAATTTAGGACTTATGATTTTTGACTCAAAATAGCCTATTTTTAGCCGGTATGCTATCCAAACCTTTTCAAAAAAAAAGCCCGAAATCTCGGCCCGATAAACCCCTTTTCTCGGTTTTCCAAAAAAATCGGGCCTTCCAATCCGACTTTGCTCGGTTTTCAAATCCCATTTCTCTTTTCAAAACCCTCTTCCGCTTAGGACTTCCCGTATTTAGCAGTGTCGGGTCTTGTCATAGGTTGTAAGAGTCTATAGCGTCGAAACTCCGTCGATCTTATATCACGGGTTTCCACCCCATCCCAGTCCGCCTTACTTGTCAAGGCACGGCCCACCTTCGTAGGACTAACTCCTACAAAGGGAAGCCCGTTTACACACTAGAGTCTAAAGCCTGGGGATTTCTCACGTAGACCTTCCTTAGAACAGGACTAGGCCCACTCTGCCGAATCCTAAGGAAGGCCCACCACTCACGTGTCATCCATTTACAAGTCAGTCTCCGGTTTTCCTTTTAGTCTAGTCTTTTTCTTGCTCGGGATGTACTTTGGATTCTAAGATCTGGGTCAGATACTGATTACGCGGTGCCCTTACAGACAGGTCACCCCACACTCGAGCCATGACGCAAAAAGCCATAGATGAATTGACCACCTCGTTGGCCCAAATCCAAGACCAACTAAGGAAAATACGGGAGGATCAGATCGCCATCGTCACGCGGGTTAGCGCCGTAGAACAGGGAACCCCCAACGCTTCGATCGACGATGACGGGCCTTTAGCCGCGTTAGCCAGTGCAGTCGTCAAACTGCAAGAACAGGTCCACTTGACAACCCAAAGCTCCATCCATACGGAGAATGCTAAGATTTATACCCCACTGACCGATGAACTGCCCACCAACCTCAATCTGACGGGCTTGCCGATGTTCGAGGGTACTGAAGATCCAGTCCACCATATCCGGGCTTTCAAGGAATTCATGGCCCTCAAAGGGGTCAAGTCCAACATGTTCAAGCACCTATTCGCTTCTTCTCTCGAGAAGCACCCAAGAGCCTGGTACTACCGGCTCGACCCCAAGAAATACAAAACTTGGGACGACGTGGCAACGGAATTCGCTCGGAACTACGCCGACAATACGGAGATCCAAACCACTATGCGCACCCTGGAAGTAATGGCCCAGGAACCTAAGGAGGGATTCACAAAATACCTTCAACGCTGGAGGGCTGAAAGCGTCAAAATGGTCGATAAGCCCAGTGAAAAGGTGCTGGTTGAAGCCTTTGTCAAGAACCTACTTCCAGCTTACCGGGTCCATCTCCGGTACGCCATCATACCTAGTTTCGCGGTCCTGACTGAAATGGGAACAAGAATCGAGGATGATTTAAGATTGGAAAGCCTCACTAAGGCCTCCACTAAGGGATACCAAGGGGCCAGTTCATCAACGAGCAAGCCCGCTACTACTGCTGCCGCTCGTAGCATTTTCGACGAGGTAAATGCACTCGATACCTCATCCCAGAAGACTACTACTCCCCGGGTATTCACCGACATAGGCACTACCTATGAAAACGCCCTTCAAAGACTATCATCAAAAGGCCTTATCACTCCGATAGGCCCAACACCCGATATCCCGGTCGAACGTCGCTCTAAGGCCTACAACCTCCAGGCCTACTGTCACTATCATCGTGGTAAGGGGCACGATACCGAGAAATGTTGGAAACTGAAGCACCTTATCCAAGATCTCATTGAAAGCGGGAAAATCCCTTTACCCGGGGGTAAGCCCAACAACAAAGACAACTCATTGGCCACTCACGCCATCTTTTCAGGGGAAGTAGTGGATTGCTCACACCTTATTTCTCCATTTATCCCACAAATAAACGGGATCTGGTGCGATGACGAAGATGATGTCTACCTCACCAAAGGGGAAGCTGTCCCCATCACACCCGAGGAGATTCAGAAGATTAAGTCCAAAGCCTTAGCCACTAGTCAAGCCCTCATCATTGCCGAACCACTCAAAGTAGAGCCCGCTCCGGAAGAACCAACTCCTGAAAAGGCTCTTGTGAAACAGCTAAGCAAAACTCGAGTTGACCTCTCTATATGGCAACTCCTAGTTAGCTCTCAAGAACATCGAGAGGCACTCACTAAGGCCCTCGATCAGGTCAAAATCGACTCTATGGCTACTCCAGCCGAAATGGTAGCCACAGTCCTACCCCACCTAAAAAGCAGATCCATAGAAGAAGGCCCACTGATTACCTTCTCCAACGCTGATCTACCACCATTCGGGCCAGCCCACAACATGGCCCTCTACATCACAGTTATCTGTCGAGGAAAGTACCTACCCATGACCCTAATTGACGACGGGTCAGCAGTCAACGTCCTTCCCTTAAGGACCGCCAAAGCCCTCGGCATCACCGAGGCCGACTATATTCCAACAGCTCAAACTATTCAGGCTTTTGACGGAAGTCCAAAGTCAGTGGCCGGAGCCACGAAACTCACTATCATAACGGGCCCGATAGAGAAAGAGCTGGAATTTCAAGTGATTGACGTGACTTCTTCCTTCAACCTTCTTCTAGGAAGACCTTGGATCCATGCAACCAGGGCCGTGTCCTCCACTTTACATCGAAAAATCAAGTTGCCTTTGCGTGACACCGTCATCACTATAGAAGCCACACCTATGACTGTGGCTAATTGCAACACCTCGGGACGCACCGATCTATGGGGGTTCGATTTCATAGGAGCCATCGAAGAAGATCATCTCTTCCGTCCTTACTTCACCGTCCCCCTAGACCGAATGTTACAGAATCTGGGCTTTCTACCAGGGGTTACCTCAAGGCCCGATCTCCCCGCAGGAAAAATTCTCGAAGTTCTGAACAATGGGAGGACTCAGACAGGTTTGGGCTACACCCTAACCCCAGAAAACATGGGCCAGACTGGAACCAGTAAGGTCACCTTCGTCACTCCAGTATTCGAGACCGCTCAGACCGGCCTATATCGGCCCACACGCCCTGGGACCCACTTGGCCCAGGACTGCAACTACATACCAGACGACATCTTCGCTCTCATCCAATCTGAAGATGCTAAGAATGCCGAGCCCGCACTAGGGTTACTTTTTGGAGAAGAACTCGCAGTTCCAACCCCGAAGGAAGAGCTAGTCAGCCTCATACTCCGCAGTCGCACCTTCGATCCGTCCAAGCTAATCTCGGAAGTCGGGTCCGGAACCAAAGCTTGGAGGAAGACTGTCAAATGGACTGACAGTCAAGGAAAAACTTACAAGCTGATCACAGGAGAAGGAGAGATGCCAGAATCTGAGTCTGAGTCTGAGTCAGAGTCCGAGTCAGAGTCTAAGTTTGAGTCTAGTAAGTCTGGTGCTAGGGTCAATCCTGTAACTCCCCCTCCTCCTTTAGCCACTTCTGGTGCCTCGGGGTCTGTCCCGGGCACCCTACCTATCCCGCCACTGACTAGTGATCAGATGGCCGCTCTTTTCGAGCTCTTTTCTCAATTCATGATCAATAATAACAACCGTTCTGCTTACGACTTGTCTCATTTTCAAAATTTCAAAAATTTTACGTGCAATGACATTGAGAAACCCGACGAACAGGTATCTCTACCCCCACATCTAATCGAGCAACTAGAGCAAAGGGAATCCCGCAATCCGGTAATCGAAGACACCGAATCCATCAACGTGGGAACAACCTTAGAACCTCAGATGCTTAAGATAGGACTATCCTTAGATCCCGAGGAGAAACAACAATTCATAGTTCTCCTTCAAGAATTCAAAGACATCTTCGCATGGTCCTACAAGGATATGCCGGGGATTGATCGCGAAATAGCCGAGCACCATATACCGATCAAGGAGGGGTTCAAGCCGGTTAAACAAAAACTCCGACGCATGAGACCCGAATGGTCCCTCAAAGTCAAGGAGGAAGTAGACAAACAATTCAAGGCTGGGTTCATACGAGTCTCCGAGTATCCGGATTGGGTTGCAAATATAGTACCAGTCCCTAAAAAGGACGGTAAGGTTCGTGTCTGTGTAGACTTTCGGGATCTTAACAAGGCAAGTCCGAAAGACGATTTTCCGTTACCACACATCGATATACTGGTGGACAACACAGCGGATCATGCCCTTCTATCATTTATGGACGGGTATGCGGGGTACAATCAGATAAAAATGGCAGAAGAAGATATGGATAAGACCACCTTCATCACACCTTGGGGTACTTATTGCTATACAGTTATGCCATTTGGTCTCATCAATGCCGGGGCCACCTACCAACGAACCGCCACGACTTTATTGCATGACATGATGCATAAGGAAGTGGAAGTCTATGTGGACGACATGATCGTCAAATCCAAAGACAGGGACGGTCACATCACCGCCCTGAGAAAATTCTTCACCCGACTACGCAAATACAACATGAGGCTAAACCCTCAGAAATGCAGTTTCGGGGTAACATCTGGCAAATTATTGGGTCATATCGTCAGCCAACGAGGTATAGAAGTCGATCCAGCCAAAATCAAGGCCATCACCGAGATGCGACCCCCTAAAACCGAAAAAGAGATAAGAGGGTTTCTCGGAAAAGTCCAATATATCAGTAGGTTCATCTCAAAGCTAACCATGGTGTGTGAACCGATCTTCAAGAAGCTGAAAATAGGAGAACGGTTACTATGGGACGACAAATGTCAAGCAGCCTTCGATAGAATCAAGGAAATTTTGGCCTCACCACCGGTCCTAATGCCACCTCAGCACGGCTTGCCCCTGTCACTTTACCTAACCACGACAGAGACAGCCATGGGGGCTATGCTAGCTCAAACGGTCAATTCCGAAGAACGAGCCATTTACTACATCAGCAAGAAGTTTTTAGAGTACGAGTGTAAGTACACCATGCTCGAAAAGACGTGTTTAGCCTTGGTCTGGGCCACTAAGAAGCTCCGGCATTACATGCTTAGCCACGAGGTGCAGGTGTTATCCAGAATGGATCCAATCAAATACCTCTTCGAAAAACCCATCCTCAACGGCAGGATATCAAGATGGACCCTGATGTTGGCAGAATTCGACCTAAAATTCGTACCACTGAAAGCCATCAAAGGACGAGTAGTAGCCGAATTTCTCGCTGACAGTCCCATAACCGAGGAAGGACACATCGACACTTGGTCCTTCCCAGACGAAGACATTTTCCACACTGATACCGAAGCATGGGATTTGTACTTTGACGGGGCATCCAATTTTCGAGGATTTGGAGTCGGAATTCTTCTAATCTCACCAAAAGGGGAACATACCCCAGTATCAATCAAGCTAGACTTTGACGTCACTAACAACGCCGCTGAGTATGAAGCATGTATCCACGGGCTACAAGCCGCCGCCGACTTAGGGGTCACAAACCTCCGAGTACATGGTGATTCATCTTTGGTCATTAATCAAGCACTTCAAAAATGGAAGACTCGAAATGCTAATCTCGTGGCCTACCAGGCACGAGTACGGGATCTCGAGAAACAATTCCACAAGGTAGAATATATATACCTACCTCGGGAAGAAAACCAGTTCGCAGATGCACTCTCAAAACTGGCGTCTTTACTAAACATTCCCGATCATATGACCAATATGCCGATCTGTGTCGAAAGACGATCCGAGCCAGCTTATATCCACGACATCGAAGAAGTTGAGATACCCGATCCTGAGCCATGGTATCAAGCTGTGCTGACATACCTAGCAACCGGGGAATATCCGCCCGGAGTTGACAACCGAGCCAAAAAGGCTCTGCGAAGACTGGCAACCCAGTTCATCCGCACTGACGATGGGCAACTCTACAAAAAGACAGCACAGGGGGCTCTCCTTCGATGTATCGACAAAACCAACGCCGAAAAAGTTATGGCTGAAGTCCATGATGGTGAATGCGGTCCACACATGAACGCCCAGATGCTGGTCCGGAAGATCATGACGCTTGGTTACTACTGGAATAGCATGGAAACCGATTGTCAGCTATACGTTAGACATTGCCATAATTGTCAAATTTTTGCCAATGTACAGCATATGCCGCCATCCTTGCTATACACCATGACATCACCATGGCCATTTTCAACCTGGGGAATCGACATAATTGGGAAGATAAACCCCTCGGGAACCGGAGGACACTGCTTCATTTTGGTAGCAATCGACTATTTCACCAAATGGGTCGAGGTTGAATCCTATCGTATTCTCAACGCTAGCCATGTCGCCAAGTTCATTCAAAATAAGATAATATGCCGGTATGGAATTCCCCATGAGTTCATCAGTGACCACGGGACTCATTTCCAAGCCGAAACAGCAGCCTTGCTAACCAAATACAAGATTCAAAGGCACACATCTTCACCCTACCGACCCCAAACCAATGGAGCGGTAGAAGCGGCTAATAAAACAATTGTCACCATACTCAAAAAGATGGCTGATAATTATCGGGACTGGCCCGACAAAATACCATTTGCTCTTTGGGGATACCGAACCTCGATTCGTACTGCGACCGGGGCAACACCGTATTACCTTACATACGGCATGGAAGCAGTCCAACCTGTTGAATTGGAAGTACCATCACTCAGAATCCTACTTGAAAGCCAAGTACCTGAAGCTGATTGGCGGGTTCAAGCACGATATGACTCGCTAGTCCTTTTAGATGAACGACGATCTCGTGCCCTCAATAATATTCAAATATATCAAAAGAGAATCCAGCGGGCTTTCAACAAGAGGGTGAGGCCCAGGAACATCAAAGAAGGAGATTTGGTCCTCAAATCGGTTCGAGCATTATTACCAGTGGACCCAAGGGGAAAGTTCAAACCTAACTGGGCTGGGCCATATCTGGTAAAGAAGATTCTATCAGGTGGAGCGGTAATGCTAACGGATCTGGACGGGAACGAGTTTGTCAACCCAACTAACCTGGACCAGCTGAAGCGCTACTATCCTTAACCCACCTCTCTCAATGTCATTTGCAAAAGTTTTAAAAAAAAAAGACATTTTTTTTTTCAAACTTTTAAAGACAAGTCAAAAGCTAGAATTATTCATTTTACTGTTTCAAACATCTTGAACCAATAGTCTTGATGTATTTCGAAATTGCAAATTAATTCAGTCTGAACTACGTTTGGTTTGATTCCATTTATTATGGATACGTAGGCAGCCCCTCAAAAGGACGCAACCACTGCAATCGAAAAAAAAAAACAGGAACGGTTCTTTAATAAACCTTTCTTTATTTCAAAAATAAGAAAAATAATAAAATTACAAAAAATCAAAAAAAAAAAAAATATCATCACAAAATAAATAGTATTAATACTTAAATAATAAAAACTAGGGCATTTTTCCCTTTCCTTTGCCCTTAGCCTCCTTTTCGGTCCATCGGCGTCGAGGTGGAGGTGAACGCTCCCTAATCACCAAGGGAACCTCCTTAGCTCGGGCTCGTTTCTTCGAACTCGACTCCCCGGTCACCTCGTTGTCACGCGGGCCTAGCCTATCTCGGACCGCCATCCTCGGCCCGAGTCTTCCGTCCAAATCACTAGCACCAGTCTCATTAGTCTGAGTCTTAGGTTTTGACTTGGAATCCAACCCAGATTCAGCAAAGGTAATGGGAGTCTCCTCGAAGAACCGCCTATTATTTTTGGCCGATTCTCGACGGGCCAAATCAAGGGCTTCTTCGGTTTTCAAAGCTTTACGGGCCTCCTGCGATTCTTCAGAAGTCCATTTGCGATATGATTCAGAAACCCAAGTGGTTTGACAAGGGCGAGGAATGGTCCATATGACACGGGTGAACCAGCGCTGTAGCCACGTGTCACACATAGCGTCCGTCAATTGGATCGAAACGCTAATTATTGCCTCAGTCTCAGGGATCTCCTGAAACGAACCGAACTGTCTTAAGATACGATCCGGGTAAATATGGACAGTCCAGTCCAAAGACAAAATCACCAAATAACGGGCTTTGTCTCTCTTAGCTAACCCCGTCAGCCTCGAAAGGAACCACCAAATGACATTCCACCGGATCAAAGGCCCACCATGAAATGTTAGCTCTTCATCCCAAAATTTTTGAGTTACGGGATGACTTGGTCTTATTCGGCGAGATCTTGAGCCAATCTGATTGCTCCGATATTTGGGTACATTCACCGGGGGCTCCATGATCGATAGACGCTCGAATAACCAGGTTTGCAAAATTTTCGAAAAGTCAAAAACTTTCGAAAAATCAAAAAATTCAAAAAAAACCAAAAAAATCCGGGATTACCGGAAAAATCGACAAAATCAAAAAAATTCAAAAATTAAGAATTTTCGTAAAATTTCGAAAAATTCGGCAAAATCGAAAAATTCGAAAAAAACGGAGAATTGGAGATTTCGGGAAAAATCAGGAAAATCGGGCAATTATTCGAGGAAAAAGATTAAATACCTGCAAAAGACGAATGCTCCCTGTCAATGGTTGATTTGGTTCAAGCCTCCTAGCGTCAAGACCCATAATAATCTCCCCAGTTATCAGCCAAGCTGGGCTGTGGCCTGTCTCCATCTGATCAACTATGCTGATCAGCCTGATCTCACCTAAGCATGAGTCCGCATCCATTCGACCTTCAATGGCGTACCTATGCAGCATACAAAAAGCAAAGGCCCTACGCCTATGGGTAGGAGTAATTCTTTCACCCACTGGGTTCATAAATTTGTCAGCCAGGTCAAATAAGGAAACTGAATTTCCTTTCACCATACGGGCTGTCTCAGCATGTGACAACCCTAGAAAATCCCTCAACCTCCTCCTTGGATCGGGATAGAATGGGGGAATAGCAGGACGAGCATTAGGGCACCACCCTCCAATAGCTGCTATCTCTTCAGGAAGAGGACATACTTCTCCCCAAGGAAATGCAAAAACGTGAAAGGTAGTATCCCAAAAGGATAAGCAAGCATCAAGAAAGTGCAAATCTACCCTAAGTCGTTGGAGTGGGAATAAAGCCACAATTCCCATTTGAGTTAATTGAACTCTGTCTTCATCTCGAAAATCCTGGGCCCACGCATGAAGCATTGCGGTCAAGTGGTCAATACCCATCGCAAGAATAGTTTCTTTTATTTTATCCTAAAGAGTCTAAGGGATCTTGAGATAAGAGAAAGGATTTGGGTGGGAAATATGAAAAATAAAGGAGCCAAAGCTCTCTATTTATAATAGAGAATATCCCTCTCCCAGTCATCACAGGAATAGGATTCTACCAATTTTCCTCCTTCGTTTAGGCATACAAGGAAATTCCAAATATCCGTGTCAGAATCCGATTAGGAATCAAAGTCATCCTAAGCATCCTTATTTCCAAACTTTTCAAAAAAAAATTCAGCCTTTTTTTCACTTTCAAAATTTTCGAAAAATCCTCTTCCCCAGCACGAGTCAGTGTTTCGCCTAAATGTTACATACAAATTATGTCAGCATACAGGTACACTCAAGACTCCCCAGGAATTCCAAGTTCCCTAGTGGAAAACTTCTGCGCAATTCTAAGACTTATCTGCAAACAGGTATACCTATAGCTTCCTAGGCAAGCTCCCGCGACACTATCAACATCAACTCAGGTATGATTTCTATTCTATGGCTGGCGAGCCCTTTACGCAGGTCTAATGGACCCTAAACGACCCGATCGGAAGGCTGCCAGGTTTTAATCCTTGATTGACCTGGTGGCTACTCTGACTTTTGCCTTGTCCAAGCCTCAGTCAGAGTGGGGGCTCTGTAGACACCCACATTTTGACCGCTAGGTGTCTATAGTAGTTCCCGCCAAACACCCGATGATGATAGGACGTAAACGTGCTTTGACAGACTCGGATATGGGCTTGTAATCATGGACATTTGGTTTAGACATTTTAAGGAGTACAAATCTCACAAAACGGACCTCAAATCCAGGCCCAGTGGGTCGTTTCGAGTCGAATAACACTAATTTGGGTCGAAACCGTCACCAGGGGTAAAACCGTCTTTTAGCGACCGAGTCAAACCCGGTCAAAGATATTTTTTTCCCGAGTCACACGAGCTGGCCGTGACACTACACGGTTTGATTCGGACTCAAACACCAAAAAATCAGCCATACAAAAATAATAAACAATTCCGTTTAAGGTAGAATTCGATCCCGAGTAGGAATCCTAGCCGAGAACCGATTCAGACACCCAACCGAGTGCAAACACTCGGCCAAATATGCACAACCAGCCGGTCTCCCTCTCTTTCTTCTCTCACAAGAAAGCGGAATCCTCGTACTCCTCAGCTTCTTACTCAAGCGGTAATTCTAGCTCGAACAGGAGTCCTATTCATAAACCGACTCAAACACTGGACCGAGTGCAAAACACTCGGCCAAAGCACCCTCCAAACAGCCGAAATCCCTTTCTTCTTGGCCAAGAAAGTAGAATTCTTATTTCCCTCGAATTCCTACATTTCCTATCCTAAGCGGTATTCAAACTCTCCCAAACCAAGGTCGGGAAATTCCTATAAATAGGACCCTCCCTTCGACAGTTGATACACGGTTCAATACACGAAAAAATCAGGCTGAAAATACCGAGAAAATCCTAAGTTTTCAGCAGCCAAAAAACGACATTCGAAGTCCCGACGTAATCCCGAAGTAATTCCAAAAATCCGACGAAACCGATCCCTTCCAAACCGGCCGATCCCACGCCTCATACACACACAAAAACACTCCAAAAACCGACACCTTAACTCACCCACATCATCTCGACGCTCCCGTGTCTAAGCCACCGTCCGACGAGCTCTATACCGAGAACACAAAGCATGTAGGTTGAGGGTGTAAATCAAACCCGTCTCTTCCCTTTTCTCTCTTCTTCATCTCGTTTTTTATGGGTCTTGCGTCGGTCTTTCTTTTATTTTCTAATATCGATATTACTAAAACTATTTTCCTATATCGAATATTCTTAAAATACGATATCGATTCTATATAATCGAATGTCGTATCAAAAGGAATTATATTAAGCTTTCGACGAAATCGTTACATTTTTTTTTTTTATTCAAAGCTTTTTTACAACCTTTTCGTTCAAAATTCCTTTTTCTTATTTTTCGTCCAAAACCCTTTTTTCAAATTTTTTCGTTCAAAATAAACTTTTTTCCAAAACCTTTTTAAAGTCATTCCGAATATTCGATATCGATTTCATAATCGAATATCGAATACGACGAATATCGAAAACATGGATCGAATACAAGTTAATTCATAACTTGTATACGATTCATCAAAAATAATAATTTTCGAACAAAATCCAAAGGCCGGACAGCTCACGGTCCGGACCTTTTTTTACGGTTTTCGTTTGTTTTATTTTTATTATTCTTCAAACGATTTCTAAATTTACATCTTTTCCGAAACTATTCTAAATATTCGATAATCAACTATCGAATATAACGAATATCGAGAATATTAAGTCGAGTACGAATTATGCGATATTCGTACGCGATTTAATCAAAATTTTCCAAAAAACGTTGACGATTTCAGGCTGCCACACGACCCGTATTAGTCACGGACGGGTCGCGCGGTTCTCGGCCGAGACCCTTTCTTTTTTATTCTCGGACGTCGTTTTTTATACAAAACAACGTTTCTAGTAATATTTTTCAGATTTCGATTATTTCTTATTTTCTCGATTTCAATTTTATTTATTATTATTTCAATCGTTACTAACTCGTTTTCTCGTGTTTGTAGCAACTTTTCTCTTATTTCTTTTTATCGTTTTATTAGACTAAAACGAACTTCACATGCTAAAAATAACTTTGACGATATTAGTTTAAACATGCATTAAACGACTTAGCAACCCATTTATTCATTTTCCTCACATGTCTTAGGAAAATAATCTCTGCATATCATTTCATCGTCGAACTAACGCGTGTACACAAAACCGAACGATATCTTAGTAAAGGCCGCTAAGTGCGGGCGGGGTTGGGTGTTCTCGCTGAACTTCCCAACACGTACCCTCACCCCTTACTCAGAACCATGGTTTCCGGATGTCCGAATCCATTGGCAACGAGAGTCATTCAATATACGATTAACCGCCCAGTCAGCATCGGTATCGATATGCTAAGGGACGAACCCGATAAACTCTGACATCGGAAATGGGCCAGACTTTAAGTATGGCCCACTACGACATAGAGTGGGTTCGAATGGTTCCGAATAACCATAAAATTCGGTGGCGACTCCTACTTCGATTTAAAATTCTATTCGATCCATCTCATATGGAAATTCTATCGCCTCCCCAAAACCCGCGCTTCGCCGCGTCGGGGTGGACCTATGTCATGTCCACACCTAGGTACTAGGGTTAGGGCTTGAGTGTAGTATTAGGGTTGAGTAGTTGATTAGGGTTGTAAAGTTGTGTAAAAGTTGTTAAAGTTTAGGGTTCCAAAGGGTTGAAAAAGCTGATTGAAAGGTTGTGCATGAGGGTGTTTATATAGGCTAAGCCTAAGACCCCGGTTAGGGTTACTCGACCGAGTAAGTGGCTGACTCGGTCGAGTGGCCTAGTGCGTCAGCCGTCGGGCTTGAATAAGGGCCCACTCGATCGAGGGGGTGGGGCATTCGACCGAGTGGCCCAGCTGGGTCGCGCGGGTCCATTGTTTTGGGCCGTGACCTGGGTTTTTGATGGGTTTGTGTTTGACTTGGACTTTTGATGTTGTGAATGGCTGTTTTGTATGTCTCGGAAACGACTTTGACCAGGGTTGACCCAATCGTAAAAAAAGTTGGTTTTATTTCCGGTGTCGGTTTTGGCCCAAATTAGTCTTGTTTGACTTGGAACGGTCCGCTGGGCCTGGATTTGAGGTCTGTTTTGTGAGATGTGTACTCCATAAGTGCTTTAGCCAACAACTAATGGATTTGAGCCCATATCCGAGCGCGTAGAAACACGTTAGCGTCCGATCATCATCGGGTTTTTTTTGGGAAACTACCATAGACACCTGGCAGTCAAAATGCGGGTGTCTACAGAGCTCCCACTCTGACTGAGGCTTGGACAAGGCGAAAGTCAGAGTAGCCACCAGGCCAATCGAGGATTGAAACCTGGCGGATTTTCGGTCGGGTCGTTTATAGTCCATTAAACTCGCGTGAAGGGCTCGCCAGCCAAGAGCTAGAAGTCATACCTGAGCTGATGACGGTAACTCTGTGGGGAATTGGACTTGTCGCGTAAGTCCTAGGTGCGCCTGTATGTAGGCCCATCCCGTGAAATGCCGTCGTTGGCTTCCGGTGGGGAGATATAGTGGGTTGCACGTCCCTGTTTGAGTCGTACCTGTATAAGTCACATAAAATGCATGTAACACGTAGGTAGTAAAATGACTCGCGCTGGGGAAAATGATTTTGAAATTTTTGAAATTTTTGAAATTTTTGAAATTTTGAATTTTGTTTGAAATTTTGACTCCTAAAGAAATTAGGAAAGTTCGGGATGAATATTTTGTGCTAGTATCGGGACTAGGCTTGTGGGTTGATTCCGATTGGGATTAGGAAACTATGGGGTAAGGAGAGATATGGAAAGAGGGTGTAAGGTTGATTGCTATATATAGCCCCTCTTATCATTGATTTTCCTCACAATCCCATTACAATTCACTCCCTTCTTAAAAAGAAAACTTTTTCATCCTTCTCAAGAAACTAGCCATGGGAATTGATAGATTAACTGTGATGCTGCAAGAATGGTCCCGACGCTTCAGGGACACAGATAGGGTAGCCCTTAACCAGACGGGCATAACTCAGTTGTACCCGTTCCGTCAGATGGTGGTTGATCGTTACTTCTTGGATGCCTGCTTGGCTTACTGAGACGACATATATCATGTCTTTGCCTTTCCTCGGGGCGAAGTTTGCCCTTTACCTGAGGAGATTGCAGCTATAGGAGGATGGAACCCGATACTCCGTCCCGCTGTCCCGTACTCGATCTATGACCCGAGGAGGAAGCTTCGAGAATTTCTAGGGCTTTCTCACAACGAGGTATCCCGCATGATGGAAGGTGATACTATTTCTCTGATCGACTTGGCTGAGAAATTTATGAATTCTCTTGATGTTCGGGTCAGACCGGCTTACAGCCGTAGAGCTTTTTCTTTCTGCATGCTCCATGTTTATGCTTTCGAGGGTACATCGGTCACATGGATTTGTTGTCCTGCATGGGAAACACCCGTCTTTTAACCGTAGTGGATTTGATGGAGACTGAACACAGCCCGGCTTGGCTGATCACGGGTGAGATTATCCAAGGATTGGACAACCGCAAGAGGGACTCATCAATTCGTCTTACCGGGAGCACCCGATTGCTGCAAGTATGTCGGATTTTTATTATTTTTTCAATTTCTCGACTTTTAAATTTTTGATTTTTTTCGCGGATTGCCTGCTGCAGTGGGCACTCGATCGAGTCACCCTGGCACTCGACCGAGTGCCCTCGTAGAAACCTCATGATCTGCTCTCAGAGGTACCACTCGATCGAGTGCCCTCGTAAAAGCCCCCTGTTTGTGTTCAGGGGTACCACTCGATCGAGTGTCCTAGGCACTCGACCGAGTGGCCTTAGGCGGACGCCTATTTTGCCTCGGGAACTCATGTTTTTGTTTCTTTTTTCAGATTTGGCTATATGAGAGGCTATCAGTGATAGATCCTCCCCTTGATGCGAGCAACTATCGTCATAACCAGGTGATGACGAGGCGGCGGGCCATTGACTTTTCTCGTCAGATTACGCAAAAGTATTGGGACGAGGTTTTGTCTTTCCATGGTGGTCCGTTAATTCGATGGGTAGTTCCGTGGTGGCCCATCTATCTTTGGACCGGCTTGGACCCGAGGGACAGAGCCCGTTATCAGGTGATATTATCTTTCAGGCAAACAGTTCATCTTTACCCGGATCGCATACTAAGGCAGTATGGATGGACCCAGCGAATCCCAGAAGTTGAAGCAGTTGTGAGTGACCCTACCCAATTGACTGATGTAATGTGTGATACCTGGATGCAAAGATGGTACACACGGCATACTTGGCCCGTTGTCAAATCTCGCCACTCGATCTGGGTTTCAGACTCTTACACAAAGTGGACCAAAGCAGGCGATGCTAAAGCCCGAGCTGCTCTGAAGGTTGATGAAGCTTTCGACCTGCTGCGAAGGGACAAGCTAAAGACAACAGGGGCTTCTTTGACGAAGGAGACACTCCTGCTACCCTAGTTTGTCTTATGTCAGGACAAAAGAAAAAGACCAAGACTCAAGCTGGAGGGTCTAGTGCTAAAGGTGCTTGGGGGAAGGTGAGCCCCCCAGACTGACTTGGAAAGGAGACTGGGCCCAATACTACCCGTGCAGGACCGATTTGGCCCACGGGATAGATTACCCGAGCACGTGCGGGCTCGCATTGGACCAAAGACTGTGGTAGAAGACCCGTCCTCGAAGAAACGGGCTCGTGCTAAGGAGGTTCCACTTGTGATTCGGGAACGCTCACCACCACCTCGAAGGCCTCAAGCTCCACGTGACCCGAAGGACAAGGGGAAAGGGAAGATGCCCGGACATTAGTCTCCGTTATTATTATTTGAGTATTATTTTTTTTTTGGGTGTGATTTTTTTTTATTCGCCGTTTTTGGCTCTTTTTTTTTTTGTAATTCCCGAGTTTATCGGTTTAATAAAGACGTATTAAAGAATACCGTTCCCGTCTTTTCGTTTATTACAATGGTTGTACCCTTTTGAGGGGTTGCCTACGTATCCACGATTAGCGGAATCAAACCAAAACGTAGTTCAAAATTGATTTGATTGATTTTTTGCAATTTTCGAAATACATCAAGATTATTAATTCGAGATGTGCGACAGTAGAATAATTAATTCTAACTTATTGACTTGTCTATAATTTTTGAAAATTTATAAAAAGACAAATTTTTATAAATTTTTGCAAATGACATTGAAATGGGGTTTATGGGTAGTAGCGCTTCAACTGGTCCAAGTTGGTTGGGTTGACAAATTCGTTCCCGTCCAAGTCTGTCAGCATCACCGCTCCTCCTGATAGGACTTTCTTGACTAAGTACGGCCCAGCCCAAATGGGTTTGAATTTACCCCTTGGGTCAACCGGTAGTAAGGCACGAACCGATTTTAGGACCAGATCCCCTTCTTTGATGTTTCTGGGCCTAACCCTTTTGTTGAAAGCCCGTTGGATCCTCTTTTGATATATTTGGATATTGTTGAGGGCTCGTGATCGCCGTTCGTCTAAAAGGACTAGCGAATCGTATCAGGCTTGGACCCAATCTGCCTCAGATACTTGCCTACAAGTAAAATCCTGAGGGATGGTAGTTCTAGCTCGACCGACTGGACTGCTTCCATTCCATATGTCAAATAGTATGGAGTTGCTCCGGTCGCGGTGCAAATTGACGTTCGGTACCCCCATAAGGCGAAGGGTATTTTGTCGGGCCAGTCCCGGTAATTCTCAGCCATCTTTTTAAGTATGGTGACAATTGTCTTATTGGCCGCCTCTACCGCTCCATTTGTTTGAGGTCGGTAAGGCGAAGATGTATGCCTTTGAATTTTATATTTTGCCAGCAATGTGGCAGTTTCAGCTTGAAAGTGGGTCCCGTGATCACTGATGAACTCGTGAGGGATCCCATACCGGCATATGATCTTATTCTGGATAAACTTGTCCACGTGCTTGGCGTTCAAGACACGGTATGACTCGGCTTCGACCCATTTGGTGAAGTAGTCGATGGCCACCAAAATGAAGCAATGACCTCCCGTCCCGGAAGGATGCACCTTTCCAATTATGTCTATACCCCATGTCGAAAATGGCCATGGTGATGTCATGGTATATAAGAGGGAAGATGGCATATGCTGTACATTGGCAAAGATCTGACAGTTATGGCAGTGTTTGACATACAACTGACAGTCTGTTTTCATGGTGTTCCAATAATACCCGAGCCTCATGATTTTGCGGGCTAGCATATGGGCGTTCATATGCGGACCGTTTTCACCATCGTGTACCTCGGCCATTACCTTTTCGGCCTGTATTTTGTCGATGCATAGGAGTAGAGCCCCTTGTGCCGTCTTTTTGTATAATTGCCCGTCGTCCGTGCGAACAAATTGGGTTGCCAATCTCTGCAGGGCTTTCTTGGCCCGGTTTTCAGTTTCCGGGGGATACTCTCCCGTTGCCAAGTAGATTAGGACTGACTGATACCAAGGTTCCGGGTCGGCTAGCTCGATGTCTTGGATGGCGTGTACATACGCCGGCTCGGACCGTCTTTCGACACAGATTGGCATGCTGGTCAGTTGATCCGGGATGTTCAGTAGAGATGCTAATTTGGAAAGTGCATCTGCGAATTGATTTTCTTCCCGGGGCAGATAAATGTATTCTACCTTTTGGAATTGTTTCTCTAGAACCCTTACCCGTGCTTGGTAAGCCACGAGATTGGCGTTTCGAGTTTTCCATTTTTGGAGAGCCTGATTGATGACCAATGATGAATCACCGTGGACCCGGAGGTTTGTTACCCCTAAATCAGCGACGGCTTGCAACCCCTGAATGCATGCTTCGTATTCGGCTGCGTTGGTTACGTCAAAGTCCAATTTAATGGATAAGGGGGTGTGCTCACCTCGTGGTGAAATTAGCAGGATTCCGACCCCGAATCCTCGAAAGTTGGATGCCCCGTCAAAATACAAATCCCATGTCTTGGTATCGGTGTGGAATATGTCTTCATCAGGAAAGGCCCAAGTGTCGGTGGGGTCCTCTTCGGATATCGGGCTATCGGCGAGGAACTCGGCTACTACCCGGCCTTTGATGGCTTTTGATGGTACAAACTTGAGGTCAAACTCAGATAACATTAAAGTCCATCTGGACATCCTGCCGTTGAGGATGGGCTTCTCGAATAAGTACTTGATAGGATCCATTTTGGATAATACATGTACCTCATGACTCAGCATGTAATGTCGGGGCTTTTTAGTAGCCCAGACCAGAGCTAGGCAGGTCTTTTCGAGCATTGTGTACTTGCGTTCATATTCGAGGAACTTTTTACTGATGTAGTAAATAGCCCGTTCTTCTTAATCGACTGTCTGGGCCAGCATAGCCCCCATGGCTGTCTCGGTCGTTGTTAGTTATAACGACAAAGGCAAGCCGGGTTGAGGTGGCATTAATACTGGCGGTGCAGACAGAATCTCCTTGATTTTATCGAAAGTCGCTTGACATTTGTCATCCCACAGTACCCGTTCCCCTATCTTCAGTTTCTTGAAAATGGGCTCACATACCATGGTTAATTTTGAAATGAACCGGCTGATGTATTGGACTTTCCCGAGAAACCCCCGTATTTCTTTTTCAGTCTTGGGTGGTTGCATCTCGGTGATGGCTTTGATTTTAGCTGGGTCGACCTCGATGCCGCGTTGGCTAACGATATGGCCCAGTAATTTGCCCGATGTTACCCCGAAGCTGTATTTTTGAGGGTTTAGCCTCATGTTGTATTTGCGCAGTCGGGTAAAGAATTTTCTTAGGGCCGCAATGTGCCCATTCCGGTCTTTGGACTTAATGATCATATCATCCACGTAGACCTCCACTTCTTTGTGCATCATGTCATGTAATAAAGTAGTGGCGGTCCGCTGATAAGTGGCCCCGGCATTGATAAGCCCAAATGGCATAACAGTGTAACAGTAAGTACCCCAAGGTGTAATGAAGGTGGTCTTACCCATATCCTCTTTTGCCATTTTAATTTGATTGTATCCGGCATACCCGTCCATGAATGATAAAAGGGCATGATCGGCCGTGTTATCCACCAGTATGTCGATGTGTGGTAACGGGAAATCATCTTTTGGGCTTGCCTTATTAAGGTCTCAGAAATCCACGCATACTCGCACCTTGCCGTCCTTTTTGGGTACCGGCACGATGTTTGCAACCCAGTCTGGATATTCAGAGACTTGTATAAAGCCTGCTTTGAATTGCTTGTCTACCTCTTCTTTGACTTTGAGAGACCATTCGGGCTTCATCCTTCGGAGTTTTTGCTTTACCGGTTTACACCCATCTTTGATGGGTATTCAGTGTTCGGCTATTTCCCGATCTATACCCGGCATGTCCTTGTAGGACCATGCGAAAACATCTTTGAACTCTTGGAGGAGGTCCGTGAATTGTTTTCTCTCCTCTGGATCTAAGGATAGGCCCAACTTAAGCATCTGCGGCTCTAAAGTGGTTCCCACGTTGATGGACTCGGTTTCTTCGATTACCGAATCTCGGGACTCCCTTTGTTCGAGCTGCTCGATCAGATGTGGAGGTAGAGGTACCTGTTCGTCGGGTTTCTCAATGTCATTGCATATAAAATTTTTGAAGTTGAGAAAATTTTGGAAATAAGACAAGTTGTAAGCAGAACGGTTTTTGTTATTATTATTAATGGTGAATTTTGTGAAAAGCTCGAAAAGAGCGGCCATCTGATCGTTGGTCAGTGGCGGGATAGGGAGAGGTCTTGGGACAGGCCCCGAGACCTCAGTGGATAAGGGAAGAGGGGTTACAGACTCGACTCTAGCACCAGACCCTCTAGACTCGGACTCAGACTCTGACTCTGACTCTGACTCAGACTCGGTATCCGGCATGTCTCCCTCGCCGGTGGTAAGCTTGTAGATCTGTCCTTGACTGTCGGTCCACTTGATGGTCTTCTTCCAAGCCCTTTTTCCCGTATCTGCACCAACTTTGGTGATCAGCTTTGTTGGGTCGAACCGATCGCTGCGGAGGATCAGATTGACCAGATGATCTTTTGGAGCGGGGACGGCTTTGTTTTCTCCAAATAGGAGCCTCAGCACGGGCTCGGCGTTGTTTTCCCCTTCCTTTGACTCAGCTTGAACAAGGGTGAATATATCATCAGGGATGAAATTGCATTCCCGAGCCGTTTTGGTCTCGGGATATGTGATAGTGGGTTGGTAGAGGCCCACTTGGATAGCTCCGAAAACTGGAGTGATTAAGTAGTCAGTTAACTTCGGGCTATAAGGGCCTATGTAAGTACCCTTGAGAATGTCGATGGCCTTGTGAATCCCGGCCCGAACCACGTTTTCTGGGGTTATAGCGTACCCCAATCCGAATTGCGATTCGCCATCATTTAGGACCTCAATGATCTTCCCAACCGGAAGATTCGGCCTCGAGGTTGCTCCCGGTAGATAGCCTAGATTCTGTAACATCGTGTCGATGCTAGTTGTGAAGTAAGGCCTAAAGAGATACTCTTCTTCGATCATACCCACGAAATCAAATCCTCGTGGGTCGGCCCGGCCCGTAGCATTGCAGCTTGCCACGGTAATTGGAGTAGCCTCTAGCATGATGATGTCGTCCCGAAGTGGCATCTTGACTTTTCGGTGGAGAGTGGAGGATACGGCCTTGACTGCGTAGATTCAAGGCCTTCCTAATAGTAGGTTAAAGGACGAGGTGACATCAATCATCTGGAACTCCAACTCTTTCTCGATTGGGCCCGTTATTATTGTTAACTTAACGGCCCCAGCCACCGGTTTTGGGCTTCCGTCGAAAGCTTGGATAGTCTGTGCTGTCGGGAGGTAGTCGGCATCGGTGATGCCGAGAGCTTTAGCGGTCCTCAGAGGTAGGACATTTACAGCGGACCCATCATCGATCAGGGTCATTGGGAGGTACTTCCCTCGGCAAATGACCGTAATGTATAAGGCCAGATTATGATTGGGCCCGAACGCTGGCAGATCAGACTCGGAGAAGGTGATGAGTGGGCCTTCTTCCTTGGACTTGCCTTTGAGATAAGGCATGATAGTGGCTATTATTTCAGAAGGGGTAACCTGTGAGTCGACCTCGATTTCATCGAGAGCCTTAGTTAGTGTTTCTCGATGTGCTTGTGAGCTAACCAGTAGTTGCCATATGGTTAGGTCAGCTCGAACCCTCTTCATTTGTTGGACCAAGGCGGTGTCGTTGCTTGGTTCTTCAAGGGTAGGTTCCGTCCTGGCAGGTTCAGTGACGGATGCGGGAATAGAACGCCCAGCTGTGGCGAGGTGGTTGGTGGCTAGGGCTTTGGACTTAGCCTTTCGGACCTCTTCAAGGGTGATGGGGACAGCTTCCCCTTTGGTTAAGTATACATCATCCTCGTCATCGAACCATATCCCGTTAATTTGTGGGATATAGGGGGAGATGAGGTGAGAACAGTCAATTACCTCACCGGTGAATATTGCGTGGGCACTGAACGGGTTTTCTTTGTTGCTCGGCTTGTCTCCGGGCAACGGGATTTTCCCGCTCTCGATCAGGTCCTGGATTAGATGCTTCAGTTTCCAGCACTTTTCAGTATCATGCCCATTACCACGATGGTATTGGCAATAGGCTTGGGCGTTATAACTTTTGGGCCTCTTCTCCACTGAAAGCTCGGGCATCGGGCCTATTGGTTGGATCAGACCCTTTGAAGATAGCCTTTGTAGGGCATACGTATAGGTAGTCCCTATATCTGTGAATACCCGATTTGGTGTATTCTTCTTGGATGAGGTGTCAAGCAGGTTTACCTCATCAAAAATGCTGTGAGTTGCAGCTGCGGGTGTGGGCTTGCTCGTAGATGAACTTGCCCCTTGATAGCCTTTGGTAGAGACCTTAGTCAGGCTTTCTAACCTTAGGTCGTCCTCAATCCTTGTACCCATTTCAGTTAGGGTAGCAAAATTAGGGATAATAGCGTACCGGAGATGGACCCGGTAGGATGGGAGAAGGTTCTTGACAAAAGCTTCCACTAGGACCTTCTCACTGGGCTTGTCGACCAGCTTCACACTCTCGGCCCGCCATCGTTGTAGATATTTGGTGAACCCTTCTTTGGGCTCTTGGGCCATCACTTCCAGAGTACGCATTGTAGTCTGGATCTCGGTATTGTCGGCGTAATTCCGAGCGAATTCGGTTGCCACATCGTCCCAAGTTTTGTATTTCTTGGAATCGAGCCTGTAATACCAGGCCTTAGGATGCTTCTCCAGAGAGGAAGGGAATAGGTTGGTAAACATGGTGGACTTTACCCCCTTGACCGCCATAAAGTCTTTGAAAGCCCGGATGTGGTGGACCGGGTCTTCGGTACCCTCAAACATTGGAATTCCCGTAAAGTTGAGGTTAGCAGGTAGCTCGTCATTCAAAGGCGAATAGGAACGAGCAATTTCCGAGTGGATCGAGTTGCTCGTTGACAGGTGATAAGTGTGGTTTGTAGTGCCTATTTTGTAGTGTTTTGGTCCCATTTTCCTTGTAGAATCGCTCCTTGGGAGCGGTTTAGGGGCTTCTTATGCTTCCTTTAGTTCGTTTCAGGTTTCCGAGACCGATTTGGAAGAGTTGGAGCGATTCCGACTCGATACATACACATTTTGGAGCCAACGAGATAAAGGAACGATGACTCGATGCTTTGGAATCGACCCCGAGACCTTGGGACCCAATCCCGAGCCTCCGAGACCCGATCCCGAGTCCCGAGAATCGATGAGAAGTCCATGTGAAGCAAGGAGAGACCAAAAGGATCATATTGGAGGCCTACAAGACCCATCCCCGACGGGTATGCACCTCATCCCGTCGGGGATGAAGTGCACAATTGGAGAGGCTACTGCAGAGCCGTCCCGGTCGGGACCAACCCGTCCCGGTCGGGATGGTGGGTCCGTCCCGGTCGGGATGGTCCGTCCCGGTCGGGACCAAAGGGCTGTAGTCCGCATTTTATTCTTCTTTTCTCCCTTCCATTTGTAACCCTATAAATACTTACCTCTTGTATTGTTTATGCATCTTACATTAGTTTAGCCTCTCTTAAGCCTCTCTACATCACATAAACCCTAGATTTAGTTCCTCAAATTAGTTTGAATCTCTCTTTAATTATTAGTTAATCTTAGTTAATTAGTCTTGTATTAAGAAGATACTTGAAGATTTCTCCAAGATTGACAACCTTGGGATTATTTGGGTTTCTCTTTTATGCAAGATATCATCTTTTCTTCATCCTAGTGTTGGTATAATCCTTCTTTACTCTTGTTCTTTATTATTAATCCAAGATTGAATCTTTATTTAGTGTTGATTGTTATTTCTCATCTTGTTCTTAATGATGAATGTTATGGTTATGGTGATGTTTTCTCTTGTTATTGTTGTAATTAGTTTGATCATGAGTGAGTAGTTTATTTGTGGGTTAGTAGGGGGATTAAGGGTAGATTATGGGTGATTAGGGTTTGATTAGAGGTAAAGGATGGTTCTTTATTGCTAGTCACATATTTGGCTCACCATGTGTTTGTTGATATGCTTGTATGAGTTGTAGTGGCCATGCTTCTCATGCTAGTTTTCTTCTACCCATTGTTTGCTTGAGTGTGGATATGTTGAGCATTGTCATCGACATCGGTTTAAGTTGCTATCGCCCGGACCGAACCTAGCAATTAGGAGGCACCTACACCCTTAATCAACCTAAGTCACCCTACTACATTTATGAACCCGACCTAACCCACTCTCTTCCTTCCATATTTGATACATCTTGTTAGTTAGTCATCATTTCCTTTAGTTTGTTAGTTAGTTCGATTATTAGCACTATTTAGCATTTCTCTTTAGTTTGCTAGTTGGTTTGTGTTTAGTTATCCTAGCTTAACCTTGTTTAGCCTAGTTGATTGTTAGTCTATTTCCTACTTCTCCTCTCATCAAATATTCATCTAGTAGTAGTTCTTTGTGTTTGTTTGGTAGCATAGTCTTGTTTTAGGCCGATTTAGTCTAAACCTTGCAATACCGTCTCCGTGGACACGACCCGACTTACCCTAGCTACCCACTAGGTCTTAGCCGGTTATTTAATTGGTGGAGGGATCCACGACAAATCCTACCATCAATTTGGCGCCGTTGCCGGGGACGGTGCATTGTTTAGACTTTGTTTGCTTATTTCTAGACTTAGTTACCCTCCTTTGTGCCCTTCTATCATCTCTTGTGAATATTCTCTAGTTTTTCTTGCTTTCTTAGCTTCCTTTTCTCTTTGTCTCTAGTTGTGCTTGTTTATTGTCGTTACCTAGTGCCCATAAAGCACTAGGTATTCTCACGTTTGTTCTAGTGTGTAGTGTATGCCTAGGCAGGGAGGCGAATCCTTTCTCTTTAATCCAGAGCCGGAAAGGCTCTTTCGAGCTCTTCGCCAACGGACGATTAACCGGGTTAGGATCTCTCAACCAAGTGCAAGCAATACCCATCAAGAGCAAGCTCAAAGAAGCGATAGTGAAGAAGCATATCGAGAGACGGCCGAAGGGAATTTCACCAATCCCTTCGGAGATTCTAGTCCTAGTTCCCCATCTACATCTACATCAACTCCGTCTACACCATCTTCTCCCTTACATCCAATAATGCCGAAATTTTCCTCCCACTCTACATTCACGGAAGACGTCTTGCCGGGACCCAATGCTCTACCGGCCGCTTATGCCGGAAATTTTACGGCCAAGACCCACTTCATCCAACTTGTGGAAAGGAACCAATTTAGTGGTTTGCCCTCCGAAGACCCGCACCAACATATGGAGACCTTCTCCGATTATTGCGACGCCATCTCTCAACCCGGGGTTACACAAGATCAAATCCGATGGGTTTTGTTTCCATTTTCTCTTATTGGAAAAGCGAAGCAATGGATTAAAGGTCTCGATAGGGCAACCATGGGCATCGACACTTGGAAGAAACTTGCGTTGGCATTCTACCAAACTTTCTACCCTCCGGAGAAGACTAACTTACTTAGGGCCTCCATCACCGGTTTCCAACAACGGGATGAAGAGAGCCTATATGAAGCTTGGGAGCGGTTTAAGTCATTGGTTAGATCATGCCCTCACCATGGACTTTCACAATGGTTCTTGGTCCAACAATTTTGGAATGGTCTTTATGAGGACTCAAGAACTATACTTAATATGGGCTCCAATGGTAGGTTCACCGAGGTCGATGATGACCAAACTTGGGCGAGAATCGAAGAGATGGCGGTGCATAACTCGCAATACTCTAGGCCTAGAAAGGCAAATCGAGGAGGTAGGCATGAGGTTGATGCTATAACTCAATTAAGCATTGACCTTGGGGCTCAATTGAAGACACACATGGAATCCATTGACAAGAAGCTTCAAGGTCACCTCACTCAAGTCCAAAGCATCGGTTCCTCCCACCAAGCCTCAATCCATGAAGTGAATGCTTTGAGTTTTGCACCTCCTTTCCCTTATTATGGCATGTGTGATACTTGTGGAATCGTTGGTCATGACCCTATGCATTGTAGAGGGAGTATTGAGCAAGTGAATGCCTTTCAAGCATTCAAGCAAGGTAATTCCTATTCAAATCAATACCAAGCTTCCAATCAAGTCCCTCAACAACAAGCTTTGCAACACCAACAACAACATCGTCCTTATATTCCACCTCCCTTAAGGGACAACAACCAAGGTTACCAAGGCAACTCAAGGCCTTTCAACAACTTCAAGCAAGGTAACCAAGGTTTATTCAACAACAACCAAGGGTTCCAACAAGGGAACTTCAACCAAGGCTATCAAAACCACAACCATGGCAACAACCAAGGCCTTAATCAAGGCAATTCTCATGGGTTCCAAGGGAACCGTCAACAACAAGCAAATCAAGGCAATCAACAACAAAGCAAGCCTAGGAGCCGGTCTCCTACTCATGACTATGGCATTCCTCTAGCCATCACCGATACTCCGCATAATCCATCATCTCCACCTCGGGGATTCGATATCCAAAAATCTATGATGGATATGCAAAAGAGTCAAATGGACATAACAAGAAACCATCAAGAGCTCTTTGCTTATATTCAAGGGGAAAACGCGACAAGAGATGCCCGTATGAAGATGCTTGAAACTCAAGTATCTCAACTTGCTTCGGGGAGCTCCTCAAGACAAAAAGGACAACTACCTTCTCAAGGAGAAACACCGAAATTTGAGCATGTAAATGCCATCACCACAAGGAGAGGTACATCTTATGAACCCCCTAAATTTCCTAGTGAGCAAGAGCCAATGCAAGAACCGATAAGAAAGGTGACACCTCCAACTCAAGAAAGCTCAACCCTTGATAATCCAATAGAGGAGCAAGTCTTATGGGAGGTTGAGAAACCTCAACAAGACAAGCTTCCCCCACCTCAAGCTAAAGATAAGGGTAAAAAGAAAGTGTCATTTGAAGAGTCTACCCCGAGTGAGCAAAACAAATACCAAGTCAAGTTGCCTTACCCATCAAGGCAAATGAAGACTAAGGTAAACTCTCAATATGACAAGTTCCTTAACATTGTGAAGAAGTTGGATGTGAGTGTCCCATTCACCGAGCTACTTACCCAAATCCCGGCATACGGAAAATTTATGCGAGAAATATTGGCTAGGAAGAGATCCGTCGACAAGGAAGAGACCATCGCATTCACAAGGGTGGTGAGCGAGCTCATTCAAGGTTCTACGCTTCCAAAGTTGAAGGATCCGGGTAGGTTCTCGATCCCTTGCACCATAGGGCACTACAAGATCGAAAGAGCTTTATGTGATTTGGGTGCGAGTGTGAGCATCATTCCCTACTCCATTTGTTGCCGACTTGGGATGAAGGAGCTTAACAGTACCTCTATCACGCTCCAAATGGCCGATAGTTCATTTAACCGACCATTAGGGATGCTAGAGGATGTGCCGGTAAGAATCGGTAAGTTCTTCATTCCGGTTGACTTCATCGTGCTCGATATGCGGGAAGATGAGATCACTCCCATTATTCTTGGGCGCCCATTTTTACATACCGCCGGTGCCATGATCGATGTGAAGAACGGTAGGATCACATTCGAGTTAGGCGAGGAGAAGCTAGTGTTTGACCTTCAAGTTAACACTTCGCCTACCAACGACGAGTCATGCAATATGATCCAAGCCAAGGAAAACATCGATCTAGGGGAAGAACCGAGACAAAGCATGAATAAGGAATCTTATGTACTTGAGGATGATGACTCCGATTTGGAGGAGGATGAAAGCCCATGTCATGGGTCCAATGACAAGTTGAAAAGCAAAAAGGATGAAGATGAGCCTCCCTTGGGGCCACATGAAGATAGATGGACGTTTGGGTATATACCGAAGGATCGAAAGTACAAGTTCAAGCCATTGAACTTAGTAGATCGGGATGCCCCGGGAACGTCGAGACAAGGTCATGAAGAGCCTTGGTTTGTGGATGCTTATGTTACTAACTTGATTGAAGACTTTGCTAGGGCCTTCGACTTGTTTCTTCGTGCCCTTGATGGAGATGGAAGAAATCTTGGATGTTGAAAAAGATTGAAGAAAGTGTCACCTTGGTTTGACGGAGTTCCACAAGAACCGTCCCTTTGTATATATCTCTTTCCCTTATAATTTGTTTGCTTTTGTGAAAATCTTAATTATTTGGATGATTGATGAGTGTTGTGAGGGAGGGAATTTGATGTGTTGTTTGAGTTTAGTGTGATAGGTGTGAAGTGCAAGTGATTCCTAGGGAAGAGCGGTCATTGTTGAAGCTTGGATTGTGTGAAGGGAAGTCGGTTTTTGAAGCTCGGTTCGAGCTTTTGGGTGCTATAGAGGGTTTGGAGACTCTTCCCGGCCTAGAAGAGGTCGTCCCCACCGGGATGGAAGGCCCATCCCGACCGGGAAGGGTGCCATCCCGACCGGGATGAGGTACGCAAAAGTTGGGTTCACTGGCAGTCCGTCCCGACCGGGACGAGGTCTTCCCGACCGGGACGAGACAGCCATCCCGACCGGGACCACCCATCCCGACCGGGATGGACCCCTTGTCCTCCGTTGGCTCTTTTCTTCGTTGTTTGAGACCACCCAACCACTTTATACCCCCTCCCAACCTCCCTACATGTCCTTACTCTCATTGTATGACCCTTGCACCTCACATCCATGTCTTCACCTCACTTTCTATTCACTTCAAGCCGACTTTCGCATCCAAAACCCACCTCATTTTGCATTTGTGCCCCAACCATGGAACCGGATCGCAATTAGAGAGGAATAACGACGACTTGGACAAGCTAAGTGCCTATTTTGACTTTTGAGACGATGGAGCGAGTGAGTTGGTAACCGTATGGTACGGCAACTATCCTCTCTTTTCCGTTTTTATAGCTTGTCTTCTTTGTTTATTTCCTTTCCCTCTTATCATTTGTGTCATGGTGGCCTTCAAGGCCTTGGTGTGCTTGCTCCCGACTTTCGATGATGTGACTACATCGAGAGTCATTTCAAAATCCAAATTTTTTAAGATTTTCACCTTTTTGTTGGATTTAGTCGGATTTAGGCGGAATCCGGGCTAGGTGACTTGATTACACCTAGCCCTCCCCTCCCATTTCCTTTTATTTCCTTCTTTTTATTTTCTTCCCCCTTCCATATCTTTTTCTTGTCTCGGCCCATGGTGACTTGATTACACCCCGGCCGGACGCCTTCTACCCTTTTCCCCACTTTTTAGTTTTTAGCTTTATTTTCGTAGTTTCTTTTCTTTTGTGCTCTATGCACTACGGTCGAGCATGAGGACATGGCTCGACTTAAGTGTGGGGGAGCGATATTCTAGCATAGTTAGTTTTATTTTCGTAGTTTTTCCAAAAAATCTTTAAAAACTCTAAAAATTTGAAAAATTTTCACAAAAATCAAAAAGATTTTCCTTTTGTGTGTTTTCCTTTTGTGTCATTGTGTCGTATATTTGTTTTGTTGTGTGTTTTGCCCCCCTCTTTTCTTTATAGGTTGCCTAATCGCCATTAACTTTGGAGAGCTTTCAAGACTTCCGGTATCATCTTTATCCCTTTTTCTTCTTTACCTCTTGCGGAGTTTGGAGGAGTTTTGTGATGAAGTGTGCTCGGGAGGAGCTTTGTAAAGATTGTGGTGGATTTGGAGACTTGTTTGATGATAGGGGTGGTGTTTGTGTTATGTATGTGTTCGTTTTGTGTTGTTCCTGTTTTGTTGCTTTTGTTTCTTTTTCTTTCGTTTTCGTTGAGCCTTTGTTTTGTGTTTTGTTGTGTGTCTTGTGTGTAAATGGTCTTTGAAAACCCGGTTTAGAGGCTAGTGTGCAAGTGTCTATTTTCCCTTCCTAGTGGTATAAATTGAGTCCTGGACTTTAGTCTAGTAGGATGACCCTAAATCAATGATTTCGTTGGTTTCTTACCTTGAGTCCACCTAGCTTACTAGGGATTTACTACGGGATTTGCATTTTGACCATTATGACCACCCACGGTGTGAAAAGGCCTTGGTTGCCGAGTCCCGTCCCCTAGGTGACCGTGTTTGGGATCGTTTGATTAGTCCAAGTTCTCCACTTTTTGTGGGTTTGAAGGGAAAGCGCGCTCCCGACTCTCCCATTACCCTACCTCCTACACATATTCACACAATAACTTGCAACTTGTTGATTCCTCTCTTTCTTGTCATACAAAGAAATGCCAAAAAGCCAAATCTTGCCAAAAGGGGCAAAGAAAAGAAAAAGAAAGAAAATGAAAGAAAGAAAAGAACGAAGAAAAAGAAAAGGCACAAAAGCCAAAAAGAAAATAGAAAAGATGAAAAAGAATGGCATGGCAAAACAAGGCAAAAATGCAAAAGAAAAGAGAAAATGCCAAAAGAAAATCGTCTCACAAAAAGATTATATCCCCACAAAAATAAGCCTTTTTCCGACTTTTGCCGTGAAGAGCCTACCAAAGGACCGAGTCCCGAGGAAGGATGATAGCGGCATTAGTCGGTCTTCCCTCATTTTGCATATTTTCACCTTTTTACTTGGACTAGTTAGGCGGTTTCGGACACGGGACGACCCTCTTGGCTCACGCTAAAGGGGGCGAGGTCTCACTTACCTACAGTGTCGACTAACACCGTGGTTCTTCACTTCCCACTCCGCCGATCGTCCCGTAGTACGTTCTTAGAAGGTTAGGAGGAACCTAGGTAAGTTACCAACGTTTTTGTTGCTTTATCGTCATACTATTAGGGTCTAGTCCACCTTGGTTTGTATTGCTAGCTTAGGAACGTTGTCACTTACCTCGAGTCCTAAACCGGTGCTTCTTTCACCGCTTTTAGAGGGAAGCGGTATTTGTTTTTCTTTGGGTGCAACCGATTATGCGTTCGTTTGTGTGTTTGTTTGTTTTTATGCCTTGTGTCCGGTTGCATCCACAGTTTTGTCGCAAGACCCGACTTGCCTTGCGGGGTGCACTTTTCCTCTAAGTGCACTCGCGTGAGTTGAAAGGGCGTAGGGTGCGCTAATACCCATTCGGCTAGTATAGTAGTTAGTATGTGCTTACTCGAGGGCGAGTAAGGGTTAAGTGTGGGGGAGTTGATAAGTGTGGTTTGTAGTGCCTATTTTGTAGTGTTTTGGTCCCATTTTCCTTGTAGAATCGCTCCTTGGGAGCGGTTTAGGGGCTTCTTATGCTTCCTTTAGTTCGTTTCAGGTTTCCGAGACCGATTTGGAAGAGTTGGAGCGATTCCGACTCGATACATACACATTTTGGAGCCAACGAGATAAAGGAACGATGACTCGATGCTTTGGAATCGACCCCGAGACCTTGGGACCCAATCCCGAGCCTCCGAGACCCGATCCCGAGTCCCGAGAATCGATGAGAAGTCCATGTGAAGCAAGGAGAGACCAAAAGGATCATATTGGAGGCCTACAAGACCCATCCCCGACGGGTATGCACCTCATCCCGTCGGGGATGAAGTGCACAATTGGAGAGGCTACTGCAGAGCCGTCCCGGTCGGGACCAACCCGTCCCGGTCGGGATGGTGGGTCCGTCCCGGTCGGGATGGTCCGTCCCGGTCGGGACCAAAGGGCTGTAGTCCGCATTTTATTCTTCTCTTCTCCCTTCCATTTGTAACCCTATAAATACTTACCTCTTGTATTGTTTATGCATCTTACATTAGTTTAGCCTCTCTTAAGCCTCTCTACATCACATAAACCCTAGATTTAGTTCCTCAAATTAGTTTGAATCTCTCTTTAATTATTAGTTAATCTTAGTTAATTAGTCTTGTATTAAGAAGATACTTGAAGATTTCTCCAAGATTGACAACCTTGGGATTATTTGGGTTTCTCTTTTATGCAAGATATCATCTTTTCTTCATCCTAGTGTTGGTATAATCCTTCTTTACTCTTGTTCTTTATTATTAATCCAAGATTGAATCTTTATTTAGTGTTGATTGTTATTTCTCATCTTGTTCTTAATGATGAATGTTATGGTTATGGTGATGTTTTCTCTTGTTATTGTTGTAATTAGTTTGATCATGAGTGAGTAGTTTATTTGTGGGTTAGTAGGGGGATTAAGGGTAGATTATGGGTGATTAGGGTTTGATTAGAGGTAAAGGATGGTTCTTTATTGCTAGTCACATATTTGGCTCACCATGTGTTTGTTGATATGCTTGTATGAGTTGTAGTGGCCATGCTTCTCATGCTAGTTTTCTTCTACCCATTGTTTGCTTGAGTGTGGATATGTTGAGCATTGTCATCGACATCGGTTTAAGTTGCTATCGCCCGGACCGAACCTAGCAATTAGGAGGCACCTACACCCTTAATCAACCTAAGTCACCCTACTACATTTATGAACCCGACCTAACCCACTCTCTTCCTTCCATATTTGATACATCTTGTTAGTTAGTCATCATTTCCTTTAGTTTGTTAGTTAGTTCGATTATTAGCACTATTTAGCATTTCTCTTTAGTTTGCTAGTTGGTTTGTGTTTAGTTATCCTAGCTTAACCTTGTTTAGCCTAGTTGATTGTTAGTCTATTTCCTACTTCTCCTCTCATCAAATATTCATCTAGTAGTAGTTCTTTGTGTTTGTTTGGTAGCATAGTCTTGTTTTAGGCCGATTTAGTCTAAACCTTGCAATACCGTCTCCGTGGACACGACCCGACTTACCCTAGCTACCCACTAGGTCTTAGCCGGTTATTTAATTGGTGGAGGGATCCACGACAAATCCTACCATCAACAGGTGAACTTATTCTTCGAGCCTGCGAACAACGCTGATAAGTTCAGCTATGGGCCCAGTGGTCCCTGACCCGTCAACAGGGGCCGTCTTTTCTACGGCGCTCAAACGGGTGTCTAACGTTGCTTGGCTAGCCTGCATGGAGGTCAGTTGAGTCTCGATCTTCTCTAGGGCCTCCTTCAATGCGTCCATTTTGCGTTGATATCTGGTTTCGGGTGGCCTGTCTGTAAGAACACCGCGTAATCAGAAACTAGCCTGAATCCCGGAATAGAAAGTACATCCCGAACAAGACTAAAAAGGGAAATGACTCGAGAAAAGACACCTAGACGGGTGACTTGTGAAGTGTGGGCCTTCCTTAGGATTCGGCGAGTGGGCCTAGTCCTGTTCGGAGGAAGGTTCACGTGAGACATCCCCAAACTTTGGACTCGATTGTGTTGACGGGCCCTCCTTTTTAGGGGTTTGTCCTACGTAGGTGGGCCTTGCCTTAGTCTAATAAGGCGGACTGGGATGGGGAAGAAACCCGTGATGTAAGATCGACGGAGTTTCGATGCTAAAGACCTTGACAACTTACGACACGACCCGACACTGCTAAATACGGGAAGTCCTAAGAAGAGGAAGGTTTTGAAAATGGATGGTTTTTGAAGATCCGAGAAAACTTGGTGGAGGGCCCAATTTTCGACAAAATGAAAAGAGTATTGGGCCACGGGTTTTGAAAGTTCGAAAATGTTTTCGAGTTTTGAATTGGGCAGCATACCGTCTAGAAAATAGGCTATTTTGAGTAAAATCATAAGTCCTAAATTCGGTATGTCCCGGGTTTTGAAAATTGAATACCTTGAAGAGGTGCAATTTTTGGAAAGAGTTGACGGTTTTTGAAAACGACACGGAAACCAAATAGCACGTAGTCACACAAGCATTATAACGACCCCATGTATGCTCTACACTAAGTCTCGGTCGGTCTAAGAGGGTCTATACTAGTGTACATAGTCTAGACGTTGATCGGGACGGACTCTCTAAGTCGAATTGAGCTTAGAACATGCTGCGAAATCCACTTGAATCGACTATGGACACCTTTTGACATATCCATATTGGAGTACATCAATGGTATAGTGGGACGTCGATCACCAGTATTGGCTCGGGAAAAATATGGGTTATGCATGAACCGTAAAACTAAAACGCGTATTGTACTAGTCAAACGATTTCTATTCGAGTCTCACCCTGAGGATGCCGATGGTAAGTCACGCATCAGTTAATCCCCAGTGGAGTCGCCAAATTGTGGACATGACGTAGGTCCACCCCGGCGCGGCCACGCGCGGGTTTGGGTAGGCAAATGAATCTCCATATGAAAACAGATCGAATGGAAATTTAAATCGAAGTGGAGTCGCCACCGAACTTTGTGGGAGTTCGGGCCCGTTCGAACCCACTCTATGTCGTAGTGGGCCGTGTACAAAATACGGCCCATCTCCGATGTCAGAGCTTATTGGGTTCGTCCCTTAGCATTTGATACTGATACCGTCACTACCGGTTATCGTGTATTGAATGACTCTCGTGCGCCAACGGTTTCGGGCATCCGGAAACCGAGGTTCTGAGTAAGGGGTGAGGGTACGTGTTGGGAAGCCCACGAAGGACACCCAACCCCGCCCGCACTAGCGGCCTCTACTAGGATATCGAATGACTTTTGAATACACGCGTTAGTTAAACGGCAAAATGATATGCAAAGATTATTTTCTCTAAGCATGTGAATGGAATTGAAAGGGTTTCTACGTCAATTTAATGCAATTTGATTCTAACGTCAAAGTTGAATTTTAGCATGTGGGTTCATTTTAGTACGATAAAATAAACAACCAAAATTGACAAAAGAAACAACAAACGGTTAGTAACGGTATAACGATATTAACGGTTTGTGCGAATAATGAATTGTGTAGAATGATGCGAGTGAGTTAATGCATGGTTTCGAAAAGATGTTTCACGTGATAGATTAGGCACGTGTTGACCTAAGTCATAAAAAACGGTTAACGGGACTCGAATGCTATGTAGGACTCACGGTTTAACGTGATTAAGGGCCACTCGACCGAGTCATTGTGTGACTCGACCGAGTGGACCTCTGAAAAGGTTCTGTCCGGTTTTTATGACCCTACTCGACCGAGTACATTGCCACTCGACCGAGCAGAGGTCGTAAAAAACATTTTGTCTCGTATTATGGACCCTACTCGACCGAGTTATCGACCAACTCGGTCGAGTACGTTGCCACTCGATCGAGTCACTATGAAACTCGGCCGAGTGGAGGTCGAAAGAGCATTCTGCTCGATTTTTATAATGTCACTCGATCGAGTGGCCTAGGCACTCGGTCGAGTGGCACCTGTACGAACCAGGTTCATTTCTTGCAATTTTGTTGATTGCGAGATTGTTTTCGATTTTTGATGATTTGATAAATTGGGCATAAATATTGTGGAATTTATACTCAATTTTGAACTTGAATACTCGTTGTATCCCATATTCGATTATTGAGTCGATATGGAATACTAGAGTGAAAATAAAAGAAAATTAGTTTAAGTCGCCTTAAATTAACTACCGCGATATGGTAGATTTTCTCCGCGTTTAATAATGTCATAATTCTAGTGAATTGTATTGACAATTATTTTAGCATCAACGAAAAATCGCATTAGTTAACTTATGTGACTAGATCGTTAGATTCGACGTCCAATTATGAAATTGGTATCGAATCTAATAGATCAACGCTTGAATTGAAAGACTTGATTCCCTCGGCTTTTCCGACATCGAAATAAATCCCTAGGGATTGTGATGCCGGATCCGCGTCAACGGGTTTCGACCCTTAAAAATATGTGTTTTGAAGAAGGTTTTTAGAAAATCGATGCAATATGCGACGCAAAAGGAAATAAACGAATTATTGTTGAAATTGACCCGTTTCAATAATCAAATGCTAGGGTGTCAGGATAAGCGACCGACAACGCTGTGTGCAGTACACTTGTATATTCGGGTTTCCTTATCCTGACATCCTTCGCACTCGACACAAATCGACGGGTATTTTAATGTCTTCTGATACTAATTATATTAGTGATATTATGACACGAATAAAATAAATAAAAAAAGACAACGACGACGACAACACGACGCACGACACGAGAAAAGAAAGAGAAAAGGGAAGAAACGGGGTTTTGACATCCTCAACCTACATGTTCCTTATGCTCGGACTGGACTCGTAGTGGCGGCTTGCACGGGAGTTTCGAGTATGTAGGCTAAGTCGTGGTGGTTTAGGTTTGCCTCCTAGGTACTAGGGTTAGGGCTTGAGTGTAGTATTAGGATTGAGTAGTTGATTAGGGTTGTAAAGTTGTGTAAAAGTTGTTAAAGTTTAGGGTTCCAAAGGGTTGAAAAAGATGATTGAAAGGTTGTGCATGAGGGTGTTTATATAGGCTAAGCCTAAGACCCCGGTTTGGGTTACTCGACCGAGTAAGTGGCTGACTCGGTCGAGTGGCCTAGTGCGTCAGCCGTCGGGCTTGAATAAGGGCCCACTCGATCGAGTGGATGGGGCATTCGACCGAGTGGCCCAGCTGGGTCGCGCGGGTCCATTGTTTTGGGCCGTGACCTGGGTTTTTGATGGGTTTGTGTTTGACTTGGACTTTTGATGTTGTGAATGGCTGTTTTGTATGTCTCGGAAACGACTTTGACCAGGGTTGACCCAATCGTAAAAAAGTCGGTTTTATTTCCAGTGTCGGTTTTGGCCCAAATTAGTCTTGTTTGACTCGGAACGGTCCGCTGGGCCTGGATTTGAGGTCTGTTTTGTGAGATGTGTACTCCATAAGTGCTTTAGCCAACAACTGATGGATTTGAGCCCATATCCGAGCGCGTAGAAACACGTTAGCGTCCGATCATCAACGGGTGTTTTTTGGGAAACTATCATAGACACCTGGCAGTCAAAATGCGGGTGTCTACACCGAGATGAAAAAAATATTAGAATAATGTTCCATAACATAACTCAATATCTCATTCTTTCATCATTATTACGGAGTAACTTGTTACTCTCTTAAATTTAGTTTGATTTATTGTAAGTATGGTGACATATCACCCAATGATACCAGTATAACACCGAATATTTTTACCCCTTTAAAGAATTAAACCATCCACATTAAATTATTTCCATTGAGCGACATTTTTGTTAATTCCATAGAACTAGTCTCGTTTGGTTCATCCGGGAACTTATTTTCTGGAGGAAGTTACCTTTTTCATGATGTTACTTTCTACAGATCTTGTTTGGTTGTATTGACCTAATTCTCATGATTTTGTTTATAATGACTATAATGCCATTTATTAATCAAGGTATAAAACTTATGAAATACGAGTAACTTTTTTCGTACAGCAACTTATGAAATAACTGGAATTGTCTTCTCCATGACACGCAGTCGTAACCAAATTACAGGAAAAAAGTATTATACACCTGATGTATAGTAGTATTGTACAACCAGGTGGTTATATTACTTATATATATATATATATATATATATATATAATTAATTAATATATATATATATAATTAATAATTAATTAATATATATATATATTATTAATTAATTAATTTAAACTCCTCCTCTTTCCCCTCTAACTTCACGCACATTTAAACTCCTCCTTTTCCTTTTTTTTTCCTTGTAGTCTTCTGCTTCCTTTAAAACACTCCCTCTTCAATTTCTCATATGTATCAATTAAATTTTCATTTTTTTTAAACCAAACTTTGCCCATAAACATTCTGAATTGTTTACAATATATTTTCGTGATGTCGAAATACGTTCACTAAAAATTCCGAGTATGTGTGCAAAAAATATGAGCTAACAAGTAAAGTTCTTGAGCTTTCAAAATACTTTTTCGAGTATGAGTTTTTGTGACAAACATTTCAAACTTTTCGAGCTTCATATTAATTTTTACGAGCTTTTAATTTTTGTATCTGAACTTCGTATGATATTAGGGTCCTTTAATATGAGGGTCCACTAACTTGTAATCAATAAATATATTTTTATGATGTCAAAATACAGTAATGTCAAAATACATTCACTAAAAATTCCGAGTATGTGTGCAAAAATTATAAGCTAACAAGTAAAGTTCTCGAGCTTTCAAAATAATTTTTCGAGTATGAGTTTTTGTGACAAACATTTCAAAATTTTCGAGCTTCATATTATTTTTACGAGCTTTTAATTCTTGTATCCGAGCTTAGTACGAACTAGTGCATTTTCCATCTTTCGTAGAGGTGCAACATATACTTTAAGACGATGCAAACTATCAATTCTAAAAAAAAATTAGCTATAATGAAATCAACTCGAGCCATGAATTGATTATAATGTAATATTTAAAATTCGAGCTAACTATAATACTCGTAAGAAATTATTGAGCATATAAATAAACTTTCTCAGCTATCATGATTATAATACGAGCTGTAAATAAAATGTAATATTATATTTAAAATTCGAGGTACTTACTACTTGTAGACACCCACATTTTGACCGCCACATTTTGACCGCCAGGTGTCTATAATAGTTCCCGCCAAACACCCGATGATGATTGGACGTAAACATGCTTTAATGGACTCGGATATGGGCTTGTAATCATGGACATTTGGTTTAGACTTATTAAGGAGTACAAATCTTACAAAACCAACCTCAAATTCAGGCTCAGTGGGTCGTTTCGAGTCAAATAACACTAATTTGGGTCGAATCCGACACCAGGGGTAAAACCGTCTTTTAGCGACCGAGTCAAAACCCGGTCAAAGATTTTCCCGAGACACGTGAGTCAGCCGTGACACTTCACACGGCTGATTCATACTCAAACTCCTACGAAATATCAGCTTCATTAAACATTAAACAATTCTGTTAAAGGTAGAATTCGATCTCAAGTAAGAATTCTATCCGGAAACCGAATCAGACACCAACCAAGCTCCAAATACTCGGCCAACACTCCCCCACCAGCCGAGATATTTGGCTTCTCCACCAAGAAACGAGATTTTGGTTTCCTCTCGAACTCTCGTATTTCCTATCCAAACCGGTATTTCTTGTCACACAAACAAGACTACCTCGATTCCTATAAATAGGACCTCCCGTCCAACACAAAACACACGGTTTTTACACATCATAGATCTATTATTCCTACATCACACATTCATCATCAATCATCGAAAGTCAGAAAATATACAACCTCGTAACGCCAAACAATTCCCGAGTAATCTCGACCCGACGAATCCGACCCCCAGCCGGCCGAAACCCGTCCCACCACACGTCCTAAAATAACACCTTAACTCATCCCGCATCATCTCGACGCTCCCAAGTCTAAGCCACTTTCCGACGAGCCTTATCCCGAGAAAACAAAGCATGTAGGTTGAGGGTGTAAATCAAACCCGATTCTTCTCTTCTTCTCTCCTTTTCTTCACGTTTTTTTTCTTCTTTTTTGTGTCGAGTCGTCGGTCCTCGTTTAATATGGGTCGTTTTCGCATATTTTTAATTATTTCTAATAATCGATATTAAAAAAAACTATTTTTTTATAACGTTCTTAAAATACGATATCGATTCTCTAATCGAATATCGTATCTAACAAGAACAAAATTAATTAATTCTCGTTGATGCTAATAAAATCGTTACATCCTTTTTTTAAACAAAATTCGACGATTTTATACGCGGAGAGAATTAACATCTTTTTCGTTCAAAATTCTTTTTTTACTTTTCGTTCAAAACAAACTTTTTTTCAAAACCTTTTCTAAAATCATTCCGACTATTTGATATTGATTACATAATCGAATATCGAATACGACGAATATCGAAAATATAAATCGGGCATGAATTAATCCATATTTGTACGCGATTTATAAAAATTAATGATTTTTCGACAAAATAAAAAAACTCGGACAACCTGCCACGCGAGTCGCGCGCCGGTCAGGCGACTCGCGCGGTGGCCTGGTCCGCCGGCCTCTTTTTTTCGTTTCCTCGCTTTTCTATTTTTTATTCTTCTCGAGTCTTACATAAAATGCGACTTTCGCGACATATTTCGATAAATACTTTTTCTTTGACCTCGGTCAACGCGTGCTAATCCATCACGTGACATAAATCTTTTCAAAAATCATGCATATTATTTATTTACATCTTTATTCAATTTATTCATCGTTACTAACTCGTTTGCTCCTTGTTTGTAGCGGTTTATTTTCATATTTTGTTTTATTAGATTAAAACAAATTCACATGCTAAAATAATTTTGACGTTATTAGTTTAATATGCATTAAACGACTTAGCAACCCATTTATTTATTTTTCTTGCATGACTTAGGAAAATAATGTTTGCATATCATTCAACCGTCGAACTAACGCGTGTACGTAAAAACGAACGATATCTTAGTAAAGGCCGCTAAGTGCGGGCGGGGTTGGGTGTTCTCAATGAACTTCCCAACACGTACCCTCACCTCTTACTCAGAACCATGGTTTCCGGATGTCCGAATCCATTGGCAACGAGAGTCATTCAATATACGATATCCGATAATGTCGGTATCGGTATCAAATGCTAAGGGACGAACCCGATAAGCTCTGACATCAGAAATGTGCCATGTTTTAAATATGGCCCACTACGACATAGAGTGGGTTCGAATGGTTCCGAATAACCACAAAATTCGGTGGCGACTCCTACTTCGATTTAAAATTCAATTCGACCCATCTCATATGGAGATTCATTCGCCTCCCCAAACCCGCGCGTGGCCGCGTCGGGGTGGACCTATGTCATGTCCACAATTTGGCGACTCCGCTGGGGATCAACTGATGAGTCACTTACCATCGGCATCCCTAGGGTGAGACTCGAAAAGAAATCGTTCGAATAGTAATGTACACGCTTTAGTTCAATGGTTCATGCATAACCCAATTCTTTTCCGGGCCGGTTACTTGTGACCGACGTCCCACTATACCACGGTGCATTCCTACATGGGTGCACTAAAGACTTCGATGGCGGAACTCGCATGGGTTTTACGGCAGATTCTAAGACCAACTCGGCTTAGGAGGTCCGTCCTGATTTGCGAGAATGCGATCGTTGTTGGTATAGACCCTATTCGACCGACTGAGACTTAGACTAAGAGCATACATGGCGTCGTTATACTGTTTCTATGACTACGTGCTACCTGATATACAAGTCGTCTTTCAAAAACCGTCATTTTCAAAAACCCGCATCTTTTCAAACCCATCTATTTTTCAAAACCGGAAAGCTACCAAATTTAGGACTTACGATTTTGACTCAAAATAGCCTATTTTTAGCCGGTATGCTGTCCAAACTTTCCAAAAAAATTCAAAATCTCGGCCCGGTAACCTTTTTTTCGATTTTTCAAAAAAATCGGGCCTTTCAATCCGACCTTGTTCGGTTTTTAAATCCAAATTCCCTTTTCAAAACTTTCTTCTTCTTAGGACTTCCCGTATTTAGCAGTGTCGGGTCTTGTCATAAGTTGTTAGAATCTATAGCGTTGAAACTCCGTCGATCTTACATCACGAGTTTCTACCCCATCCCAAGTCCGCCTTATTTGTCAAGGCACGGTCCACCTACGTAGGACAAACTCCTACAAAGGGAAGCTCATTTACACAATCGAGTCCAAAGTCTGGGGATTTCACACACGGATCTTTCTTCGAACGGGACTAGGCCCACTTTGCCAAAACCCAGGGAGAGTCCACCATCCACGAGTCACCTGTCTAGGAATCGGTCTTCAGTCCCACTCGGGGGCTACCCTTTAGCGGGGCGATCAACCGCGTTTGCTCTAAGGATCAGGTCTTACACGTGTTGGCTCACGTACCCCACTTTCGAGTCACTTAGATGTCGCACCATTTGAGTCCTATCAAAGTCTTTAGTCTCACTCGGGGGCTGTCCTCCACCCGAGCAGTCAACCACGGTCACCTTAAGGGGTACCCTACGTTCATCCTGCACCAGCGTCCTTATGATGCCTTCTTCGTGTCGTACCTATGCTACGAATACTCGAGTCACCTAGGGTTAGGTCACCACCGTTGGTCCGAGCACGTGATACGGTCAAACACGGTCGCCCCCATTTTCAAATTCACCCTTATGCAGCTCGAGTCCAATTCGCAGTCGTTACCTCGTCTAGATCAACGTTCGAGTATCCCGGTCCAAGAGTCTTTGTCGACCCGTCACCCCGGGCCGTGTCTAGTTTGACTCCCTCTCTTGCACTTGCGCAAAGCCGAGTTTAGGCGAGTCGTGGCACCCGTCTTTCTCCCCAATCAAAGACCTTACCAAAAAAAACAACCAACCGAGCGTCCGAGTCCGAATTTGATTCGAGTCTAAGTCTGAGTTCGAGTCTAGGATACCCTACATCCTCATTTCCAAATCAAAGTCAGAGTCAAAGTCAGTTGTATTCTGTCCTCTTTTTTTCAAAATTCAATAAAATCAACATTTCTATTTCTCATACATACTTTCCTTATGTGTTTCCGAGAACATGATGAACACCATCATACACTGTGAGCACACGCACGTGACTATTATAGGCACATCTATAATGACTGCAGGAAACCGAGCCCGTGTTTTCCTTTTACCTATTCCATGTCTGGTATAGAAAGCCACATAACTCCCGTAGCAGGAGCATATCGAATCCTATGACAAATCTGGGTAGTCTTCTAGTTTTGGTTCAAGACGGGAGGCAAGCCCATTTCCCACAATAAACACCCATCCAATAAGACTAGACAATCCCTACCTTAGGTGTTAGTCTGACCGACAAAAAAAAAAAGTTGGACAAAAAAATCGAAAGTCCAAGAGAAAAAAAACAAAAGGCCAAAACAAAAAAGCTGGCCATGATCAAAAAAGAATTATCAACATCTCTCGACCAGACACGGTCAACTCAAATGAAGAATCCCATGACCGGGGCTAAGAGGTCAACCCAAAGAATTCAAAAACCCATACCGTGAAACGGTCAATTCAAAAATTATCAATACCCATACCATCCAATAGGGGAGAGACAGTCAAGCTGGTCAGCTAACACCACATCTAGCCTTCCCACATTACAACCCTCAAGACCTTCTCGAGACCTAGGCTAGAGACAGCCCAGAATTTTGAGGATTCAAGCTCCATAGGATACACCCTAACCTTTAGGGCCAGACATGGAAACCAGATCCCGCATTATCAACCTGCCCGATCGAAGTCTGAGTCATTTTTACTCGACTTCCCCCTTTCCTACCACATTACAATACCTTACCCTCGAATCCTTAGCTCCACAAAATCGAGCTCCAGATTTCTAAACATCAAAGCCACTTGCGACCTAGCTCCACATTTCCAAAAACATCTAAACCAGTTACCAGCCCCAAACATGGGAACTCAACTTGCAGTCGGCATAGAACATGCCCAAATAGTTCACACCACCTCTGGGGGCTATCCCGGAGAACGCTTACAGTCACAGGATCAACATCCTAACTAGTCTAGCCCTTTGATCAAGACATCACTGGGAATGCATCTAGCCTACACCATCGCTGTGGCTAGTTACACACAAAGCCCTAGTAAACTAGGCACCATTATATATCTTTCAATCCACTGAACTACGGCTTGGTTTGATTTCACTACACGTGAATACGTAGGCAGCCTTTCAACAAGGGCACAACCACCCACATTGACACAAAATTCAAAAAAAGCGCCATCATTCCGGTCACGACACTGTCATGTTCTTAACAGTTAGCTTTGTCATTCTGGGGGCTTCTCCTAGGCAGAAGTTCTCCATCCATTCACATAATCCAAATAGTTTCAAAATCTAGCCACCTTTCTATAGTGTGTCCTGGTACTCGGCTCAGTCAAAGACGAGAATCTATCAGGACTCGGAGTAATACCCACTTTGGAGACGTGCCCCAAAACCAAAAATTCAAAAGGAGCACTAGACTACAACATTGTTACTGCTAAAACAGTCTCATTACAGACTACTGCAGTTCCCCTATAGCAGATCGTTCCCATTTCGATGTTCGACTGTGTTGCCACTCGCCTAGGCTACGGAATAGCGCAACTTAAGAGTCTTGTCATATTAGGTGGCCCATCCCCTACCGAGTCACAGTCCAACCCTTAGAGAGTCCAGTCGTGTCTGTTAACTCGTCTTGTCGCGTCTAGAGTCGAGTCGGTCGGTATATCTCTCTCTTCAAATTCTCATTTTAAAATTCGCAAAACTTAGCCATTTGAGAAAATCCCTTTCCTAGTCACCACGGGAATAGGAGTTTTTATCACACTTCATCTAGGCATACAGGCCTAACCAGAGACTTTAGGAGTCCGTATCAGAATCGGATTAGGAATCAAGTCATCCCAAGCATTCTTATTTCCAAAAATTTTCAAAAGAGATTTTCAGCATTTTTCTTTTCAAAAATCAATCAAAAATCATTTCTTCCCCAGCGTGAGTCGGTGTTCCACCTAGATATTACATGCAAATTATTGCCAGCATACAGGTACACCCAGGACTCCCGAAGAATTCTCCAAAATTCCCCAGTGGAAAGCTCAGGCGACATTTTCCACTGAAGAAGCAGGATGTATCTGTAAACAGATATACTCATAGCTTCCAAGGCAAACTCCCGCGCAATTCTAAGACAGGATGTACCTGTAAACAGGTATACCCATAGCTTCCAAGGCAGGCTCCCGCGACATTATCAACATCAACCCAGGTATGATTTCTATTCTATGGCTGGCGAGCCCTTCACGCAGGTCTAATGGACTATAAACGACCCGATCGGAAGTCTGCCAGGTTTTAATCCTTGATTGACCTGGTAGCTACTCTGACTTTTGCCTTGTCCAAGCCTCAGTCAGAGTGGGGGCTCTGTAGACACCCACATTTTGACCGTCAGGTGTCTATAATAGTTCCCGCCAAACACCCGATGATGATTGGACGTAAACGTGCTTTGATGGACTCGGATATGGGCTCGTAATCATGGACATTTGGTTTAGACTTATTAAGGAGTACAAATCTTACAAAACCAACCTCAAATTCAGGCCCAGTGGGTCGTTTCGAGTCAAATAACACTAATTTGGGTCGAATCCGACACCAGGGGTAAAACCGTCTTTTAGCGACCGAGTCAAAACCCGGTCAAAGATTTTCCCGAGACACGTGAGTCAGCCGTGACACTTCACACGGCTGATTCATACTCAAACTCCTACGAAATATCAGCTTCATTAAACATTAAACAATTCTGTTAAAGGTAGAATTCGATCTCAAGTAGGAATTCTATCCGGAAACCGAATCAGACACCAACCAAGCTCCAAATACTCGGCCAACACTCCCCCACCAGCCGAGATATTTGGCTTCTCCACCAAGAAACGAGACTTTGGTTTCCTCTCGAACTCTCGTATTTCCTATCCAAACCGGTATTTCTTGTCACACAAACAAGACTACCTCGATTCCTATAAATAGGACCTCCCGTCCAACACAAAACACACGGTTTTTACACATCATAGATCTATTATTCCTACATCACACATTCATCATCAATCATCGAAAGTCAGAAAATATACAACCTCGTAACGCCAAACAATTCCCGAGTAATCTCGACCCGACGAATCCGACCCCCAGCCGGCCGAAACCCGTCCCACCACACGTCCTAAAATAACACCTTAACTCATCCCGCATCATCTCGACGCTCCCAAGTCTAAGCCACTTTCCGACGAGCCTTATCCCGAGAAAACAAAGCATGTAGGTTGAGGGTGTAAATCAAACCCGATTCTTCTCTTCTTCTCTCCTTTTCTTCACGTTTTTTTTCTTCTTTTTTGTGTCGAGTCGTCGGTCCTCGTTTAATATGGGTCGTTTTCGCATATTTTTAATTATTTCTAATAATCGATATTAAAAAAAACTATTTTTTTATAACGTTCTTAAAATACGATATCGATTCTCTAATCGAATATCGTATCTAACAAGAACAAAATTAATTAATTCTCGTTGATGCTAATAAAATCGTTACATCCTTTTTTTAAACAAAATTCGACGATTTTATACGCGGAGAGAATTAACATCTTTTTCGTTCAAAATTCTTTTTTTACTTTTCGTTCAAAACAAACTTTTTTTCAAAACCTTTTCTAAAATCATTCCGACTATTTGATATTGATTACATAATCGAATATCGAATACGACGAATATCGAAAATATAAATCGGGCATGAATTAATCCATATTTGTACGCGATTTATAAAAATTAATGATTTTTCGACAAAATAAAAAAACTCGGACAACCTGCCACGCGAGTCGCGCGCCGGTCAGGCGACTCGCGCGGTGGCCTGGTCCGCCGGCCTCTTTTTTTCGTTTCCTCGCTTTTCTATTTTTTATTCTTCTCGAGTCTTACATAAAATGCGACTTTCGCGACATATTTCGATAAATACTTTTTCTTTGACCTCGGTCAACGCGTGCTAATCCATCACGTGACATAAATCTTTTCAAAAATCATGCATATTATTTATTTACATCTTTATTCAATTTATTCATCGTTACTAACTCGTTTGCTCCTTGTTTGTAGCGGTTTATTTTCATATTTTGTTTTATTAGATTAAAACAAATTCACATGCTAAAATAATTTTGACGTTATTAGTTTAATATGCATTAAACGACTTAGCAACCCATTTATTTATTTTTCTTGCATGACTTAGGAAAATAATGTTTGCATATCATTCAACCGTCGAACTAACGCGTGTACGTAAAAACGAACGATATCTTAGTAAAGGCCGCTAAGTGCGGGCGGGGTTGGGTGTTCTCAATGAACTTCCCAACACGTACCCTCACCTCTTACTCAGAACCATGGTTTCCGGATGTCCGAATCCATTGGCAACGAGAGTCATTCAATATACGATATCCGATAATGTCGGTATCGGTATCAAATGCTAAGGGACGAACCCGATAAGCTCTGACATCAGAAATGTGCCATGTTTTAAATATGGCCCACTACGACATAGAGTGGGTTCGAATGGTTCCGAATAACCACAAAATTCGGTGGCGACTCCTACTTCGATTTAAAATTCAATTCGACCCATCTCATATGGAGATTCATTCGCCTCCCCAAACCCGCGCGTGGCCGCGTCGGGGTGGACCTATGTCATGTCCACACTACTCCTTTAATATGAGGGTCCACTAACGAAAAAAATGACAAACTATAAATTAAAAAATGACTCCAACTACACACAATCTGGTGCAAACTATTTCAGTACTAAAAACTCGATAAATATGAAATTACATCATAACTGATAATCCTCCGGCGTCCGGCGTCGTGAGAATTTCACGAAGACCTACGTGACTATCACCAAGATTATTAATAGTAGACATAGTTCATGCAGTATCCGACACCTTCCCTACATTACTCGATGCCCGTTTACGTGCCCAAGTCTCGGCAACCTTAAATCTCCCACGAGCTCGACTGCTTTCAATATCCATCAAACTCCTCTTCCTTGTTAATTTTCAAGTATTCAATTTTAAAAAAAGTTGAGCTACAAGGAAACAACTCGATCAAGCTAGGAATAAATTACAATTTAATATCTAAAATTCGGGATAATTGTAATACTCGTGAGAAATTATTGAGCTAGTGAATAAACATTTTGAGCTATCATGTCCATAATTCGAGCTAACATTGAAACATAATGTAATACTCCCTCCGACTTTTTATCTATCTTCCTTGTTTCTTTATTTGACTGAAACACTCTTTCTTCCCTATTTCTATTTTGAGTCATTAACATGTGGTCTAGAATCACTCTTACATTTCTCTCTCTTCTTTCTTTTATTTTGAACCACACAGTCCTACTTCCTTATTTTCTTCCCCAAAACCAAAGGGGAAGATAATAAAAAATCGGAGGGAGTATTTAAAATCCGAGCTAATTGTTAATTTGTTATACTTTTGAGTTAGTAAATATAATTACTTTCCATGCATATTTTTAATATGAGATATCACTAATATTTCTAGAGCTTCAGTACCAAATTTTAGTAACATAAAAAATTAGTGATACTATTGACAACCTTCACAACGAGATGCATCCTCTACTTCTTGTCCCGGAGCCAATGATAATGCTTTCAAAGTTACAATTTCCAAAGAAATTTCATTTTTCTTAGGAATTTCATTATCCGTTGGCGATGATAAATTAATAGTTCCCTTCGCAGTTGAATCTTCACAACACCATTGGTAGTTCAAGATAAAATATAAAAACATTATCCGACAAATTACACGATCTTTTTAAGCCGAGATACAATTAATTTTTAGGTCCATTATCAATTCTTAAACGTTTCAAGCTATTATGAAAATAACTCGAGCCAGAAATTGATTAGAATGTAGTATTGAAAATCTGAGCTAACTGTAGAAATTGTTGAGCATATGAATAAATTTACTGAGCTATCATGACTATAATACGAGCTATAATTAAAATGTAATATAATAGTTAAATTTCGAGCTAATTGTCATATTTTTTGAGCATATCAATATAACTACTACCCTTTTAATATAATGGTCCAAATTTTCTCATTAAATAGTTAATCGAGTATAACTTTTTGAGTTTCGTCATAAATAAATTGAGCTATGCTACCGTAAAAAACTGTTCATTCCGTAATTAACATTCGACAATATTACATCAATCTATGAAAAAAAAATTATGTTTACTTATTGCATATCATAAAATACAACCAATTAACCATGAAAATTTACAATATGCAAAACAAAGTCTAGAAATATGTACGGAGTAATAATATCAACAGTTCATACTAATATTACCTTGACAAGGAGAATTAACTTGTTGTATTCTAGAATTGATCGTTTCCAAGTTGAATTCTTCAATATCCATTGAAAAATGGATTTACTATACTGATTTAATGGAGAAACATGAGAAAAAGAGAAAAATATGTTGACATTTACACGGTTAGAGAAAGAATGGGGAAGAACTGAAGATTACGTACATTAGTATTTGGTTAGGTTAATTAAAATATAGTAGTGAAATGACATAATTAACCCTTGGTTGTATATAAGCATTATACAATTAGGTGTATAATCATTTTACTATCGGAAAACAAGTAGACCAATTAACCAAATTCACTTCATCCTGTTTCGACAAATTAGAAATAACCCAGTCTCGTAGCGATAGCTCTCTGTTGAAAAAATTACGAGGGCGGAATCCGACGCAAAGAGGCACACCCTTGCCACAATCGCACATAAAATCGAGGTCACGAGGTGCTTCCTTCACTTTTCTTTTGTCAAAAAAATAAAATAAAATGACTCCGTACTCAATACGGGAAGCCCGTGTAATGCAAGACTCTAACCCGGCTCTAGTCCATTTAACTCGTAAAATCTCACTTCTAGACTTCTAGTTACTCAGCTTACTCTACGCAAAACCCTCTGTCAGTCAAGTCTCTTATCTATCGGCACCACCACCACCACCACCACCACCGGCGCCACCACCTCTCCGGCGAAAACCTTCGAGGTTGTTTCTTTCCTCCCTTTATCTCACTATTTCACTTCGTTAATTTCAATGGAATGCGACATTTTATGCGAATCCTCTTTTTCGCCCTTTCCCTTTAGTTCTCCATCACCATGTAAAAAGCGAAAGAAGAACATCACTCGCACTTCAATTGGTGACTGTTTTCCCATTTTGGGATCTTCGGACTATTATACTGAACCGTCGATTGATGAATTAGTTGAAATGGAGGTGAAACATCCTGGTTATTGTAGTAAAGTTAGGGATTTTACTGTTGGGAGGGTAGGGTTTGGGAATGTGAGGTTTCTCGGCGAGACGGATGTGAGAGGGTTGGATTTAGAGGAGATTGTTAGGTTTAGTAGGCATGAGGTGGTGGTTTATGAGGATGAGACTGTGAAGCCGGCTGTTGGGGAGGGGTTGAATAAACCGGCTGTCGTGACTTTGATTTTGAGGATTGGAGGGAAGTTGTCAGGGTTCGACGGGGTTAGGTTTGGTAAGGTTGTTGATAGGTTGAGGTTTAGTGCAGATAGGCAGGGGGGTGAGTTTGTTTCGTATGAACCGTCGAGTGGAGAGTGGCGCTTTAGGGTTAAGCATTTTAGTAGGTTTGGACTGAATCTTGATGATGAGGATGATATTGTTATGGATGATGTGGGTTCCGGGGATGATGAGGTTGAGATGAGTGGCGGTGTTGGTGAGGAGGAGAATGGTGATGGTTATATTGATGATGAGTTTGATGTGGGTATTGGGAATGAGCTTTCATACTCTCTTCCTGCTCATCTTGGGCTTGATCCTGCTAGGATGAAGGAAATGCAAATGATGATGTTTCATGGAGATGAGGACGAAGAGTTTGACGAGCCTCCATCTCGTGAGGAAAAGAGACTGTCTCGTGAAAAGTCTCCTTTGTATAACTCTGGATTGATGTTAAGTTATAAACCGAGTCCACCTCCTCCTAGAAAGACTCCGGTACCATTGCTTGAGTATAAATCTAACAATTTTGATGTCAATGCCCCTGGCACTCTTCTACTTGCTCAGCAGAATAAGGGGTTTCCTTGGAGAGCGGCTAAACCTGAAGGTTTTAGACTGGAGAGTAGCCATGAAACACCAGTATCTAGTTATCACTCTCGAAATATAGTTGATGCGGGATTGTTTATGGGTAGATCGTTTCGTGTAGGCTGGGGCCCGAATGGTGTTCTTATTCATAGTGGCACGCCTGTTGGTAGCAATAGTGGTAAAAGGATATTATCTTCTGTGATCACTGTTGAAAAGGTTGCGATTGATAAGGTTGCTAGAGATGAAAATAATGAAGTGAAGCAGGATGTTGTTAGTTTGCTTTTCGATTCCCCTCTAGAACTGCACCGGTCTTTGGATCATAGTGTGGAAGAAATTGAGGTTGGTCCATTCAAATTATGCCTTCAGAAAGTTCGCTGTGATCGTTTAACTCTCCCAGATATCTGTCGGTGCTATACAGATGTGGTTGAGAAGCAGCTTGATGTAGTTAGTTTACCTGATGTTCATTTGTCACTTATGCACCAAGTATATGTCTGGGAGCTCATGAAGGTTCTTTTTTCTGAGAAAGATAATAGAGTACAACCTGTGACCGATGATGACGATGAAGAGATGATATTAGATGGAAAAGCAAGACCTTCCGACATCGATCCAGAAGCACTTCCATTGATAAGGAGAGCAGAGTTTAGTTCTTGGTTACAAGAGACTGTCTACCACCGGGTGCAAGATGATGTGAGCTGCTTGAACGACTCCAGTGAATTACAACAGATTCTTCTTTTCTTGACTGGGCGACAATTGGATGCTGCTGTTGAATTGGCTGCCTCTACAGGGGATGTGAGGTTGGCATGTTTACTTAGTGAGGCCGGTGGATCTATGGTTAATCGATCTGATGTAGGTCAGCAGCTAGATACATGGAGAATAAATGGAATGGACTTTCACTTCATTGAAAAGGACAGGGTTCAGCTTTATGAATTGCTTTCCGGTAATATTCACAGTGCTTTCTCCGAAAATAGGGTTGACTGGAAAAGATTTCTGGGGCTATTGATGTGGTATGAATTACCGCCAGACACTCCCTTGCCTGCAGTTTTTCGCACTTACCAGCACCTTCTCATTGAAGATAAAGCACCATATCCCGTTCCGACATATATAGACGAGGGACCAATTGAGGTGAATGTTGATGTTGTAAAGGAGGGGCGATTTGATCTTGCTTATTATCTCATGTTGCTTCATGGTAGTGAAGATGGTAAATATGATAAGCTGGAGTCCATGTTTAGTGCTTTTGCATCAACCAGTGATCCACTTGACTACCATATGATTTGGCATCAGCGTGGAATTCTTGAAGCAATCGGTGCTTTTAGTTCTAATGATCTTCATATTCTTGATATGGCGTTTGTTTCCCAGCTTCTGTGTGTAGGAAAATGCCATTGGGCTATTTATGTAGTCCTTCACATGCCCTACCGTAAGGATTTTCCATATCTACACTCTACAGTTATTCGGGAAATTTTGTTTCAGTATTGTGAAACCTGGAGTTCTTCTGATGAGCAGACCAAGTTTATTGAGGACTTGGGTGTTCCATCCCAGTGGTTGCATGAGGCTATGGTACATTCGTCTTCTTTTATCCATTCGTGTCTTAAATGTCTTTGTATTTTTATAGGACGATGGTGCTTGGTTTAGGTTATTTGGGAACACACAGTGAACTAGCCTAAAACTCAGTTGCTTCTTGTGTTCCTTTGGTAATTCGCATGGAATTGAACATTGACTTAACTACTTGCTTTCTCTTACATACAGCCGACAACTCTTAACAAACCTATGAAGAACTCTCACTACTTAGTCAAACACACTTTTGAAGCTGTATATATAGGCAGGCAGACAACGGCAACAACAAAAATAGTTTGCACACACACACACACACACACACACACGATGAAATTAGGTTAATCAAGAATGAAATGGTTATCACACTTTAGACATTGAATAATTGATTTTGTATAAGAAATCTCAGTAAAAGTCAGTTCTGAATAGTGATATGTGCTGGTAGGTTAGCCTTTCTATTTTTATAGGCCACTTATTCTATTTTATTTTGTTTTAAATTCAATTCTGTTTACATCTCTCCCCTACAGGCTGTCTATTTCCAATACTACGGCGATTTTTCAAAGGCCCTTGAACACTACATCAAATGTGAAAGTTGGCAAAAAGCTCATTTGATATTCGTTACATCAGTTGTGCATTCTTTATTTTTGTCAGGTAACTTTCAGAGTTTTCTCAATTCATTCTTCTGCATGTTGAATAGGTTATGAAGTTCCAAAATATGTCATAGATGTTGTATAGTTTACTTTTAATTGTTATTATTGCTGGTGGTTTCTTAATGTACTTTACAAACTATCAGAAGTGGATGCTGGTAACTGGTTGGGCATTCAATTTTTTTGCTTTACATTTTTTTGCTGTTAAGGTGAATAGTCAGTGCTTCAAGGCGTAATATTTTAGTAGAATTCAGGCAACTGTGTTTTGTTTACCTCTAGGGAGGGATTGGTGGGAATGGGATGGACAAAGCTATTTTGTTGCTAGGTGAGGGAGTTGATTCATATGATCACTCTGGTATGTAGCTGTGAGGGACACAGCACATTGTGAATGATAACTTTGCAAGTATAAAATGACAAGTTAATAGAGGAAAGCCCGTGTATGATCTTATTGTTCCTTTTTTTTGGATAGCCTTTAAGCCTTCTTTAGACATGAATTGAATCAAACCCTTATGCAAGGTCTAGCTGCTAATTGACTGAGGCTTTTCTAATCAATGAAATTTAATAAGGCCGTATGAATCGATTTAATGTCTCATTTAAAATCTATCCAGGTCCTCGCTCTTGGAACTGGTTGTATTTTTATTTTTTTCCGTTACTTTTTATGAAATGGTAGTTTACAACATGTAGATGCTTCTCATTTGTAATTACACTACAGGCTGTACCTTTGTGTGAACGCTTTATTTCTGCATGTTCTTCAATAATTAAATTTATGACATTAGAAAATCGTCTTTTATTGTCAAAACAATCACATAATTATGAATTTTGTTCACCATCTCCTGTAGGGGTACTATTGGATTCCATTGCGTACCCCCCCCCCCCAACGTTCTCTCTTTTTTCTTAAAACATGGCAAAAGTTTGTAGTTTGCTCATTTTGGTGTAAGATTTCGGTTTTCATCTCGTTTGTAAGTGGATTAATTAATTTCTTTTAGTATTTTATGGTTCTCTCTGTGAGGAAGTTGTTCTGTCTAATGGTTTACACAAATGCAGACAAGGACACAGAGATATGGAGGTTGGCAACATCGATGGAGGATTTCAAATCAGAGATCGATGACTGGGACTTGGGAGCTGGAATATATATTTCATTTTATATGATAAGAAGCTCTCTGCGGGGTGACGACGACGATATGACTAAGCTGGTACATATATTAAGATCATAGTCATGCCAATCTTACCTCTTATGCTATGTTTGTCCTGTTTCATTTGATAAGCATGTTCACAATTGACACTGAGAAGACTTCATCAATTACATAGTAACTTTTAGAAAGCAAAAGCTTTGAAACAAAAATTGTATACAACAACAACAACATTATCCCAGTGCCTCAATGGCTCCCGCAAATTGCGAGGTAGGGGGGTCGGATGTACGCAGCCTTACCCTTGTGTTAGCAACACAAATAGGCTGTTTTTAAATGACCCAAGATGAAAATTGTGTTGAGAACATCATTTAATGACCGCTACTTCACAAGAGAAAGAAGTGCAGCCACTTTACTGAGCCGTTTTGATTTATTCCATCATAAATCCAAAACCAAAGAGTACTGGGTCTTTGGCTCCGTTGAAAATTTGGGAAGAGGTGTGACTGTGATATAGCTTGTAAGGGGTAGCCATCCACACTCAGACTCCAATTATACTTCTGGGCAAGCTTATGTAGCCCTTGTTCCCGTTTATAAAAGTTGGCTGATACAATTGAATGTGTGTTATTTCTTGTAGCATTCTTTAGAGAACAAGAATTCAGCTTGTAAGGAGTTCTTGGATAACCTGAACAAGTCTTTGGATGTACTCCAAAGCAGACTACCCATGGATGCAAGGCATGCAATTTTATCCCTTTATCTATTTCTAATTAAATCCCCCCAAAGATATTTTAAAGCAGAACTGCAGTAAAAATAAAGTTTCATCAACAAATCTTGCCTTGCATCAGGGTTGCCTATTCCAAGATGTCAGAAGAGATCTGCAGTTTGCTGCTGTCTGATAGTGGTGAAGATTCGACACGCGAGGTTCAGCTAAGCTGTTATGATACAGCAGCCACAGCGCCTATTCCTGAAGATATTCGTTCCTGTCATTTGCAGGATGCACTGTCAGTATTCACTTGTTTTCTTGCAGAGGCAGCCAGTTAAGCTTTATTCACGCCGTGCCTTGGCTCCAAAAGTTTTATAATCACCAAAGGTCGCTTGCAACGGTTCACTTACTAACTTATCGTGGCTGAATTATGTTGGCATTTCTGGGGACTTGGGAGCTGTGAGTATGTTTAATTTTGTTTTTATCATGTATTTGGCCTCTTAGCTTCTGTATGTGCTTGTGATTGTGAGTAATATTGTCAATCACTCCCGTCGTTCAAAGATGATGCCATTTTTGAGTGACTCGTATGAAATCATTGTATGAATACCATCGGATCATTAACCTTTGTGTTATATAAGGGATAGTACATTGAGAACGGCTTAGTTTGTCTGGATACAACGGTCTTGCATATTTTTTTATAATGTTCTCGAGGTCCAACAGGAACGGTTGTACTTTATATTAGTCCAAAGACTGTAACTGAATAACCTTATTGTCTTTTTGAGTTCTGTGGCTGTGGAGCTTGTATTTATGTTAAGCCTGTAGGAACTATACTTAATTTGAAAGGAGTTCCGGTAACTTGGGGTTGTTTGTAGTACGGAGTATTATTTTGTTTAGAATTTGGTTTGCTTTCTGATTCCGACATACTCCATATGAGTTAGCGTCCTTGAGAAAGGTTGAAAGGAAAAGGTTTTGTTGTATAGCTAGCCTTGGTGAGATGAACACCTTTGGTATCTGTTGGACATGAATACTTGATACTAATGATGTAGATGGGTGGATTCAGATTCTCCAGCTTTGCAGTCGGTGATTCCGATTTGGTTCGCATGAATTGACCTTGGTGTTACATTGTAGGGCTCTCATGTACTCCGTATGTATGATAGTATTGGTTTTCCTATTGCAAGAAATTTTGATTTGAACATGCTTTTGAAAATGAGAAGAAGCGACCCTTGAAGATGAGGAAAGGGTCATCTCTATTTCCTCTCACAACATGCGTGTTATAATACTCAGGATTGTTCTAGAATAATATCAGGGTCACTGATAGGCAATGAAAAGAAGTGAGCAATGGAGAGGATATTTGTTCTTACACAGTTACGTTTCAACATCATTATCGTTTTAAAGTTTTGATTGAGAAGACTGGTTTAGGAGGACTCGGGAGTTGGGATGGTGGTTTGCCTTTGAGATTGAGATTGAGATTGAGATTGAGAAGGGGATGGAAGATGGAAGTGGTTAGCATGTGAAAATGGATGGTGGAAGAAGGAAGATGTGTGGTCGCTAACTGTGGCAATTAGCAGGCGTCAAGATTCCAATTGATTCGTGTTTATCATCATTATTTACAACACTAAGTTTAGATGTCGGGCCACATCAACATGAGAGGATAAGAACATCAGTTTTTTTTAATGACGAGGGAATCTGCAGTCGTTATTTTTTGGTGTAATCTGAGTAAATCTTCAGATGTATGTATAGCATGTAAACCACACATCAGGTAAACCACCCGTGGACGACAGACTCGAAGTCTAGAAGGCATAATTTCAAGTTATACAACTCCTATAAGTTCGCATTTGTAGGGACTAGGAACCCCAGTTTTACATTAGATAGATACCCACTTGTATTTTAGTAGGAGTATAATTAAACAACTGATGCTGCTACTACTTGCTACTTACTACAAGTCTACAAGTCTTGCAAGTGACAAGTTCGAGTCTTTGGCTTTTGGATACAAAGGGCGGTTATACTCAATACCGGTCCTTCTATCAACTGAAGTGGGAAGAATTATGTGTATTTACGGAAACCACTAAATTAGAATACAACGTGTAATAGATTCTCATTGAAAAAATTTCTATCTAAATTTTTAGGTCAAGTAAAGGATTATGAACTTAGCTCATTAACAAAGAATACGATCTCAATTAAGTGTAATCTTCAATTAATATCTATGGAGTATGTACTACTACTATGTAAATTGTGAAGTTAGCATGAATATTAGTATCGTTCAATCTTAATTTCGTAGAATACACAAAGCAATAAACTATTATGATTTCAAGCTAGATTTTAATTTTGTACGATCTTGTGATTCCACGTGTGTACAATTGTTTCCAAATATGATTTTAAGTCAATCATATGACTATATAATCTAATTCTACGCTAACAACATATTCGGTTTTTCACCATACTTGGACAATATAATTATGAATCTTTCCGAAATTAAGTTATTAAACGTGTACCTGGTGGGTACATCCGTACATGTTAGAAAATCCGTATCATACTGGTACCTTAGACACTTATATAAGAAATACTCTATACATGCATAAATACACAAGGTCTTGCCATATTTCAACAATATAATTCCATTGTTTCGCTCGTTTGTTGAAAATATTTTCCGCTAATAATATAAAAGGCAAATAAATGATCAAAATAGAAAGATCATTTCTTTACCATAGCTAGGGCTGTGAGTGAGCCGAACTATTCGATTCGATTCGTGAACTCGGCTCGAAAAAGTTTCGATTCGTATTCGATTCATCCGATCAAATATAGGGCCAAATAATAATTTGGTATTCGAACCAAATCAAGTCAAATATTCGGCTCGATTCGTTTCTCCCCATTACTTGATCCATTTTTTCGGTGTATTTAAATTCATGGTCCATTTAGAAAATTTACCCTAAAATTTTACTTAAATATTGATATTCACGGTCCATTTTACTTAATACACGTCCAATTTTCTTAAACTTATGACCAGTTGAAAAGATGAAACATTGAAACCGTCAATAAGAGCCGAATGTTGATTTATGGTCAGAAGTTTCACAACCATCACTTGCAAAACCACAAAGAAAATTTGCAAAAACAACCGTTGTCGAGCACAAAAAAGCAAAGAAGAATTTAAAACTAGATTTAATTTGAAAACTTATTATTTGTGGATGAATTTTTATTGTAATAGATATTAAAGTCTCTAAAATAGAGTTTTTGTTGAATAGAGTTGCATTTTGTTTAGTTTTTTTTATTTTATTAGGTCAAATCAAATATTATTCGATATTCGATTCGATAAATCAAATATCAAACCAAATAACGATTTTCATTATTCGACGTTTTCAAACCAAATCAAACGTCGACTCGAAAAAATATCAAATCAAACCAAATAATGCTATTATTCGGTATAGTTCGGCTCGATCACAACTCTAACCATAGCTACTTCTATAATTCATGACCATGTTCGGTCAATCTAATTGATTTACAGCAAGTCTAACTTGTGACGGATATATCCGTCACAAGTATGCGACGGCCCAAATACTATCCATGTAGTAGATAAGACAAAACATTTGTAGACATTTTAGTCTTGTCTTATCTACTCACATGGACAATATTTAACCCGTCACACACTTGTGACGGATATTGCCGTCACAAGTAAGAATTTGTGACTGATTTATCGATTCCAAATAGAATCCGGAGCAGTTGCGGAGTTAGTCTCTAACTCTATATATACTCCGGCTCAGGCATCATCACTCGCCCTCTTACTCCAGCTTGTCTCCTCCGCATTTGGCGTCCCAACTCTTTTCCCATTTGTGTGTGATCCACATCCTCCATTGAAGGTCTTCTTTCTCCTCTTCCCTCCCCTCCCCTCCTCCCTTCCCTTCCAATATCTAAATATTATTTCACCATTTTCCAATCAATCTGACTAATTATTACTTATTGCTAACTAATCTCTATCAAAATAATCAATAATCCGTTTTCATTGTTTGTTCAACAGCTGAAAAAAGTAGGCAAAATCACCTCCTGCGATTGCTCGGGAAATGGCGGGATTACAAGAAGTCCTATCCAGCCATGGCGACGAAATCCTGAACCGGAAAGATCTGGATCCGACGGCACTGGTCTTCGACCCGGTTCCCCCTCCCTTGGCACTCAATATCGATATCGATATCGATATGGATAGCAATGGAGATGGCGGCAAAGAGAGGGGGATTGTTTTGGGGAGAAACGTGCATTCCACGTGCCTTGATATCACGGAGCCGGAAGCCAACGACGAGGTCACTGGCGACAAGGCGGCGTATATGGCGGCTGTCTTGGCGAGGTATCGACAGTCTTTGATTGAGCGTACCAAGCATCATCTAGGTACACCATCATCTCCGTTTACCTTTGTTTTTGATGTGAGACGTAAATATTAGGTCGAATTACTCAGCACTTATAAACATAGGTGAGTTCCTTGTCCCAATCAAGAGGTCTAGGGTTTGATTCTCGGTGACTAAGTGCACGCTGCTTTAGACCAAATAGAAAATAAACAAATGATGAGAAACGGATACAGGATACTGTTGTTTTGTTGGTCTTCCATGTCAATCCAACATTTAGGTGAGACGGTAAGGAGAAGAGTTTGGGGAAGTTTTGAGTACCATTTTTGTTCCACCAATCTGAGATACAATTGTACCACATAGGTTACCCTTGATTCTAGGAAATAGAATGTCTTAATGATGCAGTATACAATATCTACCAAATTAATGGGAACCAATTTGACCAGCCTAACCAAGACACACTCTGTAACAGAGACAAAGGACGGTTGCTAGTTTTGGAGATCATAGCCTCTGCAGTTATCCATGTTGTTTTTGTCACCTTTAAAAAAGCCTTACTAACTCCTGAATTAGCGTGAGCCATGTGGGAAGTTTTACAAATATGGAAACTTGTTCTGGCATTTGAATGATTAATGTATTGTGGTGAATTATTCTGTGTGTAGATTTAATTTCCCTGTTTACAAATATGGAAATTTGTTCGGGCATTTGAATGATTTGAGATTTGATAGTTACGTATAAGTATTACGGAGTACTTTATTGAAATCACCTACAAAGTAGTACTATTCTTAGTAATTGAAGTTTGGTACATCTTCCTAAATCAAAATTAGTGGTTCACAAATGTAGAAGTGGTAGTCGGACATTTGTATTAGCTCTTGTAATTTTCATGATGAGCATTTGAGCCATAAGTAAAGGTTCTTCATTTTTTAGGGAAGCACTAATGCCTCCTCACTTTTAACTAATGCCACGAGAACTACAAGGCAATTACATGGAGTATTGTTCACCAACTTACCTACTTTTGTGGCATTGAAAAAGAACAAGTGACTCAAGATGAAAATTGCGTCGAGAGGTGCATTGAATGTGCCCTACTTCACAAAACAAACGTAGCCAGTCTAATGAGTCATTTAGGTTTATTCCATTATAAGTCTTATTTAGAATCAATGCGTAATGAGACTTTGCCTCCATTCGAAATGGAATATGACCAACTCTTAGAAGGGTCAGTTTATGATTACTTGAGGCAAGGATCAATGTTTTGTGTGATCTCTAATCAGAGCAGACCTTACAAAAAGATGTGACTTTTTTTAATTATGTACCCTGTACAAAATGTATATGTTCATGTTTTAAATGATCGCAGTATGATAATGTAGGATATCCCTATAACCTGGACTTTGACTATGGTGCCTTGGGTCAATTGCAACATTTTTCAATTAACAACCTCGGAGATCCATTTATCGAAAGCAACTATGGTGTACATTCTAGGCAATTTGAAGTGGGTGTCCTAGATTGGTTTGCACGTCTTTGGGAGCTTGAAAAGGATCAGTACTGGGGATATATTACAAACTGTGGGACAGAAGGAAACCTTCATGGTATCCTTGTGGGGTACGTACAGTTACTTGTTTCCTGGTTTTTGCTCTAATGTTTGCTTCTTCTACTAACACTCTTATCTACAAATATTATTATCTCAGGAGAGAAGTGTTTCCAGATGGAATTTTGTATGCATCCAAAGAGTCACACTACTCCATTTTTAAAGCCGCACGTATGTATAGAATGGATTCTGTTAAGATTGAGACTTTAGTTTCTGGAGAGATTGATTGCGCTGATTTTAAGGCTAAGCTTCTTCAGAACAAAGATAAACCAGCCATTCTCAATGTCAACATAGGTATTTGGTTTGCCATTTAATACATATTTGTGTTTGTATATCTCGTGGAGTTTTAATAATAGTGGGAATGAGAAACTTTAATACTAGGAATTTTAAGTTTTCTTTTATGTTTTTCGTTTAGTTATTGACATCAATTACAATTGAAAATCTGTAACCGTGCCTTGCACCATAAAACATGGCAAAATTGACATTTTGTGGATGGACAATGAACTGGGGGAAAGATTATCTGACACTTGAGCCCACATAGCTTTTAATTTTTATCTATAACTAGTTTTATTTTTGTTTTTTTTAATTACAGGAACAACGGTAAAAGGAGCTGTTGATGATCTTGATCTTGTTATTCAGACTCTTGAAGAATGTGGCTTCCCACACAATCGATTTTATATCCACTGTGATGGTGCTTTATTTGGTCTTATGCTTCCATTTGTCAAAAAGGTAAGCAACTGCCTTGATGCTATATATCCTGGAGTATCTGTTTTTGGTGAAGGCAAAACCGTATTTCTTGAATTTTTCATGAATCTATTGTTAGTTTATGTACAATGTGGTTGCGACTTGGGCTTCGGGTCTCTGTTGACGAAGGTCATGTAGTGTATAAGTTTCCTGAGGAGAGGAAGGGAGTCTATCTTTCCTCAGGATGTCTTGGGCTTCACCCCTCCCTCAAGAATAAGGATCCTTACCAATCATGACTGAGACTCAATAGTCCACGGTACTCACATATGCATTTCTTGCAGTTACCGGGAACAAATATTTACTGTGTGGAGTAACTGTCTTGATCAAACTAATTAAGTTTAACACTAAAATGATCAAACTGCCTTATTGGAGTACATCAAAGGGTCCAGCTCATAATGAGTCGGCGAGCCTGTCTTTGCATTTCACAGACCACAGATGACCTGCTCACCCCAACTAACAACATCGGAGTATGTCAAAGGCCCCAGCTAATAATGATGTAGAGGTGGTCAGATGCGTCATTTTGCACTCTTTTCAAAACAGAGAATCATAATTCCTTCGCACCCTCTAGAAGAAAACTGCTAGCTTGTTTCTAACTTCTACATTGTCTTGCTTTCAAATGTCAAACCAATTAAGTCCATGCCTTTCATTTTCAACAGGCACCTCAAGTAACATTCAAGAAACCAATCGGTAGTGTAAGTGTTTCCGGCCACAAGTTTGTAGGATGTCCAATGCCATGTGGTATTCAAATTACAAGGATAGAACACATCAATGCTCTTTCCAGTAACGTAGAGTATCTCGCTTCAAGGGATGCGACAATCATGGGAAGCAGGAACGGGCATGCCCCCATCTTTCTATGGTACACCTTAAACCGGAAAGGGTATCGTGGATTCCAGAAAGAGGTCCAGAAGTGCTTAAGAAATGCTCATTACCTCCAAGCCAGGCTTAAAGAAGCAGGTGTTAGTGCCATGCTTAATGAACTAAGCAGCACAGTTGTGTTTGAGCGTCCACTTGACGAGGATTTTATCAGGAGATGGCAGTTGGCTTGCCAAGGGAGCATAGCTCATGTTGTGGTCATGCCAAGTGTCACAATCGAGAAGCTTGACACATTTCTCGAGGAGTTGGTTGATAAGCGTTCGAGTTGGTACAAGGATGGGGCTAATCGACCTCCGTGTGTTGAACATGAGATAGGCAGGGAGAACTGTCTTTGCCCGGTGCACAAGTGAGAAGTGCTTGTTCAATACAAGGCATATTGCGATTTGTATTGCTTCAATATTTGTTGTTAGCTGTGTCTGTGTCTGTGTCATTGCTGTTTCTGTTTATGTATGTTGTGTGCTGTGTTTTCTCACAAGTCACAACAATTTGTTGTAGTTTGCGTTACAGTAGATTCTACTCGTCTTCTATGCGTAAAGTAACCTGGCCATTGCACTGTCCTGAATTTTTACGTAAGAGATAGCAAGGACACCTAGTTTGCCATTATTAGCATCTCTGGTTTATTATAACCGTAACTGAGGACATGACAAAGGAAGTGTACCCCTTAATGTCAACCGTGGATCTCAATATTAAAATGGATCAAATGTTGATCGTATTAAAAATTTAAAATGGGTAAAATGTTTTGCAAGCCTCTAGACACATTTTTTTGTCTTTTCTATATTACTTGATCCGTTAGAAACACTTAATAATGAACACTCCGGTCAAGAAGAATTTGTGTAAGGTCAATTGCCAATACTTGCATTGGTAGCAAGTTTGGTACTACCATGATCACATGCCTTTTAAATTCTGTGGCTAATTGTTTTGCTCCGTGGAAATAACATAACCCTTGTTGCAAATATGCCCACAAAACATGGCAATATAAACCGCCCTTGTTTCTAAGATATAATTGTATCAAGATATAACAGATCAAATAATATTCTATGTGGTTGAATGAGACAAGTATTTCACTATCCCTATTCAATTCTTCTTTTGTCGTAGGCGATTTGATGCTTACTTCCTAGCACGAAGTCCATAACTTTGCAGGCTGTCTAATGAATTTACTACAACTTCCGGCATAACTCGCACCTAATGTGTCCTGAATCGATATGGCCAGGCCAGTGCATCACTCAGCCTGGACTCGTGCACATTTCTTAATGGTAAGAGTGATTACACGACCAACCAGAAGTAAACCACGTTACTTACACCAATCCCAAAAGCTAATGGTTCAAAGAAAAATAGAACAAAGCAAAACGGAAAAAAAAAAAAATGCAAGCAAGTGTAAACAAGCCACACGAATCCTGCGAAAGCACAGAACATCCACTAGTACGAGTACCAATTTTCCTATCACTATCGAGCCCAAATTTCATCAGGAGCAACCTCGCCCAATCAGAACAAACTTTTACAAAACTAAACTCTATTAGTTACCAAATAATAACTAGAGTGTAAGGTGATGTTAAAGGGGATAACATTTATATGATTTATCTACAACATAGTACGTCATATAGGTCGGAGCTTGACTCATCAAATTCCTAGACATTAATTGAAAAAAGATGACATCAAACCCTAACCTCTATGATTGAAGTCCAAGAAGCTTGGCTTCATCTGTTTCTGAGTATTGGATGCCTGATTTTGGTTTGCCATTTGAAACAGTTGTTGCTGCTGCTGCTGTTGTTGTTGCTGTTGTTGCTGCTGCTGCTGCTGGAGGTAACCGAATTGAGGCAAGTTTTGAAGTTGGGCGGGAAACTGAGGATAGTTCCCTCTTCCTGAAGAATTGTTGCTGCCAGCCGGCATTTCCCCCGTTGCCATCCTCAGCCTTTGAACTTCATGTGTCAAGGCTTCATTTAGAGCTGCCATATGCCAATTAAAAAAAAATCAGAAAAAAGCCAGTATAACATGTTGAGAGAAATTAATGAGCAAGACACATTGCAAATGCTAAGTTTTAGACCAGTATACTCTTATGAGACAATCTCACATAAAGATAGAATGGGCCACGGTGGGCCATTGGGTTCGTATCATGCTATAGAATTCACAACACCTATAGAGAGTGCGACAGATACAAATAACAATACAACAACATGACCCCAATACCTCAAGGGCTCTTGCAAATTGCGGGATAAAGAGAGTGGGATACATGCAACCTTCCCCTTGTGTCAGCAATAAAGAAAGCATATCTAAATGATTCGAGATAAAATTGCGTCGAGGAATGCATCAAATGATCATTATTGCACACTAAAAAGAAGTGTAGCTAGTTTAGCGAGCCGTCTTGCTTTATTCGAACAAAAGATATTTGGCTTGGTGCAAGAACGTAAAAGTAATAACTGTCCTAAAGGCTAAATAGTGGGTAATGAAGCGGTTTTAAAAAAAATACTGTGAGTTCAAGGGTATACGGCATACTTAAGTAGCTAAGCATATGGATGGTGATAAAACATGAAGCATGAACCAATCTATCAAGAACAAGAAGCTTACCATCTCTAAGTTGTGCTTGTTGCTCGAAAGCCTGCAGGCGTAGTTGAAGCTCCTTATTTTCCGCACTAAGCCCTGAAGTGTCCCTCTGCATCATAAATATGTAGACATTAGGAATAACATCGTTATTTCATCAAGACCTCATACAATTGATTTGCATATCAATAGTAAGAGCAATTTCATGACCAATCAGCTAACTTAACATCGCTGAAGATCATAGAGCGTTATGTATCGGAAGTAACCAAAACCCAGCCTATAGAGGAAGAGGAAAGAAAGTCCTTAAATCACATAATTAACTTATCAAGTGCCATATAATGTGAGAGGCACTTCGAACTTGTTGCTAAAGTACCCTTATAGACATACAAGCAGTTCATAATATGATAATACAAAAGAGAACCAATTAGTCATTTCCTGGTAAGAGCAAGCTAGGTGTTATAAAACTTGATCAAAGCCAAGTGTCAACCACAGCATGAGGTAAATCCAACCGCAACACTTGATGAGCTACCCACCCCAAGGTCTTTCACTAAAATTGAGTAGTTTGGGGTCAAAAAATTGGCATGTCTAAATGAAAATGGCTTACAACACTGAATGTCTGCTAGTACTCTAAACAATTAGTTGGATTGTTAATGCCATTTTCATTGTGGGTCATCTAGACAGCCCTCCCACTTACAAATTGAAAGGGAATTAAAAGTCTGTCCTGGAAGGTATCATAGTATCATATCTCGGTCTCAGTCACGGACTCACGGCTGCAGTATTAGTTGCCGCTGCGAAATATCTCTAAATGCGGCCAATAACACAGTAAAATGCAGTAGCGGTGATCTTTAAAGCCCTTTTAAAACAGTCGTATTTGGTGTTCAGGACGTGATTTATTACTACGCGGACAAATAAATATTGATTAAATCAAGACTAGAATGTTGATATTTTGGCTTGTAAATTGTACTCCTATATTGTAATTCAAATTCTATCAAGATAGCAGAATTATTTAGGAAGGGGCAAACTAGGGCTAACGGGAGGCTGAATCACATAAAATTGATGCATTTTATTAGTTATGTACCCTTGGATATTTCTATGCGCACTCTAGCTTTAATACATACACCTCACATTGTAGCAGAACATTATATAAATGGCGTATTAAGAACTTCAAAATAGAGCTGCTACATCATTTAAGTCCCTACCTGCAGCAGAGTCACTTGAGCAGAAAGAGTGGTCGCTTCAGTCTGGAGTGTTTGTACTTTCCTCTCCAACTCATGAGTGTATCGTGTTTTCCGCTCCTTTGAACGTGCTGCAGATTGTCTATTCGCAAGAATTCTACCATGCAGAAGATAGACAACATTTAGTAATGGCAGTGCTCAATCTGTAACTCAGTAACACAATAAACCTAGACTCCTAGAGGAATACTGCAGATACAAGGTCATCTCTCCATAAGCACAACAGTTGATATGGTCTTACATGTGACACCAACACATCAACCTTGTAGTTACATCAGATATAAATAGGGATTTGGATAGTTTTTACAAGTGAGAGACTCGTTACGTCAGTAGGGACAGGTTTATGTCTGAGAAGTGAGAAACATAAAATACCAACATTGGAAAGGAAAACAACGATCACTTTTGTGTTGGGACTTGGGATTCAGCAGAACTGAGAAACAACTCCACATAGTAGAGTTTATCCAAACTAGCAAAAAAGTTATTTACTCCTCTTTTTATGTGCGGTACCAAAATAAAGTCAATTATTCAGCTACAGCAAACACAAACAGCTCTACCAAACAATTATACTACGGATCCTAACCCTAACCATTTAGCCAGATCTTTAAGCACAGTAGTTTTGGGCATCCTCTTCATGGATAAATTCCTCCACTTTGATGAATTGAGCTCACCCCTATTTATTTATTTCTTCATTCATCGTAGCTTTCACGGATTAAAATTCAAATACTTCAATGAATTCACAAACTGCTGTCATCTAAACATTCCAACATCTCTATCACAAATTCACAATCATGTTTAATAGCTGAAGAGCCATATCCTCTTTACAGCCTTAGAAAGTCATGAGCTGCCTGAATCTTCTATTGTCATTGAAATAAACCCCCTACAATCATCTTTAAAGATTCGAAATCTACACTTTACGCCTTCCAAAGATTTCACTGTTACATATTAAGCATTTATTCCCTAAAAAAACATACGGAGTATTTAATACCTGTCTGGCTTATTTCTGCTCGATCCAGACTTTTCTATGTATATGTAACTACAATTTCAAAATGAGTTCATTTGATACAGCCAATCCCTTCATTTTGTAAGGTTGAAAGTATCTCTGTACATCCCAGACTTTAATAAAGGAAGTCGATAAACATACACTTAGTAGTGCCTAAAGAAATGACAACTGTGTTCATGCTTACTCAAAGAGTTCATGCTTAGAAGAAGAGCAGTGGTCAATTCAGTTATGCGGCTGACTACGGAGGATTTCCTTTGAGCTAGACATCAAATGTCAAGAACAGCAGTAAAGGCAAGATTAATTTTCAAACCAACTCAGGTCAACAGATTTTTGCAGTTTAAATCACAAGCTATGACCATTTAAACATAGAGCTCAGTTCTTGTTATTAATTGTTTCCTTTCCAGAAATATCGTATCGTCAGCACTTATTGTTCAGGTTAGAATGGTCTCGTCTACTTTTATGAAAGAACGAGACAACTAATGCTTCAGTTGATGCAACTTACAGTCAAAACGGGATATTCAAGCTGAAGGGTAATAGATACTTCCTCCTTTTTCCTTTTTTTCCCATTTCTTTTAGAAAAGTCTGTAAGGAAAATAAGGTTTGTGAAACTAATGCCCTCACAATAACCTCTCCACTAATCCATTGAAGACACCTCCACATATCAGTACACTAGCAAGATACATATTTTTATTTCCCTCAAACATCCTCATGAGGGGAACTTCTAAGTAGTTCTGACCGACTGTCCTATTTGCCGGTTGACAAGCATAAACCTTAATCCTCATCACCCCATGCAATGTTGTCATGTGACGAAACTCCCATTTAAGAACACCAGTCATGCACCAAAATTTTCTTTAAACCTCATCGCCTCATCCTCCAAGAATATCCCAGAGTCCCCCATTCAACCAGAAAGAAAATGTTGAATCGTTATGATATCAATAACACAACGTTGATAATCAAGCAATACATACACTTCAAAGAATCCAACATAAGTTAAAAGGAAATGCTGAATCGTCATCGTATCAATAGTTTCTTCAGTTTCCATGAGATATGTTTACATATATTTCCGTAAGAAATAATACAACCTCAATGATCAAACAATGCGAGAACAATGAAAAAAATACCTAATCATCATTCATACTAATAGTTTCTTCGGTTTCTTTAGATTCGGCCTCGATTTTACCTAATACTTGCCCAAGTGCGGTTATACAGAACTCCGGTAATACAACCTCAACAAAGAAACAATACAAATACGAAAACAATGCGGAATCATCATATCAATACTTTTTTGGTTGTTATTATTATTCGATTCTATTTAGATTTGTTTTGGATTAAACATATTCATATCGAACAACGTTCTACCAATGAATTCATGAAGCAGAAAGGCGAAAGCGAGAGATGAGTTGGATTCCTCTTCGATTTCAATTAGATTTGTTATCGATTCTACATATCCTCTACAAGAACAGTATATCAAAAGAAAGCGATAGGAGGAAGTGAGGAACCTTTTAGCGCGCTTAGGATCGACGAGAGCGAGCTCGGCGAGTTTCTCAGGAGGCATAGCTTTCTTGACACCGTCAACCATAATAAAGCCGTCGTCGGCGTCGGCCATGGAGCTAGAGCAGGTGCCGCCGTCCATGGAGCTGGTCCGGCGATGAAGACGCCTGTCTCCGACGGCGGAGGGCGGCGGCGTGGGAGACAGGGGCGGCGGAGAGGAGATGAGGTCGAGGGAGGAGAGGTTGAAAGCGTCCATGTCGAACATGAACTCGTTCTCCTCCTCCATGTCCGACGAGGAGGAGAGCAGGAATGAGGTGTCCGAGTGGGCCCGCCTGTGGCCCGGGTTCGCCCGATGTGGGCCAGGGTTCGGGTTGTTCATATCTTGGGAGAGGTGGGGGAAGAGAGAGGTGAGAGAGAGAGAGAGAGAGATAAGAGAGAGATTGGAGTTAGTAAGTGTTAGTGTTGGTGTTTAGTCCCAGCTAATGTGCGCTGTACGGTCTGGTCTATTTGGGTGTACTTAGTGTAAACCGCAAGCTCAGGGTTTGGTTTGGTTAGTCTTCCTATCAACAATAATTGAGGGTACATAGCTCTCTTCAAAATCGTCTCACATTCATCGTATGCATCAATAGAGATGTTCTTTCCTACTCAAAACCCTAAAAAATGTGGTCGACTTTGATAACATAAAAATAATATGGATGACAAAGAGAAGATAATGCGTCAAAGATGCATTGAATCATTCGGTAACTATCTCAAGAGCCTTACATGGATAACAATCAACTCTGTTATGTGTTCTGGCATGGGAAACAAGTTCATAGAAGGATTGATGATACGAGATGACTAATTAAACAATTTAGATTCTAATCAATGCAATTAACTATTATGTGAAAGATTTCACGCTAAGATGCATTAGCGATTTAGCGTCACAGTGTGAGATCGTCTCGTTTGGGAATTGGTGTAGTTGGGGATTAGTGAATACTCTTCTTCTTTTTTCTTTTTTGGTTAAAATTGTGTAAAAAAGTACTATTGTATAAAAATGAGGTCGTATGAAAATTGTTACCGAAAGGGTCGATTATGGCTTATGGGTAAGATTGAAACCGAATATCGGGATTGGGAAAGCAAGTTTGTGTGAGAGGAAAATGTGGCCTATTATATTAAATCAACTCCCGACAGTTCCATAATTGTTTGCGGGAAGTCAAGGTCCATTACAATCTCAATGCCCACAGGTAGACAAAATCTCGTCATCCAGTGGACTACAATATTCCCGATATGTCTCGTATGCATACAACTAAATTGATTTATTAGGATTTGTTTTCTCAATTTAGAATAGTCAGTCTAATATGATTTCAATTGTATATTGAGATATTATATTTTTGGAGTTGGAATTATGAAAGAATATTGACATGTGAGTTGATGCCTTGTATACATGTTAGAGTAATTATGGTAAGAATGTCAATTGAGAGTGACTCATAATTGTCTAAGAAAGCAAGTGTAACCAAACATACCTCAGTAGTCAGAACTGAGTAGAGTCAGTAGCATTCCAATATTTTCTTGTACGTTTAGACCATGTATAATAGAGAGGACATTTTCATCCTCTTATTTTTTCTCTCTCCCTTTATTTTTTTGACACATCATATTCTCTTTTCTTTGCTACCTTTTTCACTATCTACATCCTCTTCCTCTTCTCTTCTTCAATTTTTTAACCATAATAGAAAGTATCTTCTTAGATTATTTTTCTTATTTTTTTTAACGACTGTATAGTTAATATTGACTTACTTTATATTGTTTTCATAATATGCTAATTTTTTTAAAAAAAATGTGATAATTAAATTAAATCTAGTAACATAAAAATCATAATAAAATACATTAAATGAAAATACATGAAACATAACAGAAAAATTTTGATTTTAATTTATGATCGAGCCTTGGAACATAGTCCACATATGCTCGACCAAATCGTTCTTTAAAGACATGTGTTTTGTTTGTCATGTAGTTCTTCCCTCTTATCCATAAAGTTGTCTAAATTTCTCTCCGCGTATATCAGAAGTAACAACAAATGACTCGGGAAAAGAGGTACATGAGTCAACGTCATTTTCAAGTAGTCCTTAGCATATTAGAAGTTCACTACAAAATACTCCCTTCGTTCCAACCATTTGTATACATTTGATTTTATAACACTATTTATAAGTGGTGAGAATCTTCAATGTAACTTCTAATATATAAGATAAAAGATAGTTATGTGAGATTTTGTTTAAATCGTCTAATAAAATACGTTATGAATATCAAATTTTTATAATTTTTAGTAACACGTAACTAAAGATATAGACAAAAGAAGAGGAGTATCGACGTACGTGCATAAAGCAAACGTATACAAATGGTTGGAATGGAGGGAGTACAATGTTTCACATACACTCACCAACATTTAACGGAATAAAATACTTGCAATATCAAATTTATCGAGACATTCATTTCTCACCAACTAATATGCATTAATAAATAAATTTTAAGTCAACAATATTAATTATTTGACAAAATAAGTGCAACTATGAAACAACATGATATAATAAAAGAAAAGAAATTAAAATGAAAACATATAAAATGATAGAAAATAAAATTATTTCCAATTTTTGTATAAGATAAAAGGTAAACATTATATATTAAAAATATGTATTTTGCATAAGGGCCAAGAATCATTTTCCTCTCAAATTAGAAGTAAATGACATAATCCTCTTACCAGGAGGATGAACAATACATAAGCTACAATGGAGAGGACCTCCTCTTAGAGGAGAGAGTCCTAAGAGGAGGGTAAATCCTCTCCATTGTACATGCTCTTACTCACTCACCTTCTTTGTACTAGTATTGGATATCTTTCGAATTCTTGTTGAATTATACTCCCTCTTAGTTCAAGTATTCTTCCCCAATTTTTTTTGAAGAGAAATTAAGAAATGAGTAAAAAGTGAGGTATAAGAGCAATAGCAATAGAAGAACTTTCCATAAAGTTCTTGTTAGGCCATGTCACATTTTTCTAACCCCAATATTTAAGAACTTTTAGCTATAGTAGATGAACTCTTTTTTTGCTTGGAAAATGAACAAAGTTTAAATACTTCTCACATTTTTCTATGCAATGGTAAATTGATTATTGGTCATCACATTTTACTATGCTTACAAACCAAGTTCTTATTTTAGAACTTAGTTCTTAAAATAATGAACAAACTTTATAATTTAGTAGATGAACTTTATAAATAAAGTTCTTGTTGACAACCCCGAGAAGAAAAACCACTATTACACCTGCTCTAAAGTGTAAAAGGTGGGGTATGAAGTGAGAAGACGTTGGATTTAGGTGTGGAGAAAAAGAATTAAGAATTAAGGAAGAATAAACAATGATTAAAAATACATCCAAAAAAAGGAAAGTGGGAAGAAAACTAAACTAAACTCAAAAAGAAAGTGAGAGGAATACTAGTTACTAGGAGGGAGTATCAAAAACACTCAGTTGTACTAACTCAACTCATATAACTAAAAAAGTTCCCTCTAGGGTTTTTTTCCTTGGGAGGGTGTGCCCTTAGTTTTTCCTAGGGATCCGCCCCTGTCATTGTCAGGAGCTTTCATCTTTCTTCTTCCCTCCTTTTTTCAGTCTGCTTACTTTCTACTTTGTCAGGTATTTTTGTTCCTTCGTCTCTTCTTGCTTCGTTCGTTTTGGCGTTTTTTCGCTAGGGCTTGTTTTTTGGCCGCGGTTAGGGCTCGAGTATGAACCGTGACCACCTGGATTTGAATGTTATGGGGGAGAGGGACACGGCCTATGGGGCCGAGGACGATCCGGAGGCTACCATCGACTGGGTGGTGAATAATGAGGAGGAGGATGTGGCGCATAAGGGTCTGTGTGTGGTAGGTCGGCTTTGGACGGAACGACACATAAACCTTAGGGCACTCATTGATACCATGATCATGTCTTGGAAATCGAAAGGACAGGTGGTGGGTGAGGTTATTGACCGCAAAACTAAACTCGTGACTTTCAAATTCGATAACATGAGTGACAAGGAGCGTGTTCTCGCGGAGCAGCCTTGGCACTTTGAGAGACATCTAATGCTTTTGGCCGATCTCCCTGTTGACGCTGTCCCAACTACGGTACCACTTTTCTTCTCCCCGATGTGGGTTCGGGTCTATGACCTACCCACTCTTGGCCGTCTTAATGAGGAAAATGCGGCTAACATTGGCAACAAACTGGGCTCATTTGTGTCAGTGGATAACTCGGTTAACCCGGAAATTAATAAGTCGATGCGGCTAAAAGTTATTGTTGATATCCGCAAACCTCTTATCGATGCTCTTAATCTGAGAATGAAGGGAGGTCGTCAATGGAGAATCAAAATTTGCTATGAGAGTCTCCCTTTGTTCTGTTACGTTTGTGGGCGATTAGGCCATGGTGAAAAAGATTGTGGAGAGCGGAATGGCCCGGTAGGGGAAGGAAGACGCTTTGGTGATTGGCTAAAAGCCTCTCCTTGGCGGGTAGTACAAAGAGGGGATGACAGGAGGGATAAGTCTAGTGATTCATGTGCTCGTAAACTCTTCGAGGATGAAGAAGAGAAACAAAAGGAATCGGCTATGTTGGCTCAGATGGTGGACATGCTACGAGGAGTTACCCTCAACAACACAAAACTGGGTATTAAGACCATTGAAAGCGGTGAGGATGATACTTCTAGTTTCTCTTCACCTCATGCTCAGTTAGAGGGTACACGAGAGGGAAATGAGTTGGCAGGAGGGGGGGTGACTCGTATGGAGGGCACGCACAATGGGTCGATCCAACGGCGAAAGTTCCTGAAGGTGACACGTAATAAGAAAATCAGTGAGACAAGGGATAAGTTTAGTGACGAAACGGTGATATCGGTGGGGGCAAAACGTAAAACCACCATCAAGGCCCCTATGGGTGGGTTGGAGGAGGGGCCGACTACTAGTAACAAGAGGAGCCGAAGTGAGACAGAACCAGCAGGAATGCATATTCAAGTAGCGGTGACTGGCGGAGACCAGCACCGCGAACAACAATGAAAATATTAAGCTGGAACTGTCAGGGGTTGGGCAACCCCCTGACGGTTGGCTCCCTCACCGAGCTTTGTTGGAGGGAGTGCCCAAACATCATCTTCGTAATGGAGACGATGATGAGTGGGAGCGATCTCACTACGATACGGGGTAAGTGTGGGTTTAGGGATGGCATTTGTGTTAACAGTCGAGGTCGGTCGGGTGGGCTTGGGCTGTGGTGGAGAGACATGGACGCGGTCCTGGTCTCCTACGATTTCAACCACGTGGTGATCGAGGTTAGGGATGAACATGGGATGGCACAATGGAGAGCAGCGGGGATCTACGGTTGGCCCGAACTCGGTAATAAGCATAGGACTTGGGATATGATCCGGAATATTCGTCGAGCATCACCGGTCCCACTTGTTTTCTTTGGTGATTTTAACGAGATTTTGAGCCAGGACGAGAAAGAAGGTGGTCGGTTTCGGAGTGAGCGTAGCATGGATGCGTTCAGAGATGTCATGGATGAATGTACTCTTCAGGATTTGGGCTTTGTCGGTAGTAAATTTACATGGCAGAGGGGGCGTTACATCCAGAATTTTGTAAGGGAGAGGCTCGATAGGGCCATCGCCACGCGAGAATGGAAGGAGCTTTACCCAAACACGGAGGTCGTTCATCTTCCTATTTTTGCCTCTGACCACGCGCCTCTTGTTATTAAGCAGAAAGAGCGACCACAGGTGGGTTCTCGCAGAAGACCTTTCCGTTTTGAAGCAATGTGGCTCTCGGAACCGCAATGTGGAGAGGTGGTGCAAGAGGTTTGGGAATCTGCTAGCGGGATGGGTATTTTGGACCGGATCAGCCGATGCTCTTCTCGGTTGAGCTCGTGGGCGAGGGGAAAATTTGGTGACGTGAATAGGAGACTAAAAAAGGCGGAGGAGGAACTGGGATATTGGCAGAGAAAACCCGCATCTGCGAATATGTTACAGCACTGTCAGCGGCTTGCTATTGAGACGTCCCAACTACGCCAACAGGTCGAGACTTTTTGGTACACTAGAGCAAAAGCCAATGAACTCCGCGATGGGGATAAAAACACAGCCTACTTCCACCATAAAGCGAAGCAAAGGAGACGGAGGAATGCAATTAGCGGAATTGAGGATGCGGTCGGGGTTTGGCAAACCGAGGAGGCGGACATCCAGCGTGTTGTTGCGGATTATTTTTCGGGTCTCTTTGCTGCTGGTGACCTGGTAAATATGAACGAGGCAATTGAGTGTGTTCCTACCTCTGTGACAGCTGACATGAATTCTGAGCTTGAAAAACAGGTGTCGGAGGAAGAGATACGTAACGCGCTATTTCAGATGCATCCCAATAAAGCACCCGGAATGGATGGTATGAGTGCCCTATTTTTTCAAAAATATTGGGATATTGTGGGACGAGATGTCTGTAACTTTGTTCGTGGCTGGTGGAACGGGAATGTCGACCTGAGCGAGGTCAACAAGACCGTGGTTGTGTTGATTCCGAAGTGTGGGTCACCCCGGAAAATGTCCGAGTTCAGACCAATCAGTCTTTGCAACGTCATCTATAAGGTGATATCCAAAATGCTCGCAAATAGACTCAAGCCCTATCTTGACGGTATCATCTCCGAGAACCAAAGCGCCTTCATCTAAGGGCGATTGATTACAGATAATGCTCTCATTGCTTTCGAGACGTTCCATGCTACGAAACGAGGTGGGGAAGGAAAAGATGGGACGATCGCTCTTAAATTGGATATGAGTAAAGCATATGATAGAATCGAATGGAATTTCCTTGAGGCGGTTATGAATCGATTAGGCTTCTCGGACGGGTGGCGTAGACGGATTATGGGCTGCGTGACGTCGGTGACGCATGCTTTCCGAGTCAATGGTACGATTATGGGCTCGGTGACACCTACTCGGGGTTTACGACAAGGGGACCCGATATCCCCGTATCTCTTCCTTTTATGTGCTGATGTTTTCTCTCATTTATTACGACGAGCAGCATTGGAGCGGAATATTCATGGGGCTCGGGTGTGTCGTGGGGCCCCTCGTATTTCTCATTTATTTTTCGCGGACGACTGTGTTCTTTTTGCTAGAGCTAATTTAAGGGAGTGCTCGAAGTTGGCTAATATTATTAGCGTGTTTGAACGAGCCTCGGGTCAGAAAATTAATTATTCGAAGTCAGAAATCGTCTTTAGCAGAAAAGTTGCAGAAGATCAGCGGATCTTAATAAAAAATTTATTCGAGGTCCGAGAGGTACAAAAATATGAGAAATACTTGGGTTTGCTCACCATTATCGGAAGGTCTAAGAAAGCGATCTTTTCGAGCATCAAAGAGCGTATTTGGAAGAAACTTCAGGGATGGAAGGAGCGACTATTGTCTAAACCCGGTAAGGAGGTCGTTATAAAAGCCTTGGCCCAAGCTATCCCAACGTATATGATGAGTTTGTTCGCCATTCCGGAAGGCTTAATACAGGAAATCCATGGTATCATTGCCAAATTTTGGTGGGGGTCAACTGAAGCAAAGCGGAAAATTCATTGGTGGTCTTGGGATAAGATGTGTCGGCCTAATAAAAGGGAAGGAGGGATGGGGTTCCGCAACTTGGGAGTGTTCAATCAAGCCCTACTCGCTAAACAAGCGTGGAGGCTCCTCACTATTCCGGGCTCGTTGGTGGGTCAGGTTTTCCGAGCTAGATATTTTAAAAATGGGTCAATCTTGGATGCACGGAGGGGGCATGATCCTAGCTTTGTTTGGCGTAGTATATGGAATGCAAAGTCGATTCTCTTGGATGGGTTACGTTGGAGGTTTGGGGACGGACGGACAATTGGAGTGTGGGATTGTGATTGGATCCCGAGACAAGGAGGATTCCGTGCTCTCCACCCGAATCTAGACATTGACCCTAGCATGACAGTCTCGGAGCTTATTGATACCACTGGGGTCTGCTGGCGTGCTCCCCTTGTGAATGCTATTTTTTGTCAGGAGGATGCTAGGGCGATCCTTAGGATTCCCTTGAGTCGACGTCTCCCTGCAGATACGGTGTACTGGTGGCCGAGCAAGGACGGAGAATTTACAGTTCGATCGGCCTACTGGTTAGGATCGAAGTCAGCTGCCCAGAACAATTTAAGTGTCGAGGACATAGAAACCGAGGGTGCTTGGCAGGTCATTTGGGGCCTAAATACGATGCCAAAAATATCTCACTTTCTTTGGAGAGCGTGCACCAACACTCTGGGGGTGCGGTCAAATTTGGCGAAGCGACATTGTATATCGGACTCCCTATGTGGCCTCTGCAATGTGGAAGCGGAATCGGTTTTTTCATGCCCTCTTTGAATGCAATTGGGTCAAATCAATCTGGGACACAAGTGAATTTCGAGACCTGCTAGCTGCTGCTCCGTCTTCTTCGTTCACCAGACGCCTGGTTTGGCTTTTGGCCAAGGTCCAAGGTGAGGCTCGAAGTCGATTATTAGCTATGTTGTGGGCAGTTTGGTATATACGGAACCTTCGTATTTTCGAGACCAACCCACCCATTCCTGGTGTTATTATAAGTAGCATGTTGGTGATGGTTGATGAATATAACAGATATGTGATGGAACGAAGGACCTCCCTGGCTGTTAACCACGCTATATGTCCCACAAGCTGGAGTCGTCCAAGTACGGGGTTCGTGAAGATTAATACCGATGCCGCGGTGTATGCAAACGGCGAGGTTGGCTTGGGTGTTGTAGGTCGTGACTGTCAGGGGCAAGTGGTTCTTATTGCGAGCAGAAGGTGTGTTACTGGATGGGACCCTTTATTTGCAGAGGCAAAAGCCTTGGAGTGGGGAATTGAATGGGCTAAAAATCTTCAGTTTGACCGGGTGGTGTGCGAGACTGATTCTCGGATTGTGGTGGATGCTATTAAGCGTGGTCGAGGGTCGAGAGAAACGCTTGGCTTGATGATCGATGATATTTTGTGTTTTTGCCCTTCTTTTACACAATGCTTATGGTCCCATGTTAAACGCGAGGGTAACACGGTTGCACATTATGTTGCCCGGTTATGCCCGAGAAGTGGGGAGGAGTCTGTGTACGTTTCTTCTTTTCCGGATGCAATCCTTGCATTGGCGGAAATTGACTTAATATAATTACTCCCACTTTTCACCAAAAAAAAAGGAGGGAGTATCAAAAAAGAGTCCCACGCAACAATTTGCCAAAATGGATGGATACACAAGTGAATCTGGCCCAAACAAGTAGTCGTGGCCCAAACAAATGGATGACCTGTACTGTGCTTCTTCGTATTTGGAAGGATGAGCCCACTTACTCTATTACTCTCTGTTCTACTCTCATCTATGTTCTTCTCTATCTTCAGTCTTCACCTTTCCCTATTATATGTCGAGTATTTATATGAGAGGATTCTTTTATTGAAAAAAGAAAAATATTAAGATACAAAGGGAATATGAGTACATTTTTAAGATGTTGTATTGGTTATATAGACTAATTCTACCTATTCAATCGAAAGTTTATAGAGTATGATTTTACTTTTTATAAGGAAAAAAGTGTGTTTATGTAAGTTTTATATTGGTTGGAAGGAAATATATAAGTGGAGTATTATACCTCGTACCATTTTACCTGCAAGTGTACAATTGTACTCCGTATTCTAATCATATTAAATCTAAATGTATTTTCTAGCTTATGCTTATGAGTAGTTATATACTTGTAGATTATGACTTGGAAGTAACTTTTTGATCGAGCTCAAAACAACCATAATGTTTTAAAGAATGGATTATTATTTCCTGATATCAGATTCCGATTCTTGAGTCTAGAGTCTATCACGCTCTTTTCTCTTTTGCTGATATACGCTCCCTTACCATGCTCATGCCTTCTTTGTGATTTTTCACTTTGCTACTTCCTCCCATCCCGATATATATGCATCTGCCTCCATTTATCCACTTTATATCTCTCCAATATTAACTACACTACCCCAATATTCCACATTACTAATTTTTTTTCACAACACAGAGTAATTAACATGATTTTCTAGACGTACATACGTACGTGTATGTGCCGTGTCTTATTACTCCTAATACGGAGTAAGTCGTAATACCACTTAACTGACACGAACATTTGACTCCGATATATACTCTTGGTTTAAACTGCGACTCAATATCTCTACTACTACTGTTTGTCAGCTATCTCAAAGAGATAGGGGCAGTCGATATAGTAATAGTAGTGGTGAGAGTCTACATCAATCAGACTATGAAACCCACTAATATTATCATGCATTTATGCACCCAAATACACGATACATGATAGTACATGATACATGCCTTTGCTTTTAGTTTTCAAGTATTTTGTAAGGCCATACATACTAACTTTGTAAAGTGTGTCCTCCACACTCATGTTCTTTGTTTTACAACCAAATACATGCAAATTACTACTACTTACTTCATTTCGGCTAGGAAACCTCAACATAACCGCATTACGTAGATCATCATCCACTACAATTATACCATGCATCTACCGAATTTAATTAATGACACCATTTACCATACCTAATTTTATTTAAACCTAATCATAATATTTTAAAACTTCTTCCTATCCTACATTCTTCCCCAATTAAGTGTTAGGGTTCGATTCTCATTTGCGACTAAATACGCTTTTCTTTAGACAAAAAATCCACTACGGAATCTTGTCCGGTCCTATATATAACCCCTCGATCACATCCTTCTATAAATAACCCTAATCACAACACACACCTCTCTAATATATACCTAACTCACACTTCCCATTTTTACTTGTACTAGTCTTTGATCCCTTATGCTTTTTATTCTTATTACCAAATAAATAAAATGGAACACAAACAAACCATTAGGGAGAACGATAATCAAATGGCCCAAACCCAGAGTCGAGAAGTGGAGAATGTGGAAGCAAACACGACATTCGACTACACAAAGCGAGCACAATGGCTAAGAGCGGCGGTTCTAGGAGCCAATGACGGTCTAGTATCAACCGCATCACTAATGATGGGGATAAGCGCGGTGAGGGAAGACATCAAAGTGATGATCCTGACGGGGTTTGCAGGGCTGGTGGCCGGGGCATGCAGCATGGCCATCGGTGAGTTTGTGTCGGTCTACTCCCAGCTCGACATCGAGGTGGCACAAAGGAAACGAGAGGTGGCGGTGAAGGACGTGGAAGAGGACGAGGAGAGTTTACCGAACCCCATGCAAGCAGCAGGAGCCTCAGCCCTAGCATTCTCAGTAGGAGCCATTGTGCCATTATTAGCAGCCTCGTTCATCAAGGAGTACAAGGTGAGGCTTGGGGTGGTTGCGGCGGCCGTGACGGTGGCGCTGGTGGTGTTTGGGTGGCTTGGGGCGGTATTGGGTGGTGCGCCGGTGGTCAGGGCAAGTGCGAGGGTGTTGGTTGGGGGTTGGGTTGCAATGGCTCTTACATTTGGTTTGACCAAGTTGATGGGGTCAAATGCGTTGTGACTTTTGAGACTGATGAAGTATTATTTGGTGGTGATGAGTAATGAGTAATGAGGGTGAATCAGAGTCCAAAGGTGTTAAATAACTACCTTGGTGTACGATCGAGTATGTATGTAGTACGTAATGATCAAAATTGTAAGTGTACGTGCATTAAATAAGTTTGTTATAGACCTTTTAGTTCCGTGGTGGTAGACTCGTACCTACGTAATGCATGGAGTCATTTGGTAAAGGGTCGGGGTCAATCCAACAATTTACTCAATGCATTATTTTCTTTATTCAATTTTTTAAAAATGCATTAAATGGATATATTAGGGATATACTAATAACAGCTACTACATCTCGATCATGAGAAATTAAAATTTGAATCTATAATTACCAATAAAAAAGTCTTAACATTGAATAAAAAGTAACTATCGAATAGGGATTTATCTGGCCGAATTCGTGCATTTTTGTTGGTTTTAGTAGGGTTGGGAGTTCGGATAAAAAAATGATGGACTAGACAGTTCGTTATGGATCAATTCAAACCGGATCAAATATATTTTGGTCTTGTCGTCCACGTACGGTTTGAAATATTGAGATTAACTCTTTCTGGTTTAGTCCGGATCAAGATCGGATATTCTGATTTGAACCAAATGGACCGATTCATGTTTTTTTTTAGCTTATACTCCATATTTTTTAATAATGCACAATAATATTGTACTATTATAATTGAAAAGTTTATTAGCAATTATATAAGATAACATTGAGAACTTATATTTCATTTTAAATCATCATTGTCAAATTAGAAAATTGAAATTATGGAATGCATGGGTTAGGATGTCCTCTGGATATAAGGTCTCTTAGTAGTAAAGGTTTAAATTTAGATGGATTTGAGAAAATTTCAAATCGTCAAATCCAAATTCACCTCATCTCCCAAACAAAGTATTTAGGTCAAATCCAAATTTTAAAATAAAATCCTTATTCTCAAACGGGTCATAATATTGTTTCTTCAAAGATAAAATGGTAGAAAAAGAATAGAAAAACTCTTGCTAGCAATATTGAAGTAATGTCATTAAAAAATGATTGTTTTTATCATTTTTTCTAGTTTTCAGTCCATCTTAGATCTTAAGACTGAGACTAAATTAAAGCGAATAAGTGCCGGTCCGGTCTTCTGACAAAGGATTATTGTTTAAATCGGTCTTCGATTTGGCTTTGCATCGATGTTCAATTCAGCCCTAGGTTTGATCTGAGTAGTATTTCGAATCTAATTCTTATTATCTTAGAACTGGCTTAGTGTAGACACCCGCATTTTGCCTGCTAGTGTCTATAGCAGTTCCCGACAAACACCCGATGATGATCGGACGCAAACATGACTTAGTATACTCGGATTTGGACCCGAAATCAATAATATCTGACATGGACTTTTAGCGGAGTAATAATCTCACAAAACAGACCTCAAATTCAGGCCCAGTGGGTCGTTCCGAGCAAAATAAGACTAATTTGGGCCAAAACCGACACCAAAAATAAATCCCGTCTTTTGGCGACCGGGTCAAAACCCGGTCAAAGACGAACCCGTCACAAAAATCAGCCTAAGGGGGACCTTCTAGAAGCTGGCGCCCAAATCCATTTCAAAAAAGATAATCAAATCAACCAAGTCAACCTTTCCTAATTTGTCTCGATTTACCTAACCCACTCGATCGAGTGGATTGACCCACTCGGTCGAGTGGAGCGTCAAAAACCGGGTCAGACCCATTTTCTAGGGCACTCGACCGAGTGCACTAGGGCCACTCGATCGAGTGACCCTAGGTCGTGGGGTAAAGTCTATAAATACCCCCTCAAACCCTTTGCATTTCAGATTTTTACCAATGCAAAAATTACCCTAAACCTTTACTCTAATTCACCTACACTACAAGCCTTAGTAACCCTAAGCACTACACACAAAAACCGAGTCCCTTGTCCCTCGAAAAACCGACAATTCATCCACACACACACATACACCATAACTTACATACATCCTCGATACTCCATCGTCACTATTCGCGAGTCCATTTCCGAGGTCCCTACTAAGCATGTATGTTGAGGGTGTCCTAAACCCCATTTCAATCTTTGCTACTCTTCTTTATGTTTTTGTATCGTTAATATTATACTTATATTAATATCGTAATTCTAACACACTAACTCTAACATCCTAACTTTTACATTTTCGCATACTAACTTTTTGTTCGCGCTACTAACATATTACTATCATACCGCGTATATATATATTTTAGTATCGAAAACTCGGTTTCGGATTCGTTTGACTATAATTGTCGCCTAAAATCCGTCTAATCCCTTTACGAGCAACGACGGAGGTGGAGCCCTTTCGAGGAGCCCCGCCCCAATGTACTCAAGGGCATGACGTGATCGCGACTAATCATATTTGAACGCATTCGATCCCATTTTAATTAGTGCGGAACCCGTTGACACGAAAACCGACATCACATAACCCGAAAGGGTTAGTTTCGATGTCGTGACGTAGAGGGAGGCATTCCGTCGCTAATTCAAATTTTCTAACGTAAACGTTTCATAAAATCCCGACAACGGTGTTATAATCGTACATGTACACGATTATAGAACCGGAGGTCGAGTTAAATTCAAATCGTGCGATATTTGTATTTAACTCGACCGACCGTCGTTTTCAACCTCAAAAACGAGACGAGTTGACACTCGTACAGGGGCTACTCGACCGAGTGCATAGGCCACTCGATCGAGTAGCGTCCATCAGACTGGACAGAACCCTCTTCGAGGGGCTACTCGACCGAGTGCATATGCCACTCGATCGAGTAGCGTCCATAAAACCGGGCAGAAACTTTTTTGAGGACGCACTCGACCGAGTCAAACCATGACTCGACCGAGTGGGTCCTGTAACCCAGAAAACCGAGGGCCTTGACACACACTTTCAAGCCTCGTCCTTTTATCAACATTAGTCATCACGTGTAAAGACTATCACGTGATCCTATTTTTCAAAACTCACGCTCATCACGACACCTTAACGACTTTGATCGATTTTTCGACGTGATAAGTCGGGACAAGGCATCGAGACATAGGATCGGGCTAGCATCACGCTTAGGCCCTATGTCTCCGTCCTTCGCTTGATGTGCAACATAATGTGCATTCAAGCGGGGTTAGTCCACTTATACATTTCGCGGTCAAGTTTACATATGGGTCCGTTCTTATCTTTTTATTCCCTTTTGTTCCGTTTATTCTTGTATTGGCCGGGTTGTATTTCCGCCCGTGTAACTTGTACGTTATTTATTTTCGAGTTTTATTTATTTGCTTGTTTATCGCTTTATAAATGAACCTCGCATGCTAAACCACTTTGACCAAAAATAAGATGCATTAAATGACGTAGTTCACATACTATTCACTTGCTTAGCCCGAAAACGCTGTTTGCATATCATTTAATCGTTTTACTAGCGCGCGCACACGAACACGAACAATGTCTTAGTAGAGGCCGCCATGTGCGGGCGGGGTTGGGTGTCCTTAGTGGGCTTCCCAACACGTACCCTCACCCCTTACTCAGAACCTTTGGTTTCCGGATGCCCGAAACCATTGGCACACGAGAGTCATTCTATATACGAAAGCCGGTTTAAACGGTATCGATATTTCAATGCAAAGGGACGAGCCCCATAAACTCTGAAATCGAAGTGGGCCGTACTTTGTGTATAGCCCATGACGACATAGAGTGGGCTCGTATGGTTCCGAATAACCACAAAATTCGGTGGCGACTCCATTTTGACTTAAATTTCGAACCCGAGAACAATCTCACCACGAGATTCATTCGCCTACCCAAACCCGCGCGTGGCCGCGTCGGGGTGGACCTACGTCATGTCCACACTTAGGTTCGACTATTTTTTACGGAGTATATAAGAGTGCATATTTGCATTATTATAAAAATTTGAAGTCACCTATTCGCTCTGTTTGGTAAACAATATATTGAGTGAAAACTAACGAATTTCGCCATACTACTAATTTCAAGTACGGTTTTTCTAACGTGTGCCCACTGGGCACACGTTAATAAGCTGATTAAGGTAATAAATCACATTGATATTGTGTAAGCATGGTAAATATGATTTAATATTTCATTTTCTCGTGATAATATCAATGTGATTCTTACCTTAATCGACTTATTAATGTGTGCCCACTGGGCACACGTTAGAAAAACCGTTTCAAGTATTTGGTAACATTACCATATTCCGATAGCATGAACAACATAATCATTTATTTTATACAAGAAAACCATCTAATTGCCCTATAATATGCTAATTACCAAATGCTACTTTGTACTGAGTATTTCTTAATTCTGCTTGTTTAATTTTATAGTTAAAATCACCACTAAAATATGCGTGACATATGTAGCTAGATAAATACTCTCTAATCATTCAAGAACACGAATCATTTTCTTAAAAGGAAGCTCAAAGAAAATTTATTACTCCATATAAAAATGAAGTTCAATTCAAACTAATTACAATAATGGGGTCCACATCATATCAACACTTTTCTTCGCGTGTTTTGAGTCGTACACCCCCCGTTATCCCAGACATCAAGGGGTCGCTCAAACTAGCCCATCGTTGTATGAGTTGTTGAAGTATAATCCAAACATCATGGTCAAGTCATCACCTAGAGACAAGGAGGCAGTTTGAAGACGGTTTATTTGTTTCAGTTTGTTAGTATGCAGTCAATATTCTAGAGTTTAGGAAGTAACCCATGACCTCAAACATGTAGAGATCATGGATGCTAGAACAGTTAAGATCTTAGTGGTCTAACTGAGTATTTCGTTTTATAAGCATTGTACTTTCTCTTCATTTTAATTAAGCAAGCAAGTCATTAAGTCCCTTCGTCTTGTTTTGCAAACATATATCCACAACATTTGGTATCAGAGCTGAATTCCAGGTCGAATTCAGGGCAAATAGTAAAGCATGAGTAGCAGTAATGGAAGCTCGAATGGACTGGCTCAATTACCAGTTTTCAAGGGCGTCAAGTATCAATTTTGGGAATTGAAGATGAAGACACTCTTCAAGTCCCAAGAATTGTGGGATTTGGTTGAAGACGGGTTCACTGATAACAATCCAGCAGAACCTGATCAACAACTCAAAGAAAAGCGAAAGAAAGATTCAAAAGCATTGTTTATCATTCAACAGGCGTTGGATGATGAGATCTTTCCACGCATAGCATCTGCTACAACTTCAAAGCAAGCTTGGGATGTCCTTAAGTCGGAGTACTTGGGGGACAAGAAAGTGGTTACTGTAAGATTACAGTCTCTAAGGAGAGAATTTGAAACCTTCCTCATGAACGATAAGGAAACCGTGCAGGAGTATTTGTCAAAAGTAACTGCAATGGTGTAACAAATGAGGGCGTATGGAGAGAAAATCTCTGACAAACTTGTAGTTGGGAAGATATTGAGAAGTCTCACAAGCAAGTTTGATCATGTGGTGGCTGCCATAGAGGAATCAAAAGACATGGAAACTTATACTTTTGATGAACTCATGGGGTCATTGCAGGCTCACGAGGAAAGGTTGAACAGATCAACAGAAAAGAAAGAAGAGAAAGCATTCCAGGCGAAGGAAGATCAAAGCAGAGGTACTTCTCAGTACAGCAATAGAGGAAGAGGAGGCAGAGAAGGCAATAGAGGTGGCAGAGGAAGAGGAGGCAGAAGTGGAAGAGGAGGTCAATCTTCTGCTCATTCGTCTGGTCATCAGTCTAACAATCAGGAAAAGGGGTCACAGCAGCACCAAAAGCCTGTGATGAAGTGCTACTACTGTACAAAACCAGGTCATAAGGCAGCAGATTGCTGGTTTAAACAGAAGGATCAGCAGCAGCAAAGGGGTACACAAACCCTGAACTTTGCTGAGACAGAAGAGAAGCTGTTCATGACTTCTGAAACATATCAGGAGAACTCAGAAGGAATCTGGTACATCGACAGTGGTTGTTCCAACCATATGTCGAGCAATAAATCAATGTTCAAGCAGCTGGATGAAACTCGAAAGAGTAAGGTTAGATTGGGAGACAACAATCAGCTGGCTGTAGAAGGAATTGGGAATGTTTCAGTAAGGTCTGAAGAAGGTAATGCAAAACTCCTGTATAACGTACAATATGTTCCTCAATTGACTTACAATCTGCTAAGTGTAGGGCAACTCTTAAACTGTGGTTTTTCTGTGGTTTTTGATGATGAATCATGTATCATTAAAGATAAAAAATCTGGTGATATAGTAGCAACAACTTACATGGGTAAGAACAGAATGTTTTGCCTAGATTTGTTCAAAAGTGGTGAGAAAGCACTAGCAGTAAAGGGTAATATTAAGTCAGCTTTGTGGCATCTAAGATTTGGGCATTTAAACATGAATAGCCTAAGGTTACTAAGCACCAAAGAAATGGTATTTGGGCTACCAAAGCTAGGTGAAATAAAAGTATGTGAGGGGTGTGTCTATGGGAAATAACAAACTAGGGGATCATTCCCACATGATCAGGCTTGGAGAGCAAGTGAGTGTCTCCAACTGATTCATGCTGATCTTTGCGGTCCAATGCAGGTTGAGTCATTAGGAGGTAGTAAATACTTTCTCTTGTTAATTGATGACTATAGTAGAATGAGTTGGATCTACTTCCAGAAAACTAAGAATGAAACCTTTGATAACTTTAAGAAATTTAAAGCAATGGTAGAGAATCAAAGTGGGAAAATAGTTAAGGGGCTGAGAACTGATAGAGGGGGAGAATTTACCTCAACAGAATTCAACGAATTTTGTGAAAGTCAGGGAATAAAAAGACAATTAACAGCACCCTATACTCCAGAGCAGAATGGAGTGGCAGAAAGAAAGAATAGAACCATTGTTGAGATGGCAAGAAGCATGCTAGCAACAAAGGGTTTACCCACTGAATTGTGGAGTGAAGCTGCTGCTACAGCAGTGTATATTTTGAATATTTCACCCACTAGAGCTGTAATGAATATGACACCCTATGAGGCTTGGAGGGGAAGAAGACCTGTGGTAGGTCATCTTAAAGTCTTTGGTTGTATTGCTTATTCTTTGGTGAAGATTAGAACCAAACTTGATGAGAAGTCTGTGAAGTGTGTGTTCATTGGTTATGCAACACAGTCTAAGGCATACAGGTTGTTTGATCCTGTGACTGGCAAAGTGATAATCAGTCGAGATGTGGTATTCGATGAAGAAGGAAGATGGGATTGGAACTCTAAAGAACCAGAACAAGATCAAAGGATTTACACCTTTGAAAATTCAGAAAACAATCCACCAGTAGAAGAAGAAAATCAGCAAGGTGGAGTGAAGGCAACAACTCAGAATCAGAAACAGAGACTGATTCTGATTCATCTAATTCTGACTCACCTCCAAGGAAAGTGAGATCGTTAGCTGATATTTATGAAAATTGTGGCTTTGCCCTAATGTCTGCCGAACCAACAAGTTTTGAGGATGCAATCAAAGCAAGTGAATGGAAGGCTGCAATGAAAGAAGAAATACTGGCTATCCAAAAGAACAAAACATGGGAGCTAGTTGATCTGCCTAAAGGGAAGAAAGCCATTGGTTTGAAGTGGGTATTCAGAATCAAGTATAATTCAGATGGAAGTATCCAAAAACACAAAGCAAGATTTGTTGTGAAAGGTTATACTCAGCGTGAGGGGGTCGATTTTGATGAAACCTACTCACCTGTAGCAAGGTTCGAAACTGTGAGGTTTATTCTTGCTCTTGCTGCACATTTGGGTCAGGATGTGTATCAATTTGATGTAAAGTCAGCATTTTTAAATGGTGAGCTACAGGAGGAGACATTTGTGGAACAACCTCAAGGATATGAAGAAGAAAAATCTGAGCAAAAAGTGTATAAACTACACAAAGCTCTCTATGGACTGAAACAGGCTCCTAGGGCCTGGTACAGTAGAATTGATGGGTTCTTTACATCAAATGGGTTCATAAGAAGCGAGAATGAGCCTACCCTGTATACTAAGAAGCAAGAAAATCTGGGACTCTTAGTTGTTTGTCTTTATGTGGATGACATTATATACTTTAGTTTCTCACAAAAATTGCTAAGTGATTTCAGGGAATCCATGATGAATGAATTTGAGATGACAGATTTGGGGCTGCTGCGATACTTCTTGGGATTGGAAGTACAGCAGAGTAAGTCTGGGATATTCCTGAATCAGCAGAAGTACGCACAAGATCTGCTAAAGAAGTTTGCTGTGGAAGAAGCAGATACTGTGAGTACACCCATGAATAAAGGAGAAAAACTGCAGAGAAATGATGGATCTGCTCCTGCAGATGAAAGATTGTATAGAAGCTTAGTCGTAGGTCTGAATTACCTCACTCACACACGGCCTGATTTAGCCTTCAGTGTGAGTGTGGTGTCCAGATACTTACACAACCCATCAGCTCATCATTTAGGAACTGCAAGACGGATTCTGAAGTATGTTGCAGGTAGGGCTGTTCAAAAACCGGTCCAGACCGACCAACCGGACCGAACCGGACCGGTCGGTCCAGACCGAACCGGACCTACCCACAACCGGTCCGGTCCCCGGTCCCATACTTCCCAATATTGTGTGACTTACTGACTTCTGTCAAATTCAAATTAATTCCTATTTGAATTCCTATTTCCTATAATACTCAAATTCCCAATATTCTCAAATCATGACTTCCCATAATTCTTATTTCCTATATAATCTTATATTCTTATAATCTTATATTCTTATAATCCTATTTTATATTCTTAACTTCCCATAATTCTTATATTCTTATAATCTTAAATTTGTAACTTATAATTTTATATTCTTATAAAATCTTATTTCCCTTCTCCAACTTTGAAGAGTTGAAGACCGAAGACCTCAAAGATTCGAAGATTTTATTAGTCTCGTCAATCGTCATTATTAAATTTTAAGAATACATTATTAGTTTCGTATTTTATTTTTACCTTAGACTTTGCTATTTAGTTCTCAATTCTTTATGAGTTATGACTACGTTATTTACGTATTCATTTATAAACAATTTACGTTGAAACGTTTCGACCGTACGAGTTACAAATTCTTACAAGTTACAAATTTACAATTAGCCGTACGTAACCACGCGCCATCCGGGTCGACCGGTCCGGTCCGGGTTAAGACCGGTCTGACCGGTCCGGTCCCGGTCCGGTCTAACACATGACCGGTCCGGGTTTCGGTTCTGGCTCGAGCACCTGACCGGTCTTCGGTCCAACCGGGTCCGGACCGGTGAACACCCCTAGTTGCAGGAACAAAATCATCTGGAATCTGGTATGAAAAGGCTGCAGATGTGAAACTGGTAGGATTCACAGATAGTGATCTGATTATGTCGGTTGTGTTGATGGTAGGGAAAGCACTTCAGGTTCGGTGTTCAGTCTAGGATCTGGAGCAATCACTTGGAGCTCAAAGAAACAAGAGACCATAGCATTATCAACAACTGAAGCAGAGTATATAGCAGCCTGTGCAGCTAGCAAACAGGCCATATGGTTGAGAAAGCTACTGGTTGATCTGGGCTATGAACAGAAGGAAGCAACAATTATCTGGTGTGACAACAAGTCCACGATTGCAATGACAAAAAATCCAGTGTTTCATGCCAGAACAAAACACATCGAGATTCAACATCACTACATAAGAATGCTAGTGAATGACAGCAAAGTTGAGTTGAAGTTCTGCGGTATTAGAGAGCAGAATGCAGATCTCTTTACCAAGAGTCTGGGTCCAGGGAAGCATCAACATTTCATGAGCAAGATTGGAATTAGAATGTTTGAATCAAGGGGAAGTGTTGAAGTATAATCCAAACATCATGGTCAAGTCATCACCTAGAGACAAGGAGGCAGTTTGAAGACGGTTTATTTGTTTCAGTTTGTTAGTATGCAGTCAATATTCTAGAGTTTAGGAAGTAACCCATGACCTCAAACATGTAGAGATCATGGATGCTAGAACAGTTAAGATCTTAGTGGTCTAACTGAGTATTTCGTTTTATAAGCATTGTACTTTCCCTTCATTTTAATTAAGCAAGCAAGTCATTAAGTCCCTTCATCTTGTTTTGCAAACATATATCCACAACATGAGTTAACAAGGGGTGAGGGTGACACAAGGGCTACTGCTCCCTTGAGGTGCAAGTTATGTGCGAATATATAGGCCCCTCGTGGTCGTTTGGAATACGAGGGGTAGTGTGACTTAACCCCCCGCTATCCTAGACAGTGAAGAGTGACATTCTTGTCCACTTCCATGAGCTGCTTCATCTTGTCCATGTTAATTTTCACGATATAATCATTGAAGAGTTGTTCTGACTTTGTTCTTCTAAGCGTAAGCCAGTTAGTTGGTCTCTTATACTTTAATTTGTCTCTTTGAGTCATCATCTTATTACTTATTAGGGCTTTCCTATTTCTCAAACCTCTATCATCATTCAACCTATCAAGGACAAACCTTCTCTTGATGAGTTGATCGAATTCGATCTTATCCAAATTAAACTGCTTGAATCATCTCATATAAGATTTATTCGATGCTAACATAATAAGGACTACGGAGTAATGGTTACAAAATAAATTGATAGGAATGAAGCAATTATGGTAGATAGTGCAGGATGCATTATTATGGTAGTATGTCGATGGGAACTACTACATACATACGTACGTCTGAAATTACAAGCACGCAACTTCAGATCAATCTATCTATATCATCCATGCATATATGGCAACGCATGCATAATAATAGTACCATTGTATAGTACTGTAGTAAACCACTGTACTTTGCTTGCATTGGCCGGCTTATCCCAACGTAATTGGGCACATGACAGTAGCACTATACATAAACAAATGTGTCGATTTCATGGACACTTAAATAAAGTTGATAATAGAAGATGAAAGAAGGTGTAAAGACGATTAAAATTTAAAAAAGTGGGTTCCCGAAAATAATAAAATAAGCGTAGGTGGTGGTAGATGTGTGGAGAACACACTCCATCTATTATTATAATAAACAAACCCTCCCTCACTTCTCAAATCTCAACCAAAATGGCTTCCTCCTCAGCAATCCATTCGCGATCGGATGGTGGCTCGCTTGTTTTTTGGGGTCACTACTCACTACTGACTACTCACTATCATCATCATCATCATCATCAAGATAACTCAAGCAAGTTTACTACATTTAATTAACTTTAATTTACCTTTATTGCCTTAAATTGTAGGGTGAGATATACGCAACTTAACCAACATACAAAGATATATATGAACAAAATGATGATCGATGATCATCTTGATGCAAATTGATTATTGAGAGTACTCAACTTTTTTGTAATTTAAGTTTAAAAATTGTTTTTTAAGCTAATATTGTGAAAATTAGTTAATGAAGGGTTTAAATGATAAGCAATTTTTTTGATTAATTAGGGTTAGCTAGCAGAAACCAATTCATAAATGTTTCTACATCTCTTAAATTTCTATAAAGATATATCTGATCGAGTTCAAAATGATTTGTGACACTAAGAGCAAGCTCATGTAAAATTGTTTACTCGAGTAATTTGGTAAGAGTTGGTGAGAGCACCTTAATTCAAGGGTCACCTCTAAAACTACTCCGTATTTAGGGCCATTACCATTCTAAGTAGTACTCCCTCTATCCATTTTTAATCTTTCTACTTTTCTTTTTGGATTGTCCATCTTTAAACTTCCTACTTACAATATTTCCTCTTTTGGTTGATTTTTGTGATCAATATCATTTCTGACCCCACATTTTTTCTCAACTTTCATTTTCCACCACAAACTTAACTCCACTCATAATTTTTGTGTCAATTCCCCATAAAGTTTAAATTTGGATGGAGGGGTATTCTTTGTCCACTTAGGTAGACAAACCCTAAACAACAATACAGGTTATGTTCACGTATACTCCTACATATAGTCCTACACATAACTGACATAACACACTTACCCCATCCACGTTTACTGTCAAGCAACTTCCTTCCTTCTACTCCGTTGCGCGTTGACTTCCTTCCATCGTCGCAGATCGATTTGGCCACTTTCACTCCATCGGCTCATACATGTAATAATTACTACCCTCATTTTAATATGTCAACAAAACATAAATAGCAATTACCAAAGTAATAACTCCTGGCTTGCTTAATTAGTTTTATGTTGGATCACTAGTCAACTCATTTTCTATAAAATCAAATACTTCCTCGGTCAAACTTCTTAAAATCTTTTCAATGTATATTCATTTGAGAGAGATTAAAGTAATAAAACGGGAAGATTTTAGAAAGTTAGAGGAAATACTCCGTACTAATCAATAACATAGAAAGATAACACTACGTGTCGCATGAAGGACAACTTCGATACAAGGAATGACCTCCACCCAATGCATCATGCATGCATGGTGAATAATTGGAATAAAGATGTTGTCAATTTATTTTATATATGATGATGAGATAGCTAGGGTTCAACTCGCACATAACCTACCATCTCATACCAACACGGACCCGAGTCTAAAACAACACGGGTCGACCACGCACACTTATCATCTACAACACAATTTCATGCTAGTGTTTACGAGTAATACTTAGTGGATCAACCAGACCATTTTTTTTCAACAAATTCACCGCATTTCAATTCAATTCAGTTCATCCCACTTCAACCAAAGATTAAAAATGCAAACTTAGTAATTACGGGGTACGTAGTATGTATCACTGCACCATTTATGAATGGACAATATAGTAAATTACTCAAATATTCTCGGTGGCGCACAAATTCGACGCCACCCGGTGGCGCCATCTCATTATTCTTTATGAATTATGATGTAGTTAGCCACACTATCCTTTTGTTTATTGTGTACGTCTCACTCATACATAACCCACTTACGTCAAAGTAGTCTACTCAACAACTACCACACTTACAAGTCCGTCCGTCTTTTGGGAGTAATTTTCTCATCCACTACTGCCCTAATAAACAATGCAATAGCAATTGTGGACAAGTCATCTTTTATGAGCATTGTTAACCAACATGGTATGTACTGTACGTAAAAGATCAAAGATTCACGGCATAACGTTGGAATCCACTTTCCTTTCTTTTTTCAAAAAATAAATAAATAAATCTTGTTCCACTTTATTATTATTAGGACATGCCACCTGCCTGTAGAGTGTAGAATTAGCATTTCATATCAGCTCGTCCTCGTCGGACCGAAAATGTTACTAGTAGTATGCATGCCTTTAACATTGATGAGATCGATCAATTGCCCAAAATTAAAGTTTGCAAAATTCCAATGGAACAAAACTACTAAGAAAAGCTAGCAGAATCTCGTATTGTCACCAACAATGATAATGGGATTCACTACTACTACTAAAGCCAGACCAATAATATATACATCCACTACTAATATTAATAATTCAATTGGGTTGATATCGACTATTTAAAGAACTGTCGTTTATTTGCACTTGATATTTCACAAAAAAATTTAAAGAGACAATTTCTCAATAATGTTAACGAGAGACCTCACTCTCGATCATATGATATGAATAAGTTTCAATTTTATTTTTTATTTTTAATGTTATGTTTCACACTAACTTAGTACGGAGCAGTACGATGTTTACTAATTGTTACCTTTAATTTGTCTTCTTACGCATATTCAATAAAATTATCACATTTCTATATTGGGTATATATTTTTGTGAGGAAAATAACTTTTACTTTATTGAAAAGATTCATTATCCCTAATCAAAACCTTAATCCTTGCATGTACATAAAATAAGTATAACAATTGGTAAGAATGTGAAGAAATATGAGAAAGTGTCTGGCGAAATCTACTCACTTTGTTTTCCATAATTCAACAAGATAAGACTTTCTTTTTCATCTTAGTGCACAAACTTCCACTAATTAATTTAATCACCTCCCCAACCCCCCTATAAATAACCCTCGTTCCCCTATGGCGTGTGTTCACCATACTCTTCTATGTTCTAATATACACAATAAACCTCAAAACTATACCCTAATACTCGTACAATAAACCTCAAAACTATACCCTAATACTCGTACAATTTATCTTACTAATCAAACCATCTTAACTTAAATTGTGGTAATTAATGGCAACAAAACAACCAACAAAATTGGAGAAGCAACATAGCAACAACGATGAAAAGGAGGATTCATTTGACTACACGAAAAGAGGCCAATGGCTAAGAGCGGCGGTCCTAGGAGCCAACGACGGCCTTGTTTCAACGGCGTCCCTAATGATGGGAGTGGGCGCGGTGAAACAAGACGTAAAGGCCATGATCCTAACCGGGTTCGCAGGGTTAGTGGCGGGCGCATGCAGCATGGCTATAGGTGAGTTCGTGTCGGTCTACTCCCAGCTCGACACGGAGCTTGCCCAAATGAAGAGAGACAAAATGAACAACGTGATGGAAGAAGGGGAAGGAGAAGGGGAAGAGAAAGAGGACTTGCCGAACCCAACGCAGGCGGCGGCAGCCTCGGCCTTTGCGTTCTCAGTGGGGGCCATGGTGCCGTTGCTGGCGGCCTCGTTTATAAAGGATTACAGGATGAGGGTTGGGGTTGTGGTGGGTTCGGTGACTGTAGCGCTGGTGGTGTTCGGGTGGTTGGGTGCGGTTTTGGGGAGAGCACCGGTGGTGAGGGCTTCTTTCAGGGTTTTGTTGGGTGGTTGGGTTGCTATGGCTATCACCTTTGGTTTGACTAAGTTGATTGGCGCTGGCATTATTTAACCACGGAAAACTACTATCACTGAATTTCAATATCACCCTATCGATTATATTTTAAGAATTCTTCAATCGTCTTAATGGATTGTTTATTTATAAAAATAAACAAATAATTGGACATGTGGAATAATACGTATACATATAACGTACAGAGTACTCCGTATATGATATATCTCTTTTGGACAAGATGCTTACTAATTAAGTACGGACAGTTATAGTTTAATACGGTACTCCGTATATCGGTTTAATTAGTTTGTGCCCTACGTACGTATAACGTACGTACTGCCCTTATGTTGTTATTTCTTGTTTGATTTGGCTCCACCCAATGATAATGATACGATAGTAATTATGGGATGTTGATCATTAGAGAATGAATAGAGATTATGAATGAATGTATGTATGAGTATGATGCCACTAAATCGAATATTGTTATATGGGCAACTGTGTTTGTTGTATTTTTTTTCTCATCTTTTATACGGAGTACTATATATATTAATTGATAAACCTAAAAAGAAATAATAAGGGTAATATAATTCGTAAAATATGTAATATAAATAATCATTTTAATTAGATTATATTTTCTTACCTACCTTAGAGTTTATCACTAATTACTCCCTTTTATGTTACCCATTTTTCAAATTACCCCAAAAAATGGTTTCCGTTAAAATTACCCCCGTGAAGTTGTAAAAAAATTAGATTTTACCCCAGGTGTCCTTTTCTCCTCTTTCCGGTGAGTTATGCCCTTTTTCTTTCCATTTTGCCCCTCCCCTCACTAACACCCTCTCTCCTCTCCTTAACCCTCTTTTACTCACTCTAACTCACTCAACCCTACCAAAACCCCCAAATTCCCAGAACCCTAACCCTAATTTCGAAGATCGACTCAAAATCGAGCGCGAGACCAAATTGCAGACAATCGATCCACTTCTAAAGGTAATTTCTCTTCCTTCCTCTTCCCATTTTCGTCTCTTCTCTTTTCACGGTTAGGGTTTTCGAAATCGAAATTTATCTCGATTTTCTGGGTTCATTAAAAACCATTTTCAATTTCTGGGTTTACATTAAAAACCACATGGAACTCCATCCTAATCAGAATATAAACAAAATTACTTCAATTAACATTTCCTTCATGACAAAACACAACCGGACATTGAAAGTGCAAAATAAACCCAACTGAAATAGTTTTCAATTGAACCACGACATAAACACAGGTGCCCCCAAACAATAAACAGTAGTATTCAATTCAATTTCGAACACTAAACCCTAATCAGATTTTGCAAAACCGCGAAAAAAAAAACGAAAATGGGAAGAGGAAGGAAGAGAAAAAATACCTTTAGAAGTGGATCGATTGTCTGCAATTTGGTCTCGCGCTCGATTCTGGGTCGATTTTGGGTCGATCTTCGAAATTAGGGTTAAGGTTCTGGGAATTTGGGGGAATTTGGGGGTTTTGGTAGGGTTGAGTGAGTTAGAGTGAGTAAAAGAGGGTTAAGGAGAGGAGAGAGGGTGCTAGTGAGGGGAGGGGCAAAATGGGAAGAAAAAGGGCATAACTCACCGTAAAGAGGAGAAAAGGACACCTGGGGTAAAATCTAATTTTTTTACAACTTCACGGGGTAATTTTAACGGAAACCATTTTTTGGGGTAATTTGAAAAATGGGTAACATAAAAGGGGTAATTAGTGATAAACTCCCTACCTTAAGTTATTTAAAAATTAATTAAATGAATTCTAACAAGTGAAATAAAAACCCAAAATTATGAGATCGTCCCACGTGAGATTTAAACAAATAAAAATTGTTGATCGTGGAATAACCTTATATTTTTCAAAATAAAGCAGAAATACTAAAGGGTACAGTAGGGCAAATATTTGATCTCACTAGACACAGTATGCAGAGTAATACTGTAATACTGTAGTAGCACACTCCCTCGCTCGGTCTTAGTTATTCGTTTACAAAAATGTTATACTCCCTTCTAGTTGTTTATATCTTCCCACTTTTTTGGGCACAAATAGAAGAAGAAAATAAAGAATTGATTAAAGTAAGAAAATGTGGGGTATAAAGTAGAAATATGTCGGGTTTGTGAGTAAAGGAAATAATAAAAAATTGAAGAAAGAATAAAAAATTGATTAAAGTACAACCCAAAAATGGGAAGAGGGAAGATAATCTAACTAGTGCCAAAAAGGAAAGAGAGAAGATAAAAAAAACTAGGAGAGAGTAAAAGTTAATAATGTTAAAGTTAAAAGTTAAATAAATGATTAAAAAGGAAAGAGTATTATATACTCGTATATCACATAGTACATAATAATGTTGTCTTATGTTATTAGCCTATTACTTCGTTCGTCTCATATTGAACATTTACTCCGTATTTATCTTTATTAATATTTACAAAACATTTTAAAAAAAGTAAATAAATTATTGAGATGAATTGAGTAACCAGACCCAAATAATTTGCTCAAATTTCCAGTTTTGTAACTTTCGGAAAGTTCCAACATACTAGTACTACCTAACTATTCCGTACTTAGCTACCAATAATATACTGTATGAGTATGTAGATGTTTGGGTAAATGATACGGAATACTAGTTTTTTTTTTACTATCAAAAAAAGTGGATATCTTGTGATTAAGAAAGAGATATTGTGAATAATATTTGACATATTCGATTTGCCCACACTATTGCAAATTTGCAATGTGATCGACATTGTTTCATTATTGTTTGGAATAAGATGCAAAAAGGAGTAGTATTTTGGAGGAAGAAGGTAGCAACATTTAGCCACGCAAAACCCATAAAACCTTGACAAGGCGCACACTAGTACTACTCTCGTAAAAGTGAGTAAAAACATACATGCATTTTGATGAATAGGATTGGATTTGAAGTTTTGGATTGGCAACGACAAAACTAGTGCATGCAACCTTTTGATGTAGTGCTTGTTCCTCGAGGATAAGTAGTGTTTATGTTTCGTATATGCCAAAGATATATGATATGATGCGCGGAATTTAATAATTAGATGCTCGTGGTCATCGCGTGTCAACACCACACTCCTTTATTTTTTTTAAAACAAATCTAAGGTATAGCTCATTTCAATTTTCAAAGCTGATATCTTATACCCAAATTTGATGAACCAAACGTCCCTCGCTCCTTAGTCTATTGGTTGAGATCGACGTAGGTATCTTAGATCAGACAATATATAGATCCCAAGTTCGATCATCTTCGATCCCACTATCCTAATGCGATTAAGTCATGCTAATCCGCGATACCTCTAAGCAATTCGTCACTTATGCTTTGATTCGTAATTTCGTATGAAGATAAAACGTTCCATATGTTATAAATGTTGTATCAAAGATATATCCATTTGAGATTTGTGAGGAGGATGATGAGTGCGAGTATTATTGTTTTGGATCATTATAGCCGACCTCTGCACTATCAAATTAAATTTTCATTCGGTCATGCATGTATTTTTGTTGGTTTAGGGCAGATTTGGTGAATCTTTAGCATCACTTTAATTTGCTCTCCAAACTAACCCTGGCCTTAAATGACTTAATTCAAAGTACGTTCCTTGTCGATGTCCTATTTGATCGATCTCTATATCAAATTTAGACCTTTCCAATAAGATTTTCAATTTTTACGAAAATATTGTTAGCAACTTTTAACAAACTGCAAATCAATTTATTATCATTATAAATGGTTTCATCTGTGTCAATTATTCGTGTAGTGATTTTAGTCGGCAAATTAGATGGGAGGAGGGAGTGGAAGTGCTACATAAAAGTGGGCATGTCAGGGTAACACAAGTGCATTACAAAGGTGCGTGGGGTGACATCCCACGAGATATTGTCACCACATACAATATAAGCTTTTAATTGTATGTTAGTTCATCATTGAGGGAGTGACTAATATAAGTGACTTGCAACATCGAATGACTGTGGCTGGCCATGCAACTCCAGTTGCGGACCTCCATCTTCATTCGATCTCGAATATATTATGCACGACTACTCTTCATATGAGACCAAGATAATGACCGAGCTAGGTCACTTATTATCGGTCCCTCCATTACGTGGTTGCAAGTGGGCTTCTTCATACATAGACACCGCGCGCTTCTCTTTTGGCTGGAGTAGATTTAATTGTATTGAACTTAATTATACTTAACTAAACTAAACTAAACTAAATTGAATTGAATTGAGCTGAATTAACGTATACAACATGAATTTGACAGGTTGAACTGAATTAGATTGGATTTAAGTGAAATAAAGTAACTTAAAAATAAGCCCAAAAGATGTGCAACGATTATTATGCATGCAAATTAAGACCTATAAATTAAATTTAGTTTAATTTGAACCATAATAATGAAGTTACATTACAAGTCATTAGTATATATAAACAAATTTGTTGGAACGATGAGCATTGCAGTATTAATATAATGAAAACTGACGACAATCATTCAAGCCAATACAAGGCTACTTTAATTTGATGTGTATTAACATTATTCTAGTTTAATCTTAGTGGGAAAATTAACAAGTAATTAATATAAATTGGACCATTCTTCGGTTTAATTATAAAAACCTTCAAACTTGTGTTCACCACACTCACTCTAACATACATCACCATCTCCTTAGCTTCATTCTCATCTTACATAATAAATATTTCAAATGGAGAACAAACAAACAATTCCTCTTCCTAGTAGTACAATAATCGAGCTAGTAATCCACTCCAGCACCACCACCTCCACCACCACCGCCGACCAGCCCACCAACAAACCTAACCACGGCCGAAAACGAGCCATGGTCCTAACGGCCAACGACGGTCTAACATGCACGGCATGTCTAATGATAGGAGTGGGTGCAATGAGCCTAAGTCACGTAACCCTAGCCATGATCATAACTGGAGTAGCAGGTCTCGTTATGGGGGCTTCCTGCATGGCTCTAGGTGAGTTCATCTCACGTAACCACGATCTCACTTTCGATGAGGACAGTGACGTTGAAGTGGGTGTGGGTCCCAGAGGGGATTATAATGAGGTGGTGGAGGATGTGTTTAGCGATGACCCTCGAGTGGCGGCAGCCGCCACAGCAGCCGCCTTCTCCATGGGAGCCCTGGTTCCGTTGCTGGTGGTGTTGATGGTGAGGGAGTATAATTTAGGGCTGGGGATAGTCGAAGGGGCGACGAGCACAGTTTTGGCTATGGTTGGGTGGTTAGGCCCCTTTCTTGGAAGAGCTCCGGCAATTAGGGCAGCTTTGAGGGTTTTGTTATGTGGTTGGCTTACTATGGCTATTACCTTTGGTTTTATGATTCTCATTATTGGTAACTAATTGAGTATTAGTAAACAGCTAAACATGATTATTAAATTTACGTTGTAACTATATTCTGTGATAGTGAGTAATTAATTATCATGTGAAACAGTTGTAACATACGATAATAATAGTCAAAAATTGTAATTTATGATAAAAGTGATCATTTTAGGTTTTTTTTTTTTGGAAGTAATTAAAATGTCTAAGCTAAATAACTAGCTAGGCCGGTCAAGGTTTCACAAGATAGTCTCAAAAAAGTTAGCGAGGTTCATAAACGAATCGATTAAATAAGGAATAGTTAGGTATGAGATAGGATCTCGTGTGTAAATCTATCAACCATGGGACATCTTAACGTGCCGGCTTTTGCAACTTATATATACTAGTGTAATACCCGTGACACGTCACGGGGATGGGAGAGCAGCGTGTTAAGACAACTTATGGACAACATAATGGAGTAAATAGTATAGACCAAGTTTTATATGAACTTAAAATATATACATGAACTGATTTTGTATTCTAGAATGGCAAAGTAAGTCAAATATACAACAAATAACGTGAAAGAAGGATATGTATGGAAAGGAAAGAAAGAGAAGGCTACGTAACACAAAAAGAATGTAAATCGGAATTTAGCTAGCACGTTGAATACAATTGTTTTTACTTCTTACAGTAGCAAAGGAATGGGGTATTAATCATATAAATTTATAGTCAAATGTGGGGAATATTGTGTACAGAGCATCTGGGAATTGAAGATAAAACCGTTACGACGTACATGATTATCTAACATATTAAATAATAATGACGTTTCCAACCATGAAATAGTATCATAGATAAAATCAATATGACATATATATATATATATATACACGTATATATGTATTTATATGTATATATATGTACACACATATACATAATAATGCCGTTTCCAACCATGAAATAGTATCATAGATAAAATCAATATGACATATATGTGTGTGTGTGTGTATATATATATATATATATATATATATATGTATATATATGTACACACATATACATATATATACATACATATGTACATACAGATATATATATATATCAAAATCGAGTACTTTACTAAATATCTCAAAATTCGATATGAAGTGCGTTTGAGCCGCAAACGTGATGGCTACAAAACGTAGCCACAATTATTTCCCTATGAAACCCGCAGCCATGATACGGGAGATAGAAAACAACCGAATACATCTTCAAAACAATGGATCAGTAATCAAAATCTTCAAAGGTGGGATACATTGCATCGTGAGAATGTAATTTACAATTTGTCCATAATTTCTCGCAGCAATGCTGATTGATATAGATATCTTGCTTGCTGTACCAACCTTCCTACCACACTTGGCCAGATTGTTGTATCCAGATTTGACAATTGCATTACCATTTCTCCAAATCTGCAAGCAATTGGGGTTTACCTTTTACTGTTTGTGGATGGGTGTATTAACATCTGGCAAGCATTGTAATGTGTGATATGCATAGTAAATTTTCATAGTATATAAATTTGGGGTGAGATAAGAGTAGATGGCTCTGAGATAAGAAATAAATCAGCAAATAATCACCACTTCTGCACAGGTAAACTTCTGAGAGGAAAAAATGCCTACTGCTTATTGCTACCCTCCCATGGTTATAATCCACAATCTGCCGTATGAAACGCAATGTAATAGAGTTACTGGAAGAAGTTTCAGTTCCCTACGTGCTCATTTGAGGGGCCTTGGCTACCCGATTAAACAGCAGCGACCTATTTGGAATGGTAAGACAGACTGTTTCATGAGAGCAGTGGTGATGGAGTTTGAGTCTGGTATGGATATGTACAGGCAGGCCTTCAAGCTTCAGCGAGCATTTGAGAGGGCTGCAAAAGGGAAGGCAGACTACGAAAATCAACTGTACTCAACATCGGGGCCGCACGCATGGGTTGTAACTGCAGCGGACTATGTGTACACAAAAGAGAAAACATTTTACGCTTTGGTACCAAATGATATCATAGTTGGTGGATACTCTGATGCTGACAATGATACAGTTTCGACGTATGCATCAGTGATGAAGCTGCTTGCAAAAAAGTACCCAAGGTTCTATAACCAAACTCCTATGGAAGGAACGTCTAGTAACTTTTAATTTAAGACTGCATGATTCAGTTCTCGAATATTTGTATCTACATGTATGTTTTTAATTTTCTTGGGTATCATTTGTGTGTGTTGTTGTCGGATGTAACGAAATAGTAGTAGTACTTAGAACTTCAAGTCTATGTTTGTTGACAAAATTTCGGGGTGTAGTTTATTATACCTACGATAATAGTAGTAGTACGGAATGTTATCGGAAAGCAGTGAAAGATTAACGTCTTATATTTTCCCACACGGTGTACGACCTGATTCTGTTATTCGCCATTTGCAAATGCAATGAATTGAAACTTTTACTGCATAATTGTGTATTCAGGCATACTTATCGTAACCAAACGGTGAATATTACTGTATAGCGATTGCTTAACAAAAGCAGTACTTCAAATATTTTCCCTTTCCAGAAAACTATTCCCAGCCAATTGTTTCAATTACTTGGCACGGCTGGGGAAAGATAACTCACCTCTGATCATTTCATTGCACATGAAATCTGGAACTTGCATTGAGTGGTCATTCATACAATAGTGTCATCCACACTTAAGCAACTGAGAATATGAGGGAATCTTGGGTAATAGGGAAGAACAATTAGGGAAGAGTGAACTTTGGAAAGGTAATATGCTTTAACTCAATGTTTTATCGCAGAAAGGAGACTGATTTTGATTGCTTGCTTGAAATTGTATCCTTCCCCAAACACATGTCTAGCATAGGTCCTTGGGATTTGACCATTGCAACCCATACTCGTCAAGTATGCAATCAATTAGACATCACTTTTACTGTATTTGCATGGGTTGGATTTCACATGTGTCGCATAGGGTAGATTTTGAGCCTCTATATATAGAATGTGATATTCAAGTAGCACATAATCAAAACCTTCAAGAAAAAAAAAAGTTCTGCAAAGTGAAAATGCCTACCAAATCCTTTTACCCTCCCACGGTCATAGTGAAGAATCTGCCCTATGAAACAAATGGCAACTTGGTTACAGGACGGAGTTTTAGTTCCCTCCGTGATGAGTTCAGGCGCCTAGGTTACCTTGTGAGGCAACACAGACCAATATGGAATGGCGAGACGCACTGCTTCATGAGGACAGTTGTGCTTGAGTTTGAGAGTGGTATGGAGACCTACAGGCAAGCTTTTAAACTGCAGTGTGCGTTCGAGAGGGCAGGAAAGGGGAAGGCAAACTATGAGACCCAGACAAATTCTACAGCAGGTCCGCATGCCTGGGTGCTAACTGCAGATGACACCGATTACATAAGATACGGAACAGCTTTCAGAATGGTTCCTGATGATGTGGTAGCGCGCGGTTACCATGACTCCGACAATGATCCAGTATCTACCTATATGTCTGTGATGAATTTACTTGCCAGCCAGTACCCAAGGTTCTATAGAAGGAATGCCTAGAACGTCAGTCAGTACCCAAGATATCATAAATAGTGATCTATGTTCGTGGTTCGTTGCAGAAGTTGGTGATACCTGCGGAGGAAATATATATATGAATAAGATATGTAATGTGTTTTCAAGTTTCCTGCTATTTTTCCATGTTTGTAGTACGCTTGTGGTCTTGGTGGTTGTCAGTTGTGAGAAATAAGTAATAGTTGTTATCACCTATCGTCCATATAGATGGGCAAATTTTCATGGTGTAGTATATTACACCTTAAAGTATGTATTCAAACTTATCGTTCTGGTTAATGGTTAATGGTTTAAGCTAAAATGAGTGTCTATGTTCTAATTACTATTTGTACGTTACGGTAGAATTTCTGTCTGAGAATAGACATCTGAGCAGGTGGTTGTTCTTCATGAAAGAAACGGCGATATTAGACTATAAATTTGGAGTGAGGAAGTGAGTACAGAAGTATTAGACCAATATCAATATTTGGGAACAAATAAACATGGTATATATGACAGTGGAGTACTTACAATCTGAAATATTATGGGGAGATAGAAAGGACTACATACTGTTATACCTAAGCTGTAATGTAACAATGGAATATTATCGGTATGGAACTTAATGATGCCAGCTGCAATTGAACCACACAGTAAAATGCACCTTCAATGAAGGATTGGAGAGGTAAGAACTGTGATTTCAGTCACCATTCCTTCTACTGAAAGAGTGTGTGTCAGATACTGTGTATAGGGAGTATTAGATGTCGATGTAAATATTGCACGGAAAAAAGTAAACCTGGATTAAGATAAGAGAAAAGAGTTTGACAGCATAGCAATGCCACTTAAATAAATCTAATGGTATTAAATTTTTCCCAGTAATGTCAATGACTATCTAACTCAACATGGAAAATACTTCCTTGAATACAACGTTGGTGGTGGAATTAGTGTCGAAGCAGTTGTCGTCGAGTATGAGGACTTTCAGACCACTCTTCCTTGTAACCCTCGAGAAGGCTACATATAGTTGGCCATGAGTGAATACAGGTTTTGGGAGAAAGAGACCTACATGATGGTAGGATTTGTCGTGGGTCCTAACCAACAATAAATAACCAACTAACCTAGTGGGTAGCTAGGGTAAGTCGGGATCGTGTTCACGGAGACGGTGAGGTAGGGTTTAGACTCGGTCGACCTAAAACGAAATTAAGATACCAAACAAACACACTGGGACGACAAATGGAAAAGTATTATGGAGGAGGAGTAAGGACTAGGCTAACAATGACTAATTAAAGCGATGATAAAGTGAAACAACTAATAGACAAATAAACTAGCAAACTAGTGAATTAGAGACTAACTAAGAGGTGGTTATCAAATACGAAAGGAGTAGGGTTAGTTTGGGTTCATAAGTATAGTAGGGTAATCGGGAAATTGAGGGTGTAGGCTACGCTTAGTTATTAAGGTCGGTCCGCGCTCTCGCGTCGAAGACAAACCCGGATTCTCATGCAAGTGTCACTCAAAACACAAGAACTCAACCAAAAGTCAATAACACAATGAAAAGATGGGAACTAGTATGAGAAGTATGGCCACTACAACTCAAATAACCAAATCCACAAACACATGGTGTTCTTGACAAGAGACTAACAACAAAGGTCTCACCTTTACCCACAATCAAGTCTAATTACCCATAACCTACACTTAATCTCCCTACTAACCCCACAAGGATTTACTCACTCATAACTAGACTAACATTAACATACATAAAAGAAACTAACATGCAAGCTAACATATTCATGTTGTATGAAACACAAAGAAAACACAATTCACTAAATAAAGATGGAAACTTTAATGTAGAACTAGTATTAAAAGAGAAAAAGGCAAGAAGGATTATACCAACACAACAAAGGAATGGAAAGATTCAAACTTTGAATAAACTTCAACCCAAAGAGATATTCAATGTTGTCAAGATTGAAATATCAATTACAAGTCTTCAAAAATCCAAAGTAGAAACTAAGATTAACACTAGATTAATGCTAAGTAGAGAGTAATTAAGGAGAGTTTTGAACTAAGGTTTATCTAAGAGGCACTATTTCTCCCTAGGGTTTTGTGTCCTTCAAAATGATTACAAGAGGGGTATATATAGTGTTCCACAAGTGAGAGAAGTGAAAGAAAGGAGCGGACTAGGAGCTGAGTCCTTCCCGACCGGGAAGGAATGGTCCCGATCGGGACGAACCAATGGTCCCGACCGGGATGGCACGAACCCGACCGGGATGGCACGACGGTCCCGACCGGGATGAGGCGAACCCGACCGGGATGGCACGATGGTCCCGACCGGGATGAGGCGAACCCGACCGGGATGGCACTGCAGTAGCCTCCTCCAAAGTGCGCTTCATCCCCGACGGGATGAGGTGCATACCCGTCGGGGATGGGTCTTGTAGGCCTCCAATATGACCCTTTTGGTTTCTCCTTGCCTCTCATGGACTTCTCATCGATTCTCGGGACTCGGGATCGGGTCTCGGAGGCTCGGGATTGGGTCCCAAGGTCTCGGGGTCGATTCCAAAGCGTCGAGTCATCGTTCCTTTATCTCGTTGGCTCCAAAATGTGTATGTATCGAGTCGGAATCGCTCCAACTCTTCCAAATCGGTCTCGGGAACCTGAAACGAACTAAAGGAAGCATAAGAAGCCCCTAAACCGCTCCCAAGGAGCGATTCTACAAGGAAAATGGGACCAAAACGCTGTAAAATAGGCACTACAAACCACACTTATCACTACATTAGAGAGTGATTGTCCTTGGCTCTTATTTATGATCATTGCGAAGCACACGGAAATAGGAAATTGTCTCCTCTCGAAACGAACCGGGAACTTAGTCTCGTCAGAAGGTGAAAGCTTAATACGTGGTATATAAACCTGAGCTCCTTTCCTGCAACCTGAGATAATAGTAGCCTCCAAGACACGTTCCCCAAGTCTAGATATGACCAATCTTGTTCCATTGCAAAGACCGTTAGCCTGATCAATATTTCTAAGAAGCATGACAATAGCGCCAACCTTAAGGGTAAGTTCATGATTCGGGAGGCCTGAACATTGTATTGAATTAAGGAACTCCGTAGAATACAGATCTTTAATGACACGGCTTGTCTCGTCAACACTTATCTCGTCTGCACTCAAATACACAACCTCATCTCCTGGCATAAGTGACAGCACGTACTGATTAACCTTTTCAACCTCGTCGTGGGTTGGTGCGAGAACAGCTCTCTCCTGCAGGTAATGAGGATTGTCGAGGTTTTCCAGTAGAGCTGGGTAAGTGCTAGTGACAATGGATGATATTGGGTCAGGACCTGGCTCAATAAGAACTTCGTCCGGTAGTTCCACAGTAGCTGTCCCATCGTTTGGGCCACCTGCTTTACCATCACCGATACTAAGAAGCCATTCGGAGAACTGGCCTATCTCTTCTGCATTTGCAACCTGTGAACCGGTTCTTAACCTCATGTTCTGTGTGAGTTCCAAAACCTACAACGCGGAAGCACAATAATAAATGAAATATGAACTTAATCATGCGTTTTGATTATATAAACTGTAGACGGATAGTTATACCTTGCAGTCCCTCCATATGGGTGATGAGCATATCGTAGCGTGCACAATGTCTTGCCTACTTCCTTTTGGAACGACAGGTAATATTTGCCTGAAGTCTCCTCCTAAAACGACAACCTTCCCACCAAAAGGCTTATCGACTAAATCAGGTTGGACCGTTCTCATTATGTCTCTTAGACTACGGTCAAGTGCCTCAAAACAGTATCGGCTTACCATTGGGGCTTCATCCCAAATAATGAGCTTGGTTTTGATGAGTAATTGAGCAAGATCGGTACCTGGTCTAATACCTGAACATGTAGACCTCTCGTCCACATTAATCGGAATGCTGAACCTTGAATGTGCCGTCCGACCTCTTGGAAGTAGAATTGCAGCAATGCCGCTAGAAGCAACTGGGAGGACGATTTCACCTTTGCTTCGCAAAGCTGCACACAGGGTATTCCAGATGAAAGTTTTCCCAGTTCCTCCGTAACCATATAAGAAGAAGAAACCTCCTTCATTCTTCTCAACTGCCCCCATAATGTCATTATACACAAACCTCTGCTCATCTGTAATGGAGGACATGTATAGTTTGTGGTCATTACTCAACTTCTCCCTATCATAGTTCAGTTCATCTGATATTAATCTGTTGGAGTCTACGCAGTTGAAGTTGTATTCTGGCAGAGGCATTTCAGGGAATTTGGAAAGGGAGCTGCCATTCGTTTGCAGTGACGACTCTATTTCTGACAACGCGTAATTCTGTAGTTCGACATCTGTCATCTGGAGATCTGTGTACACATATCAAATAGATTATAATAACAAATAAAGAAGACATGAGATCAGATATGTAAACGTATTGTAACTTACCAAAGTACGAGCAACAAAAAATGGAAAAGAACGTTAGTCGCCTTACCAAGTGGTTAGCAACCGACAAATCTCCATCGTTCAATAGTCAATAGTCATCGGGCTCGTCGTCATCCTCCTCCTCACTTCCATTACCGTCATCATCACCGTCATCATCATCATCACTATCTTCTTCTTCTTCACCGGCTCCAAAATCACCCTCCCCCCTATTCACATCCCAAGCGTCCTCCGCCTCGAACTCCTCATCGTTATTACCGTGGCCTTGGAAGTATTCCGGTCTATACCACGATGGGAGGTTCCCTTGCGGGTTTATATACCCTTGTTGAGCTAGGAGGTGGTACCCGGGGTATTGGGCATAGTAGTCATCCCTCCTATGCTCATATTGCCCAAGATGTAGGGCATTAAGCATAGCGGCCATAGAAAGGTCGGCCGGGGGCGAAGGGTAGACAAAGGGAGTGTAAGGTGCATACGGAGGGACGTTAATGAATGACGGGGGGGTGGGATAGTAGTGATGGGGTAGTGTAGCTTGTTGTTGTTGTTGTTGTTGGTAGTGGGGTTGTTTTTGTTGTTGTTGGGGTTGTTGTTGTTGTTGTTGGGGTTGTTGTTGTTGGGGTTGGGTATGTGAGGAGGAGGCACCGGGGTCACTTCCAACAAAGGGGATTAAGAAGTTAGGCTCTTGGACCGGGGTGGTGGATCGCTCCAAAGGCGCAAGGATCGGGAGTGTGTTACATGGTAGGAAGAAATGTGCCCGACCCGCCGTGTTCCATTGGTACTTTTTATGCACCTTGTCGTACGCAATCCACCTATGGTATCGAGCCAAACGGTCCTCATCTATTCTTGTGTCCCCCGGTACGGGGATCAAGTCCTCCTCCCGAAATTCCGCACTAACCCTCTTAGCTATATGAGTAACAAGTCCCCCAATGACAATTTCTTTCATATGTTTCCCCCCTTTACTAATCTTTTCGAAATGCTTTGATAGAGCAAGGACAATGTCGGGGGTGAATCGACGTTGACGTTTTATATTCAAGTATGCCCCAATAATGGTCAATTCTTGTTGGGTGAAGGTACCCGTCTCGCACCTCCCAAATAAGGTACCCGCCACTAATCGGTGCCAAAGACGAAGGACCGGGTGATGGACTAGACGATTTGACAAGTGCCTAAAGTCCACGAGTGTATGGCCCGTGATACTACGCCAGACATCCGCCACATTAAATTCGTCAGGAATGCCACTATTAGTAGTGGAGGGAAGGCCAAAAATCTCACCGAATCGGGGGAGGGTGCGCATATAGGATGTGTTGTTGATCCTAAAATATACCCTATGTGGTAAGCCATGCAAATCGAGGCGAAAGCTACTAAGGAACTCTAATGTGAGTTGCCTATAAGTGAGCTCATGCATGTCAAAGAGCGTTTCCATCCCCACCCCAACAAAAAATTGCCTACTTTGCTCAAGCAACCCAAGCTTCCTAAGAATTGATTTACACAAAAATTGAGTTGGTTCAAGGTTCTTACCAAGGAGATTGGAGAATTTCTCCTTTTGCAGTTCCGACTCAAAAACAAGGTTGGGAAAATCCGGGTGACATGCAATTTCTTGCTCTCCGGCCTCGACCTCGACCTCGGTCCTAGAACTCGACGCACTCTTTCGTTTTCTGCTAACTACCGATTGCCCTCTCTTCTTTGGAGCCATTGTTGAAGAAGTTTGATGCTAAACAACCAAATCGATTTTCACCCAAAAATAGTTTCTAGAACCCACAAAAATACCAACAAGAAGCTTAGTATTGATGTAATAAGCCTCCAAAACCCACCCAAAGAAGCTCAGTCAAGTTAGGAAAGATAACCCCAAATTTCGGATTTGGGGAAAAAGTGGTATGAAAAACTTGATTTTTTTTGTTTTTGGGGGTTTTAATGGTAAAAAATGGGTCTAGGATAGTTATTAATGTGATGGAAACCGATTTTGAAGTGTTTTGAGAGTGATTTGAGGAATTTTGGTGGATGAAGTGAGGGTTTATGGTGATTTGGGGTTAGGTTGAATAATGGGGTTTTGAGTTTGGAGAGAGGTTGAAGATGAAGTTGAGTAATATGTAGTATGTGAGTTTGGGTTGAGTATGGGAGTTATAAGGAGGGTGGGATGGGGCGGGTTGGGCCTTGGAATCAAATGGCTATGGCTCTCGTCGTCCCGACCGGGAAGAGTAGATCCCGTCCGGGTTGCCTCCTCCGTCCCGACCGGGATGAAGTCGTCCCGACCGGGATGGCTTGACAGTAGATGCTCCAAAAGACCACTTCGTCCCGACCGGGATGGCTTCTCCGTCCCGACCGGGATGGACTCATCCCGACCGGGATGGCTTGACAGTAGAGGCTACAAATGACACCTTCGTCCCGACCGGGAAGGCATGATCCCGACCGGGATGGCTCCTCCGTCCTGACCGGGATGGACTCGTCCCGACCGGGATGGCTTGACAGAGGGGGCTCTAAATTGTCACTTCATCCCGAACGGGATGGGATGATCCCGACCGGGATGGCTCCTCCGTCCCGACAGGGATGGACCCGTCCCTACCGGGATGCTCCGAGAGCTATACCTTATCATTTGCCTTCATACATAGCCCCTCGGGATCCGGAATCCCATTCCCAAAAGCTTGTTCTTAGCTCAAAAACGATCACCTAGCCCCCGTCTTCCAAAAAAAAAAATCCCAACGAGTAGGAGAAATAGAAAACCGGGCTGGAAAGCTTGATTTATCGCTTCAAGTAGTCGCCTCCAAATACTCAACACACTAACTCAACAATCATAAATCTCCCTACACAATTCCACAAACTCATGAAAACTCTCTCCCTCACCACACTCATAAGAAGATTACCAAAAGCTATTTTTACGCACACCAAATCTAAGGGAAAAACAAGAAACACGAAGTAATTCACAAGAAATAAAAAGAAGGGAAAAGATATTTACAACATGGCGGTTCTTGAGGAACACCGCCAAACCGAGTTTGTTGGATTGGTTATGAGGGGATTGGTTGGAGGTGAAGTACCTCCACCAATTCCTTGGTTGCACTCTCGTTGTAGAGTTTGATCCTTTGACCGTTTGCCCGGAACGGTTCACCCTTTTCATCGCTCAACTCGAAGTCTCCATACCGTCCGACTTCCGTGATGGTGAACGGTCCGTACCAACGTGAGCGGAGCTTCCCGGGGAATAGCTTAAGCCTTGAATTGAATAGTAGCACCTTGTCACCCACTTGAAACGACCTCTTGTTTATCCTCTTGTCATGCCATAATTTAGTGCGTTCCTTGTAGATCCGCGCACTTTCATAGGCTTGTAGTCGGAATTCTTCTAATTCATGTAATTGAAGCAATCGCTTCTCACCGACTAAAGTAGGATCGAGGTTGAGTTCTTTTATAGCCCAAAAAGCTTTGAACTCCATTTCGACCGGAAGGTGGCACGCTTTCCCGTAGACAAGCCTATATGGCGATGTGCCAATAGGTGTCTTAAACGCCGTCCGGTATGCCCATAGCGTGTCGTCGAGCTTCATGCTCCAATCCTTCCGGTTCCTTGTGACGACTTTCTCAAGGAAAGCTTTGATTTCCCGGTTCGAGATTTCTACTTGGCCGCTTGATTGAGGGTGATAAGCCAAGCCGGTCCTATGATGTACGCCATATTTCAACAAGATAGCATCAAGGCGTTTTTCATGGAAGTGGGTCCCTCCATCACTTATAATGGCACGAGGAACTCCGAACCGGGGGAATATCACCTTCTTTAGGAGATTCATTACAACCCTAGCGTCATTTGTGGGTGTGGCAACGGCTTCCACCCACTTCGAAACATAGTCCACGGCTACTAGGATGTAGCGATTTCCCTTTGACGATGGAAATGGGCCTTGGTAATCTATCCCCCATACGTCAAATAATTCAAGCTCCAAAATCCCTCTTTGCGGCATCTCATGCCTCCACGATATGTTCCCGGTCCTTTGGCACGCGTCACATTGGGAAACAAATTCCTTTGCATTTTGAAACATCGTTGGCCAATAAAACCCGGATTGTAGTATTTTTGCGACCGTCCTTGAGGCCCCGTGATGTCCGCCGTATGGGGACGAATGACAAGCTTCCATTATACCCTTTTGTTCCCATTGAGGGACACACTTCCTATATAAGCCATCGGCACATGCTTTGAATAGTTGCGGGTCATCCCAAAAGTATTGCTTGACCTCGTAGAAGAACCTCTTCTTTTGTTGGTAATTCAAATCCGGGGGAAGAACACCTCTCACAATATAGTTTGCATAGTCGGCGAACCAAGGAGGTTGGTCCGACGATGTAGTGCAAACAATCATTATAGCATCGTCCGGGAATGAATCATCGATGTGAGATTTCTCGAGGTCTTCAACTCGAAGGCGTGATAGGTGATCCGCTACTACGTTCTCGGCTCCCTTCTTATCACGAATCTCTAAGTCGAATTCTTGGAGAAGAAGAATCCAACGGAGTAATCGTGGCTTCGAGTCCTTCTTGGCTAGTAGATATTTCAAAGCGGAATGATCGGTGAAGACTATCACCGTAGAGCCGAGAAGATATGATCGAAACTTGGTGAGGGCGTACACAATAGCCAATAGCTCTTTCTCGGTCGTAGCATACCGAGCTTCGGTGTTGTCTAGGGTTTTGCTAGCGTAATATATGGCATGTAAGGCTTTCCCGTCCCTTTGACCTAACACGGCCCCTACCGCATAGTCACTAGCATCGCACATCACCTCGAACGGCTTGGACCAATCCGGTGATTTGATAACGGGAGCGGTGATCAAGGCCTCCTTTAACCTAGCAAAAGCCTCATTGCACGCATTAGTCCATATAAATGGGGCATCCTTCAAGAGGAGTTCGGTGAGAGGCTTGGCCAATTTTGAAAAGTCTTTTATAAATCGGCGGTAGAATCCCGCATGGCCTAAGAAACTCCGAACTCCCTTGACATTCGTAGGCGGGGGCAAATGATCAATGACTTGAACTTTTGCCCCGTCTACTCGAATGCCCCGATCTTTGATCAAGTGACCTAACACAATGCCCTCATTTACCATGAAATGGCATTTTTCCCAATTCAACACCAAGTTCACTTCTTCGCATTTAGCTAACACTTTAGACAAATTTACCAAACATGACTCAAAGTCTTTACCATAAACACTAAAATCATCCATGAAAACCTCAACAATAGACTCGATATAGTCCGAAAAGATGCCCATCATACACCTTTGGAAGGTGGCCGGGGCATTACACAAGCCAAAAGGCATGCGTCTATATGCAAAGGTTCCATAAGGACAAGTGAATGTGGTCTTAGGTTGGTCATCCGGGTGAATCGGGATTTGGAAAAATCCCGAAAAACCGTCAAGGAAGCAAAAGTGAGTGTGGGAAGCCAACCTCTCTAACATTTGGTCAATGAATGGGATAGGGAAGTGATCTTTCTTGGTGGCATTATTGAGTTTCCTATAGTCAATGCACATTCGATGACCGGTGACACACCTAGTGGGCACTAGTTCATCTCTTTCATTTTTTATGACCGTGATTCCACCCTTCTTGGGAACCACTTGAATAGGACTAACCCAATTTGAGTTTGATATGGGATATATGATCCCGGCATCAAGGAGTTTCATGATCTCCTTCTTTACGACCTCTTGCATGTTAGGATTAAGCCTTCTTTGTCCTTGGACACTAGGCTTAAAATCGTCTTCTAAATGTATCCTATGCATGCAAAAATCGGGACTAATCCCTTGTATGTCATCAAGACTATAGCCAATGGTGCTCTTATATTTCCGCAAAACCTTAAGCAACGCATCCAATTGGTTAGACTCGAGTTCGGAATTAACTATGACCGGACAAGACTTTTTATCGTCTAGATAGGCATAAGATAAAGTAGGGGGAAGGGGTTTAAGATCTAGAGATTGTACCTCAACCGAGTAGATCCCACAAAGTGTAGCTTGATCTTCGACCCGGTTCTCCCCATCTAGAGCTTCTTCAAGTACATCCAAGTCTTCGTCCCATAGTCCACCTTTAGCTCTTTCAAGTCCCATGGTTAGGAGAGCTTCAAGAGGATCTTTCACCAATAATGTCTCGGTGGCATCCTCAACGACTTCATCAAGTATATCGATTACACAACAAGAGTCATTGGTATTTGGAGTCTTCATTGTGCTATGGAGGTTAAAAGAGATCTTCACATCTCCAATCTCCAAGGTCAATCTTCCATTCTTCACATCTATAAGGGCACCCGCCGTATGGAGAAACGGGCGTCCAAGGATGATTGGAATGTTGGCGTCCTCGGCCATGTCAAGCACTATGAAATCAACCGGAACAAAGAACTTGCCTATACGAACCGGCACATCCTCTAGTATGCCAAGGGGGCGCTTGATTGATCGATCCGCCATTTGAAGTGTGATGGTTGTGCATTTAAGCTCATTCATGCCTACCTTCTCACAAATGGAGTAAGGTATAACACTCACACTCGCTCCCAAATCACAAAGGGCTCTCTCTATGTGTACATTCCCAATCTTACACGGGATGGAGAAGCTTCCCGGATCCTTAAGCTTAGGTGGGGATGGTTGTAGGTACATGTCGCTCAATCCCCCCGTAAAAGCAATAGTTTCGGGCTCTCCCAACGATCTCTTCCTAGATAGGATCTCCTTCATAAACCGAGCATAGGTAGGCACTTGAGTAATCAATTCGGTAAAAGGAATAGTCACTTCTAGGTTCTTCACGAGTTCAAGAAACTTGTCAAATTGCTTGTCCGTTTTGGACTTGGCTTGCCTTGAGGGAAAAGGTAGTTGAACCTTAGTAGCTTCCCTCACTTCTTTGGACTTCGATTTCTCACCATGGGTTTCTTTTGACTTTGAGGGAGAAGTTCCTTTAGATTTGGTTTTGTCATGTGGGATGAAAGTAGACGAGGTTCTTTGCGAAGAAAGAACATTACCCCCCTCGTCAATGTCTTCAACAATCACTTCTTCCCCTAAATCCGGGTTAGGGACTTCTTCATCACAAGAATCTTCTAGAGGTTGATCAACCTCTTCAAGTATAGGCTCCTCCCTTTGTTTTCCTCCATAATCATCTTCCTTAGGCATCATAGGTGGCTCATAGCTAGAACCACTCCTCAAGGTGATAGCATTAGCGGTAGCTTGGTTCGGTGTCGTGCCTTGAGGAGGCAATTGCCCTTTTTGCCTTGAAGAATTACCCGAGGCCACTTGAGACAATTGAGTTTCCAACATCTTCACATGAGTGTCTCTAGCCTTGTTATCCCTTTGGATTTGAGCATAGAATTCTTGTTGATTTCTTTGCATTTCCATTTGATTTCGTTGTACCTCTTGATTGCTTCTTTGCATATCCAACATTGTCTTTTGCATATCGAAATCGGGTGTTGGAGCTTGTTGAGTATGGGGAACATTCGCAATAGTTAGAGGAAAACCATAATCATAAGTAGGAGATTTACTCCTAGGCTTGGCATCTTGTTGTTGGTTTTGGAAGTTTCCTTGAGCTTGAAAGTTACCTTGATTTTGACCTTGAAAATTCCCTTGATTTTGGTAACCTTGAAAATTTCCCTGATTTTGGTACCCTTGGTTGTTGCTTTGAAAGCTTTGGGAGTTAGGGTTTCCATGGAAACCACCTTGGTGAGCTTGGTAATTAAAATTACCTTGATTGTTGAAGCTTTGTTGATTGTTATAGCCACCTTGGTTTTGATAGGCGTTTGGTTGTTGAAAGTTGTTGAAAGGCCTTTGATTGCCTTGGTAGCCTTGGTTTCCTTGGTAACCTTGATTGCTTTGGTAGCCTTGATTTCCTTGGTTGCCCCTAAAAGGGGGAGCAACATATGTTTGTCGGCCTTGTTGTTGGCCTTGTTGTTGGCCTTGTTGAGCACCTTGGAAGACTTGAGGGTTTTGGACATTTTGAGTCTTGTAAGATAGAAAAGGGTGCTTGTGAGTGTTGGCATTGTAGTAATTGGAGAATGGTGTCCCTTGCTTATATGCTTGAAAAGCATTGACTTGTTCCACATTGCTCAAACACTCATAAGACTCATGCCCGAAGATTCCACAATTTTCGCACATACCATGGTTTGATGGATTAAATGAAGAATCCATGGCATTGACTTGTTGCATGGTTGGTTGGGTGGAAGAACTTGTGCCTTGAAATAAGTCGGCTTGCCCTTGAAGCTTTTTGTCGATAGCATCCATATGAGTCTTCAATTGAGCACCCAAATCGGCACTAAGTTGAGTAATAGCATCAATGTCATGCCTTCCCCCTCTATTTACCTTCCTAGGTCTAGAATATTGGGAGTTATGCACCGCCATCTCCTCTATCCTTGACCAAGTTTGGTCATCATCCACTTCGGTGAAACGGCCATTCGAACCCATATTAAGTATGCCCCTCGAATCTTCAAACAAGCCATTCCAAAATTGTTGGACGAGAAACCACTCCGACAATCCATGATGAGGACAAGAGCGAATTAAAGCCTTAAATCTTTCCCACGACTCATAGAGCCCCTCATCGTCACGTTGTTGAAACCCCGTGATTGAAGCCCTTAGTTGGTTGGTCTTTTCCGGTGGATAAAACTTTTGATAGAAGGCTAATGCTAGCTTCTTCCAAGTATTGATTCCTAGAGCCGCCTTGTTGAGTTCCTTATACCATTGCTTTGCTTTACCAATCAAGGAGAAGGGAAAAAGGACCCACCGAATTTGGTCTTGTGTGATTCCCGCTTGCGAAATGGCATCACAATAATCGGAAAAAGCCTCCATATGTTGGTGTGGATCCTCGGTAGGTAACCCGCTAAATTGGTTCCGCTCAACCAATTGGATGAATGCCGTCTTGGCTATAAAGTTCCCGGTATAAGTACCCGGCATAGTGGCGGGACCGGGCAAGACATCCTCTGTAAATGTCGAGTGTGAAGAGAACTTAGGCATGATGTGTCGGATTGGTGATGTGGGTGTGGAACTTGGAATAGAAGAGGTTGGAGATGTAGGTGGTGAAGTGGATGGAGAGTATGCCGGTGATGTAGAATGGGATGCGCTAGAATTGTGGGTGCCGAAGAAGTTTGAAAATCCTTCGTCGGTAGCTCCTCCCGGTGGGGAATTTAGATCAATCTCCACGCTTTGCTCGGAATCTTCGCTCGTGCCCGGTTGGGAACCTCTCGTTCTAACAACTGTCCTTTTTCGAAGGTTTCGGAAAAACCTTTCCGGATCTGAGTTGAAGAGAAGAGGATGGTTTCCGCCTCTAGGCATAAACTGTGGACTAGGAAACAAACGTGAGAAGTCTAGTGCTTTGTGGGCACTAGACAAGAAAGAAATAAACTCTACACAACGAAGAAGCAAGGAGAGATGGATGAAACACAAGATGGAACACAATTTATATTGACGAAAACACAAGATGGTAACTCAATCTAGAAAATAAGCAAACAAAGTCTAAACAAGCACCGTCCCCGGCAACGGCGCCAAATTGATGGTAGGATTTGTCGTGGGTCCTAACCAACAATAAATAACCAACTAACCTAGTGGGTAGCTAGGGTAAGTCGGGATCGTGTTCACGGAGACGGTGAGGTAGGGTTTAGACTCGGTCGACCTAAAACGAAATTAAGATACCAAACAAACACACTGGGACGACAAATGGAAAAGTATTATGGAGGAGGAGTAAGGACTAGGCTAACAATGACTAATTAAAGCGATGATAAAGTGAAACAACTAATAGACAAATAAACTAGCAAACTAGTGAATTAGAGACTAACTAAGAGGTGGTTATCAAATACGAAAGGAGTAGGGTTAGTTTGGGTTCATAAGTATAGTAGGGTAATCGGGAAATTGAGGGTGTAGGCTACGCTTAGTTATTAAGGTCGGTCCGCGCTCTCGCGTCGAAGACAAACCCGGATTCTCATGCAAGTGTCACTCAAAACACAAGAACTCAACCAAAAGTCAATAACACAATGAAAAGATGGGAACTAGTATGAGAAGTATGGCCACTACAACTCAAATAACCAAATCCACAAACACATGGTGTTCTTGACAAGAGACTAACAACAAAGGTCTCACCTTTACCCACAATCAAGTCTAATTACCCATAACCTACACTTAATCTCCCTACTAACCCCACAAGGATTTACTCACTCATAACTAGACTAACATTAACATACATAAAAGAAACTAACATGCAAGCTAACATATTCATGTTGTATGAAACACAAAGAAAACACAATTCACTAAATAAAGATGGAAACTTTAATGTAGAACTAGTATTAAAAGAGAAAAAGGCAAGAAGGATTATACCAACACAACAAAGGAATGGAAAGATTCAAACTTTGAATAAACTTCAACCCAAAGAGATATTCAATGTTGTCAAGATTGAAATATCAATTACAAGTCTTCAAAAATCCAAAGTAGAAACTAAGATTAACACTAGATTAATGCTAAGTAGAGAGTAATTAAGGAGAGTTTTGAACTAAGGTTTATCTAAGAGGCACTATTTCTCCCTAGGGTTTTGTGTCCTTCAAAATGATTACAAGAGGGGTATATATAGTGTTCCACAAGTGAGAGAAGTGAAAGAAAGGAGCGGACTAGGAGCTGAGTCCTTCCCGACCGGGAAGGAATGGTCCCGATCGGGACGAACCAATGGTCCCGACCGGGATGGCACGAACCCGACCGGGATGGCACGACGGTCCCGACCGGGATGAGGCGAACCCGACCGGGATGGCACGATGGTCCCGACCGGGATGAGGCGAACCCGACCGGGATGGCACTGCAGTAGCCTCCTCCAAAGTGCGCTTCATCCCCGACGGGATGAGGTGCATACCCGTCGGGGATGGGTCTTGTAGGCCTCCAATATGACCCTTTTGGTTTCTCCTTGCCTCTCATGGACTTCTCATCGATTCTCGGGACTCGGGATCGGGTCTCGGAGGCTCGGGATTGGGTCCCAAGGTCTCGGGGTCGATTCCAAAGCGTCGAGTCATCGTTCCTTTATCTCGTTGGCTCCAAAATGTGTATGTATCGAGTCGGAATCGCTCCAACTCTTCCAAATCGGTCTCGGGAACCTGAAACGAACTAAAGGAAGCATAAGAAGCCCCTAAACCGCTCCCAAGGAGCGATTCTACAAGGAAAATGGGACCAAAACGCTGTAAAATAGGCACTACAAACCACACTTATCACTACATTAGAGAGTGATTGTCCTTGGCTCTTATTTATGATCATTGCGAAGCACACGGAAATAGGAAATTGTCTCCTCTCGAAACGAACCGGGAACTTAGTCTCGTCAGAAGGTGAAAGCTTAATACGTGGTATATAAACCTGAGCTCCTTTCCTGCAACCTGAGATAATAGTAGCCTCCAAGACACGTTCCCCAAGTCTAGATATGACCAATCTTGTTCCATTGCAAAGACCGTTAGCCTGATCAATATTTCTAAGAAGCATGACAATAGCGCCAACCTTAAGGGTAAGTTCATGATTCGGGAGGCCTGAACATTGTATTGAATTAAGGAACTCCGTAGAATACAGATCTTTAATGACACGGCTTGTCTCGTCAACACTTATCTCGTCTGCACTCAAATACACAACCTCATCTCCTGGCATAAGTGACAGCACGTACTGATTAACCTTTTCAACCTCGTCGTGGGTTGGTGCGAGAACAGCTCTCTCCTGCAGGTAATGAGGATTGTCGAGGTTTTCCAGTAGAGCTGGGTAAGTGCTAGTGACAATGGATGATATTGGGTCAGGACCTGGCTCAATAAGAACTTCGTCCGGTAGTTCCACAGTAGCTGTCCCATCGTTTGGGCCACCTGCTTTACCATCACCGATACTAAGAAGCCATTCGGAGAACTGGCCTATCTCTTCTGCATTTGCAACCTGTGAACCGGTTCTTAACCTCATGTTCTGTGTGAGTTCCAAAACCTACAACGCGGAAGCACAATAATAAATGAAATATGAACTTAATCATGCGTTTTGATTATATAAACTGTAGACGGATAGTTATACCTTGCAGTCCCTCCATATGGGTGATGAGCATATCGTAGCGTGCACAATGTCTTGCCTACTTCCTTTTGGAACGACAGGTAATATTTGCCTGAAGTCTCCTCCTAAAACGACAACCTTCCCACCAAAAGGCTTATCGACTAAATCAGGTTGGACCGTTCTCATTATGTCTCTTAGACTACGGTCAAGTGCCTCAAAACAGTATCGGCTTACCATTGGGGCTTCATCCCAAATAATGAGCTTGGTTTTGATGAGTAATTGAGCAAGATCGGTACCTGGTCTAATACCTGAACATGTAGACCTCTCGTCCACATTAATTGGAATGCTGAACCTTGAATGTGCCGTCCGACCTCTTGGAAGTAGAATTGCAGCAATGCCGCTAGAAGCAACTGGGAGGACGATTTCACCTTTGCTTCGCAAAGCTGCACACAGGGTATTCCAGATGAAAGTTTTCCCAGTTCCTCCGTAACCATATAAGAAGAAGAAACCTCCTTCATTCTTCTCAACTGCCCCCATAATGTCATTATACACAAACCTCTGCTCATCTGTAATGGAGGACATGTATAGTTTGTGGTCATTACTCAACTTCTCCCTATCATAGTTCAGTTCATCTGATATTAATCTGTTGGAGTCTACGCAGTTGAAGTTGTATTCTGGCAGAGGCATTTCAGGGAATTTGGAAAGGGAGCTGCCATTCGTTTGCAGTGACGACTCTATTTCTGACAACGCGTAATTTTGTAGTTCGACATCTGTCATCTGGAGATCTGTGTACACATATCAAATAGATTATAATAACAAATAAAGAAGACATGAGATCAGATATGTAAACGTATTGTAACTTACCAAAGTTCAGCAGTTCTCTCCTACGTCGAAATAGAATATCGTCACAAAGATATTTCCAGGTTTGCTCCCATACATATTCTGGTCGTACCAAACTACCTGAAAGTAGCAAAGTTGCGAACAAATTCCTCAAATAAGATCCTGAACCCCAATCACTTGCCTCCACTATTGCATCGATATATTCTTTGTCATCACCAAGAAGACCCAGCGCGTAACACGCATCTCTGAAGGTGTCGTGAACAGTTCCGTTGACGGTACGGATATCCTCGTAACTGGTAGGTCCTTTCACGAAATTAAGGAGAGTTCTCATGTAGTACCGCTCACCTCCAGTAGGCGGCATGTGGTACATTCTCCCTAAACTGAAACCTTGTTTTCGAGGTGCCCAACACTTATCTTTCTGATGCCAGACGTACTTCGTCGGGAACTCGGCATAAGTCAGATTTCTGGATTCTTCGTGCTCGGCATTGTATTCTAACCACGCGGTGAATTTTGTCCTAGCTCCACTTGACCGTGCAAGAATATCTTCGATAGGATCGTCCTCGTTGTACACTACATTCTGCTCATTCGGAAGATGATAGTTCAATCGAAGAACCGGTGGGGTCCTGTAATGTATATCGAATGCAAATATACGCCATGTCGCCTCACACGGTGATATATATCGGCAGTCATAGTACTCTTGTATTTCGTCGATTTCATCTGGATTCGTCCGAGTTGCAGCCCCAGCGGTGACACGGTCATACCCCTTATTAATGTACTTGAATAGATATTTTATGGACCGCGCTTGATTACACCACTCAACGTTTATGTGAGCACGGTACCTCTCCAACAACTCAGCGTTATAAGGAACAACATAGCCATTATTCGCTGAAACACCAGATTTCTCAACAGTAACACCATTGTCTCTCCTCCTATACACAGGGTAACCGTCACCGTCGACTGTTGTCCTTTCTGAAAAGGCCTTGGGGAACCTTTTAGTACAGACACCATCAACCATGCAAGGAGACTTCGGATTTGCTAGACCACATGGACCGTGAATCATTAAGTCACGAACATCCTGATGTAAGGTTGGGTTCTCCAATGGATCAGGGATCTCTGCGGAGATTATATCGTCAACATCAGTTGCATCTGGGAATTTGTCCTCACGTTGGAGAAAAAGGAAGATATGAGCATGAGGGAGACCACGTTTCTGAAACTCGATTGTGTAGACGACTGCAATAAAGACGTAAATACATAATTGTTAACATACACAAACTGTGGTATAGTATAAAACAATTAACAGAAGAAGGTGAAAGGCATGGTAGTACCTGCTCTTGTTCTACCAAAGATGTGGTTCTCCTTGAAATCTCTCATTAGTAGATCGAGTTTTTGCTTGAATACACGGGTCACTATATCTGGCCTGTCTTCAGCTTTCAGACCACGCTTAGATACAAAACGCTCTATTTCGGGCCACTTGGGATTGCAAGTGAAAGTGATAAATAAGTCGGGGTAGCCGCACCACTTGCAAATCGTCATCGTATCCTGGTAATTCTCCCTCATGTATCCTTTCCCGCCAACAAAGCTTGAAGGAACAATGTATTTTACCCCGACCGAAGAAGTGTCAGATTGCCCATTGGACATTGCAGCAGACAATTGTTTGTAGTTCTCATATCGTAAGCTAGGCTGATTGTATCGTAGATATTTCAGTCTTTGTGCTTCAATCATTGTGTACCCATCGACAATAAACTGTTGAAGAAGTCTGGAACCTCTGAGCAACGTATCAGGCTCAACCTCTGAGGGCCTATCTTGCAAACGAAAGGCAAACCATTCCCTTAGTGTCAGGCTGTTGCGTGCTGTTTCTGGATTCGTACTTTTGTCAACATACTCCTGACAATGGCTAATACCGAGGCGAAATCCGTCTTCACCTCGTGCAAAAAAAAGTGGATACTGAAGTGCGAGGTAAGACGGATGCAATTCTGAAATACGCTGAAGGTGCCCACCTTTTTCTTCAACAACAATGTCCCTATTGTCGACAATGTCTTCAACGTCACCAACTATGAGCGCTGCAACTTCGGAAACATTAGGCAAATTGTAAACTCTGCCATCAGTATCTCTCCCACTAATAAGACGCAACCGGACCTCACACCTGTCTTCAGAATTCAAAATACTGTCTCTCGCCATACGAAATGACTTCGCCAAAGGATTGTAGTCGTCGATCATCATCTTAATTTCCTCCATAAGATAATCGTCAAACTTGTCGGCAGTCTGCGACTGACCCCTAAGGACATATGAAACTATGTTAAAAAACTCAGACGGTGATACAAAAATGTAATACAACAGTAAAGGTTTGTTTGTGAATAACGTAGTGAGTTAGCAAAATAAACATACATAAGAGCCCTCTTCCTGTTTTTTATTTCATCCTCGGTGTCGTATATATAAAGTTGACAGAATTTGGGTGGCTGATCATCTACTGGTAGTAGGCTTCCAATTCTATGCGAATTTTGCCCACCTATCCTGTAAGTGTATGGCCCTCTACCCTTATTAATGGAGTGATCAATTTTACCACCGCTTGAGGTGAAAGCGTGCATCGAGTTATAAGACCTGATATTTTCCTTGAAATGAACACTTTTCGGGTGCAAACCGTGAAGGAGGTCGTCCAAAGGTTGTGGGGGTTGAGTTAAGTAAGGCAACTCGACAATACCATCTCTACAGCACATATTGAATGAAGGCACCAACGGTCTTCGATCCATTCTGTCTCTCTCACCGTACCATAGCAGTGCAGCGCATCTTTGGCACCTGTACTCCGGATCCCCAATATCGTCATAGCCTTCCCACCCTGGACGGAGTATAAATGCATTAAGGTTCGGTATACTATATACTACGCTAATTCTATGCGCTTATGTAAACATACAGCTAACCTGTTGCCTGAGTTGAACCATGACCGAAGTAATGATCTCCAATAACATCTCCAAAGATGTCACGTGCTAAACTTTGAATTATTGCATCACTATGTGTAGATGAGTTGAACTGTCTGTTTGAAGTCAGGCTTCTGGGTGTTGATGAGTCATTCCCTGCAGCCTCACGAATGTCATCCACAACACGGCCAATAGTAGCTGCACGTAACAAAAGAGTGGTGTACATGATTCATTTAGATGGACTGAGATACATTTATTTATCATGCAATTTTAAAAAATATGAAATTAGAACCTGTGGTCAGATCCTCAAACTGTTTGGCAGGGGAGCTTAGAAGAGCCGATTGAAGCAATTTATTTGATCTTCTAGCCGATATTTTTACCATGTGTTTACGTCGTTCAAGCTTTGTACGCCAATCTTTATGTGGATCGTTGACAGTGTACATTGACTCTTGGTACGAATTATGACCGTTCCGTCTATCCGACAAAATTTGTTTGCGATCAAGGCGAGTTTGTTTAGCAAGAAGGTATGTAACTAAATGTCTCTCAAGATCGATAGCTGGTAATATGGAGATATGAAATCATTAATATTATAACAAACAGCGTACTACTGCTAGCAATATTTCTTACGACAGAGGAAAATGATCAGTGAAGTGCTGGGTACGTACCGTCAAGTAGATGTTGAACTGGTGTACGATCATGATTAACACGGTTAATATCGTCGGTGCAAACTGTCAAACCTGTAGGCGACGTAAGACAAATAGATTCAGCTATGTGGTGAGAAATTTACCTCTTGGACAAATTTAGAAATATTAAAATTTGGTTGCCATATATTAGACAAAAACATTTGTCACCGGGTAGAGGGTTTTTGTGAATACTTGGATGTTCCTCAACCACAACGGTTTCGGTCGGATAATTGTCGGCGTTAACATCATCACCAGGGTGGGTACAAATCTGCTTTCCTGTAGTGTCAAGTGAAGATACCAGCAGATCTTTAGGATTAGGTTACACATCAATTACTCTATAGTATAAGTAGGTGCTCTAAGCAAGGCAGCAATACAGAATTATTCGGTACCTTTTTCCTTGGATTTTAGATTCCCACTGCTACAAAGTGGTCCGCTGATATTACTCGAGGGTACTAAATCTGCAGCAAACATCAGGAGAAGTTAATGATGTATATATCGACAAATGAAAAATTATATTGGTCAAGTAGAGTGGATGAGCATTACCTGAGTTACAAAAGGCATCAGAATTGATGACATTTGCAGAAGCAAATGTCAATGTACTTGATACGGATGAGCGAATTGTAGGTACAGGACTGCTAGAGACATTGGTAATATCATTGAAAGGGGACCTATTCGCAACTGGAAAAAAAGACCTTGGTTTGTCAATCTTCATGGTGGTGACAAACAGAGAAATGAACTTAGGTACAACGTGCAAGACGGAATTCAGAACCACACGACTACAAAAAAAATGAGGAAATACTGATAAAAAAATGAGGAATGCTAACCATGGACATTTTTGGTCTTCTTTGAAATCGTTAATACTGTAACAGACGGATCAGTGTCAGTACTTGCTGTCTGGTCGCTGCGGTGCGTCCTCCTCTTTGACTTTTCATTCCTACGACTATCCATCATAACTGAATGATGAAATTACGCTGTAAGGGAATTGGGTAGCCGGCACGCAGTGTTTTTTTTGGAAGAGAAATGTACATATATAAATATGTTTATGTAATTTTGCTGTCAATAAATAGGAGTTCAAAGGTTTGTAATTGAGTAATTACATCAGAAAACTATTTGTTGTGTTCCCAATGAGATTAAGATTCCACCGGAGATATCACCGGACACTGTAGTGAAGATTACAATGTGATGTGTACTGATTGCTACCGCATGAAATCGTGAGACATCAATGCAAACGCGGATACTATGGTTTACATGCTTTAATGGCAACCAATCCAAAGTATTGTACACAAATCCAGATTTCGGTTATCACAACATAAATTGATATGTTACAAATGTGAGTATTGAATTCGAGAATTCATAGTAAGACTACATACGTAGAATTTGAATTTGCTGATATCAATCTGGTGGCGATCAAAAAGTGAATTTGTTGAATATGATTGAATATGGGGATTGTATGCAGAAACGGAAGGGGGAAGGGTGTAAAGTAAATTTGTAGGCGAATTAGAATTTCATTATACTATTTGTACATAACAATAAATATTTAGATGCTACAAATTGAATTTGTTGGTAACAATCTGAAGGAGATCGCTGTCCGTCTACTGCAATATGGCGATTAATTGCGAAGGAGAATTCCAGGTCTGTCTGAAGGAGAATTCCATATGATGGAATATGGCGATTAATTGCGAAGACTGCAATCAGGTGTACATGAAAATATATGCATTGAAGAAGTAGAATTTGATGATACAAATGGGTCATAACCTGTGAATGTATAGTGTTTTCATAAGTGGGTATTTCAGTTAGTTAGTGTTCTACTAATTGGGAAACTTTTGGTGTGTTTGTGTGGGAAATAAATTAAAGGCGTAAAGTGATAAATTAAGAGAAGCATCGGTGGGAAATAAATTAAAGGTGTAAAGTAATGGAGTCATTTTGCGAATCGTAAACAGCACTTCGTTTCTTCGTAAAGTACATCACAATATGAAAACAATATATGAATACAAAGCAGGGGATATCAATTACAATACTATTAATTGCATAAATATGGAAATCAATTCGCAGTTGTTGTAATTACATAAATCACACCCTAATCAGTGTTGTTCTCGTCAAACACACTGGTGTACTTGGTAGCGGAACCGACGTCTAGTTCAGCGTCATTTCTTGTGGTGAATTCCATCAGGATGTCAGTAGTGGTCCTCTTAAGCGGAGTAATGCGGGATGAAGTGGACGATCCCTCACAATCGATAACCTGAAACGTGAAAATGAATACTGCAAACTTAAAATACAAAGAAAAAGACAGGAACTAATGGAATTACATTGGTGGTAAATGTAAACCTCTATATCATTAGTGGTGGTTGTTGGCTCCTTGGATGTGGCTCCTCCGGAAGAACATTCACCCACGAACGTCAAATGCTCGGTATTTTTAGCGCCACTGGATGACGATGAGCCATTCTGCAAAATAATAAAGATTGTCATACTCAATTGGGTGTGGGGAAGAAAAAAAATTTTGTAACATAGTAGGGCATGAAGATCTACCTTTCTGTTGACAGACATCCGTCGAAGGTTCGTCGTAGTAATACTATACTCTTCAAGTTGAAGCTGTGTGTAAGAAATAGAAAATTAATTTCTTTGTGAGTGAAAGAAAGTGACAGAGATATAATAACGCTAATTATTCTGTAATAGGTAAACCTTAAGAGCTTCTTCATATTTCATGGCAAAATGATGAATCTTGTCAACGTCATCAGACATCCATTGAACGGTGTAGGATTTTGAAGAATGCTCAACATTGAACTTGTCGTGTATGAAGATTTTGAAAAGGTAACGATTGTCTATAAAAGTCGCAAGCTCTCCTGGAAATGAATCACCATCCCCGTCCTGCGGAGTATAGTTGTAGGTCATCCAATCTTGTAATGAATATGTAAAATAGTGGCGAGAACAGAGGCATGGTTTAGTAAACAACCTACCTTTTCCATTCTGGAAAGCATTGATTGTGCTGACTCGCCAACATACTGTTGAATTTGAGAGTCGAAAGCAACAAAGTTACACTCAATATCTGAGAAATCCTTTACAGCAAACTTCAGTTGATACCTACAAATAGATAGGAAGACATATAAGCCGAAGTGATCATGTAATTCGGGGATCACTGTAGATAGATAAATGCAAGATGCAATTTACTAAGGAATTTTGCAATTGAGTAATAGCTACCTTGGAACTTGACCTGGAAAACCGGATGTATTGCCAGCACAGCCTGGACGACTGCAAATCCACCTTCCATGTTCATTTCTCGCAGCCTTGGACCGGCAGGACTTGCAGCTGTGATAGTACCACCCAGCGGTAGACTCCAAGTCAACCACCGTTGCAACGGTGTAGAAATAACCACTCTGATTATCAAAAAATGAGGGAGTTCAAGCTGTCATAATGGGAAGAAGACGACGAACGTGGCAGAACATTGTAAAAATTAACAAATAAAAATGTAGGACCTTCTCATTCTTGATAATTTCACTGATTGAGAGCACTTCATCGACACTGAGTTCGAAGCTTTCATGCTCCGTACCCTCCTCTACATACTGGAGAGAGTTACTTGGGGCCTGCGATGAAAGACTGCAAGAATTCTATTGAGATGAGGACGTTGGCTGATATAAAGTATCTGTAGTGTATACGTGGAGAGCAACTGCTTACCTCTCTTGGAATGCATCAACCTCGGGTATGTTTGGATTAATCTCAAATCTGGTGGCGTTGAAGGTTGTTTGAACACGCCAAGAAGCTGTTGATTTGTGAACATTTAGCAGGATGTAGTGCATAGGAGGGGAAAACACGAAAAAAGTTCAAATCAATATGTCTAACAGGAGGGAATACATTCATATGTTTTCGCTTCTACACATCGACAAACAATTATTTTGGAATGTTCCGGGTTTGGCAGAGACTTCAAGAGTTCAGGAAGCTCAGTAGCATGCGGTGACCATAGAGTACACTGGAGAACCACACCTCTTATTTGAACAATGAGGAAGAAAAAAATATGAAAGACATATTAGGGAGTGAGACTGGAAGGGATGTAGAGAGTAAAAAATAAGATCAAGAGCAGAAAATGAAGTGCAAGAATCAAAGATAATACCTTATGTCTTCCAATTTGATGCTCCTACATTTGAAGTCATTCTTCGTCTCAATCAGGGGTCCTATCTCGTAAAGCTTGCCAACAACATCTGCAGAGAAGAAGAGCCATGGAGTGTAAATAACAGGTTCCATACATGATGAATACTGAAAGAAACGTTTTGTGGGATTCGATCATAATTGAAAAATTTGCAGCAACATTGAAAGAAATAATCATGATGCTCACCAATATAGTTCGTTGTTGGTACTTTGCCATTGACAATATCATCGAAACTAACGAAACGGTAGCAATTGCTTGGTATGGATTTGTCATTTGGGAGGTGTGTAATTCGCGATGAAAACTCAACATTGAGTCTGCAAGCGTGCGAAGTAGCCTTGTCATACCCTCCATTCTTTGAAACAGTTAGACTCTTGATATTGTACACCTCTCCAACAACGAATTTGTCCTTGAACCTCTTAATAAGAGGCTTCTTAATAGTAGCCTGGACACAATCGTTCTAAGAAGCACAGAATACGGTAGATGATTAATATACAGTAATGTTAAAACCTTGTATTCATAGACAGTAGGTAACATACCTTGGCGTCAATGAGCAGCATCTCGACAGAGTCAGTCTTCGACTTATCCTTGAACTCCGGTCTCTCCCACTTATATATGACCCGCACATTCAATTCTCGAAGTCTAACACCTTGGCAGAGGGTCGCAATGGAAACAGTGTTGTATGCCGCCATTGAAGTGAAAGGTGTGAGAATATAAAAACAGAGCAACCGAGGCCTAAATTTTGGATGGGAATGGTTGAGAAAATATTTGAGATACACAACAACAGAACTTGGAAACTTGAGATGAGATGGATGTTGACGGAAATACGAAGCAATTAAATAGGAAAAACATTGAAGATTGTAGATGTTGTAAATGCAAAGTAGACATGGGGAAGATAAGAAATGGTTAAAATCCACGGTCATTAAGTATGGTGCACTTTCCATGGAAGCATATTGCATTCACAATGGAAGATGCAATTTACAATACACCCACCATTAATAAGGGTGAGATTACTTCTCCCCTAAGCCATCCCATTTCAATATCTTTGCCTATTGCGTGACACTATTCCGAAAGTTGAAAAAAAAGGACTTATTTCGAAATGGTGATCCGACATTGCGCCACGTAGCTGTGAGCGGTGTCTTCTTTTATAGAAAGAAGATTACTTTCTCCAACTTTTATTGATTTTTTCCACTATATATTCATTTGGGTGAAAATAAAATAATGAAATGGGAAGATCTAAGACTATGTTTATCCACAGACTCATCTTTTTTTCTCAGACTCGGCCACCTCAGCTTTCCACTCACTTTTCATTCTTCAGACTCAGACTCAGACTCATTACAAAAGTACACTTTATCCACAGACTCATCTCAGACTTTCTCACCTCACATACTTTATTTTATATTATTTTTTCATTCATTTCACCTCAACTTTTTACCTACCTTATTTTATTTTATTATTTTTATATTTACCTCATTTCACCTCAAATCTACCTACCTTATTTTATTTTTTTATTTACCTCAATATCTACGTTTATTTTATAACTCAAATAATTACAATTAAATAATTAATTGTTAAATAAATATTGTGACATACGAATAATTTTACATCCAAGTGGTCCTTATTAAAGATGACAATCGGGCGGGTGGATCGAGTTCGGGTTGGGTTGTCGGTAGACCTGACAAACAAGTCAACCGGGTCGGGTTTGGGTCAGGTGACTTTTGCGTTGACTTTAAGTCGGACCATATCATTTCGGGTTTGCTATTTTCATCTTTTTTTAAGGATATCGACTCGTTTTTTATAATAATAGTCGGGTCAATTTTGGGTTAGCTCGGGTCAATTCAAGTTACGAGTCAACCTCGAATCTTTAGTTTGGATATTAGATCGGGTTCGGGTTGGCTTATTCGGGTCCGATCGGGTCGAGCCAGTTTTGCCATGTCTAGTTGTCGGGTATGGGTCAGATGCGGATCATTTTTCGGGTCAGATCGTTGGGTCGGGTTTGGTCATGTTAAGGTTGAACTAGGTTTTGTTTGGTTTGGTCGTGTATAACCATCGATTCATTATCCGTTATTATTACTACGTGCCGTGTTATTTATCATTTATTATATGAATTTGGTTTTTATCATCTATACAACTATATCATCTAATACAAATTATTTTGGCCATGTTCTTTTGTACGGAAGTGAAATGAGCTAAAGTGAAATGAGATAAAATGGAATGAGTTGAACTGAACTGAACTAAGCTGAGCTGAACTGAACTAAAGTAGCCTGAAATACATTAATAATAATAATAATAATAATAATAATAATAATAATAATAATAATAACAATAATAACAATAACAAGTTTACTTGTTACAAAAAAAATATTAATTACTATTTAAACAACAACAAATAATAATAATAATAATAATAATAACAACAAATAATGTTAATTATTGTATCAAAAAATATTAATTATTATTATATTAATTTTAATTTTAATAAAAATATTTTATAATAATAATAATAATTATTATTATTATTATAACAATAGTAATAATAATAATTAATTAATAATAATAATATTAATATTAATATTTATAATTAATATTAATAATTAATATTAATATTAATATTAATAATTAATATTAATATTAATAATTATTATTAATATTTAATAGTAATAATATTAATAACAATAAAAAAATATTAATTTTTATTATTATATTAATATTAATTATTATAAAAATGTCATTAATTTTAATATTTAATAATAATAATAATAATAATTAATATTAATAATAATAATAATAATAATATTTAATAATATTTAATAATAATAATAATAATAATAATAATAATAACAATTTATTTGAACTGAACGGAACTGAATGAACGAGTCTGAGATTGAGTCTTTGAAATCCAAGACTCAACTTCAGACTTATCTGAGTCTCAGACCGTCTCAACCACTTTAACCAGGTATGAGTCTCAGACTCAAAGAATCTGAGTCTCAGACTTTTGTTCAGACTCAACTTCAGACTCCCTTTAAACTTAGATCCGCCTTTAAACTTAGATCCGTCTGAGACTCAGACTCGTACCAACCACATTATCCAGGTATAAGTCTCAGACTCAACAAATCTGAGTCTCAGACTCACACTCAGACCCCCTTTAAACTTAGTCTAAGTTAGAGAAAGTAAAAATGTTATCACGCACAACACAATGAATGCATGTAAGTCTAACCTAATTAAATTCAATTTGGGATATGAAATCTATGCGCGGCTAACTAAATTCAATTTATTAATGAGGGTAAAGACAAACAAATCGTAAAATCAAGCCATGTTGCTCGTTGTTGAATAAGCTAAAGATCGAATCTTGACATTAATTAGTCATGATACGTTTCATATTTGTGAAAGTAGCATGCATTAATTAATGCCTTTTGCGGCTACCACAAATCCATTCAGTTTGATATGTTTACAAAAGACGACATGCAGTGCAGCCAGTGCTTCATTACATAGCCTGCTGTGCACATAACCCTAATTAATGGATTAAGGTGATCGAAGTTATGATTTGCTCCGCTTCTGCACATCTTTTTTCAACATATTATCGCCGTTTAACGATACGGCTTTTCATAAGAGGATTTTTGGATCTTTCAAGTTTTTTAAGAAAACCAATTTCATCTAATCTGATAGGTTATTGTAGCCGCTAGTCTTGACATAAATTGACATACAATATAATGAACAACTGTGGTATTGATCTTTCGCATCCTCTCCGATATCATAAATCCAACATTTCCCCTAAATGAGAGGGTGAAATTCAATTGAGACGAAACCCTTTAAAAAAAAAGACAATTATTATAAATAGAATACTAATACTGATAGTAATAATAACCAAATTCTAGAGTTGATCAAAAGCGGGCTTGGACTGGACGACATGGTTGGGCCTAACTATAAAAAAAAGTGTCCAGTGGGCCATATTTTGTTGTCCGTGTCCGTTATAATGGGTCACATGACGCGCCCAAGCCCGCCAACTTATGGGTAACGGGCGAGCTCATGGGCCTGAATAAAGTTAATCGAGTCTTTACTTTTCTTAAAATATAAGTCATACATCGCAATGTAAGAGACTAAAATTCTAAAAAAACACTACACATTGAAAAAAAATATCCGACACTGTTTCAAAATTCAAATATAACTTCACTAACAAAAATATTCATTTCTCATCGAACAAAAGTAGGATCAGCCTCATCTTTCTCATCTTCGTCTTCAACATCTTCTAAACCGCAAAGGATTCATCATAGCCAAAAAATTTAAAGTGTAGGCTGGTTGCTTGGTGTAGGCTATTGATATTCTTTAGGAGTCAGTAGGTAAGTAGGAGTTTAAGTCGGTTGATTTTTTTAGACATTGGAATTTGTATTATAATAATTATATTCAATGTTTATTTTGCTAGTAATTTTTTTAACTTATACACCATCTGTTTCATTGATATCTTCCACATTTCCTTTTTCAATCATTTCTTTGATTTCTTCCACTTTCTTTTTTGCTACCAAACTTCTCTCTTATCTAGGTGGTCCACTTACTTTACTTCCTCTCTACTTTTACATATTTTATTGTTTTTCTTAAGAAATGTGTCACTTTACTTTTAAGGTGGAAGAAATCACTGAAACGGAAGGAGTATAAATATATATGTATATTGTAGCGGGCCTAGCGGGTTGTCCGCGGGCAGTTTTCTTTAGTCCAAACTCGTCTGTTTATTATAGCGGGCCTAGTTTCTTTGTTCGTGACCCGCTTTTAAAAAAAATCTGTCCAAACTCTCTTACTAAACGGGTCAAATGGACAACCCGCACTTAATCAACTCTACCAAATTCCAATTGTGCCTATTACCCCGTGTTAATTTTGAATCATTTAATCATTTATTTACGTAACTTGTATAATGAAACTAAGCGTTTCATTATACCAATTATTAGTGAATTAAATCCTTAAGATTTCAGTCATTTCACAAGGTGCGTCTAAGAGGATAAATAGGACCTCCGAGGTATCATTCCATGCAAACAAAAGCGAAAGAATGCAGGACTATTTGCCAATAATAATAATAATAATAATAATAATAATAATAATAATAATAATACGGAGTACGGGTAATAAAATTTCTTAAATTGTGTTTTGATTGATCAATAAAATTGTCTCATTTATAATAAAATTGAAAATAATAATAATAATATCTCTATAGTTTCGTAGTGGTTGGAACATCGGTACAACACTTAGGTCATCCTGGGTTCAATTCTTTTGTACACTAATTTTTTGTAAACTCTTTTTTTATCCGTCAATAAAATTCTACTATTTACTATGATGATGATGATAATAATAACTTTCTCGTGGAGGGCACACTCCTTTGATTAATTAATCCAATAGATAATTGTCACTAACTATAATGGCAACCGCCGTACTTTTCAAAGGTCAAAAGTAATGACTAATGAATGTGCCTTTGATTGATACGGCGTGATTAACTACTACAAGTAAGTAATTAGCATCTAATCAAAAAGATAAACCGCATTTGCAAAAGGAACGAAAAGCAGGATGAGATGATGATATGGCGCTAATACAATATTATTAGATTGATGGTATTCGTGTGGAGAACACACTCCCTCCCTCCCCTCCTTTGATTAATTATAATTCTTGTTTAATTTCCTCTATATCGCCTTTCTCTACTCAAATACTCCAACTAAATAACCAAGTGCCTTCTCACTCACTTTCCATTCAATTTTTTTCCCTTGTTGTTTGTTTTTCAACATGTATACAATCACGATGTCAGAAACGAATCATGTCTTAGTTGAATGGTTAAAACTGTGGTACCTAGATAATTTCGTAAGTTTTATGCTCGAATCTCCCTCCCTCTATCTTAATGCGACTAAGTGTATGTGTTGTTGAAAAACTATAAAACGTCAAAAGTCGAAAAGTTGATCGTGTTTTTTCCATTACCTAATTAAATAAAGCAATTTTACCATTGTATGTAGCTCGTGGAATTTGTCGGGCAAATTCAAACTATTGTGCGGTTCTATGTCCATGATTCTATTGTTATCCGATCCATTACAAATTTAATTCATAACCTTTCTGGAAATCGAGGACAAATTTGATGATAAGCTTCTCTAAATCTATATAGAGGATATAGCAACGTCAAGTAAGTTTACTGTGAAAATGAATAAATGATTTAAGGTCAACTAACTTAATTGAATTGGGATTATCGACTATTCATTATAAATGAAAATGGAGGGAAAAAAACATCATTGAAGCTCCACAAAATGCATGATCATGTTAAAGAGAGACCTCTAAACTTTAACCCCTAAATTATTGAAATATGTGATTTGGACCCAAAAAATAAAAAACTATATATATATCCGTCTCATGAAAATGACCTAAAAGTAAGCTAAGGGTTATTGTCCTATACAACATTGCACAATAAATCCTCCTATGTTTGCTTTTGCATAAAATAACAAGTACGTATGTATTTCCCCCTATAATGCTCGAATAAGGAACAACCCACTAACTAAATGAATTCCCAATCCATGGCTATAAATCCCCACATCATAGGAACCCTTGTGTACACCACACTCTTCTAACTTGTTTAAAACTACATGCAAGCGAATTAAGTATACATCATCACACATTTATTTCCCTTTCATCTTTAGACGACGACGAGGATGGCAACAACAAAACAAACAACCCATATGCATGCTCCCACTACTATGTTGGAAACCATAAGACGCAACAACAACAACATAAACGACGATGAAGAAAGCCAACAAAGTAGTCATAATAACAATAATGTGACTCAAAAAAAAGATAACGACGATGTGGACTACACAAAGAGAGCTCAATGGCTAAGAGCGGCGGTCCTAGGGGTGAATGACGGGCTTGTTACCACAGCGTCGCTGATGATGGGTGTGGGTGCGGTTAGGGAAGACGTCAAGGCCATGATCCTCACTGGCTTCGCTGGCATGGTGGCGGGCGCATGCAGCATGGCCATTGGAGAGTTTGTCTCCGTCTACTCCCAGCTTGACATCGAGGTTGCCCAAAAAAAGAGGAACGGAACGAGAGGTGGTGGGGAGGAGGAGGATGAGGAGGTGTTGGCCAACCCGGTTCAAGCCGCGGGGGCCTCAGCGCTGGCATTCTCAACGGGGGCCATGGTGCCGCTGCTGGCGGCCTCGTTTATAAGGGAGTACAAGGTTAGGGTTGGGATGATAGTGGGGGCAGTGACGGTGGCGCTAGTGGCGTTTGGGTGGCTAGGTGCGTTTCTAGGGAAGGCACCCGTTGTGAGGGCCTCCCTGAGGGTTTTGTTTGGGGGTTGGATTGCTATGGCTATTACCTTCGGCTTAACCAAGCTCATTGGCTCCGATCTTGTATAATTGCCCATTTGCCCTAATAATAATGTAGGACGGGATAAAGCATGCTTTCCTTTGTACGATGAACTCGATCACCCTCGAATCCGTTTCAATTTCCGTAGTAATGTGGTCACTTGTTGCTGTTAACTGAAAAACCTTGTAAAAGAATCTTATTTCAAAATTAATTATATAAATCGAGAATATTAAAATTTAAACCGAGGTTATGACTCTTATGAGTATTGCCCCCATGACTGACGTACAATAATATGACGACATTTACAATAATGTTGCAATGCTGAAAAAAGTTGGGCTAAAATCGTTGGTGGTAATTTCCAAGAATCCATTCCTAAGTTTTATTGACCATATCATGTTTCAGTTTCATAAACTTCATATAGACAGACAGACAAAGAGACAAAGGACTAATAACAAGAATCCTATCCTATAGATTTAAAACAAGAAGATTATGTGCGGTTCTGAAACAGGACATTTGAACAGGAAAAGATTCAGCAACGAGAAAAAAACACAAGTCCCAAAATGGAATGTGATGTGCACGGTGCACCCTACGAATAAACACCAAGAATGAATATATTAAACTTAAACTTCAAGTCGAGAAGCTAGTAGACTTACTGTAGTACGGAGAAAGTTGCATAGCATAAAAAATACGAGTACAGTAGTATGAGATACAAGCTCGCTTGCAGAAAATGTAAATTTAATCAAGAAATACCAATAAGGTGAAGGCAATGTCTCTTATATTCGTGGTGATGCAAGCAAGCCAACAGTAACGATATTGTCTATATACGAAATGATACTTGATCCTGAGCATTCTTGATTGCTGTCAAAGGATTCCCTCTAGTTTAACTTCATCAAGCCTCTAGGTATTTCTACTTGGGCTTTTTCCAACAATAAGGGCCTTCAAACCTTGCGCATTCCGGGTTACTCTTTTCTATGGAGTACGGTTTTGTTCTTTATAGTAATCTAATCCTGCAACTCTGCAACGACTGTCGATTCCCGGAAAGTAATTTCTTCATATAAATATACAAGTATAAAATTTCAGATGAGAGCCCGGGTGTTGAAGGAACGATGGATTTTCTGGATCAAGGATGAAGGATCTGGTAGTCTGGTACACACTTATGTTATGTCCTCTAGAGGAAGGAAGGAGCCCCATTTCCCATCCGAAATAAATTATATAAAAAATAGGAAATTTCCACTTCATGTAGAAATTCTTAGCTCTCACAATCTTGATGACCTGGTTTCAAGTTTCCTAAAAGAAAAATACGACTCAACAAAAAAAATCTTACGTTCATTTGAAAAGCATAATACTGTAGTATTGTACTCCCAGCAGCCCCAATATTATAACCTTGATCACATTGGTAATTATGATGGCTGGCAGATTTAGAGGTAGAGTCAATAGTGGCTTCAATCACAACAACCACATTGTTCACTACAATAAGACATCCTGCCCACCGATTTCCACATATTCTGTGGTCCAGTCAAGAGTATATAAGGCGTTATAGTGAGGGAAATTTGATTGTTTGCCACCAAACCCAGCAACAAAATAAGTTTCTTGATGTAGTAGCAGAAGCAGAATACTGCACGGTTCAAACCAACGATGAGGGTGACATTCAATATCAAGCATATAGCAAACCACATAGCAGTAGCGACATTGCCGACTACAGGCATCCAGACCCTAAATGTTCGCACCATGGAAGCTCTATGTTGCTGCAAAAGTCTCATCTTGGCAGAAAATTTTGCCGACTTACTTTGACCATACAGAATTCACAAGATACCACCTCTTTTAAATGCTTTCTCCCGCATTGACACAATGGTTCCCTCCAGTGAGTTAGATCTTGTGGATTCAACGATTAGTTCATCTTCCGGAGCCATAATGAGATTCATAGAAGCATCGAACGCATTCATTCAACTACTGGAGAGAGTGGAGACCCAAACTATTCATCCTTTTCCGGTGACTTTCAAGACATTCAAGTTTCAGATGCATCCTATCAAAGTACTCCATATGACTATGCGACTAACCATCGATTCAGCATTACTCCTAAGTCCTAACTGCATCTCTAACAGCTTCCATGTCCGTTTTGTATCCACCCTTGAAATGGTCATCAATTGATGAGAGAAAAACTGTGCTCTGTACAACAAGTTTTGTCACCATGCTCCATGTACTGATTAAAAATTTAAAGAGTATAGAACTTTGGGGTTGAAAAAAAGGCCATATATATAACTAGCTCCTTTAGTGAAATCAACCATAGCGTAAAATAGATGGATCCAGAAAAACTCAAGAAAGAAAATTGAAACAGAATAAATTGGAGTCATATTAAACTCTATATCCCACTGAAATTAGATATAAAAATGATGCATTATCTATAGGATATGAGAATATATGAGAAGGTGGAACCATGTGCAACACCGCAAATAACATAAAACACATTGATGAAACCACAAGAAGTAATCGAATCAGGACAAGAATTTGAATCGTAACTTTCTATTTTTAAGATTAAAGAAGCCATTTAAGAACCACAACGACAGTCTGCGATATCTTCAATTTAGCTGAGATTTCTAACTTCCTATTTTATCAAGTTTGGCAAAGTCATTTCAGAAGCACAACGACAATTTGGGATATCTTCAGGTTAGCTGAGCCATGAAACTAAAATGATACACATTTAAAACACAATTAGGGAGCGGAATCTCAGACTAGGAGGCACTCAAGTTCATGACATACCTATAAATGCTACCATCATAGATTTTAAGAATCCTCTTCGAAAAGTATTTTGTAGAACCTTTTCCTCTCTTCAGGATCAAATAAACCTCTTATATGACCAGCTTCATCCTCCACCTCGGACAATTCAGCATTCTTGTCCTTGTTTTTTACTATTTTAGGCATATTTATACCCATTTTCTTCCGTTTCTCCAGGTTCAACAAACGATTTCGTTGATTGAACTCATGCGACCCTTCTTGCATTAGTTCCCCAAATTTCTCTTTGACCAAAACAAGAGGGTCCTTGTCAATCAGGTTTGAGCCATTATATGCTTCTCGAAGGAGTGCTGTGTAGATTTTGTACTTATTAGTAACGTAGAAGATGCCAGGATGTTTAAGCAGTAAAACATTTAATTTATCAGGCAATGCAAACTCTCTTTTGAAATGGGTAAGTTTTATGATTGAAATCTTCTTCCAAAGAGTTAATGAGAGTAACTCATGCACCAGAGCAATTGCCCTCTTCTCATTCTCCCTCGACCCTTCAACTAAGCCGCAAGAATCTGCATAAGGAGAAATATATGGTGTTGAGTTAAATTCATTAAACCTTTCCCATGATTTTATCCAAGTTAAAGGCAATGAAGAAGAAAAACACGGCTTTGTATTCCGCTCCCTAGCTGAGACTTCAATTTGAGAAATCGCCAAGTCGGGGTTCCAAGATATAAGCTCAACCTCGAGGGAACTTTTTCGACCACTGTGATTAACAAGACGAAACATCTCAGGATGCTTTGGTACAATTCTAATCAAATAATCATCCGGGAAGCCAAAATTACGCTTCAACTCATCGAGTTTGACAACATTGAGCCTCTGATTAGTGGTCATCAACAAGATTTTGGCCAACCGCTCCACAAACACAGGTTCTTGCTCTTCCTTGACAGACTCTTCTTCTTCAACTAAGAAGATCATTCTCTTGGTAAGACGACAGTAATGCACATCATTTTCACGAAAGACCTCAAAACAACACGGGTATTTGTTGAGCCAATTAAGAGCCTTCCCTTGCATATCAAGGGTCTTAAACTTGTTCTGGAGAAAGTTGAGAGGTGCAGCCTGGTTAGGGTATCTCAGGATTATGTTCTTGATCTGGTTATTGACGATCCATCGGCGGTTATGAGACAGGGCTAATTCCAGATCCGGGTCCTTCTTCATTGACCAGAGAGAGAACCTCCGGATGAGACTTATTACAAAAGGAGAGTTAAAGCTACAGCTTATTAAGTTTGAGCATGAAGGAACCCTCATCACTTGTGCTACACAACCACGAAAGCAGAGATATCATATCATATCACTTGGATTCAATTCAAGACCCATTTCTAAATAACGAAACGGCACAAGCCACGCAAAGGATTAACAATTTTCAATACTCAGTCTGTTGAAGCAACTTTCGGGGATGAACATCAACAAATTAATAGACTTTGAATATATTACTGTATTGATTAAGAGTGACAAATGGGTCATTTTGAAGATGAAGAAGGCATAAACAATCAGTAATCGAAGGAGCTAATTAGTACTCCTACACCACCCAAGATGATGATGATGATGAAGATGAAGATGAAACAAGAGACTAATTAATGGAGTAATACAGAAGGAGTAGTTTACAAAATTGAAGAATTCAGAGGAAGATAATTAGTAATTACTCGTACCTTGGAAATAATTTTGGGGTGGAGCGCGGCGGCAGATTGTTTTGCGTCGCTGAACAACTCAAGACTGAAGACTCCTTAATTTGATCAACTGATGAAGAATTGAACGACCAATTTGGCATGAATGAAGTGCCATCATACTTTTTCATCCTTTGTTTGCCTTGAATTCATTGACACCGGGAGGTATCTTAATATTTCACATATTTTTCTTCACTTTTTGAATTTTAAAGCCCTAACATTCCGACAGTAGCTTGGAAAGTTTATTTCTCAATAGTTTACCCAGTACCACTGTACCAGTACTCCGTAAAATATTGATGGATTATAAACTACTCGTATATTCGTATAGTTGACTAACATCAGATACGTAACATTCTTGTTTACCCAAAAATGTTACAAGATCGTATATTCGTATAAGACTAGGTGCTCTGGGACAGTAGGTTTCAGGTTCGAATCTCTCTTCCCCTATATTGTAATGCGATTAAGTGCACTCTTCGATGAACAAAAAAAAATAATAAATAAATAAAAGTGTTACCATTTCGACGACTCGAAGTAGTAGTATCATTACAATACGGAAAACCAAATCAATTACACTAAAACAATACAATCCATTCCACGTCATATCTAACATGATTCTAACGATTACAACTTCCACTTACTAACGAAAGTCTGCATCTAACAACTACGAATTACTAATATGGCAAGTAGACCCTGGGTGGTCCAAGATAGTGAATTGTTCAGCACTTCACACCCAAACCCAATCAATTAGTCATTCAACCAAGCATAACACGTCTGAGCATCAACCTATGAATCGCACTACTCCCCAAAAGATTGAAATTTTTTAACTAGGTGTGGAAACGTAGGCGTATTTCTAGTTTGTCCTATTCTCTTAGTATAAGGAGGATTTTTATTCCTAGTGGGGGTCTTTTTGTGGGATGGAAGAACTTTTCTTCCTTCACTTTTGTGACTAAGAATCACCATTTTGTAATCCTTAAGTCGAATATTAACTCAGTTTTTCTTTTTTACTTGGTTCTGGTGCATGGGGGAAGCTGTGGTAAGTCTTAGATTAGGAGTTTGGGATCATTTAGGATCTTATTTAAAAAGCTTGGATCTTTCTTTCCTCTTAATGGGGGACTTTAATCAAGTTGACATGATTGAAGACAAGTTGAGTGCCTCCAGTAGAAGCATTCAAGGCATTGATAATTTTGTAAGATGGAAGATGCAACACCAGATTATTGACATTCCATATAAAGAACCAAAGTTTACATGGAGCAACAATAGAGAAGGAGATGCAAGAGTCTTTGAAAGACTGGATAAGGCTTATGCCTCAAGAGATTGGTTGAGTAATTACCCCAACTCTGGGGTAATCCATCTACCTATTCAAATCTCCGATCATGCTCCGATCATCTTGTAGACACCCACATTTTGACCACCAGGTGTCTATAGTAGTTTCCGACAAACACCGATGATGATCGGACGCAAACGTGCTTTAACGTACTCGGAAATGGGCTCGAAATCAATGGCATTTATCTTGGGCTTCTTACGGAGTACAAATTTTACAAAACCAACCTCAAATTCAGGCCCAGTGGGTCCTTTCGAGTCAAATAACACTAATTTGGGTCGAATCCAACACCAGGGGTAAAACCGTCTTTTAGCGACCGAGTCAAAACCCGGTCAAAGATATTTCCCGAGACTTGTGGACCGACCGTGATGTCTCACGTGTCCTGATCGGACTCCAACTCCACAAAAATCAGCTTCACAAAATAATAAACAATTCCGTTTAAGGTAGAATTCGATCTCAAGCAGGAATCCTATCCGAAAACCGATTCAAACACCCGACCGAGTGCAAACACTCGGCCGAGCAGCACAAACCAGCCGGGTTTCCTTTTCTTCCTTCACGAGAAAACGGAATTCTCGTTCTTCTCAGCTTCTTACCCAAGCGGTAATTCTAATTCAAATGCATCTCTCCTAGCCAAGGTCGGGAACTCCCTATAAATAGCCTCTTGCATCCAACAACTTTCAATCAATTATCAACATCAGAAAATATCATAACACACACATGTTTTTCTCATACAATCATTACACACGATCAATTCATACGATCCCCAACATACACAATTCCTGAAAAACATAATTCTTTAGCATCGAGAAACCGATAGTGCATCCAAAACCCGAAGGAAACCGGCCCCGATACCCGACACCCTTCACCCGATTCTCGTCCAAACCGAACCCCTGCAAGCTGACCGACATCACTCGACACTCCCGTGCCTAGCCACATTCCGACGAGCCCCGATCCGAGTTAACAAAAGCATGTAGGTTGAGGGTGTAACCAAACCCGATTTCTCCTTTTCTTCTCTTCTTTTCCTCGTCGTTTTTTTTTTTCCTTTTACGGGTCAAGCGTCGTCTTTTTTATTTCTAATATCGATATTAACGAAAAAACTATTTTCATAACAAACATTCTTAAAAATATGATATCGATTCTCTATAATCGAATATTGTATCGAAAAGAATTATATTAAGATCTCGACGATATTAAAAATCGTTACATCTTTTCTCGTTCAAATTCTTTTTTTCAAACAATTTTACAAAACCTTTCTTTTAATTCGTTCCGAACATCCGATATCGATTTCATAATCGAATATCGGATACGACGAATATCGAAAACATGAATCGAATACAAATTAATTCATATTTTGTATGCAATTCATCAAATTTAGCAATTTCGAACAAAAAATAAAAACCGGACAGACCCACACGCGAGTCGCGACTCGCGCACGGGCCTGAAACCCGGATCGTTTTTTAGCTTTTTCGTTCGTTTTATTATTTATTCTACGAAACGATTTCTAAAATTTATATCTTTTCCAAAACTATTCCGAGTATTTGATATTGATTTCGTAGTCAACTATCGAATATAACGGATATCAAAAATATCAAGTCGAGTACAAATTATGCAATATTCGTACGCGGTTTAATAAAAAAGATCGAATTTTCGAAAACCGACTTCGAAACAGGCTGCCACGCGACTCGCCGGCGTCCCGTGCGAGCCGCGCGGCCGGCTGCTTTGCCGCGTCCTTTCTCGTTCTTTTTTTTTTATTTTTCGAACATCGTTTTTTATACAAAACAACGTCTTTTCAGCAATATTTTTCAGATTTCGATATTTTCTCGATCTCGCATATTTATTTCTTGCTATATTATTTTACAAATCGATACTAACTCGTTTGTTCATCTTGTAGCAAATTCATTCTTTTTATCGTTTGTTTTATTATACTAAAACGAACCTCACATGCTAAATTCAACTTTGACGTTAAATTTTTCATGCATTAAACGACTTAGCAACCCATTCAATTCCTCACATGCTTAGGAAAACAATGTTTGCATATCATTCATCGTTCAACTAACGCGCGTATTAAAACATCATTCAATATCCTAGTAGAGGCCGCTAATGTGCGGGCGGGGTTGGGTGTTCTTAGTGAACTTCCCAACACGTACCCTCACCCCTTACTCAGAACCGTGGTTTTCGGATGTCAGAAACCATTGGCAACGAGAGTCATTCAATATACGATTAACCGCTCAAGTCGGCATCTATATCGATATGCAAAGGGACGAGCCCAATAAACTCTGACATCGGAAATGGGCCGTATTTTGTACACGGCCCACTACGACATAGAGTGGGCTCGAACGGTTCCGAATAACCATAAAATTCGGTGGCGACTCCGACTTCGATTTAAATTTCCATTTGACCATCTCATGGAGATTCATTCGCCTCCCCAAAACCCGCGCGTGGTCGCGTCGGGGTGGACCTATGTCATGTCCACAATTTGGCGACTCCGCTGGGGATTTACTGATGAGTTAATAACCTTCGGTATCCTCAGGGTGAGACTCGAATAGAAATCGTTTGACTAGTACAATACGCGTTTTAGTTTTACGGTTCATGCATAACCCTATTTTTCCCGGGCCGGTACTGGTGACCGACGTCCCACTATACCATTGATATAGTCCAAATTGGTTATGTCAAAGGTGTCCATTAGCCGATTCGTATGGGTTTTACGGCATGTCCTAATCTCACTCGAGTTAGGGAGTCCGCCCCGATTCTCGATAGGCTATGTACACTGGTATAGACCCTTATAGACTGACCGAGACTTAGTTTAAGAGCATACATGGTGTCATTATACTGTTTCCATGACTACGTGCTACTTGATCCACATCTTTTTCAAAAACCGTCATTTTTCAAAAATTTGCATCCTTTTCAAAATATCCAATTTTCAAAACCCGGGCTTATACCCAATTTAGGACTTACGATTTTACTCAAAATAGCCCTTTTTCTAGTTGGTACTATGCCCAATTTAAAACTCGAAACTATTTTCGAACTTGCAAAACCGTCGCCCGGTTCGATTTCCGTTTTTTTTCTTTCTTTCGAAAAAAAAAACCGGGCCATCCCCCGAATTTCTCTTCGGGCTTTCAAAAATCCATTTCAAAAATTCAAAATTTCTGGCTTTTCAAAAAAAATCAAGCCCAATGACATTTTCGCCAATTTTAAAGGTCGGGATCCTGTTTTTTTTTATTTTCAAATTTTCGGAAATTCATCTTCGACATTCAAAATTCCAAAACTCCAAAAATGCATCTTTTCGAAAATATTCAAATTTTAAAAAATCGGAAAGCTGCCGAAATTTAGACTTAAGATTTGACTCAAAACAAGCTTATTTTCTAGCCGGCATGCTGCCCATTTCAAAATTCGAATTTCCGATCCACCATTCGATTTTCGAATTTTCAAAATTCAATTTCGATTTTAAAATGTCCGAGATGCCAGTTTCGATTTTCAAAATTTTCAAGATACTAGTTTCGATTTTCAAAATCTTCGAGATGCCATTTTTAATTTTCAAATCTTCGAGGTGTCGTTTTTCGATTTTCAAATCTTCGGGATCTCATCTTCAATTTTCAAATTGTCGGAAATTCCTTTTCTCGATACTCAAGTTTCAAAATTCCAAATATTCAACTTTTCAAAACCCCGGAATGCTACCGAAATTAGGATTTACGATTTGACTCAAAGTAGCCCATTTTCCAACCGGTATTCTGCCCATTTCAAAACTCGATTTTTTTTCGAACTTTCAAAATTATGGCCCGATGCACTTTTCCGTTTTTTCGAAAAATTGGGCCATCCACCGAGACTTCTCGAATTTTCCAAAAAAAATCCCTTTTTCAAAACCTTCCTCTTCTTAGGACTTCCCGTATTTAGCAGTGTCGGGTCGTGTCATAAGTCGTCAAAGTCTTTAGCGTCGAAACTCCGTCGATCTTATATCACGAGTTTCCTCCTTATCCCAGTCCGCCTTATTTGACTAAGGCAAAGCCCACCTACGTAGGACATACTCCTACGAAGGTTCGCCCGTCTACACAACTATCGAGTCCAAAGTCTGGGGAATGTCCCACGTAAACCTCCTTTCAAATAGGGCCCAGCCCACACAGCTGGATCCTAAAGGAGACCCACCTTTCACGAGTCACCCGTCTAGGTGTCCTTTCCGAGTCATTTCCCTTTCAGGCTTTTCCCCACTCGGGGGCTACCCTTCAGCAGAGCGATCAATCACGGTTGCTCTAAGGGTCATGTCTTGCACGTGTTGTCTCACGTATCCCACTTTCGAGTCACTTAGATGTCACACCATCTGAGTCTCTATCCTTACTCAGGGGGTTGTCCTCCACCCGAGCAGTCAACCACGGTTACCCTAGAGAGTACCCTACATTCATCCTACACCGGCGTCCTTATGATGCCTTCTTCGAGTCGTACCCACGCTACGAATACTCGGGTCACCTAGGGTTAGGTCACCACGGTTGGTCTAAGCACGCGGCACTGTCAAATACGGTCGCCCCATTTTCGGACTTATCCTTGTACAGCTCGAGTCTCGTGGTCGAGTCTAGGTCACAGTCGTTACTTTGTCTGGATTAACATTTAAGTAGCCCGGTCATAGAATCTTAGTCATTCCCGCCCCGGGCCGTACCTAGTTTGACTCTCTCTCTTGCATTTGCGCAAAACCGAGCTTAGGCGAGTTCTAACACCTGTCGTTTCTTCCGATCAGGGACCCTATGAACGAGACACTACCAAACCATAACAAATCCCGCGCCGTCGAGAAAGGGGATATCCAAGGGAGTATGCTTATGCTATCTTGCTCCATTAACAATATCTTTTCGAAAATCAATACTGCCCTAGATAACCTAGGTTCCAGAGTAACCATCATCGAAGAAGACCTTATAAGAACCAGAGCCCGTCTAACACAACTAGAGCGGGTAAGACAGCCTATCACCCAACTGAGCCATTTGAAAGGTGAACACTCTTACGAAACTGTCCGATACCCTCAAGATGGCAAGACCGAGAGAGGTAACCCTCAAGTCACCTCTCCAAAAATCAAGAACCAGTCAAAGGAAAGGACATTTACCCACTTGGATATGTCCTACACCGTCGCTTTCCAGAGGTTGGTTCCGAAGGGCCTAATACTACCTATAGGCCCAACAGTCGACCCACCTTTGGAAAAACGCTCCAAAGCATGGAACGACGAGCATTACTGCAAATTCCACAGAGGGAGGGGACACGATACAGAACAGTGCTGGAAATTGAAACACCTCATTCAAGACTTCCTCGATGCCGGGAAGACTCCCGTTTTGGAAACATTGTCACTTGCAAAGCCCCTCATGGACTATACAGGGCCCGATGACCAAAGCATCCAATCTACCTCTCATGCATCCAAGAGTCCGGATTTGATTTAAGTCCAAGTCTGAGTCTGAGTCTAGGATATACTATTTATTTCAACTTCAAAGTCAGAGTCAGAGTCAATTGTATTCTGTCCTCTTTTTTTTTCAAAATTCAATAAAATCAGCTTTCAATATTCTTTATCATATATACTTTCCTTATGTGTTTCCGAGAACATGATGAACATCGTCATACACTGTGAGCACACGCACGTGACTATTATAGGCACATCTATAACGACTGCAGGAAACTGAGCTCGCGTTTTCCTTTTACCTATTCCATGTCTGGTATAGAAAGCCACATAACTACCCTTAGCAGGAGCGGTATCGAATCTTATGACAAATCTAGGTAATCTCCTAGTTTGGGTTAAAGACGGGAGGCAAGCCCATTTCCCACAATAAAACACCCATCCAATAAGATCAACCAATCCCTACCTTAGGTGTTAGTCTGACCAACAAAAAAAATCAAAAGTCCAATACAAGAAAAAGCAAGAGGCCAAAACAAAAAAGCAGGCCATTATCAAAAAAAAAAGAGGCACCCATGACCGAGGTTAAGTGGTCAATCCAAATGAAGAATCCCGAGACCGGGGCTAAGAGGTCAACCAAAAAATATTCAAACAAACCATGACCGTAGTGAAAACGATCAATTCAAAATTATCAATACTCATACCATCAAATAGGGAAGAAACAATCAAGTTGGTCAGCTAACACCACATTTAGCCTTCCCACATTACAACCCTCAAGACCTTCCCGAGACCCAGGTTAGAGACAGCCCGGAATTTTGAGGATTCAAGCTCCATAGGATACCCCTAACCATTAGGGCCAGACATGGAAATCAGATCTCACATTATCAAAACTTATCCCGATCAAAGTTCGAGCCATTATACTCGACTTCCCCTTTACATAACAAAACTCGTCAAATCCCCCGAGAGCAAAACTCGTCAAATCCCCTCGAGAGCAAAACTCGTCAAATCTCCCGAGAGCAAAACTCGTCAAATCCCCGAGAGCAAAACTCGTCAAATCCCCCCGAGAGCAAAACTCGTCAAATCCCCCGAGAGCAAAACTCGTCAAAATCCCCGAGAGCAAAACTCGTCAAAATCCCCCGAGAGCAAAACTCGTCAAAATCCCCGAGAGCAAAACTCGTCAAAATCCCCGAGAGCAAAACTCGTTAAAATCCCCGAGAACAGAACTCGTTAAAATCCCCGAGAGCAGAACTCGTAAAAATCCCATCCCAATTCTTCTCATTCAAACCAGTTACCATCCCCAAACACGGGAACTCAACTTGCGGTCGGCATAGAATATGCCCAAATAGTGCACACCACCTCTGGGGGCTATCCCGGAGAACGCTCACAGTCACAGGATCAATATCCTAACCATTCTAGCCCTTTGATCAAGACATCACTGGGAATGCACCTAGCCTACACCATTGCTATGTCTAGTTACACACAAAGCCCTAATAAACTAGGCACCATATAATCCACTGAACTACGGCTTGGTTTGATTTCACCACATGTGAATACGTAGGCAGCCTTTCAACAGAGGCACAACCACCCACATTGACACACATTCAAAAAGTACCATCATTCCGGTCACGACAATGTCATGTTCTCGACAGTTAGCTTTGTCATTCTGGGGGCTTCTCCTAGGCAGAAGTTCTCCATCCACTCACATAATCCAAATAATTTCAAAAATCTAGCCTCCTTTTTATAGTGTGTCCTAGTACTCGGCTCAGTCGAAGACGAGAATCTGTCAGGACTCGGAGCGATACCCATTTTGGGAATGTACCCTAAAATCAAAAAACCAGAAGAGCATGCACTAGACTGCAACAGTCTCATTACAGACTACTGCAATTCCCCTGCAACGCATCCTTCCCATTTCGATGTTCGACCGTGTTGTCACTCGCCTAGGCTACGGAATAGCGCAACTTAAGAGTCTTGTCATCTTAGGTGGCCCACCCCCTACCGAGTCACGGTCCAACCCCTCGAGAGTCCAGTCATGTCTGTCAACTCGTCCGGTCATACCTAGAGTCGAGTCTGTCGATATGTCTCTCTTCAAATTCTCATTTTAAAAATTTGCGAAAACTTAGCCATTCGAAAAAAAATCTTTTCGATAAGGTCAAATTTCAATCTATTTAAACTGCAAATTTCTTTTCCACCTCTTTCAAATTTTGAAAACCTATTTCCTAGCACGTGAGTTGCTTTCAGGACTTCGATTTCAAAATGCAGCAAAAATCATTTTTACTCCCCAGCGCGAGTCATATTTGTTTCGCCTACGTGTTGCATGCAAAATTTTATGTAACTTATACAGGTACAAATCACGACAGCGCAATTCACATAACTCCCCAGCGGCTTTTAGCAAGACGAGCCCATATATAGGCCCATTTTAAGTCTTATGCGACGAGTTCAAACGCCCACGGAGTTATCATCAGCTCAGGTACATTTCTAGTCTGTGGCCGGCGGGCCCTTTACGCAGGTCTAATGGACCTTAAACGACCCGACCGGAAGCTACCGGGTTTTAATCCTTGATTGACCTGGTAGCTACTCTGACTTTCGCCCTGTCCAAGCCTCAGTCAGAGTGGGGGCTCTGTAGACACCCACATTTTCACCGCCAGGTGTCTATAGTAGTTTGCGACAAACACTCGATGATGATCGGACGCAAACGTGCTTTAACGTACTCGGAAATGGGCTCGAAAGCAATGGCATTTAGCTTGGGCTTCTTACGCAGTATAAATTTCACAAAACCAACCTCAAATTCAGGCCCAGTGGGTCGTTTCGAGTCAAATAACACTAATTTGGGTCGAATCCGACACCAGGGGTAAAATCGTCTTTTAGCGACCGAGTCAAAACCCGGTCAAAGATATTTCCCGAGACTTGTGGATCGACCGTGAGGTCTCACGTGTCCTAATCGGACTCCAACTCCACAAAAATCAGCTTCACAAAATAATAAACAATTCCATTTAAGGTAGAATTCGATCTCAAGCAGGAATCCTATCCGAAAACCGATTCAAACACCCGACCGAGTGCAAACACTCGGCCGAGCAGCACAAACCAGCCGGGTTTCCTTTTCTTCCTTCACGAGAAAACGGAATTCTCGTTCTTCTCAGCTTCTTACCCAAGCGGTAATTCTAATTCAAATGCACCTCTCCTAGCCAAGGTCGGGAACTCCCTATAAATAGCCCCTTGCATCCAAAAACTTTCAATCAATTATCAACATCAGAAAATATCATAACACACACTTGTTTTTCTCATACAATCATTACACACGATTAATTCATACGATCCCCAACATACACAATTCCTGAAAAACATAATTCTTTAGCATCGAGAAACCGATAGTGCATCCAAAACCCGAAGGAAACCGGCCCCGATACCCGACACCCTTCACCCGATTCTCGTCCAAACCGAACCCCCGCAAGCCGACCGACATCACTCAACACTCCCGTGCCTAGCCACATTCCGACGAGCCCCGATCCGAGTTAACAAAAGCATGTAGGTTGAGGGTGTAACCAAACCCGATTTCTCCTTTTCTTCTCTTCTTTTCCTCGTCGTTTTTTTTTTCCTTTTACGGGTCAAGCGTCGTCTTTTTTATTTCTAATATCGATATTAACGAAAAAACTATTTTCATAACAAACATTCTTAAAAATATGATATCGATTCTCTATAATCGAATATTGTATCGAAAAGAATTATATTAAGATCTCGACGATATTAAAAATCGTTACATCTTTTCTCGTTCAAATTCTTTTTTTCAAACAATTTTACAAAACCTTTCTTTTAATTCGTTCCGAACATCCGATATCGATTTCATAATCGAATATCGGATACGACGAATATCGAAAACATGAATCGAATACAAATTAATTCATATTTTGTATGCAATTCATCAAATTTAGCAATTTCGAACAAAAAATAAAAACCGGACAGACCCGCACGCGAGTCGCGCCACGCCCATGCGACTCGCGCACGGGCCTGAAACCCGGATCGTTTTTTAGCTTTTTCGTTCGTTTTATTATTTATTCTACGAAACGATTTCTAAAATTTATATCTTTTCCAAAACTATTCCGAGTATTTAATATTGATTTTGTAGTCAACTATCGAATATAACGAATATCAAAAATATTAAGTCGAGTACAAATTATGCAATATTCGTACGCGGTTTAATAAAAAACATCGAATTTTCGAAAACCGACTTCGAAACAGGCTGCCACGCGACTCGCCGGCGTCCCGGGCGAGCCGCGCGACCGGCTGCTTTGCCGCGTCCTTTCTCGTTCTTTTTTTTATTATTTTTCGAACATCGTTTTTTATACAAAACAACGTCTTTTCAGCAATATTTTTCAGATTTCGATATTTTCTCGATCTCGCATATTTATTTCTTGCTATATTATTTTACAAATCGATACTAACTCGTTTGTTCATCTTGTAGCAAATTCATTCTTTTTATCGTTTGTTTTATTATACTAAAACGAACCTCACATGCTAAATTCAACTTTGACGTTAAATTTTTCATGCATTAAACGACTTAGCAACCCATTCAATTCCTCACATGCTTAGGAAAACAATGTTTGCATATCATTCATCGTTCAACTAACGCGCGTATTAAAACATCATTCGATATCCTAGTAGAGGCCGCTAATGTGCGGGCGGGGTTGGGTGTTCTTAGTGAACTTCCCAACACGTACCCTCACCCCTTACTCAGAACCGTGGTTTCCGGATGTCCGAAACCATTGGCAACGAGAGTCATTCAATATACGATTAACCGCTCAAGTCGGCATCTATATCGATATGCAAAGGGACGAGCCCAATAAACTCTGACATCGGAAATGGGCCGTATTTTGTACACAACCCACTACGACATAGAGTGGGCTCGAACGGTTCCGAATAACCATAAAATTCGGTGGCGACTCCGACTTCAATTTAAATTTCCATTTGACCTTCTCATGGAGATTCATTCGCCTCCTCAAAACCCGCGCGTGGCCGCGTCGGGGTGCACCTATGTCATGTCCACACATCTTTGCTGCAGAACTGACGAAAGACAGAAGGAAAAGACCTTATAAGGTGGAAATTTGGTGCTTGGATACAGAGGAGGGTAGAGATACTGTAGTAAGGGAATGAAGTTCAACTACCAAAGGATCAAAGAACTTCAGTTTAATGAGGAAACTTGAAAGAATTAGCAAGCAACTGATGCGATGTGCTCTAGATAAAAGAATGGAGTGGAACAGAAAGTGGGATGAATTTGACAAGGAATTAGGCAGAGAGTTAGAAGAGGTTTTCGATGGTGCAGTCGTGCAGATACTAAGGAGTTGAATAAAACTCATGAAGATCTTATCAATTTCAGCAAGGCAGCAACGACATATTGGAAACAGAGAGCAAAGGTTAAGTGGGCTGAGGAAGGTGATCTATGTACTAGATATTTCTTCAACAGAATGAAAGGGAGAACTAGTAAAAACTTCATCTACTGCTTGAAGGATAAACAGGGAATATGGACTCAGCATCAGCCGAGCATCAAAGAAGAATTTCAAGATTACTTCAATTTGGTCTTCAAAGTTGGAGAAGATTTGCCTTCTTTTAAAAAATTTATAGAGGCTAACTCCAAGTTTTTCGAGACTTCAGGCCCTAAGGTAACAGAGATGGAAGGGAAATACTTGCTTAGCAATTTTTCAGACAAAGAAATTAGGAGTGCGGTCTTCCAAATGGGGACAAATAAATCACCTGGTCCTGATGGTATACCAGGAGAATTCTACAAGAAATTCTGGAAAGTAGTGAAGAAAGATGTATGTGAGGCGGTCAGGGCAACTATTGATTCAGGATTCATTCCAAAGGAAATGAATAGGACGTTCATCACATTAATTCCGAAGGTCTCTAATCCTGAGAAGGTGGAAGAATTCAGACCCATCAGTTTGTGTAATGTGATAATGAAAATTATCACAAAGTGTATAGCCAATAGGATGAAAAACATCTTGGGTAACATTATCGGAGAATTCCAGAATGCTTTTGTGCCTAGAAGAGCTATCTTTGATAATATTTTGATAGCAGATGAATGTATCAGAACCATTAAGAAGAAGAAATCAGGCAAAGTGGGACTAGTGGCAATCAAGGCAGATATGAGTAAGGCGTATGATCGAGTTAATTGGAATTTTTTGAGAGGAGCTCTGTTGGGTTTTAATTTCCCTAGCAAATGGGTTGACCTGATCCTTAATTGTGTATCTACGTTTCTTACTCTATCCTTGTTAACGGGGAACCAATTAAATTTTTTTCCCCGTCCTGTGGTTTAAGACAAGGAGACCCGCTAGCCCCGTATCTGTTTGTTTTATGCACGGAGATCTTGTCAAGAAATGTCAGAGGTATGTCAGAACGAGAGGGTATTCAGGGACTCAAGATAGCGAGGAGAGCTCCTTCCATATCACACTTATTCTTCGCAGATGATTCACTTTTCTTCCTTAAAGAGGAATGGAATAATGTGTAACAGCCCTAAATTTTCGCAACCAAAATAATAAACCAAAAACCGAAAACTCAAAACTGTTACTCCACACTTAGCTTACCGAGCCAAGTGCAAGGAAAAGGATAAATAATAAATGAATAAAAATAGAAATTTGATAGCTAATAAAAATAGAAACGTTGCAGCGGAAGTCTTTAAGTCTTACAAAATCCAAAACGGTTTAAAACGATAGTAACCAATAAATCCAATAATAATGTAAATAGTTTGGTAAATAACAAAAAGTCATTCCTCGCTCAGCACAACCCGATACCAGAATGCACCCATGCAGCAATCACGTGTACCTATCAGCTGTACCCAAAACACAAATAGGTAAAGGTTCCAGCGGGGGAACGACCCAAAACAAAAGGACGTCAGCAAAGCTGAGAAAAATATAATAATATAATAAATCGTGAAATAATAATAATAATAATAATAATAATAACAATAAACTGAAATCAGAATTAAAACCATCGTTTAAATAACAGAATACCATAAAAATCATAGTTAAAATCAAACCAACCAAAATATATATTTTTCGCAACCTGTGTGTCAAGGTCCTACCCTTGCACGGTCTAGAGGTAACCACATGTGCTTAGCTAGACTCATAATAGTGCGCACCTCTCACATTTGGACAGTCAGTAGGATGAAACCGCCAAAGGAGAAAGTCTAACTCCCTAGCAAGTGAGGGCCGGACAATCCTCACTCAAAAATAGTTTCGGGACAAAGTCCCAGGAACGTCTTAGACGCACCTTAAAACCGTCCAGACCAACAGAACTCCCAGAGTCTGTTATAAGTTACTAAAAAATTTTACCAAAATAGTACCAATATGTGAGTCGTGTCACAAAGTTCAATATCCAAACATTACGAGTATTATAAAAATATTAACGATCGACGAAATAATTTACAAAACTGTTATAAAAATATATTTTGATCCGAACATGCTCTTTACTTAAAACTGAAAAGGGTAAAACGTCCTTACCTCTCAAGACGGTCACTCCAAGCTAATATCAATCCAAAAATCCTCTCTCCTCGAACCCACAAGCTACAAAAATAATATCCCAATCAAAATCTGACTAATTAAAGCACTAAACAACACAACCCTATATACCAACTAATTATTGTACAAACTGGTCCATCCTCTCGCTCTGAAAGTAATTTCGCCCGGGAGTATAAATGTATGTGCTATTACGTCGGAACACTGACCGCTTAACCATATAAGTCTATACTCACAATATTGATCAAATCCCAAATCAAGTGTTAAGACCCTATTTTAAATGCCTAAAACTCTTGTCTCCTTATACAATTTACTTAACCACAACAATTTCCCTCAAACATCAACATGACTCCCTTACTGTAATTAATTATAGTAGCACACATGTCCTTGCACCAAATTCCCCACTCCGACTTACAAACAACCGCAATCACTCCTCGGTTAATTATTTGAGTCTAGATAAAATCATACCTCCAATGTTAATAATTCACACAACTACTAATTTTATGTCGGGACAACGTTTTAAGAAACAAGAATTTAAAACACTCCGACAAAAATATAAAAGAAAACAATAGTTAAGTAGAACACTTACAAATTTGATGAAGAAGGTAGAAACGTGTTGGTTTAAGCAAGGGTGAAGAACCGATTATACGACGACGATAAGGTTTAGAAGTGAAAGCAGAGGAAGAAGAGTTGCGGCAGAGTAGTAAATAAAAGATGAATGAATATGGGTGGTATGTCTGCCACAGGAACAAAGAAACAAGGAGTTTGATGTATTAGGTTTTTATTTATATTTTTTTTCTTTCCTTATCGTGTTTGACCCAAATTTCAACCCGATACAAAGTCGGTTTATAAAACAACGTTCCATTTTAAGAAAATCAAAACCGATTATTACAAGGTAGTCCAAAATACTTTAATTTTATAAAGACCTCGAAAATATTTTTCCCAACTTAACAACCCATTTTAAATAATTTAGAAAAGTAACGTTTTATAATTGACTCGGAAAATAACGGGGTGTTACAGACTTCCCTCCTTAAAACAAAACTTCGTCCTCGAAGTTTAAACTCGTCCCCAAAATAAGGTCTCACAATACTATAAGTGTCCCAAAATGACCATTCACTCCATATATCCAAATTCGTCAAAGTTCCTCATATATATCCAAAATAAACCATTTACTCTATATACATCCAAAATCCGCCAACACAAGCGTGTAACCTTTAAGATCACTCACATCTCCATATCCCCAAAAATCCAAAGCACCTAATTCCTCAAATTTGAAAGTATTACAACTTCACCACCACCTAATTCCATAACATAAGAACAAATTCCACGAAATAACGCTAGAGTTCGACCCACAAAATTCTCACAATCCTCAAAAGTATCACTTAGAAAGCTAAGAGCATGCCGGGTAAATAAAAAAATTCAAAGTTTTGAAATTTCACAAGTAAACCACCAATATAAATAAACACGTATTTCAAGAATAATAACCAATATCCAACCATAACCAACAATAACCAATAGATTCATATTTGTAACCAACAAGCAATCATAACATAAAACCACACAACAAAGTTAATCCAACACAAAAAAAAATAAAAAAAAATAAAGTAGTACATAAAGTAGTCATGCATAATTTCTATCCCCCTTAAAATAAAGCTTCGTCCACGAAGCATGAAAATTTACCTTAGGCAAAAAGATGAGGGTATTTCTCTTTCATGGCTGACTCAACTTCCCAAGTAGCCTCCTCCACATTGTTATTATTCCACAAAACTTTGACCATTCTTGTCTCAGTTCTACGGGTTTTAGGCACCTTACTATCCAAAATCTGAACAGGAGTCTCCTCGTAAGTCATAGTCTCATCAAGCTCAATAGTTTCCGGGTCTAACACATGTGATGGATCACTGATGTATTTCCTTAGCTGGGAAACATGGAATACCTCTAGACCGTGCAATTTGTAAGATTATTGAAAGGTATTGCAATTTGTCGGGACAAGTCATCAATAAGGCTAAATCTTCAATCCTCTTCAGCGAGAATTGTAGTCTAGCTTTCACACAAAGAAGTTGCTACTTCTCGACATTAAAATGTGTGAAGATCTGGGAGCTTATTTAGGAATTCCGGATATTGGAAGCAGTAAAAAATCAATAACTCACTCTCTGATTCTAGACAAAGTCAGGAAGAGAATCTCGTCTTGGAATGAAATTTTTTTGTCGCCTGCGGGTAGATTGACTCTTATTCACTCGGTTCTTGCCAACCTTTCAAGTTTCTTTCTATCGGTATTTAAAATGCCGGTAAGTGTTGCTAATAAGATTAATTCTCTTCTAGCACATTTTTGGTGGGCGGGTACTAGAACTGGTGGAACGGTCTTCTGGAGGGCATCAAGATTTCTTTCCTTGCCTAAGATAGAGGGAAGTCTTGGTATTAGGGATATCACGATGGTTAATCAGGCTCTACTAGCAAAATTAGCATGAAGATTATTGTGGACATGACGTAGGTCCACCCCGACGCGGCCACGCGCGGGTTTGGGTAGGCGAATGAATCTCGTGGTGAGATTGTTCTCGGGTTCGAAATTTAAGTCAAAATGGAGTCGCCACCGAATTTTGTGGTTATTCGGAACCATACGAGCCCACTCTATGTCGTCATGGGCTATACACAAAGTAAGCCCACTTCGATTTCAGAGTTCATTGGGCTCGTCCCTTTGCATTGCAATACCGATTCCGTATAAACCGGCTTTCGTGTATAGAATGACTCTCGTGCGCCAAGGGTTTCGGGCATCCGGAAACCAAAGGTTCTGAGTAAGGGGTGAGGGTACGTGTTGGGAAGCCCACTAAGGACACCCAACCCCGCCCGCACATGGCGGCCTCTACTAAGACATCGTTCGTGTTCGTGTGTGCGCGCTAGTAAAACGATTAAATGATATGCAAGCAGCGTTTTCGGGCAAAGCATATTAATAGTTTGTGAACTACGTCATTTAATGCATCTTATTTTTGGTCAAAGTGATTTAGCATGCGAGGTTCGTTTATAAAGCGTAAAAGCAAGTAAATAAACAAAGCTCGAAAGTTAAATAAAAATGTACAAGTTACACGGGCGGAAATACAACCCGGAATTCACAATACAACATTACGTAGAAGTAATAAAAATAACGCGATACAAAGATATGGACGGACCCGTATGTAAGCTAGACCGCGAAATGTGTAGATGGACTAACCCCGATTAAATACACATTATATTGTGTACTAAACGAAGGACGGAAATATGAGACTGTGGCGTATTGCTAGCCCGATCTCATATCCCGTAGTCTTGTCCCGACTCATCACGTCAAAAGTGGTCAAAGTCGTTCTACGTGTCGTGTTGTGCATGGTTTTGAAAGTAGGTTAGTCACGTGATAGTCTTTACACGTGATGACTAATGTCGATAAAAAAAAGGCGAGGCTTGAAAGGTGTGTCAAGGCCCTCGGTTATGGGGCTACAGGACTCACTCGGTCGAGTCATGGCCTGACTCGGTCGAGTGCGCCCTAAAAGAAGCTTCTGCCCACGGTTTGGGGTGCTACTCGATCGAGTAGCAGGTGTACTCGATCGAGTGGCACCTGTACGAGTTGTGACTCGTGTTTTTATGTGTTTTAAATCGAGAGTTGGCCAAATTAAATCAAAATATTGACGAATTTAGATTTAATTCGATTTGCCATGATAAACGTGAGTTTTAGAAAATGAGTTCACGTGATTGGCTTTACACGTGTCGACTAAGAGTCGTAAAAACAAGACGAGGCTTAAATGTTGCACTTAAACTCTCGGTTTTCTGGGTTACAGGACCCACTCGGTCGAGTCATGGTCTGACTCGGTCGAGTGTGCCCTCGAAAGGTATTCTGCCCAGTTTTATGGACACTACTCGATCGAGTGTCCTATGCACTCGGTCGAGTAGTCCCTGTACGAGCGTTAGCTCGCTTCATTTTTGGGGTTGAGAACGACGGTCGGTCGAGTTGAATACAAATATCGCTTGATTCGAATTTAACTCAACCTCCGGTACTACAATCGTGTACATATACGATCATAATACCGTCGTCGGGATTTTATGAAATGTTTGTGAATTTGAATTAATGACGGAATTGCATCCCTCTACGTCACGACATCGAAACTAACCCTTTCGGGTTATGTGATGTCGGTTTTCGTGTCAACGGGTTCCGCACTAATTAAAATGGGATTGAATATGTTCAACTACGATTAGTCGCGATCACGTCACGCCCTTGAGTACATTGGGGCGGGGCTCCCCGAAAGGGCTCCACCTCTGTTGTTGCTCGTGAAGGGATTAGACGGACTTTAGGCGACAATTATAGTCAAACGTATCCGAAACCGGGATTTTGATACTAGTTATATATATATACACGGTATGGTTATAATGTTAGCAACGAATTGTAAAAGTTAGTATGCAAGAAAAAGTAAAATGTTAGAGTGTTAGATGTTAGAGTGTTGGATGTTAGAGTGTTAAATGTTAGGATTATGATACTAGTAAAAGTACGAAATAAACGATACAAAAACATAAGCGTAAATAACAAAGATAGAAACGGGGTTTGGGACACCCTCAACATACATGTTTAGTAAGGACCTCGGAAATGGGCTCGCAAATAGTGACGGGACTATGGAGTATCGAGGATGTACGTAAGTTATGGTGTGTGTGTGTGTTGTCGGTTTATCGAGGGACAAGGGACTCGGTTTTTTGTGTATAGGGCTTAGGGTTGCTAAGGCTTGTAGTGTAGAGAGTATAGATAGGTTAGAGTAGAAGCTTAGGGTAATTTTGCATTAGTTTTTCATCCATGAATGCAATGGGTTTGAAGGGGTATTTATAGGCTTTACCCCGTCCTAGGGTCACTCGACCGAGTGGCGCGGGTGCACTCGGTCGAGTGTCCTCGTGAATGTATCTGGACGGGTTCGAAGAGGCTCCACTCGATCGAGTGACCAATCCACTCGACCGAGTGGATCAATTAGGCCGGGCTATTTTGGGCGTGATTGCCCTTGATTTATGTTTAATTGATTATGTTTGATTTGGATTGATTTTGGCTGATTTTGTGAGCGATTTGGATAGATTTGTGAACCTGGTGCATGTTTCGGGAACGCACCCGGTCGCTCTTTGTGTCGGGTTTGTCTTGACCGGGTTTTGACCTGGTCGCTAAAAGACGGGAATTATTTTTGGTGCCGGTTTTGGCCCAAATTAGTCTCATTTTGCTCGGAACGACCCGCTGGGCCTGAATTTGAGGTCTGTTTTGTGAGATTATTACTCCGCTAAAAGTCCATGTCAGATATTATTGATTTCGGGCCCAAATCCGAGTATACTAAGTCACGTTTGCGTCCGATCATCATCGGGTGTTTGTCGGGAACTGCTATAGACACTAGCAGGCAAAATGCGGGTGTCTACAATTATTAAATCAAGAAGATTCGTTGTTTCGAAGGATTTTTGAAGGAAAATTTGGATCAATAAAGAGCTGGATTCAGAAAGGAGAATGGTACAAAGATAAAATCTCATCTACAAGCTGGAGAGACATTATGTGGGATAGTGAGATTATTGATAAAGGACTTTCTTGGAATCTTGGGTGTAGTTCTTCGGGCTACAAGACGACCCATAACATTAATATTTTCCAAGATAAATGGGTCCAAGGTTGTATCCCAGTACCTAAGACGGGTTTCGATAGTGTTCTCAATGATCACGGATTACCTTGGTCTTTAGATGATCACTCTTGAAATGCGCTTGTGTTGGAAAGGATTTTTAACTCTGATTGGTGTGATAGAATAAAAGCCATCTATATCCCCAACAGGAAAATATCAATTACACCGGTTTGGAGAAGGACTGTGGATGACCGCTACAATGTGAAAGGTAGGTATAGAGAGGGTATCACCACAAACGATAAATTCAAAGCTCAGAGGAATAGAGCGGAGAAAGGAATCAAGAGATTTCCAGACTTCCACAGGAAAAAGTTGATTTGGAGATTGCCAGGCCCCCAGATTTGGAAAACTTTTATCTGGAAAATCATTTCTTCGGCACAACCAACTGGAGAGGAGAGGAAAAGGAGGAATCTTTCGGGTCCATTTTACTGTGTCCTATGTGGTGATTCAATGACACATAATCAGGAAGATTATGATGAAGAGGATATGGAATCTTTGGAACATCTGTTCAGAGATTGTTCCATTTCTGCAAGAATATGGGCAAGTAGTTCCATTGGTATAAGAGTTGAAGCAGCTTTAGGAATTCCGCTTAAGGAATGGTTAATAGGATGGATTGTGTATCTCGAGAAATCAGATAAGTCATATATTAGCCTCCTTCACTTCCTTAATCTTCTTTATTCCATATGGCTCTTCCGGAATAGGGTCATTTTTAAGAAATGGAGCAATTCTACCATCGGTTTTTGAAAGAGGTATGAAGCATCCTGCAAGGAGCTGCAATTATTCCTCAAACAGACAGAGCATAAATCAACCACTATCTCTTCAGCAAATAAGAAAGGTGGAAAGACAGGAACTAGGGACAACGTGGTTTCTACTTCAGATAATGTAGAGACTTCGGACGAACCGTTTCAGCGCCTTCGCTCTTCAAAGGAATTTTGGGTAATCAAACAAACTGGGTCAACTAATGTTTGTTCTAGAACCATGTTGCAGGTTGATGCAGGGTGGTTACCAAATTTAAATGCTTCGGGAGGATGGACTTGGAATCACAATGACGGTAATGGTTGGGAGGAGGCTAATCAATCTTTCAAGGCGGAATCACCAATTCTTGCCAAAGGGATTGCTATCCTCCAGGCGATAAGATGGATCAGAGACAGAGAAATTAGACATGTTTGCATTATGTCTGACTGCCTTCCGTTGCTCTCTCAAATTGTTGGGATTGATCAACCAATGACCGAGTTATCAGGAATCATCGCCGACATTATCTAATGTTGTTGTTGTAGTCACGGAGAGATTCGATGGAGTTTGGGGGAAAAGAGGATTTTAATTAGAGAGAGTTAATCATAAGGGTTTGAATAGCTAAAGAGTACCTTTGTGCTATGAAAAGGCATTTATTATTGTTTTATTTTCTTGTGGCTCCGCAATGAACAATACTCAAAATGAAGCGGCATAGCTGCATAAGTGCATAACCGATCTTAAACATTCATTTATGAATTAACTCCAAGGTACATGAAACCGTTGTTCCAAAATGTTTACATATCCGAAATACCTTGAGACTACCCTGAGCGACTACTCGTAAACAGCCAGCCACCACACCCACACCCACAAAGGCTCGATACGTTGATCCCGCCACCCAACCAGCAAGCCACACGCCACACACTTCCATAAACTGCACCTCAAATCTCAAGTCTCAAGTCTCAAGTCTCAAGTGTCAAGTAAAGAAGCAACAAAATCATAAAATTGGTGTCCTATTATTTTCTATTTTCGGAATTATTTCCCTGAATTCGATTATATATCCATCCATTAATTCCTTTGTCTTTTTAATTATTAATTTCCAAATCTCAGCAATTCAATTTCCAACTTAATCCATCCTATCCCTTCTCAAATCAATCAATTTTAGGAGTAAATTGTAATTCAACTCCCATTCACGATTCACGAACCAATTTAAACCCCCAAAGCTTCCGACTTTCATCCTCAAATATGGTGGATCAGGAGGACGAAGATTTGCAGATGGCCTTGAGGATGAGTATGGATCACTCACCCTCGCCGGCTAGCAGTTCGCCGCCCGAACCTAAGCGGATTAAACCGCGTGAAGCCGCCGGACTGTCAGAGGAGTCCCCGGAGATGAAGAGCCGCCGGATGCAGCGGGAGCTGCTTGCTGCCGCCGCCGAAAGGAGGGCCTCCATGATGGCCAAGTCCCCGTCCCCGTCCCCGGCGACGGTGGGGGACAGGGAGAGTGCCAATGAGCCGTTGACGCCGGAGGAGGCCAATGAGCTCTTTTTAATGGTGTTTGGGGGGAGTGTTTCTAAGGAGATTCTTGCCCAGTGGACTAATCAGGGTATTAGGTACGCTCTTCCTGCTCCAACTCCCCTCAATCCCGATCAATTCTACTTAATTATCTTGCTTTGCTTCTTATATAATAATGTCTGCTTCTTTGTGTTTGTGTTTATCATCTTGTGATTTTGTCATTGGTGTTAGTTGACATTGGGGTAGGGATGTTCTACATTTGCAGGAGCCCTTGAGGTTAATGTTACGTCGTGTTTTTCTGAAACGGGCTGTTGTGCTCACAGCCATTGTTGTGGCAGCTAGAATCGTGTAAGGACTAAGGAGTTGATGTTTAGGCCTGTATAAACTAGAGAGGTTATTCGTCACTGGTTGACAAAGTAGATAAGTTTGAAAATAAGTGGGGAGTGGTAGAATATGACAGTAGAAGAGGGGATGTTCTGCTCTTTTGGTAACTAAGATGCTTTTAAGTCTAGAGATCGCTGACAAAAGATTCTGAAGGGTACTGAATCTTAGCTGATTAAAACCCTAGGCAACCAGTCTCCCTCGAATCTCTGCCAACCATGAGCTGATTTCCACGTATTTTGTTTTCTTATTACGGCGTATTGGAGTATAATTTTTTGTTTTAAAATATCAGAGTTATAGTGTCAAAAGTGTGTTTCATGTGCGTGTATCAGAGCGTGTCGTGGATTAGGCAGTTATTGAAAACAGTAAGATTGTCGTTTGAGGAAATAATCAGGCTTCCCAATTGAAACTTGTAAATGAGCTGTTTTTTTGGATCATCTACAAGGAAAATTCGCTTGTCTAGAAAACAGTGACTGAAGAAGAGAAACTAGTTAAGCAGCAAAGATATTGATGTACGTACTTAACATAATTTTTTTTTATGAAATAATGTTTGTACATGAGAAATGTGGCTGGGTTTTTACTTTTTTTTTTTATAGATTTTTTTTCTTCATAGGATAATTTATTTGAATTAGTGCTCGAGGGTAGCAATCAGGTTTCGAATAGGAGGTTGGTTATTTGTAATTATAACCACAATTGAACTCATAGCCAGCGCTGCTCTCATTCCAATTCATCCTCACATACTCTTAACTTTTTTCTTTTCAAATTTCATTTGGTGACTATTGTTTTGGAAGGATAGATTGGTTTCTGTATTTGTTTCTTCGTTAGTCTTACCTGTCTGATTTGGAATCTTACTATAGGTTTAGCTCTGACCCAGAGACATCTATGGGACTGGTGCAGCACGAAGGCGGTCCTTGTGGTGTGCTAGCAGCCATACAAGTATGTGTCGATCCTTGATCATTCCTATATTGGTTTTAAGTGAATTAACACCTCGATCATGGGTACCCTCCACGGAGTTTTGTAAAGTAGTGAACTTTGATTAATTTATTAGCTTTCTGTATAATATTCAGTCAGAGTTTTTTTTCTTTATCAAATTATGATTTATGATACATGGGCTTAAAACCTGAAGTCAACTCACTCAAATATCCTGTTGATTTTAGATTGACTGATTTATCCGGTCATTTGTTTCTACTATCTTGAATGCACCACTCTAAAATCTCTGGACTTTGATGATATGTGAACTCTCAAACTGGGACTGGGGAGGTTGCTTGTTTTTCACTTGTTGCATGAAGTAATATAGTGATACGTGCTCCCATAGTTGTCTCTACTCGAATCTTGAGGTTTCCTACTACAGCCTTTTTTCTTGATATGCTAAATTTAATGCTAAAAAGGCATTCTTTAATGAAGTTATTGAATCCCTATTTCATTCCCTTAATTCTTGATATTATACTTCATATTGGTGTTTGTTTGTTTTATGGAGTATTGAAATGAGAAAATTGTATAATCCAGCTCGTAGTATTCAGTATTTCAGTGTAAGCAACACTTCTGTATAGATTAGAAGAAGATTTAGAAATCAATAATATTTACTTCTGTAGACCGTAGGCATCTCTCTTCGTATCTTAAAGTTTCCTTACTACACCCCTTTTCCTTGATATGCTATATTCAATGCTAAAAGGCATTCTTAAATGGAAGACATTGTTGCCCTATTCCATTCCATCGATTCTTGAAATTATATAGCCGTTTCTTTGATTGGAGGAAACTGGAATCTGGACAGCAGGCTCATAGAAATATCATCTGTTTTTTTCTTCAGTTATTTGAAGGTCGCAAATTATCAACTGCATTACCCACATTAACTATATGTTGGTGGAAATAGGTAGCAGTATCATTACCACATCAAAACCTATCTCACATTCTAAGAGAAAGCTGAAGGGGATACCATTGAGCGATTGGACTCCAACTTTATTGAGAAAATGGGAAAATATGAAATGCATAGATATATTGAATTGTGTGACTGCCACTCGAGGTGTGTTAATGCGCAAGAATGGCTCTCAACAAGGAAGTAAAGAGTCTGATACAAAAATCAAACTAAGATGAAGTTCAAGTCATTCAGGTTTTTACCCTCTTGTAGTCGAGCTACCTTTTGGAAATCCCGAAACCGAAATCAACAAAGGTCCATTGCTTGCAATAGATAAATGCAGAGTAGTATCATATTAGAAGGCCTCAGTTTCGTCAACACTAGACATTTGGAGTTGCCGTTTCATCTAGCTTGTTACAATAAGAAAAAAAATGAGTTCTAACAGTCTAACTGCCACAAGCCAACAAATACAAGTGAAAACACCCCTTCATTTCTCTTCTACCAAAATTGTCATATATTTGTACCCATAAAAGAACTGATAGCTCATTAGGTCTCCAGAGATAACTCGGCCTGAGTTTTGGGTAATAGCCAACTGAGTGTGACCTCACTTTTAATTGGGATATACCACTGCAGTCCCACACCCATGATTTCTTTTAGAGTTTCACACAAGCTGGTAGCTTAGATCGGAGCTCATAAAACATTTATCATCATCCAAGCAATAGACGTTCAACCCTAGAAAAGAAATCTAACAAAATTCAATTATATAGAATTGAATTACTAGCACGAAAGCTCCTGCAAGGACCGTATACATACTTGATGGATGATCTAAAGTTTTTCAATCAAATATCTCAGATTTCAAAATTTAACCTAGACATTAGACATAACATTCTACTCCATATGTTTTTATTTAGGCTTGAGGCAGTGCCATTTTTTTTCTGGGGATAATGTCTATTCAGTTTAACCCTTTGCTATACTATATACCTGATGGTCCTCTTTGTGCTGCACAATATACTCAAAATACAAAAAATAAGGGGTTAAGACATAATTGAACCTAATGATTAAACATTTTTGTTTCATTGTAATAGCTTTGTAGGTGGCTAGTGAGGGATATTTATGAACTATTAGCAAAAAAATTAATAATGAAATTCTAGCTCTTGAATGTTAAAAAATACTCCGTTGATAAAATGTTGTGTAAGGTAATTGTGAAACAGTGAATAGTGATAAATTGAAGGTATTCCAGTGACCGAGAGAGTATGTGCTATGACACAATTAATGTAAGCGACACTCACATACTATTAGTCGGCTAGTCGCCTAAAGAATTGCACAGTAGTTTCTTTTGCAACCTTGAATTTTATTTGTTTTTATATGTATATATGGAAATCTTCAATATTATCTCCCTACTATGTTCTTTGTTCAAATGTTGGTGTAATGTGTTAGAGATGCTGTCAAGTTAGGGTCTCATTTCCACGTCAGTCGTATTTTCTTGTCATACTTTGTCCTAGGCTTTTCAGATGTTGTGCAATACTTAACTCTTAATACAAGAGCATTGGAGGCATACAGTTTGATGGAGTTAACTTGATGAAGTTAGGCCCCGTTCTTTTGAGTTTATTTTCGGCTCACTTAACTCAACTTCAGTTCAGCCTCATTAGCTTCTTTGTGTAGTTAAACCCACTTAAATCCGCTTCTGTTCTATTGAACCCACTTCAGCCAAATAGAACGAGGTCATTTAGCTTGATGTTTGCCATAAACATCAGTTTGCTTTGCAAGTTTACAAGTAGCGTTACTCCTGCTAGGTTCTCGACCTCTAGCTATTCTTGGTTTGTTGCTTCAATCCTTGGAATTATTGTTGGTTGATGGTCAATAGAAGCGTCGGACTAAGATATGAAAATATTTGTCAGTAAGATTTCCAGCGGGGACTCCATATTGGTGTGTGATTAGGGAGATTGGGGTACCAATGTGGCAATGTATCATCACCTTCAACATGACCTCAGTGCTCTCAAGAAGCTCTTGCACTAAGTCAGAGAGAGATGGTGGAGGGTTGGGTGGATCCCTTGCAATGATTAGATAAATTGGTTCTCATTGACTCTTAAATTAAGACAAAAACATGTTATCCCAAGTTAAATGGATCATTGGTTTTTACTGTGTTAATGGGAATCTAGTCAGTAATTTATATATAAAAAAGTCCTTATCATATCTCTGTTGGAACTTGAGAGCTTGGATGAACTGATCAATTGTTCTGTTACTTAACCCTCTGTACTAGATACAGTAACTATGAAATCATCAAGGGAATCTTTCTTCTGTCATGTAATTTTATATTCTATTTCAGTAATGCTTAAATTACAAAATATAGTAAGTTATGCTATTCTGTGGATCTTCCTGCTCCGCCGTCATAAGTCAGGCGCACAAGTACTTGTGTTATAGAGTATGTCCATGCGTATAAATATATTGAACGTTTTTCCTTTTGAGCGGTTCTATTCCAAAAAAAAAAAACCTTTTGTAAAAAAGCTAGCTTGAAATGCCATTTCCACTTTTCCTTTTCACGAAACTATGTCTCATATGCATGTTTAGAGAATTGAGATTAATGAAATAGTTTTATACACCGTTCACTAACATTTGGTAACTTCATGTTTGTACTAGTCACTGGTTAATGTGTGATTTGGGCGTATAAATGATTGGTAATTGAATGCTTTTGATTTATCTATCTGATAATCTGATGTTGTTGCACAAATGTACCAAAAGGACAAAGGATTTCTTTATCCCAAATCAAATGATGTGGTGCTGCTTCTTTTAACAAAATGTTCCTAAACTGTTTGCCTACTTTGTCTTTTGATCGAGCTCCAAATTATTAGGAATGTCTTAACACAACACGTGTCTGACATGCGACATGGCCCCCAAGTTAAGTGTCGGAGTAACTTAGATTCCAAGTTATATGGGATGTGTAATTTATGTGTAGGTGACTAGTGCTCATATGTGTTCCTAATGTGCCATACGATGGGTTCTTTTATGGCTATGATATCCGGTATCAAGATCACCTAGAAAAAGGCTACATTCACATTTTTATAAAAAGATGTTAAAAGCTGAAATTCTAACTGGCTTTTAGGCTTTATGCAATGCTTTCCTTTTGAATTTTGCAGGGGTTCGTCCTCAAATATCTCTTGTTTCTCCCAGAAGATTCAAATAACAGCACACTCAAAACACCGCAAAGATCTTGGCATCTTGAATCAATGACACCTGAAAAATTTGCGTCGTTACCTGAATCAAGGAGAAAAAGGTAGTTCCAGTCGTGTTCTGTAATTCTCTTCTCATTCAACTTTACTTGTCTTATTTTGTGAGAGGTTTTTTTTATAACAACATAACTATTGTAATGCCATATTATATAGTACAAGTAGTATGTATTTTTTTCATTATTAAGGCGTTCATGGTCAAATTCTTAAACATTGAGCTCGAGTAGTAGAATGAGAAGAATGTTGTGAAACATACTCCGTAGTAAATTAGCGAGTACATAGAGGCTACGAAGACATTAATATGCCACTTTTGACTTTCATGTAATACTGAAGACATGGTTGTTGTCTTTGGTGCTTGTTTCTTACTTGGATTTTGTAATGTAATTATTCTATCTGATTTACGTTACTCTCACAATGTGGGTGTAAGTGTGTAACATGCCTTCTTTCAGTTGTGTAGTCACAAATCACAGTGAAATGTATCTTACAGGGCTCTCGTCAGAGGTATGGCAGATATATTATTTCGTTGTGGAAGTAATAAAAAGGTGGTGATTGCAACTCTTAACGTTTTGGAGAGTAATGGATTAAGTGACAATGAAGTTCCAAAAGATGAGGTAAATTGGATAGTGTAGTGCTTTGATACTATTAGCATAGTTGTTCTAGCTCTTAAGGGAAACACACTTTTTATCTTATATCAACCTGTGCTGAAATCTTTTTACCCCCCACAGCTCATTCTACAAGCTTTAGAAGGCTTCTCAATGGAGTCTGCATCAGATATGCAGAAATCATTGAGAGTAAGTACGTACACGTCACCCACAAGCGCAATTCAGAGGCTGGAGGCACTAATTCCTATCTTTGAGAGCCGAATGGGAGCAATGTTATTCCTTATCTCAGCATTGCTTTCTCGAGGACTGGTATGTCAGTTGATACTTTGTGTTTGTGCTGGTGATTCTAATAGAATTGTATAGCTGCAATGTAAAGAAAAAACTTGTTTTCCTGCATTGAATTTTTTTCCAAAGATCTGGTTTGTCTATTCATTTTCTTCAGCTTGCAAATGTGCTGATTTCAACGTGGGGGTGGAAAGGGATTTTTTTTTTAATAACAAAGCAGTAAAAAAAAACAAGGGTCATCCTGCTCTAAAACTACTTGCTGCACTGCCCTACCCTATATTTCACTTGGGTTTTCTTATCAACGTGCCTTCATTTTGTGTGAACGTCATCTGATCCATGCTTTACAATCAATACATGTGGTATACGCTTGTTTACGTATGCTGTTACTCATTTATTGAGTTTGCTCTACCTTTTATTGTACAGTAGTTTACTAAGGTCTAATGAAACTTCTGGTTGCACTGTGTCTGAGATTCTAACTCTGGCATTCTTGCTTCTTAAGAATACTCCTGAGTCATGTGTATGCTTTTCCAGGTTTCCGTTCAAGCTGACAGGGATGATCCAAGCTTACCATTAGTAACCGCCCCTTTTGGTCACGCCTCTCAGGTGTCTTTCATCTTGCTTTCTAAGTACAGTCATGCATGGGTGGATCCACATTATAATTCATGGGGATCTCGGTTGAAAGCTAAACTTTTTTTTTATATAATAAAGAATTGAAATCTCAGCGTTTGCAGATTCTATTTTGAAACAAATTAATTGGATACCGGAAGCAAAACTTTTTTTGGTATCATGTCGACTTTGGAGTCTCTCTTATATATTATGTTATCACTCAGGAAATTGTAAACCTATTGCTGAGTGGCGAGGCTGTTGCTAATGTTTTTGATGAGAAAATAGACTTGGGCGGTGGCATGTTCTTGAAAGGCGTATCCTCAAACGTTGAAATAGGGTTCCTAACTCTTCTAGAATCCCTCAACTTTTGTAAAGTTGGTCAACATTTGAAATGCCCAAAATGGCCGTTGTGGGTGGTCGGGAGCGAGTCTCATTACACCATCCTCTTTGCTTTCGATCCTTCCGTTCAGGAAGAGAATGAAATGGAAGAGAGGGAATCTAAAATCAGAAGGGCGTTTGATGCACAAGACCAAAGTGGAGGCGGCGGCTTCATAAGTGTTGAAGGTTTGCATCAAGTCCTCAAAGAAACAAACATAAATCTTCCTCAAGACAAGCTTGACCATCTTCGGAACGCTGGCTTTGTGGTTTGGACCGAGTTTTGGCAAATTCTTTTGGACCTGGACAAACATTTGGGAGGTTTTAAGGATGCTTCAGGGTTGATGGGGAGGAAGGTGTTTGAGCTTTACCATTTCAACGGGATAGCTAAATCTGTCCCGAATGGCAACCAAGGTGAAATTCCCATGCAAAGACCGCGGTTGACCAAGCTAAGGGTCTCAGTCCCACCTCGGTGGACACCCGAGGAGTATATGGCTGAGGTGGCTGCCACATCAGCTTCTAGCGGGAGTGACGGTACCAAACCTGCCGCACCAGAGCCTCCTCAACATGCTCCGTTAGTAGATTGCATTAGAACACGATGGGCTCGTGCTACTTGTAATTGGATCGGGGACCCACCAAGTATTGTGTGACCGTAAGTAAAGCTTGATCGACATTGTAGGCTCTTGGATGGCTCCCCATGGTCGTAGCCCCGTGGTACATATAGACACCGAATTTTGGTGGATTGTTGTATTATTTTTTTTTTGTTGGGGATTGTTGTAACTATATCGCATTTGAATTTGATTTTACGATTTGTCAAAGATTACTAGGATGAGCTTGAATATTGCCGGCTAATACATACTCCACTCCTGCATACACTTGTTGAGTTTCATTGATGACAAAATTTGGGTTCAGGATCAGGAAGCCCATTCAGTGTCATACCATCTCAGTAAGAGAAGGTGGTAGTAGCAACTAGCAAGAAGCCTTAGTTTCATTCTTCTGCAACTAAATTACGGTTCATAAAACCCGTCTCAAACTGTTTTGCAGTTGGCCTAATTTTTTTTCGCTTGCCAAACCTGCATATATCATACACTCATACCATAATGTTCCCCGATAATCATATCGTGATCTACTAGATTGGAAAGCTACAGTATGACTTTTGAAGCACATAAAATCTTTGATCGCTTCTGACAGTGACAGCAGCCGGCTAAGGGTGGTGGTAGTAAGCCGGGGAGCAGAATGGTGGATGGGTGATGATATTATCAATGTGCGTCGTAAAAACTTGTTTTGTTTGCCATGAACCCAAGGCTGGGGGTTCGATTTTCATCCAGGTCTCGAAAAGCCGATCATCATCAGGTCTGGAAATGAATAAGATATGATATGATGAGGAGGAATAGGCATATAGAGTAGAGTATAGGGTAGTACGTGGAATAGTAGAAGTTGATTCGTTTGCACATAAAAACAGGGAGGTGGATGCCAAAGACGCACAATTCTTTACTCGTACGGCCTTGACTATACCATTACCATGCAAATGCAATCTCCTCCTCATCAATTTATAATATACTCTTATGATGATTATTCTACCGACTCCCTTGCTCTTCTTGTGCAGCTGCTATTTGATGACAATGGTTTTCAATGCTATAAAATACGCAAATTGTCGGAAAAATGGATTTACTTGAATTTGTTTGCACATAAAATATACTCCTACACCTAACATGATTCTCGTATGTATACGCTGATTTAACATTGGTTTTCGGTGCTCTTGTTTTTGTCCCTATTAGGCTATTATATCGCATCTAATCTTCCTTGTGACCGATTATCCATCGTATTGTTTTAATCGATCAAATATTATTGAGTTAACTAGATATGATAAGGCTCCAAGGAAAATAAATTGTTTTTGTGTTTCTTCGGAGTATCAGGGTGGAAATACTGAATTAAAAATTTTAAAGCACCGATTTGTATCTTGTTCGGTACCGACTTGATCCAGACAAGCGGGTGGGCCGGTTTGGTCTGACCCATTTTTCCGATCCACTGCTCAGCGAGAGGGTAGGGTTATGATGGGGTTTGTACACTTGTACTAAAATGGGTTCGTAATTATTGGATGGTAATGGAGCCTGTTTATCCAACGTAAAGTGTCGAGTGTACCAGCTTCTAGCTCAAGGAAGAATAAGAGGGGAGGGAATAGAGAAGGGCACGGAAACCAAGGATACACACACAATATAGAACATGTGAGTGAGAGAAAGAGAGACAAGAGAGACAAGAGAAGAGAAGAGAGGAGAGGGGGTTGGAATTGAAGTGAAAGAAATTGAAATTTACAGGGAGCCTATCAAACTACACACTATAGAGTATAGCCTCCATCCTTTTCGAAGTGGACACAAATGTGGGTCAGGTCAAACTTCACCACCACACTGCTTTCCAATAATATTAACCCAAATTTTTTGATGAATATATCAGTCGTAAGTTTATAACGAGTTAAGAATTATTCATATGGATAGTTAAAATAAAAACAAAATAGGAGTATCTAGAAATGACAATATGTTTTATTTGATTTATCTACATAGATAATATTTGACCCGTCACAAGCTTGTAACGAATACGACCAGTCATAGGGAAGACTTGATGATGTACTTCCTCCGAGTTTCTATCATTGGCACGTATTACTTTTTGGGTTGAATTTGATCTTTTATCCACTTTCCATTTTAGACCATAAATATGTAGTTCACATTAACCCATTCATTTATCTCTTTTCATCTTTCTTTTTTTATTCCCATTTTTTATTCCTTATTTTTCACCCTAAAACAAATGGATCAATTATAAAAATTCGGTGGGAGTAATTTTAATATTAATCGACTCCAGCTTATACCCTGGTTTCCTTTCTTTTCTTTGCAGATTTCGGTGAATATGACAGGATATCTCACCTCTATTAACCCGAAAAAAACACACACCCTGTCTCTCTCTATCCCCCCTCGTTGTTGATTTATTCTTCTTTTAATTAACCTCAGATTCCATTCTAATCTTTCTTGTACGTACCTTACTCCCTGTTTTCGGCCCCATTTTATAATAAATTAATAATCTAATCTAATCTAATCTAGTACGAGTAACAATATGCTTGCTTCTTAGCATTAGCCAAGGGTTTGCAAACTAACCCATTTCCTCATTAATAATTGTATATTCTCGTGTAAGTAAAATTACATTACATATCTTAAGGACATGGTCTTAGTCATGAGTAAAGTTCCTTTTCATTACCTCTTTCTTTTCATTATCTTCTACTCCCTCCGTTCCAATGAATTGTTTGCCTATTCCATATTGGGGCGTCTCAATGAATTGTTTGCCTTTCTATTTTAGGAATGCTTTTTATATGTAATTTGATCATTGGCTCCACATGTCACCTTCTAATTGGATCTCTTGCCCTTGGTGCCAAAAACAAAGGCAAACAATTCATTGGAACGGAGGGAGTATTATTTTTGGATGGTTTAGATTTGTTTCAAAATGATTCAATAGTGATCAGTTTTGATGAGGTGGAGTATAATTAATGATATTATATTGTTGTATTAGAGACAATGGAGAGAAAAAGTGACGGAGATGATACATTTCCCTTGGTCACACCATTATGGACTATATCTGTCCCAAATTAACCAAATTTTATCTATTTTTAGCTACTTAAAGCTACCCAAGCTAAGGCGTCTGCCTAGCTACCTCCACGGCCTCCACCCAATGCACCACCACCCACCTCACCTGCGTTCCTCAGTATGGATCTTCTATCTTACTTTTATGTCGTATTCTATATGTCAGAATGTGTATTAAATAACACACTAAATGTGACACAAAAGTGAAATATAAGGTCTTTCTATTCGTTTCTACCCAAGTGGGATTAGGCCAGGGTTGCCGGGTTGGTTTCTCCTAGTCAAACCCCAACCGCCCAAAACCTTTTTAACAAATGATCTAATCACTCGCCAAACACATAACTCGACCGTGTTAGGGTCTACCTTGATTTTTATCACTTATAATTACATAAATTAAAGATTTATGAAGTAGTATTTAGGGATCATTCGATTGTATATCACGATGTGCTTATGAAATAAAAATAATACGACATATTATTTTATTTCACTTTGAATTTTGAGATACCGAATTTTGATAACATCAAGGTCGTCTATGCAGTCACACTCATTTGAAAATGAGCAAATGCTAACAAGAATAAACTAATTAGAACAAGTTCAATGAATTATCTTAATCACTTACTTGTAAATATGAAAAATTGTAATCTAGTAGCTTAACAAACTACTGGCTTAAATACCCAAAAAAAAATCGTTTATTGACACGTGAGTCCATTTAATATACTTCTAGAAGATTATATTGAAAAACAACGAGTGAGTGAAAGTGGAATGAAATAGTCTAAGATAAAATAAACCTCATAGAATAAAAAATAGGGTTATTTCATGAGAATAATATCAACTATGGTGTGCTTCTTAAATTAATCCAAACTATACGTAATCTCATTTTAATACGAACTATGCCTTCATTAACCTCATTTTGCTATGGGTGACCGGCTACCTGTTGAACCTCCCTTATTCAACTCTTTTTCATTTGAATTACATTTCGTGTTCATTTTCGGTCATTGATAAGAAAAATTAAATTTTCCGAAAATTTATCTTCCATTTCATTTTCAATTAGTCTTATAGAAACTATGAAAAAAAAAATTTTTATTGTAATTTTGATTTTCACGATGACTGCAACGGACCTAATAAAACTCTAGAAAGTTACAACAAGTCGTTGTGACCGGTAATAGCAAGTCATAATTTCATACGTAGCAAAGTGAGATTAATGAATGCGTAGTTCATATTAAAATGAGATTACGTATAATTTGTATTATTTTAAGAAGTACACGCATAATTGATATTATTCCTATGAAATAACCCAAAAAAATAAAGACTTGATATTTAACTTAAAAATACGATGATTATATGATAAAAATCTTATTAAAAAAAGAGTATAAAGTTTGAATTGATTGGATGAGTGATACCATGATACTCCCCAATCAGAGTACTCCATAATAGGAGTATGTGTTTCACGTTGATGATTTTGGACGAAGTAGGTTAGATTACAATGAACTGAATGGAATGGAAGTGGAATGGAATAGTCGAGATAAAATAAACCTCATAGAACGATGTATTGAAATGACCTAATTCTTGATTTTTCAAAAAAGAGGACCTAAAGCAAGATTTGTGTTTAAAAATGCTAGTAAAAATTGTGAAAAGGTTGAGCATGGCCATGAGGTCTGTAGACAGATAGATATTCCCTCTATCTCGTCAATAATTCACACTTTTCTTATTGGTGGATAAGTTAATAGTTCACATTTTTCATTATTGTTAAGTTTTCCACTCCACCTTTTGCTGTTTACTTCATAATAAATTAACAATAAATCATCTCTTATTAACTTTATCACATTAATCTTTATGTATAAAGTAAATGTAAAACCGTATCAGGACGGAGGGATTCGATAGATGGAGGGGCCACTTACTAATTTCATACTACTTCACTACTCACTTTTATCAATCTATCTGTGTACGAGTAATATGTATCATCATCATCGTCATCTCATATATATTCTCATCCCTATATAAAAAGGCTTCAACCTTTTACCATCCAACCCCAGCCCCAACCCCAACCTAAATAAATATAATAAAATTACACATTCCATGAACAACAACATAGCCGCAGCAGCAGCAGCAGCAACAACAACAGTATTAATGGAGATTAAAGAAGACGGTTTCTTAGAGGAGTTAGTAGGTCTACGCAGAGACAACTCTTCCTCATGGCTCACCACCACCACCGCCAACAACGACTCCGTCTCCACGGACGAACTCAACGGGTTCTTCTCCGCCGCCGCTTCAACCCCCAGCTGGTCGGCCCCTGGGTTCGGCGGGGGCCAGTCCTCCTACGACTCCTTCTCCTCCACCCTAGACTGCTCCTTCTACCCACTTTCCGACCCCTTTGCCGGACCCGAAAGCGACTACTCCGTCTCCATGCTCGACATTCCCACCCCATTCAACACCACTACTACTGCTGCTGCTGCTGCTACTGGGTTGTGCAACATTACTGAGACGACTAATAATAGTACAACAACATGTAGTAGTCCTAATAATAATAATAGGGGTACTGGAAAGATTAGTGGTAAGGTGAAGAAGGTGCAAGGGCAGCCTTCTAAAAACCTAATGGCTGAACGACGGCGTAGGAAACGCTTGAATGATCGCCTCGCCATGCTTAGATCCGTCGTCCCCAAGATCACTAAGGTACTCTCCCCGTACCTCTCTTCTCCGTTATACAGTATGATATGTGACAAGTATTTTATTAAAATGTCCAAATATTAATATTAACTCACTCATGAGCCCTTAGATCAGGGGTTATTTAGTTTAGTTAAAGACCTCAAGTTTCTGCCATGGTAGTCTTAAAACTCACATGAGATTAAGAGAGAACTTGAGGATCGAATCCAAGTCTAAATTAAACCAAATGATTTACAGGAAGATAGAGACAGAGACAGGAGTAGAATGTGTAGAGACTAATGAAGTACGGAGTATAGGGAGTAAGTGTCCAATTAGTAGCTTAATTAGTACAGTAGTCAGTAGGTACTGTAAATTGTAATGGTGACCCGTGAGTTTTGTGGTGAAAGATCAATAATGTGAGTTGGAAGTATTGTCTGTAATTGGGGCAAGTACGACTATGACACACTTTTTTAGGGATAAATCAGTGTGAGCTATATATGGTAAGACCATCCCCATCCAAAGGTCACTCTAATGGAGGTCATCCTTCTTTTAATGTTTTAATCAATTTTTTGACTCTCACTCATCTAATATACTCTCATTCAGAAAATCATGACCTAGGTCATCAATCCAATCAATTTCTACTTTAAAGTACATCAAAGTATATTTTCTACTTGAAAGTAGGTACAAGTGGTGGAGGTCATGAGGCAATGTTGAGGGTCATCACATGACACTCAATGGAACAAAGTCATCCTAATTATATAGAAGGTCAATTGCTAATCAATAATTAGCATGACCCTCAACCTTCATGACCTAGGTCATCCCCTTGAATGGGGATGGTCTAAATACAAGCATGACCCAGCCACCACCAATATACTTGCTACACTACACATGATTTTACATTTGTTATATGCTCTCTCATCTTACACAAAAGATACAGTATATAGCGTAACCATTCCATTTACAGGGAGAAAAAAATATTCGAATCTGAGACCTGTTATTCATAACGGTATAGGTCTTAAGTCTTAACCATTAGGCTCAACATCTTATAGTATCACTAATAATATACAGAGTATTTTCCTAATTATTACGGTATTTTGATCTCGACAATATCTCCAAAAGCAAATAGAGTATATATTATAGGACAGGTTTACCATTTCCTAACCGTTGGACTTGATAAACCGGTTACTACATCAGTCTCATTTGGGTTAACCCAGTCTTGATTTATCAAGTCAACTTATCGGATATTGTTCCCTGGTGTCGGGTGAGGATTGAAACGGATCTATCAATTTGTCTGGGAATTGACCAAGAGTTTTCATGGAAAAACACATTAATTGATTACGTTTTCATGAGAGACCACAGATTGATTGTGGTTTTATGACATCTGGGTCTATAATCGAGTTAACGGCATCTTAGGGGTTAAACGAGTGAGTCTTTTAAGAGATCGTCGTTAGTGGAAGACATAATATTAAAAAGAGAAAAGAAATTACAGTAAAATTTATCTTCATTAGGTTCTTTTGTTTAAACAAGTGCGTACTTAGTCGCAACTCGCACGTGAGGATCAAATCTACAACCTCTTCATTGAGATAAAGATACTTACCACTGGAGCTAAATCTTCTTCTCAGTGACATTAATAAGAAAGACCCTTCTACTTTCTCATCTTTTTCAATAGTTATCTATGTTTGAAATCTCTCACATAAAAAAAAAATACTCGTAACTAATTGATGAAAAAGATGAAGGAGTAATATTTTGTGTAAGCCACACTGAAGCCTTAAGGGGCAAATAGAAGTCTAGTGTCTCGATTTTACGGTGAAGTAAAAACAGGTACGGAGTAAAAAAGTTGGAGTCTACAATTAATAAAAGAATGGAGTTGCGTTGTCGGCTTCGTGTTCAGGTCATACATGAACATGTAATAACGAACCCTTCAATCAAAATCTAACTTAAATGAATCTCATGTCACACGTAAATTCTCATAAAACCTCAATTTAGGGTCTAAACCCAAAAATTTTGGGTTAGGTTTGGATCATATTTTCATATTAATATATCATGTCAATGATTAGAATGTACAAGTATAAAATATATTTATGTGAGTTGTTTGGGTACTCCTTAGAGCCAGTTGAGATCCTCCGTCCCACTTTTATGTCTCATCTCATGTCCCATAATCTTTATCATGTGACAGCTCATCTCTTAATTGATCAAAATAGTGATTAATTATGTGATAGTGATTACGTGTCAATAAGATAAATGATGAGACATGAGATGAGACACGTAATGGGACAGAGGATCTGCACTGCCTTAGAGCACCTCCAACTCCTCAGCTCATGGTTGATGATAGCTCATCTTGGCATTCTAACAATGATGAGTGCTCATCAGGGACGGACCCAGGAATTCTATATACCTGGGGCTATTTTTGAACGGCTTTGTCGAAGCGGTAGTGTACATTCCATTACATTCTAATGCTTGATAAGTCGATAACAACACATATTTGTATGCCATATTATTCAAAATATATTATTTTACATTTTTACGTATCACTTTCATGATATTTTAGATAAAATGTGATAAATAATACTCCAATGTGTTACTATAATCTTATCAAAATATTCTACTCCCTCCGTCTCGATCATTGCTTTGCCTATTTCATTTTAGGGTGTCTCAGTCATTTGTTTGTACATTTTTCTATTTTAGAAAAATATTTTGTGTGATTTGATCCTCCACCAACATTTAGCTCAACATGTCACTCAATCATTGGACCTCTCCCTCCTCGATCTTTGTGCCAAACAAATGATCGGGATGGAAGGAGTAATTATTAGCGAAATACCACTTCATTCGACACAATTTTGTCAAAAGCATTCTCAGTGACGGAAACATCTTTTATAATTTGATTATAAACGGTCAAGTGGTCAAATAGTATTAAGGAGACAAAAATTAAATACTCATTAGTTATTTGGGACTAGTAAAAAGGTTTATCACATCTATCTAAGTTGTTTGAGATGAGAATATCCGTCACAAATATGTGATGGATCAAATAATATTCACTTGGGTAGATAAAGAGAAACCCGTACTTTTCTTAGACTTGTATTTTCTAATCAAGTGATAGTATTTGATCCTCTTCATTTTTTAACGGATAGAACAAGCTACTTACTCAAAAAAAATACCAGTAATATGTAGTGGCTAGTGCTATTGCAATTAGCAAAAATTGACGGAAGTGGGATTCGACCTCCAGTCTGTAGCGTAGGAAACAAGAGCTCTAACACTGAGACACTTGCATCATTTAAACACTTCACTATCACTAAAATGTACTATAAGTATTTTTTTCCTCAGAAAACTACTCGCCCGAGTAGCCCGGGCCTGGGTCCGCCCCTGGTGCTCATCAACATGTTGATAAGCGGAGTGATGATCAACATGTTGACGAGGAAAGAGCTGAGTTGTCGTTTGCTTGGTACACTAAAATGATTTTTTTTTCCTTTTTTTTTTGCTTAAAACGACAATGGAGCTTAGTAGTGTTGTGTGTTTGCACTATTTGAGTGTGCACACCAATTTGAGTTGGTTTATTTTCACACTATTCTTAACTATTTACGATTTACTTTTTTTTTTTTTTTTTTAAATGTAAGTATCTAGATTCTAAATTATTTTCTCTTTAAATAGAGTCTAATATCGAGTCACACTACTTCTTCCTCTCTCTATTTTATTTTGTTAATCACATTAAGTAAAAAACAAAATTAAACCTATTTCTTTATAATATTAGTTATGAATAACTATAATTATAATAATCCGAGTAATAATAATAGTAGTAGTGATAATAATCTCGAACAACAAATGTTAAAAGTTCTTCGAAAAATAAGAGACGAAAGTTTTATGGTTCCTCAAACAAATATCGGTAACTCCGGCAGTTATCATAACTCACAATATAACCCAAATAATTATCAAACCCGACCTAATTATGCATGTTATGACCAAAATAATTATCAAAACCCTCAATATAATTCTCAATATCCGCAAAATTTTCATCATTCCCAACAATTTGACAATAACTATGACAATTATTCTGATACTTATCCTCGTTACAGTTTGCAAGTTCTGTCAAATAATCGTTCAACTGAATATTGTCTTTCGTACTTATATTTTTAAATAAGTTGTTGTGTTTTAATAAAAAGTCTGAGACAACAGCCGAGTATGAAATTTGAAACCCGAGTCGAACTATCAAATTAAATAATACGTACTCGGTTTTAATTTGTTAATCAAATTAGTTAACAAATTATTTTCATAATTAATAAAAAAAAGTGTACAATGGTGGAGTATTAAAAAGTAAGAGAGATAAATGATGAGAGAGAGTAAGATGATGATGAAGAGATGAGTATGGATGGAGGAATTTTTTTTTATTGTGAAGTGGATGAGTGAGAAAGAGGAGAGATGGAAGGATGATGAGTGAATGAAGAGCATGGTTGGAGAGTGAATGAAGAGCATGGTTGGAGATAGAGTGAATGAAGAGCATGGTTGGAGATGGTCTTAGGGGCAAAATATCATCCTTTCTCTTTCCTATACATCATGGAGGAACTATAAAGTTTTTCTACTAAATCATACGGAGTAAAATTTGTTCGTAATTTTAAGAATTAAGTTCTAAAATAAGAACTTGGTTTGTATGCATGGAGAAATGTGATGGTCAATAATAAATTGATCATAACGTAGAATAATGAGGAGGGTCGTTAAACTTTCACCATTTCCTAAAAAAAAAAAAAATTCTATCATAGATTAAGGTTCTTAAATATTGGGAAAGAAAAAAATATACACCCTTCATTCAAATTCAAACTAAACATTTCTCTTTTGCACAATTGTCGAGGCGCGTTTTGCACCATCGATATCTTTCATTTTACATTAGCAAAAATTATAAAAATTTGATATTCTTGACATATTCGTAAAGATGAATCAAACAAGATCTCACATTACTATATTTTGTCTTATAGATTGTCGAGAATATCGAAAATTCTCTTTAGTTGTAAATAGTGTCAAAAAAAAGAAATGTGTAGTTTGAATTTGAATGGAGGGAGTAACAGGTAAGGTTATTGCTCTAAGTTGTTAAGTTTGTGCTTAATACCATAATTTCTCTTTCTTTTCTAAGGTAAGAAGTCTAGATGAAAGTTACTCCGTATACTTTACCTGATTCTATTCTCATTTTTGTGCTCAACTAGATTTGGTAAGGCTAGTCAAAGGGAAAAAGAGCAATTCCTAAACCAAAACGACTTTTAGGGTTCGCTTGGATTGGGAGTAAAAATGTACCGGGGTAATAGAACTAAAATAAATTAGAAAATGACGGAGGGTAATAATGATGCTAAGCAGAAATAGAGAAAATGAGGATAACGGAGGGAAAACATTACTCCCTCCCCCTTGAGTCATTACTTCTCAATGGGTAATTGTCCTTCCCTCTTATCTACTTTACACCATAAAATGCCACAAACAAGCATTAATCTCCTTCATTTCTAGTTCATTTTAGCTCTATTATCTCGATACATTACCTTCATTCCAACCGAACCCTAAGAGTAATAAATTAAGGGGGTGTTTGGTTCGAAGTATTGGAATGGAGTGTGATTCCATGAAGGGTTGGAGTTAGATATTCATAATTGTTTACGGTTGTTTGATTCGAGAGTGAAATGGATTGTGTTTGTATTAAGGTGGGATGGAGTTGGAAACTTGAGTTTGAGGTAGGGGATGAGATTCCAATGGATTGAGATGAAGTTGGAATCTATTGGGTTTCTAACCCCATAACTAAATGCTCCAACCAAACGTTGGAATGGGTCTAATCCATTCCAATCCATGCCAAAACCTCCAACCAAACCCCCTTAATAAGAAATTGAAATTAGAAACTAAAAAAAGCAAGAAAAAAAGAAGGATAACGATAAGAATGATATAAGACTTGAATCTTCACTACAATGGAGGAAATAGATGAAGAAAGATGAAAGATAGATGTCCAAATACAAAAGGTAAATTAGTTTCTCTTTCTAATATCATCCATTCCAACGAATTATATACATTTTCTTTTTTAACATGAATTTAGGTGATGTTGGGAATGAGACTTTTAAAGTTAAAGTTACTCATTTGCTCTTTAAACAATCGCTCAATTTTGTGGAGAATAGTAGAATTGTATACAAATGAATGGAATGCATCAAAATGTAATATGTATACAATTCATTGGAAGGAAACATATAAAAATGAATCTCAGGATTATTTCAATTTATACAAAAGCCTAAAGCACACAAAATGAGGTCGTTTGAAAACCAAAATAGTCGACCGTCAACTAAATGAGCGCACAGTGGTGGAGAGAATCGCACGATGACATCTTTTGTGATCTTGATTAGCACGGTGAAGATTATATATATAGGCACAAACCAGAATCGCAGAGTCGTGCCTTTCCTAAACTCAATGTGCAGAGAATGGCGCAACTATCTGTCCTTTTTTTCCTTACTCGTGATGGGTTTAGGGTCGTTTACTCAGTTCTCGGGTCCTCTCCTAGTCGGGTATAGTGGTTGAAAAGTTGGCAAACAACCTAGGAAAGCATGAAAAGCAAACAAAAACGAATTGAGCACCCAAGTGACGACCTTTAGCAATATACGTAGATGATACAAAAGCAAATAGTTATGAAGTACAAAATATGCATAAAAATGAGGATTAGGCCAAAGAAAATAGTTAGAAAAGGGGTTAATAACGCACTTATCGGTTGCTACCACTTAGGTTTTCCATATGGAGCCTTTGGCCGTAGATCTCCTCTAAAGTTATCGGGAGACTCCAATAACTAATATGCTTTCATTTTGAGCTCTATTACCCAATAACTTTGTTATTGTAAAATTTGCAAGATATATATTCTTTGTATCAATCTTTTGTTTATTTTTAAATAAAATATTATTCATAAATAATACTCATAATCGTATAAAAGTAGAAAAAAAATACAAATTTAAAAAAAAATGGAATTTGATGAGAGTTGAGCTAATAAATACAATATGATGGGAAAGACTTGAATTGATATAATGACTTACAGTACTATTATACTATAATGATTGATAAGAAATGAAGATAACAATTGAAAAGAAATGTTGAGGAAAAGGGAACATAAAAATATGAACAACGATTTGGTTTACTGTACGTCATTATAATTTGAAAAATAATTAATCTCTTGTAAGACCATCTTACATTACGATTGTGTAAGTTGTGAATTCTAAAAAGATTTATTAAGGCACATCCATTTCATATTTTACATGATCTTACGTTCTTAACATTTACAAATTCGAATAATGATACTCCTTCCAATTTATGGAATGTTTATTTATGAAGTAATTAATTTTAAGGTGTATTTTTATGATACAAATTTATAATCTTGAAACGGATATATGGATCAATTAGTGAATTACAGTGTGTTTATGGTCCCCAAAATGGGAAAACGCCTTTCTTGTTAAATCTGTACACGAAGGGAAAATAGACCATTGAACATGTGGACAAATAAGTCACAGGTTTATGGCATTAGAAGTCTTAAGGTTTAACAGTGGGAAATACAGTAATCATTAAACTACTCCGCCTATCTAAATTTTTGTTCCGGAAGACATATCAGTCCGTTAATGTTACGTTGAAAATGGATTAAATATTTATCTAGGTAGATTTAAAAAAGACAGAGACATTGTTATCTACTCCGTACTCCCTAATTTTTTACAAATTCTTGTTTGTGATGGAGATATCCGTCACAAATGTATAACGGGTCAAATAACTACTAAATAGTTAGATAAGACAAAAGTATAATTGGTGGGACCATTGTCCTTCTCTTCTCATATGGCACATACTTGACCCGTTTTAACCTTATGACGGATAATATCCGTCATAAGGAAGATCAACTGCTAATTTTTTAGGACCAATTATTATTAGTATTCGTTCTTATCTAACTAATCAAGTAATATTTGATCTATATACCTATATAAGGGTAATAAGTAATAACAATGGTTGTAGTTCTATTCACCAAAGCTTATCTAATCATGTATGGAACTTTCTATTTCACCTTGATGGTAAAAGTTTCATACATTTATTATCGGTCTTTTTTTTATGCACCTGGTTGTACTAAAACAAAGTTGTTGAACTTTTGTATATATTTTTTGGACTTATATACAAGTTTCTGAACAAAGTTGTAAATTTGTGAGTTTAAGCATTTTTGTGATTTAACTCGACAACTTTACACTAAAGTTCAGAAAGTTTACAGCAAAACTCGAAACTTTGTGATAAAGCTCAAAATCATAAAACCAGTTATACAATTGATTGCTATTATCTATTGATATGAAATTGATTCCTTATTTTAGAAACAGGTTTCATAAAAGGAGCTGCTTATTCTCTAATTCAATGGTTAAGAAGCTATTTATGACATAAAACTTGTTAGTATTTCGTATACGTTATCATTGCTATTACTCAATGATACGACGTATAGTATGTTAGTGATGTAGTCCTATGCTAGGCTTGCCATATTTCAGGGGCCACATATTCCCTGCGCCACTGACTTGTCAAGAATCAACGCACTGTGTTACTAAACAGACTCCTACAGTATGATACTGGCATTATTATCATTTTGTCAAATGATAGTGGTATTATCCTTGCACAAATCAGACGGAGACAATTCATTTATCATGAATAACCCAGCGAGTGAATCTTTCATCAAAGGGACTGTTGGACTGTTTTACACAATAATTATATAATTGAGAACACGGTTATGGTTATTAGTAGTATAGGAGGTGCGATTTGTTGGTAATCTTTAATAATATTGGTAATGAGTGGGGCGTGCAGATGGACAGGACATCAATTCTTGGAGACACGATTGATTACATGAAGGAGCTGCTTGAGAGGATTAATAAGTTGCAGGAAGTTGATAATCATGTGGCTTCGGCTTCTAACCAATTCGATGTTCTTGGCATTTTCAAAGATGTCAAGCCTAACAATGAGGTCCTTGTCAGAAATTCACCCAAGGTACCTTTTTTATTTACTGCATGCAACCCTCTGGTTTATTAGTCTAACATATGTAGAAGACAATTTTTTGGAGATGGAGGTGAAAGATTATGTAGTACCGAGGATAATGATTCACTATAAAACTAGATTATTAATCGAAGATGTCTTAGTCTAGTGATTAAAACTAAGTAATGCTCCGCGGGTCTTAGGTTCAAATCTCTCTCTTATATTATAATGCTCGACTTCCTAAATAATACCCGACTCTCAACGTACTCTTGGTTATAATGATGGAAGTATAGAACTACTTTGCTACTCACAAAGTCACAATTGATAATGAAATAATGTTACGAGTAACACATACTCCCTCCCTAGTTCGATGGATTTTATTTTCCCAAAGAGAGATCTCTCACATGAATCGTGATGACCCAGTGAGGGACAGTCTCTCCATAAACCCACTCATTTTATTTTATTGATGCATTAATTAATGCATATACTAGTTAGTTAGTATAAGAAGGATTTCCCAAGCACGCCGTACCTAGTACACTATACCACGGCTCTACAGAAGTCGGGTCACGAGTCAGGAATGTTTTGCAGTTTGATGTTGAAAAGAGGGAATCGGATACGAGGGTTGAGATATGCTGCGCAAGTAAACCGGGTCTGCTACTATCAACTGTAAATACGCTAGAGGCCTTGGGCCTTGAAATTCAACAATGTGTTATAAGCTGCTTTAACGATTTCTCACTGCAAGCTTCTTGCTCTCAGGTAAATAAATGACACGTTTTCTTATTCTGCGACTCTGCTATATTTCTCGGCTAATAAATCCGTATTTATAAACCTACTGTAATAGGGATTGGAACAGGGTTCGCTGCTGGGCTCCGAGGATATCAAACAAGCATTGTTCCGAAATGCTGGGTATGGCGGCAGGTGTTTGTAGAAATATTTGCCAGTAAATACGCAAGCATTGTCTGTGTCCACCAGATTCAGCTACCAATTCCACAATGTTAAGATCATATTCTGTGACGTGGTACACAGTACACTACTTATTAGCCCTAGCTTAGCCCAGCCCGTATTCATGGTTTAACAGACCGTGTCTTTCTTCGCTTCAGAGTTGAGACTTGATGAGGTGATGCTTTATTTTCATTCATCAAGCCGCAACTAACTGAGTTTGACTATTTCAGCCTAGTTTTTTTTATTAAGCAAACGCCTGCAATGCAATGGCGGGAATCTGGAAAGAAATTTGTGGAGTTAAGTGTACAATTTGGTGTATTGATTGGGTGTTTGTGTTTGTACCAATAAGTTGAAGATGATCGACGAGTTGAGTTTGGGTATCGATCGAGTCATGCAATTACGCACCCAAGTAGATAATACGCTTTAATTATATATTTCGTCTACTTTCAACTTAGCATGAAACCATAGGTTCTAACTAAGGTTTGTCTCCATTTATTTTCATTGATCACTATTCAGTATTCACTACCATAGTACCATGTCATCTGCAAACATAATACACCACCACGTAACCTCATCTTCAACTGCCCTCTTCAATTTGTCCATACCACTATTACCATTAAAAAAAGAGTTGAATATTTAAGAGCACCACATTGAAGCACTCATCCATTTGTAATGGGGAACGCTTATGAGTTATGTGAATTCACAAATTCTTGTTTGTGACGGAGATATCCGTCACATACAAGTGACGGATCAAGTAGATACCATTTGAGGAGAAAAGACAAAAGTGAAGTTGGTGGGACCCTTGTCCTTTTTCCCTCAAATGATATCTATTTGACTCGTCCTAAACTTGCGACGGATATATCCGTCGCAAGAGAGACCAACTGATGTCCATTAGCCCTACATTATTTTGTAATGGGATACATTAAGAGCACCACATTAAACTTTTAGTTTGCATTATTCCATCATCTTAAAATTTTGGTTTAGATTCTTAACCAACGAGTTTATCGAATTTCGATACTATCATTTCTCTCTATTGCTATTAAAGAAACAAACCTGTTGATTTTCGACAAGTTTTGGCTCTGGGCCTCGGATCTTTCAAAACCCTGTATTATACATTTATACCCAAATACCCCAATGATTTGAGTCGTCCGAGAGGCCCTACTGGGTAGTGTCTCGTTTTCTTCCAGTTTTTACCGTGTCTTCGTGGACTCTTCAAGATATCTCCAGTTCATTTTCAGCCTTCAATAACAAGTAAACGTCCATTTTGCACGAATTTTCGCCTTTTAACTGACGGAATTATTTGTTTTCCGATGCTCTCATTTCTCTTCCGTTGCTCCTAAAAAACTGGGAGGACACGTTATATGATACTCCGTATAAGGGATAGACCGGTCAATTTTCAGCATGTTTTGTTTCGGTCCCAGATCCCCAAAAACCGTGTATTAATCTACTACTCCCTCCCATTCTTTGGATTCCTACCATAAGTTGATTATATGTGAGTAGTATTTTAATCAAATGGTAGGAATCCAAAGAATGGGAGGGAGTACAATTTAAGCCGTCCGGGTTATCCCACTTCAATGCCAAATTTGAAGACAATTATACATTCTCACTTCAAATTCTGTTCAAAGAATTTCGACCTTTGAACCGGACCGATTAAATCGGATTAAGTAATCAAACAATATTTTTTAAAAACAATATTCTAAGAAAAAGTCAATCAAAAATAATTTTGATTTTCAGAATAAACCGATATGGACAAGGAAAATATTTTTAAAAAGTTGTTCATTTGATACCCGGTTTGTCACTGACTTTTTTTTTTACCAATTTTTCATGTTAGTGCCATTTTTTTACCCATTTTACAATTTGGCCCATGATTTACCAATTGTTTGAAGAGTGATTGGTCTCGCATACACTTAACATGAGACATAACATTAATTATACTACAAAACTTATAAAAGAAAGAAAATAGTTTAAAATAATAAATTACAAATTCTTTCATAAGACGGTCTTACAATAATCATACAAGACAATTATTTTTATTTCTATTTGTATATCTCACGGTAAGTTACCATTTTTGTATCAATTTGAATAAGTACCGAGTACGGAGCAATAGTATATATGTAGATGGGCAAAGTTAAAAGTAAAAACTAGTCCAAGTTGAAGGCTTGTAGATGGAGAAAAGTGTGTGTCCAGCTCAAAGCAGCGTGCAAGATTACAAGGATTATTCAAGCCGTACCCTTGAAAAAAGATTAATTAATAATAATGCGTAACAAATCACAAAAGCATCTGGATTGGATTATACTCCGTAGTACTCTTTAATTACATTACATTATCCAATGAGATTAACTTCCAAATCTGAATAGAAAACGGAACCCATTTTCGCCATACTTTTTGACAATAATAATAATAATAATAATAATGTAGTCCGTAGAGCGTAGTAGGTTCCAAGCTTTTGGGTCGCCCTCTCAAAAATGATTCACTCTTCTCATACGGAACCTCTTCCTTAATTATATCTAATTAAAGGACGATTAGTGAGTTAACCTAACCTAATCCATATCCACCCTCCATCCCTTGTGGAAATAAACCTAACTTCATAACTCCAGTATGCAGTATAAAGCAGCCTTAGCTTGGAGAGGATGCGTTGGATTAATCTAATACGGGATTGATTAGGTGAAAATTAGTGGAATGCTAACTGTTTGTTGTGTAAAAAGAGTGCGTAAATGTCAAATAGTGTCCAAGTCCAACCCATTAATTTAATTTAATTAATTAGGTAAGGAAAACAAAAGAAAGTAGTCTTACTTATTTGTAATTAACTATCATCACTTACATCCATTTGCATTGGTAATAGATTTTTCTAGTTTAATTAAGAGATTTTTGATTTGAATCGTGCGAACGACGCTATAATGTTAAAACTCATGAGGGAATGCTTTGCTGTCCTTGAGGTCTTACTCGACCCAAATCCGGATTAAACCGTATGATTTACATAAAAAAATTATAGTCTTCTGAAATTTGTACCATTATACTCGTTATTCACAATAATTTAAAAAAAAAGTCTACAAGTATATGGTAGCTAGCATAACGTCGATAACACAAAATATTTTTGCAACAAAAAATACTCGTGGGGCGTACCTACTACTATCTAATCCAGACACTCATAAGCCGAATAAAAAAAATGTTTAACCGTATCACACATAATTATGAACAAGAGTTTTACCGTTAATCAGATGGGTAATTTTAAATACAGTTCTTATAGGATTGTATTTAAACACTTAAAATTTCCCAAAATTAGTACTCCATATAAACCTAGAAATTGAAGTATAAATTAAGCATACATCGATGCAATCAATACATCTATTTCAAAATTATTTCTTCTTTAATTTTTTAAATACAACGGAAATTTCCCATGGTACCCTCGAACTATGTCACATTACACATGGTACCCCTGTTTTTAAGTTTGTTCACATGGTAACCTTGAGTTTTACAGTTTAGTTCCTGATTTGCCCTTACCCAAATTTTTGTCATGACGCCGTTAAATTCTGTCTCCACTCCCAAATTTTCCATAGTCATTGCTTTCTTTTTAGGGGTACCATGGGAACAACTATGAAAAATTTAAGGGTACCATGGGAACAACTACGAAAACTTAAGGGTACCATGAGAACGACTATCAAAACTTAGGGATACTGTGGGAACTCCTCTCATTTTGAAGAAAAATAGTTGTTGAGTAATGTAATTAATTTTGGTCATAACTTAACGGCGTTATGACAGAAATTTGGGAAAGGTCAAATCGGAAACTAAATTATAAAACTCAAGGTTACCATGGGAAGAAACTTAAAAGCAGGGGTACCATGTGTAATGTGACATAGTTCGAGAGTACCATGGGACTTTTCCCTAAATACAATCATTAGAATTGTAGTAGTTATTTCCCTTGATTAAAATTAAAATACAATAATAGACTTGCAAAATGAGGTGGGATTACTACCAATAATTAGCCATAGTCGCCTCAACTTGTCCACTATCATCATGTACTCCATCCATCTTACATTCATAGAGTAGTAACTAAATTTGCAATTGCACGTATATGATGCTCGACAGATTGACTTCACGACTTAACCGATCGAATTAGCGACTTCGCAATGTTCCTTTTCTTGTTTGATAATTATAGAATCCTTTATATTATACTAGTAATTGAGAAACCATTTTCACATTAAAAAAAGTTCGCACCTAAATGTATGATAAGTTAATTTGGGTACAAAACAAAAAAAATTGAAAATAGACCAATCAATAAACGTTTATACATTTTTAGATTTAATAGGATTTTCGTTAAATTAGAGGATATATTGACTATTAATTTATTTTCAGAAATCTATAACATTTTAAATAAGTACTACGAGTAGTACCTATTTAATTACTTTCCTAATACATGAGACCCTACCCGAACCGTGCAATTGCACGAGGCTTCAACTAATGTGTATGTAATCAGAAATCGCAAATAGACCATCCTTGATTCCTTTCATTATTAGACAAAATAAAAGATTTATCATAAATTCAAGATTTGTTATAGAAAACAAATTCGCAAAGTGTATTATACTAATCCACGTTATTATGAGGTCAATCATTTTAAGTGTGGATGGATCAATTCCCATAAATTATTGGTTGTAACTTGTAACTTGTGACATTGATTTATGAAGATTGGGGGTGTAAGGTAGTAGGACCTTATACAAAATTTTAGTGGTCCACAAATCATAAGATCCCCCTCCTCAAGCTTAACTAACATGCAATGTGATTACTTAAATTAATTCTTGCTGTATTGGTTTGTGATAAAAATATTTGTCATATTATTATAACAAATCAAATACTATTCTTTTCGTAGTTTTCGATAGAAAAAAAAATAGTCAAAAACAAACAATCTAAAAAATGTTTGATGCTCATGTTTCTAAATAAATAGTTTGACTCGTCATAACAATTCGATAGATATCTTCATTGTAATGGTGCGAAGAAATAATCAAGTAGGAATGCTATACTGCTATATACTGAGCACAAATTTTTGTTTGTGTCGAAGTTATTCGTCATTTTTTTATACTAGGTCAAATGCGATCCGTTTACATAGAAAAAGACAAAAATACTAAAAAAAAGACAATGAGTGTCCTTTCAAACACTAGTAATATTTGATCCGTTGTAACAAAGTGAGGATACGTACCTCTGTCACAAGGGAGACTAACCGAGTAGCATGAAGGAGCAAAAAGTGGAGCATGTTGTGATATGAAGTATGAAGGCTAGGTTCCAAGGTCTATAAACTGTTTCCCCCGAATGATTTAATGAGTCAAGTTTGAGTACAGGAATTTTCGGTTATAAGGAAGCTGCTGCCCACATCCACATGCATGTCACCATATGTGCATGTTTCGCAAAAAAGGCCCCTCTTTCAAACCAAAATCATCCTCCCTAACATGGAAACTTTCTCATCTATATAAACTTGGATTCTTTCGGTTAGTCTTTTTTGTCACGGATTATCCATTATATTATTATATAACACATCAAATATTATTCATTTAAATAAATCGGGACAAAGAATTGTTTCTAAATATAGCAATGTTTTTGTTTTTTTCTTATCGAAATGAGTAAATACTTCACCCGTTATAGTATGATTGACCGTCACTAATAAATACTATACCGGGTATATATTACCCCTTATATGGAAACTAAGGTAATTTTGATTTAACAGAATTCAAACTTTGTGATCCTTCCCAAAAGATAAGACAGACAAGGTTATGGGCTCTCATAACATATTAAAAGAGTTGGTTAGCAATGCCTAATTAAGTGTGGTTGTAAACTTGTAAAGTCAAGGGTGTACAACATTATTAAACTTGCCAGTACTAATCAAAACTGAAATGACTGAAATCCGATAAAGTTCTGTTTTTTTTTAACTAAGCTCACACTTAGTCGCAATCAATTATTAAGAATGTGATAAAGTTATTGAATATCCCTTTAATTAATTACTGTATTACGTATGTGAAGATAGTTATCGAGTTAATCCAAAAAATGATGCTAACTGGCTCTTACGAGTCGTACCTAATTTTTTTTTCCAGGTATATATTCCCTCAAGAGATGGACGAACTTCGTCATATTGTTTTTCGTTTTCTTGTGCTTTGACATGATTCGAGTTAGCTCCGAGTGGCATGTTTTTTTGTTTTTTTATTTGAGTGTTTTATAGGCGAAGACTTAACGATTTTAGAGAATGATTCACGTAAACTGACCCCAAATCATTTTATAACCAGTGCTCTCTTGTTGTTGTTGCGACATGATTAGATCCATTTCTCTTCCCCCACCTTCTCTATAAATACATCCAGATTGCAAGCCATACTAGCACAACTACAAAACAAAAAAATATGGGAAGAGGATGGAGAAGAGCCTTGTGCACTACAATCTCCAAAACTGAGTTACTTGAAAAGGAGAACGAAGATGAAGAAAGCAGAAGGGCAATAGTAAGTCCAAAGAAGAGCAGCACCAAACTCGGGTTCCTGACTAGCATCAGCAACCCCTCCACCCCTCGCCTACGCGTCCGAACCTCCTCAGGGACTAACACCCTTGAGTCCAACCCCTGTTCCCCCCGCTCCCCTTTCTCCATCCTCAAAAACACCCTCGGCCTCTCCAAGTCCTGCTGCCCCATCTGCCTCCGCGCTCTCAATCCTAAGCTTGGCTTAGGCTCGGCTGTCTACACAGCTGAATGCTCCCATGCTTTCCACTTCCCTTGCATCGCCACTCACGTCCGTAACACCCGCGCCTCCCTCGTCTGCCCCGTCTGTTCCGTCACCTGGAAGAACGCTCCCTTCCTCAACACTGCGGCCAGCGCCAGCGCCCCCGTCACACCTACTTTTGGACGAGCTAACGACGAGGACCCCCTTCCTTCGCCTCGCTTCAATTCCGAATGCAAAACCCCCTCTGATAAAAACAAAGTGGGGTTCATTAGGAGGAGGAATGTGGAGGTGAAGCTACTCCCCGAGGCTGCCCTGGTCTCGGGGAGTCAGTCTTACGAGACCTACGCCGTGGTATTGAGCGTCAAGGCTCCTCCGGCGCCTGCCAATGACATGAACCGCGCACCAGTTGATCTGGTGACGGTTTTAGATGTTAGTAGCAGCATGGCCGGGTCGAAGCTCCAGATGTTGAGGCGTGCTATGAGGCTTGTCATTTCCTCCCTTGGCTCCGCGGATCGTCTGTCCATCGTCACCTTCGATTCTACTCCGCAGCGGGTATTACCGCTGCGGAGAATGACTCCACAGGGTCAGAAGGCTGCTCGGAAGATCGTTGATCAGCTGGACTGTGGTCAAGGGACTTGTGTCAGCGAAGCGCTGAGGATGGCCGCTCGAGTTCTTGAAGACCGGAGGACTAAAAACCCAGTTTGCACCATCATCCTCCTGTCCGACGCGCAAGACGACTATTACGCGTACGGTGGTGGGAGTGGGAGTAGTAGCAGCAGCAGCAGCAGCAGCAATACTGGATCACAAACCCGGTTTGGTCACATTGAGATTCCTGTTCATACGGGTGGGTTCGGGTTCAGGACGCCTCAGCAGGATGCGTACGCTAAATGCGTTGGCGGGCTGCTGAGTGTGGTGGTCCAGGATTTGAGAGTACAGCTCGGGTTCACGTCCGGTTCAGCGCCAGTGGAAATCATGGCAGTCTACTCCGGATACGGGAGGCCGAGTTTACTGAGCTCAGACACGGCTCGGCTGGGAGACCTGTACGCGGAAGAAGAGCGGGAAATGCTAGTGGAACTGAAAGTGGCGAGGTCAGCCGTGAGGGCAGATGCACACCAGGTGATGTGCGTTCGTTGCAGTTACAAAGATCCTGCAACAGGAGAGGTTGTCTACGGGCGGGAGAGGGCACTGTTATTACCTCGGCTACAGGGGGTGAGATCGAGTGCTGAGGCGCTCCAGAGAGTGGAGCGCCTCAGGAATATGTTCATCTACACACGAGCTGTGGCAGAGTCGCGACGGCTGGTGGATCACGGGGATTACAGCAGTGCATACCATCTGATATCATCAGCTCGGTCACTGGTAGCGCAATCAGGTTCGGGTGAAGAATTCGGTAGAGGGCTGGAGGCTGAGCTGGCGCATCTTCATTGGAAGAGGCAGCAGTGTCAGCATGAACATAACAATAATAATAATAGTAAGGGTAGCAAGTTGTTGAATAAGCCATGTGTTAGCGATCTTCATGGCTTCGAATATGCAAGGTTCTGAATCATTATTTTAATGTCTGTCTAATCTCTAATATAATTAAAGTAGTTGAGTAGTACAAGAGCAGTCTGTAAAATAAGAAAAGGAATCTAGGAAGTAATATTATTGGGGCAGAAACACAATCACATGATAGAGAAAGAAGCGGCGGCGTTAGGTGCATTGGCCTTTAACTAGCACAAAGTGTGAGTCAGACGGAAACCCCACGTTCTAACCCACAGGCCATAACAATGCAATGCACTGCTCTGCTCTGCTTAATGTGCTACAACAGTTGCATATTCCTGAAATCAACGAGTAGGCGCCGATGGAATGGTTATGAAAACAAGATCCGTAAGGATGTACAATGACATGGTACTATCGTTTGTGCATTCTATTTATTTTGAAAACAGGTAGTAAATCATAGTACAGTAACATCTTTTCTCTTTCTGTCATTTCTTCCACACTCACACTGATAATAATGCTCCAAGGCAAGTATTATTGCTTACTTTGCTTTTTCACAATCAAAATTATTTGTAACTATTTTTATTGGATGATAAGTAGATCAAATTGCAATCGAGTGCATGCATTACTCGCTGCAAACACTATGAAAGTAAAAAAGAACAAATGACGAATGAAGACAGGCAAAATATGTAGACCTATTTTTCTTTGGTACGGGTATCATCGGTTGAGCCACTCAGCAACTTTCATGGCTACGTAAACCTGGCCTGTTTCAATGGGAATGCACACAACCCCACTTTTAGTACATTTAAAAGAAGAAAAACAAAGGAACAAGGAATTGATAGAACTACAAGACTAGAATGTGAAGTCCCTGTCTGCTTTTATGTTCTTTTGTTTACTGTTTGTGTGTGCAGTGCAGCAGCAAAGAAGAAGATGGACTCTGATTCCACGCGATTCCCTCGTACGCACTATCTTTTTCAAACTTCCTTTATTCAACGACCTGATATTTGCTACTAATAGAATCGAGATTCACCGTCAGGAAGAGTTAACCGTGCCTATTGCCTTGAATCAGTTCACACATATATACATGACGAGTTATAGCAACAATTATAAGTTAGTGTATAAGTTTATAACCCCACCTAATAATACGGAGTAATAAATACATGGTCTTTCCTGAGGGTTATATCGAATTTGGTAAGCACGACCAAGAGGATCGGATTTACTGTCATGTACAGTAACTTGTTTAATAATTGAGTGTATTAATGTTATTCATCGGGAATATACAACTTCTGATGCGTAATCTGACAACTTTGCAAAGGGAGTGGCCTAATAAAGTAGTCCCAATTTGTGTTTATTACAGTAGTTTAATCAGTGTCAACCCGTTGTGGAATTGCTAGCCCCATATCGCTACATTGATCTGCAATTCTGCATACCCACGTCGTTCAACCATTTCCCTTCCTGGGGTCAACACTCCACACTCAACAATTCATCCTTTCCATATTCTAATCCAAATAAACAGGTCGGCCAATATGGTAAACTTAAATAAAACTAAATGACGGCCTCTGGTGAGATGTTTCTTATCGACATTAATGATGGACCTTTTCTTTGGACAAAAGTTACAATTAATTTCTCCAATCTAAACTTAAGATGCGGAGGAGCAATCAATCAAATGTTATGATTCAGTTCCTACACCCCTTCTTATTACCTACTCATTCTTGGCAATTGAAAACAAACAACAATCTAATCTAAATTAAAGCAATACAAAACCTAACAAATCAACAACGATAGGAATACGAAAGGAAGATTACCTTGAGTATTCAAATGTACTGAACAATCCAAGACCATGTAATCCACCTCAAAAAAATTGTAATTAGGGCTAATAGAGTTCTAAAACATCATACCTAAATTAACTACCAGCAGAATCGACAATCAGGTCATCCGGGTCATGTCGAGTCTAGTTCATGTTGGGTCATTATCGAGTCTGATCAACTCAAATGTCAGGTCAGATCGGGTTAACATACTCCGCAAGAGGGAGGACAAAACTATGATCTATTGTCCAGGGTATCTAGTGTTAATCAAGGTTAAGACATAGTTCGATATATTCTACTTTGGTTATTTGTTTGGCTCGTATTACAATAATTTTTTTAATGATACATGATAGACCCGTGTTGTAAGACGATCCATAAAATGCGAGTATGCAATTAGGTTATTTGTTTGGGTGGTTGGGTATACACAAGAAATATTGTTTGATCTAATGACTGGAAACCCGTGTCTGGTGGCTTCTAAGTTCTAAGAAAAGAAGTTTAGGTAGTCCATGGAAAACACCGGCCCAGTGCCCAGTGCCCAGTGCCCAGTGGTCCAGTCCAGCAGACGCCAAACCCAATTTGTTCTCTCTTCAATTCCCCTCCCTCGTCGTCTTCTTCTTCTTCTTCTTCTCTTTCTCATTTCGTCGCTCAATTTGGCACTACGACCACCGCCGTACACTGTATGTATGTTCTCTATCGCTCTCTCTTATCGGTTATCACTCCTTTTATTATTATACTTGATGTCATTTGCAATAACGGTAACGAAGACGACACTTACTTAGTCGCATTCATTCTTCAGGCTGCCAGTGCCAGATTAGGTAGCTTGTTTAGTTCACATAACAACAAGAAACACATGAGTTTTAGTGACCTTCAAACTTGGATTGCTACCTCAATCCTAAAACCCTTGTTTGGCCCAACTTATATATACGGCCTATGGATTGCCAAAATGTTTATCTCCGACCCTTGTCCAAATGGGTAGTGTTTGACCCGTTTTAAGAATAAGACGGATTTGGCCGTCTCAAGATCAACACCCTAGGTAAGTAGGTAGTGCTTTTTCCTACCTCAATTCCATTTCAGTATAAAGTGTCACAACACTGAATCACTGATATGCTCTCCACAATTGACAGTTCACAATCATGCTCTTGTATTTGACTCAAAATGAGTCCCATGATTGACATAAATTGTCAGAGAAAAAGTTGTAAGAAATCAACTTGAAGTAGCGCAAACCCTGGTATTCCGGTTGATTAGGAAGAAAGCCGAGTGTGTTATTGGTGTAATGTTGCCTCGAACTTCAGTGGCATTGCGAGGCAGTGTAAGAACTTTGAGGGCTTTCTGCACTTTGGGGAACGATGCAAGCTGTCGAATTCTGAGATCACCACCTCTGCTTTCCCTTGACGTACTTGATGATTGGAATCCTATTGCTGACTCCACACCTCACCACACCCATTCTGCTTTAGATCATTGTATGTCCCATTTTCCCCTCCGCATAATACCATCTTAATTTATGTTTCTGTTCCAGTTCTTCATCCGTCATTCATTTTTGTTTTAGTGCTACGACTAGCATTCATCAATGTCGTAAGTTTTGTTAGTCTATATGAGGATTTTTTTTAATGGGCACTTTGCCTTGTATGTGATCAACACCAAGAAATATTTGGTGTGTGTGTGCATAAAAACGAAGATGCTCATGCATGTTATTCAGTTTTTGATGGATCTCATTTGTGATAATGCAGTGTTGTTTGTTCAACTTGTCATATACTCCATCCAATTCATATTCGTGTTATTTTACTTTGGGGGTTAAATTATAGTCGTATGAACTATGATTGATATATTTGGAGAACTTATAGTTACAGTTGACCTAAATAGGCTTTACAATCAAATTTGGATATGATCTGGGATGAAGGGAATACTCTATGTTCCGTATTCTGCTGTAGGTAACTAAGTAGAATGTCATTGACAGTTTAGATATTAGTATGTATATAGCTATATATAATCCGTATGTTTTGGCTTGAGATATGGTGTCAAGTGTCAAACTCATACAGTCATACCCTTGTTGAGTTGTTGACACAGTCATTAGGGAATAAGAAGAGTCAAGAGTAACATAGACCAGTTCTTTATAAACGAATACAGCTGACCACAAAGATTACATAGCGTGTTTGGGTTTCTGTCTCCGTTATCCAAACTAAGATGGCGTAACAATGCCTATGTTTGAGACTTTGAGCAACATATTTCTTTAGTTCTGCCAATAAACACTCTTGTCTTACGACCCTTTCATCTTCTTCCTTTTCGATGGTTTAAATCTGATCTGCAAAATTCTCATCTTCTTCTTAAACCAAAATACTCTAAAAGGAGTAGTTTGTGCCTTAAAGATCAATGGTAGTAAGTTCCATACTCTTTTATCCCCATCTATAGCTTGCTTTAAAAGACATGAAAAATATACAACTAATTCATGATCAAACTTGATGAAAGGCATCACAAAGACCGGGTCACTTTATATATTTCATTCACGAATTATGGCCTACCAAATTACCGATACACAAAAGAATCACGAATCGGATATGATCGTGTGGGGGTTTTGTTATAAACCTGCTACATGTAGAGCCGGTTCTTTCTCATAACCAACTTTCATAAATTCTGTTTGGATTATATTTCACTAAATGCTTTTAAAACGGACCCAATTTGAAAATTGGAGGACATTATTCAAACACAGTCCGTTACGTTGCCAACTCACCACATATGTATTAGTCAAGAAAGTTATCGACTGTCATATCCAATTTCTACTTGTATATGACCTCAAGGTTTTTGAGCTTTTCTATTATGATGCCCTATTCATTTTGCTTATATTTTTAGAGGCCTTTTGGTCATTGTTTTCTGAATATTGCTGCAGCTAACCAGCTGTCTGCTGCTTTGATTGATGGAAAGACCATTGCTGAAGACATCAGACATGAGATAGCTAATGAAGTGAGCAGAATGAAATCAGCAACAGGAAAAGTTCCCGGATTGGCTGTAATTTTAGTCGGTCATAGAAAAGATTGCCAAACATACGTTCGCAACAAAATCATAGCTTGCGAAGAAGCTGGATTCAGATCCGAAGTTGCAGAGTTTCCGGAATGCTGCTCGGAAGATGAAATTATCAGTGCTTTGACAAAATTCAATGAGAATCCAGATATTAATGGTGTTCTTGTGCAGCTTCCTCTTCCCGAGGTACTTCTTTGCACTGAAACTAAAATTTTGGATTGGAAAAGTGATTTGGAAGAAGTTATGGTTGTTTGAAACATCTTTCGTTTTTTTCTGTGTCTCTTGAAAGAATTTGAGTACATTTGTGCTGAAAATCATTTTCCTCGTGAATTTTTGCTTTCATATTTTTCAAATTTGCTTTCAGGATCCTGACCGTAGAACTATAGAACCATTTTTGGTAGTTGAACTTGTGAATAGTGACCCGGTTTTTCACGAGGTCTCATTGAGATTCGCAGTTCCCCCGGCTGGTTCAAATCGGGGATATTCGGGTTAGAAGGACCAAGATCACCTCCTACAGAAAGAGGCAAATGATCCATGGCCGAAATGAAAAAATCGAAGATGCAGTAAAAAACAGACACAAATAGAATTATAAATTAGAAAAGGGAGCTTCTTGGAGAAATTGTAACTTTTTTTTACTTGTTTTGTTTCTGAATGTCTGAACTGATAGCTATCTCTCATCACCGGTTTCCACGTTGTCAAAGTGTAAGTTGGCGAACATCTATTTGGCAGAGGATGATTGGAAGGCATACACGTTTGAAACCTTCACTTATAATTAAAACTGGTCAGATAATTAATTTTAACCAAAATCTTGATTATGGATCATAGTGAAACAACCGCTCTATATTTTCAACACATAATGCAGTTAGAGAAAGATTTTTGGTTTGACTCCTTAGTTGCACACGTGTGATCTAATGTTGTTGATGGCATTTTTTCTTGTGCAGCGCTTTGATGAGGCAAAGATATTAAACATGGTGCAGTTAGAGAAAGATGTAGATGGGTTCCATCCGTCAAACATGGGGAACATAGCCATGACAGGAAGAGAGCCACTATACATTCCATGCGCTCCCAAGGGCTGCATTGAGTTGTTGCTGAGGTCTGGTGTGGAAATTATGGGGAAAAGAGCAGTTGTTATTGGCCGAAGCAACATTGTTGGATTGCCGATGTCCATGCTTTTGCAGGTATAAGTGTATAACCATGACGGTAGCTCTATTCGTCTTAGAAAATCAAATTATCCCAGGAAGGGGGAATGCGGGGTGAGGGTCAGGAGTCGGGACTCCTTCATCATTGATATAGTTGCATGTGCTTTAAAACGTGTGCAGAATTTTAACTTTGATTTACTGGACAGAGATACCATGCCACTGTTACGGTTGTACATGCATTTTCGAAAAATCCAGAACGTGTTGCTCGTGAGGCTGATATTGTGGTCTCTGCTGTGGGTATACCTAATCTTGTTCATGGAAGCTGGCTTAAGCGTGGTGCTGTAGTTATTGACGTTGGAACCTTTCCGATAGAGGTAAAAGCTACTGCCTACTACTCGTACTATAGTTTCTCTTTTTTCACTTTCATATTTATTTTTATCACTTTATCATTTTGATGACTAAAAAATACAGTACAACTTTTGTGCGTGAGCGTAATTCACTGAAATTTTCGTATCTGGAATCTGGATTCACTGTTTAGGCGACTAGGCGGTAGGCCCTGTTCTTTTCGGCTGAGTTGAGAATAACCGAAAAAGAACAGGGACTTAGAAGCTAGAGTTTATCATTTTATAATGACATTAATGAAGGAATGTAGCTGACAGAGCTGCGTTCATATGGTTACAAACTTACAACTGTGTGCTATAGTCTGTATTCATTTATCTGAAGCTGCTGCACAATCTTGGAATTGTCTCAGGACCCAACTGCAGAACACGGGTATCGTCTGAACGGAGATGTGTGCTTTGAAGAAGCAGTGAAGGTGGCATCGGCAATAACACCTGTGCCTGGAGGTGTCGGGCCTATGACTATAGCGATGCTTCTGTTGAACACACTGGACTCCGCTAAACGTGCTCATAACTTCAGGTGACATAGTCAGTCAGTCGTACAGAAATCCTAGGCTTTCGGATGTAGGCCTGTTAAGCCGTTTATAGCACGCGTGCATACCTTGTACTCAGTTTCACTCATCAGTATATGGAGGTTTTTGTGTTGTCCGTCGACTTCAAGAAAAGGTGGGAGAAACCCACAATTCGCCTCTTAAACTACGCGACACGTACTTGTATCATATTCTTGCAAAATATTCTTATCCGTTACTTGTTTACCGTTGATTAAAATATTTCTTATAATAGTATGTGTTCTGTTTATTTATTTTTTTTCCTTTTATTCTTTTTTCCGCTTTTTGTTTGACATTTTTTCAATTGGACATCTCCATAAATTTGATACACTCGTTTTTTTCAAACTGACCCGATCCACTTGTAACCTAACATCCGATATAATTCGATAACTAGTGTCCCAAACCGACTCGATTTGAGCCCAACATGATAAGATTGATGACCACATAACAACTAATCTTTTAGATTGATCCGAATAAAAGTGATTATAGAAGTGATTTAGTTGTTAGCTTAATACATTAGACTTTATCATTTTGAAATAACAATGTGAGGCTCCCATTTTGAAATAAGCCTCATTTTAGAAATATACTACCTTTCATAATTGTGGTTAATTGATCCGCCTTTTCATCTTTCCACTTCCTCATTAATTGATCAAATACATCTCGAAACCTGGTCAATTCCTCTTCACCTTTGTCAATTGATCATTCAATTCATCCTCCTCGAAAATGCATCACCAATTCAACCTCCTCGAAAATCCGATTCTTCATCACTTATTCTCCTCTTCCCAACTATCCCTCTAATTAATAATCCATTATCTCACTTTTTCCAATTTTTCAATCACATCAATTCATACTATAAATAAGATTCTAGGCATTGCAATCTGAATTCAAATCGTAAAATCTGAAGGAAAAAAAACATCTATTTTAATTTGCATATTTAGATATATATGAGTTTCGTTTTTCTGATTTATTGATATAATTGCAAATTGATGTTTCAGAAATCTGATTTTGTTTTTTAAATTGATTGGTGAATTTTCAGGCAGAAGAAAGCCAAAATATTAGGGAAATTGAAAGATCCCATCATCCTGGTAATTTTTCGATTTTTGATTTAGTTGATTTCATGTATCGATTTGTTTTATTTTTAATTTCAATCGAGATCAATTTTTGAGATTCAATGACAAAAAAACTAATTCAGTGAATTTGTATTTTCGATTTTTAATGGGTATAATAATCGACGCTGATGTTAATTTTTGAGTTATGATATTTTTTTTCAGGTGATGATGAAGGAGGATTATACAATGAATTTCGTAGAGGTATTTTAAGAATTAAAGTCAATTCATTTTTTTTATAGCTATTTGTTTAATTATTTTTAGGCGATATATATATATATATATACACATATATATATATATTTCGAGTTATATTATATTTTATATACATATACATCTTTTATTTTATATATTCGTAAATAATATAAATATTTTTGTTTAACATAAATAATATTTCGGATTGAATTTTGAACAATTATATTAATATATAATAGTTCTAATTATATTTTTAAATTTTTTAGATTTATAAATTGTAATTTATAATATTTTATATTTTTGGTTTGAATTTTATTTTCGGATAAATTATTTATAAATAATTTTATTTAATTAGATTGAATTTCATTTATAAATTGTTATCAAATAGTTCTAATATTTTCGAATTGAATTTCATATTTTGAAAAATATATAAGTATTTTTCTAATAAATATTTATTAAAAGATTTTTACCGAAAGAGATTTATTCTAAATGTTTTTGTTTATCATATATTCTAAATGATTTTTACCCGAAAGAGATTTTTAACTGAATTAGTTTTAATTGACACCGGATTGAAGCAATATATTTTGGTTTTGATACTGAATTAGTTTTAACCGGATTGACACTGAATTAGTTTTAACCAGATTGACACTGAATTAGTTTTATTCTATATTTTAGTTTTGATTTATTAGTTTTAATAAATGATTTTCTAAATTAGTTTATGTGTCAATTGACACCGGATTTAGTTGGTAAACGCAATTCACAATTATTTAATCGTGTAGTTTTTTTTGTATGTTAAGAAAAAATTTAGTGTTTGATTTTCGAGACATAGTAATTAATCGCATTAGAATATTTTTTAAGTTGGTACCGTTTTAATTTTATTTGGTACAAGATTTTTGGGGACGGATCTGTAAGCCGTCCCCAAAAATAGTTCTAATTATAATAGTTCTAATTATATTTCTAATTATATAATAGTTCTAATTATATTTTTTAATTTTTTAGATTTATAAATTTTAATTTATAATATTTTATATTTTTGGTTTGAATTTTATTTATCAAAAAAATTATTGTAGGCTTCTTACAAAAATTTAAAAACAGAACATTAAATTGCAGAAACAGTTCACGAGGCATTACCGTATCGAAAATGGGTATAGATTTATTCCAAAAAAAAAATCAACGTAACAATTTACTAAGTAGGAGCACTTAATTGTTCTTCCTTCCAACTCAATATCTCATTAATCACCTCTATTCGAGAATCCAAAATTCCAACTCGAAAATGGGTCGTATGCATAAATATTTGCCTTTTCGTTTTGTTCATTTATGTTTCCCATACATTGAAATAATCTCTATATTTGTGGTGAATCATTCCACCATGTACATATTCAATATTTCCGACCTTTCTATAAGTACTCTATTTTCAAGTCCCCTCCCTCACTACAATCATGTCTAATTCTTATTGATGCTAAGATTCATAGCTTATAATAATAATATAAGCTACCTACTGTTTTAAGCATCCGGAATTATTGAACTTTTTTGATTGACAGGTACGATTCCTGTGTTGAGTGAAGTTACGAGGGCTGGAAGTGGTGCAACACATGCTTTCTCGGGTGTCGGAAGACAAGCGAATCAATCTGTATGTAGAATTGTATTATATATGCTCTTTATTTCTGGGTTTTTGTATGAACTGTTTGAGCATATTTTTTTATTTTGATATCTAATACGAGACTCTCTTTTCTCCGCTAAAAAAGATGGGTGTGAAAAATCTTGAGGTAGACATTGGTTGTGGAGTTGGTTTCGGAATTGGTAAATATATAATTATGCATACAACATAGCGAATTTTCCTAATCTTATTTTTTAATTGTTTTCAAAATCTTGGAATTGACTTAATTGAGTAAAAGTTACTCCACATATCTGGCTGTAAACCAAGTTTCAGGAACTTCCCAACAAGGGAAAGACTTAATTGAGCAGAACCCAATTGGCAATATCATGTTAAGCATTTCTGAATTCGGAAAAACAGGAAACAAATCAAGCTTCTTACACTGCACAATACACTTGAATATTGCCTCATTTTAAATTTGGGTTTCAGAATTGAAATGAGAACAGTGTGTGAGGGGTGGGTTTAGCGAAAATCGTTCTATCAAAGTAAGATAATGCAGAATTACAATCAAAGTTACCGTCTCTATCACCAGAATTTTAAGGAATGAACTGGGTTTTGTGGTAAGAAGTGAAACAAATCAGGATTAAATAGTTTTTCAACCCTTTTTACTTTTAATAATATCGAGATAAAAGGTTTCAAGATTTTTCTTATACTTATATTAATATTATATTAATATTCATTAATTATCGTATGTAAATATTATATTAATATTCATTATTTATATTTTCTAATTTTTTAGATTTATAAATTGTAATTTGTATTCCGTATTTTGTATTTTCAGATTGAGTTTTATTTTTGGATAAATTATTTATAATTTGTTATATAACAGTTCTAATATTTTTGGATTGAATTTTATATTTTGAAAAGTATATAAATATTTTTCTAATAAATTGTATATGTTTTTTTGGAAGTTTTTGCATGATTAGGTACTACTGACTCTTACAGTTAATGGGGAAAACCAAAATAGCTTTTTTGTGCTTGATTTTGTATATCAAGTAATTAATTGCATTGCAGAATTTTCTTAGTCGTTGACTACAAGTAATTGGTTGTTTATTTTCGAGACGAAATAATTAATTGTATATTTAGTTTTTTTAAAGAAAGAAAATTGACACCGGATTTAGTTGGTAAACGCAATTCACAATTATTTAATCGTGTAATTTTTTTGGTATGTTAAGAAAAAATTTAGTGTTTGATTTTCGAGACATAGTAATTAATCGCATTAGAATATTTTTTAGTTGGTACCGTTTTAATTTTATTTGGTACAAGATTTTTTTGTTGTAATTAATCGCATTACAATTATTTAATCGTGTAGTTTTTTTGTATGTTAAGAAAAAATTTAGTGTTTGATTTTCGAGACATATTAATTAATCGCATTAGAATATTTTTTAAGTTGGTACCGTTTTAATTTTATTTGGTACAAGATTTTTTTGTGTATAACCAGTGGCGAATGCGTGATTTTAGTTGAGGGAGGGCACAAATTTTTTTCTCCATGTACTCTATAATTTATTTTCTAAAATTATGTCATCCAATGAAAATAATTGATACTATTTCTCTAATTAATGCTCCAACCTTCCATTTTTCCACTCCTTCTGAAAAAATTTAGTAACCTTAATTGCTCTCCATAAATTAGTATTCTTCCCATAAATATGTTTCCCCTTTCCATAGACTTTTCTCCCCTCCATAAATCGATTTTCCCATAATTTTTTCCTTCATTAATATAATGAACAAATGTATCAAAATCATTATTAACCGACTTAAATATTGAAATTAATTGATGCGTTGCGTCAAATCTAAATTAATTACTCCATATTTTAATTTAAAATTAAAAGAAAAATTACATCAAAATTGTTATGTTTAAAATATCAAAATAATAAAAGTATACAAAACAATTTTTTTAATTAGTTTCCAAATATGTAAATATATACTGAGTAAATATTATCGCAAGAAAATTGTTATTATTCATATTTGAGAATGGAGTCTAAGTGCAACGTATTGGTACAATAATATTTGAGAATTGCATGCAATAATAATAATAATATATAAAGTCATATGTTCGGGTCAAATTGGATATACATTAGGAATCATTTTTAAAATAAATGGTGGTAAATTAGGTGGATAAAAAAATGAATTGATTTTAAGAAAAAATAACGCTCTTAAACGTGCATAATTTGCATTGATTATGTATGGATAATTTGTAGTCCCAAATGCAATTAAAAAAACTTTACTCCTCCAATTATCTATACTTCTTTGAACCAAAAAAAAAATTAAATTATCTCATTTATAGCTCAGTGGGAATTGAGACTTTAGTATAATTATACGAAGTATAAGACTACAGTGTAATACACGTGATAAATTACGGGAGTCTATTGATCTTACTTTTTAAAAACTGAAGAATCGTAAGGTTTATTATCAATATTGAATGCGTTTATTGAAGCAATAAAAATGACTTCTATACATTACACATTCCGATGAAGTCTACAGGGTTGTGTACGTTCACTAATATGACAGAGAGTTTGACTGTTTGACGGACATTATTTTTCACTATTCTTACCTGACGAAGATGTCAACTAACTACAACTGATGATAATCGATCAAGATCAAATAGTTGGTGAGGAAGGTCTTCATTCCTCAACTAATAGATTTTTTTTTTTGGGTTTAAAGAGTAATTTGAGGATTACGGTTGGGTGTATAAGGGTCGGGTTTATACGGATTTCTACATTTATCATAAGGGTCGGGTTTATACGGGTTTCTACGTTTAGTATAACTATATTCATCGGTGGACAATTGCTACTTTACGTACTCTATGTTGTTCATACTTTTGTCCACCTATTAATAAATAGATTAGCTTTCAGACTCTGAACGAATAATCCAAAATAATCACGGGTATCATGCTTTTCTTAGACACACATTTCAATGTGTAACGTGTTGTTTTTAGTTTCTTACCCCTATTAGTATACTAACTAACTTTCAGTCCCTTAACGTATTATCTTCAAACGATATTGGCTTCATAATATTTTATATTAAACTAAAACTGGACAACCCGTGAAATTTTTCACGGGTAACACACTAGTAGTAAATTAATTAATCAAATGCTTTTAAAAACAAAGTTAAACTGGTTAGGAATATACTCCCTTCGAGTTCTTATTATTATCTCACTTTCCTTTTTGGGTTGAGTTTGATTTTTGTTTCACTTTTCCTTTTAGGCATCAAGGTGTGGTTCACAATTACTCTCTCATTTCTCTCTTCCTTCTATTTTGAGCCACTCATTTCTCCTTCCTTATTTTCCACCCAAAAACTTTTGGACAATAATACGAACTCGGAGGAAGTATTACTTATATGATAAAGTAATTGGATTTGATAGTGACCTCATCCAAACCCAGACTTAACTCGTTAGATTAATTGATGCAAAGTGACCTGACCTAACCTGACTTGGCTAGAAAATGGACGAACTGGATACGATTCAACTGAATCACCAATGTGGGACGATGAAACAGAAAAGCGATTATCTAGTGAACGCAAGGCACGAAGGGCAAAAACAAAAAGAGGAAGAATCATTAAAAGAAGGTGAGGAATAAATAGAGGAGCATAAATATGTTAGGGTTGACCAGAACACCATAGTTGTAGAAGTAGTAAGGAAATCGAGAATTGGGGAAGAATGGAGGAATGGGACAATCGGACGAAATCAACCCTAACGAAGATCCCTCTGCTAACCACGAAAGCAGGCCCGCGAGATGGGGCGGCATGGACGGCGCGGCTGAAGGAGGAGTACAAGGCCCTGATTGCCTACACCTCCATGAACAAATCCAACGACAACGACTGGTTCCGCATCTCCGCCGCCAACCCGGAGGGCACCCGCTGGACCGGCAAGTGCTGGTACATCCACAATCTCCTCAAGTACGAGTTCGATCTGGAGTTCGATATCCCCGTCACTTACCCTGCTACCTCTCCCGAGCTTCAACTCCCTCAGCTCGATGGCAAGACTCATAAGATGTACCGCGGCGGCAAGATTTGCTTGACTCTTCATTTCAAGCCTCTCTGGGCTAAGAATTGGTACGCCTTTTCACTCTTGCCCCTATTTAATTTTGATTGTTGATTAGGAGCATTGGTAATTGTTTGCTGCATTTTCCAATTTCCGACTGTGTGATGTTGAATTTGAATGGGAGGCAAATCAGTCGTAATGTTTTACATGTTAGCCAACCCCAAATCTTTCTGGGGACTAAGTGTATGATGCTGATGTTACTGCTCCTGCGGCCCTTTTTAGAGAAATGAAATGAAGGGTTGTCGAAGCAAGTTCATTCGGGAGAAATCATGATTTTAGGGAGCTTATAGGATTTCATAAGACTGCCCGTCAATCGTTCTCTTGTTGGATCATTACATTCCCCTTGTTCATTGTGCTTTGTGGAGCCTTATCATTGCATTCTCCTTGTTCATTTTGTCTTCTTTTGAGGTACTCCATATAAGCTCTTAATCACGGGGTTTTACATGGTATTATACATCTGTTAGTGTTTGTGTGCTATCTGTGACTGTGGCCTGTGGGATTCTGTTTTTTCATTTTAGAATTCCATAGGCTAGAGCATTGTATTCAGTATTCACTGTGCTATGTGAAGCACACTTGGTGAGGAGCACAACAGAATATTACTCTCTCACAATGGGGCTTGGTTACAGTAGGGATATTAGCGTTAGTGGGTTTGTTATATATGGTACTCTACATTTGACAGGGTTAGTGCAAAGGAGCTAGCATGTTGTGTAAAAGCTGAATTTAGCTCGTGTTTTGGCAAGCTCTAGCATCTTGGCCTCGTAGTGTAAGGCCTTGTTTGGACACACTTGTAGGAGGGGGGATTTGATTTGTCTTCTTAGCGGTAAAATGGATCTCTTCCTATCCCTCAAAGCCACTTTGGTAACCAAACAACCAAAATCGCCCTTCTCCCTTTTCTTCACTTCCACATCCCTCTAACCTAACAAGGTGTAAACTATGCTTATATTGAGGTCTTAGTTTAAAAAAGCATGCCTCATACATACAGTGAGGCACTAGCCAAAATGTATCCTTGCATGTATTAGATGAGATGCAACGAGTGATCAGCACATATTTTAATTCCGTCTAGTTCTTATATAAGGCCCTTTTGTTTGACACATTATACATGTCTTACTCATTTACATGTTAGTAAGAATTCATAAATAAGGCATTATTGCAATAAATTTTAATTTAAAAACGTAAATTTGTTTGCAAATGCGAAAAACAGTGTGCTTTGTGTCTTTGTCATTGCCTCCCTGCGCAGTTGCGGCTTTCACAATGGTCCATTTGCGCCTTGGTGTACCTTGGCTTTTGAAAGCTTAGGTTTAGTTCATTGAAAAGCTTAATTTCAGTATCTCCGCTCTTGTTATGTCTTGTTATGTTGGCCAGCACAAGTGTTTGCAGCTAAAGATTAGACGTTTTCGACCTTGCATCTGCCATTTTAGAATCTTGGGATGTGCGACTTTTACTCTCTTTTTTCTTGTTTTTTATTTTTTTAAAATTATGGTCTCTCTTACTTATTCAAGAGAAGTGTTGACGACATGCAAGCTTGTCTTCTGACTGGTTCACTTATGTTCCTTTTATTAGGAGTTGACAAGGTAGATGTTTGAATTTCTTGTATTTTGACTTGTTGGCTGAAACTCTTTTTTATTAGAGAAGACTGTATATCCCAGTGACTGCTTGAGCTGTCATGTGTCCATTTGATGGTCAACTAAAATGGGTGTGATTTGTTTGTGCAGCCCCCGGTTTGGAATAGCGCATGCTCTCTGTCTAGGCCTTGCCCCCTGGCTTGCAGCCGAGATTCCAGTTCTGGTAGATTCGGGTATGATCAAGCACAAGGACGATGCTGCTCCATCTTCCAGTGACTCCTAGTTCATTCTATGATGCTACTATACTGCATAATAATCCATGTAATGCTATATCATGCTAACTGTTTTCTATCAAGAAAGAATTAGTTCGAGTTGTGAGAACCTCAGTAATGCCAATTACAAATTTACAATCATTGTGTGGTGGGTGAACCCTTTGTCTTACTCCTAGTTTGAACGCAGTGATTTGAACAGAGAGAGAGGGAAGGGATGTTATTTCCGTTAATTGGATACTCTTTTAGCCCTAGACTTGTATGCGGAGGTGGAGGAAGCTCGGGGTGTTTTATTGTCCAACAATCAAGGGTCATGTACTCGTGTTCTTTTACGCTTATTTTCAGTTCAACTGAAATGAACAGAAAAACGCTTTGATTTCATTCATTCTTGTACAGTAATGAGTAGGGTAACGTGCAACATTCATTTCCAGGGAAGAGAAATGAATGTGGATCATAGTGAGTAGCAGAATGTGAAGCATGAATTGATAGAGACAAGGGGAGTGTGGCGAGGGAGTAAGGTAAGGGTGTAATCTGAGTGGGGGATCTACATCACACAAACTCAGTTATGTGGACTTACCTCCCCCTCTTTCTCCCCACTCCTTATCCCTTCTACTTCTGCTTCATCTTTTTGTCGCGAGTATTATAAAACTATAATATCTTTCATGAATGCGCTACTTCCAATACCCATCAATGATGTAACACACATTTTTGGAGGGACTTGCCGTAATATGCGAATCTGGCTTTTTTTCTTCACAATTGGATTTCACCAGCTACAACAGTTTTAAAGAGACATGTACACGGTTATACTCAAATGGTAATAATTTAAATTTTAAGTCACTGTAATATGAAGTTCCCTAAATTCTGTGCCTCATTTTTCCTCAGGCATGTAGCATGTAGCATGTTTATAGGACAAAGAGAGTGGACAGATCAATCTCATTTTTAAGATAGTATTATAATCATGTTTGATTTCAGAAAATAATATTGTACTCCGTACAATACTACTTTGAATTATTACTCTGTAATATTCAAAACGTTGAACTTTATAAACAAACGGAACCATGTTTAAGTATTTTTAAAATCGTGGGAATTATAGAGTAGTTGAGAAATATGGGCCATGAAATAAAAATGATTTGACTCGCGGGATTAGGAAACTGTAGGGATGTAGGCGCATAGATAAGAAAATGTAGTAAAAGGGCGTGTGGATAATGGGTAGGACAAGGCAGAGCGAATAGGAAAGCAGAGAAATCAAAGACAAGGATTATGAAGCCAAAGCCAAGCCAAGGGAGTGCTCATCCTCTATTTCATTTTGTGTCACATTTTATATTATCTTATACGTAGTACTTCCTCCGCATCACTAAGATTTTCCCACTTTCTTTAAAAGGAAACTTCACTAAGATTTTTTCACTTTAAAACTTTCCTTATTCATCCAATTTACTCTCTTTCTATTGGTTACTTTTTGTGATTTGACATCTCGAACCCCACCAAACAATTTACCACCATATTTCATATGGAGTATATATTGGACATATCAATACACAAAGATTTACTGTATGATATTTGTTTCATATTTTATTTATGTGATAAATGATACTCCCTCATAGGGATGACAATTTCACCTACATCCACCCCGCACCTGAGAAAAATAAATGGGTGAAAACTCGATTAAATGGATGAAGAAAAATAAATGGGTGAAAACTCGATTAAATTGATGAATAGCGGGTGATGGATTGGATCGGATGCAGGTGGTGCATCATACCACCCGTAATCCGTTAACCACCCGACATCTATCCATTTAAAAAATATATATATATTATAAAAATTAGAGAATAAGATAATTCCCCATGTTTTCCTAAAACCTTATTCATTTTAAAACACCCGAACAACCCGTTTCACCCGTGGATGACGGGTGGATCGGATATGGATGATGGATGGATCGGTGGGTAAATAGAGACGGGTGATGAATGCGGGTGAGACTTCACTCGATCCGAATCCGACCCATTGTCATCCCTACCCTCCGCACCACTAAGATCTTCTCACTTCAATATTATATTTCTCACAAATAAATAAAAATGTAAAAATCTTAGTGATATGGAGGGAGTACTCCGTAGTTCTTTTGTCTATGTAAAAGAGTCACTTTTTTATTCATCTTTTGTCTAATTGGTTATCAATTAGCTGTGATCCTACTTATTTTATCATCTTTTATTTTTCATCATATATTTTTATCTACCTTAATTCTTAATAAAAAGATAGATGACCCTCATAAAAAGATGAATACCGTGAATATCACCGAACGTGACACAAAAGCAGGTATGAATACGGTTACGAAGCCAAAGGACGGAGGGAGGTGCCTCCTTTTTAACAAGTCCACACGGTCAGGGTCCCCAAATTGGTTCGTGGTTGGTTGGTGACTTGTCTGGTCAATCCATCACATGCTCCGGCTATTACTCGTATAATTCGTTCAGCATTTCAACCCCTCCATTTCCCATAACTTGTTGATTGATTATATCCAACGACTCCCCCCAACATCTTCCCTTCTCAATTTCACGCCCACCACACGCCCCCCCGCCTTCTCTCTCCTCCTACATTCCTTCCTTTCACTTCGGGCCGGGTCTGTGGGTTCGGGTCAGCGCCTGGTCTCCACAAATGGCGGTGACTACCGGTATTTCCTCCTCTTCCTCCGCGGCCGCCGCCGCCACCACCTTGGCTATGGAGTCCTTCCTCCACGCCTCCTCCTCCCCCTCCCCATCCCTCATCACCTTCTCTCGCTCCCTCCGCCGCCCCCGCCGTGGATCTCTCCCACTCCGCCGCTCCTTCTCCCCTCGCTCCGACCTCTCCTCCTCCGATTCCACCGCATCCTCCTCCTCCGTCGCCTCCTCTAGCCTCACCGCCCTCCAACTCCTCAAGTCCTCCGCCGCCGACCGTACGTTCTTCTCTTCCTCCTCTTTTATATCCTCCTATTCATCAAAATACGATCCAATGATGTTCTCCTTTCATCGTGACACCGTCTCACACAAGATTTTGTAAATAATAATGCTGTCTTGATAAGATTATATTTGCTGTAGTTATTGAAATTTTTATTTACTAACTTTAAAAAGGATAATTTAGGATGGACTAAAAATAAAATAAAATAAGAGTAAAAAGTAAATAAAGGTAATTAAAATGGCGTGTAGCTGACGAAGTTGAGGTGTTACAGGATATAGCAAGGAAAGGAGCAGCATTGTGGTGATAGGACTGAGTATCCACACGTGTCCCGTCGAGATGCGTGAAAAGCTTGCTATTCCTGAAGCGGAGTGGCCTCGCGCCATCGAGGAGCTCTGTAATTTGAATCATATTGAGGAGGCTGCTGTCCTCAGTACCTGTAACAGGATGGAGATTTACGTCGTTGCCCTTTCCCAACACCGTGGTGTTAAAGAGGTTACTGAGTGGATGTCCAAGGTATACACAACTTCCTTCCTTTACCATTTCCCTCTCATAACTCACCCACATCTTTCATCTTTCCATGCTTATGGTTATTCAATCTGGTTTTCTTGATTTGCAGACTAGTGGGGTTGCGGTCTCTGATATCGCACAACACAGGTTTTTGCTCTACAATGGTGATGCTACACAGCATATCTTTGAAGTGTCCGCGGGGTTGGACTCGTTGGTTTTGGGAGAAGGTCAGATACTTGCTCAGGTTAAACAGGTTGTCAAAGTCGGGCAGGGGGTTGTTGGGTTCGGGAGGAACATCAGTGGTTTGTTTAAACATGCCATCACAGTCGGGAAGCGGGTCAGAACAGAGACGAATATAGCTTCTGGTGCGGTTTCAGTGAGTTCTGCTGCTGTGGAATTGGCCCTGATGAAGCTGCCAGAATCCTGCCATACAAGTGCCAGAATGTTGGTGGTTGGAGCTGGCAAGATGGGTAAGCTTGTGATTAAACACTTGGTAGCAAAAGGGTGCACAAAGATGGTCGTTGTGAACCGAAGTGAGGCGAGGGTTGATGCTATACGTGAGGAAATGCCTGCTGCTGAAATCATCTACAAACCCCTCTCTGAAATGCTTGCCTGTGCTGCTGAGGCGGATGTCGTTTTCACCAGCACAGCATCGGAAAGCCCTCTTTTCCTGAAAGAGCAAGTATCCGATCTTCCTCCCGTAGGAGCACAAGTGGGTGGTGTCAGGCTCTTTGTTGATATATCTGTTCCAAGGAATGTGGGTTCCTGTGTGTCAGAGCTGGAAAATGCAAGAGTGTACAATGTGGATGATCTCAAGGAAGTGGTGGCAGCTAACAAGGAGGACCGGTTAAGGAAAGCAATGGAAGCTCAATCCATCATTGGTGAGGAATCCAAACAGTTTGAGGCATGGAGGGATTCCTTGGAGACGGTTCCCACCATCAAGAAGTTGAGGGCATATGCTGAGAGGATTAGAGCGGCAGAGCTAGAAAAATGTATGTCGAGGCTGGGTGAAGATCTTTCCAAGAAAGACAAAAAAGCGGTGGATGATCTTAGCCGTGGGATAGTGAACAGGATGCTTCACGGTCCAATGCAACACCTTAGATGTGATGGGAGTGACAGCCGGACACTGAACGAGGCATTGGAGAACATGCATGCACTCAATAGAATGTTCAGCCTTGAAACTGAGATTGCAGTATTGGAACAGAAAATTAGAGCCAAGGTGGAGCAAAACCAAAAGTAATCAATCAATCAATCGCACATTCGCACCTATTCACCCGCCCACAAACAAATCTCAACCACATTGGAATAAGGGGACACACCTTCCTCATTTATCATCCGAGTTCGCTGTACAGGAACTACAAGGGCTTCGGAGGGAGGGGTCTTTGAATTCATTCATTTGTGTTGCAGTTTGCTCACTTCTAACACTTGTGTTATTGTATCCTGCTATAGTTATTCGGCTACTTCAGATAATTGAGGATGTAAAACTATAGTACAAGTATTTTTTGTTATATACTACATGACCTGAAAACAATTCGGGTTTAAAACTGAGTATGATTTTTGCAAGTGAGTATGTGACCTCCTCCTTGGATATCTTCCCCCGACTTTTTGGGTAGTTTGGATATCCTTGCTCCCTCTTTCTGCTAATCAGTACTCCAGTTGGTATTCAACCTTGGGAGAACTTTGTTGGAACGGAGACATTTGTATTATCTACAGTACTCCGTAGCATTAATCTTTTGGGAAATTTGACAAAACATTGTTCAAATCACAGTTTTTCGTCAATCTCCAACCCAGATAATTGGGATCAACACGGATAACCGGGATCAACTCGGATTGAAGATAATAACACATTGTGTATCTATATTTTGTAACACAAAATATTTTAACATGTAGAATATTAAATTATCATTTCTAATAAACTTTTATCACAAACTAATAAAAAAATCCCAATTAACAAAATACATAAATAAATAAATCGCACATGGTGCAGGTTTCGCACTCATTTTACAATAGCATGTTATCTTCAAGCAGTTTAGTCATCAATGTTATTTTTTTGTTTATAGTCTAGGACAAGGTAAAGTGAAGATATAAGCTGACATCTATGTCGGTGAGCTGACAGAGCCTAGCACGTCTCGATAAGGCATGACTCATGATCTTGCTTTGGCACAATCGAGCACGCTATGAGACTCATGTCGTGGCAAAGCCAAAGTTTCAAAAAAAAATTGTGCTAGACCCGAACACATTATGTTCCGCCGTTCCGCATGACACACCCAAAATATTTTTAAAAAAAATAGGTTTTAAGGAAACAATGATTTAACATGCCTCATGCACGACATAACACCGTGGACTCATGGCCTCGTGGTGTGCCAACCCAAGGTCGCTAATGGATAGGTAAATATCATAATATTTTGTTACCTTCTTTATAGAGTATCGTGATATAGCATATACCGTAATTATAGGATACGTTTCCGTAGTATGTGAATATTCTGTAATCATTTGATTCCCGTAATATTTGTAACCGCTATATAATGAATACATCGCTAATCACCCAATTCAGGAGATTACAATAACTTTCATGGTATCAGAGCTTCAGTTTTCGAACTGAGCAGGTACGATCCTACTTCGTCTTCTTCTCACGTGTGCCTCAGCCACAGGCCATCTTCCCCATGGCTAAAGACGATGATTCAAAAAACAAATCAAATTTACATCCGGTTTACAGCGTTACCAATATTCAACACAAAATACGCATCCTCGACGGCACAAAATTAACTTATAGTCAATGGGTTAAGCTTTTTAAGCTACATGCTCGAGGGTACGAGGTTACCAGCCATATTGATGGTACAACAGCTCCGGCTAAAACCGATCCCAAATATGATGCCTGGGAGCAGATTGACGCTATCGTGGTACAATGGATCTACGGATCCGTCTCCGATGACCTGCTCAAACGCATTCTCGAGGAACCGTCTACGGCTTATGAAGAGTGGACCCGCCTCGAGAACCATTTCTTGAACAATAAAGGTTCTCGAGCCGCAACCCTGGAACACGAGTTCGTAAATCTCACCCTCGAGTCAATGCCCTCGCTAGAAGATTACTGCCAGAAATTGAAGGATCTGGCTGCACAGTTAACAGACGTCGGAGGAAATGTCGATGACCAGCGACTCGTTTTACAATTGGTTTGGGGTCTGCCATCCGCGTACGATACTGTTGGCGAGTACATTAATCAGACTCTACCCGACTTTGAGACGACTCGTAGTATGCTTCAACTAGAAGCACAAAGACAGAATAGTCGGTCAGACGTCTCACCGGCCACGACCTTGGCTGCGCCGGCGACAGAGGAAGAGATCGAAGATCTACCACCGGCGAATCAGCAGCGTTCTGCCTCGCGATCCGGCTACAGGGGTGGACGCGGCTCCGGCCGCCGTGGTGGAAGAGGTGGCCGTTGCGAACAGCAACAACGCCGACAACAGGGCGGCAATCCGGCAGCGACGCGCGAATCTGGGTTGTTTCAGAACAATTACTGGGGCCCACCTCCATCGGCATACTACCTGGGCCCCCCTCCTTGCCCATATCCGACCCAGCCTAGTTGGGCCACCCCGTGGATGTCTTAGGCGAACCATCAGCGCGGCCAGCATAGGAACCAAGGGGGAAATTCTAGGTATTCGGGGCAATATACATGACAACATTCGGGACGGGCCCACATAGTTGAGAACTCTGATTTAGAATTTTCTCAAGTTGGTAACGCTTTCCAGGCTATTTCAATGCAGAATCCCGATGATAACCAGTGGTATATGGATACGAGCGCTACGTCCCACTTGACATCAAACCCAGGTATACTCACTCCTCCCTTTCATTTAAGTTCGGTTCGCTCAATCTATGTAGGAAATGGTAATTCAATTCCGATTCACCGGTCCGGCATGATCCACATTAAATTACCAAACCGAAGCCTTCACCTTAGAAATGTCTTATACACACCACAAATAATTAAAAACCTTATATCTGTTCGTCAATTCACCAAAGACAACAATGTTTCTGTTGAATTTGACCCATACGGTTTCTCTGTGAAGGACCTCAAGACTGGGAATACGATTATGAGGAGCAGTAGTCGGGGCGATCTCTATCCCGTATCCGCCTCACCAAAACCGTCACAGCCTCTACCTGAGTCAAGTCCGTCATCCTTCGTTTCTGTTTCTGCGTCTGTCCCGTGGCACGATAGACTCGGTCATCCGGGCTCTAATATTTTAGATTTAATTCAGCGTCAGAGTCGTATTGGCTGTAATAAAACTTCTTCTCATTTATGCACTTCTTGTCAAATTAGTAAACACAAGCGTTTACCGTTTTATGCATCAAACTCTATGTCAGTCGCACCGTTTGATATTATCCACAGTGACCTATGGACATCTCCAATACAAAATAAAAGTGGATATAAATATTATCTCGTCCTCGTCGATGATTTCTCTAACTTCGTGTGGGTTTTCCCCCTTAAATTCAAATCCGCCACTTACCAAAAATTTGTGCAATTCACTAAATTCATTAAAACCCAATTTGGACGAGATATTAAAAGTTTTTAATGTGATATGGGTCGCGAGTTCGATAACACTCCGTTTCACAACTTCGCCTCTCAAAATGGCTTCGTGTTTCGTTTCTCGTGCCCCAAAACTTCTCAACAAAACGGTAAAGTTGAACGCATGATAAGACGACTAAACGAAATCACTCTCGTCCTCTTGTGTCATGCTTCCCTTCCCCCTACCTTCTGAGTCGATGCCCTCCATGCCTCTGCCTATCTCCACAATATTCTACCCTCCACCACATATAAATCCCGCTCCCCCTCCTCGATCCTTTATCTGCGACATCCATCCTATGACCATCTTCGTGTCTTCGCGTGTCTGTGTTTCCCTAACATGTCAGCACATCGAACCCACAAACTGCAAACCCGGTCTACTAGGTGTGTCTTTCTTGGCTACCCATCGAATCATCGTGGATATAGGTGTCTTGAATTATCGACGGGAAAAATCATTATTTCTCGTCATGTCACGTTTGATGAGTCGGTCTTCCCATTCACGTCTTCCCCTTCCCCCGACTACTCGTTCCTCGATCCCGGTCACGAGTCACTAAATCCCGCCTTCTTTCCTAACATCAATTCCAACCCCGGGCCCACAACCGACCCGACCCCACCTCACTCACCTAATGTACCCACCTCCCCACTATCTCCCACCACCCTCCCCACTACCTCGCAACCTTCCACGCCACCAACACCACCCAACATCCCCTCCCCTGCACCTCCGCAACCTCTCAATACTAACTCCACTCATCCCATGACCACTCGAGCTCAACACGGCATATTCAAGCCAAGAACTCACCTAAACCTTCACACCACTACCCAGCCCATCTCCCCCATACCCACCTCTCACCTTGCCGCCCTCCGTGATAGGAATTGGAATGCCGCCATGGTAGATGAGTTCCGAGCTTTAATTAATAATCATACTTGGGAGCTTGTTTCGCGACCCACTGATCAATCCATTATTCGGTGTATGTGGCTTTTTCGCCACAAATATCGCTATGACGGTACCCTGCAACGATATAAAGCCCGACTGGTAGCAAATGGCAAAACGCAATAGGTTGGAATTGATTGTGATGAAACCTTTAGTCCGGCCTGTTGTGAAACCGACGACCATCCGTACTGTTCTCAGCATTGCTGTATCCCGAAAATGGCCCATTCATCAACTCGACGTTAAAAATGTCTTTCTTCACGGGGACCTTGCTGAAACAGTATACATGCATCAACCCCCCGGATTTCATGATAAGACCAAACCGGGGTATGTTTGTCGTCTCCGTAAGTCGCTCTATGGCCTCAAACAGGCACCACGTGCCTGGTATCAGCGTTTCACTAACTATATTCTGTCTAAGGGGTTTTGTGGCAGCATATGTGACCCGTCCTTATTTATCCTTCAACATGGTTCCCACACTGCTTATTTACTTCTTTATGTTGATGATATTATTTTTACTGCCTCTGCCACGTCACTACTCCGGTCAATTATTGCGACCCTATCACAAGAATTTGCCATGTCCGATCTCGACGCGCTACATCAGTTCCTTGGCATAACGGTGACCCGGAACAAAAATGGTTTATCTCTCACTCAGCGCCAATATGCCACTGATATTCTTGCCCGAGCTTCGATGTCTAATTGTAACCCAAGTAATACTCCAGTCGAGCCCGGTTCGAAACTTAGCCCGTCGTCTGGTCCTGCTGTTGCCAATCCATCCCTTTATCGTAGTCTCGCCGGTGCTTTACAGTATCTCACTTTTACACGGCTAGATATATCTCATGCGGTACAACAGGTATGTCTCTTCATGCATGACCCTCGAGAACCACATTTTGCCTTTCTCAAATGTGTCCTCTGTTACGTGAAAGGCACGCTCGACCACGGCCTTCATATAGGCATCTCGACGTCATTTAAACTTACTGCTTATTCAGACGCTGACTGGGCAGGATGTCCTGACTCACGACGCTCGACATCGGGTTACTGTGTTTTCCTTGGAGATAATCTCATTTCTTGGTCCTCCAAATGCCAGTCAACCGTATCTCGTTCTGGTATCGAAGCCGAATACAGGGGCGTTACGAACGCTGTTGCTGAGACCGGCTGGCTCCGTAATCTCCTTCTTGAGCTACACCAACCATTACGTCATGCTACTATTGTTTTTTGTGACAACATATCTGCGGTCTATCTCTCGGGGAATCCTGTTCAACATCAGCGCACCAAACATATTGAACTAGATATACATTTTGTGCGCGAAAAGGTTCGGGTTGGTCTTATCCGTGTCTTCCATGTTCCCTCCGAGTATCAGTATGCTGACATATTCACGAAGGGTTTGCCACGGTATCTGTTTGATCGTTTTCGTGTCAGTCTCAGCGTTCGTCCTCCTCCCGCTCCGACTGTAGGGGCGTATAGATATGTAAATATTGTGATATTCTGTTACCTTCTTTATAGAGTATCGTAATATAGCATATACCGTAATTATAGGATACGTTTCCGTAGTATGTGAATATTCTGTAATCATTTTATTTCTGTAATCTTTGTAACCGCTATATAATGAATACTTCGCTAATCACTCAATTCAGGGGATTACAATAACTTTCAGTCGCAACTTCCATTTTGTTGGCACGACACGACAAAATACGAAGAGCATCCACACGTATTGTCTTACTCTGATCCAATCCTAGGATAAAAAATGTTATTCTGGGCAACTCATTGACTGTGTGCTTGGCTTACATACCAACACGCGTCATTTCAAACATATTTTTTCCTCGTCATTTGCATCCTATACACTTTTTTCAGAAGGTCGCTTATCCTAAGAATACTCCTCGTAAAAGGATGTGTTAGAAATGGAAACATTATAAGTAAACTCGAGTATTCAATCAATCGGTCATAGAAGAAAGAACATATGCACAAACACTCACGAAGGTATAAGGACTCTTGACGCGTATGGAACCATGATAGTAATAAGAATACTAAAAATCATCAGGCTTCACGGGTTAGGGAAACACTACCGATGAACTCACTAACCAAAAAGAATCGAAATGGAATCCTTTAAACTGAATTTTTTTCGTTAGGTACTAACATCCAACGAATATCAGACCAAAACAAACAAGGGCTTGAAAAGTTGTCTAAACTTAAACTTATTCAACCTTACAAGTAAATATGCACACTCTGATTCTCAAACGATGATCTCCTTTAAGGAAGTTTCCAACTCTCGATACACAAATCTGGCCTCATGAAAACTTATCTCCTCTCATTTTCACATCTTGTTTCATCCAATTTTAATTGAAATACAACCTAATCGAATCCAAACATCCAATCCACCGACTACCCGACCACCTTTTAATTTGTTCCGTAAACCCTAATTTACTCCCACCAATTTCAATTAAACAATAATTAGAAAAAATTAACTAAACCCTAAATTAATCTTTCAATTTAAGTTAAATATTAATTAGAAAAAGTAATTAATGGAACCAAACAAGTAATTTAGGGATGAAAACAATGATTACTTAATCAATAATTGAATTAACGCTCATGATCGATCTGTAATTGTGACTTGAAAAAGTATGTAAAATGAGAGAAAAATTGTTTTTTGATTGAGAGAAACCGTTAATTATGAACTACAGTCTACAGAGTATTAAGAGAAAAATTGCATTAGAAAAAAAAAAAAAACTAATTTCGATATATTTTTGAGTTCTTTTTCATGTGTGAGAGAGGGGCAACCCCGCAGGGCCGCACGAAGCGCCTACTTGTTTAGTTTGGTACGGAGTAGAAACGATGAAACGAAGCGCCTATTTGGTACTCCGTATTGCTAAATGCAACTCCAAACTCACAAAATTCACAAGTCTGTAACTCTGTATTCCCCTCCCCTCCAATTTACCCCCTTCTTCCATAAAACCCTAAAAACCATTGAAATTGAATCCTCCCCAAATTTAGCCCCATTTTTTCCCAAATTCAATCCCAATAACGCTAAATTATGGCAGCGAATTCGAGAGAACAAGTTCTGTCTCTCTTAGCCTCGGCGAACAACCATGGTGATTTGGCCGTGAAATTGTCGTCTCTTCGTCAGGTCAAAGATTTACTCTCCTCTTCCCAACATCTTCCTTCAATTGCTCCTCAAGTTTTCCCCTTTTTGCTCGAGCTTCATTCTTCTCCTCAGCCTCTTGTTCGCCAATTACTCCTCCAGTAATGCCCCCTTTCTCCCTCCCTTCTTTTATCTTTTTAATTTTCAAGATGTTGCATTCTTGTGTCATTGTAATTTATTCAGGATGAAGTTGGGATTTTGAGAAGTGGGTTTGAGCTAAAATCGGAAATTAATTAAGGGTTAGAGGGGCCTTTGGAATGTCTAAATCCTTTTATACCGTGATTTTAGTGTGATTTATATAATCATTGTTCTTATGTAATGTTCTGAAAGCAGGCTAGTAATTATTGATTTAGAAGGAAGTTGAGATTTTGAGAAGTGGGTTGGAATTGGAATTTGAATTAGGTTAAGTAAGATGGGTATGTGCAAATGGTTAATCCTTTCTCCGCGATCTTAGGATGATTTGTACCACCTTGTTCATGTACTCCTTCTGCACCCATCATTTGTATACATTTGAAATAGTTAATTGCCTATTGCGAAGAATACAGAAGTGAACAGTTGACTATGATGGAGGGAGTAATATTCTGAAACAATACCAGTATATGAACTGTTATTGGTTCTAGGTGAATATATGATTGAGCTTCTTTGATATATTGACATTCCTAACTACCCATTTATGGCTTTTATATTGTTATTTCTTTCTAAATATGGTTTCGGATTCAAGCTCTTATGATATCGCTTCACTCCATATGTCCGTCGAGGAATCAACTGATGAGACAAAGAGACATACACAAACTACTTTACTGCAAAAAGAGGTATAATTTGGATGTAATGGAAGAATTGTGTTGATGGAAGTGTCACATTCTGATTGAGTTGTTGATATTCTGTAACAACGATCTTTGGGAGAGATTCTCAGTGATTTCTTTGATTAACAGTCTTCATTGATAGTTTTTTTTATGTCTGTTTATTATCTTATGTGCGCCTGTGTGTGCACGGATTCTATCTGTTTTTTCCCACTAACCAGTTTATACGATCTTGAGGCTCTTAGGTAGCTACATATAGTGCATAGGAAGATACCTTAGTTTCGTATATGTCTATTAACGTTATTGAAGAACGGGTACTTCTTTTGCTGTTCATCTGCTGTAATTACCTATGAGCTTGGTTTTAAACTTTTTGTACGCTTAGTATTTACAAGGCGTGAATGGTAATTGTTACTTGTTACTTTTTTTTGAGTGTTCTGCTCATTTTTTAAAATCACAGGGTGATAGAAGAGACGGGCTTGAGAGTTTTGGAGCATTCAGCGTTGCTATTACCAGTCCTACCGGCTCTTTCGAAGGACAAAGATCCTTGTGTCTCTCATCAGTCAATTGCTACAGGCGCAAAGTTCTTTTCTGCTGTACTGGAGGAGTTGACTCGGCAGGTCTGTCATTCAGCTAGCATTATCTCAAATAAGTATAAGAAGTTATGCAGCCATCATTTTTCCTGCTCTTTGAATGCCACATTCACCTTTTTTGTATTAACCTTTCACTAATTAAGTGAGCCAAAACCTGTTTTGGCAAAATGCTTCTTAGGGACTACAATTTCATTTTACTGAAATTTCTGTCTAACAGAGTGAGCAATAATGATTTCATAATGAAAAGTATATTAATTAGAAGTTATTCGTACTTCATAATGGAAAGTACATTAATTAGAAGCTATCCCCGTTATTGGAGTACTCTCTAGTTATTCATATTCCACGAGAAATATCTTCCGGTACCTTTTTCTTACCTCGGTATAGGTGTAAAGGATGATGGATAAACAGTGACAAGGACATTACCTTAGTGCCTAAAGGGTCGCACCAATTGAGGGTTAAGGGGAGTTGGATCTACATTGCCTCACTTGACTGTTTTAGATGACCAAAAATGAAAATTGCACAGTGAGCTTGATTAATGGATTGTTACCTCACAGTAAAAAAATCCTAGTGGTTAGTGGCAGAGTCACTTTATTCCATATTTCCATTATAAACCAGGAAGAACATAGAATAGAGTTCCATCATTTGGATTACCACAAAAATGGAGAAAAGTGAGGTCAAGAGAGAGTTCATGAAGCGAAGACGAACGTTGAATAGTGTTCATTTTCTTCCATATCTCTTTAGTTCGGACTGTGAAGTACTCCCTCCATTTTCTTGATTTAGCCCCATATGGGTTTGGCACAAAGTTTAAGAAAAGGTGAAAAAGTAAGAGGATATTGTTGATATGGTGCATGTGATGAAAGAGAAATAGAGATGAAAATATTTCCTTAAGAGGAAATGGGGTTAACTCAAAAAAAAAATCCATAAAAGGAATATGGTTTTAATTCAAGAAGTAGGAGGGAGTAACTGTCAGTGCATCTTGCATTCAACAGTGATGTCTGAAACAGTCGTTTAGAAATAACATACATAGAGGTAAAACTTCGTAGATCCAACCCTTTTACCCTACCTTGGTAGGGAGCCATTGAGGTACTTGGGATTTAAATTTTTATGTCCCCATCCAGTTCTGGTTCTGGTTATATTTCAAATGCCCATCCCAAAAGTTATTTTTAATTGCATTGATGCTCAATGGTCTGGAACCATATTATCTGCTCAATGATTATGCTACTTGTTGCAGTTTCATATACATGGTAAAGTTGAGAGGTGGACAGAGGACATGTGGTCTCAGATGATTGAGTTCAAAGATACAGTAGTTTCTCTTGTTTTTGAGGTAATGTCTGAACAATAACCTCTATGAATGATTTATGCTCATTGTACTTTGAAAGGAAATTGCTCCATTTCCAGCGTAGCCAATGACCAATGTCCTTTGGTTCTTTATTACGATGGAATGAAGTAAAATGATTCAATAAATTGACCATTTTTTTTGGGTAAATCACTTTTTAGTTGCATTTTCTCTTCTTAGTTAGTATTTAAATGGTTGGTTTATAAAAGTAGTGTAATCAAGTCAATGAGCGTAACGGTGACATGGTAAAGAAGAATGTCAGTATAGATTTGCCATACGCTGAGCTACATTACGCCAGAATCAGGTTTTGACGTCGGAGCGTGAAACTTAATCTTCTGTCGACAAAGGCAATATATTGGTCTGGGGTACGCATTGCGGCAAAGGATCACATAACGACCGGTGCATTTAGCAATTCAGCCAGTAAGATATGTAATCTTTTGAATTGGATTGTTAAGTTTGTTGAGCCTGCTGATCCTCTTAAAACCAGCCATTGCAGGATCGCAGTCTGCTGTAAACTTGCAACTGAATCAACTGGGTTGAAGAAAATGTTACATAGCTTTAGTGATGGCTACAAATTTCTTGGTTTAACAATCTAAAGAAGTTGGTTCCCCCTATTTTGAGCAGCAGAGTCTAAATAGTAGACTGTTGTCAAAAAAATGAATGTTGTCTTGCAATCTATACCTTTTGAAAAATTGCCGGTGACATTGTTTTTGTAGATGGCTTAGTGCAATCTACATTTTGTGTTGGATATTTTAGTGCAGAGTAGTACGATCACAAATAATAGATTGTTTTAAAAAAATGTGAATGTTGTCTGCAGTCTCTAAATCTTTTTAAAATTGTGGGGTGATATTGTTTTTGTAGTTGGCTTCTGTTGGGACACGGCTGATGGCATTGAAGTTCTTGGAATGTTTTATGTTGCAATTTACTCCAGATACCGCTGCTTCTGATAGATGGACCTCAGGAGGTACTTTATTGGGAAATAATTATTTGCGTACTTTATCTGCTTGCGTGGTTACTTTTGCCATGCTGGATTTATTCTGCTGTTCTTTCTTCATTGGGGCTCTTTGGGTTGATTTGTGGACTGTGAGCCATTGCATTTCACTTCCTTAATAGTCTTGCCCCCCCCAATGTTAAATAATCATTCTATTGTTTCCAGTCCCTTCAGATTACTTAGGATTTATAGCTCTTCCTATTTACGGAGCATATCATTTTTTTGCTGCAAGCTGTGTAATTTATGCTGTAAAGTTTTCTTTGGACATTTTTTCTAGGACAATTATCTTTGTATTATTAAACCATCTTATTTGTGTGTGAAATAGAACTTCTATTTGGTATTTCTTTCACATGGTTGTCCTACATTGGATAGGGAGGAGAGATGTGATTACGTTGGAGTTCTAAAGAACTACTTGTCCTGTGCTCAATCAGTCAATCGGATTTAAGTTGGAACTTCCTTTTAGACTTTTTGAAGTGGACTCTCTCTTTTGGGTGTTGCCTACGCCTGTTGTCATGGATTTAACATGAATGTTCATTTATCACCGCCCTTTTATGCTTTCTGCTGGCCTTACATGTGAGTCTTATAGAGCTCTTATTTGGTATTACACATGTGAGTACCCCTTTTTGGTTAGGGAGGGAGTTGAGCACCTTGATAGGCTATGGAGCTACTTTTGGCTTTGACAACTGGGTTTACGATAACGATCTCTACTTGTGAATGTGGCCTAGAGTCGTAGACCCTTTTTAATTGATTTAGTTCTCTGCATCTTGATTCATCAAACGTCGTCTCTCATCATTTACCAGCATTTTAAAATTCTTATACTTTGAGGCAGGCTCTGAACGTGGATTTAACATCTCATGGTTGGCTAGTGGGCATCCAGTCTTAGATGTGGTCAAGCTCTCATCCGAAGCAAATAGGTTATTTGCTTGTGTATTGGACATGTTGCAGTCCTCTAGTAGCATTCCTGGTCCATTGACAATCGCTGTTGTTAACTGGTGAGGCTGTTGTTTCATTGTCTGTATTATACAGTTTGTGATTAATTTCACCTGTTGAGCTCTCACCTGATTGCATTTAGTTAACTGTTTTAAACAACGAATCCTAAGAAATGATGATTGAGTTATTTAGCAGCACAAATGACTTGATTGTTTATATCGACTTGTGTCTTTAATTTTTGAGTTGTCAGGTAATTATCTCAGCGCAGGAACTCTATTAGATGCTTGTTGAGTATTTGTGCCGATGAATTCTGACATTTCTCATCTGCGATTGCGTGGCTGTTATGTTTGGCTAGTTTGTCTGTTGATACTTAATTGTTTGGATTTTCCTCTCGCAGTACCTGCCTACCTTCCTATTATGGGGTCCCATGCAAATATAACTGTTGCAACACCTGCAAAATGAACTGATTTTATCCCAGGATGTTCCTAATGTTGTCTATGTTTTGCATTTTTTTCCCATCAGGACATGTGATCATCTCATCACCCTTATTAAATACAAGCTGTATTATTGTAGTTGTTAATGAAGATAACAATTTTTTGTGTTAGAATGAGAAGGGATGGGTAGGAATTTTAGTGTTGGGACTGCTACAATGTCAGATAAAGTGGAAACAATGATAGAAAAGCACTCCATATCATATAATAATGTGCCTTGTGGTTAAGGGATGTATTCTTCCTATTGTACTCTGGTGTTGATTTACTGGTGTCTTACCTTTCACTGATATCATTGATTGTCTTCAGATTGATGAAGGCATTGAATATCTTACATGTGTATGGAAAATGTGTGTTTACAAAATGACTGACTCAAAGCTCAAAGCGGGTCTAGTACTGGAACATCAGTTATGTTGTAATAGTTTGGCATGCTGGCCAGCTTCTTTTGTGGCGTTTACGGCATTGGATAGACCCTTGAGGACTGCTGCTTTGAATGGTCAGAAAATCAAGATGCAGGGCTAGACTTATTAAGCTGCTCATTCATTCAGTGTTTTGGTTCTAGCTGGTCTGAACTCTGTTGCACAACAGGAGTCAAGTGAGATGTATGAAAGAACACCTCATCTCCTGAGAGGAGTTGTTTAAGTCAGTTGTTTTGTTTATTCAAAATATTACTAACTTACAGAACAATTGTTGGAGGCATTTGTGCTGTAGTGGCTTATAGTTGAGCGAACACGAAGAATTTTGGAATTTATGGATGTATACATTAATATTCTCATTAAATGCTATAATGAATTAGTATTTTGTCCGCTTGTTGAACACACTACCTATGCTTTATCGTGAGGTTATTTCAATCTTTGCTCGCCAAACTTGTGCAACTGCTCTACCTTGCAACGAAATCCACATGGATGATTGCCTTCCAGCTTGATTGGCTAGATTTAAACTAAAAAGAAGTTTTCAGATAGCTTTTGATTTTTTCAACCTTCTCTGAAACTTAGCTGTCAGACATGAACTCGCATACTGCTGGTGTCACAAATATGCGCTGTTATCACTTTGTCAGCGCCAAATTGGTTTGATCTTGAAAGGGGTGAGCTGATGCTGTTTCTGAGCAGAAACCAATAGGTACATAGGGTAAATCTTTACTAAAAGGATGATTTCTGAAGAGCAGTTTATACATATCTTATTCTTTTTTGCAGATTTGGTCATATGGTATTAAACTAAAATGCCAGTTGTATTTGCGTCGGTGGCTGCAAATTATGAATGCTCTCTATGATTCTGTGGCGCGTCAAATATGATGGTCTAGCGTGTCTTGTTTCGATATCAGTCATATCTCTAACATCATCTTGATCAGCCATATATTAGCTAAGTGTCAGTCATATCTGCTAAAATTCACCCATTCTATAGCCCTTTACATATAATAGAATATCAGCATGGGGAACTCAAAATCCACTGCCCTGTATGTTGTGCATTGGTGAATAATTACTATCATGGTGGTAAAGTATGGTAGTGCTGAAACTAGTTATACAGTGTTCTGTTGGCTTTTAATTGTTCAAGAAACACGGGACATTCAAATGCGAATGCAGAACATGCGAAAATGTACTGCTGACTCATTTGATTGTTTTCTGTTTTCTGTTTCCTGTTCAAATTTATGTCTTGTATTGTTGTATGCTTCATTGGACTGAATATGGTTGTCTAGCAGCTAAACCAGTAGCCAGCAGGATTACGTGTTGAAAGGAATCAGACATTGCCTGTGTTCTAGATTGTCTGTGCTTGAATTGATGCACACTCATTCACTGAAAAGAAAGTGATCGTTGGACTGTTAGTTTACTTTTTACCTCCTGAATCCTGTGGTGCTTCTTTAACTGGATTATCAAACCCTCTTATGGTCCTCTTTTGTTTACTTTTTCCCTCCATTACACCTTTAGGATAAAGCTAGTTGTTTTGTATCGTGCACGTTCCTAGTGATCTCCCTTGATTTATCTGTTTTATCTGTTTTGCATTTAGTTGGTGTGGGTTTTTGCATTTAAAGGGAATATGAGTTAGTAGAATATATTGCATTTGCATTTCATATCTTCCATCTGCAAACGGTGTCGTGTCATGTAAATTCTTAAATCTCAAGGCTCACGCTTCCAGAATTTAAACAGTGAAGTTGCTGCATTTTGTTCTACCCCAAGAACTTTTGATTCATTTTTGCACAAGGATTGCAATCTGATATTAAACTAGATGTGGATGATTCGGAAAAATGTTTTGCTTGAACACGTATTAATTGCAGTATCAGCACGTCTGAATGATTTTTTGCTAGCAGCCAAAGGAAAGCGGTTTTTTGGATAACTTTTGGTTAGCTGTACAGGAAAATGCATATTGTTTTCTGACTTTTCTGTTGCACAACCTGCTACTTAATTGCTGTCTGGAAGAAATGAATAATTTGGGTGTGTTGGATATAAATTCCATTTATGTTTGGATATTTGTTAAGACTTAAGAGAGCTAGGAAGGAGGATATTGATGACTTTAACCTAGACCAATTTAGATCTGTCAGGATGAGCAGTGTGAGCTTTTATGTGAGCTTTTGTACTTGATCATGAAGGGTCGATATGGATTCGCCTAATATTACCTATGGCTTTTGGAACTGAGAGTTTTATAGGAAACTATGCTTTTGTTGACGTTTCCTTGGTGCCTTTTAATAATCTACAAAGGTATGATCTGGCTAAAGAAAAGCTTGGAAGATGTCTTTCTGCTGCCTACCATTTCTTTCCTCTGTTTTTTTTGTTTGTGGGGGAAATAAGGGATTGGTCTGTGTACCTTCTCTTTTACTGCCATCCTTTTTTCTAACATCTAATTGCTTTATTTTACCTTTACCCTTTTCAATTGATCTCATTCCTTTCTGTTGAGTAGTGTATTGGGAGCTTGGCATTTGAAATTTATGTTCTCTGAATAAGCTCTGTAAGTGTTTCTGAGGAGAGGGTGTAATAACAATATCTAGAATCCATTGTATCAGTATATGCTCTGTTGTTGGCTGGATAAGAGCAGATCTTATGCAGCATTACTTATAGTCTTATACAAGTGGAGGGTGGTACAGAGGCTGTTTTCTTGGTTGAGTTATATGCATTTGGTAGTTGACAAGTGACATGATCATCTCTGGAAGTTCTGCTACACATAGAGAAGCATTTAGCTGCAGAAATAGGTTCCTTTCTTTGAGATCCTGTATTTAACTGAGGGAGAATATAAGTTTTGTTGAAGGGGAGGAGCCAATGGGACATGGGCTTCTGATGAAAGCATCTCTTGTTGTGGTCTTTTAATTTTCTTATGTTTTGGCATGCAATTCTGGTCATCACTTTGGTTGTTGTCTTTGGTGATGCACTGTACTTCAGTTTACTTAAGACGAAAGTCTTTCCATCATTTGCTTTGCATAACTTTCAATTTCTGATTCAGCTGCATGTGTGTAATTCGGCTGCGGCTCAGAAATTGATATCCCATCTAAAACATCATGCTTTTAGAAATGTCGTGGTTGTTTTCCAAGTACTATTTGGAACTTTAAAAAGTAAGGTTACCACATTTTTATGATCCGAATAGATTGGTCACATTGGTGACTGAGATAAGGGAGATATGCAATATTACGTTGGTGAGCATTGGATATTCTAGTCCTTTTGGGCAATTTTCAGATGTATTCGCTTATGGATTCTCAATTGTTTGCAGATATTGACGGTTGTTGGGTTAGACTTGGAGGTTCTTGTATTTAGGCTTTTTTTTGTAACCATTTGGTCTCTTGTAAAACCGTTGTGTGGCTTACAACATCCCATAATAGTTAATACATCTGACTTGACGGTCTTGTTTGAGAATTTGTGTTTGTAACTTGAATTATATCATTTACATAAGGCAATGATGTGAGTCTCTGCTACCCTCCTATCTTTTTAATGGAAGCCCATTGTTTTCCTTTCGATTTACTATTTGCTTGAGTTTTTAGGAAGGTCATGCTGCTGGGTGCCTAGTTGCACTTAAAGTTCGTTTAGAATTACGTTGGTTTTGGTTTGATATGTCTCACGCTATCAATATAATTTTTTTCTACCGTCTTTTTTGGAGCTTTGTGGTTATTGTATTATAGATCCTTTCTTTCATGTCATTTTAGCTAGATTTTTATGTCACTTATCTTGGCATATCTCAACTGCAGTTCGGCTGCTATTGCGAAAAAAAGACCAGATCACTATGGAACTGTGTTATCTGCCCTGCTTCGTTTTCAGTCTGAAACAACCAGAAGAGGTCATGCTGCCAGTTTACAGTATTCTGTGAGGACTGCCTTATTGGGTTTCTTACGATGTACCCATCCAATAATTTTTGAGGTATTCACCTTTCATCTTCCACAAACATGTTTGCCGAACATGTTAAGTGACTGCTGTTTCTGATTTAACTGACATGTGACCTATGTTAACCGGACTCCTCTATTTGCTCGTGCTACACATGTTGCTCTTGACACGGTTATGGCTTATAGGCACTTGATGTGTATAAATCTTAGTCTAAAAAATTGCGCCGTGTGCGCGCAGCTAGATGACGCACAACGCACTGGGGGTTTTCTCTAAATTAATCATTATGGCATTCTCTTTTGTGTTAGCCCCAAAATCCTGTACAGAGGTGCTGTTGCACAAAGAATGTTTAAAGATACATAAGTATTTCTTTTCAATAACGGTGCAACTTTTCTCCAGGCATTTGGTTGCCACATGCTCTTATCACCTTGACGCCTGACACTCTTTCTAACCAAGCTGTAAATCGCAATATGTTTTGGTAATTCTATCTGAGAACAATCGGTGTTGCCATGTTGGTGTCATCCCTGATGTTGATGTCTGTGTACTATTTTTTTTGGGTGATTAGATGTTTAGGTCTTATAATGCAGATGCGGCACATACAGTCTTTGCATGTGGTCGGAAATGGAAAGTTATACTACATTTTGTAGTGTATTTGCCACATGTTTTTTTAGTCAACTGATACGGAGTATCTATCTTTGACTCATATTTTGGACATGACGTACTGTCAGTTAAGGATTATGAACTGATGCTTTATTTGGGAGAATAAGATGACTGTAAGTAAGAAAGTTCTAAGAGGCAAAGGGAGGCTGAAGAATGGAGATTTGGCTACAGTCTACAAGTGACTCAGTACGATATAAGTCTCTGGTTGGTGAGGAAAGTGTGGGGATGGGTTAGCTAAATTTCCGGGATAGAATTCATTAAGGAAGTTGTACAGTAGCTCCTTTTTTCTTTCTTTCTTTCTTTCTTTTTTTTTTTTTTTACCTTGATAGTATGGTATTGATAATCCCAACTTTTATTATGCATAAAGGCTATTCTGTCATCATAGATCCAATCCCTGCTCACCAAAAACTAGTAATGTTGTTGTCACATTAACCAGGAATGTTTACTTTGACTTTCAGTCCAGGGACAAATTGGTTCGAACCCTGCAGTCAATGAATGCTGGGGATGCAGTTGATCAGGTTCTTCGTCAAATTGACAAGTTAACCAGAAATAATGAACGTTCTTTACGTGAATCTCGAGTCATCAAGGTATTTGCATGTAGAATCTACTCTGAATTCATGGTTTCATTGTGGTATTTGCATGTAGAAGCAGAGTTGATGAGAACTCTATCAAAGGCTAATACAATATCTGTTTTTGATTTTAGGAGGACCTGCCAACCTCTCAAATACCAGTATCCGGGGTTCTGATGAAGAGGAAGCTGTCCTCTTTGGATAATAGAGAGCCTACCGATAGTCTAGAGATGGCTTCTAAACGCACATGTTACAATTCTAATGAATACGAATCAGATTTAAAATTGAATGAGGCTGGAAATGATAACCCTGCAAATGGGCTTTCTGCCGAAGTTCCACTGTTAAATGATGATGATGATCCAGTCGATCAAATGATAGTTGTCATTGCTGCATTACTTGCTCAAGGGGAAAAGGCTGCTGATTCTGTTGACCTTTTAATATCTCGAATTCATCCTGATCTGCTCGCTGATATTGTGATGAGCAATATGAAACATTTGCCTGAGAGACCACCAGTAGCAAAACCGGGGAGCTTTCCCCTGAATGGCCAAAGCAATTCTGCTGCAAGTGTTGTGCGGGGTCCAGCACCGGAGTTTCCAGTCTCTTCTTCAATCGTGACGCCACCAGGGCCCATTCCTATAACATCTACATTAGGCACATCTCTTCCGGATTCTTCTAGCTCCGCAAATCTTCCCGCAGATTCTAGACGTGATCCAAGAAGAGTATGTGTTATTAGCTTGGTATCTGTGGTTGCATCTTGCAACCATATAATTATACTCCATATATTTCACTGCAAATGCTTCTTGTAATCCTTAATTTTTTTTTCCTGGAAATATTACTGGTTGTAATGCTAGAAACTTGATGTTTTTTTACAGGATCCCCGGCGGTTAGATCCGCGCAAACTTGCTTCCCCTGTTGAAGTGGAGGAAACTATCTGTGTGCAACCTAGATTGGAAGATCTTCCCCCAAATGATCAAACATCAGTATCTTCCTTACAGAGTGCGGAGTATGTCGCTGCGCAACAACCTGAAACTCATGTTGATGAGAAAAGCAGTAGACTGTCACTGGTCTCTGATTTTGAAATGGAAAGGCCTAGAGAGGAAACTGTGGATAGAGCTGAAGAGATAACAATAACGACAGATAATGATGTGCCTATTGATCACACACTTTCTCCTGCACTTAAAGCTGTTGAGATTTCCACTGCACAGATGACCTCTGATACTGTGCTAAGTGATACAACTGTTGCTCTATCTGTCCCAGAATTCGATCACTATTCTCCACCGATTTCAGATGTCTCTCCATCTGAAGAGACTTGTGTTGATTTACCACAAGTTCCTTCTTATGTTGATTTATCACAAGAACAGACTCAGATAGTGAGTAAGCTGGCAGTAGAAAAGATTATCCAGTCATTCAAAGAATTGAAGAACAAAGAGTTTTGCAAGACTAGGATGTCAATACTTTCTAAACTGGTCCCTTGGGTATGGAAGACTTCACTTTTCAAATTTCGTAATCATGACTTGCTTTTTATAATATGGCTCTTAATATGTTTTCAGTAGTTTGTTAACATAATTGGGCAAAGTGGTTTGCTTGGGACTACTACTAAGCTCAGCCTGAGCTCCCTTGGGACTGCAATATGTTCAGGTTTAGTACTTTAGTTCTGGCCTATGAACTTGTTGAGACAGAAGATACACTCTTTGCCAGTTTTCAAATTTATCTTTCTACCAGGTGGGGTAGTAAGTTACTAAGTTCAAGGCGCTGAGAGCCTGAGATGGATTGTAGGGATTTTTTCCATTTGTCTAGCCAGTTCTCACAATGTGGTTTTTTATTTGGTTTTGATGGCCCAATTAATTTTTTAGTCTTTTCATTTTTGTGTGTCATGTGCTATAGAAAGGGTGAGTGACTCTCTTCTCGAACTCTGAGCATGTTATTTTTTTCCTGGGTGTAAGATGTTTGAAACTTGATTGTGGGTATGCGGTTCTCTAATAATCATCGGATTCTGATGCACATTCTTAGTCAGTTATGTAAGTATGCTTTTGTTGGGTTTCGGAGCAGAACCAGAAACTTAATTCTGGTTCTGGGTGCTTAGGAATTTGGTATTCCCTCCCATTCACTGAATTTTTGTATGGTGGCAATTCACTGGTTTTGCAACATTTTGATGTTAGGCAAATAACCTAGTCAAATGTCTTTTTATTATGTAGAGGAGAGAGGTTTGGGGGTGTTAGTTGTTCCTGTTGCTAGGGTAATGCAGTAAAAATGTACATGCAACTTGATTACCTCATTAAGTCTGCAATACCTCAATAAGGGTAATACGTTTGAAGTTGATATCCCGTCTTTTAGTTAGTGAAGGATAAGTCTTGTTTTTTTGTATAGTGGTTTTGTAGGTTTTCTGTGGTTATCTTTGTCTTGTTTGAAGTTGAAAAAATACATAGTTTTTCACATTAGCTTTAAAAGTTAAAAGATAGGACTTGGGTTTCTTTTTGACATTTTCTTCCTTTTGTTTCTATACTGGCTAATGACTACTAGAGTGAATTAGTTGATAAATTGGGAGGCCAACTGGGTTGAGTGACTACCTGACTATGAGTCTATGACTGCCAGAGTGAATTGTTTTTGATATGCACGTTGGAGCATATGTTGCCTCTTTCTTATTATCCAAGGTTGTTATGTCTCATTTGAATTTGAAATTTAAAATATCTATCATGTGATGAGGTAAGTGGAGGTTGAGGGAATATATTATGCACCAAGGAGGCCAGAGAGGAAATTGACTGTTTCAGTACTTGGTTTTTCTCTGTTGCTAATTTACGGACTATTTCTTGGTGCATTAGATAATAGAAAAGTAACCCAAGCTCTTAAAGAGTTTCCAACTTTCCATTGCTTTCAAGTCAATTGTTTCCATTGCCCTTGGTTAGCTTTGGGTAGAAAAGTCGATTCATTCTGTGAGGTTGAAGTTAAGTGCCGACCTCTGACTTTAGGGACTGTGTTGGACAAAATGAATTTGATACACCTGTTTGGCTTCTCGACTTCCTTTCCTTGACATTGCACATTGGTCATTATTGTAGATAGTAATTCTTAAAAAAGTGATGGTGACAGCTTGTTGTTCATTCTCTCCCTCCCTCCCTCGCTCTGTGTGTGTGTGTGTGGTCTTCATGTTGTATATCATGATAAATTGAATTTATACTTCTGGTTTAACAGATGGAAGCCGATGATTCCGTGATGACCATGGTGCAAGAAGACATTGTGTCTGGTTACAGAGAACAGCAGGTGCGATTTATTGAATTAGTGTCTCAATTCTCATGTTAACACTCTGGGTTTTAGAGTAATAAAATTTTGAAGTAAATGAAGTTTTTTAGAATAAAAATCATGAATAAACCATAGCACTAGCAGAAACACCGTAAGAAATCGGGAGTGTCACAAGAACAATATATAAATGAAGTCATGCGGAAACAAAGCTACAAAACTCACAGAAATAAGCACCAGAATATCTGCTAAAAATTTATGGCAAGGAGATTAATACTCCTAATGTTTAATGCTTGCCCTCACAAAATCCCAAACATAATCAAATAAAGAACCTGAGATAATCCATAACCGCCGTTCCGTCAATCTGTGGGAATTAGAAATTGACTGCTGTGGATGTAAATGACAAAAAAATTCCTATTTGCAATTTATGTTACTCGATACTTCATACACGTTCACCTACCCGTGTTGTATGCATTACACTTGGACATTGGTATGACACTCCGACACTACATTTCGGACCAGATTCTTGACCTTTTTTCATAAAATAGCTGTGTGGTGACACTTGGGTATGGACCTGTGTCCAACTCTTCAAACCGAGTCTTAAGTAATTTTTTTGCTATATTATTGATCACCATGTGAAAAGTCTTCAAAACAAATTAATTAAATGGACATCAGTAGCCCGAGACATCTTTCAATTGTCAATGCATGAGCAACGAGACACAAAATTTGTTAGGATGCAGCCAGTATCTCAACTAGCCGAGGATGTTTGCTCCCTTTTGGCGAGCATGACATATTAATCCCTCCAATAAGTTCAAGTTCCACATTTTCTTTTTTATTCCTTCAAACTAAGTACCCCATTTTCCTTTGGAAGTCCTCTCAAAACATGGGGTTTCAAGGTATTGGTTTTGCTGATAAGTGTTTTTTAATCGGTGTGCTTTCACGACATGTGCCATTACTTTAGTTATTTCACATTTTATTATCACGTGCTGATGTTAGCCAAGAATGAAGTTTTGGCGCTAAAGTTGGTACTTTTTGCTTTTGTATTCAACATTTGTTTGTTGATGAATCATAATTTTATGTCAGGGGCATGAGCTTGTAATGCATGTCTTGTACTATCTCCATGGCCTGATGACGACAGAATCAAATGTCCATTCTCCAGCTGCAGCGGACTTATATGAGAAGTTTCTTCTTGGCATGGTAGGATTATCATCCATGATTTCTATTTGAGTGGCAAATATGTCTTCATTTATTTGTAACGGGCGAGTTGTATTTATTGAGATATGATGTGATTCGATTGCTTTTGGATAGGGCTGCGATGAGTTATCTAATAGACTCGTGTCGTAGATTATTGTCTGAGTTAATATGTTGTTTCAGCTGATCTCTTTCATCCCTTTTTCCTTTTGCCATATCTTTCTATTTATTACGGAGTATATCTTATTTTTTTTATGCTTCTTTATCCTTTCTATCTTTTTTTTGTTCCTACAATTTATTGCAGCAATATGTGCTACTTGTACATTTTGGGACTAAGGCTTTGTCTTGTTAATGTAAATTCTGTAGGCAAATTCTCTGCTCAATACACTGCCTGCTTCAGACAAGTCTTTTAGTAGACTCCTTGGTGAAGCTCCAAGTTTAACTGACTCTGTGATGAGATTGTTGGAGAATCTTTGTTGTTCTGATGGATCTGATAGAACGAGTAGAGATATTCGTGATGATCGTATAACTCAAGGTCTTGGGACCGTATGGAGCTTAATTCTTGGGCGTCCAGTAAATCGACAACCATGTTTAAATATAGCATTGAAGGTATTGTGATATGAGCATGCATCATACGCGATAAAGTTTGTCTTGTAAGATAAGGTTCAGCTTTTCGGTTTTTTACATTATTTGTTTATTTAAAATTAAAATCTTATCCATTTATGGTAAAACTTAAAAGGCACCGGAAAGTCTGGAACTATGTGACACCTTCGGATGTACACAACCCTACCCTTTATATTAACAACACAAAGATGCTGTTTTCAAATTATTTGATGAAAATTGTGTTAAATATCCATTGAATTACTGATACTTTATAATAAAAAGAAGCGTACCAGTTTAGTGAACCATTTTGCTTAATTGACTCAACTATGAACCAAAAATCGTTGGCTCTCTATACCACTTTGAGAGTGTTCTTTGCTTTTATTTTCTTGGTGAAAGGAAATGTTAAGAACATGGTTAAGGTCAACTGAACTTCACATTGCTTTTGTCATGAACGTTTGTCTTCTGTTTCTGATTTGAAAGGAGACTAGGTATAATATATATTTTTTATTTTTCACTTGGTAAGGCAGGGATCTTTAATAGTTTAACCTTTTTAGTGTGACTTTGCTTATCTACTGAAAAAGATGAAATAATAGAGGCTGTAGGATGTCATTCCTTTGTTAAGTTTTTCGTTTCATATTATTTTTATTTTATCTTATTAGTATAATAAGTAATTGTCATTGTTTATGTTTTGGTTGTTTTTTTTAAGATAATTATGCTCTATGACTGTATCAATTAGTTTTTGGTTCAAAATTAACATGGGGGATTACATATGGGATGTGGTAGGATTGTGCCTGCTTTCTAATATATAAATGTATGATGATTCATCGATATGATCGGACACATTTTCTTCATTTGAGAAGGGTGGAAATGAAAGATAGAAAGAACATTAAAACGGCATCTGTTTAACTGGGATAGGGAGGTTAGTGTATGTTCCACGTAAAAACTAGACCTTTCACAATTTTTATGTCAATCAATACATCATTCACTATGTTTTGTCAATCTTAGAGAAATTTGGCTGGTAGTGTGATTCTTTTTCAATCAATTTTTTTCCATCTTGCAGTGTGCTTTTCATTCTGAAGATGATACTCGTGCGAAGGCCATCCGTCTGGTATGTTTCATGTTACAAGCTGCATATCTTTACGGTTATATTACTAGTCTATCTTTGTGTTGTACTATTGTCATCTTACATGGAAGATCTTATCATGATGTGCTTCTGATGCCACACATGATGGCTTTGTATGCATTATTCCACTCAATCTGTTTTTATTGCCTTGTCCACTGTTGATCAATTTAAATTTTGCTGCACGTGACTTGGTGATGATGCCTTTCGTTCTTTGCATCTGACAGGTAGCAAACAAGCTTTATCCGCTTGACTATGTATCCGACTCAATTGAGCAGTATGCAATAAATATGTTGCTCTCAGCTGTGAACGCTGAAGCTTCCGAGTCCGGATCCACAGAACCTAAAAGAGAAGTAAGAAAATCCTTCTTCTTTCACTCTTAATTTTGCTTATGATTTTTTCAACACCTTAAAATGGATTGGCTGTGATGTTGGTGGGTGGCTATGTGGTTTGTTATCGATCATTGGGAGATTATGATGTTTGGGGTGAATTTTAAATGTTGGCCACGAATGCTATTGGATATGGGTGTTATATATGGGACATTAGGGTTACATTCTCAAATTGAACCCCCTGCGATATTCTAAATCAATTCCATATGGCAAGCTCCAAAGATGAATGGAGATATATGCGGACTCATTTCATTTTTAGAAAAACCACTGGCTTCTTCGAGCACGTTTTCAGTTTAATTTACTTTAGGCTTTCAACTTTTACGTGGCTTTATCTTCTATTTCTCAGCGAATATCTGTGTATAATAATTTCCAGGATGGGGTTAATCTAGACCCTTCTGTTAGTGGTTCTCAGCATTCAGTATCTGGCTCTTTTGAGGAGAACCTGGTGAGGGACGACCTTGCTGCTTCTACGACGGGTGTGAGCATGTCATTGGGTGAAGCTCAACGTATGATTTCATTGTATTTTGCTCTGTGTACAAAGGTTGGTATCTATGATGTTACTTCAAGAACTAACCCTGCAGTATGCTCCATCTTTGTGTGTGCTGTTCCTTTAATGAGCTGGCTTTCGTACTGCAGAAACCTGATCTTCTTCAGCTCGTGTTCGATATTTATGCCAAATCTGGTCGAAGTGTGAAGCAGGTATACTCAAATTATTCTCCTTTTTATTGACGGCTGCTTACATGTCTGATACGGAGTACTAATTTTTTGTTTGTTCTAGTGGATATGAATGCAATAGCGCCTCGCTTGTTACTTGCAATTTTTTTTTCAATTTTGGACGGTCATATAATAACATTACCTTATGTAAGAACAGTCTGAACAGTTTTTAAAATTTAGTGTTCTGAAATGTGATATCTTTAGTAGTGATTTCAGAATAATTAAAGATACATTTAACAAAATTAAAAAGTAAATAAAATTGGAATGGTGAGAACAGATTTTAAAGTATACATTTGAGTCTTCTGAAATGTACCTAAGAGCTAGTATTTGTAATGCACTTAGGGGAGTTGGGGGAGATTCTGAGAAATTTTAGGTACCTTTCTGAACAATAACGGGTACAATTCGAAAGCATCGACATCATGTGCATTTTAATATATTGTTCTTACCATTCTTCTCTACGCTAGATTTCTTTCCGGAACTTAACCCTTTCTGTATTGCAATTTATGCGCTTTATGTACAACAATGCAGGCTTTTCATCGTCACGTTCCTATTTTGTTGAGGGCACTTGGATCGTCATATTCTCAACTGCTACGCATAATATCAAATCCTCCTTTGGGAAGTGAAAACCTCTTGATGCTGGTAGGCTTTTATTCCTATTTTGTTGATAGGATCTTTGAATTTCATGAAAATGCATTCTTTGCTCTGAATAATTCATTTGACATATATCAGTATGTTCTATTGGTTGATATATTTCGGTGCTAACAGGTGCTCCAAATTCTAGCCGAACAAACCACTCCTTCACCTGATCTTATCAACACCGTCAAACATTTATATGAAACTAAGCTGAAGGTTCTTAACTTTATTTTAAAGTCTTCCTCGTTGCTATTGAGCTGCTGGCATTTGTCCTTACTATATCTTTCTTGGTGACTGTTGCAGGATGCTACTATCTTAATTCCGATGCTATCTTCACTTTCTAGAAATGAGGTGCTTTTAACATTATCATCCAGTTCCGAATATCAAATATTTGGTTTTCAAATTTGGTATATCCGTCTTCCATGTTCTAACCTAATGTTTTGATGTTTCTTTATATGTCAGGTTTTACCCATATTCGCTCGACTAGTTGACCTCCCATTAGATAAATTTCAGCAGGCATTAGCTCGGATATTGCAGGTGCTAATTCATATCGCATAATATGTGCTTAATCTTAGCTTGCTTGATAATTTCTAGCTAACGTTTCCTAGAGGACATTGTCGCTTTTTTATTCCAATGTTTGGGTGTGCATGTGTGAAGGTGTGTTGCCTTTCTGACAATTCAAGAAGCATATCCAATGAGTATACTTGTCCTTCTATCCTTTCTTAAGATGGCACAACTGTTGTTTGTGTTCATTTTCAGACTTCAGTTCATGCTTTGGAGTCTGGATCTCTTTTTCCTTTTTAAGCATTATATGTAGGAAAACCGAACTGGTGATGTTAGTTTGATAAAAGTGTCATACTGTCTCCTCGGGTTTAGGGTCAGAAGCTCCGTGGAAGTGTAATCATTATTAACAATTAAAAGAATGCCTTGAGCCCAGATAACTGGAATCGACTAATATGCACTGTTAAAAGTAACCATACATCATGAAAAAAATTGCGTACTAAGAAATGAAATTATGTGAAGTTCAGAACATAGAAAATCATTTCCATCACCCTTTCCTACAGTAACAGATTTCAGTCCCAAACATGAATCCTGATAAGGAAGATTGGGAAACGTTGCCAGACGGCCCAGACCAATGATAGATGTGGTTTAAACTTTAAATATGACACTTATGTCATGAGGTATATCTTGGTTTTTTCTGCCATTTTCTCTAAATTCTGATTTGGTGTCTGGCCTTGCATGGCAGGGTTCAGCTCACACTGGCCCAGCATTGACACCTGCTGAAGTTTTGGTTGCTATTCATGACATTGTGCCTGAGAAAGAGGGAATCGCACTTAAGAAGGTAAGATTCTGTCTCACTTGGATTTCAGTGTATGCATAATTGCATCTGCATACCATTCGTATATCTGTAAATGCGCCATCTATTCCACACGAGTACAATTACATACAAAGTACTCCCTCCGATTCTTACGGTTTGCAACATTTTATAAGATTTGTGAGGGGTATTATAATCAAATGATGCGAATCGTAAGAATCGGGGGAAGTTATCATTTAACTTATTCTCCATCCATCCATTTTTATTGCCCGTTTCTTATTTGGTCCATACCTCAAAATAATTAGCCTTTCTAAGTCACATTGCTATTGATAGTCTCCAATATATTGGCTCCTTTCAGGATTTACCTAATGTACTTCACCTTATTTACAGTGTTGTTTTTTGTTAGATGGAAGGTCACATGTTCTCTTGTTTAACTCATTTGCAGGTGACAGATGCTTGCACTGCTTGCTTTGAGCAACGCACTGTTTTCACGCAACATGTGCTGTCGAAGGCTTTGAGCCAAATGGTTTGTTGTTTTTGCAATCTATATAACTATCTAATAGTAGGCTGTCTATCTGTGTGTGAATAATCCTGTAAAATGTCCACTTTTCCAGGTTGATCGGACCCCACTTCCTCTGCTTTTCATGAGAACAGTCATCCAGGCCATTGACGCATTCCCTACTCTGGTAAGTGCCGCTGCTTCTCAATTGATAAATAGAGAGTCCTTGTAGTTAACTGTTAGCAGTGTTATCAGAACTTTGAAATTTTGCTTAAAAAAAGTCAAAAGTGAACTAAGAAAGATGTCTGATTTTTTTTTGTTTGAGCCTCAGTTATGTAATGCTAATTAAATGTGGGTCAGTTGGCGTGAAATTATCAGCTATGAATACAAATCATGAGTACTTAAAATCTTTTTCTTCTTCTGCTAGAGTTGAGGCATGTTGCTAATAAATCAGGATAGGTGTCTTGTTTTATTTGGACCTGAAACGTGTTTAGATTCTAAGCGCCGTGCTGACTAAATTTAGACAGAACTAGTTGACGACTGGATCTAGATATATTGAATAAATTAGTTATCACATTCATGTATTGGTGTTGTAAAGGAAATTGTAATTGATCCCTAATCTGCCATTAACCGTTTGGATAGTTCTAATAGTAAATTATGAAACTCCATTCCAATTCCTGATTGTTAACTGTATAATGTCATCTATTACTACGTAACCGACAACTGTTGAGCTCCTTGAGTGTATAAGTGATGCACGTAAAACCACTGAACTTTGCTCCTTCATACTTGTGTATTCAGGTTGATTTTGTTATGGAAATTCTCTCCAAGCTTGTAAGCCGACAGGTGATTTGATTTTACTTTCTCATTTCCTGACTAGCTCTTTGTTTAACAAATATAATAGTCTAACTTTGTTCTCATATCCGTTTAGATCTGGAAGATGCCAAAGCTATGGGTGGGATTTTTGAAATGTGTTTCCCAAACGCTGCCACATTCATTCCAAGTCTTATTACAGGTAACAGCAGAAAGTATTTCAATAGCAAAATAATTCGTTTGTTTCTGCTATATGTCATTTTGTACAAATGTTTTAGGGAATCCACAGAAATAGTGCGTACTACACCTTCAAATTCCGACCCGACCCATTTTTCAAGGGTTAAGATTCGGAATATTTGACACGTCACACGTGTCCAGAGATGACCCGTTATCTTAGGGTCAAAACCTGATCCGTTGACCCAATGAGAACTCATTAAAATGAGCCGCCCGACCTAATATAACTTTGACTTGTACTCCGTATGGGAAAATAGGAATATACACCACCACAAAGTTGTTGAGCTTTTGTATATATTTACCGAGTTTATACAAGTTTTTGAGCTAAGTTGTAAGTTTTTGAGCTTAAAACATTTATGTGATTTAACTCGATAACTTTACAGCAAAACTCAAAACCTTTGTGATAAAGCTCAAAATTATAAAACCAGTTGAGTGGTTGTATAATCTTCTCATTGGTATGTGAATTTGGGTGGTTGGTGTTGCAGCTGCCTGCACCTCAGCTAGAAAGTGCTCTAAACAAATACGCAAACCTCAGAGGCCCACTTGCAGCCTATTCCAGCCAGCCGAGCATAAAAGCTTCCCTGCCGAGGTAATCTTTTTAAAAAAGTGCTCAAGCGCAACTATACTATAGACCTTCACATATTGAGATTCTTTAGAAATTTCTGACTTGGATTTCAGAACAACACTTGCAATTCTGGGTATAGTCCATGAGTCACAGTTCAGTGAATCACAGAATGCAACTCCCTTGCATACCTCCTGACTGAAGGAAGCAGCATGCATGGGGCGTCTAGTCTACGTGAATGTGATTGCCTGCCTGCCTCCCTCCCTTGGTTGAAGAGATGAGCTTGATTTTGCCACTGTCTGCCTGAAGGCCGAGACTCCAAGACTGATTCAAACCAATTTTGCGAGACTGGAGGGATCGTCCTCCTAAAAAATGCACCCCTCCATCCTCCCTTGGGCGCCAAAGTCCGTTAATTAGGGGAAGAGAGAGCTAAGAGGGGTCATTTCAGTTTTGTATCCCAATTCAGGTTGAGTTGAGTTAGGCTAGGGCGGGCATGTATCATAATAAAATATGTATCGTGTATTCATGTGTGTGTATAGCTAGCTAGCTAGCTGGGTACTGAATATCTGATGTGCCCTCCTAATTCTTTTACATCTAGATTCAGATATCCAGTTCCTCCATTCATAAAGAGCTCATAAATACACAGCTCCGACATCCACATCCAAATCCAAATCCGAATCCAATGATTGGCATTCAGTTTGTGCCGTTAGTGCGTAGGAGGAATACAAGACAAATGCGACCTACTGCCTCTGAAGAGCATGTCTGACCCCATCTATTATGTTAGGGGTTTAATTCTTATCTGCGACGTTGTGCCGTGTGTGCTCATTTGACAAAAAGTAAAGGGTACCATGGAATTCTTGATTAAAATGGTACTAGTGGATAGTAGTTGTCATCAAAATCGATTGAAAATCATCATAATCTTTTGCTTCTAATTTAATTAAATGCGTGTTCTGTCAACTATTCAAATCTTTGGCAATTTAAGTGCAATAAACCCAAATTTGGGGGACAACTGAGTGGAACTATCCTAAAATCACTCTTTTCTGCTTGTCTTATTAACATCCCACATATCCCGGTATATCAACAAAGGAAAAAAACACAAGATAACATTAGTTTGTAATAGTACCGGAATAGGATAAATTTTGTTTTGAGTAAGCCAACCTAGTATACAATACGAGTCTTTATTTTAGTCTAAAAAAGCGTAAACTAAATCATAGATGAGAATCGAACCCACATGGACAAAGTCTTATGAACATAGACCATTCGTCGCTAGGTTAAAAGTCACCTTGTTCAATGCTCTAGGTATAAAAGAAGAGAGAAAATGGGGTAGACATGTAGACCAGATAAGAGTAGTTTTTTGTTGACCCAAACACATACAAAATAATACTCCGTCCTACTCTTTGGAGTTGCCCCATTTGAATAAAATATACTTCGTACTCCTTTTATATGAATAAATAACGGGGCAAATCCAAAGAATTAGGAGCAATATTATTCCTAATTGCAGAAGACATGCCAAGAAGAAGAAGAGATCAATTTAATTGTGATAGTATTGTTTCCAAGAGGATATTCAATCTTCCTATTCATTCAATCACACACTTCCAAGTGAATTACGTACGTATCCAAGAGACAAAAAGAGAAGTAGAAAAAGAATGTGTGGGGGTTGAGGTAGTTAGTAGGTCAGCACGTCCAGGAGGCGGATCTCTTGACGCGAGGACCCATCTGCTTGTCTTCCTCAATCGACACCATTCCCAAATGAGACGGGTCCTCCAACATCATCTTCGCCACCAAGTATCCTGCTATCGACCACGTCTGGTTTTTTCTTGCTTGCTTCCCTATGAACCTCCCTGTCTTCCCATCGTAATACTCTGGCCACCCGTCCTTCAACAGCCTGCTCTCCGTCAGTTCTATTGCTTTCCTAGCTATCTGAGGCCGCCCACTCTTTATACAGGCCGCCGTAAGAAGCCACAACAGAACTGCACCAATGCAACCCAATTGTCAAACTAACTAACTCCACACAATCAAGGTTAACATCGAAACCAACATTAGATATTGTAATAAAGGACTAAGGAGTGACTCACCTGGCCACGATCCACCGTTGTGATAACTCCAACGCGTGTTTTTAGGATCATATCCTGTCACTATCTTCCATTCATGGCCTTCGAGTGCAGGATAGCTTATCTTAAGAGGCATTTCTCCCACCAACTCATCCCATCGCGCTTCAATCAGATCCATTATAGCAGAAGCCTGCTCTGGGGTTGCCATCGATGATAAGATGGCCACGCAGTTTCCTAGACAGAACCACCTGAAGTCCATCCTCGCTGGGCTCACATTCCCGATAAAGTAACCTCCCTTACACGGCATGAAATCAAACACCCAGTCCTCCAGCGAGTCCGGCATCACGTTGAACTTGTTCACTGCTGTGTGTGAATATTCTTCAGTTTTGTAGCGGTATATAGAGTTGAGTTGCTTCAAGTCCAGCCAGTAGTAGTTTCTCATATGATAGCTCAACGCATGCAGCCTGTCTCCGATTTTCTGTATGAACTCTTTCCCTTCCCCTTCCGGCTTCACCAGCTGTAATGCGCACCTCAATGCCATGAAGAACAGTGCTTGTATCTCTATGGGATACCCATATATACCCTGAACCCATTAAAACATTAGTTCATAGAGTACAGGTGAACAAAATTGCACCTAAATCACAATAGCCATCTCCTTGAACAAGTGACATGATGTAATTTACAACACCTAGTGTAGACAAAGAATACTTAAAAACAAGTTATGTGACAGTGGCTAAAGGCACCTTCTCGTGTTACATCACAGTCAAAGATGGGTTGATATTTCTTCAAAAAAATAAATAGTCTCGAGTAGTTCTATGATTCTTGACTTATATTCCTAAAAGGCAAAGCTGGTCTAGTGCAGCAGTGCAAGATCTAATCAGGGAGCAACCTCAAGACAGGCAGACGAAAAGTTGAAAATAGAGAGAAAGCAAGAGAAAATATAGATCGTGGACATAAACCAGCGGAAATAAGATGAAATTGCAAAGCTACCAAGACAGTCTCTCTAGCATACTAATCGAACAAGGGTCTATATCCTTCAAGAAGAGAAGGAGAAATGATACACCGAGAGATGACATTGTCATTCATCAATTTAGAACTAAACTATTCGGATTAATTTGGGATGTACAAATAAGGAAAAGGAGACAATAAAAATTGGGGTAAAGGGAGTATTACATATTAGGATATAAAAATGTTTCCAGCATCACTATCATATTCCTTAAGTAAATAATCAAAGCCATTCAAAGATGAAATTGAATCTTTTGCACAGGGACTTCATTCACTAAGCAGCACATGAAATGCAGTTATGCAGGTATGGTACTGGTGTTCTACAGCTACTTCATGAATGTTAGTAACATGCAGAGAGCAAAACAGGTAGTTGAGGTAGCATGCATGCACGTGCTCTGAACATAGATAGGCAATAAAAGAAACAAAGCACAAAGTTGGAGAGAACGAACCATTCTTCGATCGATCATACAGCAGCCATCTGCGCAGAGAAGGGTGGGGAAAGTATCAAAGCCCTCCGATAGACAAATGCTGAGGATAAGGCGGATACCCCTTTGGCATTCAGGCCTATCAGCAAGGGAAGAGTCTCCCGTGGATTTAGTATAAGCACGCAGCAATATAATCCACCAGAAACCCGAGTCAACAGGAGCTACTCTTCCTATTGCAGCCTCACCAAAATCAGCCACTAAAGTCTCGGTGTTCCTAGCAGCATCATGATGCACTTTGAAACTAGCAGGCATGACACCTTCGCCTAGCTTGAACAAGTCAACCTTCTTCTCCCATGACTGTAGACGGAGGGTTTTTATCAGGAAATTCTTCACTATTTCCGGTTCTCCATTCATCAAAAAAGCCAAAGCGCTTGGAACAAAGTCCCTCACAAAGACCTGTTAATAATACATCATCATCATCATCATCATCAAATCAAATGGCGTGAGCAAATCTAACAAAACAGCAGCAAGAATAGGAAAACAAACTAGTCGACAGCATCCCACTTCCCAAACCGACAACGAGAGGTTCACAGAGGTTACAGTAACTTAAAAGCTAGGTATTAGTACTGTAGTAGCATGCAAGCATCAGGGCTAAATCTGAAAAGAAATCTTAACTAATCAACCAAATTGAACAGACTAGAAAAAGACAATAATGAACAAGTCATTATCAAAGTGGTCCAAACTCAACCTCCAGCTCCAGGACATGGATAACCAACCAGTTGACTTGATCCCCGATCTGACTCCATAATACAAAAAAAATAACAAGAAAACACTTCACTTGTATTGTTACAGACAAAATTACATGTAGCACACCGTTTACTCATGTAGCTTAAACACAAACCCTGGACTACTGATCGAGACGGTGTTACAATAAGATAAGATAGGTGAAAAGGAGACCTGATCATAATTGAGGCTTTCCTCGGAGTTGTCGATGGCAGCGATGGTACCAACAGGGTCCTTCCTGAAATAGACAATAGATCGCCTCAAGGCATCCCAAGCTTCAGCAAGAATAGGATGAGGCTCAATCCCATTTTCGGACCTGGGAGTGTCGAAACCAGACCTCCCACCTGATGAATAGATGCTGTCAACCGGCTCGAAAACCCGTGAGCTGTTCTGCGCGTTCTTGTAGAAGGGCCTTGGAGACATGGTTATCGACATTTCGCTAAACGATTTCTCATCGAAAGATCTCTTCCTCTCTACCTTAATAGGCCTCGCTTTCTCAGTAAACTTTGAGAAGTCATCAACATCAGCAATCTCAAATATTGATTTATTACTCGTATTATTTATCCCCACTTCTCCATTTTCACCATTATCTACAACATTCTTCTTCACTGGAGACATTACTACCGCAACAACAACAACAACAACAGCAACTACTGTTGTATTGTATTGCTCAACAAACTAAGTCAATAAGAAGAGTGCAGAATGCAGATTTAATTTGAAAATTGAAATTATCCTCTCCTGCACAATCAATCAAACATAAACATAAACATAAACATAGGAGTCTCAATCAGAAAAAGTCAACCTTTTGCGGCAAATCCCTACAAAATAGACTAGGACTATTTTTTAACAAAGCTAAACTGACCCACCCCTTTATTTCATAGATCCATTTTTAAACATTTTTCAACGACCCAAGAACTCTATATTTATACTTTTAAGCCTTTACTTTCTTTATTTGTTTGCATTTTATATTCATGACAATAACATGACATAGTGTCAGGAGGGGTCGAAAGTACACAACTAAAATGGGTAGACATTATATTATAATAAAGGGAATGAAAGCAAGGGGAAGAGAGGACCGACCTTGTTAGGGGGAGGGTAGGGAATGAAGAAGAAGAAGAAGAAGACGCAAAAGAAGAAGAAGAAAAGAAGGTAGAATTAGTAGGGTAAACAAAGGTGAGACAGGAAAATAAATGTGGGGGAAAAAGTGAGTTAGGAAGCAAAGGCAAATAAATGTGGGGATTAATATAGGGAGGGAGTTTGCGTTGTTTGATGACTGATGTGTATTGGTGTGTAGATGGGGTTTCTGACGCGGATTTTGGTTGACAAAATTGACTGCAACCTTTAATATTATTCTACTCCATCACATTTTTAGGCTTTACCAACTTTTGCAACTTAGGTGCCTAGCTTGCTTCATTATAAATGAATCTCGGAAAATAGGATTATACAACTGGTTGTACAATAGTATTGTACAACCAAGGCAAAATTATTGAGCTTTTGTATATATTTATTGAGCTTATAACAGTTTTTGAGCTACCTTGCAAATTTTTGAGCTTAAACATTTATGTGATTTAACTCAATAACATTACATTAAAGCTCAAAAAATTTACAGCAAAACTCAAAAACTTTGTAATAAAACTCAAAATCTTAAAATCAGTTGTACATAGAGTCATGTACAACTGGTTATATAATTCTCTAATTGATGAATACCATCCAAATTGAAATTAAGGTTTGTCTAAATATAATTGAACCTATTTAATTCAAACTGAATTAAATTGAATGAACTGCTTGCTAGGTCTAAATGTAATGTTAGTAAATTCTCTCTGACTTTTGGGTGAAAAATAAATAAGAGTGTAGAAATGTGTGGCTCAAAAGAGAAGAAGAATAAGAGAGACATGTAAGGGTAATTTTAGACCACAGGCTGATGGCCCAAAATAGAAATAGGAAAGAAAGGTTATTTCAGTCCAATAAGAAAATAGAGAAGATAAATAAAAATTGGAGAGAGTAATATTTATTTACAATACTATTATCGTGAGATCGTCTCATATGATATTTTGTATAATGCATGACAATGTGACATTATGGAACATGTTTTTTATTTTTCACTTTTTTTTATTACTCGTATATTGATTTATTATTGTATTGCAAAGTGGATAATGCTTCTAAGATTTTATTAATGGATAAATTGTAAGCATGGGACATGATGGCATTACTTAAATATCAGCTGTCATTATCGTATCTTTTTTCATGTTAGTACAATAATAATAATAATAATAATAATAATACAGTAAGTAGAATTTATTTACTTATTTGGCAAGAATATAATATTAGAGGAGTAGTATCATATGGGGGTTCTTGTATTTATTTTGTGCTACTTTGACTTTTATTTCTTTCCTTTTAATTTGGTGTTACATGCAGCTAATAGTAGTACTAGTATATGCAAAGGGAGGGATATGCAGTATATTTCTTCCGAAAATTGACCTTTTCCAACCTCCTTAGCTTATTCTTCCTAAATGATAGCCTATGTGTGCTGCATCGTGCATAGATATGACTTGGGAGTATATATATGACCACATCAACAAAACTATAGGATAGGATAGGATATTAATATACCTAAGTCATGCCAAATGCTGGCCTGGATGATTATATTGTTTTATTATAAGTAAATATATTGGCAATATTGCTTAGGATTTAGGGGTATATAATACGGAGTATATCTTTACTTCTTTGATTTTTCCATATTTGACTTTATGTACTACGGAGTAATATTTAGTACGTAATAGGATTTTGCATTTAAATAATGACTTTCTTCTGCAAAAAGTTACATATAATTTTTAATTAAAGAATTTTAATGGCAATTATTATCAATTTAGTATGTTAGGCTTTAGTGAGGGCATGTTCTTTTGCAATTAGTTTCATTTCTTGTAATTTAATTTAGTTTAGTTCAATGCAAAACTTTGGAAAACTCTGTTGTATCCTTAAGTTAAGTTAAGTTTTTTATTTTTTTATTTTTTATTTTTTTATTTTACATTGTATCCTAACTTTTTTTAGAGCTCTATGATATACCCTAAACTTTACTCCTATAATTTACGGAGTATTTTTTTAAGGTAACTCATTTTCCAACACTATTACTTGTACGGAGTAGGTAAAAAAATTGGTTCCATCTCTTCCCCTCAAAGCACATTTTCTTCAAATTCATTATTTAGCAATCAACATCTACGCATTATCCTATACGTAGTACTAGTGTAATTCCCGTGACACGTCACGGGGTTGTGGACTTCTTTTAAAAATGATTAAAAGTTAATAATACTGAAACATACATATCCTATGTAGATCGGCAGTGACAACGCAAATGTTATTACCGACATTTGATAAAAAGATCCATATAATAAACGAAGTTGTTTACTTAGCAACATCTTGATGTTAAGTTACGTATTTGTAGTTTTAAGATAACCCGGCACACAACTTTGAAAAAGAAAATTAGCGTGACACCCGTGACACATCACGTGCACGGACTTATAAATAACATTTGAAGTGTAGTTTGGTAATGAAGGTCTTTGCGTTATTATCTATTGACGTTAGGTTACTTATATCTTGGTTAGAGAACCCATCACAAAACTTCGAAAAAAGGACATAAAAAAATGAGAGGTCAAGAAAATGAGGTTATTTTGGGTAGTTGTGGGTAGAATTGGTCATTGGTAAATGAATTTCTAAGAAATGAATTGGAGATATTACGGGTTTACAAATTTTTTGCCGTACTTGTTGTGTAGCATGTAAAAAAATCATACGAAGGTGAAATAATTAACCTAATATATCTCCAAAGGAAAACATAAGTTAGACTCAGAAGGAGTAGTATTTTTTATGGGTCGTTAGAAAAAATGAAGTTATTTAATATTTTTAATAGTAAGATAATTGGTAATATAAAGACGATATTTTTTTAAATAGACGATATAACTCTTAATTTTTTTAAAATTCACTCGAATTAGTTAGCCACATTTAAATATTTAATCCTATGATCAATTATTTTTCATTAATAGTTACAAAAATAACAAAACCATATTAATTATTATTCCTATTTTTTATGATGAAAAACACAATATCAATATTCAATTTTTACTTATAGGGAATTTTTTTTCAAAATAATGCTCTTAAATAAACTTATTATCGTTTCGGGTCGGATTGAAAACTAATTAACAAAATGGGGCTCTAGGAGGTTCGGAGTGAGGGTCGTGTTTAGGCGGAGCAATCCCGCCATTAGAAATGACGGGTTTTTGAAATAATAAATTTCCGAAAAAAAAAAAAAACCTCATAAACCCGCCATTGGGCACTAACCCGCCACTCCCAATGGCGGGTCAAGGTTTGAACCTAGGACCTCTAGATAGAGGTTAAACTCCTTACCACTAGACTACAATTGATGTCTTGGTAGTTTACTACATTTATATCATCTTATCCTTGCTCATTTAAAAAAAAAATTCACCTTAACCCGCCATTGGGAGTGGCGGGTTAGTGCTCAATAACCCGTCATTCCCAATGGCGGGTTTAAGAGTTTTTTTTTTTTTTTTTGGAAATTTATTATTTCAAAAACCCGCCATTTCTAATGGCTGGATTGCTCCGCCTAAACACCACCCTCACTCCGAACCTCCTAGAGCCCCATTTTGTTAATTAGTTTTCAATCCGACCCGAAACGATAATAAGTTTATTTAAGAGCATTATTTTGAAAAAATTTTCACTTATAGGTTAACATGAATTGTAACTATAGAGTATTGTTTTCATCCGCCGTCACCCCACTCATGCGCCCCTATAGTTTACTCTCCTGCCCTCATTCAGTTACCATTTCCATAATCTCTTCATCACCATCACCATCTTTATTTATTGATACGATGATACCCACCTTCATATTTATTGATCACAAACTTCATCTACCTTCTTCACCTAAGTTTACGGTTACCTTTTGTAGATCACTTTTTTCCATAGATTATGAAATTAAATTGTTGTACTGGAAGAACCATGATGATGATGATGAGTCAATGATCAGCAATTGGACCAACAATTAAAGGTGAACCACCACCGCCGCCCATCTCCTCCCATTAGAGGTAGTGATCGCGCTTGTGGTCGTCGTGAAGGCTCATGGGCAGAGGAGATCCAACATATAAATGGTCTCCTTGTGATGTCGGAGTGGATGATTGTATTGTTTTCTTCTTCAAGTTTTTTGTTTGACGGACCGACTTCAAGTAAATCTATCTATTTATAAAGGAGGAGATTGAAGAATAAATATATGGGATGGAAAAATTTATGGGGAATGAGAGACATCCAGGTTTCAAGAAGCATTGTTCAGCGTGAAGGGCATTTTCTCGAGGTTTCAATGCTATGTAATTTTCAATAGCCTGATTAAACTGAGTTTAGTTTTACTAAGAGATTGCATTAAATTATTGATTTTGAAAAACAAATTAATTTGTTGCTGCCTTAATACAGAGGGCAAGAGGAACTCAATAAGAAAGTGTAAAAATAAGGACTTATTTTAGAATAGAGTTCTCACATTGTGCCACATAATTGTGGCTGGTGTCTTCTTTTATATAAAGAAGATATCATTGTCCTACACAAAGCCATTAAAAACCACGTTTAAGAGTCGTGGTGTTAGGTTCATAGATTGTTAGGGAACTTCATGGATGATTCTCAACTGATAGATTAATGGATAAATAGTGGTGGGTTAATGAGTAGTGTGATTAGGTTTGTTAATGGGTACGTTGTACGTAAATGAATGGAGTAATACACATGATTTGGTTTGGTTAATGAGTAAGTTAATTCGTCAACTAAGTAACCAAGTTAATAGAGGCATAATAATATGATAAATTGATAATGTTGTGGGAGAGACAAAATAGGAGGGTCAACCTAATATACTTCTTATCATATGTCCATTGGACACATTTTAAAAAAACCCAAAAAAATTCATGGTATAACATTGTGTATATCCCTACAATTTATCATCACATTGAAATTATTGTCTGGATCAAACAATCAAGTAATGAGTGAGAGCACACATCTCAACGAATCCGTATGTGTTTCATGTCAACCTGTCGAGCCCAGCCCACTAAATGGCACGATCAAGTGGGCCAAATTTTCCTGTCTGGCCCGATCTGATCTCCCTTTCGTTGCCCAGGCACAACCCATAGCATGGGGCCTACCGTCGTATGTGGCCCAATTAGATTTTCTTGATAATTTACTTTTTATAATATATACTATGTGTTTGTGTAAAAAATAATTAAATGATGTCGATTAACATTATTTTTTATTACTCCGTATTCATTTGTACTTTTTGTTGTATACTTTATACTTGTAATATTTGTAAATTTGTACTCGTATAAAGTTTTTTTTAGTGAAGATCAATATCATTAATAATAAGCCATCCGACATATACAAACAATATCAAATTGAATTGAATACATTGTGAAAAATAAATTTGTACTCATGATGAACTTTCTCTATTTTGACAAATAGTAGACCGATATCTGACCTCAATTGTATCGCCGTACGTAGGGATTCCATTGCTCTCATGATCTTGAACATAGTTATTGAAATCTAAGCCCTATACTAATGTAAATGACTGAAACATCGAAATAAAGGAAAAAACCTTGAAATAAAGGACGAAAACAACTTTCATAAAAGAGAGATTTGATTGAATAAGATTTGTTAACTAATAATTGAGATTAAAACAATTTCTGGGGCTTACGATCGATTCATTATCGTTGGAGGCCTCAAATTGAGAAAGAAAAGTAGGGTTTTTTTGAGGAAAAAGAAAAAGAAAAACTAGATTAATCAAACAAGTTAAGAGATTATATAACATTATAAACAATACTACCTCAAACTTTCATTAAAAAAATATTATATTGTTATAAATGTATTAGTATGAACAATAAAGTAGAGCGAACCAAGAGATGATATTGATATTAGATCGTAACAATTACATCGACTTTGTCATCTATATATATAGTGACTTATACAAAGAGATGTGTTGCTTCGTGAACGGATGCGTCCTTTGGTGATAATGACATCCATATTATAACACTCCCCCTTGGATGTGCATTATCTAAAAAATAATATTTACGAAGCGAATGAACTACTGCCTCATTAAAACCTTACCAGGAAAACCCAGTGGGAAAAAAACCATGGTTAAGGAAAAAGAGTACAGCGTGCATTACTCCCCCTCATGATTACATAACTTAATACGTTGAAATGATACATAATTTTGGCGAAAACTCTTGATCATCGATGTTGATTCCATTGTAGCCGATAAACTTGATATCTTCGATTAATAAAACTTCGTGATATACTTGTAAACATTAGATGTCTTCAAAACTCATAATATTAATGAGTCACCTACCACTCATTTCAAGTATTATACACTGTTTTGTGGTATTTTCGTGACATAACTTGTTCACGATAATTATTATGTCAACAACATAAAAGACACACATCTACCTCGTTAAAAACCTTGCTAGGTAAAACCCAGTGGGACAAAACCCTAGTCGAAGGGAAAAAGAGTGTAGAAGTTATCTATCCATTTTGATCTCTTCAGGAGAATCAATTCCGATCATCAAATAAGTTGTCATCATTTTCAATCTTTATGGTACTTCTGAACCACAATTATTTCATATACTTTGCAAGATATTCATTCTTCTATTTCCTCTCATATCTCATACTTCTGTTCAAGATAATATTACAATTATACTTTTGGTTCAAACGATAATGAATTATTCAACTAAACTCTTCAGGATTATTAATATTCCCTTTTAACTCAGGATAACTTCACATCATAATGAAGAAGTTTACAATAATCGATCCATTCATTACTCTCAATTTCATGATCATTCAAACACAAGCTCCTTCAGGGAGTCATAGATCATGACAACATTTACGAGTATAATTCATTTATCCTGCAATAAAACATTTAATAATAATAATAATAATGCGCATGCATGTAATATAATATAAACAATGTATATGACACATGTCCTACACTAATGTGATAATGTAATACTATGCAAAGATGAAATTCTATTTACTTGCACATGAGGCCAAATGCAAATATCAAGAATCGTCATATGTAAAACTATACTAAGCATTGATATCGTTAAGAATCATTATCACTACTTAAGTAGTACTTAACAATTAAGCATGCCGACATCAAGCCATGAATGAAATAAATATAATCATACAAATGAAATTGCAAACCGTAATTTTGATGCAAACAGTTCACAGTAAGTTGCAAATTAAGCATATGATAATTTTATGATGTTGGATATACAAAAATTCAAGAGTAAATGACATCATTTTACATGCAATATATATTACAATACACAAATCAATTGGACAAAATTGATTAAAAACGTACTCACATGACATCTAAAGTGAATAACAATTCAAACTAATATTTGCATGCGAAAAATTAATACGAGTGTAATGCAGTTTGGCTATTTATGGGGACTATTTATAACAACAATCATGATTATTCAGTTATTCATTAAAAGCGATGGGAATAGTTAGAACATATTTATATTTATATCATCATTTTCCAATAATCTATAATCGACTTCACATAAAACATCATCATTTTCCAATAATCTATAATCGACTTCACATAAAACACGTCTAGAGTAAAACTCGGAATAAATCAATCCCCAAAAAATGACGTGATTCGAACTATAAAACTCAAATCACCAAACCAAGATTTCCGTACCCCAAGCAATTCAGTTTCTGAGATTAATGAATGCAATCACATCAAAATACTCATAATAGTTATAGGCTCATGCATAAAAGATGGTTAACAATTTACGGAGTATTAATTATCAAGGTGCATGCTTGATTAGGGCAAATTAACAATAGTAAAATTCTTATAGTCTATGAGTAGTTAAATTATATATACGGAGCAACGTAATATTTGTTTGAATAAACTACTGCATCAAACAATGATCACAAACAAATTGAAAATGGAAACCTCTATAATCATGATAAGAAAACGAACTAGATAAGAAAACGTACTACTTATGGATTCCACAGTTTATAGAATCCGAATCAGGGATGAGGGAATTCAAAGTATAATCTTGTTGTAATCGAACCCAAAACGATTTGATCTCTTCGTGAGGTAGAAATCAAATAATTAAAAGAAGACAAGAATAAACCGATTGTCCTTTCCGATCGAACCCCGAATTCAATGATGAAGATATTTTCGTTAGCAATAAGTAATCTTTAAAGACGATCGTGCTGATCGATAACGTGTTATAAATGTATTAGTATGAACAATAAAGTAGAGCGAACCGAGAGATGATATTGATATTAGATCGTAACAATTACATCGACTTTGTCATCTATATATATAGTGACTTATACAAAGAGATGTGTTGCTTCGTGAACGGATGCGTCCTTTGGTGATAATGACATCCATATTATAACATATATTCCTTTTTATTTATAACTTCCTTTTTTATCAGTTTATTATTGGATCGTAAATATTATACGTGGTTCAGAACAATTGGAATTTGCGAAAAATGCCATATGCTACGAGTAAGTGGCATAATAACCACGGAATCGGGCCCCCTCCCCGCAGAGTAACCACAATTCCTTTTAAGTTCAGTTCAAACGGTCATATTTTAACACAATCCGCCACTTTCCCTTCTCCGTTTCCTCTCCTCCCTCCCTCCCTCTCTCTCTCTCTCTAAACGCTTTTCCATCATCTTCTTCATAATCTTTATCTTCCCCAATTACATACTCCATACTAACACAACACAACAATGGTGACAACAAGAAGTAAATTAACAACCCAACAACAACAACAAGAACAACAATCTCAACCCACTACAGAACGCCAAAAGTGGGCTGCCATATTCAAAGCTTTGAAAAAATTGTTGATCAAACAACAATCTGAGCTCCAACTCGCACAATTGCTTCACCAAAGTTGGGAATCCCACCTTCTTCTTCTTCAAGACCAGATCTCTCAGGTGCCACCCATCTCATCACCCTTTATTTCTTGTTCTAAATCTAGGGTTTTTGGGGTTTTGATTCATTTGGATTTTTACTTTTATTTTTTTTCAGTTGCGGCTGCAATTGGAGTCGTCCAAGTTGACTGATTTGGTTGTTATTGCGAATGCTAAGTTGTTGGTGGGTTCTAACAGAAGGGATGCTTTTGTTTGTAAACATAAATTAGGTATACTACTACTACTACTACTATCTTGCATTCTCAAATTCATCTTGTTTTACGCCTCTTTCTACTATTTCTTTGATTGTCCTAGTTTGTTCTTAGGGTTCTGGTGCTACATCATTGTCGAATGCCACTCATTGGTTTGTTGCTAGGGTTCTGCTAGTTTTTGTACAGAGTAAGTAGTAATCAAAGTTGGAAACTTTGGGCAACTTTGATGGTTTACAAGTTACTCCATATAAGACATTGTTGGAATGGTTTTGATATAGAACCCATATGTTCTGCTTCCTTCTCACCATGTCACTCTTTGTGACACTTGACTTTCCATTGACTGAATCCCTCCGTGTCATCATCCTAAAAGAAGTTAGGCTGTGACCATCTTGTAGACGGATCTCCTTTTATACAAGTCTCGTTTCTTTCTTTTTGTAGGAGTATTTTGTTTGTGCATCTCCCTTCATATTCACTCTCTCTCACCTGATATATGTGTCTAGTGTGGTACTTATTGTGCTGAACTACGGGTACTGAAATGGAGAAGATAGTAGTATTCTTCAATCCAAGAAAATTATGTTCCCTGAGTTTCATTCTGTCCTACGATTGAGACATTTGAAAACAGGCCGAATGGGGGATTGGTGGCACGATGTCTGATGGGTTGTAAACGTGGTTATCTAAGAAGTTCTTCTTGAATACGGACTACGGAGTGTGTTGTCAAGTTTTGACTACTTAAATGGTCTTCTCGTGGAAGCTTGTGGTGCAATTTGAAGCTTCTACACAAGTTAGCAGAGTCTTATGCAGCAAAATCAGTTATTTTTACTTACAGTCGTATCTTATAAGATCACAAAAATGTTACACATGCAGATGATGCTAGAGGTGAAGTTGATGATTTCAAAGCAATGCTAGACATTCTGTCTCACAGACGTCCTGATCTTGAGGTGAGAATTCTTGTAACATTTGTGATTATTATTACTACTACTACTACTTGAAGGTGATGACCAAATTTTATAAACTATGTGGTTTTGTAACCAACTATTCCTGTGTGTTGAAGGATATCTCTCCAGATTGGCTGTATGAGATTCTGAGGGCAAAATGTGGTAAAGATAACTCTCCAAAGGCAGTATCCGCGCAATATTGTAAGATGCTAGAAAAGGAAGTTGCAACTCTGAAACGTGAAAATGAGAAGCTTTCTCTGAAGAACAACTCTGATATGTCATCCCTTAAGGCGGAGATTAAATTTGCCTGGAATCAATACAATGAAAAAGAGGTCCATTTTACTCGCCAGCTTCAAGCCAAGAATGATGAAAATAATAAAGCAAATGAGCAGATCACAACACTTCTGGCTAGTTTAGAGCAATTGCAAATGTCAAACTCGACACTCAGAGCTAATGCTCGCAAAATGGAAGCTGAAGCACGGCAAAAAGATGAAATGATTAGCAGATACTCTAAAGAACTGGAGCTGTTAAAATGTAAAAGGCCTATTGGAATACCTACTTTAAAGCGATGCTCAGCAGAAGCTTCACCTTCTAGCTCTAAACGCAGGAGAACAAGCAGGAACAGTGACAGTCCTGTTCTTGAGGAAGACTCATCATCTGAACTGGAGTCGACAACTGCAGCTCTAAGAGACAAATTGAACGAGTTGGAAGTTGAGGTGAACCTCAAAAATGGAGAAATAGCCTCGCTCTCTAAGGAATTAAACTTATTAAGAAGTAAAACAGTGGACAATACGCCGGTTCGTGGTGTCACAAGGGAAACATCATCTTCGAGGTTGAAAAGCCTACGAAATGGTAGCAGTAGAGGATGTGTTGTTCCAAAAGTAGAAACATCTTCTGCACAGCATGCTTCTGAGAAAGTAAGTTGATTCAGTATACAAGTACTTGTTACTTATCCCCACACCCCTGCACATTCTTATCTATAGGCAAACAGTACCTGTTTGATTGATAGTGACGGCTGATCTGTTTCAGGCGGGTAAACGTTCAAAGAGAAAACAAGAAGATGTGATAATCATTGAAGACACTCCAAGATTATTTACATCACAGTTCAAAATACCCAAATTGAAGAACGCAACTCCTCGTACGAGATGAGGTTTCCTCGTAGTAGGAGAAAACAGCCCGTATAAAAATCTAACTGACTCCGTGATTTTTTCTAGTCGTATATATATCTAAATGTGTGTTCTCCTGTGTATGTATCTGTATCTCTCACTGATTCACACTTGTAATATTCCGTTCTTTAGAGTTCCTCATTAGTCAGATACCTCTTACTGGAACTGCATTTCTATCTTTCAATACAATTTAGTCTTGAAGGAATGCTTCTAAACCCTTTTTCTTCACTGTCCTGAGTCCTGACTCCTGGTGGCTTTGTATTTACCTCGGTCTTCGACCTTCAGCCCTCACGCAGACTCATTTCACCAAAACTCCAGGTCTTCCTAGTTATCCTAGTTGTCCATTGTCATTGCCCTAACCGTTGTGACCCATTTCACCAAAACTCCAGGCCCGCTTTTTCAAACAAATCAAGTCTACATTCGGTAAATTTGGGCGACCCATGTGGCTATTCTTCCCAGAAACGACCCTACATTGGGTTGCTTGCCTCCCATTTTAATTTAATTGTTCAATATGGATTGGGTTGGAAAGGAGATAAGGCCAGGGTTGAAGTCTATGATAATGATGTTAGGGCTGGTTTCAGTAGGCCTCTTGTTGACTGCCGGTGTACAAGGCTTTATGTCTTGCTATTGACCCATTATAAAATTGGCTTGGTGGTGCTACCAACCTTGAGGAAATCTTTGATACTCAATTAATATTACGAGGGTTACCCTTGCTACTAGCTAGATTCGTTTGCCTTTGATAAGGCCGTATAAGAGGTTATGACACAGTTTAATCCAACTAGCTACTAGAATTAAATGAGAATTAGGTTAGCTTCCATGCTAATGAAGTTTGTCGATAAGAGTACGTTATATTCTGACTATTTTATTTGTTTACCAGTAACATACTCGTATAAAGAATATAAAAATAAACTAATGAATATAAGAGCATCCATAATGTAGAGGATTTATCATCCTCTTAGCCTTCTCTCTCTTCTAAGTGGATGTCCTCTACATTGTGGGATCAATGATGAGGATCCTCTTGTTTAGAGGAAGTTGAGGACATCTTCTAATTTTAGAGAAAGTTGAGGACATCCTCTAATTTTAGAGGAATTAGAGAAAAGCTTGACATAGGCCCTTGTACATACTTCAAACATTATTGGTCATTAAACAATCAAATTAAATAAAAAATAATATTAATAATCATCCAATAATTAAATTAAATAATAAGAAAGTTAATATAAGAGGATCAAGAGGATGAATAGAGTGGAAAATGAGGTGGATGAAAGAGATGATAAGGGTAAAAAAGATAGAATGAAAGAGAAAAAATAGGAGGAATAAGTTATCCTCTACATTGTACATGACCTAACGAAGAGAGTAATTAACTAGCTAGTAAGTCATACATAATCAATAGTTAGACATGATGTAATATCGTCGTTAGAAACCGAGGAAGGATATAAAAATGAAATGCCAATAATCTGTCGTTAGCATTAACCTATAAATTCCTTGACCTTTTAATTAAGTTTTAACCACACGTACTGCCTGTCTGCCTTAGAAAACTTGAACCTTTGCATTAATAACACTGGTACGTCGTCCTTTAATTTAATTTGTGTTGTCCATCATCATCAGCCATGCACTATTTTCTATTCACTCAACGTATGTAGGCAATCATTTTGACAAACTTGCTTTCTTATACCGTAATTTCTCCTCCTCAATAATGACACAACAACTATATATCCCCCCTAACACTGTTGTGTCGACCTATACTCATCATTCTCTATTAAAAATGGAGTAGATAATACAGTAACAAACTCAAAATTAATTCGAGTGGTCAAATCTGATCTGATCCGACCTAAGTCTCATCTGACTTATCAGGCCATTCGAGGACGCAAAGGTGATACTTCCTCCACCTCTCGATGATCTTTCAATATGATATTCATTTGAGAGAATATTAAATAATCAGGCGGGAAAATCTTAGAAAGTTAGAGGAAGTACTATAAATTAAAGTTGTAAGAATTTTGAGAAAAAAAAAGAAATCAATGCAAGAGGTAGAAAGTCTTACTCCGTATTACACAACAACGTAAATTAAAAACTTTTAACGAAACTTCGAGAAGTGTTTACTTAATCAATTTTAATCTTTAATTATAAGACTGAGAGTTTGATTCGTACTGCAACATAGTTAGCTCATTAAAAAAAAACTTTTTTAGGATAATTATTTTTAATTTGTTTGTTGATAAATAAAAACCGACGACGGTCTAATACATTTGATTAATGAAATGTTTTAGCATCACGGGGACTACCCTTTACATCGTTGTGTAAGACCTCCACTTTTGTTCAGGTGTCCCTATGTACACGATGAAAGTGTCTCAACTCTAGTCTGACTTGGCTGACCTATTTTTTCGGCTCAGTATATATATATTGTTCTCTCTTGAGACGAAAGACATACTTCCTCCGTTTCAAATACTTTAATCAAAGATAAATAAATAAATAAATGAAACGGAGGGAGTATGTTTTAACACTAAAGTGGATTAAATATTTCATTAATATAGGTCTACTTTTTTGTTAATTCGTAGTGTCCCATGACTTTTAATTTATTTACAATCATATGTCACTCCTTTTAATCTAAGACGAATATACCTATATTAAGAAAAAATGTTTATGGTCAAATGAAGTTGGTGGAGAAATGCAAACAAACGGCATATGGTTTCATACGTGAATTTGTGTTAAATTTATCAACTTAAACTTAAGGCCAGGTATTCGGTCTTTCAATTTTAGATTGAGTGGTATAGATAAAATTATCATCGCCCTAATCTATCAAGGTTGCACTCTAACCGGTACGTACGGGGTAACTAATTTATACCGTTATTATTATACCTATACCTACCAAAAAAGTGTCATTTCGTGAATTGACTACTCCTTGAGAAATTTGCGGAAGGCTATTTATTTATAACACTGAATTTAACTGAACTAATCCAAATAACACACCTACCCCGACGTATCCTTCCCTCCTCATTCATATATCGTCCGAGTCTGATTTATCTTCCCTATTTTTTTATTAAATTGAATAATATTTTCTTTTGTCTTTTTTTAAGTCATTAACATATGACTCATATTCATCTTTACCTTTCTCTTTCTTCAATTTTGAATTACACATTTGTACACCCTTAATTTTTTTACCAAAAAAGCAAAATGAACCTAAATTAAACTCGAAGGAAGTAAGTAGGACATATCTTCTATATATATATAGTAGCCATCTTCAAAGAAGAAAATGAAGATTAGAATCAAATTAAATTGAATTGAGAGTAAACTTAAAAAGAAAGAAAAGAATGGCTCCTACAATAGAGGTTGGCGCGGTGACACCCTCGACACTGGCAAAGGAAGAAAGATTGAGAGAGGGTTACATAGTAGACGAGAGGGACCGGGCTAAGGTTGCGCACAACGAGTACAGCGACGACATCCCGGTCATCTCCCTAGCGGGGAATAGAGAGGAGATGATTAGGCAGATGGCGAAGGCGAGTGAGGAGTGGGGGATATTCCAAGTGGTTGATCATGGTGTTGACACTCAACTCCTCTCTTCCATGGCTAACTTAGCGTCCCACTTCTTTAGTCTCCCTGATCAAGACAAGCTTAGGTTTCAGATGTCTGAGGGTAACAAGGGTGGCTTTCTCATCTCTAGTCACCTTCAGGTTTACTTCCCTCTTTCCCTATACATACATACATATATTCTCTCTTCATTTGGCCCATATCATGTTACCTAACACCTCTTGTCCTTGCTACATACACTAGAGGGAGTACGTGTATTAGGAATAGTAGTGGAAGTAGCAACCGGACGAGTAGTGAAAGTAAGCGTACGTACTAATAATATGAATCTAGCTCACATGAACCAACAAAAAAAAACAATACTCCCTCCTAGTTGATTTTTATCCTCCATCTTTTTTTTGGTATAAAAATTAAGAAAAGAATAAAGAATTGATTAAATTAAGAAAATGTGGGGTATAAAGTAGAAATATGGTGGGGTTTGTGAATAAAGGAAAGAATAAAAAATTGAAAGAAGAATAAAAAAATGATTAAAATACAATCCAAAAATGGAAAGAGGAAAGATTGTTGAACTGCTAAAAAGGAAAAAGGGAAGATAAAAAAAACTAGGAGAGAGTATAAATCTAGTGAAAGTATGGAGTAATAATAATAATAATAATAATAAATATGGAGTAAAAGTATTTAAAGAACGGGTGTAATCAACGGTTGATATGGAGTTTGTTGTGAATGTATATACTTTGCAAGATCAATATGAAGGAAATGATGAATTGCTTGCTTAAAATGATCAAGGTACATGCTTGAATATAAATAGCTGAAAGTAAATAACTGAAATGAAACTACTTGACTCCACTAACCTCCTAATCACTCGTCTAACATCATGCATAGAAGTGTGGTTTTTTGACTCTAAACTTAAGCATTAAGATCCTACAAAATAGGAACTACTAAACTCCACTTGATGCTGTTAGAATTAGTCTTCAACACCTCCCCTTAATTCTAACTCTCTCATGCCAATTCGATCCATGAACAACTGGTGTTTTGCCTTGGTGAGACTCTTAGTAAACAGGTCTGCATTTTGGACATTTGTACTGCAAAACTTCACTGTCACTTTGCCTTCACTCACCAGTTGTCTTATGTAGTGATGTTGCACTTCAATGTGCTTGGTTCTTGCATGATAGGTTGGATTCTTGGTCATAGCAATTGCTGACTTGTTGTCACACCACAACTCAGTTGGCTCCACTTGCTTATGACTCAGATCCGTGAGTAGCTTTCTTAGCCATATTGCCTGTCTCCCTGCAGCTCCTGCTGTTACATACTCTGCCTCAGTTGTAGAGAGAACTACAGGTTCCTGCTTCTTTGAACTCCACGTGATAGCACCAGATCCTAGACTGAATACTGACCCAGAGGTACTTTTCCTGTCGTCTAGTGCTCCTACCCAGTCACTATCTGTGCATCCTACCAGCCTAAAATCTGATACCTTCTCATACCAGATGCCCATTCCAACTGTGCTTGACACATATCTTAGTATCCTCTTCACTGCTCCCATGTGTTGCTTAGTCGGATTATGCATAAATCTTGATATCATACTTACTCCAAATGCTATATCTGGCCTGGTATGTGTGAGGTAATTTAGTCCCCCAACCATGCTCCTGTACTGCTGCTCATTTGCTCATTCAGTACCGTCTTCTCTCTGCAATTTCTCTCCTGTATTCATTGGTGTGATCTCAGTGTCACACTTCTCCACATTGAACTTCTTCAGTAGATCTCTCGCATATTTTTCTTGACTCAGAAATATGCCTTCTTCACTTTGTTTGACTTTCAGTCCTAAAAAATATGTGAGCAGACCTAAGTCTGTCATTTCAAACTCATGCATCATTACTTTCCTGAAGTTGGTCAACATTTCTGATGATGTACTGTAGTAGATTATGTCATCTACATACAGACATTCCACCAGAGTTCCCTGATTTTCTTGCCTCTTTATGTACAGAGTAGGTTCATTCTCACTTCTCTGAAATCCATCTTTGGAGAAGAACTTATCAATTCTACTGTACCAAGCTCTTGGGGCCTGTTTCAACCCATATAACGCCTTCTTCAACTTGTACACCTTGTTTTCACATTCTTTGCTAACAAACCCTTGAGGTTGCTCAACATAGACCTCTTCTTGCAGCTCACCATTGAGAAACGCTGACTTGACGTCAAACTGATACACAGGCAGACCAAACTGTGCAGCCAAGGCTAGAACTATTCTGATAGTTTTGAACCTGGCAACAGGTGAGAATGTCTCCTCATAGTCTATCCCTTCTTTTTGAGCATACCAGCCTTATGCTTGAGTATACTCCCATCAGTGTTGAGTTTGGTCTTGTATACCCATTTTAGCCCAATTACATTCTTCCCTTTCTGAGGTTCAGTGAGTTCCCAAGTGTTATTCCTGTAGATTGACCTCATTTCTTCCTCCATTGCCTCCTGCCACTCAGCCTTCTGTACAGCTTCATTGAAATCTGCAGGTTTTGAAGCCACCAAAGCAAAACTACAATTTTCATAGATTTCTGCCAGTGATCTTAGCCTCCTTGGGGTGGACTCAGTTGAATCTGACTCTAAATCAGAACTGGTTTGACCCTGGCTCGTGTGAGGTGAGTTGCCAGGGGTGTCATCTTCTTCTTCTTCTTCTACTGCAGCCTGATCTTCTCCTGAATGCTCAAAGGTTAATGACCTTTGATTTACACTACTGATGGTATCCCAATCCCAGGCTGCATCTTCATTGAACATGACGTTCCTACTTATGATAATCTTCCCATCTTCTGGATTATAGAGCCTGTAGGCTTTTGATTGGGTTGCATATCCAATAAATATACACTTCACAGACTTGTCATCCAGTTTGGATATAATATTTACTAAAGAATATGCCACACACCCAAACACTCTCAAGTGATCAACTTGTGGTCTACTACCTCTCCAGGCTTCATAAGGTGTTTGATTTATGACTGCTCTTGTGGGAGAGATGTTTAGGATATACGCTGCTGTTGCCACAGCCTCTGACCATAGCTCATTTGGTAGCCCTTTTGCCCTGAGCATACTCCTAGCCATCTCTACCACTATTCTATTCTTCCTCTCTGCAACCCCGTTCTGTTTAGGGGTATAAGGAGCAGTCAACTCCCTCTTTATGCCTTGTAGTTCACAGAATTCATTGAATTCCTTTGAGGTGAATTCTCCTCCATTGTCAATTCTGAGTGCTTTGACAATCTTCCCACTCTGATTCTCCACCAGTGCTTTAAACCTTTTGAAGTTCTCAAAAGCTTCTTCTTTTGTTTCCTGGAAATATACCCAACTCATTCTGCTAAAATCTGAACATCAGAAAATACCTACTTCCCCTCAATGATTCAGTTTGCATTGGTCCACACAGGTCCGCATGAATCAACTGCAGGCACTGATTCGCTCTCCAGGCTTTCCCTGAAGGAAACGAACCCCTAGACTACTTCCCATATATGCATCCTTCACACAACTTGAGTTCACCTATTTTAGGCAAACCTGACACCATGTCTTTGGTGTTCATTAGTCTTAATCCCTGGATATTGAGATGACCATACCTCAAATGCCATAATTTTGCATCATCATCTCCTTTAATTTTACTACTAAGGATTTCTCTATATTCCTCACAATATCTAGTGAAAACATCCTATTCTTTCCCATATGTGAGGTGGCTACTACTTCATCAGTGTTTTTATCCTTGACTCGACACATTTCATCATCAAACAACACAGAAAATTCACATGACACAAGTTGTCCAACACTTAACAGATTATATGCTGGTAATGGAACATATTGAACATCATGGAGCAATCTTGTGTTACCTTGTGCTGTTTTGACTGCTATTGTGCCCATTCCTTCCACTGTTAGTTGTTTATCATCCCTCAATCTGACCTTGCTCTTCTTTGCTTCATCTAGCTCCTTGAACATAGATTTTGCACTAGACATGTGGTTTGAACACCCACTGTCTATGTACCACATCCCATCTTCATTTCCATGTGGACCTCCCCTAGTTAGGAACAATTTTTCTTCTTGTTTCACCAGGTTGGCCTTCTGATTGCCTTGACTGCCTTCACCTAGATCCCTTTCTTTGTTCCAACAATTCGCCTCCATGTGTCCTGGCTTCTTGCAATAGTAGCACTTGAACACAAATCTGTTTGACTGACTCTGATCCTTGGTTGACTGAGACTAATAATCTCTATCAGCACCCCACTGACTTCTACCTCCTCTACCTCTTCCACCTCTACCACCTCTGTTGTGCTGCTGTCCAGACCTTTCTTCGGCTGGATCTGACTTGGCTTGAAAGGCCTTTTCTTCCTTCTTTTTTGAAGACCTATTCAACCTTTCTTCATGAGCTGCAAGGAGCCCATCAATTCATCAAAGGTATAAGTTGCCATATCCTTTGATTCTTCAATAGCAGCCACAACATGATCAAATTTCGGTGTGAGACTTCGCAAAACCTTTCCCACAACATGCTCATTTGACATTTTCTCTCCATATGACTTCATCTGTTGTACCACTCCTGAAACTCTAGACAAGTATTCCTGAATTGTCTCCTTGTCTTTCATGAGAGTTGTCTCAAACTCCCTTCTGAGGGATTGCAGCCTTACTGTGACCACCTTCTTATCCCCTAGATACTCTTGCTTTAGAGTATCCCACGCCTGCTTAGATGTGGTTGCAGATTCTATGCGAGGGAAGATTTCATCATCCAAAGATTGTTGAATGATGAACAATGCTTTGGAGTCCTTCTTTCTTGACTCCTTCAGTTGAGCATCTGGTTCTGTAGGATTATTGTCAGTGAACCCTTCATCAACTAGTGCCCATAACTCCTGAGACTTGAAAAGCGTTTGCATTTTCAGACTCCAAAACTGATACTTGACACCAGTAAATACTGGCAATTGAGAGACAGAATTTGTGCCATTGGTCTGCTGCATTCTAAACACTTCTCTTAACCACAGGTCTTAAAATGTCGAACCTGATTATGCTCTGATACCAAATTTGTTGTGAATGTATATACTTTGCAAGATCAATATGAAGGAAATGATGAATTGCTTGCTTAAAATGATAAGGTACATGCTTGAATATAAATAGCTGAAAGTAAATAACTGAAATGAAACTACTTGACTCCACTAACCTCCTGATCACACGTCTAACATCATGCCTAGAACTGTGATTTTTTGACTCTAAACTTAAGCATTAAGATCATACAAAATAGGAACTACTAAACTCTACTTGATGCTGTTAGAATTAGTGTTCAACAGAGTTTTATTACTGTATTTATTTGTCTCTGATTTGTGAAATTAAATACAATGGTGACATACAATCTCCTACAAACAAATCTAAATCCTAAGGTACGTAGCTATGTAACATTGTAACCCATATACTCCACGCACATATAAGAGTCGTCGTATACTCGTATGTAAACAAAGTCATGCATGCATGCATGCATTATATCACGTAGAATTTTCAAAAGAAAAATGAGATACTAAAATGCTGGCAGGGAGAGGCAATATATAGGTCGTAGGTTCAAATCACTTTTTTTTTGTAATGCGATTAAGTGCGTGAGTGATGAGTGACATGCAGGGAGAGGCAGTGGGGAACTGGAGGGAGTTGGTGCTGTTCTTCGCTCAACCAGAGCAGGAGCGAGACTACTCAAGGTGGCCAGACAAGCCCAAGGAGTGGAGGGGAGTGACGGAGAGCTACAGTGAGCAGTTGATGAAACTGTCATACACCATCTTCGGGCTGCTGTCGGAGGGGCTAGGGTTGGAGAAGGAGGCTCTGGTGAAGTCGTTGGGTGAAATAACACAGCATCTGGTGGTGAACCACTACCCCAAGTGCCCTCAGCCAGACCTCGCTGTCGGCCTTAAGAGACACACCGACCCCAGCTCCATCACCATACTTCTCCAAGGGAATGTGGGCGGCCTTCAGGCTACTAGAGATGGCGGCCATACTTGGGTCACCGTCCGTCCTATCCAAAATGCCTTTGTCGTCAACCTTGGTGATCATCTTTATGTATGTATGCGCATGCGCATGCGCATGCCTTCCTTCATTCTCTTTTTTTATTTCATATCCATGATGAGTTATATATATATATATATGTGTATATGATGAGGATGAAACATATGCATGCATGCAGCACATGAGTAACGGAAGGTTCAAGAGCGCGGATCATCAAGCCATAGTGAACAAGGAAGAGGCAAGGATGACAATCGCGGTGTTCATGAACCCGCATCAGGAGGCGAAGGTGTACCCTCTGAACCTAAAGGAGGGAGAGACATGCAAGGTTATGGAGAAGGCGATGACATACGGTGAGATGAATTACAGGCACAAAACTAAGTATTTGGAGAGTGTGAGGCTCAAGAAGTTAGCCAAGGAACAGAATTGGAGTCAGGAGTTGCTGGATTCCAAGCTCACCCAGATTAAGTCATAATCATTCACGTCTAACAATTTAGTCGCTGCAACTTGGAATTGGAAGTCGCATAATAATTAATAATGTAACTTTAATACTACAAATTACTAGTACAAGCCCTCGTGCGCATATATATATATATATATATATATATATATATATATATATATATTCTCTGAGGTAACATCTCAGTGTAAATTTATCGTGAGATTATTTCATTAGAGAATTAGTCTAATCTATGTATAATCACATACCTAAATAAAGTTGCACTAAAACATACGCACAGTACAACATATTATACTGTATATAGTATGAAGTAGTAAAGAGATGTCGCCCAAAGTAGGCACAATATAATGAATTGTATAAGCCATAGTAGTGTATTATGAATTATGATTATTCTCCGAAACATTTGTAATTTGTTTAGGTATGTCGGCAACAAAATGACTAAATACTCTATCTATTAAGAAATCATTAATTCTCCTCTGAAACCGTCATACAATAATTTATCGTGAGATATAATAGTAGAAATAAAATAATACAGAGTAATAAGAAATTTATTGGGGGACGGTTTCAGGTAAGAATTTGCGTTAAGGAATTGGGCTAGGGCCTGTATTAAAGTCGCTGACTATATTGGTACAGGCTTTATAGGGGTGCAAGATTAGGTATCTATGGCCATTTATTTCACCCCAATCCACCAGGGTTTTATACCCATCCCAGCCTGACCCATCATAGCCCAACGAAGCTTATACAGGTCGACCCATGATCACCTCTGCATTATGATCTCCATTCCAAAGCTCTCGGAAACAGACATTTTGATCATCTCTTTGTAAGTTGGGCATTCTTAACTTCACGCCCCGAGCTTATATTTGCATTGTGCATCTATGCCTTACTTATAGAAAAGGATTGTCCTACTTCTCAAACGTTTATTCCTTTTAAAAGTTTCTATTGAAAACAAAATGATTCTCATAATACACCCGGACATTTTACTTGGTGCGGAGTTCGTTTAGCGCGAATATGAAACCATTTTATTCCAAAACTCAAAAGGTAAAAAAAACGTGTATAATAACCTTCAAAATCGGTCATTTTCGACTATTTTCGAGTGCGGTGAGAGTTATTCTAAAGCGCAAATGTTTTCTTGACCAAAACTTGCCGATATGAATAGAATGTTTAATAATGATCATTAGAACTCTCCGGCACGATAAAGAATGGAGTATTGAAGTTGTTTTGACTTATTCCGACATGTCTTAAAATGCAATCAAATCCCTTTTAAAAGTCTATATTGAAAATCAAATGACCCTCATAATACACCGGGGCATCTTACCTGGTGTGGACTTTGTTCAGCGCGAATATGGATCCATTTTATCCCGGGACCCAAAGGACGAAAAAAACGTGTATAATAACCTTCAAAATCGGTCGTTTTGGCTATTTTCGAGCGTGGAGATAGTTGTTCCAAAGCGCGAATGTTTTTTTACGAAACCTTACCGATAGAAATAAAGTGCATGATAATGATCATTAGAACCCTTCTACATAAAAAAAATGGAGTATAAAACTTGATTTCACTTGATTCCGATACGTCTCAAATTGCAATCTTATCCTTTTTAAAGTCTCTATTGAAAAACAAAATGATCTTTACAATACACCGGGGTATTTTACTTGGTGTCAAGTTTGTTAAGCGCGAATATGGACCCATTTTATTCCGGGACCCATAAGGTCGAAAAAACGTGGATAATAACTTTCAAAATCGGTCGTTTTCGTCTATTTTCGTGCGCGGTGATAGTTGTACCAAAGCATGGTGATATTTTTTTTTGACAAAAACTAGCCGAAAGAAATAGAATGCCAAAGCAACAACAATAATAAACGTCCATCCAAGTTCATTCTCCGCCACATCACTGCCACATCACTATCTACAAACTCAAACAAACTCAAACTCCAAAGAACCAATGTCAACAATAGCACAAGTTCATCCAAGTTTATAAATGGGTCTCACACACAATCCACTCACACTACTTATTAATTTCTACCAAAACATTTAATTTTTTAATTAACACCATAATATTTTTTTAATAAATTAATATTACATTTTTAAATTAACAACAAAACGTTTTTTAATAATATTTTTTTAAACTCATAATTTTTTGAACTCCATATTTTTTAACAATCTAAAAAAATAAATTAACACTTCCCACCAACAACTATAATAATACATTTATTTATATTTCGATATCTCCTCCAAATCGTTGCCAAATATGCTCAACCAAGTTATAAAATTAACTTGGAACAAAACAAAAGAAATGTTTAAAAAAAATGTGTGTGAAATGCTAGAAATGGTGTGAAATGTTGGTGGAATAAACAAAAGAAAAACAAAATCACATGGCCCACCAATTGCTTCCATGGACAAGTTTGTATTTACAAACTTGTATGGACAAACTCCTACGTACTTTGCCCAACAACAATCATGAACATTCATCCGTTTGTCCATTCCAATGAACCCATCAAATGGACGCCTATTGCTGTTGCTCTTAGAACCCTCTGATATGCTTAATTTGTATCGTCTTTCCTTCTTGCTTTACTTGCTTTTCCTTAGTTTAATCGCTTTTAGAAGCGGTTTTTGTGCTGCTAATGTCTTCTCTAGAGATATTTTGTGTTTCTAGGTTCGTATGGCAAGAACACGGCCTTTAAAGCCCATTTCTACGTCGTAAAGACCTATTCCGAGTCGCGTGATATCCAAAGGACCAAAGGAAAAGCAAGAAGGAGTCGACTCGGGAAGCTACATGGCCGTGTAGTAAGCCGTGAAGTAAAGACGAGAGGAAGGAAGCAACAGTAGTAGGTCACGACCGTGATACCACCCATCACGGCCGGGACCCACTACCTAACATGGCCATGAGGCCCCCTGCTCCCCTTCGCGCTTTGTCGATTCATTTCCCTTATCCATGCAACCCTATAAATACTCCCCTCTTGTAATGTTTTAGTCACAAAAACCCTAGATAGAAAACTTCTATTTTAGCCTAATCTCTCTTTAATCTTTCTTTAATCTTAGCTTAATCTTAGTAGTTGCTTGTGTAATTTGGGATTTCTTGAAGAATCTATCAAGATTGACAACCTTGGTGGATGTTTTTGAGTTTCCTTTTATGCAAGTTTCAATCTTTTTCATTCATCTTCTAGTTGTGGTTGAATCCTCATGGTTTGGGTAGCTTCTTGCATGAGTTTTCGGGTTCGTTCTTGTCGCGAGAGCGCGGACTTACCTTAGCAACTAGGTGACACCTTGACCCTCGATTTCCTTACTAGCCTAATACACCTATGAACCCGATCTAATCCTACTCTTCCCCTATTTGATTTCTTCATCATCTTAGCTACTGTTCTTCTTGTTTATTGTTCTAATTTAGCTTTAGTTGAATTATTTAGTTTATGTCATCCTTATTTCCTTCATAGTCATAGTTTTCTCCCCTTTCATTGTCAAAGTTTGTTTAGTTTGCCTCCTAGTCTAGTAATAACTAGTTGAAAAGCCCGTGCGATGCACGGGCCGATTTTTAATGACGTTGATAACGACATTAAATTATTATGGATAATAGTAAACGAATATTATCCACATACGTGAATGTATTTCTAGGTAAATATTATTTGCGATAAGCGTGAAATTAAATTATAGGCGTACATTATAGTTAGAAAGATTAATTAAAGTACCTCTCACACAAGTACATCTTCAACTACATATTCGAACCATTATTCATTTATATTTAAATGGAATATTTATTTGTTACTCTATAAGTTTTGCATTCAACAATATTATCTACGGATTACTATTATTATTATCATAAATGTAATAACTAATAAATAAAATGACAAATAATATTTACGTATCAATGTAAAGTAAGAGATCCAATTTGACATACATAATTCAAAAACATATTGTACGTAGAGTGGATATATAGCGATGTGAGTAATTAAATTTCACGATAGTATAAAACGACGTGTTTATTTCTTACACAATAAATGTATAAATAATTAATCTAATAGGGGATTAAAATATTGCTCATATGATTAACTAAGTACACATAAGATGGTGCAAATACTTTGAGACAATTTCTATAAATTGTCAAATATAAAAATCTCTTACGTTATCTCACTTTCTTAAAAAAAATAAAACTCTTGAATCATACTATTAGTAATAAATTATAGTCAAATATAGCGATACATGGGCCGCTTGTTAGTGATATTGATAAAAAAATTATTATAACTAATTACATTTTAAAAATAAAAATTTAAGAAACTTTTCAAGTATCTTGTACGAAGTATAATAATAAGTACACTGATGATGTACGTTTTGTTATTCTCAGATTTTTTTTGATTGATATAATGATATCTAAGGATGATTGATTTCTTTTATTTATGATATAGAATTTCATCACCTTATCATAATTTTTTTCGATGTGAAATAATTTTATTTTAACTCTTTTTAAGATTCAAAAGATTTCTGGTTGACGGATGATTCCTTTTATTTATATAATAGAATTTCATCATCTTTTTAGTATAATTTTTCGATGTGCGCTAATTTTACCTCAATTTATAGCCTTAAGACTTAAGAGTTGTTATAAGACTCAAAAGATTTTTCGTTAATATCTAAAATGAATGATTTCTCTTATTTATGATATAGTATAAAATTTCATAAGCTCATAAAGATTTTTATATATTCTTTATTTAAATTAAAAAATATATTAAAACTATAATAATTATTTAAAAAATCAAAATTTTAATTTTATATTTTTTGAGATAAATAAATAAATATTAAAATAATTATCAAACAGAATTGACTAAGCGTTTCACGCTGCCGCGATCCAATTTTTGTTGCCTTATGAGATGATAATCGTCGATTTATATAATGATAATTTTTAGAGTTTTAAATAGGGTAGGATTATTTTTTTTCCTATACAAATTCTTATATTATTTATTTAAATAATAAAAAATCAAGTCTTAGGCAGAGTAGGATTTTTTTTATATACAAATTTTTATATTCTTTATTTAACTTTAAAAAAATATATTAAAAAATTTGGACCAATCATATCGCTCGAAAAGTTCCTGCTTTATTAATATATATATTGATATATATTGATGTCACTTTTTTAAAAACTACAATAAGAGACACTACTATATCATAATATATTATTATTATGCTACTACACTATGTAATCCTACTACACTACTATATCATAATATATTATTATTATTATTATTATTATTATTATTATTATTATTATTATTATTATTATTATTATTATTATTATTATTATTATTATTATTATTATTATTATTATTATTATTATTATTATTATTATTATTATTATTATTATTATTATTATTATTATTAAAGTCTCACAAAAGATGTATATCATGTAATATGAGAAGCACAAATCTCCTAAGCATGGATATTAGAACCGGCATAGGTATATTATATTATATTATATATTATATATTATTATAATTAAACATATTATTAAACTATGTAAACCCATTCCAACACCTAAACCTTAATTAAATAAAGTAATATGTAATACTAAAAAATAATATTAAAAAATTTCGACCAATCAAATCGCTCGGAAAATTCCTGCTTTATTAATATATATTGATTGTAGTCATTCAATTCTCAACTTTTCTCTTCCCTTGTTATCTTGTGACTTGGTCTTGTGTTTAGGTGAACCTTAGTCTAACCCTTTTCGTCCTTGTGGTTCGACCCGACTTACCCTTGCTACCTAGCCTAGGTTCGTTGGTTTATTTGGTGTCGGGATCCACGACAAATCCCTCCATCACCCTCAGACACGATAAAAAATGAAGTACAGAACTTGTTTCGACTAACTTCAGCACGTCTCAAAATGCAATATTATCCCTTTTAGAAGTCTCTACTGAAAAACAAATAACCCTCATAATACACCGGGGATCTTAATTGGTGGGGAGTTTTTTCAGCACGAATATGAACCCATTTTATTTCGGGACCCGAAAAGGTCGAGAAAGCGTGGATTACCTTCAAAATCGGTCGTTTTTTTTTTGCAATTTTCGATCGCGGTGATAGTTTTTCCAAAGCACGAACGTTTTTTGACAAAAACTTGCTAATAGAAATAGAATGCCTAATATTGATCATTAGAACCCTCCGACACGATAAAGAATGGAGTATTGAACTTGTTTCAACTTATTCTGACATGTCTCAAAATGCAATCAAATCTCTTTTAAAAGTCTATATTGAAAATCAAATGACCCTCATAAAACATCGGGGCATCTTACTTGATGTGGAGTTTGTTCAGCGCGAATATGAATCCATTTTATTCCAGGACCCAAATGGTCGATAAAACGTGGATAATAACCTTCAAAATCAGTCGTTTTCGGCTATTTTCGAGCGCGGTGATAGTTGTTCCAAAGTGCGAATTTTTTTGGACGAAAACTTGTCATTAGGAATAAAATGCCTGATAATGATCATTACAACCCTCCGATACGATAAAAAAGGAGTATAGGACTTCTTTCGACTGATTCTGAAAAGTCTCAAAATATAATCTTATCCCCTTTAAAAGTCTCTATTGGAAATTAAATGATCCTCATAATACACCGGGGGATCTTACTTGGTGGTGAGTTTTTTCAGCACGAATATGAACTCATTTTATTTTGGGACCCGAAAAGGTCGAAAAAGCGTGGATTACCTTCAAAATCGGTCGTTTTTTTTGCAATTTTCGATCGTGGTGATAGTTTTTCCAAAGCACGAATGTATTTTGACAAAAACTTGCCGATAGAAATAGAATGCCTAATATTGATCATTAGAACCCTCCGACAGGATAAAGAATGGAGTAATGAACTTGTTTCAACTTATTCCGACATGTCTCAAAATGCAATCATATCGCTTTTAATAGTCTCTATTGAAACCAAATGACCCTCATAATACACCAGAGCATTTTACTTGATGTGGAGTTTGTTCAACGTGAATATGGACCCATTTTATTTCGGGACCCTAAAGGTCGAAAATTTGTGTATAATAACCTTCAATATTGGCCATTTTCGACTATTTTCGAGCGCTATGATAATTGTTCTAAAGCACAAATGTTTTTTAACAAAAACTTGCCGATAGGAATAGAATGCATGATATTGATCATTATATCCCTCCGATACGATAAAGAATTGAGTATTGAACTTGTTTCGACTTATTCCGTCTGACACGTGTCAAAATACAATCTTATCCTTTTAAAAGTCTCTCTTGAAAATTAAATGACTCTCATAATACACCAGGGCAATTTACTTGATGTGGAGTTTGTTCAGCGCGAAAATAGACCCATTTTATTTCGGGACCCATAAGGTCGATAAAACGTGGAGAATAACCTTCAAAATTGATCGTTTTTGACTATTTTCGAGCGCTGTGAAAATTCTCCCAAAGCATGAATGTTTTTTGACGAAAACTTGTCGATAGGAATAGAAAGCCCGAAATTGATCTTTAGAAGCCTTCGACATGATAAAGAATTGTGAACTTGTTTCGACTTATTCCGTCCGAACGTGTTAAAATACAATCTTAACTTTTTTAAAAGTTTATATTGAAAACCAAATGAACCTCATAATGCACCAGGTATCTTACTTGGTATAGAGTTTGTTCAATTCGAATATGAACCCATTTTATTTCGGGACCCAAAAGGTCGAAAAAAGCGTGGGTAATAAGCTTCAAAATTGGTTGCTTTCACCTATTTTCGAACACGGTGAAATTTGTGTCAAAGCGCGAATGTTTTTAGACGAAAACATGCCGATAGTAATAGAATGCCTGATAATGATCATTATAACTCTCCGACACTATAAAGAACGGAGTATTGAACTTGTTTCGACTTATTCCGTCTGACACGTCTCAAAGTACAATTTTATCCCTTTAGTTTCTATTGAAAACCAAGTGACCCTCATAATACACCGGGGCATCTTACTTTGTCTGGAGGATTTTTCAGTGAAAATATGAACCCAGTTTATTTCGCGACCCAAAAGATCGAAAAAAAGTGGATAATAACCTTCAAGGACAAGGAAGCTAAGTGATGTGCCTGATGTACCTGTCTGGATTCAGCTACATGATTTGCCCTTAAAATTTTGGGGTAGATGTCTGCCTAGGATTGCGTCTCTGGTTGGCCCGTATGTCAAGTCTGACTTGGCTACGGAAGAACGCACGAGACTTGGATATGCTAGAGTTATGATTATGGCTAAGGTTGGACAAAAGTTCAAGAATGCTGTTAAATTCTTGGATGAGAAGCAAAATATGGTTGAAATTTGCATCAAATATGAATGGAAGCCTGTTTGGTGTACTAAATGTAAGTGATATGGTCATGAAGCTCGTGAATGTAGGAGGGATGAGTTACGAAAAGCGAGACAAGAAGCACAGCTGAAAAAGGCTGAGAGAGGGGTTGTAGTAAAGCAGCCCGTTCAAAAGCTGGTTGCACCGAGGCTTACCTCGATTGGTAAGGTCACGTCAGTGGCCAAATTATCTGGCCGCGTTGGGACTTCTGTTGCTACGAGATCAGCTGTGCCCGTGTTGAAGGCACCGAGAGCCAATGTGGAGGTGGAGAAAGGGATTTCTTACGCTGACATGGTTATTGGATCCCCGAGAAAGGAGCCGGATGTGAGAAATGATGGGGTTGGGCTGGAATTGGTTATCCATGAAAGTTCATAATATTGGTTGCTGGAATGTGCGCGGCATGTGTAATATAAATAAGCAGCGTGCTATTAGTGAGTTTCTTAGGAAGCATCAAGTAGACGTGTTTGGTCTGTTAGAGACTAAAATCAAGAATAAAGCGTATGCAAAAGTTCATCAGAATGTGTTCTATGAATGGAGTATAACGACTAATAATCATTGCGTTGAGGGTGGTCGGGTCTGGCTTTTATGGAAACATGAAAAAGTGAACCTGACGATCTTGGAGTATAGCAATCAGAGTATCCATGTTATGGTGACTACAAGTTCGGGGAAGGAATATTTGCTTACCATCGTTTGTGCGTTTAATTCGACCTTGGGCCGTGTTGAACTTTGGCGTAAACTGGAATCTTTTGCTCATATGGGGCCGTGGATGATCTTGGGCGACTTTAATTGTGTCGTTGATGCTCGGGAACGACTTGGAGGTATTTCTTCGGATGAGGCCATGAGCCAATTTCGGGATTGTCTTGCAACTTGTGAAGTTAATGATTATAAGGCATATGGATCTTGGTTCACGTGGAATAACAAACATAAAGTAGCGGAAACAAGAGTGTTTAGTCGTATTGATCGGTGTTTGGCTAATGATGATATGACTACTCTTTACCCGAATGGATTTGCTAATTTTTTGCCGGAGGGAACTTTTGACCATTGTCCGTGCATTGTCCAATTGGGGAGCCCACCGGTAAGGAAGAACCGTTCTTTCAAATACATGAATATGTGGAGTAGGTCCCCGGAGTTCTTGTCCTGCGTGGGTTTGGTGTGAGAAGAGCCGGTTAGAGGAACGAAAATGTTTCAATTGGTAATGAAATTGAAAAATCTGAAAAGACCGCTGAAGCAGCTTAATACGACCTGTTTTGCAGACATTGAGAACCGTTGCTGTCACGTGGAAATCCGACTGGAAGAGCTCCAAATCAAGCTGCGAACTGACCCCAGTTCTGCGCTGATGCAGGAAGAATCGAGCCTGAATGAGCAGGTTCGTACATTACAGGCTGCTCGTGCGGATTTTTGGGCCCAAAAATCGAAACAAAAATGGGTAAAAGATGGCGATGTGAATTCTGCGTTTTTTCATGGCATAACGAGGGCGCGTCGTGCTCACAACGCGATTTCCAAAATTGTGGATGCGGAGGGCCAAGATTGTTCAAATAAGGTTGAGATTGAGGGAGCGTTCCTTCGGTATTATTTAGCTCTTTTGAGGGAGTCTCATGAAGTTGAGCCTATTAACATGTCCATTGTCCGAAAAGGAAAATTATGCACTGCGGAGCACAAACAATGGCTCGTTGAGAGCGTGACAGAACAGGAGATCAAGAAGGCGATGCACGATATTCCGCGTGATAAAGCCCCGGGGCCGGATGGTTTCTCGAGCCAATTTTTTATTGACTCTTGGGATATTATTGGTGGTGATGTTGTTAGTGCTATTCAAGATTTCTTCATTTCAGGTAAACTTCTGAAACAGCTGAACTGCGCTATTATTACCTTGATTCCTAAGGTGAGTCGACCTCAAACTGTGAAAGAATTTAGACCTATTGCATGTTGTAATGTCGTGTACAAATGTATTGCTAAAATCATTTGTTCGAGGCTGGCTAAGGTTTTGCCACAAATAATTTCACCAACCCAGGGTGGTTTTATTGAGGGACGAAATATAGTTGAGAATATCCTGATTTGCCAAGACCTGGTTAAAATGTACGGGAGAAGGCGGGTATCTCCGAGATGCCTATTCAAAGTAGACATTCACAAGGCCTATGATAGTGTGGAATGGAGTTTCGTGGATCAAATGTTGAAAGCTTTGGATTTTCCTGAGCATTTTTTATCCTTGATTATGGAGTGCGTCACGTCTGTTTCTTACTCTCTATGCGCTAATGGTGATACCTTTGGTTTCTTTCGTGGGAAAAGAGGTTTAAGGCAGGGTGACCCGATGTCTCCACTGCTCTTTACGATTTGTATGGAGTATTTTTCTCGGATTCTTACTCATGCCGAGAAGGATAGGAATTTTAGATACCATCCTAAATGTAGCCCTTTGATGCTCACACATTTATTGTTTGCTGACGATCTACTTCTTTTCTGCAAAGGGGAGACGGATTCGATGGAATTCTTGTGGAAGGCTTTTGCTATGTTTAGTAGGGCCTCGGGGTTGGTTATAAGTGTGGGTAAATCCCATGCTTATTTCGCTGGGGTCGATGAGGATAGGAAAGCAGCTATACTGCAATTTTCAGGCTGTGTGAAAGGTACGTTGCCTTCTCGTTATCTTTGGTTGCCGATTCAAAGTACTCGATTAAGTAAAAATGATTGTGAGAAATTGGTTGCTATCCAGAGTTACTAGTATTGGGGCCCGAAAGCTCTCATATGCGGGTAGATTAACCTTAGTCCAATCAGTGCTGTCCCAGCTGCATAACTATTGGGCTATGGTTTTTATTATTCCGAAGTATGTTATGGCCAGAATTATTTCCTTATGTCGAAGTTTCCTTTGGGATGGAGGTGTGGAAGGAACTAATCGGGCTCTTGTTAGCTGGGATAAAGTCAGCTGTCCGAAATTGGAAGGAGGTTTAGGTCTGAGAGAGCTTTACGTCTGGAATCAGGCTGCTGTTGCTAAGCTAGCTTCTTGGGTGTTTGATCAACCTGATCGACTTTGGGTCAGATGGGTGAACAGTATATACTTGAAGGGGCGCGATTGGTTTGACTATCAGGTTAATACCGATCTCACCTGGGCCTGGCGAAAGATTTGTCAGGCTAAGGAGAAAATTAAAAGTATGTATACGAACGGACTCTGGCATGGATCGCGCCCTCTCTACGCGATCTCGGCTGGGTACGAGGGCCTTCGGACTCCCAATCCGAGGGTTCCTTGGGCTCGGCTCGTGTGGAGTAGTTGGAGCTTCCCTAAACATAGTTTTATCTCGTGGCTTGTGTTTAGGGGTGCTCTAAATACTAGGTCTAAGTTATGCAGGTTTGGTGTTGCTGAATCAGACCGTTGTTATTTCTGTGAGTCACATGAAGAGAACTTGGAACATCTGTTTTTCGGGTGTGGATGGAGCTCTCAGATTGTGGCTATTTTGGGGGAGTGGGTCAAGAAAAGAATTCCGGCTACAAACGCGCTTATATGGGCAAGCAAGATGAGGGGATCGAAGTTGCAATGCAATATTATTCGTGCTATGTTCAATGCTTTGGTCTACCATGTGTGGAGGCAAAGAAATCTATGCAGAATTGAGGGATCAGTACAACGTCCGCATATTGTTGCTGATTTGATTAAAATGGATGTACGAAATAGAATTATGTGCAAGATTAAATACCCTTTAAGTGCTCGAGATGCTAGATGGCTACCTAACTTGATGTAGCCTACACTTGTACATTGATTCATTTTATTTAATACATACTTACCTTTTACCAAAAAAAAACCTTCAAAATCGTATACCATTCAAAAATAAAAAAAACCCTACGGCTCTGGCGATTTGCAACGGCGATTTGCGGCTGATTTCAGGCGTTTCCCCGGTGTGATTTACGGCGCGGACAACACTCTAACTTTGATTAGGTTGTCCGGCGTCCTCCCTGGTGTTCGAATCTATGAGGCAGAAGGCGAGGGCAGTCCTGAAAGGACCTAAAGCTATGAAACCTGTGACTCGAAAAGCAAAAGAGGATCTACTACGTAAGGTAGTGAAGAATTCGAATTTGGATGGCAACCGGATTCAGGCAGAAGACAGTTCGTCCAATTCGACGAACTCAAAATTGAATGATATCCCGGGCTTGAATTATGTGTCCGACCCTGAGGACGATGATGATGCTGACTATGTTCCGGAGACTAGTATCGAGTTGGATATGAATGGGAATGGTTGGAAACAGAGGGAAGGAAAGAAAATCATCGACATGGATGAAGAAGAGGAACTATTATGTTTTTCAGAAGACGACATGGACGACGAAATCGATTACTGGAGCTCCGCAGTGTACTGCTTCATAATGGGTGCGAACTCGCCTTGGGAAGTGGTGGAAGGATTTGTGAAGAGGATATGGAAGGAACATGGAATTAACAAAATTTCCTTCCTCCCTAATGGAATATTCTTAGTCCGGTTCAAGGACAAGGAAGCAAAGGTAAAAATTCTTGACCATGGTCTTTATATGTTCGATAATAAACCCTTGATTGGGAAAGAATGGACTCCCGATGCAATATTGGATAAAAATGATGTTCATGAAGTGTCTGTCTGGATTCAGCTGCATGATCTTCCCTTGAAATTTTGGGGTCGATGTTTGCCTCAGATTGCATCAATTGTTGGACCGTATGTCAAGTCTGACTTGGCTACGGAAGAACGTACTAGGTTAGGGTATGCTAGAGTCATGGTCATGGCTAAGGTGGGACAAAAATTTAAGAATGCGGTCAAATTTCTGGATGAGAAGGGAAATGTGACCGAGATATTTGTCAAATATGAATGGAAGCCTATCTGGTGTACTAAGTGCAAGGGGTACGGGCATGAGGCTCGTGAGTGTAAGAAGGATGAGTTGCGAAAAGCTAGACAAGAAGCAAAACAGAAAAAGGCTGAGGGAGGGGGTGCCGTGAAGCAGCCTGCTGCCAAGCCTGCTACACCGAGGCTTATTACGGGGTCAGAACTGCTGCTATTCCCAAATCGAACGTACGCCTTGTGACACATGATTCTCATGGGTCATCTGTGCTCGTATCGATGGTGCCGAGAAACAATATGGAGGTGGAAAAGGGGATTTCCTATGCTGATATAGTCATAGGATCCCCGAGAAAAGAGACGGTCGTGAGAAATGATGGGGTTGGGTTGGAATTGGTGATCCATGGAAGTACATAATATTGGATGCTGGAATGTTCGCGGCATGTGTAATATAAATAAGCAGCGTGCAATTAGTGAGTTTATTAGGAAGCAACAAGTAGACGTGTTTGGTTTACTTGAGACTAAAATAAAGAATAAAGCGTATGCAAAAGTTCATCAGAATGTGTTCTATGAATGAAGTATTACGACCAATAATCATTGTGTTCAAGGTGGTAGTGTTTGGCTATTATGGAAACATAATAAGGTGAATCTGACAATTTTAGAGTATAGCAATCAAAGTATTCATGTTAAGGTGACTACAAGCTCGGGGAAGGAATATCTGCTTACTTTCGTGTATGCATTTAACTCCTCTTTGGGGCGGGTTGAACTTTGGCGAAAACTTGAATCCTATGCTCATTTGGGTCCGTGGATGATCTTGGGTGACTTTAATTGTGTCATTGATGGTCGAGAACGCCTGGGTGGTATATCCTCGGATGAGGATATGAGCCAATTTCGGGATTGTCTTGCTAATTGTGATGTTAGTGATTATAAGGCTAGTGGATCTTGGTTCACTTGGAATAATAAACATAAAGTTGTGGAAACTAGAGTTTTTAGTCGTATTGATCGGTGTTTGGTGAATGATGAAATGACTCGTTTATACCCGAATGGGTTTGCTAATTTCTTACCAGAAGGGACTTTCGATCATTGCCCGTGCATAGTTCAGTTGGGGAGTCCTCCGGTTAGGAGGAATCGTTGTTTCAAATACATGAATATGTGGAGTAGGTCCCCGGATTTCTTGAAGTGCGTTGGGACGGTTTGGGGAGTTCCGGTCAGAGGGACTAAAATGTTTCAACTGGTCACGAAAATGAGAAGCCTTAAAAGACCGCTGAAAGAGCTCAATTCGAGCTGCTTTGCGGACATCGAAAATAGATGCAGCCACGCGGAGATTAGATTGGAAGAGGTGCAGATCAGACTGCGGTCTGACAACAATTCAGCGCTGCTACAAGAAGAATCGTGCCTGAATGAGAAGGTTCGCAGCCTTCAGGCTGCGAGATCGGATTTCTGGGCCCAAAAATCGAAACAAAAATGGGTAAAGGATGGTGATGTGAATTCCGCGTATTTTCATGGTATCTTGAGGGCACGCCGGGCTCACAACGCTATTTCTAAAATTGCTGACGCGGAAGGCCAAGAATGTTCGAACAAAGACGAGATTGAAGGAGCTTTTTTACGCTACTACCTAGATCTTCTGAGGGAGTCGCGAATTGTTGAGCCTATTAACATGGCCATTGTTCGAAAAGGAAATTTGTGCACCGAGGAGCACAAAAAGTGGCTCAGCGAGGGTGTGACTGAGCAGGAGATTAAGCAGGCGGTGCATGATATACCACGAGACAAAGCACCGGGTCCGGATGGTTTCTCGAGTCAATTTCTTATTGACTCTTGGGATATTATTGGAGGAGATGTGGTCAGAGCTATTCAAGATTTCTTCATTTCAGATAAGCTTCTGAAACAGCTGAACTGTGCTATTATTACCTTAATTCCAAAAGTGAGTAGACCTCAATCTGTGAAAGAATTTAGGCCGATTGCGTGTTGCAATGTTGTGTACAAATGTATTGCTAAAATCATCTTTTTGAGACTGGCTAAAGATCTACCCCAGATAATTTCACCAACCCAGGGTGGTTTTATTGAGGGGCGGAGTATTGTGGAAAATGTCCTGATTTGCCAAGACCTGGTAAAGATGTACAGGAGAGGGCGTGTATCTCCTCGATGCTTGTTCAAAGTAGACATACACAAGGCCTATGATAGTGTGGAATTGAGTTTTGTCGAGCAAATGATGAGAGCGTTAAATTTTCCTGAGCATTTTCGTCGTCTGGTCATGGAATGTGTTACTTCAGTTTCACACTCTCTTTGTGCTAATGGAGATACCTTTGGTTTCTTCCGTGGGAAAAAAGGTTTGAGGCAGGGTGACCCGATGTCTCCACTGCTCTTTACGATTTGTATGGAGTATTTTTCTCGGATTCTGAACCATGGCAAGATGGATAGGAATTTTAAATACCACCCAAAATGTGGCCCGATGATGCTTACATATTTACTGTTTGCTGATGATCTGTTTCTCTTTTGCAAAGGGGAGACTGAGTCGATGGAGTTCTTGTGGAGGGCTTTTGCTATGTTTAGTCGGGCCTCGGGGTTGAGTATAAGTGTCGGTAAATCTCATGCTTATTTTGCAGGAGTCGATGAAGATAGGAAAGCTGCTATACTGCAATTTTCAGGTTGTGTGGAAGGTACGATGCCTTTTCGTTATCTTTGGTTGCCAATCCAAAGCTCGATTAGGTAGAAATGATTGTGAGAAATTGATAGCTCGAATTATCTCTAGAATTTCTAGTATTGGAGCTCGTAAACTCTCCTATGAGGGTAGACTGACCTTGGTCCAGGCTGTGCTGTCTCAGCTGCATAACTACTGGACTATGGTTTTTATTATCCCGAAGTATGTTATGGCCAGAATTATTTCTTTATGTCGCAATTTCCTGTGGGATGGCAGTGTGGAAGGAAATAACCGGGCTCTTGTAAGTTGGGATAAAATTTGCTGTCCTAAGTCGGAAGGGGGTTTGGGGCTTAGAGATCTTTATATCTGGAATCAGGCTGCTGTAGCAAAATTAGCTTCATGGGTGTTTGATCAGCCGGACCGCTTATGGGTCCGGTGGGTTAACAACATCTATTTAAAGGGGCGGGATTGGCAAATTTATCAGCCCAATACTGATGTCACCTGGGCTTGGCGAAAGATCTGTCAGGCTAAGGAGAAAATTAAAAATATGTATGTGAATGGTCTTTGGCATGGGTCGCGTTCCTTTTATGCGATCTCGGAGGGTTACAAGGGCATTCGGGATCACAAACCGAAGGTTCCTTGGGCTCGTCTCGTGTGGAGTGGTTGGAGTGTCCCTAAGCATAGCTTTATATCTTGGCTTGTGTTTAGGGGGGCTTTAAACACTAGGGCAAAATTATTCAGGTTTGGTGTAGCTGAGTCGGACCGTTGTTACTTATGTGAAGCACAAGAAGAGAGCTTGGAGCACCTGTTCTTTGGATGTGGGTGGAGTTCTCAAATTGTGGATATTTTGAGCGAATGGGTGAAGAAAAGAATTCCGAAGGACAATACCTTACTTTGGGCGAGCAAGATGCGGGGATCGAAGTTGCAATGCAACATCATTTGAGCTATGTTCAATGCCATGGTCTACCATGTTTGGAGGCAAAGGAATTTATGCAGAATTGACGGTTCAGTGCAGCGACCGCATAATATTGTCAATTTGATAAAATTGGATGTACGTAATAGAATTATGTGCAAGATCAAATATCCATTACGTGCTAGAGATGCTAGATGGCTACATAATTTGATGTAGCCATACAATTGTACATTGATTCACACATATTAATACATACTTACCTTTTACCAAAAAAAAAACCTTCAAAATTGGTCGTTTTCTGCTATTTTCGAGCGCTGTGATATTTGTTCTGATTCAAAGCGCGAATATTTTTTTGACGAAAACTTATCGATAGGAATAGAATGCATGATAATGATAATTAGAACCGTCCAACATGGTAAAGAATAGAGTATTGAACTTGTTTCGACTTATTCCGTCCGACACGTTTCAAAATATAATCTTATCCCTTTTAAAAGTTTCTATTGAGAACCAAATAACCCTCATAATACACCACGACATCTTACATGGTTTGAATTTTGTTTAGCGCAAATATGGACCCATTTTATTCCAGGACCAAAAGGTCGAAAAAACGTGGATGTTAACCTTCAAAATTGGTCGTTTTCAACTATTTTCGAGCGTTGTTATAATTGGTTAAAAGCGCGAATGTTTTTCGACGAATTCTTGTCGATAGAAATAAAATGTCTGATAATGATCATTAGAACCTTCCGACACGATAAAGAATGGAGCATTGAACTTGTTTCGACTTATTCCGTCCGACACGTCTTAAAAAGCAATCTATCATATCCCTTTTTATAGTCTCTATTGAAAACCAAATTACCCTCATAATACACCAAGACATTTACTGGATGTGGAGTTTGTTCAACACGAATATGGACCTATTTTATTTTGGGACTCAAAAGATTGAAAAAATATGGATAATAACCTTCAAATATGGTCATTTTTTTTACTATTTTCGAGCGTGGTAATAGTTGTTCTAAAGCACAAACGTATTTTGATGCGCACTGTCGCTGACACGCATGCAAACAATATTTATAGTGCCAACTAGCTACTATGTAGTAGTGATAAGTCGGGATCGAACCTCAGGGAGACAGTGTGATGTAATTGGTCAAGTCCGAGAATAATTGCGGTTGGGATCTAAAGGGGGGTTGAGACAAGGTAAAGTAAACTAATTTAAACGAATTAAATAACAAGAAAAGGAGAAACAATGATAGGAAAGACGTTAGGGAGAGTCGGGGAGTCGAAACTAAAGACAAGGATACAAGAATCACAAGAATCATCACAAGGTAAATAAAGGGAGGAGCCACCTTTCGGTTTCCCTACCCGACCTAGCCTAAACCCGCTTTCGCGACGAGGAAGCTAAGGTCTCAAGACAAGATTACCCAAACCCCGAGTTTCCCCATATTGGTTTAAGTGAGTCAAGCTAACTGAGTTGATCAGGCTAAGTCAGCAGGACACAATAATCTTATGCAAGACAAATCACCACAAATGCAATAATCCTCATAAAACGAGGCCCAAATCCAAAGTTCCCCCTCCCCTAACCCCATAACTAAAATCTACTCACTAGTCATACTAAGCATAACAAAATAAACGACAAGGAGGCTAAGAGAAATGTAATGCATATTGATCAAGAACAATGAAAAGTAATCTAATACAATAAAGAAGCAAACACTACTAAAACAATGACTAAAGAAAAATTAACATGGCAAGATAAAGAAAGGAACACAAATACTAGAAAGGAAAGTGGAGGAAACCAACAAAAGAGAGAGAAAATAAGGAATTACTAACAATGGAGAAGTAAACTAATTAAACATAAAGGAAACAAAGGCAAACAACAAAGTAAAGATAAATTAAAGAGAAAACTAATTAAGAAGGAGAGAGAGGAAAAGAAAGTACCAACTATGGAAGAAAAACTCAAAAGAGGAAGATGAAGATTAACATAAATATGAAGCTTCAAGAAATAATACAGGAATCTTGTCACCAAATCCTTGTAAAACCCTTAAATCTTCAAATAAATCTAAACTAAATGGAGAATTTTTATTACAAAATGTAGAGTAGAATTAATCTAAACTAAGAAGGCTTTCTAAATCTAATTGATGGCGGGGATTTGTCGTGGGATCCCCACCGATCAAATAATTAACCGGCAAAACCTAACTACGGTAGCTAGGGCAAGTCGGGTCGAATCCACGGGGACGGTAATGTATAGCCTAGACTAGGTCGGCCCAAATACTAGACTAAGTCAACGAGCTAAGCTAGAGAATGATAAGAGGGAGAGAAGGCTAAGACTATGGCTAAGAAGACGGAGAAAACAAACAAGGAAAACGGGCTAGGATTAGGTCGGGGTCAAAGGGGTAACGGAATGGTCAAGGAAGAGCTAGAGCGAAGGAGGTAGTAGGGTGATCTAGGTTAGTCCGGGCTCTCGCAACTTAGACCGACCTAGAGGTTCCACATGGAACCCATTTTGGCGACACACATGACAAAGGAAGGCAAGAAAAACAAGCATTTTAACCTACTTAGTCATTCAAGCATTCCAACAAACATGTGATATGCATCAAACCAAGAGGAAACCCAAATCTTCCACCAACATCTCCAACAAACCCTTAATCACCCAATTAACACCCTAATCACCCTACTAACCCTAGCAAGAACACTACTCTAACATAATCAACTTAAAACTAACAAGAACAAGATGAATCAACATAAACATCAAAACAAACATAAACAAACTAGTGATAACTATGAACTAAGAACAATAAGATGAACAAAGATTGAAACTTGGATAAATAAACAAGATTAAGAATAAAAAGAGAAGAAGATTGTACCAAACTAGTGAAGAGGAAAGATTGAAACTTGCATTAATGAAGAAAACCCAAAACAAACCACCAAGGTTGTCAATCTTGGAAGGATCTTGAAGAATTCCCTTAATACAAGTACTAAACTAAGATTAACTACTAATTACCGACTAATCTACTCTAATCTAATCTAATCTAACCTAAAGTAGTCTAGGGTTTAATGTCTAATGAAGTGCATAAGCTTAACAAAACAAGGGAAGGGTATATATAGGGTTACAAGTGGAAGGGAGAAGAAAGAAAGGAAATGCGGGCAGCAGCAGCACGGTCCCGATCGGGAATGGGAAATCCCGATCGGGAAACTTCCACTTTCCCGATCGGGAATATGTGATCCCGATCGGGAAGGCTTCACAGTGAGCGCGTCCTTTGTGCACCTCATCCCGATCGGGTTTGAGGCCTTCCCGATCGGGATGGGTCTTGTAGGCCTCCCTTAAGAGCTTTTTGGTCCCTCCTTGCTTCTCATGGGTTTCTCGTCGATTCTCGGGACTCGGGATCGGGTCTCGGAGGCTCGGGATTGGTTCCCAGGGTCTCGGGGTCGATTCCAAGGCGTCGAGTCATCGTTCCTTTACTTCGTTGGCTCCAAAAAGTGTATGTATTGAGTCGGAATCGCTCCAACTCTTCGTGATTGGTCCCGGGAACCTGAAACGAGCTAGAGGAAGCATAAGAAGCCCATAAACCGCTCCCAGGGAGCGATTCCACAAGGAAAATGGGGCCAAAACACAATAAAATAAGCACTACAAACTACACTTATCACTAATAGAGTTTTCTAATGGAAGCTGCTACAATGGAGATCTAACTAAAACAAGGCATAATCTAAAAGAGGCACTATTGAGACACACTTAGAAGAAAACTTAGGGTTAACTATATATACTAAACCCTTAATGGGTCACACAAACTAAGGCCCAAATCCAATCTTTCTTCCTTAATGAGACTTTCACCCTATGCATCTTCGTATGGCAAAATTTCACCCTGCGATTGAAGGACATCCATGAGCTAGTACCGCCGGGGGAAACTTCACCCGGTGGTTTCACCCGGTGAAACTCTTTCCCATTTGCACATTTTGGAGCTCCTTTACCGTCGGGGGAAACTTCACCCGATGGTGAAAGTTTTGCCCGGTGGTGAATGTTTCTCGAAGACCTTCGGGGAGGTAAGAATGTCGTCGGGCGAAACTTCGCCCGGTGGTGAATCATTAGGTGAAACTTCACCCGATGGTTTTCTGCCTCTTTTTCGGTCTCTTTCTTTGCCGATTGATTGGATTACTTGAACTTTTAGTTTCGTGCTTTGCTCTTCGGACAGTCTCTCTTTCTTTCGTGCTCATAAAAGGTCGGACACACTTTTGGTCTAAAATCCTATCAAAATAGACAGAAAACTACCAAAAACATGTAAAATGTAAAAGAGAGACGCTAATGCGAGAAATACTAAAAATACGGCGATAATCGCACTCTAGTCTCCCAAAACGACGGAAAAACGGGTCTAAATGGGAGGAAAAACAGTCCAAATTTGACACGCAACATATTTTGGCGGAAACTTTCCGATAGGAATAAAATCCTAATAGTGATAATTAGAAACTATGGCATGATAAAAAATGGAGAATAGAACTTGTTTCGACTGATTCCGACACGTATCAAAATGCAATCTTATTCTTTTTAAATAAAGTATCTATTGAAAACCAAATGACTCGCACAATATACCGGGGGATCTTACTTGGTGTGGAGTTTGTTCAACGCGAATATGAACCCATTTTATTTGGGAACTCAAAAGGTCGAGAAAACGTGGATTATAACCTTCAAAATTGGTCGTTTTCAGCTATTTCGAACGCTGTGATAATTGTTCCAAAGCGCGAATCTATTTTTTGATGAAAACTTACTGATATGAATAGAATGCATGATAATGATAATTAGAAACCTCCGACCTGATAAAGAATGGAGTGTAGAACTTGTTTCGACTTATTCCGTCCGATACGTCTCAAAATGCAAGCTTATCCCTTTTATTTAAAAATATCTATTGAAAACCAAATGACTCCATATTACAATGGGGGATCTTACTTGGTGCGGAGTTTGTTCAGCGCAATATGGACCCATTTTATTTCGGAATCCAAGGTCGAAATAACGTGGATAATAACCTTCAAAGTCGATCGTTTTCGGCTGTTTTCGAGTGTTGTGATAATTGTTTCAAAGGGCGAATATTTTTTGATGAACGCTTGAAGATAGGAATAGAATGCCTGATAATGATCGTTAGAATCCTCTGGCACTATAAAAAATGTGGTATAGAACTTGTTTCAACTGATTCCAAAACGTCTCAAAATAAATGTAATCTTATCCTTTTTAAAAGTCCCTATTGAAAACGAAATAACCTTCATAATACATCGGGGCATCTTACTTGGTGTGAAGTTTGTTCTGTGCGAATATTGATCTATTTTATTCTGTGATTAAAAAGGTCGAAAAAACGTGAATAATAACCTTAAAATATATATGGTCATTTTTGACTATTTTCGAGCGCGGTGATAGTTGTTCTAAAGCGCGACAATGAAAACTTTCTGATAGGAATAGAATGCCTAATTATGATCATTAGAAACTTTTACATGATAAAAAATGAAGTACAGAACTTGTTTCAACAGATTCCAACACGTATCAAAATGCAATCTTATTCCTTTTAAATAAAGTATTTACTGAAAACCAAATGTCTCGCATAATATATACTAGGAGATCTTACTTAGTGTGGAGTTTGATCAGCGCGAACATGGACCCGTTTTATTTCGGGACCCAAAAGGTCAAAAAAATGCGGAAAATAACTTTCAAAATCGATCATTTTCGACTATTGTTCTAAAGTGCAAATGTTATTTTTTGCCAAAAGTTGTCCATAGAAATAGAATGTCTAATAATTATCATTCAAACCCTCATGTAATCTTATCCCTTTTAATAGTCTCTATTGAAAACCAAATGACCTTCATAATACACCGTGACATCTTACTTGTCACGGAGTTTGTTCAGCGCGAATATAGAACTATTTTATTTTGGAACCTAAAAGGTCGAAAAAAAAACGTGGATAATAATAACTTTCAAAATCAGTCATTTTCCGCTATTTTCGAGCGCGTGGATAATTGTTCTAAAATGCGAATGTTTTTTGACTAAAAGTTGTCGCTAGAGATAAAATTTCTAATAATGATCATTAAAAACCTCTGTCACGATAAAAAAAATTGTATAGAACTTGTTTTGACTGAATCCAAAATGTCTCAAAATGTAATATTATCCCTTTTAAAAGTCACTATTGAATAGCAAATGACCTTACCAATACACCGAAGCATTTTCCTTGGTGTGGAGTTTGTTCAACACGAATATAGACCTATTTTATTCCGGGACTCAAAAGGTCAAAAAAACGTGGATAATAACCTTCAAATATGGTCGTTTTTTTGACTATTTTCGAGCGTGGTGATAGTTAGAAAATAGCGCGAGCGTTTTTTGACGAAAACTTTTGGATAGGAATAAAATGCCTCATAATGATCATTAGAAACTCTGACAAGATAAAAAATGGAGTATAAAACTTGTTTCGGCTGATACCGACACGTCTCTAAATGCAATCTTATCCCTTTTAAAAGTATCTTTTGAAAACCAAACGACTCGCATACTACACCGGGGGATCTTACTTGGTGTGGAGCTTGTTCAGCGCGAATATGGACCCATTTTTTTCAGGAACCCAGAAGGTTGGAAAAAAAACATGGATGATGACCTTCAAAATCGATCGGTTTTGGCTATTTTCGAGCGCGGTGATAGTTGTTCTAAAATGCGAATATTTTTTGACCAAAACTTGCAGATAGAAATAGAAAGTCTAATAATAATCATTAAATCCCTTTGGCACGATAAAAAATGTTGTATTGAACTTCTTTCGGCTCATTCCAAAACGTCTCAAAAATGTAATCTTATCCTTTTTAAAAGTCTCTATCGAAAATGAAATGACCTTCATAATACACCGGGGTAACTTATTTGGTGTGGAATTTGTTCAACGCAAATATGGACTCATTTTATTCTGGGACCGAAAAGGTCGAAAAAACGTAGATAATAACCTTCAAAATCAAAATTAAAAAATCAAAATTATAAAAAAATCATAAAACCCTACTTTGCTCTGGAGATTTCCGACTAACTTCTGCGATTTCCGGCGACTGTTACGCTCCGGCGCGGGCATCTCTGACGGCGACTAGGTTGTCCGCCGCCGTACCTGATGAGGCAGAAAACAAAGGCTGTTCCGAAAGGCCCTAAATCGATGAAACCTGTTACACGTAAAGCTAAGGAGAATTTGCTTCGCAAGGTTGTTAAGAATTCAAATTTGGCTGACGACAGTTCGTCAGTGTCTACTAACTCGAAATTGAATCAAATTCCGGGTCTGAATTATGCGTCCGATCCGGAAGATGAAGAGATTTCAGAATACGTTCCGGAGACTGGGGATGACATCATGATGGAGGGGAATGGATGGAAGCAGAGGGAAGGAAAAACGTCGAAGAAGACGAAGAACTCTTACGTTTCTCTGAGGATGACTTGGAAGAGGAAATTGAGTATTGGAGCTCTGCAGTTTATTGTTTCATAATGGGTGCTAACCCGCCTTGGGAAGTGGTGGAAGGGTTCGTGAAGAGGATCTGGAAGGAACATGGGGTTGACAAGATTTCTTTCCTTCCTAATGGAATATTCATTGTCCGTTTTAAATCCGTGGAGGCTAAGGTAAAAGTTCTTGACCATGGACTCTATATGTTTGATAATAAACCGTTGATTGTGAAAGAATGGACCCCTGATGCCCAATTGACTAAAGAAGATGTGTATGAAGTGCCTGTGTGGATTCAGCTACATGAGTTGCCCTTGAAATTCTGGGGACGTTGTTTGCCCCGGATTGCGTCACTTGTTGGACCGTATGTCAAGTCGGATTTGGCTACGGAAGAGCGTACTAGGTTAGGGTACGCGAGAGTCATGGTCATGGCTAAGGTGGGGCAAAAGTTTAAGAATTCGGTTAAATTTATGGATGAAAAAGGAAATGTAGTCGAGATTCTCGTTAAATTTGAGTGGAAACCCATATGTTGTGCTAAGTGCAAAGGTTATGGGCATGAGGCTAGTGAGTGTAAGAAGGATGAGTTGAAAAAAATACGTCAGGAAGCAAAGCATAAGAAAGTGGATGGGGGGGCCGTGGTGAGGCAGATTGTACCGAGAATGCAATCGGGGCATAAACCTGTAGCTAAGCCTACGGTGAATGCAGGGTTTGTGAGAACAAAACAGCACCAAACAGCGGGCCCCACGGCTGAGGGAAATAGAAAGAATCCAGGGATTGATGATGGGATATCCTTTGCAGATATGGTCATAGGGCCCCCGAGAAAAGAGACTGAGGTGAGAAATGAAGCGGCGGGTTTAGAAATAGTGATCCATGGAAGTTCATAATATTGGTAGTTGGAACGTACGCGGCATGTGTAATATAAATAAGCAGCGTGCAATTTGTGAGTTTATTCGTAAGCAACAAGTAGATGTGTTTGGTCTTTTAGAGACTAAAATAAAGAATAAAGCGTACGCGAAAGTTCATCAGAATATATTCAATGAATGGAGCATTACGACCAATAATCATTGTGTTGAAGGAGGTCGGGTTTGGCTGTTATGGAAACATGATAAGGTGAACCTGACGATATTGGAGTATAGTAATCAAAGTATTCATGTTAAGGTGACTACCTGCTCGGGGAAAGATTATCTGCTTACCTTCGTGTATGCGTTTAATTCTACTGTGGGTCGGGTTGAGCTTTGGCGAAGACTTGAATCCTATGCTCATGGGGGTCCTTGGATGATCTTGGGAGACTTTAACTGTGTTATTGATCCTCGAGAACGTCTTGGTGGTATTTCCTCGGATGAGGCTATGAGCCAATTCCGTGATTGTTTAGCTAATTGTGATGTGAGTGATTTTAAAGCGAGTGGGTCGTGGTTCACTTGGAACAATAAGCATAAAGTGGTGGAGACTAGAGTGTTTAGTCGTATTGACCGATGCTTGGTTAATGACGAGTTTTCTACTCTCTTTCCGAATGGGTTTGCAAATTTCCTCCCAGAGGGTACTTATGACCATTGTCCGTGTATAGTGCAACTGGGGAACCCTCCGGGTAGGAAAAATCGTTCGTTTAAATATATGAATATGTGGAGTAGGTCCCCGGATTTTCTTACGTGCGTTGAGGATGTTTGGGGTGTACCGATTAGTGGAACGAAATCGTTCCAGCTTGTCACGAAATTGAGGAAGCTGAAACGACCGCTGAAAGAACTCAATTCGAGTTGTTTTGCGGATATTGAAAACCGCTGCATCCAAGCGGAACTGAGGCTCGAAGAGGTTCAGGTCGGCTTGCGGTCTAACAGCAATGCCGTGTTGTTGCAGGAAGAGTCGATGTTGAATGAACAGGTCCGTGGTCTGCAGGCTGCCAGGTCGGACTTCTGGGCTCAGAAATCGAAACAAAGGTGGGTCAAGGATGGGGATGTGAATTCGGCGTATTTCCATGGTATTTTGAGGGCTCGAAGGTCGCATAACGCTATCTCTAAAATTGAGGATGCTGAAGGCCGAAATTGTTCGACGAAAGCGGAAATTGAAGATGCTTTCCTTCGCTATTACCATAGTCTTTTGGGGGAGTCGCGAAGTGTTGATCCTATTAATGTTGACATCGTTCGAAAAGGCAATATTTGCTCCGAGGATCACAAAAAATGGTTGAGCAAGGTCGTGACCGAGGAAGAGATTAAGGCAGCAATGCATAACATTTCACGAGACAAAGCCCCGGGTCCTGATGGTTTCTCGAGTCAATTTTTTATTGATTCGTGGAACATTGTTGGAAGCGATGTGGTCAGTGCTATACAAGATTTCTTTGCCTCAGGTAAGCTTCTGAAACAGCTGAACTGTTCGAACATTATTTTGATCCCGAAAGTGAGTAGACCACAGAATGTAAAGGAATTTAGACCGATTGCGTGCTGCAATGTTTTGTACAAATGTATTGCTAAAATCATTTGTTCGAGACTGGCTAAAGTCCTGCCCCAGATAATTTCACCTACGCAAGGTGGATTTATTGAGGGACGGAGTATTGTGGAAAATGTGCTGATATGTCAAGATCTGGTTAGTATGTATAGGAGGAAGCGGATTTCTCCCAGATGTCTGTTTAAGGTCGACATTCATAAAGCCTATGATAGTGTGGAATGGAGTTTTGTGGAGCAAATGTTGAGAGCGTTAGATTTTCATGATCACTTTTGTCGGTTGATTATGGAGTGCGTTAGTTCTGTCTCTTATTCTCTATGTGCTAATGGAGATAACTTCGGGTTCTTTCGCGGTAAAAGAGGTTTGAGGCAAGGGGATCCGATGTCTCCTCTGTTGTTCACGATTTGCATGGAGTATTTTTCTCGAATTCTGACTCATGACAAGGTGGATAGGAACTTTAAATATCATCCTAAATGTGGGCCGATGAAACTTACACATCTGCTCTTTGCTGATGACCTTCTTCTCTTTTGCAAAGGGGAGTCGGAGTCGATGGAGTTCTTGTGGAGGGCTTTTGCCACTTTTAGTAAAGCCTCGGGATTAAGTATAAGTGTTGGTAAGTCTGATGCTTATTTTGCTGGAGTAGATGAAGACAGGAAAGCAGCTATATTGCAGTTCTCCGGCTGTGTGGAAGGTACGACGCCTTTTCGTTATCTTGGGTTTCCAATTCAAAGTACACGATTAGGTAAAAATGATTGTGAAAAATTGTTAGCCCGTATTATTTCGCGAATTTCGAGTATTGGTGCCCGTAAGCTGTCTTATGCGGGAAGGTTGACGCTGATACAGTCTGTACTGTCTCAGCTACATAATTATTGGGCCTTGGTTTTTGTCATTCCGAAATATGTTATGGGTCGTATTAATGCTCTGTGTCGCAACTTTCTGTGGGGAGGTGGTGTGGAAGGTACTAATCGGGCGTTAGTGAGTTGGGAAAAAATTTGCTGCCCGAAGGAAGAAGGAGGCTTGGGTGTTAGGGACTTATATTCTTGGAATCAGGCTGCTGTGGCTAAACTAGCATCGTGGGTGTTTGATCAGCCGGACCGTTTATGGGTCCGGTGGGTGAATAGTATTTACCTGAAGGGCCGTGACTGGGGTGACTATCAGCCTAATACTGACGTTACCTGGGCATGGCGGAAGATTTGTCAGGCGAAGGAGATTATTAAGAATAAATATGTAAATGGACTTTGGCATGGGTCGCGTACCAGGTATGCGATTTCGCAGGGCTATGATGATATTCGGGTTCATAGGCCGAGGGTGCCTTGGGCTAGGCTGGTGTGGAGTGGTTGGAGTTTCCCTAAACATAGTTTCATTTCTTGGCTTGTGTTTAGGGGGGCTTTGAACACTAGGAAAAACTTATTGAGGTTTGGAATTGCTGATTCAGACCTTTGTTATCTGTGTGAAGAACAGACGGAGAGCTTGGAGCATCTATTTTTTGAATGCCCTTGGAGCTCTCGAGTGGTGGAGTTATTGGGAGACTGGGTTAAGAAAAAAATTCCAAGTTCTAATGCGTTATCGTGGGCATGTAACATGAGGGGTACGAAATTGCAAAGCAACATCGTCCGCGCAATGTTTAATGCCATCGTGTACTATGTTTGGCGACAACGGAATTTATGCAGAATTGATGGTGTTGTGCAATTGCCGCATAATATTGTTAATTTGATTAAGTTGGATGTACGGAATAGAATAATGTGCAAGCTGAAATATCCTTTACGGGATAAAGATGCTAGATGGCTACAAAATTTGTTGTAGTCATTCTCTTGTAAATTGACCGCGTATTGATTTATACATACTTACCCTTTACCAAAAAAAAAAAAAAAAAAAAAAACCTTCAAAATCAATCGTTTTCAGCTATTTTCTAGCGCGGTGATACTCGTTCTAAAGCGCAAATGTTTTTTTCCAAAACTTGCCGATAAAAAAAGAATGCCTAATAATTATCATTAGAACCTTACGTCACGATAAAGACTTGAGTACTGAACTTGTTTCAACTTATTCCGACATATCTTAAAATGCAATCAAATCCCTTTTAATAGTCTCTATTGAAAAGCAAATGATCCTTATAATACACTGGGTAATCTTACTTGGTGTGGAGTTTTTTCAGCACGAATACTGACCTATTTTATTCCGAGAGTCAAAAGATCGAAAAAAGGTGGATAATAACCTTTAAATACGGTTGTTTTTTATTATTTTCGAGAGCGGTGATAGTTAGTAAACAGCGCGAGTGTTTTTTGACGAAAACTTTCGAATAGGAATAGAATATGCCTCATAATGATCATTAGAAACTCTGACACGATTAAAAATGAAGTATAATTTTTTTTTGAGTAATTCCGACACGTCTCAAAATGCAGTCTTGTCCTTTTTTAAAGTATCTATTGAAAACCAAATGACTGTCATATTAGACCGGGGGATCGTATTTGGTGTGGATTTTGTTCAACGCGAATATGGACGCATTTTTTTCCGGAACCCACAAGGTTGAAAAAACATGAAAAATAACCTTCAAAGTCGATCGTTTTCGGCGATTTTCGAGCGCGGTGATTGCTGTTCTAAAACGCGAATATTTTTTGACCAAAACTTGCAGATAGAAATAGAATGTCTAATAATGATCATTAGAACCCTCTGGCACGATAAAAAAATTGTATAGAACTTGTTTCGACTGATTCCAAAACATCTCAAAATGTAATCTTATCCCTTTTAAAAGTCTCTATTGAAAACAAAATGGCCTTCATAATACACCGAGGCAACTTATTTGGCGAGGATTTTTTCAGCGCAAATATGGTCTCGTTTTATTCCGGAACCGAAAAGGTCGAAAAAACGTGGATAATAACCTTCAAAATCGTTTGTTTTCGGCTATTTTCTTGCGCGGTGATAGTCATTCTAAAGCGCAAATGTTTTTTTTACCAAAATTTGCCGATAGAAATAGAATGCCTAATAATTATCAATAGAACCTTCTGTCACGATAAAGAATGGAGTATTGAACTTGTTTCAATTTATTCTGACATGTCTCAAAATGCAATCAAATCCCTTTTAATAGTCTCTATTGAAAACCATATGATCCTCATAACACATTGTTGTGTGTCAAATTTAGACCGTTTTCCCTCTCATTTAGACCTGTTTTTCCCTCGTTTTGCGAGACTTGAGCGCGATTATCGCCGTATTTTGAGTAATTCTCGCATTAGTGTCCCTGTTTTGCATTTTACGTGTTTTTGGTAGTTTTCTGTCTATTTTGATAGGATTTTCGACCAAAAACGTGTCTGAGCTCCTATGAGCATGAGAGAGAGGGAAACCGTCCGAAAAGCAAAGCACACAACTCAAAATCCAAAGTCCAAACCCAAGAGGTGAAACCTTGAGCGAAAAGGAAAAACTATAAGTCCATTAGGCATCTTCACCGGAGAGGTCGAACTTCAAATGAATATATCTAGAGTTCTAGACGTCGGATCGAAGCGATTCTAGTTGGAGGTGAAAGCGTATCTTCTTAGCTTTCCAACGACATATCACACGTCCCAATCAGAGTTCAAACGAGATAGTTATGGCCCTCTGAAGTCACCGGGTGAAATTTCACCCGATGAGAATTTGACCGGGCGAAATTTTGCCAGACTGTGTTCCTCCCCAGATTGCCATTTCGGACAAAAAACTTCACCGGGCGAAATTTCACCCGATGAAGTTCATCGGGCGAAAACAACCGGGTGAAATTTCGCCCACCGGGTGAAATTTCGCCCGATGGAGAAAAGCGCCAAAAACCGCAAAATGAGAAGAAAATCCCACCGGGTGAAATTTCACCCAGTGGGATTAATTCGTCAAGCTGCAGGGAAAAGTTTCACCCCATGAAGACTCATTGGGCAAAGTTTCATCTCAAAGGACAAAGTCTCACTAATGGGCAAGGATTAGATTATGGGCTAAGATTGTGTGCCCCATTAAGGACTTATTATATATAGTAACCCTAGGTTTTTATTTCAATTTGTGTCTTAAGTGTGCCTCCTTAGGTTAGGGTAGTTTTAGTAGGCCTCCATTAGTAAATCATTTTAGTAGTATTCTTAGTAATTCTCTATAATTTTAGTAGTAATCTAGTAGTAGATCTACATAGTTTTCATCAACAATTATCTAGTTTTACATTCAAGCTTGTAGAAGATTATTATTTCAAGTTTTATTTGAAGATTTGTGGGGTTTATTGAAGAATTAGTGACAAGTTCTTCATTCTCTTCATTAAAGATTCAATCTTTATTTATGCAATCTTCTTATTTCTTGTAGATCTTCATAGTTAGTATATTTCTCTTCCACTCTCTAATCTCTAGTTTAGGTCAATGTTGTTTTCTCATTATTATCTTGTTTAGATCATCTTAGTGTTGTTAGTTTCTCTAGATTTTATTTTGGGTTATTTCATGAGAATAATACCAACTATGCGTGTGCTTCTTAAATTAATACAAACTATACGTAATCTCATTTTAATACGAACTATGTCTTCATTAACCTCGCTTTGGTATGAGTGACCGGTTACTTGTTGAACCTCCCTTATTCAACTCTTTCTCTGACTCTTCTTCTTCTTATTTACTTTTCGTATTCATTTTCGGCCATTGAAAAAAAAAATTAATTTACCGAAAATTCATCTTCCATTTCTTTTTCATTTAGTCTTATAGAAGCTATGAAAAAAAATTATTGTTATTTTGGCTTTCACAATGACTGCAACGGACCTAATAAAACCCTAGAAAGTTACAACAAGTCACTATGACCTGTAATAGCAGGTCATAATTTCATACATAACAAAACGAGATTAATGAATGCGTAGTTCATATTAAAATGAGATTACGTATAGTTTTGATTATTTTAAGAAGCATACACATAGTTGGTATTATTCCCATGAAATAACCCTTTTATTTATGTTGTTCTAGATTACTCTCTAGTTTATTTTGTTAGATCTTATCTCTTCCATAGTTTAGTGGGTAATTGTTAGATCATAGTTCTCTTATTGTTTTGTTGTTAGTTTCTTTATATTTAGTCATTATGCATGTTGTAGCTATTTTCTCCTTAGTTAATGTTTTGTTGTTTACCATGATTAGTGAGTAGATCTTTGTTAGGGGGCTAAGGAAGGATGAATTTGGGCAACATAGATTAAGGATTCTTGTGATTGAATGCACTTGGGTTGATTTGTCTATTTTGGAATTGTTGTATGCTTGTTGACTTTACTTGATTAATTTAGTTGACTCGTATTCATCCTCGTCAATATGGGGAAACTCGGGGCTTGGGTAATTCCGACTTAGTGACCTAGCTTCTTCGTCGCGAAAGCGAGTCGGGTGTAGAGACCGAAAGGTGACCCATCCCTTATCAATTGTGTATTGTTTGTTTGATTCCTTGTTTTTGTGTCCCGTTTCCGATTCCCCGACTCCCCCTAACATTTTTCCTATATTGACTTTCTTTTTAGCTATTAGACCGACCACCTTAGTCTAGTTTAATTACCTCAAACTCCCCTTAGAACCCAAACGTATTTGGACTTTTACTCGACCGACTTTACGTAGACCGTCCCTTGGATCGATCCCGACCTACCACTACTACATTAGTTAGGTTAGTCGGTGTTTATAAATATTGTTTGATCGTGCGGGTCGCGACGCTCGCGCATCACACACCGGGGCATCTTAATTGGTGTAGAGGTTTTTTCAGCACGAATATTGACCTATTTCATTTCGGGACTCGAAAGGTCGAAAAAAAGTGGATAATAACCTTTAAATATGGTTGTTTTTGACTATTTTCGAGCGCGGTGATATAGTGTAACATCCACTATTTTTTCTAGCACTGCTATCTTTTCCGTTATGACTCCATCATGACTCTGTAGCGTTTTTGTCTTCTGTTTTCTACTATTTCCAAGCTTCATAATATTTTGGAGACAAATATTATTTATTTTCATAAAAAGATTTTCATTATTTTAATTTTTCTATCATAAATCTATTTATTAAGTTTTCATCGCAAATTATTCATTTATTTCAGGAAGAATCCCATTTTTCTACGAACTTTTGTTTTAAGCTTGGATTTGAGTTATTCATTTTTCTAAAAACGTCCAAACACGTTTATATAATATTTCTAACAAGCATCGAAGTCTCGTAAATAATTATTTTCTAACGCGAGGTTTACTCGATTGCTTTAAAATACCTTTAATAGTTTTGCGATCATCCTTTTTATCAACCTACAATTATCATCCATTTTGGGACTACTACTTCTACTACTACATATTTTTACAACTTATTATTTTTATGCTTTTTAAGAGAAAAATTATTTCATAAGATATTTTTACTATGTATTAATGTGATGATTAAGGAAAAAACTTTTCAAGCTCCACATACATCATTTTGGCCAAGTTGTGTAGTATGCATGTACCTTGTTTTCATCAATTTTAAAAGCTTCATTTATGCTTAATCATTTCACATTTTCTCAATCAATTTACATCAATTTTAATCAAGGCAAATACCTCATTTTTGTCTCTCGTTTTGGCTCAAGAAATCTGAAGTTTTCAGCAGCCAGTTCTGGCAGAAAACCGTGTCAAGCATCCCTCTTCCGTCTCTTATTTTCACTTATTTCGATCCTTTATTATTCATCTCCGTCGTAAAGGTATTAATCGAACTTGTTTCAATCACTTTCTCTCTTGATTTTTCAGCGATCTTATGGTATTTTCATACCATGGAATTCATGTTTTTAGGCTTCCGAAGCGATCCCGCAGAAGACAAATATATGATATATCGTAGATTCGGATATGGATTAGAGGTAACGTCGATGTTACTCGGTATTACTTGATTTTATTTGTGTAATTGCATGTATATTATTATAATTTTATTTTTGACAATATATGTATGTCATATAATCTGGAAAATTTTAAAGTCGTAAAAATTTTACATGTTTCGATATTTTTATCGCTTTTACGAGATTAACGATTAAATTGTTATATTATTTTATAAAATCGTAATAATCGGCCTAAACATGTAAAATATGAATATGTTTTGTAAAAATGATGTTTTTGATGATTTTTTGATAATTTTGTATTTTCTGCTATTTTAAGTATCGATTATTGAATTATTGCCGTTTTTGAACAAAAACGATTAAAAGCCAATTTTTAGTTCTTATAAGTAAATATTTTATTTTAATCTTAAATTTGGTGTGGATAACCTTTATGATGAAAAAGAATTTTATGAAATTTTTCATAATTTTTCGGAATTGTTAAATGGGTGAATTAGTTAATCAATTTAAATCGTCGTTTATCGTTAAAATTGTGTTTGTCTTTTTTATTTCTAATTTTGGTTTCGGTTTTAAATCTGGAAAAATGTTCTTGGTATTTTCTTGAAGAATATATTTTTTCATGATTTTAATAAAACAAATTAGGGACGACAATTTTATTAAAAGATCGTTAATTGTGAAAACAGACTTATAAGACGGTTTTACCTAATTTTATGAAATCTAGAAATTTGGAAATCTGTAAAAATTGATAGTTTCTAGAAAATCATAATTTTAAGTTTAATAATAATTTTTGGGTATTTATACTTAAATCATTTTTTAATTACTATTTTTATTAATCGTTATTGTCGAGATTAGGTGATTAACGATAAAACCCTTTAAAAATTGAGTTTACATATTCTGAAAAATTTACTTTTCTGGGCAAAATGTCCAAAAATGTATTTTAGCTATTTTACATAATTTTTGTACTATTTATCGAAGTCTTTAATTGATAGTATTGATTTTTGGACAAAATTACGATTTATCATTAAAATACTCCATTTCTGCTAAATGAATTATTTTTCCAGCAATTTTGAAAATATTGAAATCTGAAACTTTATAATTTAAATCACCCCTTATCATATTCTAAATTTATTTAATTGTTTAATGAAGTAAAAGACGTTAATGATTTATTTTGACATTTACCTTAAAATCCTATTTATGCTTGTTTTGTCGAAATCAATATATATTAATAAAGCAGTAACTTTCAGAGCGATTTGATTGGTCAAAATTTTTTAATATTATTTTTAATATATTTAGAATTAAAGTTTACTTATTATTTTATTTAATTAAAGTTTAGGTGTTGGAATGGGTTTACATAGTTTAATAATAGTAATAATATGTTTGATTATAATAATAGGAGTATAATATACCTATGCCGGTTCTAATCCTAATTCTCCTAATATGATACCTAATACCTACGCGGGTCATTCTAGGCTTTGTGAGACTTTAATAATAATAATAATAATAATAATAATAATAATAATAATAATAATAATAATAATAATAATAATAATAATAATAATAATAATAATAATAATAATAATAATAATAATAATAATAATAATAATAATAATACGTGAGAGAGGGGAGGGCGATTTGCGATTAGGGCATACTGCCATCGCGTCCTTTCTACGTCCGCCAGCGTCGGCCGCCGGTCCGCCGGTCCGCCGCCACCGGCCTGTCGGCGTCTGCCTAGTGAGTGAGAGGGGAGGAGTTCGAGGGGCGGAGTCCGGTAGGGCGCAGGTGACTCGTCGGCCTTGTTCGGTTAGTACTCGTCGTCCACCGCCGCCACCAGCCCACTTTTTGGCCTCACGCCACTGTCACCGCGCGCCGGCAACCACCCTTTGCCGGCGTTCGATTTTGAGGGAGGAGAGGGCTTGCTCCTCTGTTTTGCGCAAAACACTTAGTGCGCGCTGCCGGAATTTTGCGTCGCCGCTCTTGCTGGGCCGGAATCTTTGGGCCGGATTCGTGCCGGTGCCGGGCATCTGTGCTGGGGTCGCTGGACGTGGGTTCGCTGGAGTTCCGGGTTGCTGCTGCGTGGCGTGGTTCCGGGTTCGTCGCCGGAGTTCGATTTTGCGTGGGTCCTTTCCTCGTGGGTAGGATTTTGTTTCCTTTTCCTTTTCGTTTTCGGTTTTCGATTTTTGGTTTTCACTTTTCGCTTGCCTCCTACTTTCGTTTGCTTGGGTTTCTTTTTCTTTTGGGTCGCCTCTGTGATTTTCGGTTTTCGGTGTCGATGCTTCTGTCTCGGTATGCCTGACCTCGTGCAGTTCCACTGTCCTTTTGTGGGCCTCAGTAGGTGTAGGGATGGTTGGGGTAAGGGTTTTGTTAAAACTTCTCTGCTTTTCCATCTCCGTGATCATCACTGTAAGGAAGGTGCCCGGGACGCCACGTGACAATCTCTTGCTTCTTTACCTATTTTTTTGGCTGCTGAGTCTACTTTTCGGCGGATCGGTATTTGGCTGTGTGGGGTTTGCTTTCGGACACATACTCATAACAAAGGATGTCGTCACGACGCTGAGCCCTCTGTTGAGGCCCCTAATTGTGGTGATTGTGTTATCCGCTATGTTCTTTACGGTTTTCCCCGACCATCTGCCCCTACAGTTTCGTCTTCTTGTGGTGTTGTTGATCCCCTGGTTGTTGGGTTTAACGTGACCTCTCTTGATCACTTGTTGGCTAAGGGATTACGTACTGTTAAATCCATCCCTCCAAAGTGTCGTTTAGGGTTTTCTCGGGTTTTTCGGAGGGCTCTTGATGATGTGGCTGCCTCTCCTCGTGATCTCACGTCTTGGGTCACTTTGCTTGCGCTGCCTCTTTGCATACTTAAGACTTTCTCCCCTCGGAGTAACCTTGAGTGTCGATCTTCTATTCGACAGCTGCGTCAGGAGGAGAGTATTTCTAGTGCCATTCGTTGTTGGGATGAGCCGGGTGGTCGTTTGTCGCTCCTGCAGGATACTCTGGCTGAGGTTGGTCCTTCTTTTTGTGTGAATGAGGATCTCGACTTGAGTGAGGTCAATGCTAGGCAGTATCGTAGGAAGATTTGTGACGGGCACTACACTACTGTTGTTCGTGTGCTTTCTTCTTCTGGTGTTGCTCCGTACACCGATGATACTCTAGTGGCTTTGAAGGATAAGCACCCCGTCGTCCCTTCTCCCGCTTTGCCATCCTTGCCTGATAATCACCACTCCCTTGTCGCATCCGCGTCCGTGGTTTTGGATATGATTAGAGGGTTTCCTCGGGGCACATCTTGTGGGAGGGACGGTTTTCGTGCCCAACATCTTTTGGATTGTTTGAGTGGGGCTGCAGTTGCTGTTTCGGACGATTTGATCGCATCTGTCACTTGGGTGGTTAATCTCTTTCTCGAGGGCAGCTGCCCGCAGGTCCTCGGGGAGTATATTGCTAGTGCTCCGCTTACCCCGCTTGTTAAGCCAGGTGGCGGTATTCGTCCTATTGCTGTTGGTATGATTTGGAGACGCCTTGTCTCTAAGGTCGGTGCTTTCCTGATCGGTCCGACGCTGAGTGGTTATTTTTCTGGTCTTCAGTTTGGAGTTGGGGTATCTGGAGGGGGCGAGGCTATTTTACATGCCTTGAACCGGCTTGTTGAGGATCAGGGTGACGAGGTGGGTCTTTCCATGCTCTTGGTGGATTTTCAGAACGCTTTTAACATGGTTGATCGTGAAATCATGTTGCGAGAGGTTCGTTACCACTGCCCTGTTCTCTCCCGGTGGGTGGAATTTTGTTATTCTAGTCCGGGCCGATTATATTATGATGAGCACAGCTTGTGGTCTTGTCAGGGGGTTCAGCAAGGTGATCCTTTGGGTCCTCTGTTTTTTTCTTTGGTGTTACATCCCTTGGTTTGTAAGATCCGGGACTCTTTCGATTTGAGGCTGCAGGCTTGGTACTTGGATGATGGCACCATAGTTGGGGATACCTTGGTTTTGGGGAAGGTTTTGGAGCTGATTTTGGACGATGGTCCTCTTTCGGGACTTCATCTTAATGTCAGTAAAACCGAGATTTTTTGGCCTTCGGAAGATCCTAGGAGCAGGCTCCCTGGTGTCTTCCCCCTACTATCGCCAGGCCGATGCGTGGTGTCAAAATTCTTGGTGGGCCTGTTAGTGCGAGTCATGATTTCAGCAGTGAGCTCGTGATGAGTAGAGTGACCAGAACTATCGCGCTTATGGGTTCCGTCGCTCTGCTTGATGATCCGCAGTGTGAGTTGCTGTTGCTCCGGGCCTGTACTGGTATCTCCAAACTTTATTTTACTTTGCGTACTTGCCCACCGACTGTTTTTGAGTCGGCTCAGCTTGCTTTTGACGCAGCTCTTCGTTCTCATTTAGAACGGGTGGTTATTGCGTCTGGGCCGGGATTTGGGGATTGGCAGTGGCGGCTTGCCACCCTTCCCTTTTTCTTTGGGGGGCTTGGGGTGTATGCTGCTGGAGATGTCCTACATTATGCTTTTGTGGCATCCCGACTGCAATCTGCGGGTTTGCAGGCTACGCTGCTTCGCGATGCGGGCATACTGACCCCTGGCCCGGCTTTCGATGCGGCCTTGTGTAGGCTTAAGGAGGTTTTGGGTTCTGTTGAGTGTAATCCAAGTGAGATCGCTGCCCCTAAACTTATGAAGTCTTTGGCAGATATATATTTCACGAGGGTTGTGGCTACTGCGGAATCGGATTTCTCCTTGACCTCCCGTCAGGTTGCCTTGTGGAAGTCTCAGCAAGGCCGTCATGCTTCTGATTGGCTCCGCGCTGTCCCTATTTCTGGGCTGGGCCAGACAATGAACGGTCGGACGTACCGTTGTGTGCTTAGCTATCGGTTAGGCATTCCTTTGTTTTCTGTACCTGGGCCGTGTTCTGCCTGCTCTCGGGTTTTTGGCGACGATATTTTTGGGGACCATGCCGTGTCTTGCGCGGGTGTTGTCGGTATTAAACACCGACATAACCTCGTTCGTGACACTCTTTTGGATATCTGTTTCCGTTCCGGGGTCTCGGCTGGGAAGGAGATCGATATTGGCTTGATTGATGATCATGACAGATCCTTGCGTCCTGCAGATTTGCTTCTCTATTCGTGGGATAGGGGGCGTGACGTTTGCGTAGATCTTACCGGGTCTTCTCCTTTGACTCAGTCCGGACTCTCTGATTTCGCGCCAGGCCGTGCTGTGGGTGACGTTGCCCAGCGCAAATGTGTTAAGTACAGGGACCTATGCTCAGGGCTTGGGTATGGGTTTTTGCCTTTTTCCTTTTCTTCGCTGGGGGAATTGGAGGCGGATGCTATCGGCTTACTCAAGAGAATTCAAAAATTTTTGATACCACAGGATGCCGGAGCACGCGCTGCTCCTTTTATTTTTACCAGACTTAGCTTCGCTATAGCTAAGGGGGTGGGGGCCCAGATTGTATCTCGGTTACCCACCAATTTTTTGTAACCTGCTTTTTGATGCATCAATAAAATTCTCCATTATAATAATAAAAAAAAAAAAAAATAATAATAATAATAATAATAATAATAATAATAATAATAATAATAATAATAATAATAATACATTATACATTCATGATATAGTAGTTTAGTAGGATAGACTAACGTACGTGGGCAAGTAATCAGTCATAGGGTCGGATACTACATAGATATCGTATTAACAACGTCACTAATAATATTGATTTTAGGGGTTTTTTTTGGTACGATAATTTTACGGTTCTAATGTTACTCTTACTTCCAATAGAATTCCAACAAATATTACACACTATCTCAAAAATAAGCTTCTCTTCTAATTACAATACACACTTCTAATTTAGTTAAGTTTAGGATTTGTTTTAGTTATATATAAGGTTAATAAGGCGGTAACAAATCAATATATCCATCAAAGTACTAGCAATCAATCCAGTAATTACTTGAAATCAATAATGGCATCATCGATGTATTTATACGTTCTAAATAGAGCATGACCATCTAATTATGTCTCCAAAGTGATTGATTTTTTTTTTTGTATTTGTTAATATGTCTAATCATCTCTTCTTTATTTTTTTGGAAGGTCGTATTCATTCCTCAGGTAATTAGATTCATCGAAAACCGAATGAAAAATTAAGCTTCGTGTCTCAAGACTATGGGAAGTTTCTAACTTCAGAAATAATAATAGCTTGGTATGTGTGGACATGGTCTTCATTGACGAAGAGATACTTTTAACTAATCCCCTCTCATGACTGGTATACTTATGTCAATACACTCTTGCGTAGTTAACGTTATACTCATATTCAATTTAGGGGAATTATATACCCGCTACCATCGGAAGTGCACTATGGAGAGGCTACCATTCAAAAGTTGTGGAAGGCTCTATATACAAAAAAAATAATCCTACCCTATTTAAGACTCTAAAAATTATCACTATATAAACCGACGATTATCACCTCATAAGGCAACAAAAATTGGACCGCGGCAGCGTGAAACGCGTAGTCAATTTTGTTTGATAATTGTTTTAATATTTATTTATTTATCTCAAAAAATATATAATTAAAATTTTGATTTTTTAAATATTATTATTAATAATTATTATAGTTTTAATATATTTTTTAATTTAAATAAAGAATATATAGAAATTTGTATGAACTTATGAAATTTATACTATATCATAAATAAGAGAAATCATTCGTTTTAGATATTAACGAAAAATCTTTCGAGTCTTATAACAACTCTTAAGTCTTAAGGCTATAAATTGAAGTAAAATTATCGCACATCAAAAAATTATATCAGTAAGATGATGAAATTCTATTATATTAATAAAAGGAATCATCCATCAAACAGAAATCTTTTGAATTTAAAAAAGAGTTCAAGTAAAATTACCTCACATCGAGAAATTATGATGAGGTGATGAAATTCTATATCATAAATAAAAGAAATCAATCACCCTTAGATATCATTATATCAATAAAAAAATCTGAGAATAACAAAACGTACATCATCAGTGTACTTATTATTATACTTCGTACAAGATACTTGAAAAGTTTCTTAATTTTTTTTTAAAATGTAATTAATTATAATAATTTTTTTATCAACATCACTAACAAGTGGCCCATGTATCGCTATATTTGACTATAATTTATTACTAATAGCATGATTCAAGAGTTTTATTTTTTTTAAGAAAGTGAGATAACATAAGAGATTTTTATATTTGACAATTTATAGAAATTGTCTCAAAGTCTTTGCACAATCTTATGTGTACTTAGTTAATCATATGAGCAATATTTTAATCCCCTATTAGATTAATTATTTATGCATTTATTGTGTACAAAATAAACACGTCATTTTATATTATCATGAAATTTAATTACTTATATCGCTATATATCCACTCTACATACAATATGTTTTTGAATTATCTATATCAAATTGGATCTCTTACTTTACATTGATACGTAAATATTATTTGTCATTTTATTTATTAGTTATTATATTTATAATAATAATAATAATAATACGTAGATAATATTGTTGGATGCAAAACTTATAGAGTAACAAATAAATATTCCATATAAATATAAATGAATAATGGTACGAATATGTAGTTGAAGATGTACTTGTGTGAGAGGTACTTTAATTAATCTTTCTAACTATAATGTACGCCTATAATTCAATTTGACATTTACCGCAAATAATATCTACCTAGAAACAGGGTCGTCTCAAAGACAAGAGAGGCCCGGAGCAAAACTAAAAAAAAGAGGCTCTTTTTTCACAAGTGGTCGGAAATTTTTATACCAAATTTTATTAATCTAACCGATACGTTATTTCCTACTCCGTACTATTTTGGGCCGATTTCAAATAAACTCAAAGTCCTTGATATTGCTACAAATATCACATTAAAAATTAACATGAAATTTAGTTGCATGCATATAATACAGTATATATAACTATAATGAAGTTATAATCATTAATGAAATACTCCATATTGTTTTAATAACAACAAATACTATACCAACTACAGAATAATAAATAAAAATCTTAAAGAATTACAACAAAAAATTAAAAAGAAAAATACTCTCGAAAATATAAGAGTAAAAAATAAAAGAAGTATATTGAAAAAAATAAAAGGTTAATGAAAGTAATTTTTTAAGAGGGTGAAATATTATTGTTTTAGGAAAGATCAATTTTCAATAAAAAAATATAAAGTTTTAAGTTAATTTGTACGAAAATCGAAATAGAAGAGTATTAATGTGGATAGAATTTGATGAAAATGGGAAAATAATAAAAAAAAGAAAATATGCCCCTATATGATTTGAACTGAAGAAGTCCAAGACATGGGATCATGAGTCTATCACTATAGCAACTACATTTCCATGTTATATTTGACATCTTTAATTATAGAACTCTTCACAAAAGAATCATCTGGATTGAGGCCCTTAAAATTTGGAGGCCCGGTTCAAATGCGCCTACTGCGATGCCCTATAGACGGGCCTGCCTAGAAATACATTCACGTATGTGGATAATATTCGTTTACTATTATGCACCTTGATGTCATTATCAACGTCATTAAAAATCGGCCCGTGCATCGCACAGGCTTTTCAACTAGTTATTAATAATTAGGAAATTTTAGTTTTATAAGTTTTGGAAACACCCTAATAAGGTATTTAAGATATTTTAATAATAAAACAAACACTTGTGTGATATTCAATAATTTCATAAACTCATTTATCCTTATTTTAGAAACTAGTATCGTTATGGCCAAAAGTATTAGTTTTATAAATCTCTATCGTTTACTAAAAATGTTTTATTAGGATGAACTAATATTTTCAATAATTTGATATAATGCTATTTTGTAAAGTTTCTAAATATAGAAGTTTCCTAAGATAAAAAGTTTCCTCTTTTGGAAGGCGATCTTTTTTCCCTTTTGTTCTCTTATTATTATAATAATGATTATATCTTTTGTACATATCAATAATGGCTTTGTTTTGGAGTTATGGAATAAGGACAAGTGTGGGGTTTAGAGTAATATAGTCGGTACGTTTTTGCCATTACCTATAAAGTCGGTGTGTCTATTTGGGGCACATTTGGTTGTTGAAATGGGCGTAGTTTCGTCCAGGAGAGTGTATGTTTTGACCTTAAGCTAGATATCGCATCGTGTTAATCGTCGTCCGCTGAACTAGACATAATTGTTGTCTAGGAGGGGTGTGCACTGCTTAAACCAGGACCTCGCTGCACGAAGTCCTGTTATAGTTGAGTTGCCTAGTTAGTCACTGGAGTCTGTTATGTGTTAAGACTACAGTTCTCGTAACTGTTTTTTTGTATTATCCTAGTGAAAGTCTAGATTCTACACTAATTCTCTCCATAACGTAATTTTGAATATTTTTATTATTATCGATATATTTTGGTTTGCAGGTTGGCAAATATTTGAAGTTTTCTTCTGAAAACTTGTTCTGATTTTTTTGTTCCAATATTTTAATTTTTCTCCGAAAGCTTATTTTTATTATGATGTTTCAATGTTTTCCGTTTTTACTATTTTCATATAATACTAATTACGGTTTTAAAATCTTGTAATATGGCTAGGAGAACGTCGTCGTTGCTCCTCATTGATTGTGGTTGTTATATTTTTAACATGGCAGGTATATGTGTTTCCCTTCGGGTGGGTTAGCGAGTAGTTACGGATCTGATGGAAGAATTTGTCGTCAATCCCAACACCAAGTAAACCCTAAACTAAGTAATTAGGGTAAGTCGGGTCGATCCACGAGGACGGAAAACGATTAAACTAGAGTTCGCCTAGAAACGAGACTAAGTCACAAGAGAACAAGGGAGGAGAATTTGTTGTGAGTTGATTAACTAAAATAATGACAAGACTAGGATGCAAGATTAAACAAACTAAAGCAATAAAGAGAATGAAAGCTATGACTATAGATGCGAAGAATTCGATAAGTCAAAAAGTAGGGTTAGGTCGGGTTCAAAGATGTAATGAGCTAGTAGGGAAATCGAAGGTATTGGTATCGTCTAATTACTAAGGCAAGTCTGCATTCTCGCAACAAGAACAAACCCGAACACTCATGCAAGATGTTACCCACAACATGAGAATTCAACCACAAACTATGCATTCAACAAGAAAGAAGAAACCAACGAGAATAGCATGGCCACTACTACTCTAACATGCATTTCATCCAACACATAGAATGCACAACAATAGGCTAGCAACAAAGACTACACCTTTACCAACAATTTACCCTGATCACCCAAGATTAACATCTAATCCTCCTACTAACCCCACAAGAATCTACTCACACATAACTAAGTGAAAACCAACATGAACTAGAGAAACAAACAAAGCAAAAACAACATCATAATGTATTCTAAACAAGTAGCAACAATGAACATAAGTAAAGATTGAAACTTTAATAACAATAAAGGATTAAGAGAGGAGAAATAAGAAGGATTATACTAAACATGAGGAGAAATGAAAAGATTAAATCTTGTATATAAAATGACCCAAGAACATCCACCAATGTTGTCAATAATGGTAGATTCTTCAAGAGATCCCCAAATACACAAGTAACTACTAGGATTAGGCTATAATTTATTGGAATGTAATTTAGTTGCATTCACTAATCTTAGAAGTCCTAGAAAGTAGGAGTATGTTGTTGTTTACATTGCAGTATGTGTCAGTTACATCAAGGCTAAGAAAGTGGTCTTGAGTAGCTAAGTTAGTTTCCTATTTTTCTGCATTAAGGTAGAGTTGTGATCCTCTTTCTAAGGCACAACATGAGTCATGTATCATGGAGTAGTTTTACCCATGAATGTCCCTATTTAAGCTTTGTAGTTTTCATTAATGAAGTAAGCAAGCAATTCATCATTTCCTTCATATTGATCTTGCAAAGTATACATATTCACAACAAATTTGGTATCAAAGCTTCTAGGTTCCTTTCCTAGGAACTTATCATGGCCTCAAACGGTTCAAGCTCAAATGGTCTCTCTCAATTGCCAATATTCAAGGGAGTGAAATATCAATTCTGGGAATTGAAGATGAAAACTCTGTTCAGATCACAAGAGTTATGGGATCTGGTTGAAACTGGTTTTGATGATCCAAAACCAGATGAAGCAGGCGATGCAACACTCAAGGAGAAGAGAAAGAAAGATGCTAAGGCCTTGTTCTTGATCCAACAAGCCTTGGACGAGGAAATCTTCTCGAGATAACATCAGCAACTACCTCCAAGAAGGCCTGAGATACTCTAAAATCAGAGTATTTAGGTGACACAAAAGTAGTCAAGGTAAGGCTACAAACTTTGAGGAGAGAATTCGAGACAACTCTCATGAACGACAAGGAATCTGTGCAAGATTATTTGTCAAGAGCGTCAGGGGTAGTTCAGCAAATGAAGGCTTATGGAGAGAAGATAACAGACGAGCATGTTTTAGGAAAGGTTTTGAGGAGTCTAACAAGCAAGTATGATCATATTGTGGTTGTGATTGAGGAATCAAAAGATTTTGAAAAATATACTTTTGATGAGTTAATGGGATCGCTGCAGGCACACGAGTAAAGGGTGACAAGGTCTTCTGAAAAAAGAGAAGAAAAAGCATTTCAGACATTTCAGACCAAGGATGATCACCAGTCTGAAAGATCTGGTAGAGGAGGTCATAGAGGCAGAGGTAGAGTAGGCTTCAGAGGGAGAGGGCGTGGACGTGGTGGCAGAAATTCTGGTCACTCAACACAGCCATCTGAAGGTCAATCCAGGGATACCAACCAGCAAGAGGTCCTATGAAATGCTACTACTGCAACAAGCCAGGTCACAAGGAGGCGAATTACTGGAACAAAGAAAAGGATCAAAATAAGAAGAAGGTGGATCAGAAAGCAAGTGTTGCTTTAAAGCCAGGTCAGAGTCGTTTGAAAACTTTAAGAAATTTAAAGCTATGGTAGAAACTCAGAGTGGAAATATTTTGAAGTGTCTTAGAACAGATAATGGATAAGAGTTTTACTTCAAAGGAATTTGTGAGTTTTTGTGAGGTGCAAGGAGTGAGCAGAGAATTAACAGCTCCATACACACCAGAAGAAAATGGGGGTTGCAGAGAGAAAAAATAGAACTGTAGTTGTGTGGACATGACATAGGTCCACCCCGACGCGGCCACGCGCGGGTTTGGGTAGGCGAATGAATCTCCATATGAAACGGATCGAATTGAAATTTAGGTCTATGTGGAGTCGCCACCGAATTTTGTGGTTATTCGGAACCATTCGAGCCCACTCTATGTCGTAGTGGTCCGTATACAAAATACGGCCCATTTCCGATGTCAGAGTTTATTGGGCTCGTCCCTTTGCATTTGATACCAATACCGACATTATCGGATATTGTGTATTGAATGACTCTCGTGCGCCAACGGTTTCGGGCATCCGGAAACCGAGGTTCTGAGTAAGGGGTGAGGGTACGTGTTGGGAAGCCCACAAAGGACACCCAACCCCGCCCGCACATTAGCGGCCTCTACTAAGAATTCGAATGACTTACAATACGCGCGCTAGTTAAACGGAAAAATGATATGCAAAGAGTATTTTCCCTAAACATGTGAATTGAATTTGAGAAGGGTTTCTAAGTCAATTTAATGCAATTAATTCTACGTCAAAGTGGAATTTTGCATGCGGGTTCATTTAGTACAATAAACGAACAAGAATTAAATTGACAAAAGAGACAAACAAACGGTTAGTAACGGTAAATCGATATTAACGGTTTGTGCAAATAATGAATTGAATTGAATGATGTACAAGATGATGCATGGTTCGAAAAGATAGTATACACGTGATTAATTATGCATGTGTTGACCTAAGTCGTAAAATACTATCGGGTTTGGAAAATAGAATAATGTACGACTCGCGTTTGTAGTCGTTATGAGGCCACTCGATCGAGTGGTCGATAGACTCGACCGAGTAGGCCCTGAAAAGGCGTTTCTGTTTCGTGGTGCAGACCGTACTCGGCCGAGTTATGGACCAACTCGGTCGAGTACATTGCCACTCGATCGAGTCACTGTGAGACTCGATCGAGTGGGTGTCATGACAGACGTTCTGGTCCGGTTTTGAGGTGCCACTCGACCGAGTGGGTTAGGCACTCGGTCGAGTGCCCCCTGTACGAATTGTAATTCGTTTGTAATTTTGATGTTGAAATTGCTTTTGATTTTTGGGAGTTTGACGATTTTACCGAATCGGACATGAATATTGCACAATTTACGCTCGACGTGGTTTTTTATAAATCGCAAATTTTGTTGAACCGAGTATAAATATTGCTGAATTTATACTCGACTCTAACTTTGAATACTCGTTATATTCCACACTCGATTATTTGAATCGATATGGAATATTAGAGTGAAATAGAAAATAAATAAATTGATTTTAGCCGTTTTGAATTAATTATCGCGATATGAACAAATCACATTAATTAATTCATATGACTTGATTACTAGATTCGATATCCAATTATGGGATTAGTATCGAATCTGAAATCGACGCTTTATTTGAAAAATAAATAAAAAGAACTTGATTCCCTCGACTTCTCCGACATCGGAATAAATCCCTAGGGATTGTGACGTCGGATCCGTGTCAACGGGTTTCGACCCTTATTAAATATAATGCTTATTTTTGAAAGTCGATGTGATGTGCGAATGACAATAATGGTATAACGATATGAAAATTATTGTTGAAGTTGACCTATCTCAATAATCGAGTAATCGGGATATCGGAACAAGCGACCGTCAACTCGTGTGCAGTACACTTGTATATTCGGATTTCCTTATTCCAATATCACTCATACTTGACACAAATTGATAGGTATTTTAATGTTTTGATACTAGTATTATACTATCGATATTAATGATGCGATAATAACGATAGAAATAAAATAAAGAAAACGCGACCCGTAAGAAGACGACATGACGCGAGAAGGAGGAAGAGAAAAGGAGAGACGGGGTTTTGACACCCTCAACCTACATGTTCTTGTCTCGGAATAAGGCTCGTAAACGTGGCTATAACACGGGAGTCTTCGAGGTGTATGGAGGCTAAGTTGTGGTGGCTCGGGTCGAATTCCTAAAACTAGGTTTAGGGTTTGCTAATGTCGATTTTCCTAGGGTTTGTCTAGGGTTTGTAAAAGACGTAGTATGTGTGTAAAAGTTGTGATTAGGGTTGTAAGGTTGTGAAAAAAAAGGTTGAATTTGAGGTGGTAAAAGTTGTTGAAGAGGGGTGCATGAGGGTTGCTTATATAGGAAAAGCTAGGGCTCCGGTTTAGGGTTACTCGACCGAGTAGGCAGCTGACTCGGTCGAGTGGGCTTGTAAGTCAGCCGTCGGGCCTAAATAAGGCCCCACTCGATCGAGTGGGTGAGGCAATCGATCGAGTGGCCCAGCTGGGTCGCGCGGGTCACTCGCTTGGACCTTGACCAATGGATATTTGATGAGTTTGAGTTTGAATTGGGCTTTTGATATTTGAGGGGTTGTTTGGTGTGTCTCGGAAACGACTTTGACCGGGATTGACCCAATCGGGACGAGTCGGTTTTAATTCCGGTGTCGGTTTTGGCCCGAATTAGCCTTATTTGATTGGAAACGGCCCGCTGGGCCTGGATTTGAGGTTGATTTTGTGAGATTTGTACTCCGTAAGTGTGTTAGCCAGCGATTAATGGATTTGAGCCCGTATCCGAGCGCATAGAAGCACGTTAGCGTCCGATCATCATTGGGTGTTTTTTGGAAACTGCCATAGACACCTGGCAGTCAAAATGCGGGTGTCTACAGAGCCCCCACTCTGACTGAGGCTTGGACAAGGCGAAAGTCAGAGTAGCCACCAGGCCAATCGAGGATTGAAACCTGGCGGACTTCCGGTCGGGTCGTTTATAGTCCATTAGACTCGCGTGAAGGGCTCGCCAGCCGCAAGCTAGAAGTCATACCTGAGCCGATAACTCCGTGGGGAATTGGACTTGTCTCGTAAGTCCTGGGTGCGCCTGTATGTAGACTCATCCCTTGAAATGCCGTCGTTGGCTTCCGCTGGGGAATTATCGTGGGTTGCACTTCCCTATTTGAGTCGTACCTGTATGAGTCACATAAAATGCATGCAACACGTAGGCAGTAAAATGACTCGCGCTGGGGAGAAATGGTTTTTTGAAATTTTGAAATTTGAAATCTTGAGATTTTTGAATTTTGGAAACTTTGAGATTTTTGACTCCTAACAAGGATTAGGAAAGTAATTTGCAGTTTAAATAGACCGAAATTTGACCTTGTCGAAAAGGATCTTTTTTTGAATGGCTAGATTTGCAAATTTCAAAGTGGAATTTGAAGAGAGAGACCTACCGACAGACTCGACTCTGGACGTGACCGGACGAGTTGACTGACACGACTGGACTCTCGAGGGGTTGGACCGTGACTCGGTAGGGGTGTGGGCCGCCTAACAAGACTCTTAAGTTGCGCTATCCCATAGCCTAGGCGAGTGGCAACACGGTCGCACGTCGAAACGGGATAGATATGCTATGGGGGGGTTGCAGTAGCCTGTAATGAGACTGTTTTAGTCGGGTGCCCCTCTGGATTTCTGATTTTTGGGTACATTTCCAAAGTGGGTATTGCCTTGAGTCCTGACAGATTCTTGTCTTCGACTGAGCCGAGTACTAGGACACACTATAGAAAGGAGGCTAGATTTTGGAAGTATTTGGATTATGTGAGTGGAAGGAGAACTTCTGTCTAATAGAAGCCCCCAGGACGACAAAGCTAGCTACTGAGAACATGACAGTGTCGTGACCGGAGTGATGGCACTTTTTGAATGTGTGTCAATGTGAGTGGTTGTGCCTCTGTTGAAAGGCTGCCTACGTATTCACGTGTGGTGAAATCAAACCATGTCGTAGTTCAGTGGACTGGAAGATGTATTATGGCGCCTAGTTTATTAGGGCTTTGTGTGTAACTAGCCAGAGCGATGGTGAAGGCTAGGTGCATTCCCAATGATGTCTTGATCAAAGGGCTAGAATTGTTAGGATGTTAATCCTGTGACTGTGAGCGTTCTCCGGGGTAGCCCCCAGAGGTGGTGTGAACTATTTGGGCATGTTCTATGCCGACTGCAAGTTGAGTTCCCGTGTTTGGAGTTGGTAACTGGTTTGGATGGGATTTTAACGAGTTTTGTTCTCGGGATTTTTAACGAGTTCTGCTCTCGGGGAATTTTAACGAGTTTTGTTCTCGGGATTTTTAACGAGTTCTGCTCTCGGGAAATTTGATGTTTTTGGAAATGTGGTGCTAGGAAGTAAATGGCTTTGATGACTCGAAATCTGGAGCTCGGTTCTGTGGAGCTAAGGCTTCGAGGGCTGGTTTGATAATGTGGGATCTGGTTTTGATGACTCGAAATCTGGAGCTCGGTTCTGTGGAGCTAAGGCTTCGAGGGCTGGTTTGATAATGTGGGATCTGGTTTCCATGTCTGGCCCTAATTGTTAGGGGTATCCTATGGAGCTTGAATCCTCAAAATTCCTGGCTGTCTCTGGCCTGGGTCTCGGGAAGGTCTTGAGGGTTGTAATGTGGGAAGGCTGAGTGTGGTGTTAGCTGACCAGCTTGATTGTTACTCTCCTATTGGATGGCATGGATAATTTTGAATTTGACCGTACCGCGGTCAAAGGATTTTCACTTGAGTTGACCGTTGACCACGGTCATGGGTATTTGATTTTTGATTGACCTCTTAGCCGCGGTCATGGGTTTTGATAGTTTTGACCGTACCCTGGTCGTGGGGCTTTCCCTTGAATTGACCGTTGACCACGGTCATAGGTATTCTGAATTTTTTTTGATGATGACCTGCTTTTTTTTTGGCCTTTTGCTTTTTTTCCTCATGGACTTTCGATTTTTTTTTTGTGTCCAGTTTTCTGTTTTTTGATGGTCTTCTTTTTGTTTTGGCCCTTTCTTTTTTTTGATGGCCTTCTTTTGTTTTTTTTTTACTTTTGATTTTTTTTGTCCAGTGTTTTTTTGTTTTTTTTTTTTGCCGGTCAGACTAACACCTAAGGTAGAGATTGGTCAGTCTTATTGGAGGGGTATTTTATGGTGGGAAATGGGCTTGCCTCCCGTCTTGAACCCAAACTAGGAGATTACCTAGATTTGTCATAGGATTCGGTACCACTCCTGCTACGGGTAGTTATGTGGTTTTTCTATACCAGACATGGAATAGGTAAAAGGAAAACACGGGCTCGGTTTCCTGCAGTCATTATAGATGTGCCTATAATAGTCACGTGCGTGTGCTCACAGTGTATGATGGTGTTCATCATGTTCTTGGAGACACATAAGGAAAGTGTATATGAGAAATAGAATATTGAAAGCTGATTTTATTGGATTTTGAAAGGGAGGACAGAATACAATTGACTCTGACTTTGACTCTGACTTCGACTTTGAAGGGAATAGTACATCCTAGACTCGGACTCAGACTCGGACTCAAATCGGATCCGGACTCTCGGATAATGTTGTCATTAGTCGTCGGCTTCTAAGGACTCGAGTTGATGTCCAGTATAGCCTTTAGTATCAACTTCACCCAGATCTTCATTATGTCGAAGATCGTCTTCAATCCTAATGCCCATTTCGGTAAGTACGACAAAGTTTGAAATGCCGGCATACCTAAGATGGACGCGGTAAGAAGGCAGGAGGTTGTTGACGAAGGCCTCCACTAGCGTCTTCTCGTTGGGCTTGTTTACCAACTTTACACTCTCGGCCCTCCATCTTTGAAGATATTTAGTGAACCCTTCTTTGGGTTCTTGGGCCATGACTTCCAGAGTACGCATTGTAGTCTGGATCTCGATATTATCGGCGTAGTTCCGAGCGAACTCTGTTGCCACATCATCCCAAGTCGGGTATTTCTTGGAATCGAGCCTGTAGTACCAGGCTTTGGGGTGCTTCTGGAGGGAGGAAGGGAATAAGTGCTTAAACATGGTGGACTTTACCCCTTTGACTGCCATGAAGTCTTTGAAGGCCCGGATATGATGGACCGGGTCTTCGGTACCCTCAAACATAGGAATTCCCGTCAAGTTGAGGTTGGCCGGTAGCTCGTTACTCAAAGGTGAATAAATGCGAGCATTTTCGGAGTGGATTGAGTTGCTAGTTGATAAGTGAACTTGCTCCTCGAGCCTGCGAACAACACTGACCAATTCGGCTATGGGCCCAGTGGACTCAGCTCCTTCAACTGGGACCGTCTTCTCTACAGTGCTCAGGCGAGTGTCCAAAGTTGCTTGGTTAGCAAGGATGGAGGTCAGTTGAGTCTCGATTTTGGTTAGGGCATCTTTCAATTCTTCCATCTTGCGTTGATGTCGGGTTGCGGGTGGCCTGTCTGTAAGAGCACCACGTAATCAGAGAGGTTGCTTCGGAACTCGAACTCACCAAGGCATGGGAAATAGCGTAAGAGGAGGGACGGCCCCAGTTTGACTCGGGTTAGACTCCCCTAAGACAAATGTGTAGGGTACGATTCTCGAAGTGACTGTGATTAGTCATTCCGTCGGAGAATAGCCCCCAAGTGAGGCTAGGGACTCAGATGGTGTGGCATCTAAGTGACTCGAAAGTGGGTTATCTGAGACACGTGTAAGACATGACCCTTAGAGCAACCATGATTGATCGCCCTGCTAAGGGGTAATCCCCAAGTGGGATTGAAGATTTTGTTAAGACTCGAGTGTGGGACGAGTGACCCTTAGACGTAAGGACCGTGAACCTTTTGTTATAGGGCTATGCCTTGTAAAAGGTTGACTCATAAAAGACACCTAGACGGGTGACTTGCGAAAGGTGGGCCTTCCTTAGGATTCGGCAAGTGGGCCTAGTCCTGTTCGAAGGAAGGTTCACGTGGGACATCCCCAGACATTTTGACTCGATTGTGTTGACGGGCCCTCCTTCGTAAGAGTATGTCCTACGTAGGTGGGCCTTGCCTTAGTCTAATAAGGCGGACTGGGATAGGGAAGAAACTCGTGATGTAAGATCGACGGAGTTTCGACGCTAAAGACCTTGACAACTTAAGACTCGACCCGACACTGCTAAATACGGGAAGTTCTAGAAGTGGAAGGTTTTGAAAATTGATGATTTTTGAAAAGGGACCGAGTGGACTCGGTGAATGGCCCAAGTTTCCGAAAAAAGAGGACGAAAAGTCATTGGGCCACGAGTTTTGAAAGTTTGAGTTTCGATTTGGCCAGCATACCGGCTAGAAAATAGGCTATTTTGAGTAAAATCATAAGTCCTAAATTCGGTATGTCCCGGGTTTTGAAAATTGAATATCTTGAAAAGGAGGATGTAATTTTTGAAAAGTTGATATTTTTGAAAACTACTCGGAAACCAAGTAGCACGTAGTCACACAAGCATTATAACGACGCCATGTATGCTCTACACTAAGTCTCGGTCGGTCTGAAAGGGTCTATACCAGTGTACATAGTCTAGACGTTGATCGGGACGGACTCTCTAAGTCGAGTTGAGCTTAGAACATGCCGCGAAACCCACTCGAATCGACTATGGACACCTTTTGACATATCCATGTTGGAGTACATCAATGGTATAGTGGGACGTCGGTCACCAGTACCGGCCCGAGAAAACATGGGTTATGCATGAACCGTAAAACTAACACGCACATTGTATTTGTCAAACGATTTCTATTCGAGTCTCACCCTGAGGATGCCGATGGTAAGTCACACATCAGTTAATCCCCAGCGGAGTCGCCAAATTGTGGACATGACATAGGTCCACCCCGACGCGGCCACACGCGGGTTTGGGTAGGCGAATGAATCTCCATATGAAACGGATCGAATTGAAATTTAGGTCTATGTGGAGTCGCCACCGAATTTTGTGGTTATTCGGAACCATTCGAGCCCACTCTATGTCGTAGTGGTCCGTATACAAAATACGGCCCATTTCCGATGTCAGAGTTTATTGGGCTCGTCCCTTTGCATTTGATACCAATACCGACATTATCGGATATTGTGTATTGAATGACTCTCGTGCGCCAACGGTTTCGGGCATCCGGAAACCGAGGTTCTGAGTAAGGGGTGAGGGTACGTGTTGGGAAGCCCACAAAGGACACCCAACCCCGCCCGCACATTAGCGGCCTCTACTAAGAATTCGAATGACTTACAATACGCGCGCTAGTTAAACGGAAAAATGATATGCAAAGAGTATTTTCCCTAAACATGTGAATTGAATTTGAGAAGGGTTTCTAAGTCAATTTAATGCAATTAATTCTACGTCAAAGTGGAATTTTGCATGCGGGTTCATTTAGTACAATAAACGAACAAGAATTAAATTGACAAAAGAGACAAACAAACGGTTAGTAACGGTAAATCGATATTAACGGTTTGTGCAAATAATGAATTGAATTGAATGATGTACAAGATGATGCATGGTTCGAAAAGATAGTATACACGTGATTAATTATGCATGTGTTGAACTAAGTCGTAAAATACTATCGGGTTTGGAAAATAGAATAATGTACGACTCGCGTTTGTAGTCGTTATGAGGCCACTCGATCGAGTGGTCGATAGACTCGACCGAGTAGGCCCTGAAAAGGCGTTTCTGTTTCGTGGTGCAGACCGTACTCGGCCGAGTTATGGACCAACTCGGTCGAGTACATTGCCACTCGATCGAGTCACTGTGAGACTCGATCGAGTGGGTGTCATGACAGACGTTCTGGTCCGGTTTTGAGGTGCCACTTGACCGAGTGGGTTAGGCACTCGGTCGAGTGCCCCCTGTACGAATTGTAATTCGTTTGTAATTTTGATGTTGAAATTGCTTTTGATTTTTGGGAGTTTGACGATTTTACCGAATCGGACATGAATATTGCACAATTTACGCTCGACGTGGTTTTTTATAAATCGCAAATTTTGTTGAACCGAGTATAAATATTGCTGAATTTATACTCGACTCTAACTTTGAATACTCGTTATATTCCACACTCGATTATTTGAATCGATATGGAATATTAGAGTGAAATAGAAAATAAATAAATTGATTTTAGCCGTTTTGAATTAATTATCGCGATATGAACAAATCACATTAATTAATTCATATGACTTGATTACTAGATTCGATATCCAATTATGGGATTAGTATCGAATCTGAAATCGACGCTTTATTTGAAAAATAAATAAAAAGAACTTGATTCCCTTGACTTCTCCGACATCGGAATAAATCCCTAGGGATTGTGACGTCGGATCCGTGTCAACGGGTTTCGACCCTTATTAAATATAATGCTTATTTTTGAAAGTCGATGTGATGTGCGAATGACAATAATGGTATAACGATATGAAAATTATTGTTGAAGTTGACCTATCTCAATAATCGAGTAATCGGGATATCGGAACAAGCGACCGTCAACTCGTGTGTAGTACACTTGTATATTCGGATTTCCTTATTCCAATATCACTCATACTTGACACAAATTGATAGGTATTTTAATGTTTTGATACTAGTATTATACTATCGATATTAATGATGCGATAATAACGATAGAAATAAAATAAAGAAAACGCGACCCGTAAGAAGACGACATGACGCGAGAAGGAGGAAGAGAAAAGGAGAGACGGGGTTTTGACACCCTCAACCTACATGTTCTTGTCTCGGAATAAGGCTCGTAAACATGGCTATAACACGGGAGTCTTCGAGGTGTATGGAGGCTAAGTTGTGGTGGCTCGGGTCGAATTCCTAAAACTAGGTTTAGGGTTTGCTAATGTCGATTTTCCTAGGGTTTGTCTAGGGTTTGTAAAAGACGTAGTATGTGTGTAAAAGTTGTGATTAGGGTTGTAAGGTTGTGAAAAAAAAGGTTGAATTTGAGGTGGTAAAAGTTGTTGAAGAGGGGTGCATGAGGGTTGCTTATATAGGAAAAGCTAGGGCTCCGGTTTAGGGTTACTCGACCGAGTAGGCAGCTGACTCGGTCGAGTGGGCTTGTAAGTCAGCCGTCGGGCCTAAATAAGGTCCCACTCGATCGAGTGGGTGAGGCAATCGATCGAGTGGCCCAGCTGGGTCGCGCGGGTCACTCGCTTGGACCTTGACCAATGGATATTTGATGAGTTTGAGTTTGAATTGGGCTTTTGATATTTGAGGGGTTGTTTGGTGTGTCTCGGAAACGACTTTGACCGGGATTGACCCAATCGTGACGAGTCGGTTTTAATTCCGGTGTCGATTTTGGCCCGAATTAGCCTTATTTGATTGGAAACGGCCCGCTGGGCCTGGATTTGAGGTTGATTTTGTGAGATTTGTACTCCGTAAGTGTGTTAGCCAGCGATTAATGGATTTGAGCCCGTATCCGAGCGCATAGAAGCACGTTAGCGTCCGATCATCATTGGGTGTTTTTTGGAAACTGCCATAGACACCTGGCAGTCAAAATGCGGGTGTCTACAAGTTGAAATGGCTAGAAGTATGTTAAGGGAAAGAAGGTTGCCAAAGAAGGTGTGGGGTGAGGCTGTCTCAACTGCAGTCTATATCTTGAATATCTCTTCTACTAGAGCTGTTCAAGACAGAACACCATATGAGGTTTGGAAAGGAAGAAGACCTTATGTGAGCCATTTGAGAGTGTTTGGATGCTTAGCCGCCTATACCTTAGTTAACCACAGAACTAAGCTTGATGAGAAGTCAATCAAGTGTATTTTTATTGGTTATGCAACACAATCCAAAGCATATAGGCTCTATAATCCTGAAAATGAAAGTATAATCATTTGCAGGAATGTAGTGTTTGCAGAAGATGAGATGTGGGACTGGTCACAGCAGATTGAAAGTGGTCAGGAACTTACATTTGAGTATGAGTTTGAACAGGAGCAAAGAAGAGCACAGGTTCCAAATCAAGAGGATGAAGGTTCACCAGTAACATCACCAAGGAGGAATGAAGATGCATCAAACTCATCCTCCTCGGAGATGTCTTCTGATGAATAACCACCAAGGAGAATGAAATCTTTAGAAGAAATATACAAGACCTGTGGGCTTGCTCTTGTCACAATTGAGCCAGTTGACTTTACTAAAGCTGCAAGCCAAGCAAAATGGCAGGTAGCTATGGAAGAGGAGATAAGGTCAATTCAGAAGAACCAAACCTGAGAATTAGTGGATCCTCCTGTAAACAAAAATATAATTGGGCTCAAGTGGGTTTACAGGACCAAGATCAGAACAGATGGGAGTATACAGAAACACAAGGCAAAACTTGTGGTAAAAGGGTATGCTCAGAAAGAGGGTATAGATTATGAAGAAACTTTCTCACCAGTGGCTAGGTTTGAGACAATTAGGGTTATTCTTGCTCTAGCTGCTCAATTCAAATTAGTTGTTTATCAATTTGATGTGAAATCAGCTTTTTTGAATGGAGATTTGCAGGAAGAGGTTTATGTAGAACAACCACTGGGTTTTGTCAAGAAGAATGAGGAGGAAAAGGTGTACAAACTGAAGAAAGCCCTGTATGGGTTAAAGCAAGCTCCAAGAGCTTGGTACAGCAGGCTGGATGCTTTTGTTATAAAGAATGAGTTTGTGAGAAGTGAAAATGAACCCACTTTATACATCAAGAGATCTGCTGGTGCTGCTTTTCTGGTAGTATGTGTGTATGTTGATGATATAATCTATATCAGTTCATCTCAGGAAATGTTGAAGGAATTCAGAAGCATGATGATGAAGGAGTTTGAAATGACTGATCTAGGGAAGTTGCAGTACTTCCTTGGATTAGAGGTACAACAGAAGGATGAAGGCATATTCTTGTCCCAAAGAAAGTATGCTCATGATTTGATAAAGAAGTTCGGGATGGCAGACTGTGAGGAAGCAATAACACCAATGAATGCAGGGGAAAAATTGAAGCAAGATGATGGTACAGGTCAGGCAGATGAGAAGATGTTCAGAAGCATAGTAGGTGGACTGAATTATCTCAGTCACACTCGACCTGACATTGCATTCAGTGTGAGCACAGCCTAAAGATATCTACATTCTCCAACCAAGCAGCATTTGAGAGCTGTCAAGAGAGTAATGAGGTACATTGCAAGAACATTGGACAAAGGAATATGGTATGAGTCCACAGAAAATTTTAAGTTGGTTGGGTTTACAGATAGCGACTGGGCAGGAAATTTGAATGATAGAAAGAGCACTTTTGGGTCTGTTTTTATCATGGGGTCAGGAGCCATTACTTGGAGCTCAAAGAAGCGAGAGACGGTGGCCTTGTCTTCAACTGAAGCGGAGTATGTTGCTGCAGGTGCAGCTGGCAGGCAAGCTCTTTGGCTCAGAAAATTGCTAACAGATTTGAGAAATAAACAAGAAGATCCTACTGAGATTTGGTGTGATAACAAATCAGCTATTGCCATGACAAAGAATCTTGTATTTCATGCTAGAACTAAACACATTGAAGTGCAGCATCATTTTATAAGGGGTCTGGTCAGTGATGGAAAGGTTAAGGTGCAGTTCTGTGGGACAGACGAGCAGAATGCAGACTTGTTTACCAAAAGTTTGCCACAGTATAAACATCAGATGTTCATGGAGAAAATCGGAGTTCGCAGCATCTGAATTAAGAGGAGGTATTGGAATGTAATACAGTTGCATTCACTAAGCTTAGAAGTCCTAGAAAGTAGGAGTATGTTGTTGTTTACGTTGCAGTATGTGTCAGTTACATCAAGGCTAAGACTAAGTTTAAAGGGAGTCTGAGTATGAATCTGAGTAAGAGTCTGAGACTCAGATTTGTTAAGTCTGAGACTCATACCTGGATAATGTGGTTGGTACGAGTCTGAGGCTCAGACGGATGGAAGATTAAAGGAGGTCTGAGGTTGAGTCTGAACAAAAGTCTGAGTCTCAGATTCTTTGAGTCTGAGACTCATACCTGGTTAAAGTGCTTGAGACGGTCTGAGACTCAGATAAGTATGAAGTTGAGTCTTGGATTTCAAAGACTCATCCTCAGACTCGTTCATTCAATTCCGTTCATTTTAGTTTAGTTCAGTTCAAATAAGTTGTTGTTATTATTATTATTATTAATTATTATTATTATTAATTGTTATTATTATTATTTGTTAAATATTAAAACTAATGACATTTTCATAAAAATTAATATTAATATAATAATAAAAATTAATATTGTTTTTATTGTTATTAATATTATTACTATTAAATATTAATATTAATATCAGTATTATTATAATATTATTAATAATTAATATTATTAATATTATTATTTATTATTACTATTATTACTATTGTTAATGTTATTGTTATAAATATTTTTATTATAATAAAATATTTTTATTAATAATATTTTTATTAAAATTAAAATTAATATAATAATAATAATAATTAATATTTTTGATACAATAATTAACATTATTATTTGTTGTTACAATAATAATTAATAATTTTTTTGTAACTAGTAAACTTATTACTCCGTATTATTTCTGTATTTCAGGCTACTTTAGTTCAATTTGTCTCAAGTCAGTTCAACTCATTTTACTTTAACTCATTTCACTTCATTATAAAAGAACATGATCAAAATAATTTGTATTAGATGACCCGACTATTATTATAAAAAACGAGTCGATATCCCTAAAAAGATGAAAATAGCAAACCCGAAATGATCTGGCCCGACCCAAAGTCAAAGCGAAACTCACTTAACCCAAACCCGATCCGGTTGACTTGTTTGCCAGGTTTATCGACAACCCAACCCGAACTCGACCCACCCGCCCGATTGCCACTTTTAATAATGACCACTTGAAAATAAAATTATTCGTATGTCACAAGATTTATTTAACAATTAATTATTTAATTGTAATTATTTGAGTAATTAATCGAGTTATATAATAAACGTAGATATTGAGGTAAATAAAAAAATAAAATAAGTTACGTAGAAAGTTGAGGTGAGATGATGTAAATAGAAACAAAAAGTAGATAAAAAGTTGAGGTGAGATGAATAAAAAATAATATAAAATAAGGTATGTGAGGGGAGAAAGTCTGAGATGAGTATGTGGATAAAGTATACTTTTATAGTGAGTCTGAGTCTGAGTCTGAAGAATGAAAAGTGAGTGGAAAGCTGAGGTGGCCGAGTCTGAGAAAAAATGATGGGTCTGTGGTTAAACATAGTCTAAGAAAGTGGTCTTGAGTAGCTAAGTTAGTTTCCTATTTTTCTGCATTAAGGTAGAGTTGTGATCCTCTTTGTAAGGCACTACATGAGTCGTGTATCATGGAGTAGTTTTACCCATGAATTTCCCTATTTAAGCTTTGTAGTTTTCATTAATGAAGTAAGCAAACAATTCATCATTTCCTTCATATTGATCTTGCAAAGTATACATATTCACAACATAATTAAGGAGAGATTAAGGAGAGATTAAGCTAAGAATAGGAAATTTCTATCTAGGTGTAAAACATAAAATTTCACATCTGCGATTATAAGATAATAGATACAAAATAATATGGAATACGAGTTTTATTTGATAATCAAAAGATTGAGCGTTACAACTTTCGTGCGGATCTCTTGATTCCAATCTCGAAGGTTAGCGTTTTTGATAGTTCTACGAGGGTCTTTTCGACTTAGATCCCGTAGGGGAAAGATGTAGTTTTTTTGGTGACTTATTCCATTTACCTACAATTTGATAGTAGGATGATGGGATCGTGTGTGAGACTATTCCATCTAACCTCCTCTAAACCCTAGACATTAGACCGTATTTATAGCCTAGTACCTTAGAGAGGAAGTTAAAAATATTCTAGAGCATCTAAGATATTATCACAATATTTATTGATAGTTATCTCTAAATACTAAAGATATTAGACATAAATATATACCGAAATATATAAAATTTTGGTGTCTACAGTAATTTGATCCTTTTAAAAGTCTTTGTTGAAAACCAAATGACTTTCATAATACACCAGGGCATCTTACTTGTTGTGGAGTTTATTTATCGCGAATATGAACCATTTATTCCGGGATCGAAAAAGGTCGAAAAAATATGAATAATAACCTTCAAAATCGTTCGTCTTCGTCTATTTTCGAGCGCGGTGATAGTTGTTCTAAAGCGTCAATGTTTTTAGACGAAAACTTTACAATAATAAGAATATTATGAGTTTGCTAAAAGAAACTTTCCATAGCTTACAAGGAAAAGGTACATACAATGATGCATGGGAGTAGAAGATAAGCTAGTGATTGAAGTAATTAAGAAACTAATCCGTAATGAGCTAGGCAGCAGTAAAAGAGGAGTGGTATGAAATGAGGAGCAGAAGCAGAAGCAAAATAAGAGCAGCAGCAAATGGAGAGGCAGCACCGCCGGCAGAGTAGAAGGAGTCAAGGTGGAGGCGAGGGAAGCGTGGGGAGGGAGCAGCAGTGTAGCGTACGAGGAGGAAGAGCGCGAGGGGAAGCAAGATGAGGAGCAGCTTCAAGTCGAAGGCAACGGGGTGAAACTGCTGATGCTGCTGCTGCTGCTGCTTGGAGGAAGAGGAAGACAAGTAGAGGGAGAATCCTAGTACGCCTCCGAATGCAAGCAGTGGCCAGCTTGGCCATTGCTGCTGCTCCACTTTGTTATTATTATTATTATTATTGTCGCGGCTGCTCGCATCCGTTACCACTGGTGGAACCGTCGTCACCACCGGATTATCCTCCGGGCTAATACTACTCATCGCCGGCTTGCTTATCAGGTTCTTTAATTTGTTCAATGTATTATTGCTTTAATTATTATTATTATTATTATTATTATTATGTTTTCGAGTGAATGTTGTATGTATGTATGTATCCAGTTTTAAAGTGAAGATATGTATGTCTCATCGGCAATCTGATGCTATATCTATCTTTATCTTGTGTACTGCGAATGCCTTGTTCTTTGCCACCTGCACGCTGACTACTGACTACGCACCGCACCTCCTTTCCTTCTGATCACTTCTCACCGCCTCAACCGATTCCTTGTAATTCTCCAACCCAACCAACCTTTCTCTGATCTCTCATACACATACACTCGACCAATACTCCAAATGTAAACTCACAACATTATTCTTGCTTTTGTAATCCATCTTTTACATTCATTTGCTTACCTTATTGCTTTTAATTACTCCTCAATTGCATTCTTTTGTTGTCATTTACTAAAATCTAGTTTTAAGAAATTGCAGCAATATAATAACATTAATATCGTTTCACAAATAATTTAAACATGAAATAAATAGGAGTAGTGATTACTATTCGTTCCCTCGTTTCGTTCGTTTTTTTTTTTACTTTGATTAAAATACTACCGCAATGAATATAAAAAACAAACAAATAAATAAAATGATGAAGTATATTTGAAATGACACAAAATAATTTACGACAAGACAAATATCACTAAGCAACCTCAGAGATACCGCGAACTCTCGCAGATAGTATATAAACATTAGTTTTCATTTAAGAAAAAAACTAATTCTTTTTTTTTGCCATCAAAAACAAACTCACCTTAATACCTGCGTAACTGCATAGCTGCAAGATTGTGAGCTAGCGCAGGTATATATTAAGATTTCGAGATACATATTTAATAGATAAGCAATGGAAATAAGCTAATTCAGCGTGAAATTCCGGCACAATGTCTTTGATGCAATGGTGATAGTCCTCAACCTCGGTCAGTTGATAAACCAGTTGTAAGCAATCCATCACCACATTTAAATGAAGATAATCATTCCTCTTGCCCACCAGATAGCCTTGATAGCCGCTAAAGTTTTCGCCTGAAGTGTCGATTCGGTCAAAAACGAAGCAGTACCCACTCTAGAAATTCCACTATTATTCTCCTTTATACACCATCCAGCTGAAGCTTTTCCTGAGTTAATCCATCCTACATCCACATTTAGCACTGTATTCGAGTAATATCGGTTTCTCTACATCGGAGATATCAACCAAATTTCCTTAGAGTTTCTAATAGAAATACGTTGGTTCTCTCTATCAGAAACTAATTCAAGAGTTAGATTATGCTTTATAAATTTGTTGGGATAACACTTCTTTAGTCCAAGTTGCGATTGAAAGTGACTTGGACTAACCTTAATTTAAATGAAAGAACTTAATTAACCTGACTTAATCTAATGGAGTTGGATATTATTGATCAAATTGAAATGAGTTTAAGAAATATGACCTTATACTATTTTAGTATTTTCCCGTAAACATATCGTAAATATATAATGTTAAGAGAGTAAAATGTAAAATTAGAACATAGAAACATAGAAAAGATCATCTTTCATCAATGTTACGAGAACCCTGTACTTAATGATGAGTCCTACTTTTTTTATTTAACTTATGTCTCTTATTACTAACTTAGGGTGTCTCTAATGGTAAAACTTACCAGAGTTTTAAGACTCTGTCACCTCAGTTTTCCACTCACTTTTAATATTTATTTATTCCCTAGACTCACCTCAGATTTTACACAGTCAGACTCTGTCCAGACCACCTTACCTTTTTTGGTTAAAAAGTTAATTAATTTAGTTTAATTTGTGATTAAACAATACTACAATTTACTTGTTTGGTACAAATTATTACTCTGTATTACTTTACTATTTAGTTTTATTAAAAACAAATTAACTCGTTTTATTTTATTTTTGTTGATTTTCGTGTGATATACAAAAAGATGGGTAGACGATCTTTTGGGTTTCGCTCATATTATTGATCCGGTTAATTTACGATATTTTAATTATGCTTTACTTATATTAATTTACGATATTTTAATAATTAATTTAGGTTGACATATGATATAAAATACTAACATACCTAACAAATTAATAAGTAGTTTGTCATTAAATTTAAAATACTACGTATTAGATTACTAATTTAAAAATGAAAACATCATCTAACTAGCGTCTCTTCCGAAACAAGTCCAAATATGTTTCACCAAGTCGTGTATGATATCTTGATCGTGTTGGAGTTGATGTCTTGATCGGTTGCGAAGTCGTGTATGATTCTCGAAGAACCTATCTCGATTAGCATAGTAATTTAGAAGTATACCAGTTTGAAATTCAGGTATTGATCGTGAATTATCGCTTCCGTCAAATTAGATATTGTTGACCAAATTATTGTTGTAAATAAAAAATTGTATAAATGAGAGTAATTTATCGAGTCGTATGTCGAGAAATGTTTGTCACAAGTCACAACCCCACAAAAGTTTTAAGTTGAGTCTTTAAAATTCAAGACTCAACTTAAAACTTTGGTATATTGATAGACCCCACATGAGTCTTACAAGACTCACCTCTAGACTATCAATAATCTACTCAAGACTACCAATAATCTTAAGACTTGACTACCAATAATCTTAAAACTTTCCTCAAGATTTTGACATTATTGATAAGACTCATATGAGTCTTGAGACCAGAATCTCTCAAGAGACACATAAATCTTACCAATGTGGGATACCCTTACTACGGGAGGGTTTCCCTGTAAACCTCATCATATTAATGGGAATAAGATCCTCTCCACTACCTCCTCTCCATTATCCCTCTCCATTACTTATCAATTGACTAGATTTTATCTTGAAACGATCCAACGGTTCTCATATCAATGCTATAAGATGAGGAAAGAGGAAGAGAAATGATATTATAATGGATTGTGAGAGGTAATGGAGAGAAATCAATTGAGAGAATCCTAACTCATATTAATGATATCAGTTTTGTGTTAAATAGAAAAGGCACCTAGTGAGCATCGTTGTATAGTCAAGTCCAGGAAACACCAAAGACGGGCCAGCCCAGATGAGAAAGGACTAACTTCAATGGATCCGTAAATCTCCATAATCGACCGCACTAACAATTAACAAATACGCAAACCCTAGCTTGCTTTTACAGCCACCTATATAGCTCCTCTTTTCTTCTACCTATTCCTCATCGTCTCCCCCCTTCCCCCTCTCCCCTCTTTTCTTCACACTCTTCCACCTGCCTTGTTTGTTTGTTTGTTTGTTTTTGTATGCCATGTGAAATCAATTGATGATTTGGAGTCAAATTCTCACGACGGTCGTCTGAGGCGCTTTGTGCTGTTTTTGATGTACAAATTCCAAGTATCTGATGATTTCTCCTTTCAATCCCTTATTTTGAATTCTACCCCAAATTATTAAATAAGATCGTTGTATGGCGTATATCGATTTTATAATATTACTTGAATCTATATTAAAATCGTTGTATGTCATATAGCGGTCTTATATGATAATTAGAGATAGATAGATAGATATAGATGATAGATGGATGGATGAGCATGGTGATGTAAACAGTAAAATATATCCGACTAGTTATCGTGAAAGGAATGCAATACCTCCTACTCATGCTGAATGCTCATTTGTCCCCTCTATTTTAGATGATAATGCCCTCTTTTTTCTTGTTTGAATTTGAAATAGTTTTGATTGGAAAAATGGAAAGTGTTAGGGGCACGATGAGGAGTAACATTGACTCTCTAGATGAGATCGATGAATTAGTCGATCACTGATATTTATTTCAATTAATTCAAAGTCCTTTTCATTCTGAGTACCCTTAACTCATTCCATTTTCTTTTAATCAAATTTCATCATTTCACCTCTTTTTAAACTGTCAGTATAATACAATTAACCTTGAAATTAACTGTTTGATTTTTATGTGTGTTTGGTTAGCTCTGTTATTATTTTCTGGTATTTTAATCAGTAGCTGAGTCGGAGCAAATTGACATTCAACTTAAAGATTTTGAATCAAACTGAGTTTGTTTAAATATAAGTAGAATGTCAACAAAATCCAACCCGATTCTTGGTACCTGGATTTGGGTAGCGTAGCGTCCTCTAATGGATAGGGATACGCGAACGCCTCTCTTAGGTGAGAATTCAATTTTATACTGTAGAAATGAAGTAGAGTTATTTTGGGATATCAGAGAGGCAAACTCTTCACTCATAAAGATAAAATGTCCGAAAATTTTACTCGAACACTTTAAATTGGATTGCTTATGTTTAATGGTTGCACCAGACTGGACTAATTTGATCGAGAGAGAGAGAGAGATGGGGATGAGCATGGTGATGTAAACAGTAAAACTTATCCGACTACTTATCGTGAAAGGAATACAATACCTCCTACTCATACTGAATGCTCATTTCTCCCCCATCTTTTTTATTCATATGATTTGTGTTTATTGATTTTTGTGAAGAGTATTTTAATAAAATGGTTCAAAAAATAGTGAATGGGTTGGATCCTAACCTAATTTTAATCTAGGAGTGCCAATTATTTGGAATTTTCTTGTGTGTGAAAAGTTTCACTTGAGCTTATTGAATTAATGACTTAGACTTTTCAATTCTGGTAATAGAATTGGTAATTTTTGACGACATCTTCACCCACTGGATAATTTGTACTCCCTTCGATTTTTTATTATCTTCCCAATTTCTTTATTGGGCTGAAATATCCTTTCTTTTCTATTTCTATTTTGACCCATCAACATGTGGTCTAGAATAACTTTACATTTCTCTCTCCCTTCTTTTATTTTGAACTACACATTCGATAATAAAAAATTGGAGGGAGTATTTTTTTCCACCGAAAATATACGGGGGTGTAAACGTTTTCTTATGCCTAGGGAATGACCAAGTTTGAGGCAGACAAGCACGCACGAGCACCGCTACAGATTCAATAAAAATAAATTACGGAGTACTCCGTATGTGTCTAATGTGTGTAGATTCATAGTACCACGAGTACTTGTCTGGAGACAATTTTCAATTGCTTGCGAAATTTTAATTGTCACTAGGTCCTCATTTGTTCAATTCGGTGTCACGGCCTTGTGTATTTTTTTCATCTTGGTCTACAGTTACTCAATTTGTTTTACGAGACACCTACAGTAGGTTATGGTTTGAATATTAGTCATCTCACTTAATATATTCTAGTAGTGATCTTCAATAAAATACTCGTACGTAGTAAATTTAACCAATTTTAGTTGGTTTTGGAATATGGATACATATAATTCTCGTATATTTTGTGGAGTGCTGTTTTTCGTCGTCGACATTTCAGCCACGTCGTCGGCACTTTTTAAAGTAAAAGACGATCTTGTTCTTGCTTTGCCCTTGCCTTAATTAGATTAGTTAACTAATGTTATCTAATTTTAGAAGTTAGATTAGTTATTGAAACTCGTTAATGAAGCGGTTTTTTAATTTTTCAAACCGTTCCGTTATTATCTTGTCCTTATTATATATCCACTCAAACTCCACTCGTCATATTTAATTTAATTTTCTCTCACTTAAAAAAAGCGTCTTTTCTTTAGAGAAACCCGACTTTTCTAGAAACCCGACTTTTCTAGAAATTAGGTTGTCGGCGATTTTTAATGTGAAAAGACAACAACGTCCTTCCCTAATTACATTCACTAACTTTGTTAATGAAATTAAAAAGTTTAATCATGTTAATGAAACTCGATAATAAAACGTTTTTTTTTTTTTGAAAACCGTCATTTTATTATGTTACGGATTATGTTATATTATATATCCTCTCCCATCCACAACAACACTAATATTATTAATAATATTAAAATTGTATTAATAGGCGATTTTAGGAGGTTTTAGAATCAAATATAGATAATAGTTTAGTAACATTTATCAACAATGTTCAGTTGGTTTAGTGGTGTAGAGGCTCATTTGTGTTCAAGAGGTTGTGGGTTCGAGCCTTACTAATTAGACCCCCTAGACGCGAAATTCATGCGTCTGAGGGGCCTCCTAGACGCGAAATTCATGCGTCTGGGGGGTCCCCTAGACGCATGAATTTCGGCGTCGAGGTCTGTTTCCAGACCCAGTTCGCGAAAAATTGACCCCCCAGACGCGGATTTCCAGCGTCCAGGGGACCCCCTAGACGCGAAATTCTTGCGTCAGACGCGGTTTTCCGGCGTCGAGGTCTGTTTCCAGACCCAGTTCGCGAAAAATCGAGCCCCATTTCGATTATAATTAATACTATTAGATTGATAGTTTAGGTTCCCCATAGCTAATTTGTGTGTGATATATACCCTAATTGAGTAGTTATTGTTTTCTATATTCGATTTTGGTATCGATTTGGCTGATGGTGGGATCGATTTCTGCGAAATATAAATTTCCTAAACATATTCCCGGGATACATTGAGACACGTGTCTCGGAGACCGTTCAATAGTCCAAAAACCGACATTTCATATTAGTCGGTATTATATTTGTTACGTTAGTTAAGAAACTTAATTAAATTCATTAGAATATATTACATAAGGGTAAAAGAGTTACGTTGAGACACGTGCCTCAAAAACCGTTCAAGAGTACAAAAACCGTAATTTTAATTTACTCGGAAATATTAATTACATTAATTAACAAACTTAATTAATATCATTAATCATAATTAGGGAAAGGGTAAAAGAGTAAAATTCACGTATAAAGCGCCGACAACGTGGCTGAAATGTCGATGACGAAATGTAGTAGTGATTTTGTGCTCCTTATTTAACAATAATATCAACCAACAAATGTTGTTATCCATCTGGACGGCATAAGTGAATTCCTTCAATCATGAGGATGTTGTTAAGAAAATATAATCTACAAGCTTGTTATAGATTCAAGGGAGAGGTAGTTTTGAGACGTAGTTTCGGTAGTTTGGCGCAAGTGATAAAAAAATAGTACGGAGTATTATTTAACAGGAATAATATCAACTTTGGGTGATATTCCAACAATAAAATAAACTTCAATTAATACTAGAATAAAATCAAGTATGAGTCAAATTTCACGGGAATGAAATTGGCTCGTAAATGATCGGATGAAGTCGGTTTTGTGGGTCTCATGCTATTAATTAACACCCAGCTTCATCTTCTTTATGCTATTAATCTTCTTCATTGCCCTAAATCAAATTTTTTTTTATAAACCAACTTTTCTCCAAATCCATGGATAACTAATTGGACATTAAAACCCCAAATTAAACCCAGAAAAATCGAAATTCTTAAGTTAAACCCAGAAAAATCAAAAAAATTGAAAACCCTAAGATCAACCCAGAAAAATCGATATAGGGGAAATGAAAAAAACACTAACCGTTGACATTGCAGAACCACAGGATTGAAGAATAAACTTGACAATACCCCTGAAAATTGATATTCGACAAAATTAAGGACAATTACCTTCGACCAAGTTTGACAGAAATTTGAGAAAGAAAAATAAAATAAAAGTTTACAGTGAGGAAGTTACCTTCGACGAATCATGAAGTGATGAATGGATGAAGAAGACTGTTTTGAATTGATGAGAATTGATGAAGGGAATAGGGGTGTTCAAAAAGTGACCCGGACCGGCAAACCCGACAAACCCGGACCGTACGGTCCGGTCCGGTTCGGACCGGCTACATACCGGTCCGGTCCACGGGTCTCCAAAAACTTGGTTGCCGGTCCGCGGTCCGGTCCAGTCCGGTCCACACTTAAAAAAATTAATCAAATTTAGTGTATTTTGCCGGTCCGGTCCGGTCTTAAGAGGGTTCGGTCCGGTCCGGTCCGGGTTTCTTTGTAACTGGTCCGCTCCGCGGGTTTGGATTTTTTGGGTTGCCGGTCCGCGGGTCAAGCCGGTCCGGTCCGGGTTTGGACCGGTGAGCACCCTCGGAAGGGAAGAAGATGAAGTTTACAGTTAGGGAGTTAATGAGTTGAAAGTGATAACGAGGTTAAAAGTGAGGAAGCTTCATATTGTCAGTAAAATTTGTGTTAAGTGGGTATATTAACAGGTTTAGGCGGTAGTAGGTAAACCAATTTCATTCCCGTGTAATATGACTCATACTTGGTTTTTTTTCCGTATTAATTGAAGTTGGTTTTATTGATGGAATACCACACAAAGTTGGTATTATTCCTATTAAATAACCCAAAAAAATAAGTGATATTTGTGACAAAAATGAACCTTTTGTCACTTAACTGAACTCAATTGGTGAGATGGAAATGTTTATCCCCGTTGAGGGTTTTGTATGGGCCATTGAAAATGGAAGCATACTAATTCCTCCGTTCAATCAACTCTATGTATTTACAGAGTAATATGTAAGATAAAATATAGTCATGTGAGATTTTGTTTAAATTATCTAATTAAAAACATTATAAATATCAAATTTTTAAAATTTTTAGAAATATGTATGTAGTAACTAAGATATGAATAGAGGAAAATGTGCGTTTGGTTCGAAGTATTGGAGTGGATTGGAATGGAATGTGATTCCATGAAGGATTAAAATTGGATACACATCCTTGTTTGCAGTTGTACGGTATGGATTTAGAATCATGGGGTGGAGGTAAGAGTTGTAATTCCAATGGTTTTGAGTGGATTTACAATCCTAGGTTCTAACTTCATCTCTAAATATTCCAACCGGTACTACGGAGTACTACTAAATTGAATTTATCTCTTCAATGACCATCTCACAAGAAAAACTCAAATACACGATCAACTGAACGAAAGAAATAACTTTTTTTTTTTCTTTTTTGTTTAGAGAAGAGTGCACTAAGTCGTAGGTAAGAATCAAATCTCCAACCTCTCGATCGGAATAAGGGAGCTCTTACCACTTGAGTTTACCCCTTCTTCTCAAGAAATCACCTTATGTGCATTGGAGTAGTGAGACACGAAGATGCGACAAGGTGAAAATGGAAATATAATTTTAGCAGAGCAGTATAAGTATATCATTTAATATTTGTACGAAGTACTCCATTATTTATCTCAAATAATTTATAAAATAATTAAAATGAATCAACATGTTAAATTTAGGGATATTTTCCATGGTACCCTCGAACTTTGACACATTACACGTGGTACCCCTCATTTTAAGTTTGTTCCTATGGTGACCTTGTGTTTTGCATTTAGTGCCCATGGTACCCCTGATCAATTTTTCGTCATAACGGCGTTAAAAGTTAGTTTAGTTAAAGTGATTAATTTTAATTTCTTTGGTGAAATTAGTTAGAAAATTAATGAAATTCAAATTAATTGAGAAAATGTTCATGGTATCCCTGCGTTTTCAATATTTTAACCATGGTATCATCTTTTATTTATTAAAGAAGGCACCTACCAGGACACGTGGCACCTCTACTTTTTGAGTATTTCAAAATACTCAATTCTTACTAACTCAATATATATTCAACCATTCTCAAACTAAATTACCTATTACCTAGGCCCATTAATTCAAAAGCATTTCGAAATCCCTAATTGAGATATATTGGAAAGATTTTTGATTTCATATGATGGAGATATGATTGAGATATATTGGAAAGATTTTTGATTTCATATAGGTAACAAATCTTTATAAAATATTCTCAAATTCTCAATATTCGCAATATAAAATCCGAGTACATTAGTAAAAGATCATTATCTACGTAACAAGATATTATAAAATTCTCAATATAAAATCCGAGTACATTAGTAAAAGATCATTATCATTATAGGTAACAATATATTATAAAATTCTCAATATAAAATCCGAGTGTCCATTAGTAAAAAATCATCATCATTATAGGTAACAAAATATTATAAAATAATGACTTTGATAAAATGACAGAATAGTGACTATAAAAAAAATAACCATTATAAAATATTATAAAATATTAACCATTAGTAGCTATAAAAAAATAATGACTGAATCTTTTTTTTTGTAGCTGACAGAAAACAATGACTTCGGTCAAATCAATTAACTTAAACATGCTTTAAAAAAATCACTAATTGAAATGGTAACTATAACAAATTACTGACAGAATCTTTTTGTTTTGTAACTGACCGAAAACAGTGACTTTGGTCAAATCAGTTAATTTAAACATGCATAAAAAAATCACTAATTGAAATATTTATCATTAGTAACAAGATATTTATCATTTGTAATTTTCTCATATATGAACTCTCCAATTCTCAGTTTCCAATCTAATTGTTCAAAAAACTAATACCGAATCTCTTCTATTTTTCATATTGATCACCACTCAGAAATGTCTACTGCACTTACTCCCACTATTGCTACCCTATGTCAAGGCGTGAGGCTAACCAATTTGGATGTGAGGGTTATATACAGATTGCAGAGGCCGAACTTCAGAGACAAATCAAAAACTGACAGTGTTGAGTTGCTTCTAATTGATTCTAAGGTGATATGCCCTTCTTACTCACCCTTTCTCAAAAATTATGAGTTTAGTATATTATATGTGTTGTTTAGTTATTCTCACAAATACTTTCACTGAGAGAAGAAATCATGTGAAGTTAAGAGCAAATCCTAATCTGCCCAGTTTTTCTCACCAATACTTTCACTGTGAGAAGAAACCACATGGGCAGTGAAACGAGTAAAAATTAAATACATATGATCTAGGTTAAACGCAAAGGGTATAATCCTCATGAAATGTCAATTTTACAGATTCGCAGAAACATAAATGACAGATAATTTTGTTGTCGAAGAAAAAATGTGGTGTCAATAAAAAATCAATTTTCCGGTACATTATAACAAAGTATATGTTTTAAAGTAGGCGTCTTCAGTTGTCCTTCAAGTGTTGTTACTCAGCGTCAACATTCTTTTATCTTTTAATTATCACTGACCTAAAAACACAGGAGGACATTGTTCAAGCAACTATTGCGAAGCCTATACTCTACAAATACAAGGATGATTTCGTACTAGGGGAGGCATACAACATCCAAGGCCTTACAGTTGCAGCGAACACTGGCAGGGACAAAGCTACTACCCATCCTTGCAAGTTAAAATTACAATTCTCTTCCAGGGTGACACATTTACCCAACGACGTGACCATACCAAAAAATATTTATCGATTCCAAAAATTTGAAGAGATCATTGATGGAAAAGTAGCTACAAATCAGTATATAGGTTTGTTTATTTTGTTTACATTTCTGCTATCCAACTTATCTTTAATTCCCAGAATTTCTACTTACCTGTCATGGCTTTTAATAGACATTGTTAGAAAGCTCTATGAAATCGGACCACTCACTGAGACAAAGAAGGGGTTTAGGTGCAGGAGTATAAAGCTGGAAGACGTTGAGTAAACGATCATTATTTCATATTAGTCATGGTCTTAAACTCTTTGATTTGCTACATTAATAATTTTTACACAATGATGCAGTGGCGTTGTTCTTTCATGCACATTATGGTCACCACATGCAACTGACCTGCCAGAAGTATTGATGAAGTTACCAAATCCTGAGCAATCAAAAGTTATTGTCAACTGAGGCGTTGAAGCCAAAAATTTTGACGGTCGAGCTTTGCCTCCCTTCTTTCCAATTTTCTATTCCTGCCATGTCATTTTCTAATTGAAAAACCATTCATAAGAACTCTTATAATGCAGGTCAATGGCGTGTGCAAACCACCTTCAACGCGACAACGTACGAGGTTAATCCTAATATTCCCGAAGGAGACGCTTTTCAAGAGAGGTTTTTACTAATGCATTTGATAATACTATTCCAATTGAAAAGTAGTTTGATCTTCAGTTGCCTCAATTAAAGTACCTGTGTGCAGCCTTTCTTCCCAAGCTCCAAGTAATTCGTTGCAACTTATTGAAGATTCTGTGGATGATAAACCTCCCTTTCAACTCAGCACTACAGGAGTAATGTCTCTAAGTCAGATCATGCGGAATGAAAAGGTAATCAATTCATGTGTTTCGATCTATAGTGACCCGTTTACGATAGACTTTGCTTTATGTCTATTTTATATTGCATACCTTTAATTTGTTATCGTTTGCTGTACCAGGCTGGGTTCTTTTACACTGTCGCAACCATTATTGATCTGGAATGTAACTCCGGGTAGTACTACAACAGTTGTGACGCTTGCAGGTCAAAGGCAGTGAAAAATGAGCACAGTAGGTGGATTTGCTCGAGGCAAGGATGTGCCGGAAACACATCTAGCTTCCCAAAGAGAACTCCAAGGTAACGTCTGCAGGGTAAAACACCGAGTCACATACTGTTAACATGTGTTATATGTAACAATAATCTGTGTAAAACATGTACAGGTTTCAAGTGAAGTTTCTGGTCAAGGATTTTAGTGACACGGAGTGCCAATTTGTCGTATTTGATTCTCAGATTGAACAATATGTCCAAGAAACTGCTTCAGAGATTATTAACAAATTAGAAAAGGTGATCTTTCAATCCAATATTTATATCCATGTGGAAACTTTAATTTCTAAACTGTGTTAAATAACCCTACCTGACTTAACCAGGATGGCCAAGCTCACTCCATTCCTCATCAATTGGGCACTTTCATGGACAATTGCTACCTCTTTAGAATCAACATACATGACAAGTACAATGTACAAAACTCTTCTCATTCATACACTGTCAACTTTATGTCAGATGATCCTGACAAGATCCACGAATGGCACATCAAATATGATCAAGCAATCCAGGTTCCACCTACATATTTTTACCACTTTGATTTGAAGGATGCAGTAATGTCTTATCCAATATGTGCTCCTGCTTATACATTTTATAATTGATCTGACAGGCTGAACTGGATGAGTACACCACAAAAAGCATGGATCTGTCAACCTTCAAAAAAACTGTAATGTTCCTTCATCACATTTAAATGTTATTTTCAATCTGTATCTCCAACTTACATGAAATACACAAGTTTTTTCACAAATATTTTGTAAAAATACCTTCTCCAGAAACCTGTTACACCTTCAGACTCCCATCATACAAAGACAATCGAAGATGTTGATGAGATTCGTGAGGTAACATCTGGATATTATTTGTATGCATTAGTCATCATCTATGTTCAGTTGGAAATATAATTACATACTATTTCTTTAATATCTCTAATACAGTATTGTATGATTCATTTATACTTACACAATTGCGCTACATTGGCAGGTAGTTGATTGTGAAACCGCATCAAATTCCTCCCGAATCACTCCTTTGAAAAGAAATAGCTCTGAGATGGACGATTCATTCATCCACCTCACGGACATTGACGTTGTTGATTCCAGCTCAGCCACAAAGCAAATGGTCATCATTAAGAAGGAAAAAAACAATGAAGTAGTGTTGGAATAATTAATTGTTTGTGGCCCTTAGTTTTATGACTTTTATCATTTTGTAATGGATTTGTCTTTCTTTGAAAACTCTTACTATGCTAAGTTTTCAGCATTGAATCTCAAATTCTATGACCTTTTCTTAATACCAATTCAGTATTAATCCGTATCGAAAGATTCAACTGCATGCTACTCCATAACAAAGAGACGAACGTGTGGTAATCAATAAATATTTTTTTTGTCTAAACAATCAGATTAATTATTTAAATTGAAATGGTAGTATAGATTCTCAAAAAGCTATGAGTAAAATATGTTCTAAAGTAGAAAATATCATAAAAATAAAATGTCGTAGACGTAAAATTTAAAAATAAAATAAAATGAAACTTTGACTGGTGCTGATAATAAAAAATGTGAATGCCTATAAAAATTGGAAGAGTATTTTTGGGTAACTAACATTAAAGAATAATGGATAATATAAATGAAAAAATCATTCCAGATAACAAATCTGAATAAAATATTCTCTGTTTGGAAACATTTTTTGGATTGAAAGAATTCGGGTATTCATTAAATGTGAAAAAATCACTAACTGAATCCTTCTTTTTGGTAACTGACACTGATTTGGGTCAAATAACTGAACTTAAAACATGCTTAAAAAATCACTGATTGAGATATTCATCATTAATAATAGATATTTAACATTAGTAATTTTCTTATATATGGTCTCCCCAATTCAGTTTCTACATGTCTGATAATTTTCACCACCACTGTCCCATTCATTTAAATCATCGATGAAAAATTCCAGTAAAGATAGTTCACAGAAGAAAAAAAGAATTCGGAAATCTACCACAATCAGTAATGGTTAGTCCTTTGGTTTTTATACACTCTTAGTAATTGATATAAGATTGTTAACTCAACACCTTCATTGTTAATGAAATCTTGCTATGTCAGAATCCATGGCAAACACTCAACGGAGACGTACGGACTCTACATTGTCATTATCCCATAGGTTTACTAATAGACCATCTACGAATTCTTCAGGTATGTATATTAAAAAAAAATTCATTAATTATTCAAATTGATTCTCTCCAGTGAAATGGTCATATAAGGCCCCTAGAATACTGATATAATGTAATTGTGGACATGACATAGGTCCACCCCGACGCGGCGAAGCGCGGGTTTTGGGGAGGCGATAGAATTTTCATATGAGATGGATCGAATAGAATTTTAAATCGAAGTAGGAGTCGCCACCGAATTTTATGATTATTCGGAACCATTCGAACCCACTCTATGTCGTAGTGGGCCATATTTAAAACATGACCCATTTCCGATGTCAGAGTTTATCGGGTTCGTCTCTTAGCATTACGATACCGATGCCGACTTGAGCGGTTAATCGTATATTGAATGACTCTCGTTGCCAATGGTTTCGGACATCAGGAAACCACGGTTCTGAGTAGGGGTGTTCACCGGTCCGGAACCGGACCGGACCGGACCGGACCCGGTTGGACCGAAGACCGGCCACATGCCATCACCAGAACCGAAGTCCGGACCGGATGGGTGGCAGACCGGACCGGGACCGGACCTGTCAGTCCGGTCTTAACCCGGACCGGACCGGAAGACCCGACTGGCGCGTAAATGTTTGTGAGTTTGTAACATGAAATGTTGTAAGTTCCAATAACATCTGAGATCGGGTTGGAAAAGCTTGAAACTTTGGGTGCGAAAATGGAGGAAGAAAGTGGATTATTATTATTATTATTTATGAGAATATGTCAAATATTCAGTTTCTATTATGTCCATATTCAGTTTGTATTGCATCCATATTCAGTGTACAGTTGTTAGCTATATCCTAGTGGTTAGTTGCTAATTTATAGTAATTAGAATCCTTTATATTAGGATAGTATTTCGGAAGGCATGCAATATAATTATTTCATTATTATTATTATTATTATTATTATTATTATGGGAAGTGCGAGGAATGAAGAGTTTAACAATGAAGGTGAAGAGAAGGTGAGGTGGGCAACAATGGCGGAATTTTAACAACACCCGGTGGAATATCACGCTAATTACTCAACTCCGGTCTTCCGGTCTGGACCGGTTTTTTCCGGGTTTTAGCCCGGACCGGACCGGAAACCGGATCATGCGTGGAAGAGGAACCGAAGACCGGACCGGTTAAGGGCAGGTCCGGGTCGGTCTGGACCGACCGGTCCGGTTCGGTCCGGTTGGTCGGTCTGGACCGATTTTTGAACAGCCCTAGTTCTGAGTAAGGGGTGAGGGTACGTGTTGGGAAGTTCAGTGAGAACACCCAACCCCGCCCGCACTTAGCGGCCTTTACTAAGATATCGTTCGGTTTTGTGTACACGCGTTAGTTCGACGATTGAATGATATGCAGAGATTATTTTCCTAAGACATGTGAGGAAAAATAAATGGGTTGCTAAGTCGTTTAATGCATGTTAAACTACTAACGTCAAAGTTATTTTAGCATGTGAGTTCGGTTTAGTCTAATAAAACGATAAAAAATAAAGAAATAAATAAATTGCTACAAACACGAGAAAATGAGTTACTAACGATTGAAATAATATAGCAAATAAATATACGAGATCGAGAAAATAATATTAATCGAAATCTGAAAAATATTACTAAAACGTTGTTTTGTATAAAAAACGAAGTTCGAAAAATAATAAAAAAAGAACGAGAAAGGCGCACTCGGACAGTCGGCCGCGCGGCTCGCCCGAAACTCAGGCGGGTCGCGTGGCGGCCTGATTTCGATGTCGGTTTTCGGAAATTTTTTGATTAAATCGCGTACGAATATCACATAATTCGTACTCGACTTAATATTCTCGATATTCGTTATATTCGATAGTTGACTACGAAATCAATATCAAATATTTGGAATAGTTTTAGAAAAGATATAAATTTAGAAATCGTTTCGTAGAATAATAATAATAAAAAGATCGAAAAACTAAAAAAAGGTCTCGGATCACAGACTCGTGCGCGAGTCGCCTGTACCGGGCGCGACTCGCGTGCGGGTCTGTCCGTTTTTTATTTCTTTGTCGAAAATCTTATAAATCGCGAACAAATATGGATTAATTTATACTCGGTTTATATTTGCGACATTCGTCGTATTCGATATTCGATTATAAAATCGATATCGAATAGTCGGAATAATTTTAGAAAAGGTTTTGAGAAAAAGTTTGTTTTGAACGAAAAGTAAAAAGAAAAGAATTTCGAACGAAGAGTTGTAAAAAGGGTTTTGAATAAAAAAATGTAACGATATCGTCGAAAACTTAATATAATTCTTTTTGATACGATATTCGATTATATAAAATCGATATCATATTTTAAGAATATTCGATATATAAAAGTAGTTTTTAGTAGTATCGATATTAGAAAATAAAAAAGACCGACGAGAGACCCATAATAATAAAAAACGAGGAGAAGGGAAGAGAAGAAGGAGAGACGGGTTTGATTTACACCCTCAACCTACATGCTTTGTTTTCTTGGGATAAGGCTCGTCGGGAAGTGGCTTAGACTTGAGAGCGTCGAGATGATGAGGATGAGTTAGGGTGTATCGGTTTGGGTGGTTTGGGACGCCGGGTTTGACGTGTGGTCGGGGCTTCGAGGCTTCGGGAAAAGTGTCGGGATTTGCTAACTATCGAGTTTGTATATAAACCGTGTGTGGAGGGTGTATAAAAACCATGTGTATTGGCTGGGAAAAAACGTGTTTGGGGTTGTCTTTCGATGTGTTTTTTATTGGATGTTGTGATGTTCATTGTGTTGGACGGGAAGTTCTATTTATAGGGAGTTTCCGACCTTGGTTTAGGAGAGTTTGAATACCGCTTAGGATAGGAAACGTAGGAGTTTAAGGAGCATGAGAATTCCGCTTTCTTGGCCAAGAAGAAAGGGTGTCTCGGCTGATTGAGGAGTGTTTGGCCGAGTATTTGGTACTCGGTTAATGTCTGACTCGGTTTCCGGATAGAATTCCTACTTGAGGTCGAATTCTACCTTTAACGGAATTGTTTAATGCTTTAATGAATCTGAAAATTTGTAGGAATTTGGGTAGGAATCAACCGTGTGAGTGTCACGGCTGACTCACATGTCTCGGGAAAATCTTTGACCGGGTTTTGACTCGGTCGCTAAAAGACGGTTTTACCCCTGATGACGGTTTCGACCCAAATTAGTGTTATTTGACTCGAAACGACCCACTGGGCCTGGATTTGAGGTTGTTTTTATGAAATTTTGTACTCCTTAAAAAGTCTAAACCAATGTCCATGATTACAAGCCCATATCCGAGTCCATCAAAGCACGTTTACGTCCAATCATCATCGGGTGTTTGGCGGGAACTACTATAGACACCTGACGGTCAAAATGTGGGTGTCTACAGTAATATATACATATGTTGACCCTTGAGACAAATAGTTGTACAAGTTACTAATGAATTTTTTTTCCAGGAATCGTAAGGTCTCCCTTCCAAGATGTTACCAATATTACTAACAATCACGAGAGGACAAAGCCATTACCAGGAGCTCATGGAAATTTTGAAAGTATTCCCAGCAGGGTAACATCTGAGCAGGAAAACATCACACCAAGTTATTCAGAAAAAAAAAAGGTTTAAATGTATATTTAATTAAAGAATGATGCCCACAATAGTGGAATGAATTAATCACGATGTGTGTAAAGTGAATTCGTATTCAATTAATCGTCAGAGAAAGCAACTGTACTAGCCACTGTTGACCAGATGGAAGTATGTACACAAGTAATTGCAGTAGATAATACTGCCAAAATAACAAATAAGCAAGAATATTCTGAGCCAGGTCACATTAGTTTACAAGTATCATTACCTTCTTAAATCAAATTAGTAATATATATTTTTATATGTTTTAATAGACAAGTGAATTTGTGGACTGTAGATTCTAACATTCAGCCACATACTTCCTCAATTCAATGCATTGCCCAATGCAGCAGACAACTCAGTGATGGTTCTCCTCTACATAATTTTTTCATTACGTTCATTAAGTTACGAAGTTTTGTTACATTCTTTCTAACTCTACATGTACTGTTATTGTTATTAGCCTCTCAATTGGAGCGATATCTAATAGATTATCTCTCCGCACAACAAGCCCGAAAGGATCGTAGATAGGGCTGTTCAAAAATCGGTCCAGACCGGCCAATCGGACCGAACCGGACCGACCGGTCCAGACCGAACCGGACCTGCCCTTAACCGGTCCGGTCCCCGGTTCCTCTCCCACACGTGATCCGGTTTCCGGTCCGGTCCGGGCTAAAACCCGGAAAAAACCGGTCCAGACCGGAATTTAGGGTTTAGCGAATTTTGCGTGACTGCTGTGTAACCTGCGTTATACTGTCAACTGATATTCCACTTCTCCAAATTTTGAAAATTCCCAATAATTTCAAATACTAACTAATTACTTACCATAACTCAATTAGTCAATCATCATAAATCCTAATTCCTATTTTCTAAATAATTTATATTTTCTAAATAATTCAAATTTCAAAAACATTATACTAATTACTAATTACTAATATACTTATATATAAATATATAATATACATATACTTATATTACTAGTCCACTATTTTACGTAAATCATAATTCATAAATCATAATACATTAACATCCCTAAGACCCTAATTCCCTATTATTAGTTCATAATTAAAATCATAATTCATTAACATTATTATACCGAAGACCTCAAAGATTCGAAGATTTTATTAGTCTCGTCAATCGTCATTATTAAATTTTAAGAATACCTTATTAGTTTCGTATTTTATTTTTACCTTGGACTTTGCTATTTAGTTCTCAATTCTTTATGATTACGTTATCTACGTATTCATTTATAAACATTGTACGTTGGAACGTTGCATCTTAACCAAATTCTTACAAGTTACAATTAGTCGTATGTAACCACGCGCCATCCGGGTCGACCGGTCCGGTCCCGGTCTGGTCTAACACCTGACCGGTCCGGGTTTCGGTTCTGGCTCGAGCATCTGGCCGGTCTTCGGTCCAACCGGGTCCGGTCCGGTTCCAGACCGGTGAACACCCCTAATCGTAGAATAATTGTTTCACAAAAGAGACAAGGACATAATTATCACCAAACAGCCATGTACACGAGAACTGATTCATATCGACATTGGCGTACAAAACTCGCACGTCGTAGACGGATGATTAGTTTAAGGGAATTACAAACACAGAATTTGTTGGAAAATTCAACATCTACGACACCTGACAGCCAGATTACTACTATGACTGTTGTGACTGCTGGTATGTTATGTCCGCCGATTACTTTTTGATGTTTTTTCCAGTTTCAGAATTGTGTGTGTATATGACACTTCTGTTTCTTATCATACGAATCTCTGTTTTAAACAGACACACTGAATCGCGTTGTTGACGATATTCGATTAGCTCAATGTAATGACGAATCCACGGGCCGAAAATTAAGCAGTAACACCAACTTCAACTCATCACAGCACGGTGCATTAATAATTGAAAGTCTCGCCCGGGATATATTTGGTACAGTATCTGATGACTTGCCTACCGAGAATATTGAAGCAACATCTACAGGTTTGTCGTTCATCTTCTACACAATATACATGTGCGTGCTCTACTACATTTAAGTTTATAAGAAAAATACAAATTCAGAATTGTTAAGCTTAATAAAAGAGGTCGTTCTCATCTAGGATGGGAAGATTATGATGATATTGGCGATCCTGAATACATGTGCCAAAAGTGTCGTGCTCAAATGTGGTACAACGAAAGAGACAGGATGGATAGAAGACCGTTGGTGCCTTCTTTTAATATGTGTTGTAAGGACGGTATAGTTGAGTTACCTTATTTAACTGAACCACCACAACCTTTGAAAGACCTTCTTTCGGGTGTTCACCCTAAAAGTCGGCATTTCAAGGACAACATTAGAGCATATAATTCTATGCATGGTTTTACGTCTAACGGTTGGAAGATTGATCACTTAGTAAATCAAGGTAGGGGACCGTATACATTCAGGGTTGGTGGACAGAATGTTCATCGGATAGGGAGTCTACTTCCAATTGACGGACAACCACCTAGATTCTGCCAACTTTACATATATGACACAGAGGATGAGATTAACAACCGAAAGGCAGCTTTGAGGTAAGCTTTAATAATTTTGTGTGCTATGAGGAACAGATTGTTAGTCACGGATTTTTAGCAAAAACTGAAACTGGTGGATTCTCTTCACTAATAATGAACTGTTACCATTTCTTATTCTTATACAGGGGTGACTCACAGTCTTCTCGGAACTTTGATGATGGCCTAATGAAGGAACTTCAAGTTATGATTGATGAGTATAATCCGTTGGCAAAGTCATTTCGAATGGCACGGGACAGTATCAGGGAATCTGCTGACAGATATGATGTTCGATTGCGTCTAATCAGTGGCAGACATACTGATGGGAGGACATACAATCTGCCAAATGTATCTGAAGTTGCTGCACTCATAGTTGGCGACATTGAAGACACAGTTGACAACCGAGACATTGTCGTTGAGGAAAAGAGTGGTGCATTGCAACGTATCTCAGAACTACACCCATCTTATTTGGCGCTGCAGTATCCTCTTTTCTTCCCCCGTGGAGAGGATGGTTTTCGTCTTGGCATTAACCACTGCCAAGACTCCATAGCATCAAGCAGCAATCCAGAAACTGCCCGCAACAAACTTACTTTAAGAGAATGGTTTGCATTTCGTTTACAAGATCGGGATCCGGAGGTTGAACCAGATACCTTACAAAGGGGTTATCGGCTATATCAGCAGATTATTGTCGATGGTTACACAATGATAGAAGCGCAGAGACTATCTTTCCTAAGGTTTAACCAACCTAAGCTTCGATCTGAGAATTACAAAATATTGAAAGCAACTGTCAACAATGGAGAGACTGATTCTTCGTCTGTGGGTGTTCGCTACATTATTCCTTCCAGTTTTGTGGGAGGAAAAGGTTACATGAGGGAGACCTACCAAGATACCATGACTATATGCAGGTGGTGCGGATATCCTGATCTATTTATCACATTTACTTGCAATTCTAAATGGCCAGAAATTGTTAGATTTGTACAGAAAAGGGGGCTTCAACCAGAAGACAGGCCAAATATAGTGTCACGTGTATTTAAGCAGAAGTTGGAGTTACTAATGAAAGATTTTAAGGATAATCATGTTTTCGGGAGGACAAGAGCAGGTGATTTTATTTATTAAAAGAAACGTCCGTTTAATAACTACTCCCTCCGAGTTTCTAACATTGTCTCATTTTCCTTTTTGAGCTGAGTTCAATCTTTTACCCACTTTCCATTTTAGGCCATAAATATGTGGTTCACATTCGTCCACCCATTTATCTCTCTTCCTTCTTCTTTTTTTAACCACTCATTTTTCCTTCCTTATTTTCCACCCAAAAAAGAAACGGGGCAATCATAGGAACTCGGAGGAAGTATATTATTTGGTGTTAATTCCAAATTAGACTAATTTGTTCTTTTTTCTTTTTCTCCCATGTTCCAGTTGTATACACAATTGAGTTCCAAAAACGTGGTCTGCCTCATGCTCACATTCTTCTTTTCTTGCAAAGAGACGACAAGTTTCCTGAAGCAAGCGACGTTGACAGCCTAATATCTGCTGAAATCCCTGACCCAATTGAAAACCCAACACTCCATGCGGCTGTGAAGGACTTAATGATCCACGGTCCATGTGGCCTTGCTAACCCGCGTGCACCTTGCATGGTTGATGGGGTATGCACCAAACGTTTTCCAAAACCATTCAGCGAACGGACTACAGTTGACAGTGATGGTTATCCTATGTACAAAAGAGCTGATAATGGAGTAACTATTGAGAAATGAGGAGTTAGAGTGCATAATGGTTATGTCGTGCCCTACAATGCAGAAGTATTGACTAAATACCGTGCTCATATCAATGTGGAGTGGTGTAACCAGGTAAGGTCTATAAAGTACCTCTTCAAGTACATTAATAAGGGTTATGACCGTGTAACTGTTGGAGCTGCAACAAGAAGAAATCCAGATGAGATTGATCACATCCAGGAATACTACGACTGTCGTTATGTTTCCCCGTGTGAAGCATCTTGGAGGATTTTTTCATTTGACATTCATTACAGAACACCTCCGGTTCTGCGATTGGATTATCATCTTCCGAACGAACAAAACGTTGTTTACAATGATGACGATGCACTTGAAGAAATTATTGCAAGGTCAAACGGTGCTTGAACAAAATTTGTAGGTTGGTTGGACTATAATGCCAAACACTTGGAGTCTAGAGGTCTAACATATGCAGAATTTCCAATGAAGTATGTTTGGCACAAGGAGGACAAGTGCTGGGCTCCTCGCAAGCAAGGATTTAGTCTTGGAAGAATGTACCACATTGTAGACACCTACATTTTGACCGCCAGGTGTCTATAATAGTTCCCGCCAAACACCCGATGATGATAGGACGTAAACGTGCTTTGATAGACTCGGATATGGGCTTGTAATATGGACATTTGGTTTAGACATTTTAAGGAGTACAGATCTCACAAAACCAACCTCAAATCCAGGCCCAGTGGGTCGTTTCGAGTCAAATGACACTAATTTGGGTCGAAACCGTCGCCAGGGGTAAAACCGTCTTTTAGCGACCGAGTCAAACCCGGTCAAAGATATTTTTTCCCGAGTCACACGAGCTGGCCGTGACACTACATGGTTGATTCGGACTCAAACACCAAAAAATCAGCCTTCACAAATATTAAACAAATCTGTTTAAGGATAGAATTCGATCTCAAGTAGGAATTCTATCCGAAAACCGAATCAGACATCGACCGAGCATCAAAATACTCGGCCGAGATACCCCAGGACAGCCGAAATACCTCCCCACCAGCCGAGATTTTTGGCTTCTTCACTAAGAAACGAGAAGTTTATTCCCTTATGAACTCTCGTATTTCCTATCCAAACCGGTGTTTCTTGTCACACAAGCAAGACCACCTCGGTTCCTATAAATAGGACCCTCCCTTCAACATCCAAAGGACCGAAAAAAGACCATCAGCAACACATCAAAAATACCGAGAAAGTCAGCCAAAAGCGACATCCAAAATCCCAACGTAATCCTGAAATAATTCCAAAGATCCGACGAAACCAATCCCGTCCAAACCGGCCGAACCCACGCCGCACACACACACCAAAAATACTCCAAAAACCGACACCTTAACTCACCCGCATCATCTCGATGCTCCCGTGTCTAAGCCACCGTCCGACGAGCCTTATACCGAGAACACAAAGCATGTAGGTTGAGGGTGTAAATCAAACCCGATTCTTCTTCCTTTCTCTCTCTTTCTCACGCTTTTTTTCTTTTTTTTTATTATTTTCGTCGGTCGTTTCATATTTTAATATGGGTCGTTCATCGCATAGATTTTTCTAATATCGATATTATTAAAACTATTTTCATATATCGAATATTCTTAAAATATGATACCGATTTTATATAATCGAATATCGTATTGAAAGGAATTATATTAAGATTTCGACGATTTTATTTTATTTTTCTTCGTTCAAAATCCTTTTTACAACTTTTCGTTCCAAAAATTCTTTTTTCTTATTTTTCGTTCAAAACAAACTTTTTCAAAACCGTTTCTAAAGTCATTCCGAATATTCGATGTCGATTTCATAATCGAATATCGAATTCGACGAATATCGAAAATATAAACCGAGTATAAATTAATTCATATTTGTACGCGATTTATAAAATTAACAATTTTCGAACAAAAAAAAATAAAAAAATCAGACCCGTACGCGAGTCGCGCCCGGTCTAGGCGACTCGCGCACGAGTCTGATCCGGTTCTATTTTTTTAGATTTTCGTTCGTTTATTCTTTATTATTTTACGAAACGATTTCTAAATTTACATTTTTTCCAAAACTATTCTAAATATTCAATAATCAACTATCGAATATAACGAATATCGAGAATATTAAGTCGAGTACGAGTTATGCGATATTCGTACGCGATTTAATCAAAATTTTCCGAAAACCGTTTTCGAAATCAGGCCGCCACGCGACCCGCATGAGTCTCGGGCGAGTCGCGCGGCTCTCGGTCCAAACGTGTCTTTTTCGTCTTTCTTTCAATTCTTTCTCGAACATCGTTTTTTATACAAAACAATGTTTTAAACTATATTTTTCAGATTTCGATTGATTCTTATTTCCTCGATTTCATATATTTATTTCCTATATTATTATTCAATCGTTACTAACTCGTTTTCTCGTGTTTGTAGCAAATTACCCTCATATTTTCTTTTTATCGTTTTATTAGACTAAAACGAACTCACATGCTAAAATAACTTTGACGTTATTAGTTTAACATGCATTAAACGACTTAGCAACCCATTTATTTATTTTCCTCACATGTCTTAGGAAAATAATCTCTGCATATCATTTCATCGTCGAACTAACGCGTGTACACCAAAATCGAACGATATCTTAGTAAAGGCCGCTAAGTGCGGGCGGGGTTGGGTGTTCTCAATGAACTTCCCAACACGTACCCTCACCCCTTACTCAGAACCGTGGTTTCTGGATGTCCGAAACCATTGGCAACGAGAGTCATTCAATATACGATTAACCGCTCAAGTCGGCATCGGTATCGTAATGCTAAGGGACGAACCCGATAAACTCTGACATCGGAAATGGGCCATGTTTTAAATATGGCCCACTACGACATAGAGTGGGTTCGAATGGTTCCGAATAACCATAAAATTCGGTGGCGACTCCTACTTCGATTTAAAATTCTATTCGATCCATCTCATATGGAAATTCTATCGCCTCCCCAAAACCCGCGCTTCGCCGCGTCGGGGTGGACCTATGTCATGTCCACAATTTGGCGACTCCGCTGGGGATTAACTGATGTGTCACTTACCATCGGCATCCTCAGGGTGAGACTCGAAAAGAAATCGTTCGATTAGTAATGTACACGTTTTAGTTCAATGATTCATGCATAACCCCGTTCTATCCCGGGCCGGTTACTTGTGACCGACGTCCCACTATACCACGGTGCATTCCCACTTGGGTGCACTAAAGACTTCGATGGCGGAACTCGTTTAGGTTTCGCGGCATGTCCTAAGACCAACTCGGCTTAGGGAGTCCGTCCTCAGTACGAGAAAGCCATCGTTGTTGGTATAGACCCTTTTAGACCGACCGAGACTTAGACTAAGAGCATACATGGCGTCGTTATACTGATTCTATGACTACATGCTACTTGATCTTCTTTGGTCTTTTTCAAAAAACCGTCATTTTTCAAAAAAAAAAAACTTACATCTTTCCAAAACCTATCCATCTTTTCAAAACCCGGAAAGCTGCCGAATTTAGCACTTATGATTTTGACTCAAAATAGCCTATTTTTAGCCGGTATGCTGTCCAAACCTTTTCAAAAAAAAAAGCCCGAAATCTCGGCCCGATACCCTTTTCTAGGTTTTCAAAAAAATCGGGTCCTTCCAATCCGACTCTGCTCGGTTTTCAAATCCAAATTCCTTTTTCAAAACCCTCTTCTTCTTAGGACTTCCCGTATTTAGCAGTGTCGGGTCTTGTCATAAGTTAGAATCTATAGCGTCGAAACTCCGTCGATCTTATATCACGGGTTTCTACCCCATCCTAGTCCGCCTTACTTGTCAAGGCACGGCCCACCTTCGTAGGACAGACTCCTACAAAGGGAAACCCGTTTACACACTCGAGTCCAAAGTCTGGGGAATTCTCACGTAGACCTTCCTTCGAACGGGACTAGGCCCACTTTGCCGAATCCTAAGGAAGGTCCACCATCCACGAGTCACCCGTCTAGGAGTCGGTCTTCAGTCCCACTCGGGGGCTACCATTTAGCAAAGCAATCAATCACGATTGCTCTAAGGATCAGGTCTTACACGTGTTGTCTCACGTATCCCACTTTCGAGTCACTTAGATGTCACACCATCTGAGTCCTATCTGAGTCCTTAGTCTCACTTGGGGGCTATTCTCCGATGGAGCGATTAATCACAGTTACTCCGAGAATCGTACCCTACACATTTGTCTTAGGAGAGTCTAACCCGAGTCAAACTGAAGTCGTCTCTCCTCCCACGCTATTTCCTATGCCTTGGTGTATTCGAGTTCCGAAGCAACTTTCCTGATTACGCGGTATTCTTACAGACAAGCCGCCCTACACTCGAGCCATGACACAAAAAGCCATAGATGAATTGACCACCTCGTTGGCCCAAATCCAAGACCAATTGAGGAAAATGCGGGAAGACCAGATCGCCATCCTCACCCGGGTAAGTGCCATAGAGCAGGGAACCCCTAGCGGCAGTGTCGATACTACTGGGCCTTTAGCTCAATTGGCTAGCGCAGTCCACAAACTGCAAGAACAGGTCCATCTGACAACCCAAAGCTCCATCCATACGGAGAATGCTCGGACCTACACCCCACTGACCGGTGAACTACCCGCCAATCTCAACCTGACGGGTCTACCAATGTTCGAGGGTACTGAAGACCCAGTCCACCATATCCGGGCCTTCAAGGAGTTTATGGCCCTTAAAGGGGTTAAGTCCAGCATGTTCAAGCATCTCTTTGCTTCTTCCCTTGAGAAGCATCCAAAAGCCTGGTATTACAGGCTCGATTCCAAGAAGTACAAGACTTGGGACGACGTCGCAACAGAGTTCGCTCAGAATTATGCAGATAATACCGAGATCCAGACCACAATGCGCACCCTGGAGGTCATGGCCCAAGAGCCCAAGGAAGGTTTCACCAAGTACCTTCAAAGGTGGAGGGCCGAAAGTGTTAAGTTGGTAGACAAGCCCAACGAGAAGACACTAGTGGAGGCATTCATCAACAACCTCCTACCTCCCTACCGCGTCCATCTTAGGTATGCCGACATTTCAAACTTAGCGGTGCTTACCGAAATGGGCATTAGGATTGAAGACGATCTTCGACATAATGAAGATCTGGGTAAAGCTTCTACCGAAGGCCATACTGGACATCCACTTGAGTCCTTAGAAGCCGAAGACTGCTGACAACCTCATCCAAGAGTCTAGATTTGGTTCAAGTCCGAGTCTGAGTCCGAGTCTAGGATATACTATTTTCTTTCAATTTCAAAGTCAGAGTCAGAGTCAAAGTCAGCAGTATTCTGTCCTCTTTTCACATTTCAATAAAACCAGCTTTTCTTTTTTTCTCATACATACTTTCCCTATGTGTTTCCGAGAACATGATGAACACCATCATACACTGTTACGCACGTGACTATTATAGGCACATCTATAAAGACTGTAGGAAACCGAGCCCGTGTCTTCCTTTTACCTATTCCATGTCTGGGATAGAAAGCCACATAACTACCCGTAGCAGGAGCATATCGAATCCTATGACAAATCTGGGTAGTTTTCTAGTTTGGGTTCAAGACGGGAGGCAAGCCCACTTCCCACAATAAACACCCATCCAATAAGACTAGTCAGTCCCTACCTTAGGTGTTAGTCTGACCGACAAAAAAAAAGCTGGACAAAAAGTCCAAAAGAAAAAAAAGCAAAAGGCCAAAACAAAAAAAGCTGGCCATGATCAAAAAAGAATTATCAACATCTCTCGACCAGACACGGTCAACTCAAATGAAGAATCCCATGACCGGGGCTAAGAGGTCAACCCAAAGAATTCAAAAACCCATGACCGTAGTGAAAACGATCAATTCAAAATTATCAATACTCATACCATCCAATAAGGGAGAGACAATCAAGCTGGTCAGCTAACACCACATTTAGCCTTCCCACATTACAACCCTCAAGACCTTCCCGAGACCCAGGCTAGAGACAGCCCGGAATTTTGAGGATTCAAGCTCCATAGGATACACCCTAACCTTTAGGGCCAAACATGGAAATCAGATCCCGCATTATCAAACCTGCCCAATCGAAGCTCGAGCCATTCTACTCGACTTCCCCTTTACATAATAGAATTCACAATCACCATATGCAAATCCGAGAGCAAAACTCGTTAAAATACCCGAGAGCAAAACTCGTTAAAATCCCCGAGAGTAAAACCCATCAAATCCCCGAGAGCAGAACTCATCAAATCCCCGAGAGCAAACTCGTTAAAATCCCCGAGAGCAAAACTCATCAAATCCCCGAGAACAAAACTCGTTAAAATCCCCAAGAGCAGAACTCGTTAAAATCTCATCCCAATTCTCCTCATTTAAACCAGTTACCAGCCCCAAACACGGGAACTCAACTTGCAGTCGGCATAGAACATGCCCAAATAAGTTCACACCACCTCTGGGGGCTACCCCGGAGAACGCTCACAGTCACAGGATCAACATCCTAACTATTCTAGCCCTTTGATCAAGACATTACTGGGAATGCACCTAGCCTACACCATCGCTGTGGCTAGTTACACACAAAGCCCTAGTAAACTAGGCACCATTATATATCTTTCAATCCACTGAACTACGGCTTGGTTTGATTTCACTACACGTGAATACGTAGGCAGCCTTTCAACAAGGGCACAACCACCCACATTGACACAAATTCAAAAAGCATCATCATTCCGGTCACGACACTGTCATGTTCTCAGCAGCTAGCTTTGTCATCCTGGGGGCTTCTCCTAGGCAGAAGTTCTTCATCCACTCACATAATCCAAATGCTTTCAAAATCTAGCCACCTTTCTATAGTGTGTCCTAGTACTTGGCTCAGCCGAAGACAAGAATCTGTCAGGACTCGAGGCCCTACCCACTTTGGAAATGTACCCAAAAATCAAAAATTCAAAAGAGCACTAGACTACAGCATTGTTACTGCTAAAACAGTCTCACTACAGACTACTGCAATTCCTCTATAGCAGATCGTTCTCATTTCGATGTTCGACTGTGTTGCCACTCGCCTAGGCTACGGAATAGCGCAACTTAAGAGTCTTGTCATCTTAGATGGCCTACCCCCTACCGAGTCACGGTCTAACCCTTAGAGAGTCAAAGTCGTGTCTGTCAACTCGTCCCATCGCGTCCAGAGTCGAGTCTGTCGGTATATCTCTCTCTTCAAATTCTCATTTTAAAATTTGCAAAACTCAGCCATTTGAGAATATCCCTCTTCCTAGTCATCGCAGGAATAGGATTTTACCAATTTCCCTCCTTCGCCTAGGCATGCAAGGAAATTCCAAATATCTGTGTCAGAATCCGATTAGGAATCAAAGTCATCCCAAGCATTCTTATTTCCAAAACTTCCAAAAATTTCAGCTTTCCTCTTTTCAAATTTTTTTTCAAAAAAATCATCTTCCCCAGCATGAGTCGGTGTTTTGCCTAAATGTTACATGCAATATGTTATGTGTCGGCATACAGGTACACCTAAGACTCCCAAAAAATTCTAAGTTCCCCAGTGGAAAAGCTCATGCAAGCTCCCGCGCAATTCTAAGACAGGATATATCTGCAAACGGATATACCCGTGGCTTCCTAGGCAAGCTCCCGCGACATTATCAGCATCAACCCAGGTATGATTTCTATTCTGTGGCTGGTGAACCCTTCACGCAGGTCTAATGGACCCTAAACGACCCGATCGGAAGTCTGCCAGGTTTTAATCCTTGATTGACCTGGTAGCTACTCTGACTTTTGCCTTGTCCAAGCCTCAGTCAGAGTGGGGGCTCTGTAGACACCTACATTTTGACCGCCAGGTGTCTATAATAGTTCCCACCAAACACCCGATGATGATAGGACGTAAACGTGTTTTGATAGACTCGGATATGGGCTTGTAATATGGACATTTGGTTTAGACATTTTAAGGAGTACAGATCTCACAAAACCAACCTCAAATCCAGGCCCAGTGGGTCATTTCGAGTCAAATGACACTAATTTGGGTCAAAACCGTCGCCAGGGGTAAAACCGTCTTTTAGCGACCGAGTCAAACCCGGTCAAAGATATTTTTTCCCGAGTCACACGAGCTGGCCGTGACACTACATGGTTGATTCGGACTCAAACACCAAAAAATCAGCCTTCACAAATATTAAACAAATCTGTTTAAGGATAGAATTCGATCTCAAGTAGGAATTCTATCCGAAAACCGAATCAGACATCGACCGAGCATCAAAATACTCGGCCGAGATACCCCAGGACAGCCGAAATACCTCCCCACCAGCCGAGATTTTTGGCTTCTTCACTAAGAAACGAGAAGTTTATTCCCTTACAAACTCTCGTATTTCCTATCCAAACCGGTGTTTCTTGTCACACAAGCAAGACCACCTCGGTTCCTATAAATAGGACCCTCCCTTCAACATCCAAAGGACCGAAAAAAGACCATCAGCAACACATCAAAAATACCGAGAAAGTCAGCCAAAAGCGACATCCAAAATCCCGACGTAATCCTGAAATAATTCCAAAGATCCGACGAAACCAATCCCGTCCAAACCGGCCGAACCCACGCCGCACACACACACCAAAAATACTCCAAAAACCGACACCTTAACTCACCCGCATCATCTCGACGCTCCCGTGTCTAAGCCACCGTCCGACGAGCCTTATACCGAGAACACAAAGCATGTAGGTTGAGGGTGTAAATCAAACCCGATTCTTCTTCCTTTCTCTCTCTTTCTCACGTTTTTTTTCTTTTTTTTTATTATTTTCGTCGGTCGTTTCATATTTTAATATGGGTCGTTCATCGCATATATTTTTCTAATATCGATATTATTAAAACTATTTTCATATATCGAATATTCTTAAAATATGATATCGATTTTATATAATCGAATATCGTATTGAAAGGAATTATATTAAGATTTCGACGATTTTATTTTATTTTTCTTCGTTCAAAATCCTTTTTACAACTTTTCGTTCCAAAAATTCTTTTTTCTTATTTTTCGTTCAAAACAAACTTTTTCAAAACCGTTTCTAAAGTCATTCTGAATATTCGATGTCGATTTCATAATCGAATATCGAATACGACGAATATCGAAAATATAAACCGAGTATAAATTAATTCATATTTGTACGCGATTTATAAAATTAACAATTTTCGAACAAAAAAAAATAAAAAAAATCAGACCCGTACGCGAGTCGCGCCCGGTCTAGGCGACTCGCGCACGAGTCTGATCCGGTTCTATTTTTTTTAGATTTTCGTTCGTTTATTCTTTATTATTTTATGAAACGATTTCTAAATTTACATTTTTTCCAAAACTATTCTAAATATTCGATAATCAACTATCGAATATAACGAATATCGAGAATATTAAGTCGAGTACGAGTTATGCGATATTCGTACGCGATTTAATCAAAATTTTCCAAAAACCGTTTTCGAAATCAGGCCGCCACGCGACCCGCATGAGTCTCGGGCGAGTCACGCGGCTCTCGGTCCAAACGTGTCTTTTTCGTCTTTCTTTCAATTCTTTATCGAACATCGTTTTTTATACAAAACAATGTTTTAAACTATATTTTTCAGATTTCGATTGATTCTTATTTCCTCGATTTCATATATTTATTTCCTATATTATTATTCAATCGTTACTAACTCGTTTTCTCGTGTTTGTAGCAAATTACCCTCATATTTTCTTTTTATTATCGTTACTAACTCGTTACTAACTCATTCTTATTTACATCCTCACTTTGTGGTTATTTATTATTCTTCATAAATTGTCGTTTAATTATTTATTGTTCATTCTTATGTCGTTTACTTAAATCCTGACTTTGTTAAGAACATGAGGCTACAGGCTGCTGGAACAAGCACGGATGTCGATGAAATTAGACAGTTTTCTGAGTGGATATTGAGTATCGGAGATGGTGAGGCAGGGGGACAGAATGATGGAATTACACCAATACAGATGCCCGATGAAGTTCTCATAGATCCTGGATTCAATCCAATAGCATCTATTGTCCACAGTACTTACCCAAATCTGCTTGATCACCTAAACGACCAGCAATATCTACAAGAGAGGGCTGTTTTAGCGCCGACTCATGAAGTCGTTCAGCAAGTTAATGACTTTGTTCTTTCTCTAATTCCTAGAGATGAAGTTGTTTACCTAAGTTCGGATGAGATTAGCATTGATGAGACCAGCCCACAAATTCGGGAACTATATTCAACGGAATTTCTCAATACCATTACATGTTCAGGTTTGCCAAATCATATCCTCACTATTAAGGTTGGTGCTATTGTCATGCTCCTCAGGAATATTGACCAGGCTAACGGTCTATGCAATGGTACGCGAATGGTTATATCAAAGCTTGGTGAGCGAGTAATAGAGGCTACTGTTTTATCGGGAAGAAGAAAAGGATCCGAAGTCTATATTCCTAGAATAAAGCTTTCACCGTCTGATAAAACAAAATTTCCCATTCGATTTGAAAGAAGACAATTTCCCCTTGCTATGTGTTTCGCCATGACAATCAACAAAAGTCAAGGACAATCTCTATCCAATGTCGGCTTATTCCTCCCAAAACCTGTCTTCACTCACGGTCAATTGTACGTGGCAATTTCCAGGGTTACAAGCAAGAAAGGGCTGAAAGTTCTAATCCTTGATGATGATTCCACCGCAATTACCTCTACAACGAATGTCGTTTTCAAGGAAATAATTACAAATCTCAGGTGACTTATAACTACGGTGACATCTGTTTTTGGAGATTTCAAATTTGTAGGTGTCTGTTTAAAAAAAACATCAGTTGATTAAAACTCAGATTTCCAAGGTGATTTCATTAACGTTTTATGCATCATTATAGTCTAATATGTTTTATCTATGACTCTTATTTTTTATGATTACAGCAATGATTATTAGAAAAGATCTACACTAAGTGAATTAACTTCAGACATATTTTTGTTATGAACATTGCTTTATCAAAAAATTACAAATACCTTAGTGCCTCAACCATCATCTATACTCTTGCCAGAGCAGGGATCGTTATTATGTCTCCAACTTTAAATGTTAGGTTAGTCACGCAATAACATGCATAATTGTTGTATTATCCAGAACATATGACAGCACATAAACCAAAAACAATTGACGTATTACTATAAATGATAAAATTGAATCAAGAATATCAATTATTTTGTTTTTCGCTTATCTTGACATTGGATCGAACTGAATCATATTTTATATTAAAAGAAAGGCAGACAAAAGTATGAGTAATCACATATTATGTGATATTCTGAGGAAAGTTAGTGTCGTACCAGCGAAGCTTTTTCAAATCCACGATCAAACAGAAAGCCATCTCCAATTCCACGCTTGGTCAATCAATTTTCCCATTTCTTTTCATGACATTGCAGCTGCAATTATTTTGTTTGTGTTACTAAAATAGATCATATATAATCATGTAACTAAGTGAACAACATTCATATTAATAGGACAAATTGCAATCTCCCTAGAGAATCTTTGTTGACTCAAACACCTTTCATTACAATATTCTAGCAGAAAACTGAAAAGTCCAGATTTTTAATGGCAATCAATCCAGAGTATGGCAAAAAATCAATCCAATAACAAATATTCACACAAAATATGGCAAAAAAAAATTGACTTGGCATAACAGAAGGGGGGAAAGAAGGGCACAAGATATACTTTGACGGTAGCCCCAATTTGTTCCTAACCCAGAGTAACATATTTGTTCCAGGTATCTCAAGTATGCGGTGAGACATTACTAAAATGACCAAATTCAAAGATAATTAGATAAACATCTATGAACAGAAATGAGAAATACAAAGGTTATGTGAAATCTCATGTGCCGGTAAACCAGAGAAGAATCCCAAATTGTAAGCAAGTCATTTTTATATGCATATCTGAATCAAGGATCTAAATATGTACATACCATTATGTAAGAGTTTCTTTCTACAGTTGCCAGATCCGTCTCTGAAGCACACAATTTTTGGATAAGTGAAACATGCAAGCTTTGGATCTTCCTCTGAGACACTAAAATTTCATCTTGCAAGTATGATACGAGTAATTCCTCAATATTTGATCAAGGAAGATGATGATATAAGTTTAGTTATTATTTTGGTTAAGTGATTCTAAGTTGGGAGTAACTGTGGTGTTGAAATGTAAATTAAGACAAAACTTAGTGTGTACCGTTTTTGTATTATTTAAGTGAGTTTTTTTTTAATAAAATTATCTTCATTTCACATTCTGTGAGAATATCGTGTTTACTTAATTGACAAATAAAATCATACTTTGTAAAATAAATAAAACGGTCAAACTAAAGACGTAAAAACAAAAATATATACCCTCCGTTCATATCATCCAAAGGGGAAGTATTCCTTTTTAGGTCGGTCAAATCCGATTTACTCATTTTCTTTTTAGTCTAAATTTTGAACCAAATTTAGCATATTTACTATTATAGCGTTATGTGACTTTAATGCTTTCTTAACCCTTGCGAGAAATAGAAAGGTACAATCTGGATACGAACTAAGGGAGTAATTGCTACGAAATTACATTGTCATGTTCTATATTTTATGTCATTATCCCACGCACACTGATTCTTAAACTAAGACAAAATGGGTATTTACTTCTAAAATGCAATGATTGTTAATCGTTACATACTTAATTTCCAAAACTATATAACTTCAAATAAACCAAGTACCGTGTAATACATTAGTAAGCTATCAACTCAAAATAATGACAAAACAGACGCCACAATCCGTGAAATTTCACGGGTTAGTACACTAGTAGTATTTTCAATTATATCCTTGTGGTTTCAATTATTTGTCCATAGTACCCCTAAATGAATTGTAACTACAAGGGTACCAAGGGCAAAGAATTTAAAATATAAGGGTACCCTGGCTAAAACAATGAAAATACATGGGTATCATGGACATTCCTCAATTTTCAATTATTTTTATTAGAAGTTCATTAATTGTTCTTACTAATTTTTCCTCTGAAACAAATTAATCACTTTAACTAAACTAACTTTTAACGCCGTTATGACAGAAAATTGATCAGGGGTACCATGAGCATTAAACACAAAACACAAGGTTACCATAGGAACAAACTTAAAATAAATATCCGTTAAATTTATTGTTCAGGAAGAGTAATCTTAACTACATTACATTAAAATATCTCTACTATATATTTGATTTATTTTTTTAAATTGCCAACTATGAAGTAATACTCCCTTTGTATCTATATGTTTGTTCACTTTCATATTGGCACATGTCTTAAGAAACGTAAGATCAGATCGAGGTGGTGAGTACTATGGTAGATACACCGAGAACGGACAAGCACATGGTCCATTTGCTAAATTTCTTCAAGAGCATGGGATTGTTGCCCAATACACTATGCCTGGTTCTCCGGACCAGAATGGTGTAGCAGGAAGAAGAAATCGGACATTAATTAACATGGTGCGGAGTATGCGAAGTAATGTTAATCTTCCATCATTTTTGTGGGTTGATGCTCTCAAAACGGCAGCGTATATATTAAACAGGGTTCCTACCAAGGCTGTCTCTAAGACACCTTTTGAGTTATTCAAAGGTTGGAAACCGAGTTTGCAACATATACGCATTTGGGGATGTCCGTCTGAAGTGAGAATTTATAACCCACAAGAAAAGAAACTTGATCCTAGGACTATTAGTGGGTATTTCATTGGATATGCCGAGAAGTCTAAGGGTTATAGATTCTATTGTCCATCTCACAGCACTAGAATTGTGGAATCAAGAAATGCTAAATTTCTTGAGAATGACTTGATCAGTGGGAGTGATCAATTTCGGGATATTATTCCTGAAAAAGATCACAATGAGGTTCCACCATTTGATTCAGGTGTTCGGTTGGTCGTCATTCACACTCCTCAAGTCCAACCGAGTGTTAAACGACCAAATAAAGAAACTCCACATACTGCTGAACGAAATGTGGTAGAGACTGAGAAGGTTCCTGAGGGTGAACAAGGTCCACCTGAGGGTGAACAAGCTCCATTAAGAAGATCTACCCGAGAAAGAAAAACAACTATTTCTGGTGATTTTATGGTGTATTTACAAGAATTGGATTATTGTGTTGAAGCCGATAATGATCCTTTGTCATTTTCACAAGCTGTAAGTTCTACAGATTCAAACTTATGGATGAATGCTATGAAAGATGAGATGAATTCTATGGCATCTAATGGAGTCTGGGATCTCGTCGAGTTGCCTGATGGTGCAAAAACCATTGGATGTAAGTGGGTCTTTAAGACAAAGAAAGACTCGCTAGGCAACATCGAGAGGCATAAGGCAAGACTCGTTGCTAAAGGATTCAATCAAAGGGTAGGAATCGATTACACAGAGACTTTCTCTCCTGTATCCAAGAAAGATTCTCTCCGTGTTGTCATGGCATTAGTAGCTCATTGTGATTTCGAGTTACATCAGATGGATGTGAAAACGGCATTTCTCAATGGAGATCTAGAAGAAGAGGTTTATATGAAACAACCTGAAGGATTCTTCTCTAGTGATGGTGAGCATTTGGTTTGTAAGCTGAATAAGTCTATATACGGTTTGAAACAAGCTTCCCGACAATGGTATAAGAAGTTGGTAGCATTATGTATGCTCAGGTCTGTACCAGACCCGACATTGCATATGTTGTTGGAGTATTAGGCAGATATCAGAGTAACCCAGGAATCGATCACTGGACAGCTGCAAAGAAAGTGTTGAGATACCTTCAGGGTACTAAGGCTTATATGCTTATGTATAGACGAACTGAGAGTCTTGAAGTGGTAGGGTATTCCGATTCAGACCACGGTGGCTGCATTGATTCACGAAAATCCACCTCAGGATATGTGTTTATGCAAGCCGACGGGGCTATTTCTTGGAGGAGTACCAAACAGACAGTGGTAGCCACTTCTTCTACGGAGGCCGAGTTCATTTCTTGTTTTGAGGCTACCTCACATGGTGTATGGCTGAAAGGCTTCATATCCGGTCTTAGAGTTGTTGACTCTATTAGTCGGCCAATACAAATGTATTGCGATAATACAGGTGCTGTCTCTATGGCTAAGAATAATAAAAGTGGAGGTGCAAGTAAGCACATCGACATTAAGTATCGGGCCCTTAGAGAACGTGTTCAAGAGAAGAAAGTGACTGTTGACCACATTAGCACTGATCTTATGATTGCCGATCCCTTGACTAAAGGCATGCAAATTAAGAATTTCAAGGGTCATGTAGCAAGTATGGGACTTGGTCCCGAAATGTGATACATTTATTGTGTTGTTTTGAACCTTTCATTCAGTTGGATATTATCTCACATTAATTTATACACGTACGTATTTTGTTACCATTATTTATTGAGAAATATCATATTGTTTTTACCTAGAGTAAACATATGGTTTATTCATTAAGTTGAGAGTGGTGAAAGACCGAGTATATTGTGATACATGGAAGGTTAATTCTCGTTTTAAATAAGAGGATTAGTCGCTATGATTCGTATATGCGGTTTCTCGTTTAAATGGACCAAGTGGGAGAATGTTAGAATTTATGATAGACTTAATAACTGATTAAGTTGTTTGGTCAGTTTAGAGTTACTGAATTGTGGTCCATTTGGTGATCAACATAAACTCTATTGAATATCTATCTCTTATCTCCTACAATCCTATATTCCATTAACCACTATACAGAATGTTTATCTTGTTGTAACTTTATCTTTGATGGAAAGATTAGTATAAATACAACGCTATTCAGGATCACTAGATTCATCTTCTCTATTCATCTATACACCATCTAAATCTGAGAGGAAAGAATTTAGAACCGACAATATATAGCCAACACGGTAGACGGTATTCGGGGACGGTATTCGGGTTGTAGATAAAGCTGTTCAGGAATCCGATAAGCAATGGCTGGAGGTTATTTCTAGATCTTATAATTCAGCTTCCGCTATTGAATTTATCGTTAGGTTCATTTATTAATTAAGAACATGATAAATTCATATAAAGAACTTTCATTTGGTATCAGAGCTTCAGTTTATACCTCTGCCTTGCTTTTCTGGGTCATATTTTTCCGTCGGTTCTATTAAGTTAATAACTGGTTTTGTTTTCCGCCACACATGAGTATTATATATACGGTCATTATAGTGTAATATTATGCCGTATGTTTATAGTGTGAAGAACTGTTATTGCAACTTGGCTTTATCTTCTGATCTACACGTGGTGTACATATTGCTGCCATTCAATATGAATCAAATTGAGAGTAGTTGTTTTATTATAATAATAAACTTTTGTTAGATGATGAATTTGATACTCAAAGGCATGCATGCAGACTATTGTTATTATAGTTTTTATTTATTTTATACGTCTGTATGAGAGTGTATGCATGTATTGTGGATTATACGCACCATGTTATGCATTGATATCCGTTGTTCTTCGGTTGTTAAAGTGATTTTTAATGCGCTTATCACATTGGATTTCTAATAACTCAAAACTCCTCTTAGCACCAGTTTTATGAGTATTAGTTTGCTTTCCCTTAATGCAACTAATACAATTCTCGAAATCGGTGAAATCTAAGGTACTAAGTACCCCTTCTTTCACCAATCTCTTAACCCTCTGAATGGAGATGTGTCCCAATCTCCGGTGCCACAACATAGAAGAATTCTCATCCATAATACATCTTTTTAAACCAGTATTGACATGCATAGTACTTTCAGTGGTGTCATTTTGCAAACTGAGACGATATAAATTTTCAGACAAAATACCGCAACCAATTATTTCAGAATTTTTAAAAATATTAAAACCGGAGTCCGAAAATTTAAAAGAAAATCCAAAGCGTACAAGTCTGGAAATTGAAATCAAATTCCTAGCAAATTTAGGAACATAAAATGTCTCTTGCAAAACCAAATTAAAACCACTACTAAGAATTAAAGTGCATGTCCCGATGGCTTCCACATGTGATCCCATCCGATTTCCTGAATAGATAGAGGCTTCACTGCCCACCGGTTTCCTTAGGTTACCCTGCAAGGTATTCGAAACATGGATTGTAGTGCCAGAGTCAATCCACCATGTATTATGATTCAAAACCATATTAGATTCATAACATACATGTGCTAGAAAATTACCTTTTCTTTTCAGCCAGGCTTTGAATTTAGGGCAATCTTTCTTCATGTGTCCCTTCTTTTTACAGAAGAAACACGAAGACTCCTTCTTTATGACTGACTGAGCTGGAACCTTCCCCTTTCCATTGTCTTTACTGTGATCATCACCCTTCTTTTTAGAAGTGGTAAAGTTCACCTTTTCACCTTCTTCAAGTAGCAATCTACCCTCCTCCTGAACACACATGGTCATAAGCTCATTAATAGACCATTTATCCTTATGTGTGTTGTAGGATATCTTAAAAGGGGCATATTGTGAAGGTAGAGTGCATAAAATGAAGTGCACCAGAAAGGAGTCGGACATAGTAACCTCCAAGCCTTTAAGTTGAGCCGCAATGTCCCTCATGCGCATGATATATTCACGCACGCCTTTAGTTTGAGTGAGCTTTAGGGATGAAAATTGCATAATTAAGGTACTGGCAAGAGATTTGTCTGAAGTCACATACTGCTCATCGATGGCCTTAATTAGGTCTTTAACCTTATCATACTTATCAACTGAACCACGAATACTAGCACATAACCTGGTCTTTATGAACATAATGGAGAGACGGTTAGATCTCTCCCACTTTTCATAAAGATCTACCTCATTAGGTTCACTAGCGTTCGTTATACTAGGTGGTTCGTCTTTCCTTATAGCATAATCAATATCCATCCATCCTAACTGCAGTAGTACTCTCTCTTTCCAGACCTTATAATTTTCACCATTCAATTCAGAAATGTCAAATTTGACATCAGAAGAACTATCAGACAAAATAACTGCAAATAAATAAATAACATGCTTATTAATAATTTGAGACATAACTATAACCATGCTTTACCAATGTAAAATCATGCTAATAAGAATCTAGTGACATAAAACTTGCCTGTGGGCTAAAGTCCTACTCAAATTAGACTCAATAAATTTTAATTATTTTAATTAAAATAATGATGAGACTATCAAATTTTTATTTCTTAATTCCTGTGGGTAGATCAAGAAATATAGTTTAATAATTTGGATGAGAATGGACATTAGAGCCGGCAAAAAATGACACAACACAAAAACACGACACGAACCCGACACGAAATAAACAAGTTTGGGTTGAGGGTTGGTGACCTATTTATGCAAGTGGGTCGGGTTTGGGTTGAGGTCCCAAAACACGAATCTGACACAAATAATTTGTTTATTAAATTAGTCTAAATATTTTTAATCATTTAAACATAAATTTGTTAATACTTTCCAAATATGGACATGACACGAAAATACGACACAAATCCGACACGAAATAAATGAGTTTGGGTTGAGGCTTAATGAGTCATTTATGTAAGAAGTGGGTCAACACGAACACGACACGAAACTTAAATGGGTTGGGTTTGGGTTGAGGGGTTCGTGACCCGTTTACCAATGACACGAACACAAACACGACACGACACGATCTGTTTGTCAGGTCTAAGAATGGTATAGAATAACTTTACAGTGACGACATGACGTGAATAAGTGAAGATATTAAGGATAGTATATGAATAATATTTGTCAAAAAGGAAACAAATACGTAGTAAAATAAAGGAGACAAACATAAAGATATCATCCAAAGAAGAATAAGGAACGAATATATAAATAGGAGAGTTATTCCTTATCGTTGGCGTTTCAGCTGGGTCGTCGGCGCTTTATAACGTGAATTGATGCCTTTGTCCCTCCTTTAACTTACTTAATTAACATTACTAATTATTGTTTATTTAGTTATTTGTGAAATATAGTCGATAACGTAACTACGATTTTGGTTATTTTGTAAAACCGTCTTTTTTTTGGCACTTTTGTGTGTTATTTCGGTGGAACTTACGTCTTTACGTATTTCTTAATTTTAAATTAATGGCGAACGGGTAATTGTATTTACATTTCAGGGTTAGTTATGGAGTACTTGATTATTTTTATTCGCATTTTCGTTTTCTTTAATTTATAACTATCGTATTTCCGAGCATTGTTTAAGTTCAATTAATAAAATACATAGGATGTTTGATTCGTTAGTTACGATTTACTTTACGTATGTTTTAACTACGGTTCTAAAATACGTTTTACAATACGTTTGTGGTTTAATTAATCGAATAAGTTTAATGCGAATAAGCTTAATAATGCGAAAATGCGAATAAGCTTAATAATGCGAAAATGCGAATAAGTTTAATGTTTATATATTAAACTTAATAATTCTATTTAACTTGTTCTATACTTGTATATATAATTCAATACTTATATAACGTATATAACTAAAAATTAATAACGTGTTCTATACTTATATAATCCAACTTATTTTATAAAACATGGAATATTTTACATAAGGAAAAAAAAACTAACAAAACCTACAAAAAGTGAGAAACTCACGTTTTTGGGATCCCAAAAACGCAAGTTTCTCGCTTTTTGGGGATCCCAAAAACGTGAGTTTCTCACTTTTTGCGGATCTCAAAAACGTGACCTTTCCACGTTTTCATATCAGTTCCGTGGTTTTGTTTTGTTTTTTCGGGTTTTTAATTATTTCCGACGTTAATTCTTCCTACAATCTGTTAACTAATCTTTAATCAAGCCGCAATCAACCAATCGAACTATTTAATCTAACGTCTAAGTCGTAAAACTACGGGGAAACATAACTATCATCCTAATCAATTAAAATGAAAAAAATCGACCTAATGAAGAAATTAATTACAAAATTAGAAGATAAATTATGGGGAAATGTGTCACAAAAAGCGTTAAGCCGTGACATATTAATACTCGGAAACATAAAATAAGTTATACAGTTAGTTATAAAAAAAACTTCTTTTTTTTGACACTTTTGTGTCTATTTTGTAAGTTATCATCCAGAATCTCGTACTGTTGGACATGGTCATCGAAATCCAAGTTCAGGTCGTGAGACTGGACGGACCGAGCTAATTCGGAGACGCCCCCCGACACGGTGGTCATCGAAAGACAAGAATTTTATGTATAAACCACGGAATATTTAAAAAATATATATAAATAAATAAATTAAAACCATCAAAACGTGATGACATCAAGTTTGTTGGATCCAAGAAACTTGAGAAAATCACGTTAATGAGAACTGAAATACGTGAGAGACACACGTTTTTGGGATCCCAAAAACGTGGGATACTCACATCATCACGTTTTGATGGTTGTTTTAATTTTTTTAAAAATATTTTTTTTATTTATACTGAAAAACATGAGAGACACGCGTTTTTGGGATCCAAAAACGTTGGATACTCACGTTTTTCAGATCTCAAAAACAAATCTCACGTTTTTTAGATCCCAAAAACGTGATTTTCTAACGTTTTCAGACCCAAATCCAACATTTCGCATTTTTTTTTTGGGATTTTAATTATTCCCGACGTTAATTATTTCTACAATCCGTTAATTAATCTCTAATCAAGCCGCAATCAACAAATCGAACTACTTAATCCAACGTCCTAAGTTGTAAAACTACGGGGAAACATAACTAGCACCCTAATCAATTAAAATGAAATGGATCGACTTAATGGGGAAACTAATAAATACGGAGTACAAAATTAGAAGATAAACTAGTTTTCGTGCCCGTGAAATTCACGGGTCTAGCGATGTATATATTATACGATTTTTCTTTATTATTACCATAACTTTCTTTATGGCCAAAATTTTCAACTTACACACAATTTAAAAAAGAGTAAACATAGTTTTTTTTTTAAACAAAAAATAAAAATAGTTAATGATATGTGAAAATAGTATTTAAATGATGATAATACTTACTGCCTCCGGTTTTAAATTATTGCCTCATTTGGGTAATATATGTGAGGAGTATTACTCCCTCCGTTTCATTTGATTTCATACGTTTACTTTTTGGACACTATTTACAAGTGAGAAAAATCTTCGACATAACTTCTAGTATACAAAATAAAAGATAGTCAAGTGAGATCTTGTTTAAATCGTCTAATCGAGTGTTTTATGAACATTTGTTTGGTATGTTCAGCTGTATGTTGCTGCACATCACCAGACTTAAACCATGCCCATTTACATTCTGAGTCTAATATAGGCCATGATATTTATGTTGATGTTGATAGAGCAGAATTGTATCGCTCAGTGTGTTGTGATCAGGTGTATGATCCCGAACCCGAATATCAAAATCAAAATTACTGAGATTGCAGATGGAGGAGCTGATATCAAAATGAGAGTAGAATGAAATCTAGATTACGAAATCGAAATCACTGAAATTGAATAAAAATAAATGATATTGAATCACGAATCGGAGCTTACGTAATTGAGAGTAGTGGAGAAGTATATCTAGAACCCTGTAAAACATAACCAAACGAAATGAACGGACTGCTGCATAGAAGAAATGAAGGTTTACATGCTTCACAGAGTTGCAGGCTCTCTGTTTCTAAGAAGCAAGTGAATCACAGAAAGTATTAATGTAAGAACCACAGATTACATATACCTAGAGAGTATTTGCTATTGTATAAGTACAAAAGTATTGGCCTAGACAAAGAACTTGTATGAGACGGTCGTATAAAGAGACTAACCAACCTATTAACCCTATAACAAAATAAGTTATTGACAAAGGATTCCCGTTCTCTTGCCCTATAAGACTGTCTCATACAAGACTTAGTATAACAAAATAGTAAGTTAATTTAAAGAAAGTCAGTGCCTCCAAGGCCATGATGCAATAAATTATGAGCAATGGTATAATGCTACAAACTGGTAAAAAAAAATTATATGCAGATGAAATAGATTTCCAACAATAAATCTAATTTTAATCTGTCAATTATCCTTCGCTCATAGAGTGAAACACGTACGGACAGTTCAATTGGTGCTCAAATCTTGGAGGGCATCGTGGTTTAGGCGCCAGAACTGCAAACATTTAGCTTATCTGCAATATATGTCTTATTAAGGTATCAACTGAGGCCTTATCAGTTGGTGCTCGGCAATGTTAAATTAAATTACCTTGGCTCATATGATGACAGTCGCAGGACAAGAGTTACGCAGTTTCTTCAGCTACTTTTTGAGGGAGGCGATGTTCCGAGTACGTTGACTCGCAAAGCTGATGTTATGCCAAAACCCTTGTCTTCGATTCGAAAGTGATGGTTCAAGTGGTACCGCTGTTCAGAGAAGTAAGAGAGCATGATTAGCAATGCACAGCAATGATCAAATGCATTCAAGTTTCCAGAGAATTTGGCCAGTACACAAAATCCTCAATCTAAGAGCAGCTTAAACGGGCCGTAATAATTTGGTCTATCACTTCAACTGAAGATGTAGCAGCTCCTTCAATCTCATACAAGGGAAGACTAAATTTGACGGCTGAAGAACAATAACCAAAATAGCATAAATCTTACCGATGCTGAAGGTGCAGAGGGACGAAAAGTGGAAGGCAAGGGACGGCCGGATTTTGTCATATGTATGAACTTGGGAAGTATAAATAGTCTCAAATAACCTTAGTTCATCGGATGCCATTGTAACCGCAAGGAAATTAATGGAGAAGAAGTTTAATGGAGGAGTAAATGTGGTGTAATGGAGGTAGATTCTTTTTCGAGGTGAAGAGGGAAGTGGGAACAGAGCAGCGTATCACCAAGCGACTGACCAAACAGCCAGATTAGTTAGGCAATGGGTTAGGGGTAGATTAGTTAGGGAATGGGTTAGGGGAGGTGGCATTTGACATGCCACGTGTCAATCTCTTGAAGGTTGCTAGGCAAATTAACTAAGAGGGAATGACTTTTTATTGTTTTATATAGATGAGATATAAAAAAATAACTTATTTGATTGGAACGGTATGGTCGATAGATTCCCGAGGTTTATGGGGAATCGTGTCCCAAAATCCGTTAAATTATAAAAAAAGAGGGACAAATTAATACTCGGAAACGAGAAAATTACATTTATATACAAAATTAATTAATTACATTAACAATTATTAGAGAAGGGAAATGTGATCCTGGGTTTTACGGGAAAACGTGTCACAAAAACCGTTAAATTACAAAAATCGTGACAAATTAATATTCGGAAACATAAAATTATATTTATATACAAAACCAATTAATTATATCAATGATTATTAGAGAATGACAATACGATAAAATCATGTATAAAGCGCCAACGATCCGATTGAAACGCGGACGAGCCAAATGTTATTTGGCAGGGATAAGTCATGTCAGCTGAGTTACTAGTAACAGGAGTGAATTCGGGAGGGTAACTCACACTCGGCAGAAAGAGTTGGAGAACAGAGTCGTGCATTGACATGGTCTATAAACAGGGAAGCATCCAGCCACTTACCTTCGGACGCGTTACTTGTTCAATGTCTCACGCCATTCACGATTGATTTATTACTGGTCAATGAATCCTTGTACTACTAAGTCAACTTATACTTCACATCATTTCTTCATTTGTGGGATGCCTCATCACCATTTCTGAAACCACGACATTATAAATCAGATGATGAAATACGTACTTACTGTATACTCAGCCCCTAGTATTTAACAAGTTAAAAAGTACTCCGTTTTGGATTTTGTGTAAATTGATGAATGGTTAAAAATTATAAAGGGAATGTAAGTTTTGGATTGTATGGTCAATTTGTATTAAGTGTAAGTTTTGTATTAGTATTAGATGAAGAAATATTTTCTTTAGCTTTTGATCCACTATAAAGACTTGATGTGCGAATTGTGGATTGTTCTAGAATAATATCCGGATCATTCATAAGACACTAATTCTTAAATATGACGGTCTCAAAATAAGTTTACTGTGAAACCTTTCACATGATGTTGATTATCGTTTTGAGTTTTAATGGGATAGAATGTGTCTCCCAATAAGTGACTGTTCATAAGAAATGAAGAGAGAAAGGATAAATGATAATGGATCCTAATTCATGGTGCATGTTTGCATCCACATATCAACATATGTAGATATGTATTTGGCTGATTCAAGATTCAAGCTGCTATTTTGTTGTTATTACGGTTTGAATGTCAAACACATCTTTATCTAAATCCTACAAGTAATGATTAAGATGGGAGGAAGTGTGTACGAGCTGAGTATATTTTAGTTTAATTGTCCCCTATTACTTTTGTAGCACTCTAGATATTTTGATAAACGATGTATGGTTGATTAAGTATTAAGTATGTGTGGCTGCATTACACAATGAGAACATCATTTTTTCAAATTATTTAAATTATTCTTGCCAAAGAAATTCACTTAGGCCACGGCATATTACGGAGTATGAATTAGATAAGGATTGTGTTGGCTGATTCATGATGTTCAAAATTTTAGGAGACGATTACTTGTTAATTGGTTCATATGCTTGTATTTATGGCCTCATTTGGTAAACAGTATATTGGGTTAGCAGATTTCGGCATAAATAATAGATTGACCATCAAACTATTAATTTTCTGTGTTTGGTAAACGGCATATTGCGATAGCATATTTGCCGGAATCTACTGTTTTTTAATATGCTGCTAATAGGAGCATATTGAATTTATACCTGAAAACAACTCGATTCTTCCATAATCTGCTAATTACCAAACACTATTTCTTAATTCTACTAATTTAATTTGATAGTCAAACTTGCTAATACAATCAGCTAACCGTATTCTGCTATGGTTAACTACTCGTTCTATTATAATGCTACTGCTATTTGCCAAACAGAACATGTGATAATTTTAAGAAGCATTTTACACCTAAAAATAATAATCAAATAACATTTTTTTGTTGTTGCCTCTATGTTTAGCTTTTATTTTCCTACCCAAACGCCTCACATGATTATTTCTAGTAAAACCACACTCATTCATCCATAATGAACAAAAAAATATAAACATAAACAAATTTTAGATGGTTTTGACGAGATTCAGAAGTAACCCCAACAGTTTATGCTATTTCAATGGTTGAAGAGTTGGTTGGCATTGATTTTATTGAATCTAAAATGTCAAATAACAAAAAAAAATATTGTGAAAAATATTCGTAGCTGTGATAAAAAACGTTCAATTTTGCTGCCACCTTTTCCTTTAACACATTTTGGTTTGCTCAAATCCCATGCTCCGATATTAGGGTAAGATTATTGGTGAGTCTTGAGAAGACTCAGGTGAGTCTTACCAATATTGTTGCAAAGTCTTGAGCAAAGTCTCGTCTTGAGCAAAGTCTTAAATTTTTGATAGTTTTGAGGGAGTCTTAAGATTTTTGGTAGTCTTGAGAAGATTATTGGTAGTCTTGAGATGAGTCTTGTCTCAAGACTCGTGTGGGGTCTACCAATAATGTACCAAAGTCTTAGAGCAACCACAATGGGTAGTTCTTACCCTTGACTCCTTGAGGTTGTCAAACAAACTTTATTTGATAAAGTTTGTCCATTGTGGACAAAAGTTCTTACTATTTTTAAGAATTTGGGTTCTTATTTAAGAACCAAGTACTTGCTAAATTCAAGATAAATTGTCCAATTACTATTTATTTTATTTATTTATTTTTATTTAATTATATCTTGCAAGAACTTAATTTTAAGTTCTTCCATTGTTACCAAGAGTACTTACCATCTTGAGTTTGTCAAAAACTTACATGGCAATGACAAACTTTATTTTGAGTTTGTCCATTGTGAATGCTCTTAAGACTCAACTTAAGACTTTTGTGGGGTCATGACTCATGTTGCATATTTCTCGACGTATTATCCAATAAACGGTTCGTATTTATACAATTTTTTTTATTTTTACTCCGTATTTTTTTAAAGTCTCACGTCTTTGTCTAGTTGTCCTTTTTGTTGTTCGACCCCTGATAAAATTATTAATTACGAAGTACATATTTAACTAATAAAACACATAATTATCCAATTTAATGTATGGAGTAATTACCTAATTAAACATCGAATCAAGTAATTTCACTTAATTAAGTAATTAAATATTTATTTAACAAATGAAAATGCAATTACATCTGATTAACTAATTAACCGAGTCAACGTAATTAAACACTTATTTAACAAATAAAAATACAATTAAGTAATTATACATAATTAGCTAATTAAACACGAAATTAACTATTTTAATGTAGTCGTTATTTTGAAAAGGACAAAAAAGGATGACCGTTCGGCCACCAATATTTATTTTTCTTTGCAAAATAACAATTACGAGTACATTTTGATTCTATGGGAATCGTAGGTCAATAACCTAAATCGATACACCTAAGACCATGTATGAAAAAATAATTATTAAAATATCGTAAATTAATATAAGTAAGGCATAATCAAAGTATCATAAATTATCCGGATCTATAATATGAACGAAACCCAAAAGACATCTACTCGTCTTTTTGTATATCAAACAAAACCAACAACAATAAAATAAAACAAGTTAAATTTTTTAATTAAACTAAATGGTAAAGTAATTCCGAGTAGTAATTTGTACCAAACAAGTAAATTTTATTGTTTAATTACAAATTAAACCAAATTAATTCATTTTTTAACTAAAAATGGGTAAGATGAGTCTGAGTAGAGTCTGACTGATAATGTATATAATCTGAGGCGAGTCTGAGGTGCGTCTGAGGAATAAATAAATACTCCCTCCGTCCCTAAAAGATTGTCCCATTTCCCTATTATATGTGAGGAGTATTTTAATGAAACGTGACAATCTTAGTGGGACGGAGGTAGTATTAAAAGTTAGTGAAAAGCTGAGGTGACAGAGTCTTAAAACTTTGGAGAGTCTGACTGATAATGTTACCCTTACCTCATGTTAAGCGAAGAAGTTCTTCGGGGGTATCTCATTAAAGAAGTCCATTGATACAACGATACGACTAGTGCTTAAAGGTTTCGATTGAAAGTATTATTTAAATCAACAAAGAGCATTTTTTTTCTAGTGACTTACTCGTATGTGAAAGAACTCAATAGTTAACCGTGTTTCATCAAGAATAGTTTAGGATTAGTGGCCCCATGAGAAGGTTTTTGAGATGCATATGAGCAAGGATAAAATATGTTGAAAATGACTCATGTTGGTGTATGGGATCAGTATACAGTCTAACGAGCTACCATGCCTAATATTTCTGATCCTAGGTTTGGATCGGGGTGTTACAACTTCTCTTCAGCCTCCAATTTATTACTAGTTCTTGTCAAACTTTCGCAAGCCTATCTCCCCTTATTTAACAATAAACAGTTTCCTACAAGTCTTTGTGTAAAGATGTTAATGTTGTTGTTATTGTTAGTTTTCTTAGAACATATTAGTGTGATCTCGACTTATCAGCACCAACATACCACTCGTTCACTTGTATAATCACATTTGAATACTCCCTCCGTTCCAATGAATTGTTTGCCTTTTTTTTGCACCAAGGTTAAGAGAACCAATGAGGGAGTGACATGTAGAGCAAAACTCATGAGAATGATCAAATTGCATATAAAAAACATTCCTAAAATAGAAAGGCAAACAATTCATTGAGACACCCAATATGGAATAAGCAAACAATTCATTGGGACGGAGAGAGTATTTACTTTTGTCACAAATATTTTAGGTAGTCTAGTTTGTTAATCGAAGCCTATATATGTACACAAGTAATGTCTTTTGTACGGAGTACCATTTATCCGATCATAATAACAAATTCTCTTTCATTTAACTTTATCTCTTTTAGTTAGTTTAGTAGTCGGATCAATTGTTTTAAATTCGTTGTGCTTGATTACAATACAAGGTTTCACTAATGAAAGAAAAGTTGAGCTGTTGGTGCCAAGGGTAAAGTCTTCCTGCAGGGTATAATGTTTAGCAAAAATGTTGACGATAAATAATACGGAGTACAGATTAGAATTCAAAATCATGGCCTAGGTGATGACATTTATCAATAAAGGGTGCAAGTGAATCAAAATGTTTTTTTTTTTTTTTGATAAATAGTGTATTTACTCGCATTATAATATATCTGTTGTTCTAATCTTTAAAAAAAAAAGTACTCTCTCCGTCCAAATGAATTCTTTACGTTTTTTTTTGACACTATTCATGAGCTGAAGTAATCTTTGATATAATTTCTATGAAGTAATCTTTGATATAATTTCTAAAATATAATGTAAAATATAGTCAAGTGAGATCTTTTTTGAATTGTCATAATAATACGGAGTAATAATATTAAGAATATCAAATTTTTAGAATTTTTAGTAAATAAAGATATGAATGAAACAAAATGTGCATCGACAAATGTGAAAAAACAAACGTAAAGAATTCATTGGAACGGAGGGAGTAAATATCTACGAAAGTCGATCAAAATAGTGGTAACATTATTAAATTGACTTTGAGAAGAGCATGGTTTGAGAAATGTTTGAACAATTACTATGAAAAAAAACATACACCAATTGACAAAAAAAACCGACTTAGTTGAATAATACAAGTAGTGGTATAAAAAAAACGCGGAACAAAAAGAGAACAAGTTCAACACCCGAATCCAATCCCATCCCATTACGTTTAAATCCCCATCTTTTAGTTGTTTCTCAAAAACTAGAGAGAAGACTTTCTCATTCTTTTCCTCTCTCTCTCTCTCTCTCTCTCTCTCTCTCTCTCCTTTTTTAAAAACTCTTTTCTTTCTTCTTGTTCTTCCATTCAAAGTACGCGTCTTTATAATAATCTTCTGAATTTGGCATCATATATTGGCGAAATCATCATCACACAGGATTTGATCTTGGAAACTGGGTTTTGTTAAAAATGGGTGGAGCGTGTTCAGTTGGTGGAAGGATTAGTTCAGATGAGTTGGATGAACTTCACCAAGTTCGAATTGTGCAGAAGAGGAACAACAAGAAGAACAGTAATCAAATTAGTGATAATACTCAAATTAATGCCCATAATAATAATAATAATAATAATAATAATTCGATGTTGATTAATTTTAATAGTAAACTGAGGAGAATGAAGAGTTTTGGTAATTTGAAGAAGAAGAAGAACAGTAATAATAATAATAATAATGATAAGACGAAGAATTTTGATGGGTTTGAGCAATTCCCTTCTCCTTCTCCTCAGCGATTCTTCTCCGGGGAGTTGCGTTATTCTTCCAATGATATTCATGATAAGGTATCCTCCTCTTTTTTTCTTTTGTAAAATGATCATAATAACTTGGGTACCCAAGATGTCTTTGTCTAATGGATAAGACATTTATCCTCGACTTGATGTTCCGAGTTAGAATCACCCTCCCCTCTGTTGTAAAGTAATCAGAGCATAGGCTGGATGAATAATGATGGCAATTATGACTGAAATTGAGCAGAAGAAGTCTTATGTGAAACGGTCTCACAATTTTATTACGATTAATGTTTGATTGTTGTGTATGGAATTTTGGGAAATTTTATCTCTGTTAGTTGAATTAGTCAACTTGAAGGTGAAATTTGGGATTTCAAATCTAAGAAAATACAGTAAATAAATAGAGTAAATATACTCCTATTAAATTCGTGTTCATATCTTCATAAGAGATAATTTAGGGAAATTAAGTTTGTTATACAATTACCAAAAAATAAAATACGAATAATTTGTAATCCTATGGATGCTATGAGTCTATGACTCTCTCATACGGAGTAAATGTTAGTCTTTCCGTGTATGTTTATTTTTATGCGAGTATTATTTGTGACTAATATTTCAATTCAATGTAAATAAATGAATGTTAAATGTTGACTTTTTTTAATAATCTTTTCTTTTTATTTTCTCTTGATCTTGCTGAAAAGTTGCTGTTTTGCTTATTGGGATTTTGATCTATATAACACTAAACTTTGCATAAGATTTAAGGAAGATGATTGAAGTCGGAATTATTCTACTTAGCTCGTGTTAACGTGTGTAACTGTGTATGATCTAATGTAGGAGGCGACACCTAGAGGGTCGTCGTTCATTGGGAGAGCTAGCTTTGCGGGGCTAGAGAAGGCTGTTGATGTGTTAGATGCTCTTGGAAGTGGTATGACTAACTTGAATACCAGCGGCTTCTTGACCGGCAAGACCACCAAGACCAACAAAATATCGATTTTGGCATTTGAGGTCGCTAATACCATCACTCGAGGTCATAAACTCTTGCATTCTCTTTCCTCCGATAATGAGAGGATCATTAAGGAGGAGGTTGTCCCTTCGCGCGGCGTTCAATGCCTGGTTTCCTCGGATACCAAAGAGTTGCTCAGCTTAGTGGCTTCCGATAAAAGGTTGTCACTTGTGTCATAGGTTGCTTTGTTCGACACGCCTACTGTTATCTTGACGGACTTTGATTGACATTCTCTGTTGAATGTGTTTAGGGAGGAACTGGATGTCTTTTGCAAAGAAGTGACCAGATTCGGCAACCATTGCAAAGACCCACAGTGGCACAACTTGGATCGGTTTTTTCAAAAGTAAGGGCAATACTATCCCATATGTTTGATTACGGTGAAGTGGACATTAATTTAATTTTATAACTGAGAGGGTATCTTCGGTTTCAGATTAGACTTGGAAAATGGAGCATACAGACAGGAAAGGGAACAAGCAGAAGAAAAAATGAAAGACCTAATGGCTTTAGCGGAGCACACTTCTGTGAGTGAACAACTCCATGTCACTGTTAAATATCGTCTTTAGCGTTCACTAAATGCTGCTGCTGAGTTCTCGGCTTGGTTGTGAGAAAATATTCATGCAAAATGAGGATTGAGAGTGCTGCTTTCTTTAGTTGTGCTTCTAAAATTAAGAGAGGCTCTTCTTTGTTATTTATATATCCTTTCTAAAAGATATCTGGTTATTTGTCATGTAGGAATTATATCACGAGCTGAACGCTTTCGACAGATATGAACAAGACTATCGACAGAAAGTTGAAGAAATGAGGGCCCTTAATCTACCTCGTAAAGGTTTGTCTTTCTTGCTTAAATTTGCAGATAAACTTAAAATTCAAGGTTCAGTCACTTCCTATGTTTTGTCAAATTAACTACCCAAGTTTCAGTGAAGTCTTAGACTCTTAATTTGTCAAATTTTGTGCCGAGTGACTTCCCTATTAAACGTGACCATAACTGGTGCGGCTACATGACCAACTGCAGGAGAGCATCTCATGATGTTGAACAATGAGCTACGACAACAGAAGAAGATCGTGATGACTCTGAAAAAGAAATCGCTGTGGTCAAGGAAGTTGGAGGAGGTATACTTCTTATGGCTTTCTACCTGTGTTATCTCTAAGTGATTCGAAAAGTGCAACTTGCCTTTATTCTTCTTTATTTTCTGTTCCCTTTTTGTGTATCTCACCGTCCTGATTCTGTGATTCAATATCTCCTCCTAAATTGCATTTTTAATCCTTATGCAGGTCATTGAGAAGCTTGTTGATATTGTTGCCTTCATACGCCAAGAGATAACTGAAGTATTCGGAACAGGTATTTGGGCAAGTGATATCCTTAACACTCTAATAACTTATCGTTGCTGTGCACTTTGTTGCTTATATTTGTTCAAGATCAAGTGCCTGGCTTATGTACTTAAGTAGATACAAATTTTTGGGAATATTACTTATGATGATATATATGTAATGGCAGGGCGAGTAACAAAGGACGAGAAGTGCGGCATAAGTAGTCCGAGACTAGGTCCCGCTGGTCTTGCTTTGCACTATGCAAATGTTATTAATCAGATGGACAACATTGTAAGTCTTACCTCTTACTTTATCATCGTGTATTGATAATAATCTGATAAATACCTGAACGGGGGATGTATGTGGGCTTTCAGGCATCCAGGCCAACCTCTCTGCCTCCTAATATTAGAGATACTTTGTATCGTGGGTTGCCCGCTAGTGTCAAGGATGCTCTACGTTCTAATTTACGGAAATTTGATGTAGAAGATGAGGTACTTGTTTTATATCCTAATTTTACTTCGCTTCAAGTTCAGTCAGGCGTTTTACATGCAAGTGTGGTTATAATCTGTTTGTTTTTATAAATTTTCAGCTCGAGGTTCCTCAAATTAAAGCTAAAATGGAAGCGATCCTTGAATGGCTTTCCCCGATGGCAATGAACACTCTAAAGTAAGTTACTGCACTACTACTATACGGAGTATTTATCTATTTTGTAAGCCTTAAAGATGTGCGATGACGTAATATGCTAGTACTAAATGTTAATGATACTGATCACTTTTCCTAACTGGAACAGGGCACACCAAGGTTTCGGTTGGGTTGGAGAGTGGGCAAATGCCAGGTTAGTAAATATTTTCAAGCGTATGTCTCAGCATTGTTGATGATGAATAAGAAGCTGATGGAATATAATTTTGATTGAACAGCACTGAATTCAACAAAAAGACGGGGGTAAATGGGCACATAATACGGCTGCAGACACTGTATCATGCAAAAAAGGAGAAGACGGATGCATACATCCTCACTCTGGTAACACTCTTACATCGGCTGATTAACGGGATTAAACGCACAGACCAAAGAGATAATAATGGCCTCTCCCCCCCATCGTTACCCATTCATTCCCCCTCCAAGAAGATGACGATCAAGATATACCCAACCATTTACGATGCGGATAAGAAAAGCCTCGGAGTAAAGCTGTCTGATGAGGATCTGAAATTGTTGAAAATGATGAGCAAGTCAAGGGCCGTCCCTGGAATAAGCAAAAGTCAGGAATTAAACAAAACAGGTTGTAAAATTGTGAAGTTGTGGACGAGGAGTAGGAGCACGGAGAACTCTCCTTACAGAGAGCACAGGACTGCCGGCCATTTGCCTAGCCCGCTACACCTACACGGTACTGAGCTTGAGTTGGTAAAGCTCCCACTTTGAAGAAGCTCCATTCATCCCGGGTTTTATTTCATTGGCAGAATGCTGTCAGCCTTTATTCGTTATGATTTTATTGTGTATATATATATGTCGGGTTTTGCATTGTATATAGTATGTAAATGTAGATATATGTTAAAATGACCTCTCATACGACTGAGTACTGACTAGGTAAATAAGGTACTACTCCTACTTGGTATATCAAATGCTTTGGTTGGACGTGGTTGAATTCTCGGGTTTTTGTACTCTTTAGCTCGTCTGAGAATTCGATCTTGCTATCTTTTACGGAGAGTATTGTTTCTTTGGTTGGTGCATTTCATGGATATATCCAAAGTCATTAACTTTCTGGTCCGTTGAACTTCTTGTATTAGAGTTTTATATCCCTGAAGGATCATACGAGTAGTATTCTATAATTTGGTCAGCCTTCTGTTTATGAAGCAGGTTGAAAGTAAGCCACATAGATCGTTTACCGATATGGGACGAAGCACAAAACTTATGGGATGATAAGTTTTTTGTTTAATGATTCACTGAAATACAGAATAAGAATGTGTTTTTGTTTTTTTGCCAACCAATAAGAATGTGTTGAATACAAGAAAATAAACAAGTTGTGGGTGGGCCATAACTCTGAACTAACTACGGAGTAACATTCAAATCACAATATATCACAAGTTTTGTTTGGGTATTCAAAGTTAATTTGATTTCAATTCTTGTATTTGAACTTCTTGATGGTGTGTGGCCCTTGGAATTGAATTGTACAATGATGACAAGCAGGAAGGAGTTCCTTAAGCATCAATGGTGGCAGGCAGGAAGGAAGGAGGAAAGACAAAGAAGTTAGGGCAAAATTGATTTGGGGTGAAATAGAATGACTAGGGTAGGGGTAGTCATTTGGAATAATTTTTTTTTTAAAACTAACTAGAATTTGTTAGAAATTTGACCCAAATCCAAATATTTTGGGTTCCCAAACATCACATTTGCCTTTGGGTCAAATCTAGAATTGAAATTGAAATATGGATTCTCAAACCGATCATGGAAAATTCGTTGGATTCATCTATGGCGTATCCCATCATGTTTGCGTAGAGTAGTATAATATCATGAGCCTGTTTGTGTTTAGTTTTGTTTGACATGCATTTAAGGAGGTAGTGAGTAGTGATTCATTGAATTCAATGGATGATGATGATGATTCAGAAATGATAGCATATCCGTAGTAGAGTTTATAGTCTAGATTAAAAGTTACCGAAACTGTATGTATCGTATCGCCCACATTGTTGGGTTCCTCTCGAATTAAATCCATCATGAAATGGTGACAGCAGCCCACCTTTACCGTAAACCTTGCCTCCTTCCTTATTATCTATTTATTTATACTTGTATATATTCTACGGAGTACTACACCATCTCATAATTAAGTAACAACATTCTAGCCTTACTAAACAAACAAAATGGTTTTAACTGCAACCCCTTCACTGCATACTACGACTACTACTACTACTCTCTTTAATACTCACCGTCACTTCCGGGAGCTACGCTGCTGCAATGATAACATCCGTGGACGCCATCAATCAAACCCGATGAGATTGAGGGTGATTGCGATGGCGTCCAAGGAGAAGGAGGAGGAGAGGGATAGCAGGAGGTCGTACTACGAGGTTCTGGGGGTGGAGCAGAGGGCGAGTGTTAAGGAGATCAAGTCAGCGTACAGGAGGCTGGCACGAACCCTCCATCCTGACATTATTATTGCTGGAGCCCACACCCCTCACCACTTCATCTCTATTAATCAGGCTTATGCCACCCTTTCCGATCCTGCTTTGAGAGCTGACTACGACCACGCGTTGAGACGACAGCATTCCACCTCCACTCCAACAACACCAGGGCCCCCGTCTTCACCAAAGCCACGCTGCTCATCGTGGGAGACTGACCAGTGCTGGTAGAGACATCAGACGTATGTGTATGTTTGGGAAGTGCGTGCGTGCGTGCTGCCGGTCCAACATGATTGATTATTGTAGACCCAGGCCACTCCATATGTCCTATCTACGATACCTATACGGAGTATAAAGCCTCCATTCATCTTTGATCTGCTAGCTAGCTAATCAAGGAGTCCGTTCTAGCATCACTCCTGTTATTCTGGACTCCGACCCATTCTTCGTGACGACATTTATGGGCTTGTTTTCTCCCGTTTCATAGCTACTTAAATTAAATCAAACAATCACCGAAGAAATTATAGTTATGGTAAATCATCTGATTTGAAAAGAAAGACAAAGTTGTTGGTCACGTACAATCACGATGAGAAGAAGGGAAAGGGATCGGAGTAGTCATCAGCTAAACCTGGACTAGGAATGAATTGAAGTGATTCGGATTAAGCAAGCCACAACATGCATGCATGTTCTGATGTTCCTAAGCAATTACCGATTGAAGTATAAACAGTGTACAGTACTGGACAACAATAAGCAGTTCAATTATTCTACACTTAATTCTTGTTTCATGCTAACTTAGCATCTGCAAGTTTTACAAATTAATTATTCGAAGTTCAAAACGAGGACAACAACGGTGTCGTGGTGTAGTTGGTTATCACGTCAGTCTAACACACTGAAGGTCTCCAGTTCGAACCTGGGCGACGCCATGCAACTTCCTTTTTGGAATATAAAGCAATGCAGAACTGAGCAGTGAGCACTGCCTAGTGCTTACCTGAAGGCTGAAGGGTGCTTGCCGCAATGTTTTGATGTGCTCCTCATCCGCTTGTTTCCAAATTCCGAAGAAAGAGTAAATAACTCAATGCTGTCAAGTATAGGCCAGCCATTTACCTGTGTCCCGTGGCGGGAGGAATCCTCACTGTATGTTATCGATATTAAAACAGCAAAGAGTGACATACAAGATTGATGCAGGTAGGAAAAATAAACTAGAACCCGATAACATACAATCATACATGGCTCTTGTACTGTATTCTCGTTAATGCTTCTCCCCTGATCTCCTCTACATGCCTGATGCCGGCGACCAGGAGTGTACGTACGTAAGACCAACTTATATTATAGGGTAATTGTAGCTTGTAGGGTGGGTGGTGTTTAATGAGTTGGTCTAATGAATGGCGTATCAAGTATTATGCATTTGTTTGCGTCTTTAACTTGTGTGCAAATTAGAGACGGAATTCATGTTAATGTTAATGTGGCCTTTGAAAGTCACAAGTGATACCATAAAAATATGATATCCGTCGAAACACGTGGGGATTAGTCGGGTATTTCTTGAGACTGTATGTATGGTATTTGGAAGGCCCAATCGACCGCGGCCCAGGGCCATCAATGGAGGTAGACATGTACTACTTGCCTACTTGAGTACTTTTGGGGCTTGATTGGTTACTCTCAACTTTCCGGTAATTAGAAAATCTCATGAAATGAATTTTGAAAGAGTTGTTTAGTAATCCCAAAAGTAAAAAAATGGGGTAACTCAAACTTCCACCATATCAGTTGCACTTCCTGAATGATGCGGGAAGTTGCTCACCGCCCCCCTCGGTGAGTTGCACTTCTCACATCACGAATTATGTGAATGACTTTTGTACCCTCATGCACTCATTATATTTCTCACTCTCTTACCCTAATTGCATCGAAACAAATTGCTACTAATCCTCTTGAAATTGATTTTTTTTTCAATCTCCCCGAGGATTTTAAATTCTAATCCTCTTGAAGTTGATTTTTTTTTTCAATCTCCCCAAGGATTTTAAATTCACATATGTGCGGGGCTTGTTAATTGCCAATCAACCGAACTACTAATTTTGTTTTTTCAAACTTTCACCAGAACGCGGTTTTTTTTTCTGAACAATGTTTTTTTACGGAACAGTGAGAATAATGTTCTTTTCTAGGCTGATGATGTAATTTGGTAACGACTGCATATCGGTAACCAAATTAGAACTTTGATTAATTAAGGGCATAAAATCATGAGAATTAGATGAGTGCAACCAAACAATATACGAGAATTCAATTCACGTGAGAGGTGAATTCCAGGATGACAACCAAACACATATTTGCAAATTCACCAGATGAACCAAACGAGTCCTTGGTAGATACGGAGTACTCCCTCTGTAACAGCCTTAAATTTTCGCGACCAAAATAGAAGAATAAAATAGGAAAATTTAAAGCCGTTACTCCGCATTTAGCTCACAAGGCCAAATGCAAGGCAAAAGAATAGTATAAGAATTAAAAAGAAATATAAATCCGATAAATAATTAAATGAAAACGTTGCAGCGGAAGACTTAAGTCCCACAAAATTCAAAACAGTTTAAAACAACTTCAACCCAAAGTTCAGCATAAATATAAATAGTTTGGAGGTAAACGTTAAATAATAAAATCCTTTCTCGCTCAGCATCCCGAATCAAATGCACCCATGCAGCATATTAATTGTACCAGGTTCCAGCGGGGGAACAACCCAAAACAAAAGGACGTCAGCAAAGCTGAGTAAAATATATTATATTGAAAACGTAGAACAATAATTATAATTTGGTCACAAGGCCAAATGCGGAGTAACAGCTTTAAATTTTTCAGTTTTATTCTGTTATTTTGGTCGCGAAAATTTAGGGCCGTTACACCCTCCGTTCAAATCGATCATTCCCTTATTCTTTTTTGGGACGTTCAAGTTCTACCTAACCATTTTCATTTTAGTAATTGTTTTAATATTAAACTAATTCTTTTATATTTACATAAATGTCTCTATCTTTCCTATATTAATATTAAACAAATACTTGACTTTTACTTATTTGTACCTTTAATAATAAACCACGGAGGGAGTAATAAGTTAGACAGTGGATCTTTCTTAAGACGGTAGGTCATTCGTCGTAAGAGTAAAACAGGTCAAATAATATTTCATTTGGCGGGACAATTCTTTTGTAGAATATTGAAGAGAAATTGAAATTGCATTTTATTGAATTGAATTGCAAAGCTACAACGACAGGTCTATTTATAATGCATAGACCATAACTTACTTAAGCTGGATAACTAACCACTTATTGAATCCTATTATAACTCTAACTATCGACCATAAGAATTCATGGTACACGATATTATTTACTCCTATTATGACTAACTAGAATTAACACAAGTTCCTCAATAGTAGTAGGACACTTTGAATTAATTCTCGCCAGTTCCTAGGAGTTTTGTTTTCGTCTTATCTTTTATATTTGACTCGTTATAAGTTCGTGACGGATACAAACAAAAATTTGCGATAAGTTGACGGGATGAATTTCCACCAAAGTATTGTACGGAGTAGCTACTGCAGTCTGCAGATGTATTACAGATTAATTTACTACTCGCAGTAAAGACGAAAGTGTTATGGAAAATAAATTTCAATTCGGATCACCGATTCCCATTTGTAATGATCTTGGGACTTACAGTAATTTTTGACAAAAAAACCCAAAGTAGGGTAGCTTTTGAGGAGAAATATAAGAAATATCTACAATAGTTGTGCCAAGTAAAATATATATTTTCTCTTGATTGGACTAAAAGATGAAGTTTAACCTTTCTAGTGGCGAATGTCAAGTTGTATATTGCATCACAAGACTCTTAGAGCAACCACAATGGAGGTTCTTCTCCTAGAGTTTGTCACCAAGAACTTATTTTCTAAAAGTTCTTTCATTGTGGGTTGTCTTGAGTTCTTCAAAATAAGAACCAAGTTCTTGTTTAATCCAAAGCAAGATTGTCCAATTGCTATTTTATTTATTTATTTATTTTTATTTAACTTTCTCATGTAAGAACTTTATTTAGAGTTCTTCCATTGTTTCTAAAAGTTCTAAGCTTATGGAGTTTGTCAAAATCTTACATGGCAATGACAAACTTTATATTTAGTTTGTCCATTGTGATTGCTCTTAGCTCTATTTGTTCAGCCTTAAATTTTGACTTATTGCTCGTTATTGGCATTGTTAGTACTCAATGACTTAAGAGCAAGTCTTGTCTTGATAGGACAAATATTATTTATGTGGATAGATAAGATAAAAGATATTATCATTTTTTAGATATTTTGTTTTGTTCCCACATGTTTAGCATTTAATCCGTCGTATACTTACGATAGATATGATAAGTAAGAATTTGTAATGACTTAGGGCTCGTTTGGTTCACCATGGGAAGATAGAGGTACCGGGAACTTAAATTCACGTGAATTTGTATTTCATGGGAATTACAAAAATATTGTTTGGTTGCCACGTGGGAAATAACTTCATGAGGGAAGTTATACACACCAAGGGGGCTTGGTGAGTAACTTCCTCCATTATGGAGGAAGTGACAATTCCTGGGGAGTGGCAATTCCTGGGAAGTGGGCAACCAAACAACTTCACAATTTATCAATTCATTGGAAGTTCTACTTCCCATGATTTAAGAGAGCAACCAAACGACCCCTTAAAAGAGAGAGTTTTGTCCATTTCTATTGCTCCATCCCTTATCCCACCTCCTTCTAGTCATACCACATCATCAATTGTCTGAAAACTTATTAAAGGATTGCAATAACTTTCATTATCTAAGAAAGGATATGTACCCTTTCTATTTCACTACCGTTTTTCCATTTACTTTTTCCAATATTTTTTGAGGCGATACTTTGATCATTGATGGGTGGATACGTATTTCTATAGACGACATAAAATTGTTTGGGTATCAAACAATTAGATGTAGAATGGAGATAGATCTAATGTTTTGATCTACTTGAGTTTCTTGATTGATCATTCGCTTCCGGAAGGTTTGGGACTTCCTTTGTCGATGGAGGCAGCGGTTCCTGCACAAGGAGCGCACTTCGCACATGGTTTCAGATGGTGTCCGAGGGGGCCATTTCCAATCTCTAAGTCACTCTTTTTGCCTCGATTCGACATTTCTCGTGAAGAGAAAGGTTGTAATATCCCGTGTTTTCGATCATTTTATTTATTTATAATAACGATTAATATTAATAAATAGACTTTACCGAAGATGTCGTAGCCTAAGTAGTTAAGGCTAGGTGCTCTGGGACAATAAGTCCTAGGATCGAATCCCCCCTTCCTAATATTATAATGCAACTAAGTGCGCTCTTCGTTGAACAAAAAAAAAAAAAAAAAAAATAGACTCTCGACAAACTATTTTTATTTGTACTCCGTAATATTTAATTCTTATGTCTTTAGAACTTTTCTACGGAGTATTTCATTTCAGAGATTGCAAAACTGAAATTTATCTCGTTATCGCAATTTTGTGCGATTTCGTAAAACAGTTCTTATTTTCTCATATGGAATATGATTGAGACGTTTCAAAAACCTAAGTTTTTTTTCCCAACTCCTACACAATGGTAATGTTGAAAATTACAATTTCGAAGTGCATAATAAAAATATGTACCAGGCATCTCTTTTGCAACGAAAATCATCACTCGGTTATTCGTTTCTCGACTTTCGATTTTCGCACTTGTTTCCTAACTTTGTGGAACCAAAGTAACTTCAAAATATTATTTTTACACACTAGAAAGCGTCGCATTTGAGTCCAAGGCTCAAGGGATGCCTAACTAATCAAAAACATCATTTTTAGTAATGTACCTATGTATGATTAACTACTTTGATTAATTGTCAATTCAGTGTTCATTGTTTGCTCCCTCATGAAATGCGCGACATACCTGTAGACACCCGCATTTTGCCTGCTAGTGTCTATAGCAGCTTCCGACAAACATCCGATGATGATCGGACGCGAACGTGCTTTAACGCGCTCGGATATGAGCTCAAAATCGTTAGTAAAGGCAAAACCGACACTAAAATATCAGCTGCGTTGCTTCTAGAAGAAAACCCAAGCTACTAAACCTCTTCAATTGGAGATAAAACTTTATCTCTAAACCCTATCCTCCGGTCTAACCCACTCGGTCGAGTAGGCTCGCAAAATTGGCCAAACTGGTGTCAGACCGGGCACTCGATCGAGTGCACACACACCACTCGATCGAGTGACCCTTTTCTATCCTAAACCGGGGTATTTTCTTATAAATACCCCACCCCCTCAACACAATTGATGACAACCTTCTTCCACCCTTCTTCTACCTCGAAAACCTCCATATTCCTACCCTTAAATCACCATCATCTCGACATCCTTACATACACAAACCCGAGATCAAAACTCGTCAAAGACCCGAGATCAAAACTCGTAAAAAGACCGAGAGCAAAACTCGTCAAATTCCTTCCCCAATTATACACACCATAACTCTCCTATATACATCTCGACGCTCCCGTGCCTAAGTCACTACTATACGAGCCGATCTCTGAGACAATAACATGTAGGTTGAGGGTGCAAAATTCAATTCCACTTTCTCCTTTTTTCTTCCTTCTCTTTTCTCGTCTTTTTCGTCCGTCTTCTTCTTCGTTTTGCGTCATTTATTTTATTTTATTTTCTTCTTTCGTTTCTAATATCGTTATTATTATTACTATTATCAATTTAGCATTAAAACATCGCGCATATCAATTTACAAAAACGATCTCGAATCAAACACGTTTAAGGATGAATCTCGCATAAGACCCTTCTTGAGTAGTAATAGTGGTGAAGCCCTCTCGAGGAGCCCCGTCCTAAACACTCAAGGGCATGATGGGATCGCGAATATTCCTCCTTAAACATATTTGATTCTCCTTTTTAAGGTTAGAACGAAACCTGTTGATGCAAATCGAACATCAAATAATCCACAAGGATTATTAACGATGTCGTGACGCGGAGGGAATCGACTTTCGCTCTAATCAAACAATTAAAAATGTTTATTCTTAAAATGCGATATCGACTCCGTAGTCGAATATTATGTCTAAAAAAATTAATCAATAAAACGTACTGACACGAACCCGTTGATGCCGAAATAATTGTCACATGGTCCAAAAGGATTGATTACGACATTATAACGCGGAGGGAATTATTTCGCCCTAATTCAATTTAAAACAACTTATAACGTCTTTTCCAAATTCTCGATAATCGATCTCGTAATAATAGCATGCATATCGTGAGTATCAAAAGTTAAGTCGAGTATAAATTATTCCATGTTTTTACACGGCTTAATAGATTATCGATTTAAAACTAAAGCAAATACGAAATCAATGCCTTTCTCGAAACGAACTGTTGTTCGTACAGGGGGCACTCGATCAAGTGCCTTAGCCCACTCGATCAAGTGACACCCCAAAATTGAGGCATGGGGTCTTTTCGAGAGGCACTCGATCGAGTCCCTCCACGACTCGATCGAGTGGCCTCTGTCACGCCAAACTGTGAGCCCTCCACATACTTTAAGCCTCGATAAACTTTTTCAATGACTTCGGTCAACACGTGTCAAGTCCATCACGTGTCTTACTCTTTTCAAAGCCGTGCGTCATGTCTTCTTATATCATCCAATCTATTTACATTCCGTTATTGTTGCAATTGTTATGTATTTTGTTTGTTGTATTGTATTTTTCGGGTTGTATTCCGCCCACGCATTTGTAATCTTTTGTTTTAAGTTTTATTCTCGTTGTTTGTTTTATTGTACTAAAACGAACCTCGCATGCTAAAAAATTTTCGACATAATTCAAAGATGCATTAAATGACGTGGATCAAACATATTTCACATTGTGGACATGACATAGGTCCACCCCGACGCGGCGAAGCGCGGGTTTTGGGGAGGCGATAGAATTTCCATATGAGATGGATCGAATAGAATTTTAAATCGAAGTAGGAGTCGCCACCGAATTTTATGGTTATTCGGAACCATTCGAACCCACTCTATGTCGTAGTGGGCCATATTTAAAACATGGCCCATTTCCGATGTCAGAGTTTATCGGGTTCGTCCCTTAGCATTACGATACCGATGCCGACTTGAGCGGTTAATCGTATATTGAATGACTCTCGTTGCCAATGGTTTCGGACATCCAGAAACCACGGTTCTGAGTAAGGGGTGAGGGTACGTGTTGGGAAGTTCATTGAGAACACCCAACCCCGCCCGCACTTAGCGGCCTTTACTAAGATATCGTTCGGTTTTGTGTACACGCGTTAGTTCGACGATTGAATGATATGCAGAGATTATTTTCCTAAGGCATGTGAGGAAAATAAATAAGTGGGTTGCTAAGTCGTTTAATGCATGTTAAACTACTAACGTCAAAGTTATGTTAGCATGTGAATTTGTTTTAGTCTAATAAAACGATAAAAAGAATATGAGAAAAATAAATTGCTACAAACACGAGAAAACGAGTTAGTAACGATTGAATAATAATATAGCAAATAAATATATGAAATCGAGAAAATAAATATTAATCGAAATCTGAAAAAATATTGTTAAAACGCTGTTTTGTATAAAAAACGAAGTTCGAAAAATAATAATAATAAAAAAAAACGAAAAGGGGCGCGCTTGGGCAGTCGGCCGCGCGACTCGTCCGGGACGTAGGCGGGTCGCGTGGCGGCCTGTTTTCGGAAGCGGTTTTCGGAAATTTTCGATTAAATCGCGTACGAATATCGCATAATTCGTACTTGACTTAATATTATCGATATTTGCTATATTCGATAGTCGACTGTGAAATCAATATCAAATATTTAGAATAGTTTTAGAAAAGATATAAATTTAGAAATCGTTTCGTAAAATAATAAAAATAAACGAACGAAAAAACTAAAAAATAGGGCCCGGTTACAGACTCGTGCGCGAGTCGCCTGGACCGGGCGCGACTCGCGTACGGGTCTGTCCACTTTTTATTTTTTGTTCGAAAATCGTTAATTTTATAAATCGCGTACAAATATGGATTAATTTATACTCGGTTTATATTTTCGATATTCGTCGTATTCGATATTCGATTATGAAATCGATATCGAATAGTCGGAATAATTTTAGAAAAGGTTTTGAGAAAAATTTTGTTTTGAACGAAAAGTTAAAAAAAAGATTTTGAACGAAAAGTTTGAAAATAGGATTTTGAAGAAAAAGATGTAACGAAATCGTCGAAATCTTAATATAATTCTTTTTGATACGATATTCGATTATATAGAATCGTTATCATATTTTAAGAATATTCGATAAAAAAAATAGTTTTTAGTAGTATCGATATTAGAAAATAAAAAAAAAAGACCGACGAGACCCGTAAAAAAAAACGAGAAGAAGAGAGGAGAAAAGAGAAGAGTCGGGTTTGATTTACACCCTCAACCTACATGCTTTGTTTTCTCGGGATAAGGCTCGTCGGGAAGTGGCTTAGACTTGGGAGCGTCGAGATGATGAGGATGAGTTAAGGTGTATCGGTTTGGGTGATTTGGGACGTCGGGTTTGGCCGGTTTCGTCGAGGTTGCAAGGCTTCGAAAGTGTCGGTATTTGCTAACTATCGAGTTTGTGTATGAACCGTGTGTGGAGGCTGTTTTTTCGGTGTAATGGGTGTGTAAAAACCGTGTATATTGGCTGGTAAAACCGTTGTGTTTTGTGTTGGACGGGAGGTCCTATTTATAGGGAGTTTCCGACCTTGGTTTAGGAGAGTTTGAATACCGCTTAGGATAGGAAACGTAGGAATTTGAGGGAAATAAGAATTCCGCTTTCTTGTGAAGGAAGAAAGGGAAATCTCGGCTGTTTTGGGCTGTTTTGGCCGAGTGGTTTACACTCGGTCGGGTGCTCGAATCGGTTTTTTGAATAGGATTCCCGCTTGAGCTAGAATTACCGCTTGAGTAAGAAGCTGAGGAGAACGAGAATTCCGCTTTCTTGTGAGGGAAGAAAAGAGGAAACCGGCTGGTTGTGTATTACTCGGCCGAGTGTTTGCACTCGGTTGAGCGTCTGAGTCGGTTCTCGGATAAGATTCTTACTCGAGATCGAATTCTACCTTAAACGGAATTGTTTATTATTTTGTATGGCTGATTTTTGTAGTATTCGAGTTCAAACCGGATTGGCGGGATGACACGGCAGATTTTATGTCTCGGAAAATATCTTTGACCGGGTTTTGACTAGGTCGCTAAAAGACGGTTTTACCCCTGGTGTCGGTTTCGACCCAAATTAGTGTTATTTGACTCGAAACGACCCACTGGGCCTGGATTTGAGGTTGGTTTTATGAAATTTGTACTCCTTAAAAAGTTTAAACCAAATGTCCATGATTACAAGCCCATATCCGAGTCTGTCAAAGCACGTTTACGTCCGATCATCATCGGGTGTTTGGCGGGAACTACTATAGACACCTGGCGGTCAAAATGTGGGTGTCTACAGAGCCCCCACTTTGACTGAGGCTTGGACAAGGCAAAAGTCAGAGTAGCTACCAGGTCAATCAAGGATTAAAACCTGGCAGACTTCCGATCGGGTCGTTTAGGGTCCATTAGACCTGCGTGAAGGGCTCGCCAACCATAGAATAGAAATCATACCTGGGCTGATGCTGATAATGTCGCGGGAGCTTGCCTAGGAAGCTACGGGTATACCTGTTTGCAGATATATCCTGTCTTAGAATTGCGCGGGAGCTTGCCTTGGAAGCTATGGGCATATCTGTTTGCAGATATATCCTGAAAGAAGTATTTTGAGTTTTTCCATTGGGGAACTTAGAATTTTCTGGGGAGTCTTGGGTGTACCTGTATGCTGACATAATTTGTATGTAACATTTAGGTGAAACACTGACTCATGCTGAGGAAGAAATGATGACTTTTTTCGAAAATTTTGAGAAGAGGAAATCCTGAATTTTTGGAAGGTTTGGAAATAAGGATGCTTGGGATGACTTTTGATTCCTAATCGGATTCTGACACGGATTCCTAGAATTTCCTGATTAGGCCTGTATGCTTAGATGAAACAGGGGAAGTGGGGCAAAAGTCTATTCCCATGATGACTAGGAAAAGGGATATTCCTTATTATAAATAGAGGGCTTTGGCTTCTTATTTTTTCATATTCCCACCCAAATCTTTTCTTCTATCTCAAAATCCCTTAGACTTTTTAGGATAAAATAAAAGAAACTATTCTTGCGATGGGTATCGACCATTTGACCGCGATGCTTCATGCGTGGGCCCAGGATTTTCGAGACACAGATAGAGTCCAGTTAACTCAAATGGGAAATGTGGCTTTATTCCCACTTCAGCGACTTAAGGTAGATTCGCACTTCCTTGATGCTTGCTTATCCTTTTGGGATACTACCTTTCATGTTTTTGCATTTCCTCGAGGAGAAATATGTCCTCTTCCTGAAGAGATAGCAGCTATTGGTGGGTGGTGCCCTAATGCTCGTCCTGCTATTCCCCCATTTTATCCTGACCCAAGGAGGAGGTTGAGGGATTTTCTAGGTCTGTCACATGCTGAGACAGCCCGTATGGTGAAGGGAAATTCAGTTTCCCTATTTGACTTGGCTGACAAATTTATGGACCCGGTTGGTGAAAGAATTACTTCCACCCATAGACGTAGGGCCTTTGCCTTTTGTATGCTGCATAGATATGCCTTCGAAGGCCGAATGGATGCTGACTCATGCTTAGGTGAGATCAGGCTAATCAGCATAGTTGACCAAATGGAGACAGGTCACAGCCCGGCTTGGCTGATAACTGGGGAGATTATTATGGGTCTTGACGCTAGGAGACTCGAACCAAGTCAGCAATTGACAGGGAGCATCCGTCTTTTGCAGGTATTTAACCGTTTTTCTCGAACAATTGCCCGATTTCTCGATTTTTGCGGTAATTTTGAATATTTTTTTTTTCGGAATTTTCCGGAATTTCCAATTTTCCGGATTTTTTTCGAAATTTTTGATTTTGCCAAAATTTTCGAATTTTCCAATTTTACGAAAATTTTTAATTTTTCAATTTTTCGAATTTTTCGAAAATTTTAATTTTTTTGATTTTTTCGAAAGTTTTTTACTTTTCGAAAATTTTGCAGATCTGGTTATCCGAGCGTCTGTCGATTATAGAGCCCCCGGTGAACATACCCAAATATCGCAGTAGTCAGATTGGTTCAAGGTCTCGTCGAATAAGATCAAGTCATCTCATAACTCAAAAATATTGGGATGAAGAGCTAACGTTCCATGGTGGGCCTTTGATCAGATGGAACATCATCTGGTGGTTCCTCTCAAGACTGACATGATTAGCTAGGAGGGACAAGGCCCATTATCTGGTGATATTGTCTTTGGACTGGACTGTCCATATCTATCCGGACCGTATCCTAAGGCAGTTCGGTTCGTTTCAGGAGATCCCTGAGACTGGGGCAATTATTAGCGTTTCGATCCAATTGACGGACGCTATGTGTGACACGTGGCTACAGCGTTGGTTTACTCGTGTCATGTGGACTGTACCTCGCCCTTGTCAAACCACTTGGGTTTCTGAATCATATCGCAAATGGACTTCTGAGGAATCACAGGAGACCCGTAAAACTTTGAAGACTGAAGAAGCTCTTGACTTGGCCCGCCGAGAATCGGCCAAAGACAACAGGCGGTTCTTTGAAGAGACTCCAACTTCCTTTGCTGAGCCGGGGTCGGGTTCTAAGTCAAAAGCTAAAACTCAGGCTAATGAGACCGGTGCTAGCGATTTGGAGGGAAGACTCGGGTCGAGGCTAGCGGTCCGAGACAGGCTAGGCCCGCGTGATAACGAGGTGACCGGGGAGTCGAGTTTGAAGAAACGAGCCCGAATTAAGGAGGTTCCCTTGGTGATTAGGGAGCGTTTACCTCTACCTCGACGCCAATGGACCGAAAAGGAGGCTAAGGGCAAAGGAAAGGGAAAAATGCACTAGTTTTTATTATTTAAGTATTAGTATTATTTATTTTGTGATGATTTTTTTTTTGTAATTTTATTATTATTATTTTCTTGAAATGAATAAAGAAAGGTTTATTAAAGAACCGTTCCCGTTTTTCTTTTCTTGATTGCAGTGGTTGTGCCCTTTTGAGGGGCTGCCTACGTATCCATAATAAATGGAATCAAACCAAACGTAGTTCAGACTGAATTAGTTTGCAATTTCGAAATACATCAAGACTATTGGTTCAAGATGTTTGAAACAGTAGAATGAATAATTATAGCTTTTGACTTGTCTTTAAAAGTTTTTTTTTTTAAAAAAAAAAAAAGAAGAAGAAGAAGATGTTTTTAATAAACTTTTGCAAATGACATTGAGAGAGGTGGGTTAAGGGTAGTAGCGCTTTAGCTGGTCCAGGTTAGTTGGGTTGACAAACTCGTTCCCGTCCAGATCCGTTAGCATTACCGCTCCACCTGATAGAATCTTCTTTACCAAATATGGCCCGGCCCAATTAGGTTTGAATTTTCCTCTTGGGTCTACTGGTAATAAAGCTCGAACAGAGTTGAGAACCAAATCTCCTTCTTTGATGTTTCTGGGCCTCACCCTTTTGTTGAAAGCCCGTTGGATTCTCTTTTGATAGATTTGAATATTATTGAGGGCACGAGATCGTCGTTCGTCTAACTGGACTAGCGAGTCATATCGTTCTCGAACCCAATCAGCTTCAGGTACTTGACTCTCAAGTAGGATTCTGAGTGATGGCACTTCTAACTCAACGGGTTGGACTGCTTCCATGCCGTACGTGAGGTAATACGGTGTTGCCCCGGTCGCAGTACGAATCGAGGTTCGATATCCCCAAAGTGCAAATGGTATTTTGTCGGGCCAGTCTCGGTAATTATCAGCCATCTTTTTGAGTATGGTGACAATTGTTTTATTAGCCGCTTCTACCGCTTCATTGGTCTGGGGTCGGTAGGGTGAAGATGTATGCCTTTGAATTTTGTACTTGGTCAGCAAGGCTGCTGTTTCGGCCTGAAAATGGGTCCCGTGGTCACTAATGAATTCATGAGGGATCCCATACCGACATATTATCTTATTTTGAATGAACTTGGCAACATGGCTGGCGTTGAGGATACGATAGGATTCAGCTTCGACCCATTTGGTGAAATAGTCGATTGCTACCAAAATGAAGCAGTGTCCTCCGGTTCCCGAGGGGTTTATCTTTCCGATTATGTCGATTCCCCATGTTGAAAATGGCCATGGTGATGTCATGGTGTATAGCAAGGATGGTGGCATATGCTGTACATTGGCAAAAATTTGACAATTATGGCAATGTCTAACATATAGCTGGCAATCGGTTTCCATGCTATTCCAGTAGTAACCGAGCCTCATGATTTTTCGGACTAGCATCTGGGCGTTCATGTGTGGACCGCATTCGCCATCATGTACTTCAGCCATAGCTTTTTCGGCGTTGGTTTTGTCGACACATCGAAGGAGAGCCCCCTGTGCTGTCTTTTTGTAGAGTTGCCCATCGTCGGTGCGGATAAACTGGGTTGCCAGTCTTCGCAGGGCCTTCTTGGCTCGGTTGTCAGCTCCGGGTGGATATTCCCCGGTTGCTAGGTATGTCAATACAACTTGATACCACGGCTCGGGATCAGGTATCTCGATTTCTTCGATGTCGTGGATATATGCTGGCTCGGATCGTCTTTCGACACAGATTGGCATACTGGTCATATGATCGGGAATATTTAGCAAAGATGCCAGTTTTGAGAGTGCATCTGCGAATTGATTTTCTTCCCGAGGTAGGTATATATATTCTACCTTGTGGAATTGTTTTTCGAGATCCCGTACTCGTGCCTGGTAGGCCACGAGATTAGCATTTCGAGTTTTCCATTTTTGGAGCGCTTGATTAATGACCAGAGATGAATCCCCGTGTACTCGGAGGTTTGTGACCCCTAAGTCGGCGGCGGCTTGTAGCCCGTGGATACATGCTTCATACTCAGCGGCGTTGTTAGTGACGTCAAAGTCTAGTTTGATTGATACGGGGGTATGTTCTCCTTTTGGTGAGATTAGGAGGATCCCGACTCCAAATCCTCGGAAATTGGATGCCCCGTCGAAGTACAAGTCCCATGCTTCGGTATCAGTGTGGAAAATGTTTTCGTCTGGGAAGGACCAAGTGTCGGTGTGTCCTTCTTCGGTTACGGGACTGTTAGCGAGAAATTCGGCTACTACTCGTCCTTTGACGGCTTTCAGTGGTACGAATTTTAGGTCGAATTCTGCTAACATGAGGGTCCATCTTGATATCCTGCCGTTGAGGATGGGCTTCTCGAAGAGGTACTTGATTGGATCCATTTTGGATAGTACTTGTACCTCGTGACTGAGCATGGAATGTCGGAGCTTCTTAGTGGCCCAGACCAAAGCTAAACACGTCTTTTCGAGCATGGTGTACTTACACTCGTACTCTAAAAACTTCTTGCTGATGTAGTATATGGCTCATTCTTCGGAATTGACCGTTTGAGCTAGCATAGCCCCCATGGCTGTCTCTGTCGTGGTTAGGTATAGTGACAAAGGCAAACCGTGCTGAGGTGGCATTAAGACCGGTGGTGAGGCCAAAATTTCCTTGATTCTATCAAAGGCTGCTTGACATTTATCATCCCATAGTAACCGTTCTCCTATTTTCAGTTTCTTGAAGATCGGTTCACACACCATGGTTAGCTTTGAGATGAACCTACTGATGTATTGGACTTTTCCGAGAAACCCTCTTATCTCTTTTTCGGTTTTAGGGGGCTGCATCTCGGTGATGGCCTTGATTTTGGCTGGATCGACTTCGATACCTCGTTGGCTAACGATATGACCCAGTAATTTGCCAGATGTTACCCCGAAACTGCATTTCTGAGGGTTTAGCCTCATGTTGTATTTGCGTAATCGGGTGAAGAATTTTCTCAGGGCGGTGATGTGACCGTCCCTGTCTTTGGATTTGACGATCATGTCGTCCACGTAGACTTCCACTTCCTTATGCATCATGTCATGCAATAAAGTTGTGGCGGTTCGTTGGTAGGTGGCCCCGGCATTGATGAGACCAAACGGCATAACAGTATAGCAATAAGTACCCCAAGGTGTAATGAAGGTGGTCTTATCCATATCTTCTTCTGCCATTTTTATCTGGTTATATCCTGCATACCCGTCCATAAATGATAGAAGGGCATGATCTGCTGTGTTATCCACCAGTATGTCGATGTGTGGTAACGGGAAATCGTCTTTCGGGCTCGCTTTGTTAAGATCCCGAAAGTCTACACAGACACGAACCTTACCATCCTTTTTAGGGACTGGTACAATGTTTGCAACCCAATCTGGATACTCGGAGACTTGTATAAACCCAGCTTTGAATTGCTTGTCGACCTCCTCCTTGACTTTGAGGGACCATTCAGGCCTCATGCGTCGGAGTTTTTGTTTAACCGGCTTGAACCCTTCTTTGATCGGTATATGGTGCTCGGCTATTTCACGATCAATCCCCGGCATGTCCTTGTAGGACCATGCGAAGACGTCTTTGAATTCTTGAAGGAGAACTATGAATTGTTGTTTCTCCTCGGGATCTAAGGATAGCCCTATCTTAAGCATCTGAGACTCTAAGGTTGTTCCCACGTTGATGGATTCGGTTTCTTCGATTACCGGATTGCGGGATTCCCTTTGCTCTAGTTGCTCGATCAGATGTGGAGGCAAGGATACCTGTTCGTCGGGCTTCTCAATGTCATTGCACATAAAATTTTTGAAATTGAGAAAGTTTTGAAAATGAGACAAGTCGTAAGCAGAACGGTTGTTATTATTGATCATAAATTGGGAAAAGAGCTCGAAAAGAGCTGCCATCTGATCACTAGTCAGTGGCGGGATAGGTAGGGTGCCCGGGACAGACCCCGAGGCACCAGGAATCGCTAAAGGGAGAGGGGGAGTTATAGGACTGACCCTAGCACCAGACTCACTAGCCTCAATCTTAGACTCTGACTCGGACTCCGACTCGGACTCAGACTCAGATTCTGGCATCTCTCATTCCCCTGTGATCAGCTTGTAAGTTCTTCCTTGACTGTCAGTCCATTTGACAGTCTTCCTCCAAGCTCTGGTCCCGGACCCGACTTCTGAGATTAGCTTAGACGGATCAAAGGTGCGACTGCGGAGAATGAGACTGACTAGCTCTTCCTTCGGCGTTGGGACCGCAAGTTCTTCTCCAAAAAGTAGCCCTAGCGCGGGCTCGGCATTCTTAGCATCTTCGGCCTGGATGAGAGCAAAGATGTCGTCCGGTATGTAGTTGCAGTCCTGGGCCAAGTGGGTCCCAGGGCGTAGGCCGGTTTGAACAGTCTCGAACACGGGAGTGACAAAGGTAACCTTACCGGTTTCAGTTTGGCCCATGTTTTCCGGAGTTAGGGCGTAGCCCAAGCCTGTTTGGGTCCTCCCATTGTGCAAGACTTCGAGAATTTTTCCTGCGGGGAGATCAGGCCTCGATGTAACCCCTGGTAAAAAGCCCAGATTCTGCAACATCCGGTCAAGGCGGATCGTGAAGTAAGGAGGGAAGAGATGGTCTTCTTCGATGGCCCCTACGAAGTCGAACCCCCAGAGATCGGTGCGGCCCGAGGTGTTGCAGTTAGCCACAGTCATAGGTGTGGCTTCTAGAGTGATGATGGAGTCATGCAAAGGTAGCTTGATTTTCCGATGCAAAGTGGAGGATACAGCCCTGGTTGCATGGATCCAAGGTCTTCCTAGAAGAAGGTTGAAGGAAGAAGTCACGTCGATCACTTGGAACTCCAGCTCTTTCTCTATCGGGCCGGTTATGATAGTGAGTTTTGTGGCTCCGGCTACTGATTTTGGGCTTCCGTCAAAAGCCTGAATGGTTTGAGCTGTTGGAATGTAGTCGGCCTCGGTGATGCCGAGGGCCTTGGCGGTCCTCAAGGGGAGGACATTGACTGCTGACCCGTCGTCAATTAGGGTCATGGGCAGGTACTTTCCACGGCAGATAACCGTGATGTAGAGGGCCATGTTGTGGGCTGGCCCAAATGGTGGTAGATCAGCGTTGGAGAAGGTAATCAGTGGGCCTTCTTCTATGGATCTCCCCTTTAGGTGAGGCAAGACTGTGGCTACCATTTCAGCTGGAGTAGCCATAGAATCGATTTTGACTTGATCGAGGGCCTTAGTGAGTGCCTCTCGATGTTCCTGGGAGCTAACTAGGAGTTGCCATATGGAGAGGTCAACCCGAGTTTTGCTTAGCTGTTTTGCAAGAGCCTTTTCAGCAGTCGGCTCTTCTGGGGCGGGCTCCACCTTAAGCGGTTCGGCGATGATGAGGGCTTGACTAGTGGCTAAGGCCTTGGACTTAACCTTCTGAATCTCCTCAGGTGTGATGGGGAAAGCTTCCCCTTTGGTGAGGTAGACATCGTCTTCGTCATCGCACCAGATCCCGTTTATTTGCGGGATAAATGGAGAAATGAGGTGTGAGCAATCCATTATTTCCCCGGAAAAGATGGTGTGAGTGGCTAACGGGTTGTCCTTGTTGTTGGGTTTACCGCCGGGCAAAGGAATTTTCCCGCTTTCAATGAGATCTTGGATAAGATGCTTTAGCTTCCAACATTTCTCGGTATCATGCCCCTTACCACGATGATAGTGACAGTAGGCCTGGAGGTTGTAGGCCTTAGAGCGACGTTCGACCGGGATATCAGGTGTTGGGCCTATGGGGGTGATCAGGCCCTTTGATGATAACCTCTGAAGGGCGTTTTCATAGGTAGTGCCTATATCGGTGAATACCCGGGGAGTAGTAGTTTTCTGAGATGAGGTATCGAGTGCATTTACCTCGTCAAAAATGCTACGAGTGGCGGGGGTAGTAGTGGGCTTACTTGTTGATGAGCTAGCCCCTTGATATCCCTTAGTGGAGGCCTTAGTGAGGCTTTCCAACCTTAAATCATCCTCGATTCTCGTTTCCATTACAGTTAGGACTGCGAAGCTAGGTATGATGGCGTACCGGAGATGGACCCGGTAAGCTGGAAGTAAGTTTTTGACGAAGGCTTCAACCAGCACTTTTTCACTGGGCTTATCGACCAGCTTGACGCTTTCAGCCCTCCAGCGTTGAAGGTATTTTGTGAATCCTTCCTTAGGCTCTTGGGCCATTACCTTCAGGGTGCGCATAGTGGTCTGGATTTCCGTGTTGTCGGCGTAGTTCCGAGCGAATTCCGTCGCCACGTCATCCCAAGTTTTGTATTTCTTGGAATCGAGCCGGTAGTACCAGGCTCTTGGGTGCTTCTCGAGGGAAGAAGCGAATAGGTGCTTGAACATGTTGGACTTAACCACTTTAAGGGCCATGAACTCCTTGAAGGCTCGGATATGGTGGGCCGGGTCTTCGGTACCCTCGAACATTGGCAGACCCGTCAGATTGAGATTGGTGGGTAGTTCATCGGTCAGTGGGGTGTAGATCCTAGCATTCTCCGTATGGATGGAGCTTTGGGTTGTCAGATGGACCTGTTCCTGCAGTTTGAGGACTGCACTGGCCAATGCGGCTAGAGGTCCGTCATCTTCGATCGAAGCATTGGGGGTTCCCTGTTCCACGGCACTAACCCGAGTAATGATGGCGATCTGGTCTTCCCGCATTTTCCTCAGTTGGTCTTGGATTTGGGCCAACGAGGTGGTCAATTCATCTATGGCTTTTTGCGTCATGGCTCGAGTGTGGGGTGACCTGTCTGTAGGGGCACCGCGTAATCAGTAACTGACCCAGATCTTAGAATCAAAAGTACATCCCGAACAAGGAAAAGACTAGACTGGAAAAAGACCGGAGACTGATTTCTAGACGGATGACGCGTGGATGGTGGACCTTCCTTAGGATTCGGCAAAGTGGGCCTAGTCCTGTTCGAAGGAAGGTCTATGTGAGAATTCCCCAGACTTTAGACTCGAGTGTGTAAACGGGCTTTCCTTTGTAGGAGTCTGTCCTACGAAGGTGGGCCGTGCCTTGACAAGTAAGGCGGACTAGGATGGGGTAGAAACCCGTGATATAAGATCGACGGAGTTTCGACGCTATAGATTCTAACTTATGACAAGACCCGACACTACTAAATACGGGAAGTCCTAAGAAGAAGAGGGTTTTGAAAAGTGAATTTGAATTTGAAAACCGAGCAAAGTCGGATTGGAAGACCCGATTTTTTTTGAAAACCGAGAAGAAGGGTTATCGGGCCGAGGTTTCGGGCTTTTTTTTTTGAAAAGATTTGGACAGCATACCGGTTTAAAATAGGCTATTTTGAGTCAAAATCATAAGTCCTGAATTCGGCAGCTTTCCGGGTTTTGAAAAATAGAATGGATTTGAAAAGATGTAAGTTTTTTGAAAAAAATGACGGTTTTTGAAAAGACCAAAGAAGATCAAGTAGCATATAGTCACGGAAACAGTATAACGACGCCATGTATGCTCTTAGTCTAAGTCTCGGTCGGTCGAATAGGGTCTATACCAACAACGATCGCATTCTCGCAAATCAGGACGGACCTCCTAAGCCGAGTTGGTCTTAGAATCTGCCGTAAAACCCATGCGAGTTCCGCGATCGAAGTCTTTAGTGCATCCAAGTAGAAATGCACCGTGGTATAGTGGGACGTCGGTCACAAGTAACCGGCCCGGGATAGAACGGGGTTATGCATGAACCATTGAACTAAATCGTGTACATTACTAATCGAACGATTTCTTTTCGAGTCTCATCCTAAGGATGCCGATGGTAAGTGACACATCAGTTAATCCCCAGCGGAGTCGCCAAATTGTGGACATGACATAGGTCCACCCCGACGCGGCGAAGCGCGGGTTTTGGGGAGGCGATAGAATTTCCATATGAGATGGATCGAATAGAATTTTAAATCGAAATAGGAGTTGCCACCGAATTTTATGGTTATTCGGAACCATTCGAACCCACTCTATGTCGTAGTGGGCCATATTTAAAACATGGCCCATTTCCGATGTCAGAGTTTATCGGGTTCGTTCCTTAGCATTACGATACCGATGCCGACTTGAGCGGTTAATCGTAAATTGAATGACTCTCGTTGCTAATGGTTTCGGACATCCGGAAACCACGGTTCTGAGTAAGGGGTGAGGGTACATGTTGGGAAGTTCATTGAGAACACCCAACCCCGCCCGCACATAGCGGCCTTTACTAAGATATCGTTCGGTTTTGTCTACACGCGTTAGTTCGACGATTGAATGATATGCAGAGATTATTTTCCTAAGGCATGTGAGGAAAATAAATAAGTGGGTTGCTAAGTCGTTTAATGCATGTTAAACTACTAACGTCAAAGTTATTTTAGCATGTGAATTTGTTTTAGTCTAATAAAACGATAAAAAGAATATGAGAAAAATAAATTGCTACAAACACGAGAAAACGAGTTAGTAACGATTGAATAATAATATAGCAAATAAATATATGAAATCGAGAAAATAAATATTAATTGAAATCTGAAAAAATATTGTTAAAACGCTGTTTTGTATAAAAAACGAAGTTCGAAAAATAATAATAATAATAAAAAAAACGAAAAGGGGCGCGCTTGGGCAGTCGGCCGCGCGACTCGCCCGGGACGTAGGCGGGTCGCGTGGCGGCCTGTTTTCGGAAGCGGTTTTCAGAAATTTTCGATTAAATCGCGTACGAATATCGCATAATTCGTACTTGACTTAATATTATCGATATTCGCTATATTCGATAGTCGACTATGAAATCAATATCAAATATTTAGAATAGTTTTAGAAAAGATATAAATTTAGAAATCGTTTCGTAAAATAATAAAAATAAACGAACGAAAAACTAAAAAATAGGACCCGCTTACAGACTCGTGCACGAGTCGCCTGGACCGGGCGCGACTCGCGTACGGGTCTGTCCACTTTTTATTTTTTGTTCGAAAATCGTTAATTTTATAAATCGCGTACAAATATGGATTAATTTATACTCGGTTTATATTTTCGATATTCGTCGTATTCGATATTCGATTATGAAATCGATATCGAATAGTCGGAATAATTTTAGAAAAGGTTTTGAGAAAAAGTTTGTTTTGAACGAAAAGTTAAAAAAAAGATTTTGAACGAAAAGTTTGAAAATAGGATTTTGAAGAAAAAGATGTAACGAAATCGTTGAAATCTTAATATAATTCTTTTTGATACGATATTCGATTATATAGAATCGTTATCATATTTTAAGAATATTCGATAAAAAAAGAAATAGTTTTTAGTAGTATCGATATTAGAAAAAAAAAAAAAAAAGACCGACGAGACCCGTAAAAAAAAACGAGAAGAAGAGAGGAGAAAAGAGAAGAGTCGGGTTTGATTTAAACCCTCAACCTACATGCTTTGTTTTCTCGGGATAAGGCTCGTCGGGAAGTGGCTTAGACTTGGGAGCGTCGAGATAATGAGGATGAGTTAAGGTGTATCGGTTTGGGTGATTTGGGACGTCGGGTTTGGCCGGTTTCGTCGAGGTTGCAAGGCTTCGAAAGTGTCGGTATTTGCTAACTATCGAGTTTGTGTATGAACCGTGTGTGGAGGCTGTTTTTTCGGTGTAATGGGTGTGTAAAAACCGTGTATATTGGCTGGAAAAACCGTTGTGTTTTGTGTTGGACGGGAGGTCCTATTTATAGGGAGTTTCTGACCTTGGTTTAGGAGAGTTTGAATACCGCTTAGGATAGGAAACGTAGGAATTTGAGGGAAATAAGAATTCCGCTTTCTTGTGAAGGAAGAAAGGGAAATCTCGGCTGTTTTGGGCTGTTTTGGCCGAGTGTTTTACACTCGGTCGGGTGCTCGAATCGGTTTTTTGAATAGGATTCCCGCTTGAGCTAGAATTACCGCTTGAGTAAGAAGCTGAGGAGAACGAAAATTCCGCTTTCTTGTGAGGGAAGAAAAGAGGAAACCGGCTGGTTGTGTATTACTCGGCCGAGTGTTTGCACTCGGTTGAGCGTCTGAGTCGGTTCTCGAATAGGATTCTTACTCGAGATCGAATTCTACCTTAAACGGAATTGTTTATTATTTTGTATGGCTGATTTTTGTAGTATTCGAGTTCAAACCGGATTGGCGGGATGACACGGCAGATTTTATGTCTCGGAAAATATCTTTGACCGGGTTTTGACTCGGTCGCTAAAAGACGGTTTTACCCCTGGTGTCGGTTTCGACCCAAATTAGTGTTATTTGACTCGAAACGACCCACTGGGCCTGGATTTGAGGTTGGTTTTATGAAATTTGTACTCCTTAAAAAGTCTAAACCAAATGTCCATGATTACAAGCCCATATCCGAGTCTGTCAAAGCACGTTTACGTTCGATCATCATCGGGTGTTTGGCGGGAACTACTATAGACACCTGGCGGTCAAAATGTGGGTGTCTACACACATGTTTAGCTAAAACGTTATTTGCATAACATTCACCGAATTACTAGCGCGCGTATTCTAAATTCGAACGGTATCTTAGTAGAGGCCGCTAAGTGCGGGCGGGGTTGAGTGTCCTTTGTGGGCTTCCCAACACGTACCTTCACCCCTTACTCAGAACCTCGGTTTCCGAATGCCCGAAACCGTTGGCGCACGAGAGTCATTCGATATACGATACCCGAAAACTCGGCATCGGTATCGTAATGCAAAGGGACGAACCCCACAAGCTCTAGTATCAAAGTGGGCCGTACTTTGTGCACGGCCCACCAAATATAGAGTGGGTTCGAATGAGCCCGAACTCCCACAAAGTTCGGTGGCAACTCCAATTCGATTAAAATTTCAACCCAAGAACCATCTCACATGAGATTCATTCGTCTCCCCAAACCCGCGCGTGGCCGCGTCGGGGTGGACCTATATCATGTCCAAAATACCACCTTTAAACTAGCCTCCCTTACTTCATTTTAGTCACTTATTCACTAACTTAAACACTCCTTCAAACAATCATCTAAAAACCAAAGAAAATCATTCAAATATTCATAAGTTCTTAAGGTGTTTACACTGTCATATCTCAAGAGCATATACTTTTTTTTTCCTTATCTTATACAAGTAATTCTTGTTTTCAAAGTTATTTCATAGTAAAACTATTACTCCGTATTTAGTTTATTTTTGTGTCATTCTAACTAATCTAAGAAAATGAGCAAGAGGAAGGAAGCATCGATCTTCGATTTCTTTTATGTTGTAGAACCGATTATGTTTGCTTAAGGTAAGCTAACCTTTCTCTGCCCTCAAATCTCGTAGTATAATATTTTTTATGTACTCTAGCTAACATATATACTCTCTTTGTTCCGATAAATTATTGTTCTTTAATTTTAACACAAAGACCAATGAAAGAGAAGAGAGTCAATGATGAGATGACAAGTGGATCAGATGAGGTGTAAATGATCAAATTAATTGCTTATCAAATGCAATCCTAAAATAGAAAGAATAACAATTGATTGAGACACCTAAAATAAAATAGAACAACAAATGACCGGAACGGAGTGAGTAATATGATATTTAAGGACTAAATTTACTAGATCACCAAATTTAAAATTACCTCCTAGTGTTATTACTAACCTTACTAACTCGATCCAAAGTCGAGTCAACTCAAACACGATCCAATTGATCCGTTTGTCTAGTCCAAACTGGATTACGAACCTTAGTGTATTTCTAGCTCTACCGTGTTGCAATTGGCAACCACACATTTGCTAACAGATATTTTTGTCGGTCCGTCCAACCAATGATGAGCAGTCCACCATAGTCCTGGTTAATCGTAACTCCCCCCCAACGGAAAAATGTAGAAATAAAAAAGTTTGGCCAACTCCTCTGACCTCTCTCTCACTCTTTGTCGTCTTCCCTTTATGAAAACACTTTCCTTTATAAATACGCATCCACACCCTCCTCTGCCCAACTCCTACCTCCTCCTACCTCCTCTGTTTCCCCCAAAACCAACTCTCAACTCTCACCCAATTCATTCGCCAATGTTTCGTCTTCTCATTATCATCATCTCCGTCATCCTCCCCCTATCCCTCCCTGTCGAATCCGCCACCTTCACCATCTTAAACAGCTGCTCCTACACCGTCTGGCCCGGCATCCTCTCCAACGCCGGCGTCTCCCCTCTCCCCACCACCGGCTTCGCTCTCCTTAATGGCGAGTCTAAGACCATCACCACCCCTTCCGGCTGGGGCGGCCGCTTCTGGGGCCGCACCCTCTGCTCTACCAACTCCTCCACCGGCCTCTTCTCCTGCCTAACCGCCGACTGCGGCTCTGGCACCGTCTCCTGCTCCTCCGGCGCCGCCACTCCTGCCACCCTTGCTGAATTCACCCTTGATGGCTCCGGCGGCTTGGACTTCTTCGACGTCAGCCTCGTCGATGGGTACGTATATATATATTACTCCGTCCGTTTCAATAGATAGTTTATATTTGCTTCATAGACAAAATTTAAGGTAGAGATTCAAGAATTAATTTTTGTTTATTAAAAAGAAAAAAGTCGAGTAAAAAAAGATAAAATATTGAAAGAGGAAAGTGTGAACTAGCAGTCGACCGCTGCTCTCTCCCTCTGTCCCAATTTCATTTTATTATCTTAATAAATTTGGAATTAGTGGGTATTACAATTTGATTCGATGATGGGGTATTAAATGATTGAAATTAGTGTGGGAATCTGATTCTATTAAGTGAATTAAAAATGGTGGTATGTTTTGATTAACAGGTATAATCTGCCTATGGTGGTGACGCCACACGGGGGAGCTTCAGGTGGGCCGAACTGCACCGTAACAGGGTGTTTCACGGACCTGAATAGCGCGTGTCCGACAGACTTGAGGGTAGCGAGTTTGGAGAATGGAGGTAGTAGTACGGTGGCGTGTAGGAGCGCGTGTGACGCCTTTAACTCACCGCAGTACTGTTGCAGCGGCGCGTATGGGTCACCGGACACGTGTAAGCCGTCGAGTTACTCGATGGCGTTTAAGAAGGCGTGTCCCACTGCTTACAGCTATGCGTATGATGATAAGAGCAGTACCTTTACTTGTGGTGGTTCACCGGATTATACTATCACCTTTTGCCCTTCCCCTGCCACCAGGTTAGCCTAATTAATTTGAGTCTCAATTACTCCTACTTGTTCTTTATCTTCTCACTTTAGTCAAAAGTTAATAAATAATCGAAACCGCTAGAGTTGAGTGTAGCTACGTATTCATTGTGCTTGTTAGGTTGTTGATTGGGAATGCTACCTTGTGACCAAACGCCAAACAATTACAGTACATGTTGCAAAAAGTTGTCACCTTTCGTTAGGTTGATTAATAATTTGTTCAACTAATAGGAGTACTGAATCATACAGTAATTGATTAATAAAAGTTGTCACAAGGCTTGTTTTCACCCAAATTCTTGCTTCAAATATCTTAGTCAATAATGACATTGTGAGATCTTTAGATCGAGAGAATTACCTCTAATAACTCTGTTTTAGATGAATGTCATTAGACGATGGTTATCAATGGATGCAATTTCTCTCCACAGAGGACCCCACTTCTTCCACCTCACTTTTTCCCCCTCATTTTCTCTCTCTTATAAAATACTTCTATATCAATGGATTCATTTTTCTCTCCATAGGGGTCCACACATCTCACAACATTTATCATGCCTTATACATTTAATTTTTACTCATTTTTTTTATATTTCATTTTATAAATTACGATTATATTATAATCCACAAGTTTTGATCATTTTTTTTAATAAAAGCGACAATTTATAAAACGAGTATTTGACGTTTTTTTTTCGTACTTTAAATATCTTTTTATTTTTTATAAATCTAATTTAATACATTTTAACTAACGAAGAATTAGCGGCGTTATATAGATTTCGAATATAATTCGAAACTAAAAAACGAGAAGAGTTTTATAAATTAGAAAATATGAATGAATAATAGAAGTTTAATGGTACAAGTTTAATTTTATTAAGATGGGATGAATAAATAAAAATTAGCAGAAGAAATGTATTTATAACACAATTGTAAGAAATAGGCGTTGAACTCAATTATTACACATAATACATTTAAGGCAACTTAATCACTAATTGCTTAATCTTTCCTCTTTTGTTCAATCCGTCAAAGTGGATAATTTTTCTCAATCCTCCTCCAAGGATTGAGGATCCATTGATGTATCATCATTTTCAATCCATCCACCCTATGGATTGAATACAAATCCATTGCTAACCTTGCTCTTATGTCAACCCTGGATATACTTTGCGTAAAATTCAATACTTTCGTGGTTTCTGGGTGGCGTAAAATTCAAATATCCACCAATGAATATGAGAAGGTGGTATGGGTATTTATTGTGGCCATCTCATTCTCCAAAATTTATATGCCATTCATTTCAGCCAAAGTAGTAGTTACTGGTAAAAAGAAGAAAAAAAAGGGGGAATCTTATCTGGTGTAACTTTAGCGTAGCATGTTTGATTAATTAAGTGATTAGTTGGTAAGTTGGTAGGATAGAAAGCCCCATAGAAAGATGAATGAATTACGATAAATTCTTGTTTGCGAGTGTGATAGATCAAATAATATCCACTTGATTTAAATAAAGGCTTCATGTATTACTTCCTAAACTTATCTTTTCTAACTAGGTAGTATTATTTGAGGTGTCACCGACTTACTCGTAAACTATTATGCAAAATATAGACGTTTAAGCTGACAGACAAGGTGAACGTTACTTGGCTCATTATCCCATACATGGATACTCCCATCTTCTCAAATTCTTTCTTTCTACATTAAAAAGACGCAGAAAATGAATGTTGAGCTGTATAGACGAGTATTTGTTATTCTTTCAGACACTCATTTGTTCTCACACATAGTTACATGCACCATTTTCATTTAGTTTTTTACGTACTCCCTCCGGTTTTTTTATTTTTGCTCCATTGCCTTTTGCACATAAATTAAGAAAAATGTATAAATAATGGTAAAGAGAGCAATGATGATGCAAATGAGGTGACTAGACATGTATGAGTAATAAAGTTAGGATATAAGTGATATATTTAATTGTTTTTTGATGGCAAAAAGTGTAAAAAAGTGAAATACATAAGGATATTTTGGTAAAATATACTACCTCCGTATCTATATGTTTGTCCACTTTCCATATAATACTCCACCCATATATTAAACAAAGTGGACGAACATATAGATACGGAGGGAGTACAACACAAATATGGAAAGTGGAGAAGTGAGGCAAAAAATAAAAACCTGTCATATAAGGAATACGAGGCAATAATTAAAAACCGGAGGGAATATATTTTTTGATACTATTTATAATCGAGTGAAATTGTCAATGTAATTTTTAATATATAAAATAAAATATAGTCAGGTGAGATCTTGTTTATATTGTCTAATCGAGTATGTTATAAATATCAAATTTTTATAATTTTTAGTACGTAACTAAATATATAGACAAAATAAAACGTAGATTGACAAATGTGAAAAAGTAAATTCAAACAACTAAATGAAATGGGGACTACTTTTTACCGTCGGCGCTTTACTTCTTACCGTCGGCGTTAATTACGTAAAATGACGACTTTGCCCTTGATATTTATTCTCGAAATAATATTACTTTAACATTTTATAGATTATCGATTTATTAAAACCGTCTTTTTCGATTATCGTAATAAACCAAAACCGACTTCCTATATAATTAATATATGGAATTACGCAAAATGACAAGTTCTCTTTGCAATTAATTCTCGAAATATTATCACATTTACATTTTATAAAGTATCGGTTTATTAGAACTCGATAATAAAACCGTTTTTTCGATTATTGTTACGCTTGTGATTTTAAAAAGTTAATTAGATTAATTAACGACTTAATACAATTTAATAAACGTAATTAACAAATACGAGTAATACGCAAATTAAATTAAATCTCAATTAATCTACGACAATCAAGATTTATTATACAAATCGATGCAAATTAAAAGAAAAAAAATCCGGAAATGGGTCGGGTCGAGTGGGTTTTTCGACCCACTCAAGGGTCGTATTATTTTCTCTATAATACTTGAAAGTTTGATGTGACCTTTCAACCAGGAATCAAAGGATCAAACCACTGAACCACCATCAACTTACTGATGTTTCAAATGGTTGAAAACTACTTGTTTCGAAAAAAAAGAAAAAAAAAACCGGAAAAATGGACTAAGTCGAAAAAATTCGTCGACTCTCGGATGGGGATGTCGACGAATTTTCTCGACTCTCGGATCGGCCTGTCGAGAAAATTCGTCGACATCCCCATCCGAGAGTCGACGAATATTTTCGACTAGGATTCGAACCCGGGTCACTTGTATGAAAGTTGTCACTGTGACCAACTTCACCACCTCATACTTTATGTTTTACATCAAACTTTCAAGCATTATAAAGAAAATAATACGACCCTTGAGTGGGTCGAAAAACTCACTCGACCCGACCCATTTCCGGATTTTTTTTCTTTTAATTTGCATCGATTTGTATAATAAATCTTGATTGTCGTAGATTAATTGAGATTTAATTTAATTTGCGTATTACTCGTATTTGTTAATTACGTTTATTAAATTGTATTAAGTCGTTAATTAATCTAATTAACTTTTTAAAATCACAGGCGTAACAATAATCGAAAAAACGGTTTTATTATCGAGTTCTAATAAACCGATACTTTATAAAATGTAAATGTGATAATATTTCGAGAATTAATTGCAAAGGAGAACTTGTCATTTTGCGTAATTCCATATATTAATTATATAGGAAGTCGGTTTTGGTTTATTACGATAATCGAAAAAGACGGTTTTATTATCGAGTTTTAATGAATCGATAATCTATAAAATGTTAAAGTAATATTATTTCGAGAATAAATATCAAGGGCAAAGTCGTCATTTTACGTAATTAACGCCGACGGTAAGAAGTAAAGCGCCGACGGTAAAAAGTAGCTGCGAATGAAATGGGTAGAATAGTATAATTACCTTTATGCCCCTTTGCGTATGAAAATATCGTCACATGTTTAGATATTTCAGTAAGTAAATAAAGTGGGTGATCACTTTTCTTTGGGGCCGTCCAGAGAATTAAACAGACCGAAAAAAAAAACAACTTCCAGGGTTTTCCTACTCGTATAAAATATCTTGAATTGCATGCTGCCGATAGACGATAGTAGTTCAACAACTGGCTGAATAAATATCTTTGATTTTATTAGTGCACTCATTTGGTTGGTGTCTTGTTTAGATGAGCAGGGATTAAGGGCTTTCAAATGGACTACTGTGTTAGATAGTAACATACCGACAGAATTAAACACCAATATTTTCGTCTCCACACCACCGTTTATTTATTTATCACTCCGTATATTATTTGTGAAAAATATTTTTTGTAAGTTACGAGTAAAAGTTATTCACGCTGAGTTATTCCATTACTCCTCTGTGTCTATTTTATTTTAATTTGATTTTGATACCTTGCTTGATGGATATGGTTAATCCACCACCCTGAATTATTTGAGTCTCAATTTTATGTGACAGCCAAAAGGCAGCATCTTCATCGGACGGGGAGGGACAAGGACAAGGACAAGGAGAGGGACAGGGACAAGGTTCAACCGTTCCCGATGAGATAATGAACGGGTCGATGGTATACGAAGGTGCCCTAGAAGACTCATCCTCACCATCAACGTGCACCCATGGCCTACAGTCACAACTCATGGCCGGTGTAATAGCGACCGCAATGGCCATGTGGCGGATATATCAGCAAATGTAAATGTTACAAGAATACGAGTTACAATTATTTGGAGGGCAGGGGTCCAAAACGTATACAAAAGTCCAAGCTACTTGCTCGTCTCTATCAAGATGAAGAAGACCCCTTTCAAGTGGCTGGTTACACACAAATATGGACCGTTCATTTGTATATCCGGTTTAACCCTCATGTTTATCATGAGGGCACACGATCACTAGTCACCACTACTTTGGCCGCCACAGAAAGCAAGCTTGACAACAGTATCGATCCCTAATCAAAAGGGAATGGAGTGAATTGGATGAAACTTAGGGATTATATTCATTCATATAATGAGTATGAGAATTATTTAGGCTATGATTGAAGCGATTTATAATTTTTATTATTTCATTAATCATGTGTATGTAATTGTTACTCCATGTAATATTACGTTAGGAATTAAAAGAAGTCGATTAGTTAGACATGTGTCTTCTGCTACCACTGAGGCTAAGATTGAAGTTGAAGTTAAGGAAGTTGAGGTTGAGGTTGAGGTTGAGGTTGAGGTTGAGGTTGGTGCTTAGAAATATTAATCTGATTTGGAAATACTAGTAAAATTCATTGTCTTTCTTTTCTCTTCTTCCCCTTTCTTCCCATTCTTTTCCCCTCCCCTCCTTTGTTTCTCTCATTTTGTTTTCGTAACATCCTCAATGTGAAACGACCTATTTGAAAACCTACCCGCTAATACTCCTCCATAATAATTAGAGTTGATGTCATGAAAATGATGGATGTTGAGAAAAATGAAAAGTTAAAAGACAAGATTAGTGTGTGTAAGATGAGTGCAGCTAATCTGATCTCTTATGTTGTGGATAACAAAAATGCACCAACACGTCCAACATCCACCCACATATATATTATGTGTAATAGTCTTAATTAATTATTAATCGGAAGATCAATCATAATAATAATAATAATAATAATAATAATAATAATAATTCATAATATATGTGGTTTGTATTGTGCGTCATTGTTTACTGTGAGTGGAGTGAGTACATATCAATCACTCTCATCCTACTTGGATTTTGGAATTCAGTTTGGGCTTATAGGACAGTATATCCTAATCTTCAATTTACAGAATAATAATTTGGGCTCTAAAGAGCTTTATGTGAGTCCACCCGCTTTTGGATTATTCGACTATCTAGTCACTCACTCAATACATCTCTCTTGTCCCATTTTTGTGTCTCGCCTATTGGATAAATAAAATAGGTAACAAATATCATAACTTGTTGAAATATGGTGTGGCATACGGGTGGGACACAAAAATAGAACGAGAATCTGCCCTCCTATCTAATGCCTCCAAATTTGCAATTAACATTACAACCCTCCACCTAATGTAATAAGTACTCGTACAGTCGTACTCCAAATTGACTATTCTCTTTGTTACATGTGGTTTAATATAGGAGTAGAAAATTACGATTTTTTTTTGTGCTTTGTAAGTTCTAATAATAATATCAAAATAAAATGAAATTCGTGAAAAATAAAAATAAGGTTGAATTTTGCTTAAAGTTAAATTTATGCGACTAGATTGCTACTAATAAAATACTCCGTATACAAAAACTTAGAAAAGATATTCTCTCATTAACATTAATAAGAGACGTCTTACATAATGGTGAATCTTTTTAATTTAATTTTTATTTTTCCACATACTCTCTCATTAATTTAGCGAGAAACAGTCTCTTACAAAACGCATTCAATAAAATATAAATGGTGAAATTTCACTATTGAACAAAATTAAGGATGACAATTCTCACTTTTGTGAAAGTTTAGGAAAAGCGCTATTCTTTCCGTCTCTTTTTTTACCATTTACATTTGTAAGGAACTCCACTTCTTCCAATCATAGATAAATTAATGATTGAGATTTGAGACGATAAGAGCAAATATTTATTTCTGGCTTAGATTTTAATATAACAACTTGACCGGTTGAAAATGATACATTGGCATGTAATTGTGATTTGTGAGCTTGTGGAAGCCCCAACAGAACGTATAAGATGGAGATAGCAAGAATAGCAGATCTCAGATGAACTGGTGACTGCCTTCAGTCATAGGCCCAACTTAAAGGAGCTGGCCCAACTTATAACGTAGGACTTTAGAACCAAAAAGAGGTAACCCAACTTTAAAGTTGATCTTGCCATCGATTAGGCCGAAAAAGACTAAACTGTACAGTATTTAAATTAAAAATGCTATTCCGTATAACTTAACTTAATTTAATGGGTTGAGATAAATTGAATTCAATTGATTAGCACAAACTAAAAGGATAATTTTGTAATCTATTAAGACAACACTTTCGTGAACCTTCAACCTCGCAAGGAATAAGGAGAACTCATGTTTGAGAACTATCAATCTCTCAGGAAATCAATATCTCGTTTTTTAACCTCGTAAGGAAGAAATAATTATTTTTGATATCGCAAGAAAGAAATAAAAAACTAAAAATTCGCAAGTTTATAAGCTTAACAACAAGGAACAAATACTTAAACAGTTGGTGTCTTTTGCGATGGATATATCCGTCGCAAGCTTAAGACAGGTCAAGTTGAGGAGATAAAGACAATTATTTATCTTGGTCCCACCAACCTTACTTTTGTCTTATCCCCTATTTGGTAGCTATTTGACCCGTCATAAGTTTATGACGGATATCTCCGTCACAAATAAGAATTTGTGATACTTAAATTGATCTCTAATTAAGCTCGATATATAAATAATGAACTACGACTCCATTTTTATAGTTAAAAAATAGACTCGACTAGGGAGTACATCTCAATTCTCGACCCTCTTGCTCCTTTGTTATATGTGTATTATTTCTGGCTAATAAATCTTTAGCACATTTTTCTTATAACGGGCATGTCCGTCATAAGTTTGCGATATGACAAATAATCCTTGGCATCCAAATAATTCTTTACACTTACTATAAATGGACAATTCAATCAATTTTTTACCCTTCTCTTTTAGGCAAAAGATTTTACCTTATAATCCTCCTACCCTTCCTCTATTTACACAAAATGTCACTACTTTTTCCTTGCTTTAAATTTGGTGGACTCATAAAATCATTTGATTTATCAATAATACACTTACTTTTATCACTTTTCTTAAAAATTGTGAAATATCCTATGTCAATGATTGAATGAATGAGAGGTACTATAGAGGATTATTCACGTGGGCAGATAAAACAAAACATATTATTTTTTTACTTTTGTTTTATCTGACCACATGAATTATATTTGACTCATTCACGTTCTATTACCAATAAGAATTTACAATAAATCTCGAAATGGTCTAGCTTGTATGTACGAGTACATACCTAATGGTATTATATATATACTCCGTACATATCAACGTCAACCTACTTTATTGGGGATTTGCATATTCCGACAACTAGGTGGTTATATTATGAAGTGTACGTGGACAGCACCCAATATATATTAACCCTACGTATAACGTATGCATCATGCATGGTTCGTTGTTCCGTAAATGGACTCGTGGTCGTGGGGGCATATATACTTCATACTACCGAACCAAACAATGACATGCACACACTCGATATCATCTATAGATACTGATTAGCCATTACTCGTATAAATGAGTAAATGAAAATTTAGGATAAGTCACAGCAGTAAGTTTTTTGAGGGATCACCATTTCGTACAAATTTGACGTAAAACATAAAGATTATATATAATGTATATGAATGTTACTATGCTAAATGTTTTCCAAAGAGGCCTAAGCTAGCTAGCGCGAGTAGCTACTTATTAATCATGCATGAAGCAGTTGGTTTAGATCTCATTAATGTTTAAAATTGCGTTGGTTAATTATATGTAAACATATTAGAGTTTTTCTTTTCTTAAACTATTCGATTTAGTTTGGATTCGAGTCTAATAAAATCTTAAAAATGGCTAAACTTTCTTAAGAGCACCATAATATAGAGGATTGATCCTCCTACTAACACACGCACACATGCACTCTCCCTCTCCCTCCTATGAAGAGATCCTCCCATCCTGAGATTAAATTGAAGGAAAATGATGTCCACCTTTAATTTTAGAGGAAATAAAGTATAGGCCCATGCGTCCATCGCACGATTAATATGTGTCATGTGTATCACAAAGTACAATTCATAAGTTAATTAAGATGAAATAAACTTTCTCTACGAGAAAAATGGGTAAATTCAAGTAATAAACTCTTTTCTTTTGATCAGTGGATTGTACGATGGATGTTGTAATGAACTTTATTTTAACATTATTGCGTTCACTTCGCAGCATGCATATTGATGCATAATCAATAATTAAATTTTTTTTTTGAGAGAAAAGGGGTTATATTATATCGATCTCCGCTAGTGCCAGAATCGCACTCGGAAAATTAGAGACATACACCGATTCATCCCCATTTCTCGCGCATAATCTAGCTACATGATGTGCAACCACATTACCCGTTCTTCTCACGTGAGACCAAAGACACTCAACAAAAAAAGGACGATAAGCTAAAATATCCTCAATGTGTAAACTAAATTGGTTTCTGGTAAGTACTCCTTCTTTGATAGCATCAATAGTAACTTTAGCGTCACTTTCTAGCACCACTCGTCGCCAGTTAAGCCTTCTAGCAAGCTCCAATCCCCACTCCACAACCTTAGCCTCGGCGATCTTCGGTTCCCACCATCGCTTAGTCCTGCAGCTTCCCACCAACACCACCCGACCAGTCTCTTCCCGTCCTACCACACCCAACCCTATATCCCCATCTGAAAAGACAGCTGCATCCGAATTGAGCTTTATGAAACCCTCAGGAGGAGGAGACCACACCGCAGGGCTCGGCCGAACCACACTCGCCGCGTGCACACTCATCACCTTATTATAGCGGTCATATTCCTCGACACCTTTCAGCATGCCTGCGAAAAAAATCTGGTAAGGTGGCGCTTCCGACTCGAAGATACGGAGATTTCGGCAGTACCAAGCGGCCCAACACATAGCCAACAGGCGACTTCGAGACTCCCCATTCACCTGAGCAAGTAACCAAGTAACTCTCCGCTTAAACGAGGAGGTGGGCACATCAGCAATAAGCACGTGAAACTCACTACTTCCCCAAATATCAGCCACCCACCCGCACTCAAAAATGGCGTGTTCGATCGTTTCGGGTGCAGTATTGCACAACGTACACACCGAATCCGGGGCACAATGACGTCGGGCCAAGTTAACGCGGACCCCGAGAGTGTTCGAACAAGCCCTCCAGAGGAAATGGGCAATTTTCGGGACGGTTTTGAGGCCCTTAATGATAGACCATACCTTACCCAGCTCTGTATCCTCCTCATCCAGTACACCCATCGGGCCCGTCCTCACTCCCAACCAATAACCCGACTTCACCGTATACTCCTATCATACATAATCACGTACACCATATTACCATACTCCAAAACGTAATACGAGTACATAATAATAAGAATTATATATAATTGATAGACAAACTCGTTTATAATACGGAGTAATATGATTTATAATAATAAATAATCTTAATTAATGGACAATCATGAGTTCAATAACCTAAGCTCTGATACCACATGTTAGCATATTATTAACATGACATAAAAAAAAAACATAATTCCCATAAATCTTTGAACAACATGAAGGTCACAAAAGATTAATTAAGACGAGATTAAGACATACCTCGTTACGGAATAAGTCGAAATCTAATACGAACGATATTAGATCTCTATAAGACGACTTCATAAATAATAAGACGACTTGGAATAATAATAATACGTCTTCATAATCTTCAAATAATAATAATAAGTACGGTTTCATAATTAATAGGTATGGTTTCTCCCTCTTGTCCCATAACGTAATAAGTGTTGTTTGACCTTAATAATACGCATTACGTTTTCATTCCTCATATGAAGTTTCTGATGGGGAAGACTCCATTATATAGGCAGAGAGAGGACCGGTTTCCTATTAGGGTTTTAAATTACGGTAATCTCGACCTTCCATCAAGGTTGAGTAAATATGGAAAAACTCCTTATTTAGTCCGATATTATTGTGATAGCATATCTCTTAAGATCACGATTTCCAATAAGACCATAATTATGAGGAAGAAATATTACCATAATAATAAGAAAGATATATTACATATCCCGTAATATTATTATATCATAAAATATTCTTACAGTCTCCCACTTGGTCGATTGGAACATCTGTAATGTTCTTTAGAGAATATATAAGTTGCGCATACTATGCTAAAACACTTCATTTAAATCGACGTTCATAAGTGCCTTGACTAATTCAATCATTAAAGAGAGTCATGACGTGCACATGTCAATCTGCAACATGATTACTTCCATGTACCACTGCATCAACGAATTGAACAATTAGGCGGTTAGGCCATAAATGGAGTTCTACGTAATGGTCCACATAATGTCTGAAAAAGACTATATTTCCGTTATCATTCATCCAATAATAAATGTATACACATTGGAAAACAGAAATAATATTATATAGCAGGTGTAGAATCATTAAAGAGATCTCATTAATTTTGTGATTTAACATCTTGCTTCAGTAAAGATATTTAAGGTTCATGTGTTTTGTTCCCTTAGATATCATATCATTCATGGAGCTAGAAAAAGATTGCACTTTCATTATTATCACTGTAATTACGCAATCATGCTCCTTATATTAAAGCCTCATAATAAGCCACATATTCAGCTTCCATGGTGAAGATATAAAGCAACTGTGAGTACAATGCCTTGTGTCATAACATCCCCAAAATCTGAATCAGAATAACCAGTCACCTGTGGGTGATCTGATTTTCTATATGTGAGCATCAATATTGTCAGATTTACCTGAGCATACATTAAGTTCCCAACCAGAGATGCATTAAGGATATTCTTTATTTAGGCATTTCAATACATAAGTCTTGGTTCTATGTAATAAACCAAGATCGTTTCTGGCTAATAAAATATCATCATATAGAATCAAATATATGAACTTACTCCCACTGATCTTGAGATTTATATAATGATCAACGATATTTTCTTTAAAATCAGTAATGATTTTATCGAACTTTGATCATTGTCTCAATGTTTATTTCAGTCCATACAATGAATTCTTAAGTCTTAGTGTTGGTTACAATTATCCAAGATAAGAATAAAATGCATAATCTGTCAGATCTCTACCAAGATTCATGGATAGATATTTAATTTGAGCATTACTTTCAGAAGTTAAGTCAGTCGGCTTGTCTTTGCGAAGACAAGCAAATATCCAGTTTCATCAACTTCAAGGTGAACTTAAATTACTCTTTCATTCAGAGTAGTTTGTTCGTTCCATTAAGCTCAACAACAGAGTTATCATAAGATTTTACTTGGTTAGGTAACTTTAGTTGTGATAAAATAAGACAACATAAATAATAAGGCTTCAATATGTGAACAACACATCTTTAATAATAGTGCTCCTGTGGGTAGTCACTAAAATATTTAAATAAATAGAATGTTACACATGGTAATATAATCTACCTGTGGGTAAATATATATTTTTATATGTGAACGATATAATGGCTATAGAATGTTACACATGTCAATATAATCTACCTGTGGGTAATATATATATTTTTATATGTGTAAACGATATAATGACAATATTATGTCAAAATTGAACTTGAGTTGTAAATTCACTGCGGTGAAATTTAGCCATAAGAATTTCATATTTACATTATCTAAAACCAAAAAATATGAAATTATAACTTATCATAAATCATTATTTGTCAAACGAATAATTATATCGAATGAGCATAAACAATAAGGTGAAACCATGTTTCAGTAAATCATAATCATACGGAGTATATCATCATTCATTATCAAATTATCATGGAATTACTTCTCAAATAATAGAATTTTAATTCACTTCATATTAAAACTTTAATCTATACACTAATCAATATGCATATAGTAAATCATATAATCATGACAAAATCAGTTTAACAGAATAATCAAGACTATAATGATATCAATTTCAGGTTAAACTTTCATTAATTCCATATAAATAATAAGAACTTTGTCATGGTAAAAAAATTCAGGAGACAACGAGATACAACTCATTACCAATTCAAACATTATATGATTGAATAATTGAAAATAATGGATTATGGCAATATATGCAACATTACATAGGACATATTAATTCAGTACAATATTGTGAAACATTATCTACAAAACATGCACTTAATTCATTCATTATATGTATGTATGCTGCTTGTGAGATAGATGACCGAGTAGCTTTAGACCATAATTTGAAGATTGGCAATTGTGGACACGTCGTTGTAGACTTCTATCATACATAATCACGTACACCATATTACCATACTCCAAAACGTAATACGAGTACATAATAATAAGAATTATATATAATTGATAGACAAACTCGTTTATAATACGGAGTAATATGATTTATAATAATAAATAATCTTAATTAATGGACAATCATGAGTTCAATAACCTAAGCTCTGATACCACATGTTAGCATATTATTAACATGACATAAAAAAAAACATAATTCCCATAAATCTTTGAACAACATGAAGGTCACAAAAGATTAATTAAGACGAGATTAAGACATACCTCGTTACGGAATAAGTCGAAATCTAATACGAACGATATTAGATCTCTATAAGACGACTTCATAAATAATAAGACGACTTGGAATAATAATAATACGTCTTCATAATCTTCAAATAATAATAATAAGTACGGTTTCATAATTAATAGGTATGGTTTCTCCCTCTTGTCCCATAACGTAATAAGTGTTGTTTGACCTTAATAATACGCATTACGTTTTCATTCCTCATATGAAGTTTCTGATGGGGAAGACTCCATTATATAGGCAGAGAGAGGACCGGTTTCCTATTAGGGTTTTAAATTACGGTAATCTCGACCTTCCATCAAGGTTGAGTAAATATGGAAAAACTCCTTATTTAGTCCGATATTATTGTGATAGCATATCTCTTAAGATCACGATTTCCAATAAGACCATAATTATGAGGAAGAAATATTACCATAATAATAAGAAAGATATATTACATATCCCGTAATATTATTATATCATAAAATATTCTTACACGTACATATCAACGTCAACCTACTTTATTGGGGATTTGCATATTCCGACAACTAGGTGGTTATATTATGAAGTGTACGTGGACAGCACCCAATATATATTAACCCTACGTATAACGTATGCATCATGCATGGTTCGTTGTTCCGTAAATGGACTCGTGGTCGTGGGGGCATATATACTTCATACTACCGAACCAAACAATGACATGCACACACTCGATATCATCTATAGATACTGATTAGCCATTACTCGTATAAATGAGTAAATGAAAATTTAGGATAAGTCACAGCAGTAAGTTTTTTGAGGGATCACCATTTCGTACAAATTTGACGTAAAACATAAAGATTATATATAATGTATATGAATGTTACTATGCTAAATGTTTTCCAAAGAGGCCTAAGCTAGCTAGCGCGAGTAGCTACTTATTAATCATGCATGAAGCAGTTGGTTTAGATCTCATTAATGTTTAAAATTGCGTTGGTTAATTATATGTAAACATATTAGAGTTTTTCTTTTCTTAAACTATTCGATTTAGTTTGGATTCGAGTCTAATAAAATCTTAAAAATGGCTAAACTTTCTTAAGAGCACCATAATATAGAGGATTGATCCTCCTACTAACACACGCACACATGCACTCTCCCTCTCCCTCCTATGAAGAGATCCTCCCATCCTGAGATTAAATTGAAGGAAAATGATGTCCACCTTTAATTTTAGAGGAAATAAAGTATAGGCCCATGCGTCCATCGCACGATTAATATGTGTCATGTGTATCACAAAGTACAATTCATAAGTTAATTAAGATGAAATAAACTTTCTCTACGAGAAAAATGGGTAAATTCAAGTAATAAACTCTTTTCTTTTGATCAGTGGATTGTACGATGGATGTTGTAATGAACTTTATTTTAACATTATTGCGTTCACTTCGCAGCATGCATATTGATGCATAATCAATAATTAAATTTTTTTTTTTGAGAGAAAAGGGGTTATATTATATCGATCTCCGCTAGTGCCAGAATCGCACTCGGAAAATTAGAGACATACACCGATTCATCCCCATTTCTCGCGCATAATCTAGCTACATGATGTGCAACCACATTACCCGTTCTTCTCACGTGAGACCAAAGACACTCAACAAAAAAAGGACGATAAGCTAAAATATCCTCAATGTGTAAACTAAATTGGTTTCTGGTAAGTACTCCTTCTTTGACAGCATCAATAGTAACTTTAGCGTCACTTTCTAGCACCACTCGTCGCCAGTTAAGCCTTCTAGCAAGCTCCAATCCCCACTCCACAACCTTAGCCTCGGCGATCTTCGGTTCCCACCATCGCTTAGTCCTGCAGCTTCCCACCAACACCACCCGACCAGTCTCTTCCCGTCCTACCACACCCAACCCTATATCCCCATCTGAAAAGACAGCTGCATCCGAATTGAGCTTTATGAAACCCTCAGGAGGAGGAGACCACACCGCAGGGCTCGGCCGAACCACACTCGCCGCGTGCACACTCATCACCTTATTATAGCGGTCATATTCCTCGACACCTTTCAGCATGCCTGCGAAAAAAATCTGGTAAGGTGGCGCTTCCGACTCGAAGATACGGAGATTTCGGCAGTACCAAGCGGCCCAACACATAGCCAACAGGCGACTTCGAGACTCCCCATTCACCTGAGCAAGTAACCAAGTAACTCTCCGCTTAAACGAGGAGGTGGGCACATCAGCAATAAGCACGTGAAACTCACTACTTCCCCAAATATCAGCCACCCACCCGCACTCAAAAATGGCGTGTTCGATCGTTTCGGGTGCAGTATTGCACAACGTACACACCGAATCCGGGGCACAATGACGTCGGGCCAAGTTAACGCGGACCCCGAGAGTGTTCGAACAAGCCCTCCAGAGGAAATGGGCAATTTTCGGGACGGTTTTGAGGCCCTTAATGATAGACCATACCTTACCCAGCTCTGTATCCTCCTCATCCAGTACACCCATCGGGCCCGTCCTCACTCCCAACCAATAACCCGACTTCACCGTATACTCCCCACTCACACTCGGCCACCAGAAGCGTTGATCACTAGGCAACCTCTTGCTTAACGGGATACATAAGACAGCCTGCGCTTCATTGGGCAGAAACAGAGACTGCACCAAATCCACCCGCCATTCTGCAGATTGGTGGTTAATGAGGTCAAAGACTTTCAGGTCCGGTTCCGCATTAAGGTTCGGGGTCGGGAACCGAAGCCGATTATTAACCCAGAGCCACGACTCGCCCCACACGTTCACACTTTCCCCATTCCCAATGCGCCACCTCAGGCCGTCATGAAGAAGATGCTTCGCGTTCCAAATACTTCTCCATACATAACTCGGGTCGTATCCCCTTCGTACTTCCAGAATCGTGTCATTTTTAAAGTAACGAGCTTGGAACACTTGGGAAACAAGAGCCTCTGGCTTAACGAAGAACCTCCAGGCCTGTTTGGCCAGAAGGGCCAAATTGAAAACCCGTAAATCCCTAAACCCCATTCCCCCCTCACTTTTGGGTTTACACATCTTGTCCCACGACCACCAATGAATTTTACGCTTCTGTTCCGTCGATCCCCACCAAAACCTAGCTATGATACTGTGAAGTTCACTGATGACCCCTTCCGGTATCAAGAATAAGCTCATCATATATGTCGGGATGGCTTGTGCAATAGCTTTAATCACCACTTCCTTACCCGGCCGAGACAACAATCTCTCCTTCCTCCCCCGAAGTTTCTTCCATAATCGCTCTTTCAGGCTCATGAAGATCGTCTTCTTCGACTTCCCGATAATCGTCGGCAAACCCAGATATCTCTCATACTTATCAACCTCACGCACTCCAAACATCAAACGAATTCTTTCCCGCGCGGCAGCTGCAACCTTCTTACTAAACATGATCTCGGATTTAGAGTAGTTCACTTTCTGTCCCGATGCTCCCTCAAATTGGCTAATAATTTTAGCTAGACTGGAGCATTCCTTTTCGTTAGCCCGAGCGAAGAGGATACAATCATCCGCAAAGAAAAGATGAGATATCCTGGGCGCGTTTCTGCACACCCTCGACCCATGGATAAACTTATTCTCAACCGCCTTCAGCAAAGAGTGCGAAAAAGCATCCATACAAAGAAGAAATAAATATGGAGATATCGGGTCCCCCTGACGCAAACCCCGAGACGGAATTATCTCCCCCCCATCCTGTCCATTTACACGAAAAGTGTGAGAAACAGAGGAAACACACTCCAAGACCCGCTGTCTCCACACCCCCGAAAAGCCCAGTTGACCCATAACCCCATCGAGGAAGCGCCACTCAACTCTGTCATAGGCTTTACTCATATCTAGCTTCAAGGTGATCGTACCCGCCTTGCCCTCCCCTCCCCGCTTCATAGCTTGAAAAGTCTCAAAAGCTATTAACGCATTGTCAGTAATCAGACGCCCCGGGGTGAAAGCACTCTGATTCTCCGAAATAATCCCGTCTAGGAGGGGTTTAAGCCTATTCGCCAGCAATTTTGACAGAATCTTATATAGTACGTTACACAAGCTAATCGGGCGGAACTCAGTCAAATTCCTAGGCGACCCACATTTAGGGATAAGCACAACAGCAGTACGATTAATACCACGAATATCGACCCGTCCCTCCCACCACCCTCTAGCAAATGAGCAAACGTCACTACCCACCACGTCCCAAAATTTCTGATAGAAGAGGGCACTCATACCATCTGGGCCAGGAGCCTTATTTGGATGCATCTGAAAAAGAGCTGCTCTAACCTCCTCGTCGGTAACAGGCTCATTCAGCTTTAGGTTCATGGTCATGTCCACCCGAGCCTTCACACATGACAGGACTTCTTCCACCTCAGCCGGATTCTCCGAAGAGAACAAAACAGCGAAATACTCCGAAATGACTCGTCTCAATTCCACCTCCCCGGTCTGCCAAACACCCTCCTTATCCTCCAGGCCCGAAATAGTATTTCTCCGTCGTCTTTGCTTGGCCTTGTGATGAAAATAAGCCGTGTTTTTGTCCCCATCTTGAAACTCATTTGCTCTTGCCCGCGTTTTCCAGAAGGATTCAACCTGGTAACGAAGTTCAGTAACCTGCTTCACGAGAAGTTGGCATTTCTCAATCATGTCTGCCGACGCCGGCCTGCGTTGCCACAATGCCAATTCACCCTCCGCCTCCCGTAAACGCCTATTCACGTCCCCGAACTGGTGTTTTGCCCACCGCTTAAGCCGAGAAGCGCACTCCCGGACCTTCCCCAGAACACCCAAACCAGCGTGTTCCTCCCAAGCTTCCCGAACGATCTCGCCACAACCCGGATCCGACAACCATAACGGTTCAAACTTAAAACAGCCGTCCCGACCACGGGTTATGGGCAGGTGGCAGTCGTTAATAAGAATCGGAGCATGATCAGAGGCGAAGATTGGTTTATGAAAGACCTTAGCCAGGGGAAATAACTCTCTCCAGCCAACAGTAGCTACCGCACGATCGAGCCGTTCCCTCATGAAATTATGAGCAAAACGACCCCTTTGCCAAGTAAAACGGTTGCCCACAAAGCCAAGATCAAACAGGTCACAGTCATCTAACGCCCCCCTAAAAGCGTCCATCCGCGATTCTCTTCTAGCCCGTCCACCCTCCTTCTCATCCATGCTCAGAATTTCGTTGAAATCTCCGAACAGAATAATAGGCACCGACGACGCTTGACAGATGCTTCTAACCATATTCCAGGTTCTATATTTGTTCTCATTATCCGGCCAACCATAGACACCAGCAGCTCTCCACACAGTCAACCCCGATTCATCCTTAACATCCACCACCACATGGTTATTATCATAGGAGACCAGCTCAGCACAAATATCCTTCCACCAGAAACCCAACCCTCCCGACCGGCCCCGACTACTGACACAAAGGCCATCATTGAAGCCACACCTTCCACGTAACAGAGCGAGATCGCTCCCACTCAACATCGTCTCCATAACGAAGACGATGTTTGGGCACTCCCTCCAGCATAAATCGGTGAGGGAGCCAACCGTCAGGGGATTGCCCAACCCCTGACAGTTCCAACTTAAAATTTTCATTGCTGTTCGCGGGTCTGGTCTCCGCCAGACTCCGCTACTTTAACAAATAAATCCAACCCCTCCTCCTCAGTACGACTCCGCTTCCCCCTGGCTCCTCAACTCCATCTCCCCCTCCCCCATCGTCATCCCCTCCCTTGCGCTTGTGCCCCACCTCAACCCGCTGCTCTGTGTGAGAGTTACCTCCCTCCTTCTGGCTTGACATAGGTCTGTGCACCTTGAGGTATTTCCGTGAAACCAGTTTTCCTTCCCCGCGTTCCCCTACTCCCCTGAATTCCCCAACAGGCCTCAACTCGACTCCCTCCTCCCCAATCGGCGTCCCTGGGAGAAGCCCCCCCTTAGAAATCAACCCTCCCTCCTCCACCACCATCAGATCACTTCCTCCCTTCCCACTCTCCACCTCCCCTGTTACCCCCTTCACCTTGCTTTTCAGCGCAATCGCTTGTAAGCTATTAATGATACGTAGTACGGCATCTTCCTCACGTTTTCTTTGTTCTGCCTCGAAATCCGCCTGTAGATTCTTGCCCTTCGTTCCCCTTCCCTCCGAAATCTTGGTTGGTTTCCACGGGGACGCTCGCAGGTCATCCCCAAACAAGAGGTCCCCCTCTTCATACGGTCCATCGACACAATCTTTCTCGCCATGCCCTAGAGTACCACAACCATAACAGAAAAGCGGAATGCGCTCATATTTAACCGGGAAAGATATTATCGACCCTCCTGGCATGCGGACATCAATTGTGCGACGCAAGGGCACTCTAACATCATGTGTGAAGCGAATCCGGAGTGCACGATCCAGAAGAAAATCTGTATTATCATCCACCCCGATGAAGCCCCCCAACTGGCTACACATGTTACGTATATTCTCCTTATTGGTACGACCCCTAATCGGGAGATCATAAATGCGAGCCCAACTAGGAACATGGTGAAGTGGTGTGTCGGTCAACTTCCCCTCCGGAGAGGGGTCATTAAAGCACCAAACAAAAAGATCGAAGTGCCAGGGTTGTCCCTCGATAATCTTAGCCTTATCATCCTCTGACTCAAAACGAAAGATAAATATACGTTCAATGCCATCAAGGACATTAGCATGGATCTTACCTTTTGTTGTCCACAGTTTTGTCATTGCCTCCATCGTCGCTCTTGGATTGATAGATTTGTTCGTCCACATTTTTCCTAGTAGAACGAAAGGCTCGACTGCACTCTCCAGATTATCCTCGTCCCGCCATTCAAACGGGCCCCCGTCACTCTCTTTCTCCTTGCCCTTATCCCTCCAATGAATCCTCTCTCTCTCGATGTGCTACTCATTACGACGCCAAAACTTGGCCTCCAAGAAGTCTGGAGACAAAAACCACGACGACAGATGGACAAAACACCTAGGGAGAAACCCTAGACTTCTCTCATAGGAAACCCTAGAGAAGACTTAATCAATAATTAAATTAGAACACTTATTTATGAGTTCATCTAAACACAAATATACTATACAACCTTGTGTTGTGCAACAGACCTTAAAACTATAAATTTATGGTAAAATGTTATCATTTTAGGTTATATAGTGACCACTTTAAGTTAAATAATGACCATTTTAAATACGAAAAAGTGGTACTCCCTCTCATCCATTCAATCCTTTACATATCATTTTTCATCATTTATGGTCCACCAAACTTAAAGTAGAGAAAAAGTAGTGACATTTTGTGTAAATAAAGGAAGGATATGAAAATTATAAGATAAAGACTTTTGTCAAAAAAGAAATCTAAAGAGTTTTTTTGATTGTCCATCTATAATAAGTGAAAAGAATTGTTTGGATGAGAGGAGTAACTGACTAACCTAAAATGATAATTTTTTACCATAATTTATAAATTTTTACTATTATCGCATAGTACAACGGTTGTACACAATAATTACTACTCTCTTCCTTCATAACCAAACACAATATTTGCTTTTTCACATTTGCCGAGACGCATTTTACACTATTGATATATTTCATTTTACATTATAAAATTTTTTAAAAATTTGATTTTTTTAATCTACTCATATAGACGAATCAAATAAAATTTCACATGACTATATTTTTTCTTGTAGATTCTCTTTGTTATCACGGTAGTAGTAGAGATAGGGAGAGAAGAAGGTAAGATCTTATCTAAAACAAAATAGAGATTGTGTCGCGACAGATCGTCACTGTCCTAAAGTTGATTTATGCCCCGTCTGCTACACACGGCCTCAATGGCACTCAACTCCCAGGATTCCACAACCAAACTGTAACTTCAGTGTAGGTGAAGAACGGATGAATACAGCCAAGAACGTTTGCCAATAATTTAATCGGAACAGAGAGAAGTATGTAGTATGAGTGTGAGTGTGAGAGTATGTTGATTGTGTGACTGAAGTGAAGGCAAGGGCAGATTATATAGTGGAGCAAAAGCAAGAGCTCAGTGTACAGCAACAAATGCACACTGGAAACTTGCAGCAATCAACCTCGTGAATGTACACAATCAGTCTCGGGAATGACAGAAGACTGACTGGAAAAGAAAAGATGCTTCTGGAATAAAACAGTAATCCGACCACTAAAAATTACCCGCAAGCGATGCGCCGCAGGCGCTCTACCAAAGCCCAAAGCCCGAGCCCGGCCCGGCTCGTGCTCGTCTCGACCCGGCTCGGCGCGCGCGCGCGTGTGGTGTACGTAGTCCTCACTTGTACACATCTAGTAGAGCATTTTAGTTGGTCATATATAAATACATTTTAGAAGCATTAAATGTTCCATGTGGGATAGTTAATACCACTAAGTATGCTTCTTTTGAAGCATTTAACTCTAACAATCCCCCACATGATTCAAAAGAAGAAGGAAATGGAGAAATCATTGGCAAACGGAGTTTTAGTGTATAGATGTTCAGTGTCTTGTGGACTTTAACTGACACCCAGTGCGTACAAAAACCTAAAACCATCATTTAGAGGTGGATCGAAGCCTTTAACCTCCTAATGATATTGGTAAAAGGTTAGTTGTGCACTTACCGTACTCAAATCAGGGCTAGTATTCGCACCATCCATGAACTCATCATGAACGTCAACTGTATATCGTAAGTATTTTACTTAGACTTCCCAAGTGCTCTCCAAATGAATCCTGGTAATTCATGAATGCCTCTAGAGATCCTAAAGCCTAAGGATCTCTTGGGGTTTAGAGCACTAACCCTCACATTCACATAGGTAAATTCATCAGGTTTGACTGTCACAAACCATCCATTTAGGATTATGAATTTATTAAGAGCCGAAGCTCAACCTTAAAACACAAGACAGTAAAACTCAAAATAAAACTTATGTCACGCAAAACAGTTACAAAAGGATATGGTTGTGACATTATGACTCGAGTTCACTGTGACTTCGTTTGACCGCATTTGACCTTAGCTGAGCTAAGTTGGGTATCAATCACAGTTTACTCCTTTACAGGCTTTAAACCCATTTCCCGTGCTGTTTCCAGCACCATCTTTCTATCAAGGCCTTTGGTGAAAGGATCCGCTATGTTCTTCTCGGACCTTACAAACTCAATTGAGATTACATTTTCTCTGATTAGATTCCTCACTATTCCATGTCTTAGGCGTATGTGTCTCATTTTCCCATTGTATGTTTGACTGTGAGCTACTCCAATTGCAGCTTGATTGTCACAATGCATGGAGACTGATGGAGTCGGCTTCCCCCACAATGGAATGTCAGCTAATAGACTCCTAAGCCACTCTGCTTCCTGTCCTGCCAATTCTAGAGCAATAAATTCAGATTCCATTGTCGATTTGAGAATGCAAGTTTGTTTAGACGATTTCCATGAAATAGCACCGCTAGCAAGTGTAAACACATAACCACTAGTAGATAAAATATCAGAAGAATCGGCTATCCAATTTGCATCAGTATAACCTTCTAGAACAGCAGGTGTTCTCTCAAAATGTAAACCCCAATCCATAGTACCCCTCAAATATCTCAACAAACGAATAAGGGTCGTCCAATGGTCTTGTCCGGGGTTATGAGTGTACCTACTTAGTCTGCTTACTGCGTAGGCAATATCGGGTCTAGTATAATTCATTAGGTACATGACACTACCCATAATCTTGGCATATTCCTCTTGTCGCACACTATTCCCGAGGTTTTTAGCCAGATTTATACTAGAGTCATAGGGTGAGGACAGGGGTGAACTATCAAACTGATTGAACTTCCTCAGAATTTTTTTCGTGTAGTGAGACTGACTCAAACATAATCCTGTTTTTGTTCTAGTGATTTTCACCCCAATAATAACATTGGCCTCCCCTAAGTCTTTCATGTCAAAACACGAATTTAGAAAATTCTTGGTAGCGCCTACCACATGCATGTTTGTTCCAAATATGAGCATATCATCCACATACAAACATATTATCACACAACCAGAATCATCATATTTAGAATACACACATGCATCAGAATCGTTTACCGTGAAACCATTGGATCTGATAGTTTTGTCAAATTTGTCATATCATTGCTTTGGTGCCTCTTTCAGACCGTACAAGGACCTGATGAGCTTGCATACCTTGTTCTCTTGACCAGGAGCTAGAAAACCTTCTGGTTGTTTCATGTAAATCTCTTCATCAAGGTCGCCATTTAGAAATGCAGTCTTTATATCCATCTGATGAATGACTAAATCATGTATAGATGCAAGTGTAATTAGAGCCCTAATGGTAGACACTTTAGTAACAGGTGAGTAAGTATCAAAGAAATCCAAACCTTTCGTTTGACGATTACCACATACTACAAGTCTGGCCTTAAATTTATCAACTGATCCATCAGGTTTGAGTTTCTTTTTAAACACCCACTTATTACTTAGGGGTTTATGTAACAACAAATTTGTGTTTAATCTGCAAAATAGAGAGAAAACACAAATAAAATGCAACAAAATAAATTTTATTGAAATTGAAAGTTTCGGGTACAAATCTCTATCTAATCTACTGATTCAATTTTCACACAAAATGAAACAAGGTGTCGGCGGAGGGTCTTGATTTGAAGACTTGGTTCTCCTACGACGGGTGTGGATTCTTCTCTTCGAACGTGACTGCAATAGGAGTGCTTGACGTCGGCGGATGAGGAGTAGTTCTGAATGTCTTTCTTTCTCTTATTTCCCTTAGAAGAGAGTTTTTAAGGAGAAATGAGGCTTTTTGTAATTTTTAGTAAGTGTTTCTGATTTTTGTTGTGTGTTTTTCATTAGTCTCCAAATGAGACTAGGAACTTGTATTTATGGAGGAAGAATTAGGTTAATGTAACCCTCTTGGACTTATTAGTCCATTGTGAGGAAGACTTAAAAGTCACCTAAAATGGGCTTCATAAACCTTACTTCGTATCTGGCCCACCTCAATAAAATTTGACCCAATCTAGACGAGTATTGTCCCGATCAGACAAAATGTCAACATTTTTACTTGACTTTCTGACTTAAATCTTGTGAGACGACATTTGACTTTGACCAGAATAATAGACATATTTTTATGTCTACAAATTTGCCCCCTCGGGATTGAGTCATGTATACAACCATGAGTATTTAAGCGTGACTCGGTCCCGACGTCCTTACTTAGCAAGCAACTGACCCACTTTTGATTTGATCAGCCCTCCTAACTAATGAAACGTGCCTAACACAAATTGACTTCTCGAGAAAATCTTGGCATTGGTAGGCTTGTGTTTGTTTATTTACAACTTCCAAAAAAGGATAAAATTTCTTCAACTGGCAGAATTTCACCCGGAGTATGTTTATTCACTGCAACTAGGATTCTTCTTGCCCAGATATACCCAAGTATCAGGCTATTTGGCTTAATTTCTTCCAAATTCAGACCGAGTAAAACTTAGTCTTCTAATCTAATTAGGATTTCGGGTATTTCAAGTATGATAAAAAATCAAGTCTTCTACTCCTACTTGAATTCTTAACACCTCACCAAAAGCTATAAAAAGAGGAGAGATACTTAGAAATACACATTCTGACATACCCTTGTATCCCCATCTGAATTCAATTTCATCTTGTCGAGATATCCTTATAAAAGTGAAGAAGCATCCTGCAAGAGTACTATTTCGAGAAGAGAAACAGTTTCGTACTCCAGAACGGAACCGAAGGTTGGTAAGTGAAATTTCCCTGACCCACTTCCTTTGCAGGCAGTATAGAATGTTTCCGTGTTGTAGACCCGTCGATGAATCGTTCTCGAGACTACTATGCTTTCGGAGAAATAATGGCCCAATGGCTATCGTCGGGTTAGACGCGGTCCGCGATTCTCAAAGTTCACGCTTTAAATGTGGACGGCGCGATCGGGGTGGTCGTCTAATCTGTTCTGTAGCAATTCTTTGGGCCAACCCAACCAACCTGGACCAGCTGAAGCGTTACTACCCTTAGCCATTTCTCAATGTCATTAGCCAAATTTATCAAAATCTTTATTTTACGAAAAAGCAAGTCAATGAGCTAGAATTATTTATTCTACTGTCACAAAACATCTTGAACCAATAGTCTTGGTGTAATTCGAGATTGCAAATTTTACTAAGCATGAACTACGTTTGGTTTGATTCTGCTAATTGCGGATACGTAGGCAGCCCCTCAAAAGGGCACAACCAATGCAATCGAGAAAAGACAGGAACAGTTTAATAATAAACTTTTTTTTATTAATTCAAAAAAAAACCCGATAAACTCGGGAGATTACAAAATGCAGGAATTCAAAAATACAAAAAAAACACACAACCAAAAATAGTAATAATACTTAAATAGTAATAAAGCTGAAGGACTCGGCATTCAGGGCATCTTGCCCTTCCCCTTGTCCTTGGCCTCCTTAGCTGTCCACTGGCGACGACGCGGAGGGGAGCGTTCCCGAATCACCACGGGAACCTCTCTGGCTCGGGCTCGCCCCTTTGAGCCCGAATCCTCCATCACCTCGATAGGCCCAAGTCGGGCCCTCACGGCCTCAGGAAGCCGGTCACGCGGACCCAGTCGGTCCCGGGCCGCCAGCCTAGGCCCAAGGCGTCTCTCCAAATCAGTCTGGGGGCTTGGCCGCCCCCGTTTGCTGCTAGAACCGACTTCCTTAGATCGAGTCTTAGTTTGTGACTTAAGACCCGATTCTTCACGGGCTACAGCTTCAGGGACATCTCCCCCAACGAAGAGATCCCTGTTATCTTTCGCCTTCTCGCGGCGAACCAGTTCAAAGGCCTCATCAAGCTTTAAGGCCTTGCGAGCTTCCTCGGACTCCTCGGAAGTCCATTTTTGGTAAGCCCTTGAAACCCAAGCGGATTGGCAAGGGCTGGGTATAGTCCATGTGGGACGAGTGAACCATCTTTGCAACCAGGTGTCGCACATAGCGTCCGTCAGTTGGAGCGAGACGCTAATGATGGCTTCAGTCTCAGGAATGCGCTGAGACGAACCGAACTGCCTCAGGATGCGGTCCGGGCGTAAATGTGAACTGTCCAGTCCAGGGACAGAATCACCAGATAGCGAGCTTGGTCTCTCTTGGCCAGCCCCGTCAGTCTAGAAAGAAACCACCAAGCGACAGTCCACCTTATAAAGGGACCCCCGTGGAACACCAGCTCCTCATCCCAGTAAGCTCGGTTTATTAGATGACTCGAGCTTATCCGCCGCCTTCGGGAGCTAAGCTGACTGCTCCGATAGTTGGGAATACTCGGAGGGGGCTCTATGATTGATAGTCGCTCCGACAGCCATATCTAATAAGAGTACGCGAATTTTGTAAGCAACAGAAGAATTCGCCAGATAACTTTCAAGGATTCCGAGAAAAAAAAAACGCGCGAGACGTATACCTGCAAAATACGGGTACTCCCCGTCAGTGGTCGGGTTGGGTCAAGTCGCCTGACATCCAGACCCATGATAATCTCCCCAGTGGCTAGCCAGGCAGGGCTATGACCAGTCTCCATCTGATCAACCACTCCAATCAATCTAATTTGACCCCTGCATGAGTCAAGTTCCATCAGCCCTTCAAAGACGTAACAGTGCAGCATGCAAAAGGCGAACGCCCTACGCCTATGAGTAGGGGTAGCCCTCACATCCCGGCTGTTCATAAACTTGTCGGCCAGGTCGAATAGGGAAACAGTATCCCCCTGCACCATCCGATCTGTCTCGGCATGAGACAGACCCAAGAATTCCCTTAGCCTCCTCCTCGGATCCGGGTAGAACGAGGGAATGGCAGGCTGGACAGCTAGGCCCCAATCTCCTATGGCTGCGACTTTCTCGGGAAGAGGGCATATCTCTCCCCGTGGGAATGCGAAGACGTGATGGATAGTATCCCAAAACGACAGACAGGCGTCCAAGAAGTGTGGGTCAACTATCAGTCGTTGGAAGGGAAACAGACTGACAATTCCCATCTGGGTCAGCCGAATCTTTTCCTCGTCCCGAAAGTACTGGGACCAGGCAAGAAGCATGGCGGTTAAATGATCGATACCCATGACAGAAGTTTCTAACTTTCTTGAAAGTCTAAAAGATTTTGAGAAGGATAGAAGAGAATTTGAGTTAGGATGTAAAAAGCTGAAGCAGGGAGACCTATATTTATAATAGGAAACCTCGCCAGTAACCCTAACTGCTGTGCCTCCTCAGCTAACCTGGGCCCCATGCGCGCGCAGGCCTGATTTCAAACAAGAAACCCAGAATAGGAATCGAGTTGTCCCGAGCTTTCCTAAAAATTTCCTAAAATTTTCCTGTGACAAAATTGTGATAATATTCTTTTTCAAAAACCTCGGCATTTTCAAAAATTCGGTATCTTTCCTCCCCAGCGCGAGTCAGTGTTTTGCCTATGTGTTACATACAAATTGTTATGTGTCAAGCATACAGGTACACCCCAGACTTCAGAAGCAAGTCTCCACAGAGCTATTTTATCCCCCAGCTTAAGTCGGTAATTCCTCCGAGATGCTACATCCAAGGCAGGATGTGTCGGCATACGGGTACACTTACATCCCCAAAGGCGATTTTGACTCCCCACGGAGCTACCATCATCAGGACAGGTACAATCCTCTGCTTATGGCTGGCGAGCCCTTCACGCAAGTCTACTGGACTATAAACGACCCGACCGGAAGGCTGCCAGGTCGTAATCCTCGATTGGCCTGGTAGCTACTCTGACTTTCGCCTTGTCCAAGCCTCAGTCAGAGTGGGGGCTCTGTAGACACCCGCATTTTGACTGCCAGGTGTCTATGGTAGTCTCCGACAAACACCCGATGATGATCGGACGCAAACGTGACTTGGTATAATCGGATTTGGGCTCGGAACCAATAATATCCAACATGGACTTTTAGCGGAGTAATAATCTCACAAAACAGACCTCAAATCCAGGCCCAGTGGGTCGTTCCGAGCAAAATAAGACTAATTTGGGCCAAAACCGACACCAAAAATAAATCCCGTTTTTTAGCGACCGGGTCAAAACCCAGTCAAGGACGAACCCCTCACACAAACCAGCCAAGTTCAGCTTCTAGAAGATTGCGCCCAAATCAGAATTCAAAAAAGCAAGATCAAATCAAAAAGGTCAACCCTTCCTAAATTGACTCAACTCACCCAACTCCCTTCACTCACTCTATAAATACCCCACTAATCCTCACCATTAAGGGATTTTTTTCAGCATAATTAAACCTTAAAAAGCTGAAACAAAAAGCCTTAAAAAACCTAAACATCCTACTCTACAAACCCTAAGCAAAACACCACCAAAAACCGAGCCATTTTGCTCTCAAACAAACCGGCACACACACACACACACATATACACACCATAACTCACGTTCATCCTCGATACTCCGGCGTTCCGTCGCTATTTACGAGTCTATTTCCGAGGCCTATACCAAGCATGTATGTTGAGGGTGTCCTAAACCCCATTTCGATTCTTTTTACTTTGTTACTATTTACATTTTCGCGTTATTTATGTTATAATTATACTAATATCGTAATACTAACACTAACACAACGCTAACATTTTATTTCTCGCATACTAACTTTATTTTTCTCGTTATTAACACTATAATACCGCGTATATATTAATACTAGTATCTCGGTTTCGAATCCGTTTGACTACGACGATCGCCTAAAGTCCGTCTAATCCCTTTACGAGTAACGACGGAGGTGGAGCCCTTTCGAGGAGCCCCGCCCCAATGTTCTCAAGGGCGTGACGTGATTGCAATCGGTCGTAGTTGAACGCATTCGATCCCATTTCAATTAGTATGAAACCCGTTGACACGAAAATCGACATCACATAATCCGAAAGGGTTAGTTTCGATGTCGTGACGTAGAGGGATACAATTTCGTCACTAATTCAAAATTCTTAATCTATAAAAAACATAAGTCGAGTAAATAAATCCGTATTGGCACGTGATTATAAAAATTGACGAGTTTTCGACAAATAAAAAATGCCCGACCAGACCCGCACGCGAGTCGCGCGACCGGCCATGCGACTCGCGGGCAGGCCTGTTTGGCCGAGCCTACTTTTTCTCGATTTCTAATAAAAAAGCACCCGACCAGACCCACGCGCGAGTCGCGCGACCAGCCATGCGACTCGCGGGCAGGCCTGTTTGGCCGAACTCACTTTTTTGTTTTTTTCCGACTTTCTACCCTTTCCGGTCCTTACATTAATATGCGACCTTCGCGACATATGTCCATATTTCGAAACTCGTCTTTTCTTTACGACTTTTTAGTCAACGCGTGTAAAGACCATCACGTGAACTCATTCTTCTAAAACTACATCACGACACTTAAAACGACTTTGATCGACGGTCTCACACTATTATATTTTGTGTCGACGACCCTTTAGTCGTATCCGACACATAATTAATTTAGACTCCATTTCTCGAGATGATAAGTCGGGAGAAGACATCAAGGTTCGAGATCGGGTTAGAATCACGCCTAGGTCTCGAACCTCCGTCCTTTAATTAATATGCAATGCAATGCGTAATTAATTAAGGTTGGTCCATCTAGCTAACTCACGATCTAGTGAACATTTATTATACCCGAGTCTTTGTCGAGTCGTGTGTTTTATTTCTCGCTTTTCTTATTTAGTTTATTACTTCTTCTAACCGTTATAATAACAATCGTTGTATTGTGAATTCCGGGTTGTATTTCCGCCCGTGTAACTTGTACGTTACTTATTTTCGAGTTTCGTTTATTTACTTGCTTATTGCTTTATAAATGAACCTCGCATGCTAAATCACTTCGACCATAATTAGATGCATTAAATGACGTAATTCACATATAATTCACATGCTTAGCCCGAAAACGCTGTTTGCATATCATTTCATCATTTTACTAACGCGCGTACACGAACACGAACGGTGTCTTAGTAGAGGCCGCCATGTGCGGGCGGGGTTGGGTGTCCTTAGTGGGCTTCCCAACACGTACCCTCACCCCTTACTCAGAACCTTGGTTTCCGGATGTCCGAAACCCTTGGCGCACGAGAGTCATTCTATATACGAAAGCCGGTTTAAACGGTATCGATATTGCAATGCAAAGGGACGAGCCCAATAAACTCTGAAATCGAAGTGGGCTTACTTTGTGTATAGCCCATGACGACATAGAGTGGGCTCGTATGGTTCCGAATAACCACAAAATTCGGTGGCGACTCCATTTTGACTTAAATTTCGAACCCGAGAGCAATCTCACCACGAGATTCATTCGCCTACCCAAACCCGCGCGTGGCCGCGTCGGGGTGGACCTACGTCATGTCCACAGAAGTGCTTAAGAGATGTTATCATATATATATATTACACACACCTACACGCTAAGGAGTATATTAAAACCGTTCTCTTTTTCATATATGTATTTCTTTTAATTTGTCATGAACAATGTTGTCACTTTATCGTTTCTGTCTCCATTTGTAGGACACACGAGATGGTGTACTTCAAGTCGGATGAATCTACGAAGAATGACAAGGAGTATTTGGTGACAGTCGATGATGAGAAGGCCAAAATTGACAGTGGAGTCAAACACATTGTTCTACCCCCTATGACGGGTCCCTTTGTCGAGGCTTGGATACCAATGGTATATCCCCCGAACTTGGATTGTTGGTGGCATGGAGTAGAAGATGTCGAACCAGTGCTTCGTTCCTCACATCAATGCGACAATAATGTTATCCCGTCCTTTTCCATCCTACATTCACGCTTTTCCAAGGGAGAAATTCAACGTAACTCAACCTTTCGATTTGGCTCCGAGTTCTCTTATATCCCACAGTATTGGGAGTGGTTAGAAAATATTTTGCGTGAGTTTCGCAGTACACTCAGACATGTCCACCTTCTTGAAGCAGTTTATGCTTCACTTTTCCTTTACAAGGGTAGTGATCCTTTGACAGAGTCTTTTTGCGACTTTTGGTGCCCGATGACAAATACGTTGCTAACGGCTACAGGTGAAGCTTCTATTAGTCTTTGGGACGTTCGTTCTCTTGCGGGGTTACCCATAAATGGCATTCTTTACGACGAAGTAATCCCGTCGGTGGAAGAATTGCTTTGTGAAAACAAGAACAGCGGTGAAACTCACTTGCCCCCAAGCTGCAAGTATTTGTTCGCGGCATTTCATAAGATTTCATCGTCTAAAAAGAAGGACCATGTACTATTCGGAGATTGGTGTCGTTTTTGGTTCAAAGGCGAATCTAAATACTTCCCTTCATCTAAAAGTTCAGGGAAGAAAGCACAGTTCCCAACTCCTCGGCGAGAACTTTCTTCCTATGGAGAGCCCTCTCAATGGAATGACGCCACCCACGACTTCTTTATCGACTTAAATGTTCCTGAGAAAGAGAGACGCCAGACTTATCTTGCCGCCTTCATTTCTTGTTGGTTGTGCGCCTTCGTCCTGGCCGTTCACGACCTTGGTCGTATACGACCTAGCGTTTTCAAGGTTTCTTCACTTTTGGCGAATGACACGGGAGTTTCTCTGGCTATTCCCGTCCTGGCGAGCATCTACCGGGGTCTTAACGACATTTCTACGTCGGCATCACCAGGCAAGAACCATGGATTTTTTGCTGCGCATTATGTTTATGCGTGGCTTGCAAAGTATTATCGTTCGCATAGGCTTTCTAGTCATTCATATCTTGAAGGAGCCGCAATGATCGATTTTCAGGGCTTAGATGCTGTCATACCCGCCCGTTTAAATGATGCAAAACGACAAATTTGGCTTGGCGCCCATATTTCATGGCAATGTACTTCTCCTGGTTCGTCTTCAGATGAAATACTTAAAGACGACGGTCTCAATGTTCGTCGAGCCACAGACTTCCTTATAGCGTTTCGGTCTAGCTTCTTGACTTTAAGGCATGACAATAATCATATCATCGAACCATACAATCCTCATCGTTTCGGGCGACAATTTGGTTTCTATCAAAACGTGCCAAAGGAGCTTGGTCTTGACCTTCGTACAGGCACTCGCAAAAAACTTTATCAGCTTTTTGAGTCTTCCATTCGCTTAACGACCGGCTCTAAATTCACCATCCCAAGGAGGGACCCAAAAATTGAGACTCGAGTTACTCCCTCTTATCTCATTTGGTTGAAGAATCTATCTTCATTGGTGTCTTCGAACGAGGTTAAGAGCCCTTCCAAATCTCCAGACGGGAATATCCGTAAACCCGTGTCTATGGTTGTAAAAAGAAAAGTCGAGAACATGGTGGTACAAGGCTCGGCGGGTCAGCGTGCGCCCACAAATTCTAAAAAGAGTGCAGACAGTCAGCCAAAAAATTCCTTGAAGTTAAAGCTTCCCCAGCGTCTTGTTCCTGTGCCTGAGACTACAGTTTCACCATCGTCCAAACAGCCATTGAAGGTGACCTCAAACTTGCGAGCTTCGACGAAGAAACGATCATCGTTGTCCACGGAGAAAGTGCAATCGCCGTCCAAAGTTATGCCCGTCGATGCTAATGCCCCCAAGCGCTCTAAGAAGGTGCAACAAGCTTTTTCTCACTCTTCTATAGACTCTTCTGTAGAGAAGGAAGTTCTTTCAGCGAAGAATGTTAAGTCGAACGTTTTCCCACCTGAAGACAAACCGGAAGAACCTAGCATCATGCACATTTTTGATGGTGTTACCGAGGCTGACAACTTTCTTGATGGGGTAAAGTTAGGAGTTTATCGAATTTCTCCTTCGAACTATTTGATCATTATTGACTTAAATTTTCTTTTTGCAGGGTTCGATGCCCGGAGTTGATACCATGGGCGATTTGTCATCTTGTCAGATTGTTTTGGATGAGGAGGATCCGATAGACCGGACAATGATTAATAACATTTTTGATGCCGCGGATGCTGTGAACCTGACTATTGCTGAACAGAAGCTTATTCCTGACTAGAAGGCTCCTTCTGAGCAAGCGCCCTCCTTCAGTGCTCAGAATGCTATTCTCCAAGGTGAAAGACAACTTTTTTCCTCCTTGGCAAATATTTTGGTGGAGAAGTTGTTGAGCTCTTCTTTGGCTGACATTTCGTCGTGCGAGAAAGAAAGTGAAGCGATGTTCGAATACTTCAAATCTAAAAATGTGGACCCTTCTGCCCTACAACTCTGTGTGAAGAATTATCTCAGTGCCGCAACAGAACTTCAATCCTTGACGGGAGAATTTATGGCGAACAGCGCAACTCTTCCAGAGCTTGAGAAGGAATTTGTGGCCATTGAAGAACGACTCTCGACTGTGGCTCATTCGAGAGATCAAGTGAAAAATGACATCGAGATTTTTGAGAAACGTCGGCAAGACATTCTCCTGAAGAAGGAGAAGCTTCGCTTGGAGCTAGCAGAATTAGACGAGGAAGATCGACAATTGGTCATTTCTTTTGAAGATGCAAAAAGTCTTTATCTAAACAAGGACTCGATGGTGAACTCGATTAGTCAAGAGCATTCTTCGATGGAAGTCAGACTAAAAACGGCGAAGCGAGGGGCCGAACAGATTCAAGCTATGGAGACTACTTTCATCGCGACACAGGAAGTTTTGAGGAAGTTTAATTGGTCTCCGTAATTAGTGTTGTCTTCATTTTCTGTAACCCCCATTTTTTTTGGACACTTGAGAGTGTGATCATGGATAATAATAAACTGAATTTGCTATCAAATCCCTTTTTTATTATTATTATCAAGGATGTGATTTTTTTTTTTTTGGTGTGGCTGGACCGAAGTCAATGTTTTACTTCAGCTGCCTACGTACCCGCAAAGTATGAATAAATTCATTTTACGAGATCAAGCCAACGTAGTTCAGTAGAGTTTGGTTGGTTTTGTTTGGGATATTTGGCCGCACCTAAGTAAAAATGTTTTAATCAAGCTGCCTACGTACCTGTAAAGTATCGAAATTCTACGGGATCAAGCCAACGTAGTTCGTAAAGTGGGTTTTTTTTTTTTAATTTTTTTTTTTGTTTTTTTTTTTAAAAATTATTAATTTGTTTTTAGAGGCAGTTTAGGCTCGTGCTTAGGAGCTCATTGAGGATGAAAATTTGTCTTTTTACGCATAGTAGCGCTTCAGGAATTTTCCGTTGATTGGACCAACTTTCAGTCCTTCATTATCAACGATCTTGTAGGCGCCGCTGGTGTACACCTCTTGAACGACGTAGGGACCATCCCACTTGGAGGTGAACTTGTTTCCCGTCTTATGGGAAGTTATGATCGGTCTTCGCACGGCTAAAACCATATCTCCAACTTGGAAGGACCGAGGACGAACCTTCTTGTTGAACGCTCTTGATAGACGGGCCTGATAGCATTCAAGCTTTTGCTGTGCATCCAACCTTTTTTCATCTAAGGCTTCGAGCTCTGCCAAGCGAAGTTTCTCATTCTCACCGTGATCTGTTAGACCCAATTGAATCGCCATACGAAGAGACGGGATCTCTAGCTCGAGCGGAAGAATAGCCTCAACCCCGTAGACTAACGCATAGGGTGTTGCCTGAGTAGGGGTTCGATACGTAGTTCGGTACGCCCAGAGTGCTTCTCCGAGTCTCTCATGCCAATCGCGCTTGTGCTTGGACACCATCTTTTTCATTAAAGTGGTGCGCGTCTTGTTAAAGGCTTCAGCGAGACCGTTGGCCGGCGCATTGTACATCGATGACTTATTTTGAGAGAACTTGAATTTTTCACATAATCCTTTCATCGTTCGATTGACAAAAGGAGTGCCATTATCGGTGATGATGTATCTCGGCACGCCATAGCGATAGATTATATAGGTTCGCACAAAGTCTGCAACATTTTCCTTTTTTACTTCTCGAAGAGCGATAGCTTCAGCCCATTTGGAAAAATAATCTGTTCCTGCCAGAATGTACGCGTGTCCTGCGGAAGACTTTGGAGTTATTGGACCGACTACATCTAAACCCCAAGCTTCAAATGGCCAGGACGCGACAGTAGGATGAAGAATCTCTGGCGGCTGGTGGATAAATGTCCCGTGAAATTGGCACGCATCATACCTCTTGGCATAATCTACGCAGTCTTGCACCATGGTTGGCCAGTAGTAACCCATTCTTTTGATCCGGTCACACAATTTTGGTCCCGATTGATGAGCACCACATATGCCGGCGTGTGCTTCTTCCATGGTATGGCGACTTTCATCCTCACCTAGCCTAGACACCGCAGCCAAAGTCCGTCGAACGATCGTCGATACAACGTCCCTTGATAGTAGATGAAGCGAGATGAACGTCGTCGTACTTCTGCCTTATGCCTTGGATCGTTTGGCAATTTGTTGTGTTCCAAATAATCGATTATCGGCTGACGCCAGTCTTCCTCGTGGATTTCTAGGACACAAATAGCACCAACATCTTCAATACAGTCATCTTCGTCTGGTAATACGACTCATCTTTTACATACTGGGACTGATGTGGGGATGTTTGCCCCCAGTGCCAAAGTGGCTGCGAGATTTGCGAGAGCGTCAGCCATCTTGTTGGCACTTCTCGGGACATGCTCCAAAAAGACTGATTCGAGGCTCCCCAACAAACGAGATGCTAGCCTGTGGTATGGCACAAGACCATCATTTTTCACCTCATATTCATTGAGAAGTTGATTAATTATTAGTTTGGAGTCTCCATAGATGTCGAGATCTTTGCATCCTATCTCGATGGCCATTTGTAGTCCTATGATCAAGGCTTGATACTCAGCAGCATTATTTGAGCATAGTTCTGGTAGAACGAAGGAATATGTCAAGACGTGATTTTCTGGCGATACGAAGACAACTCCGGCACCCGATCCGTCGTGGCGAGCGGCTCCATCAAAATACATCTTCCATGGAGGAAGTATATCGACATAGAAGACTCCTTCCCCGGGGAGTTCATCATTGAAGCTCCATTCGGATGGGATTGGATGGTCAGCTAGGAAATCTGCCAACGCTTGTCCCTTTACCGCCTTCTGAGGCACGTAGACTATGTCGTACTGCTTCAAGAGCACAGCCCACTTGGCGATTCGTCCTGACAGTACTGGTCGCGATAGAATGTACTTGATCGGATCAGCCTTTGAGATGACGTGGACCGTGTGAGATTGAAAGTAATGTCGCAAATTTTGGATAGCAAAAACGAGTGCGAGACACATCTTTTCAATCGGCGAATATTTCAACTCTGCTCCGACCAGGGTCCGACTTAGGTAATACAGAGCTCTTTCCTTGCCTTCTTCATTTTCTTGAGCACATAATGCCCCCATTGATTTTTCTTGAGCAGATATGTACAAAATGATTGTTTTCCCCGGGATCGGCGCGCCCAACACAGGAGGAGTTGACAAATATTTCTTGATGCTTTCGAATGCTTTCCGACAAGACTCGTCCCACTCAAAAGAAGCATCTTTCTTCATCAAATGACTAAATGGATGACATCGTCCTGCCAAATTGTAGATGAACCGACGTATATAGGCTAAACGTCCTTGAAGACTTTGAAGGTCCTTGAGATTTGATGGCTCAGGCATTTCTTGAATTGCCTTGATTTTGGACTGATCTATTTCAATCCCTCTGTGACGCACAATGAATCCTAAAAATTTTCCGGAGCTAACCCCAAATGCACACTTTAGAGGATTCATTTTGAGGTTGAATTTTCGTAGCCTATCAAAAATCTTTCGAAGATCCTTTATGTGGTCTTCCCTTCGTTTGGATTTGACAACGAGATCGTCCACGTAGCATTCGACGATGTCGTGCAACATGTCGTCAAAAAATTTCTGCATAGCTTTTTGATATGTGGCTCCCGCGTTCTTCAATCCGAAGGGCATAACTTTGTAGCAAAATATTCCCTTAGGCGTCCGGAATGCGGTGGCCTCTTCATCCTCAGGAGCCATTTGGATCTGATTGTATCCAGCTGTGCAATCCATGAATGACAATGCCTCATGTCCTGTCGTGGCGTCGATCATGATTTCCGTGACTGGCAGCGGGAAGTCATCCTTTGGACAAGCGTCGTTCAAGTCTCGGAAGTCAACACAAATGCGAAGTTGACCATTTTTCTTTCTTACGGGGACGATGTTGGATATCCACGTGGGGTATTTTACCTCCCGGATAAAGCCTGCGTCGATTAACTTGTTCACCTCCGCTTCAATTTCTGGCAACATCTTCGGACGGAATCGTCGCCGCGGTTGCTTCTTTGGAGAAACTCCCTTCTTGATGGCTAATCGATGAACTGCCACTTTAGGGCTTAGACCTGGCATTTCTTTGTAGCTCCAGGCAAATACGTCCTTATACTCCGTAAGCAGCTTGACATATTCTGCTTGTTCTGGATCTGTCAAAAGTGCACTAAGGAAAACAGGTTGTGGTTCCTCACTTGTTCCCAGATTGATTTCCTTCAAGTCGTCGACCGTTGTTTGGACTCCGTCCTCCAGTGTTTTGGAAGTTTCACCAACTTCTATTTCATCATCCGAACCCGGATATTCCTCGGCGGTAACATGGTTAGACGAGGCTTGATCCCAAGTGATTTCCTCTTGACTCGATTCAGCTTGGTGTTTTGTGAAGACTATAACACGCTCTTTTGCCTTCAGCGATCCATCCATGGTTACTTCGACCTCACGATGACGTCTCATTCGAGAAGGAATGGCACTGCGGATGTTTTCTATATCCTCGAACTCGATCTTTCCCTTTGAAGACCCTGAATGCTTTGGATGACGCTTCTTTCGAATGCTTGAAGCGTCAATGCGACTGAACACAGACTTCTTGGCCCTGGTTTCTCCCATTCTAGTGAAAACTGATGCTCTTGAATTTTTTGGTTGAGGCTGTGACGTTGATCGTACTCGGATGGTTTCTTCTTCTCCCAACCTATTGAAAACCGAGGATCGAGGAGTAGAAACTGGTCGACCCAACCTATCAAAAACAGACCTTTGCGGCATTGGCTCAATGTTTTCACCTTCACTTTCCACGACATTTGCTACCACGTATTGTGACGAGGTTTGATTCTTCCGTCGCGCAGAGATTCTAACGGGTTTAGGAGGCTCAATGCCAATAGTGACGATGTTGCGTGAGGCAGCTTCTACGTGTTGACCCATGGGGGTTGGATTATCAAAATCATATCCGGACTTAGCCATGAGTTTGTACGCTTCTGAGCTAAATGTCCCAATCGCTGGGTCCTTGAGCGGCGTTTTGTCCTCTAGCATGGGACTCTTTGTGGATCTTGGAAGGGGTTGTTCTTTGGTCAACAAGTTATCGGTCTTTGCAACTGGGATGATAGCGTTCTCTTTCAAGAATTGAAGATTGGCCTTACCATCTTTCATTGTAGATGCGGCTATTTCACTGCAAGGTTTGTATTTTGCAAAAGGTGCTTCTCCATCTTTACGTCTTGATTTTGGTACGTACTTTAGGACGACAGGCGTTGTCTTTTTAAAATTAGCTTTCAATGCTTGAGCGGCTGAAGAACTTGCATTTGTCTGATCGCGGTCTTTGACGTCGCTCTGAGACTGTTCAACCCCTGTCGACTTCTTTGTAGCTGAAACTTCAACGTCTTTTTCCTTTCTCGGAGTTTTTGTACCTGTTGAAGTAATCGTAGATGGCAACATCTCACTTGGAGCGTCAGCCTCTTCAAAAAATTTGGCATCAGCGAAGTACGACTCTACTGCAGAGAATGGTTTTACATCATCACCGTTTATCTTCCTCTCACCGTCCCTGTAGTACTTTAGACATTGGTGTAAGGTTGACGCTACCACACCATTTTCGTGAAGCCAAGGTCGGCCTAGCAACAATTTGTATGACGTTTTGGCATCTATTACTTGAAAAATAGTGGTGGACGACATATCTCCCATGATGACCTCAATACGGATCATGCCGATTGCTCGCTGTCCCCCAAGATTGAAGCGTTGAATCATCAAACGACTTTTAGTAAGCTCGTTTACAGATATCCCTAACTCTTCCATTGTAACCTTTGGCATAATATTGACAGCTGAACCTCCGTCTACTAAAATCCGGCTTACTTTTTGCTCACGTATGTATCCTGACATAAACAAGGGACGATTGTGCAACTTTGACCCTAGGAGTAGATCCTCGTCGGTGAATGCGACAGCGGTGTTACAAGCGGCACGTCTGTTCGATTGATCGGCAGGCTCTCCTGCAGGCTTGAGTTTGTCGGCGTATGCCTCCGGTTGGAGGATTGCAAGTGCCAGCTGTTCACGCATTTCCTCAGGCAGGTGGAACATTTGCTGCCACCCCATACGTGATGGTAAGGCGTTGAGTATTGCATCAATCTTTTTATCCTTGTCCGTGTCTGGAGCGGATGTCATGTCTAGATTGTTTTCTTTGTCATCCTCTACGATGGTAGAGGACACAGTGTTCACTGAAACTTGCTTTAGGTAGGTTTTAGGAAAGTAATGTTCTAACGTCACGACTTGACGCTTCTTTGACTTGACCAATTTGACTTGCGTGACTTTTGGTGGAATATTCGTCGTCACGACTTCCTTCACTTCTTTGTACGAAGACTTCCTTGACCTGTAAGGTCTTCGGTGCTCGGGTGCTGACACCTTAATAACTTGCTTTCTTCTTCGTCGCCTGGTTACGAGAATCCACCCTTCATCATTGCTCACTTCATTCTGAATACCGTCGGTCGGCGACGTGTTTGGTTTGTACTTCTCGGGTATTACGACTCTCATTGGCTCAAGAGTTCCGAACTGAATGATCCATGCATCTTCCTTGACAACTGAAGAGGAGTGTGAGACAACATTGTCGTGTGCCATGATGCAATTGGTTTCGACAACATCATCCAAATCCAGAATAATTTTTTCCTCATCTACTAATTGCATTATTTTTTCCTTTAGAGTTATGCACTTCTCTAATGGGTGGCCTACAACCCGATGATACCTGCAGAATTTTGGATCTGTGGTGCGCCCTGCTTCATTTGGTCTTTTTGACTCTGGGAGCTGTATCACATCATTCTCTAAAAGGTTGTCTAACATCCCCGCAAGATCGGAATCTGGAAACGGGTAAGTCTTTTTCTCTAACTCTTTCAAAGTGGGGCGTGAATTCCTGGTATCTTTCTTATAGGGTTCCGCCTTTTTTTCTGGTTTAGGGCGTGCTGAGATTTTTACTGGATTGGATGTAGAAGTGGCCATGACTTCTTTGGTAGTACTCTTTGAAGATTTATCCGTTTTCTTGAACTCTTTTTTCTCTGTCTTCGCGTCGGATTGGTGGAAAAACCGCCCTCCATGGTTGGCAATAGTGATCTCCATATCATGAGCTCTAGTGGCCAACTCTTGGAACGACCTTGGCTTGATCCCCTGAAGGATGTAAACCAAATCTAGGTTCATGCCTTGGATACACATTTCGACGGCAGACATTTCTGTTAACCGATCTTTGCACTCGAGGCTCAATGAACGCCACCTACTGATGTAGTCGATGACGGGTTCCTCTTTCCGTTGCTTTGTGCTTGTGAGTTCAGTCATGCTGACGATACACCTGGTACTGTAGAAGCGATTTAGAAATTCCTTCTCCATTTGATCCCAGCTATCGATCGACTCGGCGGTAAGATCTGTGTACCAATCAAAGGCGGTGCCCTTGAGAGATCTGACGAACTGCTTTACCAGAAGATCATCCTCAGAACCAGCAGTGTTACAAGTTTCAACGAAATGGGCAATATGTTGCTTAGGGTTGCCCTTGCCGTCAAATTGCTGAAATTTGGGAGGTTGATAGCCGGTTGGCATCCTCAAGTAGTCAATCCTCTTGGTGTATGGTTTGATATATCGGTGATTCCCATGTTCAAAACCTCCACTAAATTGATTCTGGAAGGCTTTCTCGATCATCTTCTGAACGTGTTCTGCGGTGAATGAGTTCCCACCGTCATCACTTCGACCATCACTCTGGTCACTGTGATATGAAGCCTCGGGTCGCTTCTCTAGTTTCTTGGTCAAAGCAGCTATTTGTTTGGTTTTCTCCTCATTCTCCTTCACGAGTTTGTCGAGTAACGCCTTCATTTGGTTCATTTGTTCTTCTACTGATGATGACCCGATTGTCATTACGGGTGCCAATATGGTATCCGATTGTTGACCAGACATTTCTTGGTTTTCCTTCCTTGGAGATGACGGAGATGAACCCGCACTGCTCTGGCTGCCCTCGATGTAGGGTGACTCGAATAATGGACTTGTGCAAATAACCATCCTCTCAAGTGCAAGCGAACTGCCGACATTCTCGCGAAATTTTAAACATACAAACTGAGATTCGTCGATTTGCGAACGTGGCATGGTTACGAACACAGGTTGATTGTATGGCATAGAGCCGATGGCACCATACGATTCATCATCCGGAGTAGCATCAACTTGGATTCGAGGAAATGAACCAAACACAGGAAATTCATATGGTGTAGAGTCGACGGTACCATGTGATTCTTTTCCGACATTGGAATCGACAACTTCAGTTTGGGGAACCGATCCGAACATGGGGATCTCATATGGCCTAGAGTAGGCGACACCACGTGATTCTTTCTCAGCATCAGAGTCGACAACTTCGATTTGGCGAAATGATCCGAACGCAGGGAACTCATATGACCCAGAGTCGATGGCATCATATGAGCCTTTGGCGGTATTAGCGGTGGCACTGGATTTGCGTGGCCTTGTGGGCACGGACGCAGATCGGAGTCTCTCCGCTGCAGCACCAAGGAGAACAGATCTGGCCCTACTCCTTGTGGAAACGCCGAGAGGCTGATCAATCACAGTCGAGCGGGGAGGGACGTAGCTTTCGTCGTCGGACTTGGACGTCGCCTTCTTTGAAGTAGCAGAGATCTTGCTTGGGGCCATCGCGATGATTGATGCAAACTGGAGTGTGGCAAAAGAGATGAGTAGTAGAGAATGTCCCACCGAGCGTGCCAAATTTGTAACAACAAATTTGTGTTTAATCTGCAAAATAGAGAGAAAACACAAATAAAATGCAACAAAATAAATTTTATTGAAATTGAAAGTTTCGGGTACAAATCTCTATCTAATCTACTGATTCAATTTTCACACAAAATGAAACAAGGTGTCGGCGGAGGGTCTTGATTTGAAGACTTGGTTCTCCTACGACGGGTGTGGATTCTTCTCTTCGAACGTGACTGCAATAGGAGTGCTTGACGTCGGCGGATGAAGAGTAGTTCTGAATGTCTTTCTTTCTCTTATTTCCCTTAGAAGAGAGTTTTTAAGGAGAAATGAGGCTTTTTGTAATTTTTAGTGAGTGTTTCTGATTTTTGTTGTGTGTTTTTCATTAGTCTCCAAATGAGACTAGGAACTTGTATTTATGGAGGAAGAATTAGGTTAATGTAACCCTCTTGGACTTATTAGTCCATTGTGAGGAAGACTTAAAAGTCACCTAAAATGGGCTTCATAAACCTTACTTCGTATCTGGCCCACCTCAATAAAATTTGACCCAATCTAGACGAGTATTGTCCCGATCAGACAAAATGTCAACATTTTTACTTGACTTTCTGACTTAAATCTTGTGAGACGACATTTGACTTTGACCAGAATAATAGACATATTTTTATGTCTACAGTTTACAACCCCTAGGTAAATCTGTTAACACCCAAGTGTTGTTACTCATAATAGACTCTATCTCACTATTAATGGCTTGAAGCCAAAAAGTGGAATCAATTGAACTCATGGCCTCTTTATAAGTTCTAGGATCTGTTTCGAGCATAGAAACATTTACAACATACTCATCAACTAAACTCGTTTCTGCAAGAAAAGCGGTCACGAAATCTGGACCAAAACTGGTTTCGGTCCTGGAGCGTTTACTCCTTCGAGGTTCCTCGGGAACCACCGCCAGAGTAGAGGGACGCGCTGTAACAACAGGAGCCAAAGAGTTGGTTTTCATAGGGAAAATATGCTCAAACAATTCTGCATCTCTAGATTTCTTTATGGCCCCAAAACCGGACGAATCTTTAAGAATAAAGCGGTAAGCGGCACTATTCATGGCATTCCCGATGAAAATTCCGTCTACGATTTTCGGTCCAATTTTGCTTCTTTGAAACGTTGGAATCCCGATCTTCGCCAGACACCCCCACACTTTGAGGTATTTGAGATTGGGCTTGTATCCTTTCCATAGCTCATAAGGAGTCTTACCTGTTTTCTTATGAGGTACACGATTCAGAACATGTATGCATAAAGAACCGCTTCACCCCACATATTAGATGGCATTCCGAAACTCAACAACATTGCATTCATCATATTCTTAAGTGATCGGTTTTTGCGTTCGGCAACACCGTTTTGTTGGGGTGAATAGGGGGCAGTCCTTTCATGTATAATCTCATGGGTCATACAATAGTCACTAAGTGGATTACCATCGTATTCACCTCACTAAGTGGGGCAGTCCTTTCTTTATTGCCTCGGTCAGATCTTACTCGTTTTATTTTAAGGTCTAATTGATTTTCAACCTTGGCTTTAAACTCTATGGACTTTTCTTCAGCCTCATCTTTGGTTGTTAATAAATAGACCCTAGTGTAGCGAGAAAAATCATCCACAAAAGTGATATAGTACTGTTTCCCACCCCTACTTGTGGTGTTCTTAAAGTCAGCTAAGTCCGAATGAATTAGCTCAAGAAGTGTAGTAGAACGTTCCACACATTTGTTAAAGGGTGTTTTAGCATGCTTAGCTTCGACACATATTTCACATTTATCAAAGTTTGTGTCGCTAAAGTCAGGAATAAGGTCATGCTTTTTCATGTTTTTAATGGAGGTCACATTCACTTGTCCCAGTCTAGCATGCCATAAAGAAACAGACTCAGCAATATAAACGGAAGCGGACGAATTCTTATTAATAACTTCAATGTTTAATACAAACAATCCACCATTACAAAATCCTTTACCAACAAAATTTCCATTTCTAGTGAGCACAAGTTTATTTGATTCGAAAGATAGTTTGATACCTGCTTTGTTTAATAAAGCTCCAGAAATAATATTTCTTCGAATATCAGGAACATGTAGCACATTATTCAGTTCAAGAGTCTTACCGGAAGTGAGCTTCAAAATGACTTTCCCTTTACCAAGTACTTTCACGGTGCTTGAATTCCCCATAAAAACGCATTCCCCACTCGGTACTTGAGAGTAGTCCGTGAAAATATCCCGATTGGAGCAAATGTGCCTTATAGCGCCAGTATCAACAACCCATTCGGAAAAATTGCTTACTAGATTAACTTCTGACACAACGGCAGCAATTATATCGTCATCTTGTTCAGTAAAATTAACATGCGATTTATTGGTGTTCAGTTTACCAGCGGGAGAAAAACCTTCGGGACAAAATCTAGCCGAGTGTCCCGGTTTATCACATGTGAAACAGTTTCCCTTAAATTCCCATTTACCTTCACCTTTAGAATCCCCTTTGCCATCCCGTTTGAAGGTATTCTGGTTTCTAGTCCCATGAACTTGATTAGAAGACTTGTTACCCCGTTTTTTACTCTTGTAATGGTTTTTAGACTCGGTTAGGTTAGCCATGGAAGAAGAGTGTTCGACTTGCTTACCTAGAGTCTGAATCCGGTTTTGTTCTTCAATTTTTATATGAGACACTAGTTCTAAAAGAGTAAAATCCTTTTGTTTGTGTTTCATACTACGAACATAATTTTCGCAAGAAACCGGAAGTTTATCTAATAAAAAATTAGCTTGAAAAACCTCACAAATTTTCATACCTTCCGCCATTACCTCTGCACAAAGATTTTCGTATTCATGAACTTGATCTAAAATGGGTTTCTCATCCACCAACTTAAAATTTAGCCAACGACTGCAAGCATACTTTTTTGTTCCATAGTCATCAGAACCATACTTGGTTTTGAGAGCATCCCAAATTTCTGTAACCTTTTTAAACTTACTGTAAATCAAGTATAAAGAAGACGTCATGTAATGCAGTAACATCCCCCTACAAGTGACATTATCCGTTTCAAAATCTCTACCCGATTTTACTGGAGCCTCAGATTTAGTAAGTGTATAAACGACCCCCAATTGAGTTAGAAAAAAGTTCATTTTATCCGACCACATACGATAATTTTTTCCATCAAAAAGTTCTAATCTGGACATGTCGGGTATGAAAGGGTTATGAACAACAGCAGTAGGAACGGAAGTGACAAACTGACAACAGGAGGAGGAGGAGTAGAAAGGACAGCACTAATAGGACTACCAACCATGATGAAAAACGAAAAATAAATCAACTTTAGATTGTTATCACGGTAGTAGTAGAGATAGGGAGAGAAGAAGGTAAGATCTTATCTGGAACAAAACAGAGATTGTGTCGCGACAAATCGTCACTGTCCTAAAGTTGATTTATGCCTCGTCTGCTACACACGGCCTCAATGACACTCAACTCCCAGGATTCCACAACCAAACCGTAACTTCAATGTAGGTGAAGAACGGATGAATACAGCCAAGAACGTTTGCCAATAATTTAACCGGAACAGAGAGAAGTATGTAGTATGAGTATGAGTGTGAGAGTATGTTGATTGTGTGACTGAAGTGAAGGGAATGACAGATTATATAGTGGAGCAAAAGCAAGAATTCAGAAAAGATGCTTCTGGAATAAAACAGTAATCCGACCACTAAAAATTACCCGCAAGCGGTGCGCCGCAGGCGCTCTACCAAAGCCCAAAGCTCGTCTCGTCTCGTCTCGGCTCGCACGCACGCACGTGTGGTGTACGTAGTCCTCACTTGTACACATCTAGTAGAGAATTTTAGTTAATCATATATAAATATATTTTAGAAACATTAAATGTTCCATGTGTGATAGTTAATTAATACCACTATGTATGCTTCTTTTGAAGCATTTAACTCTAACACTCTTGACTTATGAATAATATCAAGAGTTTATCACTAATTACCCCCTTTTATGTTACCCATTTTTCAAATTACCCCAAAAAATGGTTTCCGTTAAAATTACTCCCGTGAAGTTGTAAAAAAATTAGATTTTACCCCCAGGTGTCCTTTTCTCCTCTTTCCGGTGAGTTATGCCCTTTTTCTTCCCATTTTGCCCCTCCCCTCAATAACACCCTCTCTCCTCTCCTTAACCCTCTTTTACTCACTCTAACTCACCCAACCCTACCAAAACCCCCAAATTCCCAGAACCCTAACCCTAATTTCGAAGATCGACCCAAAATCGACCCAGAATCGAGCGCGAGACCAAATTGCAGACAATCGATCCACTTCTAAAGGTAATTTCTCTTCCTTCCTCTTCCCATTTTCGTTTTTTTTTCGTGGTTTTGCAAAATCTGATTAGGGTTTAGTGTTCGAAATTGAATTGAATACTACTGTTTATTGTTTGGGGACACCTGTGTTTATGTCGTGGTTCAATTGAAAACTATTTCAGTTGGGTTTATTTTACACTTTCAATGTCCGATTGTGTTTTGTCATGAAGGAAATGTTAATTGAAGTAATTTTGTTTATATTCTGATTAGGATGGAGTTCTATGTGGAGTTCAATCTGCGAACATTCTTTGGTGGTGAGTTTGCTCTAGTCAATGGTAGAAGTGAATATGTTGGGGGTGGTATGCATCTAGAATGTGGGTTAAATACTCGAAATCTGAATGTCCAATACTTTAGAAATCTAGGAGAGCGTTTGATGGGAAGAAGAGACTTCGAAATTTACTATACTAGAGCCGATCCTAGACTTGCTCAAACCATGGGGAAGACAATGGTTACATCTCCACATGATGTGGACTGTTTGTTGAGGACAATGACAAAAGAGAGGTCAATTACGGTGTTCATGGCGATAAGGAAAAAGTTGAATTACGTGCCCCTTACAAGGACCAAACGTCCAACTGAGGACCAAGTGGAAAAAAATCAGCAGCACATGCCAAGGGACCACTTCCCCATAAGGTTACCTGGAAGGCCTAAGTCCAAGAAAAGAAGAAGAGGGGTTGGGGAAGTCGAAGAGCAACGGGTTAGAAGGGGGACAAAGGTGAACAAATACAGCAACTGTGGCGGGCTTGGACACACTAAAAGAACATGCAAGAACCCAACTGCACCCTCTACAACTACAGCAGAGAGGGCTCCTGGAGGTAGGCCTTTGGGAGGTAGTGAGTGGGCTGTAGAGACAAGGAGGAAGAGGCAGGCAAGGAATGTCCAGAGAGCACGTTTGGTTTTACAGAATCAAGCTCAAGCTACTCAAGATCAACCTGCAGCGACTGCACAAGCTTCCACCTCCAGCGTCAACCCTTCAACATCAAATCAAGTACCCAGTGGACAACCTCAGACACCAACAAGCTTTGTCGAACTTCTTAGTCAAGTTTCGACTTTAACTGGAAATATGATATAGAACTCTTGGATGTATCTCCTATTGTGCTATTTAGAACCACCAAAACCTATGTTATCTCCTACTTAGAACTTTACTTTGCTTGTGGTTGCATGACTTTGGATCTATTTTCTATGTACTACTGCGCATTTGGTTTTTAGGTCCTATTTAGAACTCTATTTTCTATTTCACATTTGTTCCTTGTCTTTGTTTACAAATTGGTGAAAATTCGTCTGTATAATGGGGGTAAAATCAAATATTTTTACACCACTCTGGGGGTTATTTTTATGGATACGTATGTTTTGGGGGACAATTTCATGGATACATAGTTTTTGGGGGTAATATTAAATAACAAAGAAACTTAAGGGGGAAAACAGGGAAGCTGAAACATAGGCTATTGTTACTCCTCCATCAGTACAACGACATCATTCGACATTAATAAGTTAGTGATTCATGAAGTCATTTAATTTGCTGTCTAACAACCACACAGTCGGACGGTATAGTAAGGCCATTGTACACACAGTCGGACAGTATGGTTTGAATGTTGGTCTAATAAAATCATCATTTCATTATCTTGCAAAATGGCTCTATTATATAGAGCTTACATACAATCCACAATTTCAGGGCATTAGTAGAACGTACATTACAATACATTACGCTACAATACTACACATTACGCTACATTACAACACATAACTGAATAGTCACTTCACTAAGCAAATGCGATACCGAGTACAAGCGTCAAACAAACCACCGACAACAAAATGACAGCCTTCTTCAAAAGAGCATCCCTCTTAGCTATTGACCTCAACATTGCAGAGAGGTTATCATTCCTCACATCAGTTAACCTCACAGCGTTCGAGAAAGTGTCCTTCGTGACTTCCAGAAGGGACTTCTGCAATTCCAACAAGTCCTTATCCATCTTCAATTGGTTAATTACATCCCTTTGCCATTCAGTTGGACATTTGTCGACCCATTTGAAGTACGTACAGCCACGAGTATCAAGCATCCTGTTATACTCTTTGCAACACTTGAAGCGTCGATCGGGATTCTTATGTGTCCAAGAAGTGAGCAGTGCAACTTCATTGCCGCAGTGACATCTCTCGCCTCCAGCTGATGACTGCACCCCGCTATGGACGGACATGGCTGCAATTTACAGAAGTCACTATATCGAAGAACCCAGAAACAATGACATTAACACAAAACCCAGAAACAACGATGACATTAACACAACCCAGAAACAACGATGACATTAACACAACCCAGAAACAACAACATTTACATAGATTGAAGTTCGAATCACTACCATTGAAAACAACAACCCTAAACCCTAAATATAAACCCAGAAATTGGAAATGATTTTAATGAACCCAGATATTCGAGTCACGTACTTCTATTGAAAACAACAGCCCTAAACCCTAAATGTAAACCCAGAAATTGGGAATGGTTTTTAATGAACCCAGAAAATCGAGATAAATTTCGATTTCGAAAACCCTAACCGCGAAAAAAAACGAAAATGGGAAGAGGAAGGAAGAGAAATTACCTTTAGAAGTGGATCGATTGTCTGCAATTTGGTCTCGCGCTCGATTCTGGGTCGATCTTCGAAATTAGGGTTAGGGTTTTGGGAATTTGGGGGTTTTGGTAAGGTTGAGTGAGTTAGAGTGAGTAAAAGAGGGTTAAGGAGAGGAGAGAGGGTGTTAGTGAGGGGAGGGGCAAAATGGGAAGAAAAAGGGCATAACTCACCGGAAAGAGGAGAAAAGGATACCTGGGGTAAAATCTAATTTTTTTTTACAACTTCACGAGGGTAATTTTAACGGAAACCATTTTTTGGGGTAATTTGAAAAATGGGTAACATAAAAGGGAATAATTAGTGATAAACTCTAATATCAAAATGAATTTTGATGTATTTGATTTTCAAGGGAGGGAGTATCATGCAAATGTTATGTATTCAATTGTTGGGTATGATACGCGCAAATGCATGATACGAGTATTATATCTACGCAGATTACATTGATTGGTATGGAGAGCAAAAGAGGTGCTTCAGTTCACCGCCAGATATATAAAAATGGTGATATAGGAGTATCAGATATCCACATGTGTTATAGTAGTATGTAGTACTAAAAGCAAAATAAAAAGATTGTAAAAATCAATTTGCAAGTGCGATCCACGCAAATTTAGACAGAGTGACATGGATTACTATAAATTTTAAAGCAGACTACTTTAACTTGGTGTTTGGTGTCCTTCATGCTTCATGTATATACAGTAAGTATAATATATCTGTATGACTTTTTAATTTGTGTTGCCACGTACTATTGCCGCCTAGGTCACTCTCGATTTGGTCGTTGACCATAACCGTCTAAGCTGCAACTTCTAAATTTTTGTTCGTGTACTATTCGTTGTAACCTTAAAATGAGTTAAGTAATACACCAAATTATATGATAAGCAAGTGACAAACGTTGTCTTTATTATTAGACACATGTGATAGTATTTGATCCGTTTTAAGATTTATGACGGATACTCCATCTCAAGCAAGACCAACTGCTTCGTGAGTGAGATCTGCCAAGTATAAAACCATCATACAAGTATACAACTACAAATCTACGTAACAATGTGAAATATGGAATATGTTTCCTATATCTATCCAAACAAGGCCTTGATAACTTGATAAGGCATTTCTACTCCGTAGTATTGGTTATTATTATACGAAGTATTTCTTAATTAATACGGTATTATTATGCACTTATGCTATGAGTATTTATTTAAGAAAATTTGAAGAAAACAAGCTAAAAAATACTAAGAACCTAACGTATTTCTTCTTTCATATAAATGGTGATAGCCTTGGACTTTTCTTTCCAAAGTCCACCAACAAACCCATCTACATACTTTTTTAAAATAAGTGAACATACATAAAATAATTCGTATTTATAATGTGACTAAGTTCGCGCTCCCTTGAAAAAAAATAAAAAAAATATTCAAAGATTCCCTTAATCAAATCAAGTGTGTTAATCAAATATAAAGAGGTACAAAATACGGAGTAATTGGTAGGAGAAAGCAAGTAGATTGAAAAAATAGAGCCACAAGATAGATATTTCACCTAATCAGAATCACCTTCACGACTTTACTAATCATCCTCGTAACTTTTAACCGACAATTAAGTTAGTAGAGTAATATTGGTGAGATGAATTTACGGCCAAATCTATCACGTCCCTTTAACCCTTCTTCAATCTTCATACTCCAACGAATAATACCAAATAGAGGAAAAAGATTCAAATCTGAGACTTATTATCGTCGAGAGTAACTAGTTTTAGGCGACAATAATGCGACTAACCAATCTTCCATACAAAAGAGATATATACTCCTAGAAAGTAGAAAGCACTCTTTACCTTCCATACTAGCATACTGCATCCTCACTTAAAGCATCAACGGATCCAACTGCAACAACTACATTATTCCCTCTTTCACTCTTCTTCCTCTCTTTTTTTTTTCCTTCTTCCTTTTTTTAGTTGTTATTCAATCCTCACAAATTCCTACTCTCCAATCTATTTCTCCATTCTATATTTCTGTATATACTCTTTTTTTCAAGTCCTATTTAGTGGACATGTGACATATTGCTTGCTTGGGTATATTTATATTTATTTTATCATACCCTTCATACCTTTCTTAATCAACCAAGAAACTTCATATTGTTTGACCACTCCTTCCCTAAACTTTGCTTCATTCCCATTGCTATATCTTTCACCTTCTTCCAATCTCCATCACCCCCGGCCCACACACACACCCTTATTTCCACTCCATCCCATTTAGTCCAAACTCGTACTCGACTCAATATATCAGAACTACAAGGGCAGCAAATTAAAACTTTTCCTCCAAAAACAAAACTTTACACACTTATATAGCACGGTACATTAAGTAACAAAATCCCCTAAGCCATGATGAAATATCCTTTGCTATTTTTCATATACTTTCCCTTGATTTTATTTTTCAGAGATGTCGTCAAAGGAGCTACACTTACCATGCAAAACAAGTGTGACAACACAATTTGGCCAGGAATACTACCCAATGCAGGTAACCCCGGGTTAGGAACCACCGGTTTCGAGCTCCCCTCACGTACTTCAAAATCCTTCCAAGTCTCACCGGATTGGTCAGGTCGGATATGGGCCAGGACCCGTTGCTCATTTGACCCGACCACTGGGCTAGGAACCTGCATGACAGGGGACTGTCCGTCGGGTCAAGTTGAATGCAACGGGCTAGGTGCAACCCCACCCGTGACCCTAGCCGAGTTTGCTCTTGGACCCGGCTCAGACCCGACCCCAAGGCCAGACTACTACGACGTTAGCCTGGTGGACGGGTACAACCTACCCATGATCCTGGAACCAAATGGGGGGTCCGGGTCATGTTTGGTCACGGGTTGTGCGTCCGACTTGAATCAGAAGTGCCCAACGGAGTTACGGGTGGGTAACGGTGAGGCATGCAGAAGCGCGTGTGACGCATTCGGAACAGAAGCGTATTGCTGTAGTGGGGCGTATGCATCACCGAGTACGTGTAGTCCGTCGTTGTATTCGCAGATGTTCAAGGCGTCATGTCCACATGCGTATAGTTACGCGTACGATGATCCAACGAGTACTTTTACGTGCGCTGGAGCTGATTATACCATTACATTCTGTCCTTCCTTAACAAGGTTTGTTTGTTTGACAGCGATGGATAATATTTTTTTTATCTTATCTTTAGGAATCAACTTTTTATTTAGTTTTCAGAATTTGATTATAATCAGTTAAAGCATACTGAAACTTTTTCCATCCTCTTACAAAAATTGCATGATAAGTGATACGTACTAGTACATTAACTTTTTTTATGCATCACTCTCCGTAGAGGATACCGTAATATTACGGTAACATGATAGAGACCTAATGATTAGGAATAATATATTAGTAAGATTATGTTATATTGTAATATACTGTAATCAAAATATAATATCAAAAATTAGATAATATCTTGTATTATCTACCATATTAGAAGATATTGTGTATCTTCGTAGCCCTATAAATATGACGTTATTGTAATGGAGAGAAAGACATAACATTCAATAATACTAATCTCCTTACATTTTATCACTCTCCTTTAATCTTTACATAGAACGTAGGTTCGTAAGAGTATCACTGATTATCAAGTAAGATCGTCCTTGAACATTCCTATGTGAAATTTAGTATCATTCCGTACTAAATTTGTTCTTTTTGAAATTGTAGTACTCCTTATAAATACTGTAATACTAATACAATCACTACGTACTTGTTTAATATGACGAGAAAGTTTCTCAAAAAAGGTACTCTCTCTGCCTCACAATAATGTACCTATTTTTTTTCAAATGTGAAGGATTAAAATAATAAGTGAGTAAATCACGATTAGAGGGAGTACTCCTTACAAGAGATAAGTTCATGGGAGCACAACAAATTAAAAGTTGAGATAAATTTGTCGGTACGGGTGAATAGTTGATGGTGTGGAACTCATATTTGTATATATATTTGTTTGGACATGCAGCCAACAAAAAGCATCGACGGACACCCAGTCAGGTTCACAGGTTAACATCGAATCTGGATCTGGAGACTCGGGATTGGGGTCACAACCAGATGGAGAGGCAAAACATCATCATAAATTTTACATTGGAGGAGGTCAATTCTTATCAGCTTCCCCTCAATCAACCAAAATAATCAGAGGCTCCAAATATGCAACTCAATTAATTATGTTGATGATTGTAATTTCGACAACTCTTCAATTATTCCTTTCTTCATCTTCCACGTAACCATCTCGGTTAATTAATCCCATGCAAATTAAACATGCACGTACTGACGTACCTGACATTGACGTTGACGTTGTTAGTGTTTTTTTTTTGGAGATGAGATGAGATTACAAAGTGATGAGCATGGGGGAGTAATTAAATTTTGTGTATACACATACTTTTTGGTTCTCTAATAATTATTGGATCGGAATTCTTTTGACGCAGCACAGGATGTAAAGCAACGTTTGAGGATGTAAGGTTGCATGCACACTACATACATACTCATTCATTTGTAAATAGAAAGTAGCTAGCTTTATAAATAGTTTTATTTTTTGGTAACAATAATCAAAGTTGATTGGACTAGGCATCTTATTATTAGAACAACTAGCAGACCAAAATAATGGCACGAGTAACATTTTTTTTTCCAACGAAGTGGCGAAAAATGCACTTAGTCACATTAATAGGTAATGGAGAGGGTTAATAGAAAATATAATATTTGCTCATTTTTGGGATGTATACAACCATTTTTAATTGACAAGCCCGACACTAAGCCTTTTTTGGAGGGATGACGACCCGGGGCCTATACTTGTAAAGGGACCAAAGGAGAGGAAAAAAACCATTCTTATATATTTTTTTTATAACAGAATATATATATTTTAAATCGACGAAAATAAAATATTTTATTCATAAAAGAAAATTTAAAATATTAAACTCAGTTCAAAGGAAATGTTTAAAATTAATCGCCGTGAGGAGGAGGGGTTCATTATGTATGATCTAGTGATAAGTTGTGGTGCTTTGGGTGAATTCTGATTGTCTCCAAACATATTGCATATCATAGTATGTAGGATGAAATGCTGGTAATGTGTGGAGTGGATAACAATGCATGCATGCCTCTCTCACTTTCTCTTCTATTGACTGTTTCATCTTTGAGTAGCTAGAGATACTTGAAGTTGACGGGGAGTAGACATGCATTGATGCATGTTACTTGGTTAGGGCACCGCGCGTAGTGACATTTTGGTCGCCTCAAGATCGAGAACCTTGACACCGCCTAAACGATTGAACTAGACCTTGATCCACAAATCTCATTAGGATTGCATGAACCCCTTGAAGTTTGAACCCTACTTAACCCTAACCCCTCCTTTTATTGTTTATCTTCCCTCTTCAAATATTGTTTTCTTTTCTTTTTTTTAAACTTTGATTATTGTTTTCTTGTTTGACTCTCTTTGGTAAACAACATAGTATAGTATTAATAATAATATTAAATAGATTTTCTAGTATTAATATTGGCAAAATATGATTTGACTAGTAGAATGAATATTCGTAGCAAGTTTGATTAAATAGATTTGGTTAGCAAAATTGTTCTAGAGATGTTTGGAAACCGATATTTTTTAAATTAGTAGATTGTTTAATTCCTTTGTAAAATGACAAATAAGGACATAAATAAATAATTAATTGAATTTATGAAAGTAAGAGGTATATTTTTTAAAAGGGTAGGGTTGACCTATTGTATTCTCATATACCCCTCCCATTTACTATGTATTCAATTCTTTACCCTTACTATAAATGGAATCCAATCAAGTGTTTACATTTCCTACAAAATATTTTACCTTATAATTCTCATATCTTTTTTTTGTTGAAAGTGGGGGCATTATCTTATATTAAATCAATTTCCGCCAATGCAAGAATCGCATCCGGAAACGAAGAGTGATACACCAATTCCTCTCCACTCTCTTGGCAAAGACGGGCTACATGATGTGCAACCGTATTGCCTTCTCGTCTAACATGAAACCAAGAACAAAGAAAAAAATGTGGTCTAAAAAACAAAAGATCCAACCAACAGCCCAAGCATGTCTCTCGATTGTCTTCCTTTCTTAACAGCATCCACAACGCACTTTGAATCACTCTCAAAAGCCACCTTGTCCCAATGAAGATTACAAGCCCACTCCATGCCCCATTCCAACGCTTTCGCCTCAGCAACAATCGGCTCCCAAGAGGCCTGGCATCGTTTGCTCGCAACTAGGATTACTCTTCCCTGCCAATCCCTTCCAACAACACCAAAACCCACATCTCCATTGGCAAAGATTGCAGCGTCAGTGTTTATTTTAATCACGTCCCTTTCAGGTCGACTCCATTTCGCTCTGTTTGCATTGTGGCTGGCACTCGACGGCACACCTCGCACTTCCCTGTATCGAGCATACTCCTCCACAGTGTAGAAAGCATGTCGCTAATCACGGTACTAGGCAAAGAAGGATTAGACTCAAAAAAAGCCAGATTACGGAGGTACCAGACTGCCCACAGCAAAGCTAAGAGTCGGTTAAGAGCGTTACCCTGAACCTCTACCAAAATCCAAACCAGTCGCCTAGTGAAGGAGGAAGACGGGGCGGAGGACATCAGCTCGCCAAATTCACTCTCACTCCAAATCAACCGCGCTGAATTACATTCGAACAAGGTGTGGAAAACCGACTCAACCCCACGCCCATAGAGCCTGCAGATAGGATCCGTAGAACAATGGCGACGGAACAGGTTAGCTCGGACTCCAAGGGTATTAGAGCAAGCCCTCCACAGCAAGTGAGAGATCTTAGGAACCGTTCGCAACCCCTAAATCAAGTTCCACACACCATCGACCGTCGGGTCCTCCACACTAAAGCCAATAGGAGTAGCAGGTCGCGAGCCAAGCCAGTAAGCCGACCGGACAGAGAATTCCCCGTCCTTGCTCGGCCACCAAAACAATTTATCCTTCGGGAGGCGTCGACTCAGAGGGATATTCTTAATGCTCTTTGCGTCATCCGGGTGAAAAATTGTATTTACCAAACTCCGATTCCAGCAGGCACCTTGCACATCAATGAGGTCACCCACCCTCATTGTTGGATCAACCTTAATGTTTGGGTGAAGAGCTCGAAAGCCTCCCTGTCTCGGAATCCAATCTGTTCCGGTATTGGAATCAATTAACCCGACTTGGAATTCGGGTCGGTGATATTCAATGTTGCTTTGAATAATGATCGGGCAATCTTGCCAACCTCTCCTTCCTCTTACTCCACTAATCGGACCTTCCCGGCGGAATGGGCCTGCTCCCTGCACACAGAACGCACAGGACCTCAGAGATTGTCCGAGGAAACTCTCTCTGATGTCTAAGTCAGTCCGTGAATGCCTTGATGAACCTAGCTCGTGAGGAGCTAGATGACGTTTTTAGAGTAAGAGCTTAGGGCTTAGGGCTTACAAAGTAGATGGGCTGCCCTTAGCTAGATTCCTGGTTAAGTTCCGGGTTAAGTTCCTGGCATCTGCTAACATGGTAGGCCAATAGTAGCCTGCCCTTAGGGCTTTGTGGGCCAACGATCTTCCTCCAATGTGATGCCCGCGGATTCCTGAGTGGATGTCATCCAAAACCTCAACAGCCTGCCCTGCCCTCAGGCATCTGAGCAGGGGGAAAGTGAAGGATTTTTTGTATAGTTCTTCATCAATTATTACGAACCATGCTGCTTTGGTCTGTATTTTCCTTTTTTGCATTAGATCAGACAGTAGGGTGCCATATTTTTTTAACTGAATGAGGGGGGTCATCCAATTTTCTGGTTCCTCTTCAATGATGTTGACTGTCTGACAGGTAGCAGTGGATTTCTCCTGCACAACATCTACCCACACTGACCTCCTTATGTCCTGTAGGCTGGAGCTGGCCAGTTTTGACAGGGCGTCGGCCCGATTATTCTGTGATCGGGGTATTTGCCTAACTTCGTAGGATTTTAGGTTTGACAGTTCCTGTTTCACCTTTTCTAGGTAGGCGGCTATGGCTTGATCCCTAGCTTCATACTCTCCGTTGATTTGATTGGCAATGAGGTGGGAGTCAGTTGCTAGTATAATCCGCTCTGCTCCTGCTGCCTTAGCTAGATTTATCCCTGCAAGTACGGCCTCATATTCCGCCTCGTTGTTCGATGCAAGGAAGGTGAATCTGAGCGCATGCTCAAAATCCACTCCTTCAGGGCTGGTTAGCACGACACCCGCTCCTGCACCATTGGCCGTTGAGGACCCGTCAGTGTATACCATCCATTCTTCGGCGGGGGGTTCCTCTTCCCCTGAATGAGAACATTCAGCCAGGAAGTCCGCCAGGGCTTGTGCCTTGATGGCTGTCCTGGGTTGGTATGATATCCCCAGTCCGCTTAACTCAATTGCCCATTTTAGCAGCCTCCCTGATTTTTCAAATTTTTCCAATATCTTTTCTAGTGGCTGGTCGGTGAGGACCACAACGAGGTGCGCGTCGAAGTAGGGCCTGAGTTTTCTAGCTGCTATGACGACTACGTAGGCGGCTTTTTCTACCAAAGGATAGTTTCTTTCAGCTGCCCCCAGGGCGTGGCTTACAAAGTAGATGGGCTGCTGTGAGCCTGCTTCTTCTTTCAGGATGACTGCACTTACCGTTGAATTGGTGACAGCAATGTATAGGTATAGTTTTTCTCCGGCTACTGGTCTCTGATGGGAGGGATTTGCCGTGGATTCCACCGTCAAATAATAACCAACTAACCTAAGCTAGGTAGCTAGGGCAAGTCGGGTCGATCCACAGGGATGGGGTGTCGGACTAAGGTGTGCTACGGTTAAAGACTCGGTTCAAGACAAGCTAATCTAGGCGATGACTAAGGACTAAACTATAGTCTATAACAACAAATAAAAAGGCTAAACAAGCATCTAATGACTAGCGGAAGCTAATAAAATGAAAGGAAGAAACTAGGGTTAGGTCGGGTTCATGGATGTCAAGGGCATAAAAAGGGAAAAGACGGGGTTACTAGCATGCTTTCGTAACCTAGGTTCCGATCGGACTCTCGCTACTTAAACGGCCTAGGGGTCACCCTCACCACGCTCTCGCTACTAATGAGGAAACCAAACCAACCAACCAACCAAACACACACATACAAGAGAATATGCAAGAAAAACAAGGATTGATCGTCTCTAGTCTCACAAGCAATTCATCAAACATGTGGAGTGCAAGGTAAATGGGAAACAACAAAAACAACATCTAATACCACCCATCTCACCCTAATCATCCACAATCACAACCAATCACCCTAATAACCCTAGCAAGAGTCTACTCAAACATATCTAATGCTAAAACTAACAAGAACAAGATGAATCAACACAAACAACAAAACTTGCATAAAGAAACTAGTAAAAAATGAACTATGAACAAAACAATGAACAAAGATTAAAACTTGGATGAATAAACAAGATAAAAATGAGGGAAAAGAAGATTATACCATACTAGAGAAGATGAAAAGAAGAAATCTTGCATAAATGGAAGAAAACCCAAATACATCAACCAAGGTTGTCAATCTTGGTTGGATTCTTCAAGAATTCCCTTAATACAAGAGCTAAACTAAGATTAAGGACTAATTACCGACTAATCTACACTAATCTATGCTAAACTATGCTAAAGTAGTCTAGGGTTTATGGGTAATCCAGAACATTCCAAAAGATTACAAGAGGGGGGGTATATATAGGGTTACAAGAGTAAGGGAAGCGAGAAAAGCGAAACAGCCCATTTCTGGGTCCATCTCGGCCGAGATGGAAGTGGTCTCGCCCGAGATGGTGTGTTCTCGCCCGAGATGGTGTGGTCTCGCCCGAGATGAAGGTGGTCTCGGCCGAGACGGCCCAGAACAGGAGTTGTTCCTTTTGTGCACTCCTTCCCGACCGAGAGGGCTATTCTTCCCGCCCGGGAAGGGTCTTGTAGGCCTCCAATATGATCTTTAAGGTTCATCTTTGCTTCACATGAGCTTCTCATCGACTCTCGGGTCTTGGGATCGAGTCTAAGGGGCTCGGGATTGGGTCCCAAGGTCTCGGGGTCGAATCCAAGGCATCGAGTGATCGTTCCTTCGCTTCTTTGGCTCCGAAAAGTGTATGTATTGAGTAGGAATCGCTCCAACTCTTCATGATTGGTCTCGGGAACCTAAAACAAACTAAATGAAGCATAAGTAACCCATAAACCGCTCCCAAGGAGCGGTTCCACAAGGAAAATGGAACCAAAACACAACAAATTAGGCACTACAAACTACACTTATTAACTCCCCCACACTTAACCCTTACTCGCCCTCGAGTAAGCACATGCTAACTACTAAACTAGCCGAGCGGGTATTAGCGCACCCTACGCCCTTTCAACTCACGCGAGAACACCTAGAGGATAAGTGCTCCCCGCAAGGCAAGTGAGGTCTTGCGACAAAACCGTGGATGCAACCGGACACATAAACAAACAAACAAACAAACAAACAAAAGGTTGCACCCAAAAAGAAACAAATACCGCTTCCCTCTAAAAAGCGGTGAAAGAAGCATCGGTTTAGGACTCAAGGCAAGTGACCGTTCCCAAGCTAGCAATACAGACCAAAATGGACAAAACCCTAATAGTATGACGACAAAGCAACAAAAACGTTGGTAACTTACCTCGGTTCCTCCTAACCTTCTAAGAACGTACTACGGGACGATCGGCGGGATGGAAAAAGGATGAACCACGGTGTTAGTCGACACTGTAGGTAAGTGAGACCCCGCCCCCTTTAGCAATGAGCCAAGAGGGTCGTCCCATGCCCAAAATCGCTTAACTAGTCCAAGTAAAAAAATGAAAATATTTGCAAAGTGAGGGAAGACCGACCATTACCGCTATCATCCTTCCTAGGGACTCGGTCCTTTGGTAGGCTCTTCACGGCAAAAGTCGGAAAAAGGCTTATTTTTGTGGGGTTAAGATCTTTTTGTGAGACGATTTTCTTTTTGGCATTTTTCTTTCTTTTGCATTTTTGCTTTGTATGTTGCCATGCCATTTCTTTTTCTTATTTTCTATTTTCTTTTTGGCTTTTGTGCCTTTTCTTTCTTTTTCTTCATTTCTTTCTTTCATTCATTTTCTTTCATTTTCTTCTCTTTGCCCTTTTTAGCTTGATTTGATCGATAGACATTTCTTGGCAATTAAGAAAGAGAGACCTCAACAAATTGCAATTTATTGTGTGGATATGTGTAGGAGGTAGGGGAATGGGTAAGTCGGGACGGGCCCTTCCCTTCAAACCCACAAAAAGGAGGAAACTTGGACTAATCGAGCAAATTTCAAACATGGTCACCTAAGGGACGGGACTCGGCAACCAAGGCCTTTTCACACCGTGGGTGGTCATAATGGTCAATAATGCAAATCCCGTAGTAAATCCCTAGTAAGCTAGGTGGACTCAAAGTAAGAAACGAACGAAATCATTGATTTAGGGTCATTCTACTAGACTAAAGTCCAAGACTCGATTTATACTACTAGGAAGGGAAAGTAAACACTTGCACACTAGCCTCTAAACCGGGTTTTCGAAAACCTTCTTACACACAAGACATAACTACACACACAAAACAAAGACACGACATAAACGAAAGAAAAAGAAGCAAAAGCAACAAAACAAAATGAACACATAACACAAACACCACCCCGAGCTTCCAAACAAGCCACCAAATCAACCACAAGTATGCACAAAGCTCCACCCGAGCACACCACATCACAATCTCCTCCAAACTCCTCAAGAGACAAAAGGGGAAAAAGGGATAAAAGATGTTACCGGATGTCTTGAAAGCTCTCCAAAGCTATCGGTGATTCAAACAACCTATAAGGAAAAAGGGAGGCAAAACACGCACAACAAAACAAATATACGAAACAACGACACAAAAGGAAAACACACAAAAGAAAATATTTTTGATTTTTGTGAAATTTTTTCAAATTTTTAGGGTTTTTAAGGATTTTTTCGAGAAAACTACGAAAACAAAACTAACTATGATAGAATATCGCTCCCCCACACTTAAGCCGAGCAATGTCCTCATGCTCGACCGTAGTGTATGGAGACACTAAGGAAAAGAAAAGAAACTACGAAAATAAAGCCAAAATCAAAAATAAAGTGGAGAAAAGGGTGGAATGCATCCGGCCGGGGTGTAATCAAGTCACCATGGGCCAAGACAGGAAAAGATATGGATGGGGGAAGAAATAAAAAGAAAGAAATAAAAGGAAATGGGAGGGGAGGAATAGGTGTAATCAAACATGTGGAGTGCAAGGTAAATGGGAAACAACAAAAACAACATCTAATACCACCCATCTCACCCTAATCATCCACAATCACAACCAACCACCCTAATAACCCTAGCAAGAGTCTACTCAAACATATCTAATGCTAAAACTAACAAGAACAAGATGAATCAACACAAACAACAAAACTTGCATAAAGAAACTAGTAAACAATGAACTATGAACAAAGATTAAAACTTGGATGAATAAACAAGATAAAAATGAGGGAAAAGAAGATTATACCATACTAGAGAAGATGAAAAGAAGAAATCTTGCATAAATGGAAGAAAACCCAAATACATCAACCAAGGTTGTCAATCTTGGTTGGATTCTTCAAGAATTCCCTTAATACAAGAGCTAAACTAAGATTAAGGACTAATTACCGACTAATCTACACTAATCTATGCTAAACTATGCTAAAGTAGTCTAGGGTTTATGGGTAATCCAGAACATTCCAAAAGATTACAAGAGGGGGGGTATATATAGGGTTACAAGAGTAAGGGAAGCGAGAAAAGCGAAACAGCCCATTTCTGGGTCCATCTCGGCCGAGATGGAAGTGGTCTCGCCCGAGATGGTGTGTTCTCGCCCGAGATGGTGTGGTCTCGCCCGAGATGAAGGTGGTCTCGGCCGAGACGGCCCAGAACAGGAGTTGTTCCTTTTGTGCACTCCTTCCCGACCGAGAGGGCTATTCTTCCCGCCCGGGAAGGGTCTTGTAGGCCTCCAATATGATCTTTAAGGTTCATCTTTGCTTCACATGAGCTTCTCATCGACTCTCGGGTCTTGGGATCGAGTCTAAGGGGCTCGGGATTGGGTCCCAAGGTCTCGGGGTCGAATCCAAGGCATCGAGTGATCGTTCCTTCGCTTCTTTGGCTCCAAAAAGTGTATGTATTGAGTAGGAATCGCTCCAACTCTTCATGATTGGTCTCGGGAACCTAAAACAAACTAAATGAAGCATAAGTAACCCATAAACCGCTCCCAAGGAGCGGTTCCACAAGGAAAATGGAACCAAAACACAACAAATTAGGCACTACAAACTACACTTATTAACTCCCCCACACTTAACCCTTACTCGCCCTCGAGTAAGCACATGCTAACTACTAAACTAGCCGAGCGGGTATTAGCGCACCCTACGCCCTTTCAACTCACGCGAGAACACCTAGAGGATAAGTGCTCCCCGCAAGGCAAGTGAGGTCTTGCGACAAAACCGTGGATGCAACCGGACACATAAACAAACAAACAAACAAACAAACAAACAAAAGGTTGCACCCAAAAAGAAACAAATACCGCTTCCCTCTAAAAAGCGGTGAAAGAAGCATCGGTTTAGGACTCAAGGCAAGTGACCGTTCCCAAGCTAGCAATACAGACCAAAATGGACAAAACCCTAATAGTATGACGACAAAGCAACAAAAACGTTGGTAACTTACCTCGGTTCCTCCTAACCTTCTAAGAACGTACTACGGGACGATCGGCGGGATGGAAAAAGGATGAACCACGGTGTTAGTCGACACTGTAGGTAAGTGAGACCCCGCCCCCTTTAGCAATGAGCCAAGAGGGTCGTCCCATGCCCAAAATCGCTTAACTAGTCCAAGTAAAAAAATGAAAATATTTGCAAAGTGAGGGAAGACCGACCATTACCGCTATCATCCTTCCTAGGGACTCGGTCCTTTGGTAGGCTCTTCACGGCAAAAGTCGGAAAAAGGCTTATTTTTGTGGGGTTAAGATCTTTTTGTGAGACGATTTTCTTTTTGGCATTTTTCTTTCTTTTGCATTTTTGCTTTGTATGTTGCCATGCCATTTCTTTTTCTTATTTTCTATTTTCTTTTTGGCTTTTGTGCCTTTTCTTTCTTTTTCTTCATTTCTTTCTTTCATTCATTTTCTTTCATTTTCTTCTCTTTGCCCTTTTTAGCTTGATTTGATCGATAGACATTTCTTGGCAATTAAGAAAGAGAGACCTCAACAAATTGCAATTTATTGTGTGGATATGTGTAGGAGGTAGGGGAATGGGTAAGTCGGGACGGGCCCTTCCCTTCAAACCCACAAAAAGGAGGAAACTTGGACTAATCGAGCAAATTTCAAACATGGTCACCTAAGGGACGGGACTCGGCAACCAAGGCCTTTTCACACCGTGGGTGGTCATAATGGTCAATAATGCAAATCCCGTAGTAAATCCCTAGTAAGCTAGGTGGACTCAAAGTAAGAAACGAACGAAATCATTGATTTAGGGTCATTCTACTAGACTAAAGTCCAAGACTCGATTTATACTACTAGGAAGGGAAAGTAAACACTTGCACACTAGCCTCTAAACCGGGTTTTCGAAAACCTTCTTACACACAAGACATAACTACACACACAAAACAAAGACACGACATAAACGAAAGAAAAAGAAGCAAAAGCAACAAAACAAAATGAACACATAACACAAACACCACCCCGAGCTTCCAAACAAGCCACCAAATCAACCACAAGTATGCACAAAGCTCCACCCGAGCACACCACATCACAATCTCCTCCAAACTCCTCAAGAGACAAAAGGGGAAAAAGGGATAAAAGATGTTACCGGATGTCTTGAAAGCTCTCCAAAGCTATCGGTGATTCAAACAACCTATAAGGAAAAAGGGAGGCAAAACACGCACAACAAAACAAATATACGAAACAACGACACAAAAGGAAAACACACAAAAGAAAATATTTTTGATTTTTGTGAAATTTTTTCAAATTTTTAGGGTTTTTAAGGATTTTTTCGAGAAAACTACGAAAACAAAACTAACTATGATAGAATATCGCTCCCCCACACTTAAGCCGAGCAATGTCCTCATGCTCGACCGTAGTGTATGGAGACACTAAGGAAAAGAAAAGAAACTACGAAAATAAAGCCAAAATCAAAAATAAAGTGGAGAAAAGGGTGGAATGCATCCGGCCGGGGTGTAATCAAGTCACCATGGGCCAAGACAGGAAAAGATATGGATGGGGGAAGAAATAAAAAGAAAGAAATAAAAGGAAATGGGAGGGGAGGAATAGGTGTAATCAAACATGTGGAGTGCAAGGTAAATGGGAAACAACAAAAACAACATCTAATACCACCCATCTCACCCTAATCATCCACAATCACAACCAACCACCCTAATAACCCTAGCAAGAGTCTACTCAAACATATCTAATGCTAAAACTAACAAGAACAAGATGAATCAACACAAACAACAAAACTTGCATAAAGAAACTAGTAAACAATGAACTATGAACAAAGATTAAAACTTGGATGAATAAACAAGATAAAAATGAGGGAAAAGAAGATTATACCATACTAGAGAAGATGAAAAGAAGAAATCTTGCATAAATGGAAGAAAACCCAAATACATCAACCAAGGTTGGTTGTCAATCTTGGTTGGATTCTTCAAGAATTCCCTTAATACAAGAGCTAAACTAAGATTAAGGACTAATTACCGACTAATCTACACTAATCTATGCTAAACTATGCTAAAGTAGTCTAGGGTTTATGGGTAATCCAGAACATTCCAAAAGATTACAAGAGTGGGGTATATATAGGGTTACAAGAGTAAGGGAAGCGAGAAAAGCGAAACAGCCCATTTCTGGGTCCATCTCGGCCGAGATGGAAGTGGTCTCGCCCGATATGGTGTGTTCTCGCCCGAGATGGTGTGGTCTCGCCCGAGATGAAGGTGGTCTCGGCCGAGACGGCCCAGAACAGGAGCTGTTCCTTTTGTGCACTCCTTCCCGACCGAGAGGGCTATTCTTCCCGCTCGGGAAGGGTCTTGTAGGCCTCCAATATGATCTTTAAGGTTCCTCCTTGCTTCACATGAGCTTCTCATCGACTCTCGGGTCTTGAGATCGAGTCTAAGGGGATCGGGATCGGGTCCCAAGGTCTCGGGGTCGAATCCAAGGCATCGAGTGATCGTTCCTTCGCTTCTTTGGCTCCGAAAAGTGTATGTATTGAGTAGGAATCGCTCCAACTCTTCATGATTGGTCTCGGGAACCTAAAACGAACTAAAGGAAGCATAAGTAACCCATAAACCGCTCCCAAGGAGCGGTTCCACAAGGAAAATGGGACCAAAACACAACAAATTAGGCACTACAAACTACACTTATTAGTCTCGCCAAGGTGGGGAGCTTTTTTAGATGTTCCTTTAATTGCTCGAAGGCTCTCTTTTGCTCATCCTCCCATTTGAACTGTTTATTGCCTTTCAACACTTCGAAGAAAGGGGTCGACTTGTCTGTTGATCGGGCGATGAAGCGAGCCAGGGCAGTCATCCTGCCTGTGAGCCGTTGAATGTCCCTTATGGTCTTAGGCTCTGGGAGGTCCAGGACTGCCTGAATCTTCTCGGGATTGGCGTCTATTCCTCTGGATCTGACTAAGAATCCTAAGAATTTACCAGATCAGACTCCGAACGTGCACCTTTTTGGATTCAACTTCATTTTGTAGGAGCGGAAGGAGGAGAATGTTTCTTGCAGGTCCATCAGGTGCTCCCTGTCTCCTTTGCTTTTGACAATTGCATCATCGACGTATGCCTCCAAGTTTCTCCCCTTTTGATTTTCAAAGACCTTGTCTACCAATCGTTGATAGGTGGCGCCGACATTTTTCAGTCCAAATGGCATCATTTTATACATGTACGTTCCATGGCTGGTGATGAAGGCGCACCTTACCCTGTCAGGCTGCCAGAGGTACACTTGATGATACCCTGAGAATGCATCCAGAAAACTCAACGTGGTATATCCACTAGTGGCATCTACAAGTTGGTCTATTCTGGGTAGGAGGTAGCAGTCCTTTGGGCAGGCTTTGTTAAGATTTGTGAAGTCTACGCACATTCTCCATGCGCCTAATGACTTCTTCACCATCACAATGTTCGCCAACCACTCAGGGTAATCACAGACTTCGATGAAATCTGCTTTCAAGAGTTTTTCTATCTCCTCTTTTATCGCCGCGTCTTTTTCTGCGGAAATATTTCTTTTTTTTATGCTTTACAGGGCGGGCCTCCGGATTAACGTTCAGCTTGTGAACAATAAAAGTCGGGTTGACCCCTGGCATCTCTTCTGCTGAGTAGCCAAATACGTCCCTGTTTTCTCTCAAGACTGCGATCAACTCTTTCTGGTAGGACTCCTCTAGGTCGGCCCCTATGAAGACCTGCCTCCCCGGTTCTAAGTCCACCAGCATGCTTTCCCCTTCAGGTTCCAGGTGGGCTGCTGTTTGCTGAACAGCCGGGATTTCACCCTCCCTACTAGGGGAACTTTCGGCTTTTCTTTTTCCCTTTCTTTCTGTTTCATGGGCTTGTAGGGCCACGGAATAGCAGTGTCTGGCTGACTCCTGATCCCCGTGAACCTTTCCTTCCATGCCAAAGTCTGTCACATAGGCTATGGTGAGGGCCCTGATTGATACGGCGGCTTCGATTTCGTCCAGGGTGGCTCGCCCTATCAGGGCGTTGTATGCAGACTTTGCATCCACCACAACAAATGACGCCCTGACGTTCCTGGCAGAGGCCCCTTCTCCGAATGTTACCGGTAAGTCGATAATCCCCATGGGAAGTATGCCTGCCCCACTGAACCCATACAGAGATCCAGGGGCCGGCTTAAGGTGTCTTTTTTCTAAGTTCATTCTTTCAAAGGCGTCCTTGTACAAGAGGTTTGTGTAGGCACCAGTGTCCACCATGCATCTCTTGACAATGTGATTGCTAATCTCAAAGGTTAAGACCAAAGGGTCACTGTGTGGGTATATTACTCTTCCTGCGTCCTCAGGGGTGATGCTCAGGGTCGTGCCCCTCGGGCTTCCTGCCCTCTCGGCGTAGCAAATCTGATTCCGTAATTCGCGGATCTGCCTTTTCTGGCTTCGTCTGCTTGTTCGTCCCTCTGCATCCCCTGACACTACATGAATTATCATGCGATTTTGGGCTGAACCTTCAGGCTTGTCTGCCGCCTCCTTTTGGGATTTGTTTCTCGCTGCATAGTTACTCAGCCAGCCGTTTCTTATGAGTTTTTCTATCTCGTCTTTTAAGTGTCGGCATTCTTCAGTGGTGTGGCCTATGCAATCATGGAACGTGCAGAATTTTTTAGGGTCCCCATTTGGGCTGCGCGGCTTATTTGGGCGATTCCATTTTGTTGTTTCCTTCTCCAGCTCAAAGATCTCCGCCCTCGGCCTGTTGAGGGCCGTGTAGCTGTCAAACCTTGGCTGGTAAGCTGTGCGCTCTTTCTTGGGGTATCCCCCTCCTCTTTCTGCTTGCCCGGCTCGTTCCTGCCACGCCCACCCTGCGGTCCCCCGTGCGGCCTTGCCTGGCCTGCAGGGGTGTCCGGCAGGCTGTGAAACTCTTCCTGCAGGATGAACCCTTCGGCGATTTTTCTGGCTTTGGCCAAGGTTTCGGGCTGGGCCCTGATCATCTGATTCTTCATCTCTCCTGGGAGCAGGGAGATTGTCAGGGCGTAGGCAGCAGTTGAATCATCAATCTCCCTGACTTGTTGGTAGGACAAATCGAATCTCTTCAGATACTCCCTGACGCTCTCGCCCTTGTTCTGCTTCAGGGTCATAAGGTCAAAACGAGTGAGCCGTCTCCTTTTGTTCCCTGCGTATTGTTCAAGGAATGCCTCGGCTAACTCTATAAAGAAACTGATCGACCCCTGGCGAAGGTCTCTGAACCATCCCTGTGCAAGTCCTACTAGGGTGGTTGGGAAGATTTTGCACCATATTGCATCATCCACATCATACATGCCCATGTGACTTTCAAATGCCGCCAGGTGGTCTTCTGGATCTGTAGTCCCATCAAACTTGACGGTGGGCATTTTAATCTTCGGGATGGGGTACTCTTGTACGTCAGGATGGAGAGGAGTCTTTGTGGGCCTGCCTACCACTCGTGACCTGCTTTCCCCAGACTGGTTACCGTGAACATCCCACTGTCTAGGGGCCGGTTTCCTCGTACTGGGGGAGCGGTGCTTTGGTGGTCGCCTGCTCGTTGCCTCGTCCTCTGTGTCAGGGGAGGGTTGCCTGGACCACTTTCTCCGGGACTGACCGAGATTATCATCCTGGTGATGCCTTGATTCGAGCGGCTGCCCCCGGTTAAGCCTAGATTGCAGGCTCTGGGACAGCCCTGGAGCTGGCTGTCCCTTCACCGCTGGCGTTAACCTGGAAAAGACTCCGCCCTGTTTTTCTCCCAGGCGCTTAGACGCAGGTTCCCTGTGCCTCATTCGATCCTGCAGTCCCTGAGACAGACCCCTTTTCTCTCTGGACGTGGACTCCGTAGTGTGTATAGAGAATGCCTGTTGTTGAGCGGGCGGTTCCTGGCTGCCTGTTGTGATATGCCTCTGTACCTGTGCGTACACTTGAGCTGTTCTCCTTGCCTTCCTCTGGGCATTTCTGGCGGCGATTCGCCTCGTACCCCCAGCCCCCTCTCTGCTTACTGAGCAAGGCTGCATGGGGGTCGTTGCGACCCTGCCTACCAGGTCTTCAGGAGTGAACTCCTGGTCGAGCATTGCGGAGAAAAAGGCAGCTGTCTGTACCATCTGAGCTGGGGTTAGGTTTAGGGTGTGCCCTCTGCCCTGGTGCCACAGCTGTATTTGGCATGCCCAGGAGACTGGTTCCCCCCACCCCCAGGATTGTGGTGGCAGGAGCTCTCTCCAGCTGCGGCATGCCGCATAGGGGGGTCACCGGTGAGACCGTCGGACCTACCCCTATACTAGTATCAACAATCTCAGGCATGATTGCTTCAATTGGTTAGTTTTTGTATTTAGGAATGGTTGATTTTTGTGGGTAATTAGTTGATACAACCAGATTCTCCCCACAGACGGCGCCAAATTGTTTCGGTATTGGAATCAATTAACCCGACTTGGAATTCGGGTCGGTGATATTCAATGTTGCTTTGAATAATGATCGGGCAATCTTGCCAACCTCTCCTTCCTCTTACTCCACTAATCGGACCTTCCCGGCGGAATGGGCATGCTCCCTGCACACAGAACGCACAGGGCCTCGGAGATTGTCCGAGGAAACCCTCTCCGATGCCTAAGTCAGTCCGTGAATGCATTGATGAACCTAGCTCGTGAGGAGCTAGATGGCGTTTTTAGAGTCAGAGTCTAGAGAGAGAAAATCCAACCCCTTTCTTGTGGGAAATGGGAGAGTATTTATACCTTCCCACAAGAGAAGGAAGTAGAAGGAGGATGGGTGGATGAGAGGGTGACAAGTGGCTTCACCTCATCCACCAATTCTCATTTACCTTAGGTGAAATGACGAGGGGGTCCCTTGGGTCCCTGCTCTGCCTGCGGAGATTTCCTCCTAGAGGACAGGCGGGTAGGGGTTATGTGAAGGCTGGGTTTGAGCAGGCCGCATCGTGGTCATTTGAAATTGTTCCCAGTGGGCTCTCTTTTTAGCAATTTTGTTCTGATAGTCTGCCGGGTTGGTTCACGGGCTCCTTGGGTGGAGTCCTCTGGGGGCCTGCCTAGCAGGCGGCCCAGAGCAGGCTACCGACCCCCATCACAATCGTTTTCCCATACCTGGATAGACTGTCCATTGCCAAATCTCCATCTAAGGCCATCCAAAAAAACGGGCTTCGCATTCCATAATCTTCGCCAAACGAAGCTAGGGTCGTGTCCCCTGTTCGCGGTCAGAATTGACCCATGTTTGAAGTACCTTGCGCGGAAAACTCGACAGACCAGAGACTTGGGGTTAGTGAGGAAGCGCAACGCTTGTTTAGCAAGTAAAGCCTGATTAAAGACACCCAAGTTACGGAATCCCATATCCCCGTCCCTCTTTGGTTGACACATTTTATCCCAGGACCACCAATGTATCTTCCGTTCACTAGTAGAAAATTACCCTTTGGAACCGGTTGTAAACTACCCTTTGGAACTTTTTTTCAAAGGTTCTACTGCCACAGATTCCTTTGGTCCGGAGCTTTGGAACCGGTTGTGTAGACACCCGCATTTTGACTGCCAGGTGTCTATGGCAGTTTCCCAAAAAACACCCGATGATGATCGGACGCTAACATGCTTCTATGCGCTCGGATACGGGCTCAAATCCATTAATCGTTGGCTAACGCACTTACGGAGTACAAATCTCACAAAATCAACCTCAAATCCAGGCCCAGCGGACCATTTTGAGTCAAACAAGACTAATTTGGGCTAAAACCGACACCGGAATTAAAACCGACTTGTCACGATTGGGTCAATCCCGGTCAAAGTCATTCCCGAGACACACAAAAACAACCCATCAATCATCAAAAGTCCAACTCAAACCCTTCAAATACCCACGGTCAAGGTCCAAGCAAGTGACCCGCGCGACCCAACTGGGCCACTCGATCGAGTGCCTCATCCACTCGATCGAGTGGGCCCTTATTTAGGCCCGACGGCTGACGCACAAGCCTACTCGACCGAGTCAGCCACCTACTCGGTCGAGTAACCCTAATCCGAAGCCCTAGCTTTTCCTATAAAAGGAACCCCCATGCACCCCTCTTCAACAACTTTCACAACCTCAAAAACCCTAGTACACCCTAGTACACTCTAGGACATCTACACATCACAAAAAAACCCTAAACCTAGTTTTAGGAATTCAACCCGAGCCACCACAACTTAGCCTCCATACACCTCGAAGACTCCCGTGCCATAGCCACGTTTACGAGCCTTAATCCGAGACAGAAACATGTAGGTTGAGGGTGACAAACCTCCTTCTTCTTTCTCTTCTCTTTTCTTCGTCTTTCTATTATTATTATTATTATTATTATTATTATTATTATTATTATTATTATTACGTTTTATTATTATTACGTATTATTATTATTATTATTATTATCATTACTACTACGTATTATTATTATTATTATTATTATTATTATTATTACGTATTATTATTATTATTATTACGTATTATTATTAATATTACGGTTATTTTTATTATTTATCTTATCGCGCATTCATCTTTTTTTTTCAAGTAATTATTTCATAAGGGTCGAAACCCGTTGACACGGATCCGACATCACAATCCCTAGGGATTTATTTCGATGTCGGAAAAGTCGAGGGAATCAAGTTTTTTTATTATTCAAGTAAAGCGTCGATTTTAGATTCGATACCAATTCCATAATTGGATATCGAATCTAACAATCAAGTCATATGAATTAATTAACGTGATTTATTCATATCACGATAATTAATTCAAAGCGACTAAAATTAATCCATCTTTTTATTTTTTCACTCTAAATATCCCATATCGATTCAATAATCGAATATGGGATAGGATGAGTTTTCAATTTTAGAATCGGGTATAAATTCAACAATATTTATATTCGGTTGAGCAAAATTCGCGATTTATAAAACCAAGTCGAACATAAATTATGCAATATTTATGTCCGATTCGGTAAAACCGTCAAATTATCATAAACCAAAAGCAATTTCAAAATCAATAATTAAATTGCAAACGAATAAAGTTCGTACAGGTGCCACTCGACCGAGTGCCTTAGTCACTCGATCGAGTGACACCCTAAAATCGAGTCAGAAAGCTAATTATGACACCCACTCGATCGAGTCTCACAGTGACTCGGTCGAGTGGCCATGTACTCGACCGAGTTAGTCAATAACTCGACCGAGTACGGTCTTTGACGCAAAACAGAATCATTTTTTTGGTTCCACTCGATCGAGTCCATCGACCACTCGATCGAGTGGCCTCATAACGACTCAAACACGAGTCGTACATTATTCTATTTTTCAAACTCGATAGTATTTTACGACTTAGGTCAACACGTGCATAATTAATCACGTGTATACTATCTTTTCAAATCATGCATCCTCATATTTGCATCTTTTCAATTCAATTCAATTTTGCACAAACCGTTATTATTCGTTATATTATTATATCATTACTAACGCGTTTGTTGTTTCTCTTGTTAATTTAATTTTGTTCGTTTATTGTACTAAATGAACCCGCATGCTAAAATACAACTTTGACGTTAATCTTAGCTGCATTAAATTGACTTAGAAACCCGTTTCAATTCAATTCGCATGTTTAGGGAAAATACTGTTTGCATATCATTTTCCCGTTTTACTAGCGCGCGTATTGTAAGTCATTCGAATTCTTAGTAGAGGCCGCTAATGTGCGGGCGGGGTTGGGTGTCCTTCGTGGGCTTCCCAACACGTACCCTCACCCCTTACTCAGAACCTCGGTTTCCGGATGCCCGAAACCGTTGGCGCACGAGAGTCATTCAATATACGATTAACCGCTCAAGTCGGCATCTATATCGATATGCAAAGGGACGAGCCCAATAAACTCTGACATCGGAAATGGGCCGTATTTTGTATACGGCCCACTACGACATAGAGTGGGCTCGAACGGTTCCGAATAACCATAAAATTCGGTGGCGACTCCACATAGACCTAAATTTCAATTCGATCCATTCTCATATGGAGATTCATTCGCCTACCCAAACCCGCGCGTGGCCGCGTCGGGGTGGACCTATGTCATGTCCACAATTTGGCGACTCCGCTGGGGATTAACTGATGCGTGACTTACCATCGGCATCCTCAGGGTGAGACTCGAATAGAAATCGTTTGACAAATACAATGCGCGTGTTAGTTTTACGGTTCATGCATAACCCATATTTTCCCGGGCCGGTACTGGTGACCGACGTCCCACTATACCATTGATGTATTCCAACATGGATATGTCAAAAGGTGTCCATAGTCGATTCGAGTGGGTTTCGCGGCATGTTCTAAGCTCAATTCGACTTAGAGAGTCCGTCCCGATCAACGTCTAGACTATGTACACTGGTATAGACCCTTTCAGACCGACCGAGACTTAGTATAGAGCATACATGGCGTCGTTATAATGCTTGTGTGACTACGTGCTACTTGGTTTCCGAGTCATTTTCAAAAATATCAACTTTTCAAAAATTACATCCTCCTTTTCAAGATATTCAATTTTCAAAACCCGGGACACATACCGAATTTAGGACTTATGATTTTACTCAAAATAGCCTATTTTCTAGCCGGTATGCTGCCCAAATCAAAACTCGAACTTTCAAAACTCATGGCCCAATGACTTTTCGTCCTCTTTTTCGGAAATTTGGGCCATTCACCGAGTCCACTCGGTCCTTTTTCAAAAATCATCAATTTTCAAAACCTTCCACTTCTAGAACTTCCCGTATTTAGCAGTGTCGGGTCGAGTCTTAAGTTGTCAAGGACTTTAGCGTCGAAACTCCGTCGATCTTACATCACGAGTTTCTTCCCTTTCCCGGTCCGCCTTATTAGACTAAGGCAAGGCCCACCTACGTAGGTCAAACCCCTACAAAGGAGGGCCCGTCAACACAATCGAGTCCAAAGTCTGGGGATGTCTCACGTGGACCTTCCTTCGAGCAGGACTAGGCCCACCCGCCGAATCCTAAGGAAGGCCCATAATTCACAAGTCACCCGTCCAAGTGTTTTTTCCGAGTCAACCTTTTACAAGGCATAGCCTTATAACAAAAGGTTCACGGTCCTTACGTCTAAGGGTCACTCGTCCGACACTTGAGTCTTAACAAAATTATCGATCCCACTCCGGGCTACCCTTTAGCAGGGCGATCGATCACGGTTGCTCTAAGGGTCATGTCTTACACGTGTCTCACGTACTCCACTTTCGAGTCACTTAGGTGTCACACCATCTGAGTCGTGTCTAGGTCTTTAGTTTCACATTGGGGGCTATTCTCCGACGGAGTGATTAATCACAGTCACTCCGAGAATCGTACCCTACACATTTGTCCTAGGAGGGTCTAACCCGAGTCAAACATGGTCGCCCCATTTTCGGACTCACCCTTCTGCAGCTCGAGTCTAGTTTGCGGTCGTTACCTCGTCTAGGTCAACATTCAGGTATCCCGGTCCAAGAGTCTTTGTCGACCCGTCGCCCCGGGCCGTGTCTAGTTTGACTCTCTCTCTTGCGCAAAGCCGAGTTTAGGCGAGTCGCGGCACCCGTCGTTCTCTCCAATCAAAGACCTTACCAAAAAAAAACAACCAACCGAGAATCCGAGTCCGGATTTGATTCGAGTCTAAGTTTGAGTCCGAGTCTAGGATACCCTACATCCTCATTTCCAAATCAGAGTCAGCGTATTTTGCATTCTGTCCTCTTTTCAAATTCAAATAAAATCAGCTTTCAAAATTCTTTCTCATATACACTTTCCTTATGTGTTTCCGAGAACATGATGAACACCATCATACACTGTGAGCACATGCACGTGACTATTATAGGCACATCTATAATGACTGCAGGAAACCGAGCCCGTGTTTTCCTTTTACCTATTCCATGTCTGGTATAGAAAAGCCACATAACTACCCTTAGCAGGAGCATATCGAATCCTATGACAAATCTGGGTAGTCTTCTAGTTTGGGTCTAAGACGGGAGGCAAGCCCATTTCCCACAACAAATACCTATCCGATAAGCTCAACCGATCCCTACCTTTGGTGTTAGTCTGACCAACAAAAAACTGGACAAAAAAAAAATCAAAAAAACCCATGACCGGGGCTGAGAGGTCAATCAAAATCAAAAAAACCCATGACCGGGGCTGAGAGGTCAACCAACATTCAAAAAAACCCATGACCGGGGCTGAGAGGTCAACCAAAATCAAAAAAACCCATGACCGGGGCTGAGAGGTCAACCAACATTAAAAAAAAACCCATGACCGGGGCTGAGAGGTCAACCAACATTCAAAAAACCCACGACCGGGGCTAAGAGGTCAACCCAAAAAAAAAAAAAAAAAAAAAACAAAAGAAGGCCATCAAAAAAAAAGAAAGGGCCAAAACAAAAAGAAGACCATCAAAAAAAAGAAAACTCGACACAAAAAAAAAATCGAAAGTCCATGAGGAAAAAAAAAGCAAAAGGCCAAAAAAAAAGCAGGTCATCATCAAAAAAAATTCAGAATACCCATGACCGTGGTCAACGGTCAATTCAAGGGAAAGCCCCACGACCAGGGTACGGTCAAAACTATCAAAACCCATGACCGCGGCTAAGAGGTCAATCAAAAATCAAATACCCATGACCGTGGTCAACGGTCAACTCAAGTGAAAATCCTTTGACCGCGGTACGGTCAAATTCAAAATTATCCATGCCATCCAATAGGAGAGTAACAATCAAGCTGGTCGGCTAACACCACACTCAGCCTTCCCACATTACAACCCTCAAGACCTTCCCGAGACCCAGGCCAGAGACAGCCCGGAATTTTGAGGATTCAAGCTCCATAGGATACCCCTAACAATTAGGGCCAGACATGGAAACCAGATCCCGCATTATCAAACCAGCCCTCGAAGCCTTAGCTCCACAGAACCGAGCTCCAGATTTCGAGTCATCAAAACCAGATCCCACATTATCAAACCAACCCTCGAAGCCTTAGCTCCACAGAACCGAGCTCCAGATTTCGAGTCATCAAAGCCATTTACTTCCTAGCACCACATTTCCAAAAACATCAAATTTCCCGAGAGCAGAACTCGTTAAAAATCCCGAGAACAAAACTCGTTAAAATTTTCCGAGAGCAGAACTCGTTAAAAATCCCGAGAACAAAACTCGTTAAAATTTTCCGAGAGCAGAACTCGTTAAAAATCCCGAGAACAAAACTCGTTAAAATTCCCCGAGAGCAGAACTCGTTAAAAATCCCGAGAACAAAACTCGTTAAAATCCCATCCAAACCAGTTACCAACTCCAAACACGGGAACTCAACTTGCAGTCGGCATAGAACATGCCCAAATAGTTCACACCACCTCTGGGGGCTACCCCGGAGAATGCTCACAGTCACAGGATTAACATCCTAACAATTCTAGCCCTTTGATCAAGACATCAGTGGGAATGCACCTAGCCTTCACCATCGCTCTGGCTAGTTACACACAAAGCCCTAATAAACTAGGCGCCATAATACATCTTCCAGTCCACTGAACTACAGCATGGTTTGATTTCACCACACGTGAATATGTAGGCAGCCTTTCAACAGAGGCACAACCACTCACATTGACACACATTCAAAAAAGTGCCATCACTCCGGTCACGACACTGTCATGTTCTCAGTAGCTAGCTTTGTCGTCCTGGGGGCTTCTATTAGACAGAAGTTCTCCTTCCACTCACATAATCCAAATACTTCCAAAATCTAGCCTCCTTTCTATAGTGTGTCCTAGTACTCGGCTCAGTCGAAGACAAGAATCTGTCAGGACTCGAGGCAATACCCACTTTGGAAATGTACCCAAAAATCAGAAATCCAGAGGGGCACAAGACTAAAACAGTCTCATTACAGGCTACTGCAATCCCCCCATAGCATATCTATCCCGTTTCGATGTGCGACCGTGTTGCCACTCGCCTAGGCTATGGGATAGCGCAACTTAAGAGTCTTGTTAGGCGGCCCACACCCCTACCGAGTCACGGTCCAACCCCTCGAGAGTCCAGTCGTGTCAGTCAACTCGTCCGGTCACGTCCAGAGTCGAGTCTGTCGGTAGGCCTCTCTCTTCAAATTCCACTTTGAAATTTGCAAATCTAGCCATTCGAAAAAAGATCCTTTTCGACAAGGTCAAATTTCGGTCTATTTAAACTGCAAATTACTTTCCTAATCCTTGTTAGGAGTCAAAAATCTCAAAGTTTCCAAAATTCAAAAATCTCAAGATTTCAAATTTCAAAATTTCAAAAAAAAAAATCATTTTCCCCAGCGCGAGTCACTTTACTATCTACGTGTTGCATGCATTTTATGTGACTTATACAGGTACGACTCAAACAGGGACGTGCAACCCACGATATCTCCCCAGCGGAAGCCAACGGCGGCATTTCACGGGATGGGCCTACATACAGGCACACCCAGGACTTATGCGACAAGTCCAATTCCCCACGGAGTTATCGGCTCAGGTATGACTTCTAGCTTACGGTTGGCGAGCCCTTCACGCGAGTCTAATGGACTATAAACGACCCGGCCGGAAGTCCGCCAGGTTTCAATCCTCGATTGGCCTGGTGGCTACTCTGACTTTCGCCTTGTCCAAGCCTCAGTCAGAGTGGGGGCTCTGTAGACACCCGCATTTTGACTGCCAGGTGTCTATGGCAGTTTCCCAAAAAACACCCGATGATGATCGGACGCTAACATGCTTCTATGCGCTCGGATACGGGCTCAAATCCATTAATCGTTGGCTAACGCACTTACGGAGTACAAATCTCACAAAATCAACCTCAAATCCAGGCCCAGCGGACCATTTCGAGTCAAACAAGACTAATTTGGGCTAAAACCGACACCGGAATTAAAACCGACTTGTCACGATTGGGTCAATCCCGGTCAAAGTCATTCCCGAGACACACAAAAACAACCCATCAATCATCAAAAGTCCAACTCAAACCCTTCAAATACCCACGGTCAAGGTCCAAGCAAGTGACCCGCGCGACCCAACTGGGCCACTCGATCGAGTGCCTCATCCACTCGATCGAGTGGGCCCTTATTTAGGCCCGACGGCTGACGCACAAGCCTACTCGACCGAGTCAGCCACCTACTCGGTCGAGTAACCCTAATCCGAAGCCCTAGCTTTTCCTATAAAAGGAACCCCCATGCACCCCTCTTCAACAACTTTCACAACCTCAAAAACCCTAGTACACCCTAGTACACTCTAGGACATCTACACATCACAAAAAAACCCTAAACCTAGTTTTAGGAATTCAACCCGAGCCACCACAACTTAGCCTCCATACACCTCGAAGACTCCCGTGCCATAGCCACGTTTACGAGCCTTAATCCGAGACAGAAACATGTAGGTTGAGGGTGACAAACCTCCTTCTTCTTTCTCTTCTCTTTTCTTCGTCTTTCTATTATTATTATTATTATTATTATTATTATTATTATTATTATTATTATTACGTTTTATTATTATTACGTATTATTATTATTATTATTATTATCATTACTACTACGTATTATTATTATTATTATTATTATTATTATTACGTATTATTATTATTATTATTACGTATTATTATTAATATTACGGTTATTTTTATTATTTATCTTATCGCGCATTCATCTTTTTTTTTCAAGTAATTATTTCATAAGGGTCGAAACCCGTTGACACGGATCCGACATCACAATCCCTAGGGATTTATTTCGATGTCGGAAAAGTCGAGGGAATCAAGTTTTTTTATTATTCAAGTAAAGCGTCGATTTTAGATTCGATACCAATTCCATAATTGGATATCGAATCTAACAATCAAGTCATATGAATTAATTAACGTGATTTATTCATATCACGATAATTAATTCAAAGCGACTAAAATTAATCCATCTTTTTATTTTTTCACTCTAAATATCCCATATCGATTCAATAATCGAATATGGGATAGGATGAGTTTTCAATTTTAGAATCGGGTATAAATTCAACAATATTTATATTCGGTTGAGCAAAATTCGCGATTTATAAAACCAAGTCGAACATAAATTATGCAATATTTATGTCCGATTCGGTAAAACCGTCAAATTATCATAAACCAAAAGCAATTTCAAAATCAATAATTAAATTGCAAACGAATAAAGTTCGTACAGGTGCCACTCGACCGAGTGCCTTAGTCACTCGATCGAGTGACACCCTAAAATCGAGTCAGAAAGCTAATTATGACACCCACTCGATCGAGTCTCACAGTGACTCGGTCGAGTGGCCATGTACTCGACCGAGTTAGTCAATAACTCGACCGAGTACGGTCTTTGACGCAAAACAGAATCATTTTTTTGGTTCCACTCGATCGAGTCCATCGACCACTCGATCGAGTGGCCTCATAACGACTCAAACACGAGTCGTACATTATTCTATTTTTCAAACTCGATAGTATTTTACGACTTAGGTCAACACGTGCATAATTAATCACGTGTATACTATCTTTTCAAATCATGCATCCTCATATTTGCATCTTTTCAATTCAATTCAATTTTGCACAAACCGTTATTATTCGTTATATTATTATATCATTACTAACGCGTTTGTTGTTTCTCTTGTTAATTTAATTTTGTTCGTTTATTGTACTAAATGAACCCGCATGCTAAAATACAACTTTGACGTTAATCTTAGCTGCATTAAATTGACTTAGAAACCCGTTTCAATTCAATTCGCATGTTTAGGGAAAATACTGTTTGCATATCATTTTCCCGTTTTACTAGCGCGCGTATTGTAAGTCATTCGAATTCTTAGTAGAGGCCGCTAATGTGCGGGCGGGGTTGGGTGTCCTTCGTGGGCTTCCCAACACGTACCCTCACCCCTTACTCAGAACCTCGGTTTCCGGATGCCCGAAACCGTTGGCGCACGAGAGTCATTCAATATACGATTAACCGCTCAAGTCGGCATCTATATCGATATGCAAAGGGACGAGCCCAATAAACTCTGACATCGGAAATGGGCCGTATTTTGTATACGGCCCACTACGACATAGAGTGGGCTCGAACGGTTCCGAATAACCATAAAATTCGGTGGCGACTCCACATAGACCTAAATTTCAATTCGATCCATTCTCATATGGAGATTCATTCGCCTACCCAAACCCGCGCGTGGCCGCGTCGGGGTGGACCTATGTCATGTCCACAGGTTGTAGGATGGTTCCAAAGATAACCTTTGGAACCGGTTGTTGGTTGAACCGGTTCCAAAGGGTATACCATTGAAACATGATGTAACTACAATCGGTTCCAAAGGGTGTACCATTGGAACATGTTGTAATTCAAAACCGGTTCCAAAGGGTGTCCAATTGGAACCTCTTCTAGGCTAGAACCGGTTCCAAAGGGTGTAAATATTTGTCAAAAAAAATTCAAATCCACGACTATATATAAAAGATAATAAACGCACGTCAACAATATATTTACCTGCTTCATAAATTAATTAATAAAAAGAATGCCATTAAAATGAAAAAATAATATTATTATTAATATTAAATAGAAAATTACAATCTATATGTTCATCGTACACATCGTAAATATTGCAATCTTCACATCAATTAATCGGCCATTCACACATCATAAATACTAAAATTTTCTTTATATTCGTGGTTTCTTCCTTGGAATAAGGAAGCCCTCCCGTCGTACACCTTAGTAGTCTGTTGAGCTTGTAGCAAAACAAGGACAGAGAATTGTGACGAATACTCACTTTCGTTTATGTTAATGCCTCTACTTTGATATTCATGTGCATCTTCCTGACTACGTTACCTATTTGACAATTTATTCCTCACATATGCGTAGGATTCTGCTTGGAGAAAGAGGGCCGCCGACTTCTTTTAACATCATTACATGTTGCTCAAGTTCACACATAGGCACCAGTTATTGCGTGACCTAGTTACACATTAGAAAAAGAAACTCAGGCACCTTAAATACAGGAGAAAAATATAAAATATTTTTTGACAGCAGAGTTATATTTTTACACGCTCTTGAATGCATTCGGACCAACACGTAGACGACTAGAGGTTTTGTGCATGTTAAACACTGCAGCAACGCATTCGCGTAGAACTGTATATGGAATTAAATAAATGTTAAATTGAGATCGATTAAGATGCTAGACAAAGATGATTGTCGAAAAACATTCCAATTACAAAATTAAAAAATAAATCAGATTACAGGGAAGAAATCAGCAGCCTTAAGCCAATAGTGAATAGTGTTGTACTAAATCAATCATGCTACACTTGAAATGTCTCAATTTCAAATTACTCACAACTAACCTAAAATTCAAGTTGAAATCATCAATTGTACATTAGTTCTAAACTATACTCTGTATATCATGAATCAAATAAAGCGAAATTAGTCACAATGAACTTAAGATTCAGTTCGAAAACATCAATCGTGAGCTTCAACATAAGATTCAGGTTGAATTAACCTAAGATTAACCAAATGAAAATTTGAACGTAGTCCGTATAAAAGCGATTACCTGATTGATTGTGAAGAAAGAAGAATCCAGAGTAAAGAGTGGTGCTTTGGTTACGAAAGCAGACAATGTACATGACTCTGGAGTACTGAACTACAACATATAAAATCCGTACGAAAATTTCCCATGGGAAAAATACCTTTCAGGGGAGAGCATCTTCCTATCTTTATTAAACTCCTCGATCCACTCCTCATCTTCCATGTCCAAGTCATACTCAACAAATTCACCAACCTCGGTACGTGCTGAATTATTTAAAAACCCATACAATTATTCCAGCTGTGAAAAACGCAGTTATAATAAGTATAGGAGCAAGTTACAGCTCAAACCTCCTCTAGCACGCATATAAGACGTTGGTTGGCAAAACCTGCGAGAATAATCCCTTTCATATATGTCAACAACAACAAATTCTGGGGTAGGTATTTCAGCAGCTAACTTCTTACTTGGGACATGATGAATCCATTTTTATGACTTTCATGAGGATCATCAAGACTTTCAGGCTTTTCGGTTTTTTCATGAGTCACCTGGTTGTGGACCCACATCACTGGTATAGGAAGTCCAATAAAAAAAGTATGGGCAGAGTCAACAATGCCTTCAGAGTTAGCTGGAGTCATGATCAGCTGAAGACGTCAGACTCAGTTAATATACATGGGATTTCCACCTGGTACTCGTTACCAACTCGTGGATCGGATGTACCAATGGATCTCCAAATCTGTCATTGTCATCAGGAGAATCTGTGGACATGGATGAATCGGAAAAAGTTTCTGGTGAACTCTTCTCTCCTTGATCCAAATCCATCTGCATAGAGAAGGCAGAAAACTAACAAAAACTATTGAAACAAAACATCACTGGAGACATATGTATCATATATATTACACATTTTTCACAAGGAAAAACCATAAACATGACCAAGTAACAGTTTTCTTTCAATGAGCTATGCACAATGAAACAAAAGACATGATGCGTACTTACAAGTCGAGGAGTCGTGCATATAGTTATCCTTCACCTAAAATAAACCCATGTTTTTTCACCTTTACTAATTAGCTACCTCACGGATGCAAACTAGCCTAGTTATTAAAGTCACGAGAGGTGGTACTCATGAGCTCGATTCAAACCCTATTAACAACAAATTCTCCATTGACGCACTCACGCAATACCGCTCCCTTTACACCAAAAAAAACCCGAATTAGCTACCCACTTATCAATTATCACCAAAATTTCCATCAAAAGCAAATGGCGCAATTCCGAAGTATAGAGGTAAGCATTCACATTGGCCAAAGTCCACGCTAGCAAAGCGATACTCCCTTCAGGCTTCATTCTGATAATTTGTTTAACTTTGATTAAAATACCTCAAGCAAATACAAAATCAACACTCAATTCGATTATTAATTTGTATATTAAGCTTAATAACCCTCAGCAATAACAATTGCAGTATAACATAATCATGAACAATCGAAAATGACTCGACTCTATAATTAATCAATCTATAATGCAGAAATTAAACAGACGAATTGCAATAAAAAGAAGAATGAAACTGTTACTACTACTACCTCATGCTCAGTTTCTAAAGCGACGAGGCGTAAAATTGGGAATTATGAGTTGAAGAAGGAGTATCATCGTCTTCAAAATCCTTGAAAGATTTAACAATTAGCGATACACGCTGATTGAAAAGAGAGAGAAAACGCTGAATTAGGGTTCTTCGTGTCTTCTTCTGTGCGTCTTCATCTTCTTCGTCAGTTTAGGGTTCTTCGTTCTACGTTCTTTGTTCTTCGTTCTATTTTGCGTTTTCTGATTCCTTTTTTTTGGCAACAAATGTTTTCTGATTTCTAAGTTGGGTTCTTACTTCTTAGTGTTTTGGATTTCTAATTTAGAATTACTCTTTGGAACCACTTATTTGAAAAATAGGTTCCATTAATGCAAAAGGTTTTTAATAAGGTCCAAATATTTTACCCTCTACCTTTCGCACCTCTTTTTAGTTAAAACCGGTTTCATTGATAAGGTCTTTGGAACCTATTCAACCTACAATAGGTGCCAAAGCATTTTAATATGGACTAAAAATTTTAGACACTATTTTTGGAACCTCTTTTAGTGAACAACCGGTTCCAATGATAAGGTCTTCGGAACCGGTTCAATTTACAACAGGTGTCAATCATTTTTTTGGTCATCTAAGGAACCTCTTTCTTTTACAACCGACTTCTTTTAATAGGTTCCAATGGCATTACTTGTACTAGTGGTTTAGCCTCCGTCGACCCCCACCAAAATTTAGCGATAATACCATGGATCTCTTGAATAATCCCCTCCGGAATAGAAAATAGGCTCATCATGTAGGTCGGGATTGCTTGGGCGAGTGCTTTAATAACGATTTCCTTGCCAGGTTTAGAGAGGAGGCGCTCCTTCCACCCTTGAAGTTTCTTCCAGATACGCTCCTTAATTCCTGCAAAAATCGCCTTCTTGAACTTCCCAATAATAGTCGGTAAACCCAAGTATTTTTCATAGTTATCCACTTCTCTGACAGCAAAGAGATTCTTAATTAAATCTCGACAATCAACTGTAACCTTCTTGCTAAAAACGATTTCGAACTTTCACTAGTAGAGAAAATGACATTTGGCAAATAGATTACACAACGGTTGTTGTAAATAGCCGTAGCGTATTAGAAAAGGCGACGGTCATTAGGCAGTGACCGATGCAAAATGTTTATACCAAATATAACTGCATCAGTCAAAATATACGACCGATGCAAAACATATATGTAAAACAAAACCGCATCAGTCAAAATATACGACCAATGCAAAATATATATGTAAAACAAAACCGCATCAGTCAAAATATACGACCGATGCAAAATATATATGTAAAACAAAATCGCATCAATAAAAATATACGACCGATGCGAAATATATATGTAAAACAAAATCGCATCAGTCAAACTTTACGACCGATGTGAAAGAGTTCTGTATAACATACACAACGGTCACCATAACCGTTGCATAATAACCACACATTTTTAATATTCAATTCAATACAACTTTATTTTATCATTTAATGATAAAATAATCATTAAAATAATTTTTAAAATATTAAACGTTTCAAAGGTCTCAAACGGGTAAATAATTTCAAATGAGTCAAAAAATTAAACGCGTCAAATGTGTGAAACGTTTCAAACGGGTCAAATATTAAACGCGTCGAATGTGTCGAACGTTTCAAATATTAGAAGTGTCAAATGTGTCAAATATTAAACGTTTCAAAGGTCTCAAATGGGTCAAAAATTTTAAACGGGTCAAAAAATTAAACGCGTCAAATGTGTGAAACGTTTCAAACGGGTCGAACATTAAACGCGTCGAATGTGTCGAATGTTTCAAATATTATAAGGGTCAAACGTTTAAAACGGGTCAAATATTAAACGTTTCAAAGGTCAAACATGTCAAAAATTTCAAACGGGTCAAAAAATTAAACGCGTCAAATGTATGAAACGTTTCAAACGGGTCAAATATTAAACGCGTCGTATGTGTCGAACGTTTCAAATATTAGAAGGGTTAAATGTGTCAAACGTTTCAAACAGGTAAAATATTAAACGTTTCAAAGGTCTCAAACGGGTCAAAAATTTAAAATGGGTCAAAAAATTAAACGCGTCAAATGTGTGAAACGTTTAAAACGGATCAAATATTAAACGCGTTGAATCTGTCGAACGTTTCAAATATTAGAAGGGTCAAATGTGTCAAACGTTTAAAACGGGTCAAATATTAAACGTTTCAAAGCTCTCAAACGGGTCAAAAAATTTGGTGTTCAAAATATTTTCTAACCCGTATTCTAACTTAACACCATCCGTAACCTATTTAACTTGACCTGACCCAAAACCCGCACCATTTGATAGGTTTACTACGGACTCCTCCATCCATCCATATCCCTAAAAAAACCCACGCATTTTCAATAAAATCCAATTCATAAAAGATGACCAAGAACACAGAACCCAGAACCCCGCACCCTGAACCCTAGCTTCGTCATCAACTTCCACCGCACCCAGAACCCCGCACCGACCACCACACTCGCCTTAGCTCCAACGACCACAAGTGTCAGAGATCTTTCACCACTTCTGAAGGTCACCGTCCTGCTATCGTCAACAAACGGAGCCTCGATATCCTCCTCCTCCTTCTTCTTGGTTCAACAAGGTACCGACTTCTTCTTCTTCTTCTTCTTCTTTTACTAATTTTGTTATTGCTGCTCCTGATTTTGATCCATTAACGCTTTTGAAACTAGTGTAAGGTTCGACTGTATTGTTTATTTATGTGTGATTTTGATTGATTGATTACGGTTTAGTGGTGCGGATTGATGCTTTTGAAGCTAGTGTGAGGTTTGATTGTTTTATTTTTTTGAGATTGTGATTTTGATCCATTGATTGTGATTTTGTGCGCATTGATGCTTTTGAAACTAGTGTAATGCTATTACGTGTTTGTGTCGATCTTACAAGTACGTCGACTTGTTTAATTACTTTGCATAGTTTAGTACTATGTCGTGGACAAATCTAGCACTAAATTTCGTCATGTATTTTTATATTTATGTTAATGTTTCACATTCATGAATTTTTGGTTGATAAAAATCGATAATTTTAATCAATTTTTGTAAGTTTAGGCTAACAAGGCTATTCCCCGGTGATATCAGTAGGTAAAAAAATTGTGCTCCTTGAAGTGTAGCTCACTATTGTATTTTATTGTTTGCGTTCATTTATCTTGTTTACGTACTTGTTTTTTCATAAATCAACTTTTACTCTTATATACCAAATTTTTTACCATACATTTTCTGGCTTATAGCCTTATAACTATTATCACCCTCTCTGATTACTTTTTGTTTTTCCTGTAACTCGATTGAATTGCTCCCATGATATTAACCATGTATCTTAATCGGTTAATCCCAGATTTGTGTTGGGGGGAATCCCCCTAGATTCATCAATTTTTCCACTTGGAATGTTCTTTATTTTTCTTCTTGTGAAATTGTTTATCTTTTTTTTTTCTTCATGTGATGCAACCTCTATTGGAATGTTGTTTTCCTAAATTTGGGATTTTAAGATTAGTTAGGAAGGTGGAGATTTGCACTGAATCATTTGAGTACTCAGTATGTTATTTGAGTTGATATATACTTGATTTGAGTACCCTTATGATTTGTGAAGGTGGAGGGATTATTAGTTTTAGCTAATTTTTGGTGTTTTCCTGGAATGTTGTCCGTATGTACTGGAATGTTGTTTTCTTGTTTGTGTTGGAGAAGTTCTAAAAAAAATAATGGATAGATGGATTAGAATAATGGGGTTTTGGCATATGGCACAATAATGGATGGATTAGTATTTGTGTCATATGAATGTATGAAAGTGAACTTCGTATCGCATAATATGAATACTACATTTGATATGTTAATTGACATAATAATTGAGGGAATTTCATCACTTCAAATATTAGGATACTTTAGATTTTCTAGCATTGACATTGAAAGATCTTTTGGTAGCTGAGCTGTTTTCAAAATCTCAGAGTGTTCAGGAATGTGTGTAGCTAGCATTTTGCTTGTACGGTTGTGGACTTGATAGCCCTCAAGTTATACAGTGCAACTTGTTTAATAAAGATGATATAAGCCATTATAGTACTTCCTCCAACTTTTCTATATTTTTCCCACTTACCATTTTCATCCAACTTTCTATCTCCTTATTATTTTTTCATTATTTTAACCCAACCAAAAAACTGTGTCATTTTGGAGTGCGAAGATGATTGAATTGAAAGTTGGAGGAAGTAACTTAATCTAGCTGTTTAGTGGTCATACAACCGTTCTTATGCCAATTCAAATAAATGGAATTGTCTCCAAAACTATGCCAATTGAGATTTCTTGGCTACCTGTCTCCAAAACTCTCAAATGAATAGATGAAATTGTATGTCTAAGGAATTACGTCTTAATTAGATCCAATCATTTACAACTTCATTTACTAATGCTCCTTATTACTTCATTCAATAATCAGATGTCAATCATTCACCTCATATAAACTTCAAATGGTATTTTCTAAACAATTGACCGTCTTTGTATGGATTACGTGCAATCAACTTAATATCATTGGACGTTACTAAAATATATATATATATATATATATATTCCCATGAGAACCTAAACTTCAATAAGAACCGTGAGAACTAACTTAGTTAAACTTGATGATAGGGAGTCTGCCGACCCGACAAGATGGACACCCCAATTACTTCTCAATTTTGTTCTCCTCAGGGCTTGCTTGGGATGAGGGTAATACATTAAGGGGTAATGGAGGTTGAAATGTGAAGAAAATGGAGGTGAGGGGTGGTTAGTAGTGGTGATTTATGATGTAAAGAGGGGGTGAAGGAGGAACAATTATCCCCATATGGAGGTAATACATTACTCACCTCTCCCCCTAAGTAATGCATTACCCCATATGGAGGTAATTATTATTCCATCACCTTCCATTTACACTATAAAACACTATCACTATCCACCACCTTCCTCCATTTTCTTCACATTTCAACCTCCATAACCCCTTAATGTATTACTTTCATCCCAAGCAAGCCCTCAAAAGTGTAACTAGAGCTCTTACAAGTGTAACTATCTAGTTCTCACTGTTCTCATTTAAGTTAACATTATTGAAGATTAGTTAGATTGATTTGAGTAGTCCGTTGTGATATATATTACTCATAATAAACTTATTACTGTTAAGATTATTATTTTTTGTGTTATATCTTTTAGATTTTTGATTTGTTTTAGATAATTGTTCTAGTATTGTTGTTTTCTAGCAAAGTTATATCTTTTTGATTCGCAGTTGTGCATTGAGTTAATTATTTGTCGATTCTACAAATTTGGGTGCATATATGCTTATTTAAGGTTGGTTCGTGTAAGTTCGCTAATGTGAAGTTGAACTGATGATTTGTGTTGATTTATGATTGAATTTGTAGTTTTGTCTTATGGGTGTGTATTTGAATATAATGATTGAAATACGATGAGGTGATTCTACGACGAGATGATACTAAGAAGGGTGGGTGTGGTATGTTCATGTTGTAGACAGGTGGGTTGGAATGTTAGTCACTCTTTTTCTTATCTTATTGTATTATTCTTTTTGGATTCTCTCGTTTGTGTTTTGATGTAGTTTTGCCTTTTCCCATGCCACATTTAATGTTGCATCAATGTTTTCTTCCTAGTGTCATCAACAAAATGGAAGCACGGAGTGTGGCTATTACGTCATGCGGTACATGTTAGATATAGTTCGACAGTATCAGAACATCGAAGATCATAAGAAGGTATTTATTAGTTAAATATTTTCACTTGACGTTTAATTTCCAATCATTGGATTTTTTATTTGATTGATTTTTTGAAAAAAAAAATGTAAGAATAATTGATTTGGGTTACTTGTATATGTTTTGTGGTTTAATACAAATCTTTTGATTTGGTAGTGGTTCAGAACGAAGAATGCTTATACGGTTGAAGAGATGAATGAGGTTCAAGATTTGTGGGCTACCTATTTTATGGAGAACCATGTTAGCTTGAATTGGTCGTAGATATAATATTGGTATATATCGTATGAATTAGAATATATGGATTTTCTTCCATATGTATTTTTGAAAGAACGATCGCTCCTACTACTTGATTAGTTCGGCATTATTACTTAATCATGCACTACTTGATTAGTTCGACATTTTTGTAAGAACGATCGCTCCTATATATTACTATGTATTTAATTTTGTGGTTGTGCATGATTATTAATGTAACGTACTCTATATGTAATTGGATATATTATATATATATATATACACACACACACACATTATTAGTTAATTGTTCGTGGTTGAGGTTCGATTATTATATTGGTGCGAACTATTTACTTTTAAATTTGTAGTTGTATAAGATTATTTATGTAATGTTATTGTTTAATCGTGGCCTATCAGCTATAGTAGCAGTATTATTTTTTTAAAAAACTTTTCACAATGGTCATTTGTATTGATTGTGCTAATTTATTACCACTTTAAGCAACGGTCACTAATGTCAACCGTTGCAAAATGTATACTTTTTGCAACGGTCAAAATCAGTAACTGATACAAAATGTACAATTTTTGCAACGGTCATTCTTTACAACCGTTGCGATATATGAACTTTTTGCAACGGTTATCATTTCAACCGATGTGAAATGTACATCTTTAGCAACGGTTATTTTATTTAATCGATGCGAAATATGTTTTTGCAACGGCTTTAGAACCGTTGCGATAAGTGGTGGACCTATTGCAACCCCTCGGAATACAACGGTCAACGACCGTTGCGATATGCAGTTTTTGATCGTTGCGATATGTAGTTTTTGTACTAATTTGTATAATTAATCTTCTGCCCCGAGGCTCCTTCAAACACACTAATAATCTTAGCCAAGGTCGAGCACTTCCTTAAGTTAGCTCTAGCAAAAAGAATACAGTCATCAACGAAAAATAAATGAGAAATCCTAGGCGCCCCTCGACAAATTCTAGCCCCATGGATACTCCGGTTCGCGGCAGCCTGGCACAAGAGATGTGAGAACACATCAACACACAAGAGAAACAGTTACGGCGAGATTGGGACCCCTTGACGGAGACCACGGGTCGGCGTAACAGCCCCAAGTACATTCCCATTAACCCGAAAAGCGTGGGTCACAGACGTAACGCAGCTCATCATACGCTTGGTCCAACTATCGCTAAAACCCATTCGAACCATCACTGCCTCATGAAAACCCCATTCGACTCTATCGTAGGCTTTACTTAAGTCCAACTTGAGCGCAATAGTCCCTTCTCTCCCCTCCCCACCTCTCTTCATAGCGTGAAAAGTCTCAAACGCAATGAGGGCGTTATCTGTAATCAGCCGACCTGGAGTAAAAGCACTTAGGTTCTCCGAGATGAGTCGATCGGGCAAAGGTTTTAGTCTATTTGCTAAAGTTTTAGATATCACTTTATAAATTACATTGCAAAGACTAATAGGGCGGTACTCCGTCATCAACCGAGGTGAATTGCATTTCGGTATCAAAACTACCACGGTTTTGTTCACAGAATTTAGCTCAACGTCCCCATTTCACCATTGCCAAACGAACTCACACACAGACGGGCCCACAACATCCCAATATTTCTGAAAGAACAGAGCACTCATTCCATCAAGCTCAGGAGCTTTATTAGGGTGCATTTGGAACAAAGCTTGTCTGATCTCTTCATCAGTCACACTCGCGGCAAGGCGGGTGTTCATATCATCTGTAACCGTGATAGGAATCCCTCCAATGGCCTCATTCAGATTCGTCGGCTCGATCGAGGAAAACAGATTAGAAAAATAATCTGAAACAACACGTTGAATATCCGCATCCTCCGTCCGCCACACCCCTCCCTGGTCTTCGGTACCCGATATCAGCTTTCTTCTATGCCGCTGTTTGGCCTTTTGATGAAAAATACACAGTGTTACGATCCCCATCTCGAAGCTCATTTGCCTTTGCTCTGGTGTACCAGAAGGTTTCAACTTGCTGACGCAGCCATGCCACTTCTAGTGAAAACTGCTGGCAACGCTCCAACATATCAGCCGACGGGGGCTTTCGCTGCCAACGCCCCAAATCCTCCTCCGCCTTTTTCAGCCTTCTATTAACATCACCGAATTTCACCCTTGCCCACGCACTTAAGCGAGATGAGCAACAGTTAATCCACTCCACAACCCCCACGTCACCAGAATCAACCCACACCTCTCTCACCACATCCCCACATTGGGGTTGCGAAAGCCACATAGGTTCGAACCGAAACGCCTTACGTCTCCGCCTTTCCTTCTGCCTTTCTCTCGGCCTCACCATGATAGGAGCGTGATCCGACGCATAAATTGGAAAGTGGACTACCTCCATATTTGGAAACAGATCACTCCACTCCCTAGAGGCAACGGCTCGGTCGAGCATTTCTCGGACAAAGAACTCAACATTGCGACCCCGTTGCCAAGTAAACGGATTGCCCACAAATCCCAAATCCTGTAACGCACACTCGTCCAGAGTATCCCGGAAAGCATCCAGACAACTCTCACCTCTCCTTCTCCCCCCTTCTTTCTTGTCATGGCTTAGTATTTCATTAAAATCACCAATGAAAATCAGAGGGACAGGAGACACTCGATGTATGTTACGAATTAGAGACCACGTTTTATGCTTATTGGACAGCTCCGGCCATCCGTAGATTCAAGCAACTCTCCACTTAGCAACCCCGTCATCATCCTTCACCTCCGCCACAATGTGATTCTGGTCATAAGAGACTAAAGCCATGTTGATATCTTTCCACCACATACCAATACCACCCGACCGACCCCTACTACTAACACATAAACCATCACGAAATCCACACTTACCCCAAACCGTAGTGAGATCACTCTCACTCATCATCGTCTCCATAACGAAGACGATGTTTGGGCACTCCCTCCAGCATCTCTCGTTGAGGGAGCCAACCGTCAGGGAGTTGCCCAACCCCTGACAGTTCCAACTTAGGATTTTCATTGTTGTTCGCGGTGCTGGTCCCTGCTAGCATCCACTACTTGAAGATTCATGTTCATATCCTGCTCCTCACGTCGACTCCGCTTCTCAACCAATGCTTCATTATGCAGTGATTCCAACGAAATCACCTCCTCCTCAGCCCTGCGTTTAGAGCCCACACTAGGCAGTCCCTCACGCTTCCCTACAACAGCTAATTATATTTTAATTTTTAATATATTTCTTCCATCTCATTTATTTGTTTGTCTTGGATGAAACCATTTAATTTGACATTCCCGTTTCTCTCAATTTTGGATTTTGGGTTTGATTTTAGTGTGTTACTAGAAAGATTAAGAGATTTGGAGCGTGGAAGGTGCGACTGATGAGGGACACGTAGTGAAGTCCACCAGAGTTCACACGTCAACCAAACTCCTTAGTCTTTCGTAACACGCTTTTCTGGTTTCTCTCTCCCTCCCTGTCCATCCCCAGAAATCGCAGGACAACTACCACCAAACCCTAGAATTTCCAACTCCATTGCTCCACAATATCTACTCCATCGCTGGAATCACCTCATCCATTTCTGGTATTTCTATTTCAATTTCCTCTCCACTTTTTGCTACTTCATAATTTTATCTTACTTCTTCTTTTCCCCTAATTTAAGTTCAATTTTAGTAGATGAAGTAATTGAAGCTGTACTTCTATGCTTTTCTCCCAATTAAGTTCATGATCACTCAAATTGAAGCTCAATTTGATGATTAGTGTGTGTTTACTTTGCTGATTGTTAAATGCACTGGAATCTGTATTGAAGTTTTGATTAATCAAATTGGATGGTTAATGGTTGTTTGATTGTGAAAGGATCTGATTAATTCTTCATCTAAGACGATCTTACACCAATCCAATATGAATATAAGGATTAAGATCATTGTCCCCTAGTATCTAACAATAATCTAGGTAGGATAGAAATGGAGAATTGTAACTGGTTAGGGTGTAGTTGTTTAATGTAGATGTACATATCTATTTTTGGAGAATTCTATGATGAAATTATGTTGTGGTGATGGTTGATTGCAGTCCATATGGGGACAGAGTTATTGAGAGCAAATGAAGAGGATATCGATTTTCCGGCTGTTCCGCCTGGTTTTGAATCATTCACTACGTTTAAGTTGAAGAAGGTTGAGTATGCTGATAGCGAACCTTGCTGCTCGGTTTCTTCTAATTTGTCTCAACAAGAATCGGTTAATGTTAAAGTAGAGCCCGGGCATGATGCCACGGGGAATATATTGAGGCCGTTGAGGCGTAGACCATCAATGGGTCAATGCTCGGATGAGGAATCTGATTCCGAGCAGCGTGATCAGGTAATATCTGTCACTGGAGTGTTTTTTTTTTTAAATGTAGGTGGCACTTTTGTTTCTGATATGTGCTTGATCATTTATTTGTGTAGAAATTTCCAATAAAGCCGGGGCTTCCGAAAGGGGTCATCCGTGGCTGCGATGAATGTCGAAATTGCCAGAAGGTGTGTCTCCTTCTTAAGCCATTAGTTTTTCTGTCGGACTGCCTCCTTTAAAATCGAGGCTCCTAGAGTAGCCCCCCTACATCTACATTCTGTTTATATTGTCACATTCGACAAAAAGGCTCCAACAACATTACTTTAGCGTCTCAGGGATTCTCGCATTTCCAAAAATGCGAGATAAAGAGGGCCAGATGTATGCGATCTTGTGTTAAAAATATAGAAAAGTTGTTTCCTAATGACACAAAATTATAATTGTATTGAATGACTGCTAATTCACAATGAAAAGAAGTTTGACTAATCTAGTGTGTCATTTTGCTTTACTCCATAATTCCGATTTCCGAACCAAAGAATGATGGGTTTTTGGCTCCAATAGAAATGACGAAAATTTGATGGAATACCATTGTTACTCTTGACTAAGAAAAAATAAAAGTAATAAACTTAGGATAGTTATTTAGTGTTCACTTAACTAAGGGTAATATAGGATTTCACCATTTAAATTTACTATATTTAAACAAGGTCAATTAATTTTGGATAGACTAACGATATGATAAGGGGGAGTCATACATAACTGTGACAGAAGTCTAGAGCTGCCCTTATTTTAGGTGACAAACTCATCAAAAATTTGGGTCTGAGAATTCCGCATGAAAAAAAATGAAGGTAGAAAAGTTTTGTTTAAGATCTACTGATCGGAGTGGTCCTCTTGGTCCTCCGATTTTCATCATGGCAGCTCTTAAAGGTCTTTGCTAATTGGTTTTCTTACAGGTGATTGCTAGATGGGACCCTGAGGCTGCACGGAGAGTTGAACTTGAAGAAGTTCCAGTATTTCATCCAAGTGAAGAGGTTTTCATATTCGAAATCACCTTTTTTTTATTATTATATTTATTTATTTATTTAATTATTTCTTCATTTATGATCCTAGTTGATTTGGACCCTGATGTGGTAATGTTCTGCAGGAATTTAAAGATACGATAAGCTATATCGAAAAGATACGTCCTAAAGCTGAACAGTATGGGATTTGCCGTATTGTCCCTCCTTCGTCATGGAAACCTCCATGTAATCTTAAAGAAAAGGATATATGGGAAACATCTAAGTTCTCTACTCGTGTACAAAAGGTGGACAAATTGCAAAATCGTGATGCATCTAAGAAACTTTTAAAAGGCCATGTGAGGAAGAAAAGGAGACGATGCTCGAGAATGGGGATGGATTGTGTGGCTGGGAGTGAAAATACTTTGGAGCCTGGAGGAGCTGGATTTGGTTTTGAACCTGGTCCTGAATTTACTTTAAATGAATTTCAGAGGTACGCGGATGATTTCAAAGCCCAATACTTTAGAAACGAAACTGGTACAGATGCAGGGAGTGGTTTGGGCAAGGGTAATGCGGCATATGAGCCATCAGTTGAGGTTATAGAAGGTGAATATTGGCGAGTTGTTGAGAAACCTACTGAAGAAATCGAGGTGTGTTATAAATTATGAGGTCATATGTCCCCTTCTAATAACAAATTTATAGATGTCGGGTAGTTGTTGATTTTTTCTTTGTAATGTTTGTACAGGTTCTTTATGGGGCTGATCTGGAAACTGGTGTTTTCGGCAGTGGCTTTCCTAAAGTCTCTAGTCAGTGTTCGTCCTCGGATGACGAGTATGTCCAATCTGGATGGAACTTGAACAATTTACCAAGGCTTCCTGGTTCTGTTCTTTCCTATGAAAATGCAGATATATCAGGAGTTCAAGTACCATGGTTGTATGTCGGAATGTGTTTTTCCTCTTTTTGTTGGGTAAGTGCACAATGGAGATTTGTTTCCAGTATCCATCATTTAAAATACTTTCAGCTATTGTGTAAGGGTGTGTTTGGATAGGGGGATTTGGAGGGAAAGGAAAGGGAGGATAGCAAGTTCCATTGTTTTTATTAAAAAAATGGAGTGGAGCGATTTGGAGGGGGAGGGAAAATGGATCTATCCATTTGTTCCAACGTAAAATTATTTCCACATCAAAAAATTATAATAAGGTGATAAAATTTTATATTATAAATAAGAGCAATATGTGTTCTCTTGAGTTTTGAAATGAGCTCTTAAGACGTTTCTTATTTAACGAATGTACATCATCAATGTAATTAAGCCAACTAATCTGCAACGCACGGGCTTTAATCCCCCAAGCCAGATTTGGAGGGAAAATGGTTCATCTCCATTCTCCCTCCTCTTCCCTCCATTTCCCTCTCATTTTGCTATCCAAACACACCCTAAGAGTTCTCGTAGATTTCACATTTTTGGTCTCGTGCTTGGACACTTGAGATTTAGCCTCACTAGTGCTTGGACGTCGATGTGAGGGCTTTGTTCATTCCACACCATAACAGCTAGTTGCAGGATAAACCTTTCTCATTTCTTGGAAGTATAAACTTTGACACAGCTTTAATTTTTACTGTATTTGTCGTCAGTTGATTCGAAGCATATTCAGCTAACATACTTGTGAAAGAATACTCTGCTGGAGAATTTAACTACATGGACTTGTTTTCTTAGCCCTGTCAAATTTCTGTAAATGAAAAAAACTGTCTGTTTCGCAAAAAATCCAAACATATTTGCCACTGTTTTCTGGTCTTAGATGGATCAAAGATTAGCATAAGCATTGGCGTGCCATTTTTTTGTATTCAAAGTATAAAGCAAAAAAAGGATCTTTGACATCTGGGGCTGCTAGTCAATTTTTTATATCTTTTGTCTGTGATGAAACAGAGTCCGTACATAATTATGTTTTGATTTAGTGTTCCTTTAAATCTGGATTGTCAATATGTGAGCATATCATGTAACCTTTTAGTAATCTCACCCCGCTTTTGCTGTCTTATGTTTCATTCACAAGCTATTTGTTTCTTTTTTGTTTCGAGCAGCATGTTGAAGATCACCATTTGTATTCTCTGAATTACATGCATTTTGGTGCACCTAAATTGTGGTATGGTGTTCCTGGGAGTGATGCAGTTAAATTGGAGGACACAATGAAAAAACATCTACCTGATCTTTTTGATGAGCAGCCTGATCTCCTCCATAAGTTGGTGAGTTGAAATAGCTTGTTTAGTTCTGTAAGCTGTCAATGTGATTAATTATATGTTGCATTCTGTGTTCTAAGATGAGCCCTTTTCTGGCCGTTCTTGCACTTCCAATGGTAATATTTGTTACGGAGTACTTGTTATCCTTGGACAACTGATAGGTCTTAGAAACGTATGCATTGGTGTTCTGGTGTGTAGACGGATACGTACTTTAGTCTTTGTACTCATTATTTCATTAATGTAGCTCTAATGTCGACAGAGTTGGGCACACGGCACACCTTTTGCCAGCTTTTATACACATTGTTTTTCCTTTTATTCAGTGAAGAACTGTACAAGTTTGTGGATAAAGCTACCTTCTCAGGGAAGGGCAAAACAAAATAATGACAAAAGCATAAAAGGAACACCCTCAAATACCGCTTGTCAATTGCAATCATAAGGCCCTAGAATACCTTCTTTGTGTATGATATATGATTGCAAATGCAGCTGAATGTGTCTCAATAGGAAATCTGGCTAGAATAGCCTAGTCCCTAGAGATTCATGGTTATTAGGCGTATGCTCGAACAGTGATTTACATCTGAGCAGAGATGAATGATCTCCCTTTCATAGGGCATCACTGACTACAAATTTGGATACTTTGTCTGCAATTGTATACCTACTCTATTATTGTAAAATATAGCTGCCGCACCTTAAAAGTGTGTGTCCCATAAATATATGCTTTTAACACTAGTATCAATGCCTCAGCTTTCAAGAGATTTCCTTCTGGACTAAATAGTCTTGTGGTTGAGACCAATAAAATTTTTGGCGGTGTTCTCTTGCAAACAAAGCGAGCTGTTTTTTGAACCTACCTCCAAACACCTCAAACCTATAGAATCAGATGCTCACGTCGTCACTGCTGTAGTGCTGTGACAGAAATCATCAGTTTTTCTTTCTGCTGCTATACACAGCTGAGCCAATTTAATGTGGCATGCAGTGTATTTGTATATATGCGTCCAAACTGTGATACTGATTCTGTTAACTTCTCAGGTCACACAACTCTCGCCATCAATCCTTAAATTAGCTGGGGTACCTGTCTATCGTTGTGTGCAGAATGCCGGGGAATTTGTCCTGACTTTTCCCCGGGCATATCATTCTGGATTCAATAGCGGGTTCAACTGTGCAGAGGCAGTGAATGTAGCTCCTGTTGATTGGCTTCCACACGGCCAGAAGGCTGTGGAGCTTTACCGTGATCAACAAAGAAAGACAACTGTCTCCCACGATAAATTGCTGCTTGGAGCAGCCAGAGAAGCCGTGAAAGCAAACTGGGAACTGAATTTACTGAGAAAAAATACCATTGATAACTTAAGATGGAAGAATGTTTGTGGAAGGGATGGGATCCTAGCAAAGTCTCTCAGGGTATGTCTGCTTGCTGCTTTATACTCTTCGCATCGTTTTTGACGAGGCTTTTAAAAGGACGTCTGATTCTCTTTGATTTTTGTTTGAAATTCAAGATGAGTACCTTGTAAATATATAAACAAGTAATGTATATACAATTGAATATTGACCATAAAGTGTGGTATGTAACGCTCCAAGCCCCAACGTTATTATACCATGGAAGCTATGGTTTCCGTCACTATCTTCAGCGAGAAGTCGAGCACGGATACCCAAATCTGCTTACAGCTGATATTTTGGTTTTTGTAGAATTTTCTCGTACCCTCACTATATGTTGAATACAAATGTTTCATATTAAAACCACTAATCCTAGGCTAGGAGTATCATATAAAGTATCAGGTTCAACGCTCTGTGTAGTGCTATCTTTTGGATTTACTCTAAAAAATCCTTTCCTTTTTCATCTCAGTCCTACAATTTAAATAATACAAGTAGTTACTTTTTGCCCAAAACCGAAGAAGCTGCCCCCTTTATGTAAGCACATGATTAAAAATATCTATCTGTTCTAAATTTTCTAGATGGAGTTACTCATCCAATTTAAAGTGATTCTGTGTCTCTTGTCTCTTGGTCAATATCTTTTATTCTGATTACTTCTATAACAATTTGTTTGTTTGTTTATTTCTTCCTTTCTGCTTGTGCAGTCACGTGTTGATGCAGAGAACGTGAGAAGAGAGTTTCTGTGCAAATACTCAAAATCACAGAAGATGGACAGCAGTTTTGATGCGACAACTGAAAGGGAATGCAGTGTGTGTTTCTTTGATTTACACCTGTCTGCTGCAGGTTGCCGTTGTTCACCTGATAGGTTTGCATGTCTGAATCATGCTAAACAAATGTGTTCATGTAGCTGGGATGGAAAGTTCTTCTTATTCCGCTATGATATAGCAGAATTGAATCTCCTAGCTGATGCTTTGGAAGGTAAATTAAGTGCCATATACAGATGGGCCAGACTTGATCTTGGACTAGCTTTAAGTTCTTCCATATCAAAAGATAATGTGCAAGCTACGGGAGTTATTGGTGCATTCTCAGAACATCCACATCCAGGTGGAGATCTTCGTAGTAGGGAAAGCTCGCAAGCATTAGTAACATTGAAAAACAAAGACATTAGTTTAAAGGTGCCAACTGATTTGGCTTCGAGTGTTGGTCATATTCCTTCAGTACAAAATGACAGTGTCCCTGAAGCTGTTGTTGCCTTAGAAGCGACAAAGGTCCCTCCAATTAAATTATTTCTTCCTGGAAAACGAAAGGTCGACAAGTCACAGGTTAGCCAAGAACCCCCTCCAAAAATTGAATATATCCCTGGACATCAGCGTAAGAGGTCTACCATGAGGCAGTCGTCACATGGCAAAGAAGAGGTGATATATGTCAGTGATGATGAGGACAATGAGCACTCGAATACATTACTTACTGATGTGGTCAAAGATACCAAACAGGAAGGTAAGAATGTTATTGGAATAGAGGGCTCTGATCATAAGTTGAATCTTTGTGATCTAGCTAATGCAGCCTTGGCTGCAGAGGCCAATGTAAATTTGATATCAGATGGCCATAAGGGCGATTGTTTGTCTCGTTCAACATCCCCGCAAGATGAAACTCAGGTAAAACATGAAACTGCTACTTTGTCCGAGGAGCGTCATCTTTCATGCCATCAAGTTTCTATAAGCTCTAGTTCGGGAAAAAGGGATCCAGATGCATCCACCCCAGATAGTGTTATTGAAAACACTGCCTGTGTTCTTAGTGTAGGCCATAGTATTAAGGTCAAAGGACATTGTATTATGGTCAAGGAAGTCGATAATCGTATACAAAGAAGCGATTTAAAGCTAATGGATGATGGGAGAGCTCTTCCGGGGAGCCCATCTTGTAGTCATAGTAGCATGGATAGAAATCATCGCCCAAAAGGGCCACGCATAGCAAAAGTTGTGCGGAGAATCAATTGCAACGTAGAGCCACTAGAATTTGGGGTGGTTGTTCGTGGAGATAAATGGTGTACAAGCAGAGCAATTTTCCCAAAAGGTTTGTTGCTTGTATGTTTTGTGTAGATACTCCCTTTGTCCATGAATAAACTTCTCATTATTTTCACGTGAGAATTAAGGAGCTCACTAAGATTAGATAAAAATGCTAGTTGAGTAAAAATGTGATCACAAGCTATAATGCCTACATACAACTTTAAAAATAATAGAAAAATAATTCGACTCGGAAGTCTACACGAAGTCATGAATTTCCCAGAAAACTAATGAACAAGTTTATTCATGGACAGATGGAATTTTTACGTTTAGCAATATGTATATTTTTACCTTACACTGATAATAATCTCCTTTTTAGGTTTTAAAAGCCGTGTCAAATACATAGACGTCAATAATCCCTCAAATATGGGGAATTATGTCTCGGAGATTGTGGATGGAGGATCAAAGGGACCACTTTTTATGGTATGTGCATAGTTTGAGTATTCACTATGAGACTCATATTTTTGCAAGTTCTAGATATACACATCTTGGAAAGAGAAGGGAACAAAATATTCATGCAATGCTCAAATATTCATATAAGATGCAGCTAAAGAAACATCTTCATTCTACTTCCGAGTCTTGTGACAAATTATTACACAAGGATTGGACAGAGCGCCTAACTCTATTTTCATCCCTAGGTTTTCTTAGAGGACAGCCCGGATAAATTTTTTGTTAACGTCTCACCTACCAAATGTTGGGAAATGATTCGTGAAAGAGTTAATCAGGAGATCACGAAGCAGCACAAGCTTGGAAAGGATAAACTCCCTCCTCTTCAACCGCCTGGCAGCCTAGATGGACTCGAGATGTTTGGTTTTACTTCGCCAGCTATCATTCAAGTTAGTATAAACAACTAATATTTTAATTTTTATTTCGTAAAATTTCTCCTTTTGTCCCTGGACTGCCTGGTTTGTTTTGCATAAAGGTTAAGGAATATAATAGGATATGGGGGAACTGTGAGTTGACGAAAGAGTTGGGATCACGAACATTTACAAAAATAAAATATTCAACTGGGTCAGTTGCAATACGACACCCTAAAAAGGAAACGTAGGAGTTTAAATCATGGATAGATCAAGTCTTCAAGTATTATCGTAGTTATCATTTCATTTCTGCATTAACGGGTTCACGAGTTATCAATCTTATCATATCCATGCTAATGAGTCTTGTGCCAGTAATGTGATTTAGGCTCTGTTTTGATACGAAAAATGGTGGAAAAGGGAGGGAAGGGGACGGAGGAGGAAAGGGATTAGGACTTGGGGAGGGAAGAGGGAGGAAAGTTGCGAGTTCTCCTTCCAAATTTTTCCTTTATTAGAGGGAAGATGATTTCAAAGGAAATTGTATCCCTCCAAATACCCGTATCCCAGCAAAGGGGTTTAGTCGGTGCTCTTAAAACGTCTGGTGTCATCCCTAACACTTGAAGAGGACATGATTCTTGTAGGGTGTTGAAGCATTAGACAGAAAACGTATGTGTGCAGCGTATTGGAATTCTCGGCCTCTTGCTCAAATATCACACTGCTTCCTACCTAGAGCAAATGGGCGGAACCCTAGTTCAGTGTCTGGTACTGACACTTTACTGAGGGGACTCTTCAAAAAGGCAAACCCAGAAGAACTACGGTCGTTGCTGGGTGTTGCAGGTAATAACCCAGGCCTTGTGACCCGCCTTCTTGATGAAGAGATGCAGAGTCGGTCAAGGTAGCCTGGCGGCATGTAGCTCCAGCCAAGGAGATGAACTTTGAGAGTGGAGCTAATAATATTTACTTCATTAATGATTGATTTGTAAATTCTTAGTGATCATTGTTTTAATAGGTTTTCCGAGGTCTTTTTTGACCATAAGCTAGTTTAGAGAACCCAGAACTGGGATGGGAATTCATCCCGTGGATACGGAGGTCTTGTATTTCCAGTTTTATTAGAGGCTCTGGTGGATGCTTTATTCCCTCCCACCTTTCCGTTTTTGATCTTTAAAGTTAAAAGTAGGATTCCAATTTTTAATGCACAGAAAATTCAGATCAACATTTTTACGTACAGAATAAATCAAAGCAGCTTTACTCTATGATGAACCAATGTGTACCTAGCTTCTCTTTGTTCAAATCTTCCGCTCACTACAATTATCTGACATTTTTTCTACGGTTATAGTATGAATAGTATAGTACTTAGTACTCCTTCCGAGTTCCTATGATTGCCCCGCTTCTTTTTGGGTGGAAAATAAGGAAGGAAAAATGAGTGGTTAAAAAAAGAAGAAGGAAGAGAGATAAATGGGTGGGTGAATGTGAACCACACATTTATGACCTATGTTAGAAACTCGGAGGGAGTAGTTTTTATTCTGCTTTTATGTTCAAAAAATAAATTGTGTTCAATAAATAATGTATTATGGGTTCTGAGATCGAATAGCATGTTTTTCTTGGCGAGAAGAGGAAAAAAACTTGTCCTCGTTATTAGTCACATCACTTTATGCTGGACACAAATTCTTGTTTATAACAGGTTAAATATTACCGTACTTCGTATCTCATGTTGTGACGGGGCAAATAATATCTACAAGCAGGGGTTAGCAAAATTGGATATCCGTTCTGCTTTTGTAAACCGTATCGGATATCTGGTATAAAAATCTTTCTTTTTCCCGATGTGTATCCGCTCCGGTTTTTTTTTTCCGTATTCGAAAATCGGATATCTGATTTTTTTCGACCATAGTTTATTGACCAAATGTTTGCCTATACGATTGCAATGCCTAATAATATCATTAGAACCTCCGACACGATAAAAAAAAGAGCATTGAACGAGTTTCAACTTATTTCGACATTTCTCAAAATGCAATCTTATACTACCTTTTAAAAGTCTACTGAAACCAAATGGCCCGCATAACACAGAGGGGAATCTTACTTGGTGTGGAGTTTGTTCAACGCGAATATGGATCCATTTTATTCCAGACCCAAAAGGTCGATAAAACGTGGATAATAACCTTCAATATCAAAAAAAAATTCTCTTTGGAATTCTGGCGATTTGACATTTCTAGGGCATTTTTCCGGCGCGGGCAGCCTTTTGACGGTGACATTGCTGCCTGCGTTCATCCTGTTTCGATACTATGAGGAAGAAGGGTCGTCCAGTGACTAAAGGTCCTAAACCTATGACTAGGGCTGCGAAGGAAGAGCTTGTTCGTAATTCGACGTTGAAATTAGCGAAGAACTCGAATGCGTTGGAAGAGGAGAGCAGCTCCTCTGAAAACGTAAAGATTGATGACATTCCAGCAATTGACTTCGATTCTGAGTCCGATAAGGAGGAAGACTCGGAGGAGATTTCTGAATATGTGCCTGAAACTTACCCTGTTCCTATATCGAAACTCAATGATAGCAATGGGTGGAAACAGAGGGAGGGGAAAAAAGTGGTTGACGTAGAAGAAGAGGAGGAATTGATGAGATTCTCGGAAGATGATGTCGAGGAAGAAGTAGAGTACTGGAGCAACGCAGTCTATTGCTTCATCATGGGTGCTAATCCTCCATGGGAAGTAATAGAAGGTTTTGTGAAGAGGATATGGAAAGAACATGGAATAGATAAAATTTCATTCCTCCCGAATGGAATTTTTCTAGTTCGATTCAAGGAAAAAGATGCTAAGGTAAAAATTCTTAATCAGGGCTTGTTTATGTTTGATAATAAGCCTTTAATTGTGAAAGAATGGACCCCGGATGCTAAATTGGACAAAGAGGATGTGCAAGATGTACCAATTTGGATACAATTGCATGACTTACCTAGGATAGCCTCTCTTGTTGGACCGTATGTGAAATCCGATTTGGCTACGGAAGAGAGAACAAGACTTGGGTATGCTAGGATCATGATATTGGCTAAAATAGGACAAAAATTCAAGAACTCGATCAAGTTCCTTGACGAACATGGGAATGAGGTGGATGTGTTTGTTAAGTATGAATGGAAGCCTATTTGGCGTTCAAAATGTAAAAATTATGGACACGATGGGAGTGACTGTAAGAGGGAAGAGCTGAAAAAAGATAGAATTGAGGCTGTTCAGAAGAAAAAAGCGGATGGTGTACTGACAGGTCAAGGGAAGCAGCAGCTTGTTTTTGCGCAGCATAAGCAGCATGCTAAGCAGCCTGTCAGGTCTGCTGCAGTCCAGCTCGCTACAGTAAGAACTAAACAGGCTCAGCCTGTTTTGTCTCCGAGAGGCAATGCAATTGTGAATCCTGAGATATCGTTCACTGAAATAGTGAAGTGATCTCCAAGGAGAGAGAAGGGTGATGAAAAGGATGGGAATGATTTGGAATTAGTTTTACATGGAGGTACATAATATAGGGTGTTGGAATGTATGCGGGATGTGTAATATAAATAAGCAGCGTGCAATATGTGAGTTTGTTAGGAAACAACAAGTGGACATTTTTGGTTTGCTTGAGACTAAAATTAGTAATAAATCGTATGCTAAAGTTCAACAGAACATCTTCTTTGAATGGAGCATTACGACAAATAATCATTGTCACGATGGAGGTCGAATTTGGCTTTTATGGAAACATGAAAGAGTGAATTGAATTTGACGATAGTGGAGTATAGTAATCAAAGTATTCATTTCAAGGTTTCATCTTCTTCGGGGAAGGAATATTGGCTTACGATTGTGTACGCCTTTAATTCGACTTCAGATAGACTTGGACTTTGGAGAAGGCTTGAATCCTATGCTCGGAAAGGTCCGTGGATGATTATGGGTGACTTCAACTGTGTTGTGGAAGCTCGTGAACGTCTTGGTGGATCTTCGGATGAAGTGGCTATGAGCCAATTTCGAGACTGTTTAGCTAATTGTGAGGTAAGTGACGGTAAGGCTAGTGGGTCTTGGTTCACTTGGAATAATAAACCTAAAGTGGCTGAAACAAGAGTGTATAGTTGTATTGATCGTTGTTTGATTAATGATGAGATGTTGGGATTATTTTCGAATGGGTTCGCGAATTTCTTGCCTGAAGGAACGTTTGATCATTGCCCATGTATTGTGCAATTAGAACATCCCCCGGGAAGGAGGAATCAGAGTTTTAAATATATGAATATGTGGAGTAAGGCTCCGAATTTCCTGAAGTGTGTTACCGATGCATGGGTTGGCTCGATCAGTGGGACGCCTATGTATCGGGTTGTGAAGAAATTGTGCAGACTGAAGAAGCCGCTGAAATTACTGAATGCAGCCTGTTTTTCGGATGTTGAAAACAGATGCAACCAGGCGGAGTTACAGCTTGAGCAGGCCCAGATTTTGCTCAGGACTAATTCGTCCGTGTCAGCGTTGCAGGAGGAAAGCAAATTAAACGAGCTGGTCAGGATGTTACAATCAGCTCGAGGTGAGTTTTGGAGTCAGAAGTCCAAGCATAAATGGGTAAAAGAAGGTGATGTCAATTCTGCGTACTTTCACGGTTTGCTCCGGAGTCGTAGGGCATACAATGCCATTATGAAAATCAATGACGCTGAGGGCGTGGAATGTTGCAGCAAGGAATCCATTGAAGATGCTTTTCTGAGGTATTATATGTCGTTACTTGGTGAGTCACGGGATGTTGAGCTGATTAATGTCGGTTTGGTCAAAAGGGGTCCAACTTGCTCACAGGAGCATAAATTGATACTAGAGGCAAGTGTGACACCGGAGGAAATCAAGCGGGCAATTTTTAGCATACCTCGGAATAAATCACCGGGTCCGGATGGTTTCTCGAGTCAATTTTTTATTGACTCGTGGGACATTATAGGTGATGAAATTGTGAAGGTTGTCCAAGATTTTTTTATCTCAGGTAAGCTTTTAAAGCAATTGAATTGTGCGAATATTGTTCTGATTTCGAAGGTGAATCGACCTCAGTTTGTGAAGGAATTCAGGCCGATTGCTTGTTGCAATGTTTTATACAAATGTATTGCTAAAATAATCTGTTCGAGACTGGCCAAGGTACTACCCCAAATAATTTCTCCTACTCAAGGGGGTTTTATTGAAGGGCGTAGTATTGTGGAGAATGTGCTGATTTGTCAGGATTTGGTACGCTTGTATAAGCGGAGGCGTACTTCGCCCATGTGTCTTTTTAAAGTTGATATTCATAAGGCGTATGACAGTGTGGAGTGGAGCTTCGTGGATCAGATGTTGAGAGCGTTAGACTTTCCTGACCATTTTCGATGCTTGGTTATGGAGTGTGTCGAGATTGTCTCTTATTCACTTTGTGCTAATGGTGATAATTTTGGATTTTTTCGAGGAAAACGGGGATTGAGACAAGGGGATCCTATGTCGCCCTTGTTATTCACGATTTGTATGGAGTATTTTTCTCGAATTATGACTCATGGCAGGTTGGATAGAAATTTTAAATTTCACCCGAAGTGTGGAGCGATGAAGCTGACTCATTTACTTTTTGCGGATGATCTTCTCCTCTTTTGTAAAGGGGAGACGGAATCGATGGATTATTTGTGGCGCGCTTTTGCGATGTTTAGCAGGGCCTCGGGTTTGAGTATAAGTGTGGGCAAGTCTCATTCATACTTTGCGGGGGTGGATGATGACCAAAAGGCTTCGATTCTTCAGTTCTCGGGCTGTGTCGAAGGTATGTTTCCTTTTCGATATCTTGGATTACCTATCCAGAGTACTCGGCTTGGGAAGATTGATTGTGAAAAATTGATTGCTCGTATTATTTCGAGAATTTCTAGTATTGGAGCCCGTAAGCTATCCTATGCTGGAAGGCTGACATTGGTTCAATCTGTGTTATCTCAACTTCATAATTATTGGTCCATGGTTTTTATCATCCCAAAATTTGTTATGGCTCGTATTGTTTCTTTATGTCGTAATTTCCTTTGGGAAGGAGGCGTGGAAGGAAATAATCGAGCCTTAGTGAGTTGGGAGAAAATTTGTCGGCCAAAGGAAGAAGGAGGTTTGGGAATCAGGGATCTCTATATTTGGAATGAAGCAGCTGTGGCGAAGCTGGCCTCGTGGGTGTTTGATCAACCGGACCGGTTATGAGTTCGATGGGTGTAACACCCGCTATATTTCTAGCATCTTTATTCCTTACCGTTATGACATCGTTATAACTCTATCACATTTTGGCTTATGTGTCATCATTTTCCCAAGCTTATCTTCAATTTTGAGTTTAATGATATTTATTTTTATTTTAAAAGATTTTAATTCTTTTACATCTATTTATTTGATTTTCTTCGTAAACTAAGTAATTTTTCCGCGAGGAATTCTATTTCTCTCCGAATTGACATTTTTAAGCTTGGATTTGAGTTATTTCTTTTTCCTAAAAATGTTTGAATACGTTTATGGAATATTTTTTTTTACTAAGATATATTTTAGTTACTAAAAAACAAGCCATTTATGATTTTATTACGAAGCTTCGCGAATAATTATTTTCTTACGCGAGGTTTACTCGAATTACTTTGAAATGCCTTTAACTATTTTACGATTATACTTTTTATCAACTTATAAATTATTTGAGACTGTTTTCTCACATTTTGGACCGACTAAGCTCTTGGTCACAAGTTTTATTACATTTTATTTAAACGATTCATTTTATCACATTAAAACGTAATCATAAGATAAATCATTTTCATTCATTGTAGCATTTATGTCAAAGCTTTTCTTACTCCCTCTCTTATCCCATTTGGCCGGCCAACTTATGGTCTAGGTACACTTTTGTATTCCTTTTTTTTGAAGCCTTAATTCATGCTTACTCCTTTAAGTGTTGTATCACCCATCTCCACCCTTACTCTCTACATTCATTTCTTTTACATTCACCAAAAATATTCATCACTCCCTTCTCCTCTCTTTTGGCCGTGTGTCCCTCAGCCATTCTAGGCAAATTTTTGCTCCATTTCTAGTCCCAATCGCATCATTCTTATCGTCATAATCATCCTCTTTCCGATTCCTTCGTTAAGGTATTAACCGACATCATTTTCGATCAATTTTTACCTTGTTTTTTTTAGTTTTCTCATGGTATTTTTCTGCCATGATTTACGTGTTGGTAGGATTTTTGGACGATCCCGAAGCCGACGAATACATCGTTGATTCAGACTTGGAGTAGAGGTAACGTATTAGTTACTTTAATACTTAATATCGTTAAGGCCGAAAGTATTAGTTTTATAAATCTATATCGTTTACTAAAATGTGGCATTAGTATGAACCAATATTTTCACTACTTTGGTATGATGCTATTTTTAGTAAAGTTTCCTAAAATAGAAGTTTCCTAAAATAGAAAGTTTCCTCTTTTAGAATATAAATGTTTACTTCTTTTATTCTCATATTGTTTATGATAAATACATCTTTTAAATATCGATAATGGTTTGTTTTGGAGTTATGGAATAATGACAAGTGTGGGTTTAGAGTAATATAGTCTGAGATGTACGTTTTGCCATCAACTGTAAGGCTGGTGTGTCTTTATGGGGCGCATTGGTTGTTGAACTGAGCATGGTTTGTGTTCAGGAGAGTGTATATTTTCCTTAAACTTGGATATCGCATCGTATAAGTCGCGTCGGGTTGAACTGGATATGGTTTGTATCCAGGAGGGGTGTGCACTACTTAAACCAGGACCTCGCTGCACGCAGTCCTGTTATAGTTGAGTTGCCTAGTTAGAGACTGGATTCTGTTATGAGTTAAGTCTACAGTTCTCGAAACTAGTTTTTAGTATTATCCTAGTGAAAGTCTAGATTCTACATTAATCCTATCCATAACGCCATTTTGATTATTTTATTTATTATCGATATAAATTGGCGCAGGTTGGCAAATATCTTTATGTTTCTTCGGCAACCCTTTTTGTTGGGGGATAAAACCCCCTGACGCATAGGCCCGACCTCCTTTACGGGTAGCCATCAATTGACCCAAAAAGACCTATCTACTGATCACTATGCTGATGTCACCCATGACATCACCCTACTACACCCTTTCCCCTATAAATACCCCACTTAGGGTGAGGGGAAAAGGGGGACAATTTCATTCACATATTCCTCCCTACTCTCTCTACCTCTCTTATCTCCCTAAATATTTATATTCAGTCATACATTTTACTGACTTGGGCGTCGGAGGCTCCGCCCCGGGGGTTCCCCTCGGGCCCGGAGTTCACCTTGCAGGATCACCGTCGGCACACACTCGGAGCCGAGGAGAACCGCGAAGCTCAAGGTCAGGGACCCGTTTCCATACCGGAACAATTTGGCGCCGTCTGTGGGGAGAACGGTTGTGCTCACGAATTACCCACAAAAATCAACCACTCCCAAATACAAATTTTTCCCGATCTAATCTTCATCTTTGAGATAGATCTACAGAAATTAATGACACAAAATACAAAAAAATGAGTGTTCATAGTGGTTGTTCATCACTGTGAACGAAGGGAGTTTCAAAAAACAAATAATTTAACTCCCACCCTCCTACGTACCTGTGACCATAGCTCAAGGGTTATGGACTTACTGAATCCACCGCCATTGGGACATCAACCGACACCTTAGAGGAGAGTCGTAAGTATGGGACAGCTGGACTGCTGTCTCCGAGCATTGAAGCCAAGATTGTGGACCCGGAGAGTGGAGTCGCTTTGGGTGTTAATCAGACTGGTGAACTTTGGCTCCGTGGCCCTACTGTTATGAAAGGATACTTCAACAATCCTAAGGCGACTGCTAATACCATCACTTCAGGCGGCTGGCTCAAGACAGGAGACATGTTACATTGACGAGGATGGATATCTCTTTGTGGTTGACATGCTTAAGGAGTTGATAAAGTACAAGGGATATCAGGTCCCACTTGCTGAATTAGAGGCATTGCTGCCCACTCATCCACAAATTGCAGACGCCGCTGTTATTCAGTTCAGCCGCCATTAAAATTCATTCATTCTTTATCCTACTTGTCTAACATGGAAGACAAACTATCAACCGCTTCAAAAGGTGTGCTCAAAACTTTCGATGATGGCAATTTCCGACGAGATTAAGACGCTCAAAGTGGAAATGAAGAAATTGGCGGCAACGGTTGAAGGATTCGCTCTAAACTTGGCTGCCCAAGGTAAAGTTGATTATAGCAAGTTACCATGGTACTTCTCTAAATATATTGTTGGTGACTCGATCAAGTTTTGTGGGAACTCCCTCTGTACTGCTACGTCTTTAGTCGGAAACAAGGAGGCGACGGAGTCGCGAACCGTTATCTTTTCTCCGTAGAGTGACACTACATTTACTGCACACAAGGTGTTTGATGAAAGTCCTGACCCGAATTTATGTTCAAATCAACTAGCAATGAGTATAACGGATTTTACTAGTGCCCAAAGGTGCTCGATGAATTTCCTATTCCAACCTTTATTCTGGAAATGGCTCAAGCTGTAAAGGCTGCCGAACTTAACTCTATTCGAGACGATTACGAGCCTGAGACAGACCCATATTGTGATGACTAGAAGGCACGCCCCATTCACAATGAGCAACTATTTTCAAGCTTGGTCCAATGAAGGCCACTCGATATCTCTTACTTTCGCTTGTCAAAAGTGTTCTCATCAAGGCTCCCATTTGCCAGGTTTGAATGTCGGGTACCTTTACCTACTATGGTTTCTTATTTACTCCTTAATGTAGAACATTCACAAACTAGCCCGGTCACAAAAATTTATCCAAATTTCCATCCTACCACAAGAAATTCACAAATACTTCACAAAAATTAGCCAAAAAATTGTCGAAGTTGTGAGACAAAAAATACCAACCACAAAAAATGACTTAGCTTTTTGCCCGTCACAAAGAATTTCCAAAAAACTCCTCAAGAAATTTACCCGAAAAATGGTAAAGATAAGTCACAAAAATGAGTATCAAATGAGCTGAATATTTTTAGCTTGACAGAGACATGGCCCAACCGACTTACGGCTCGGCCAAGATGCCGCCTTGCCGATTTACGGTCCGGCCCTGCCGACATACGGCTCGGCCCTACCGACTTACGGCTCGGCCAAGATGTTGCCCTGCCGATTCACGGTTCGCCCTGCCGACTTACGGCTCGGCCCTACCGACTTACGGCTCGGCCCTACCGACTTACGGCTCGGCCAAGATGCTGCCCTGCCGATTTACGGTTCGCCCTGCCGACGTACGGCTCGGTCCTACCGACTTACGGCTCGGCCAAGATGATTCCCTGCCGATTTACGGTCCGACCCTACCAACTTACGGCTCAACCTCAGCGTCTGCAGAGACCGCATAGGTCCGCCAACCACCATGTGGAATTCTACGAAGACAAGACTAATATATACCCATCACCTGTTCATTACTCTCACAGCTAATAGGCAGGGGGCAATAGGGGAGGAGCCCCTGTTGCAAGACCCTGAGAAAATAGACCCCCCAACAAAAAACAAGGCATGATACACATCCAGCCTTCCACAGACTACAAGTCCCTCCTCTGCCTGCCTCTGGGCAGGCAGGGGGCAGGCCCCCTGGACTTCGACCAGAAGTCAGGGTCAGGCCCGGCCCCATGCGCCGAACGATAAAGTCTCTCTGTCTACCTCTGGGCAGGCAGGGGGCAAGCCCCCTGGACTTCGAACAGAAGCTAGGGTCAGGCCCGGCCCCATGCGCCAAATCACAAGTCCCTCTGCCTACCTCTGGGCAGGTAGAGGGCAGGCCCCCTGGACTTCGACTAGAAGCCAGGGTCAGGCCCGGCCCCATGCGCCGAACTACAAGTCCCTCTGCCTGCCTCTGGGCAGGCAGGGGGCAGGCCCCCTGGACTTCGACCAGAAGCCAGGGTCAGGCCCGGCCCCATGCGCCGAACGATAAAGTCCCTCTGTCTACCTCTGGGCAGGCAGGGGGCAAGCCCCCTGGACTTCGAACAGAAGCAAGGGTCAGGCCCGGCCCCATGCGCCGAATCACAAGTCCCTCTGCCTACCTCTGGGCAGGTAGAGGGAAGGCCCCCTGGACTTCGACTAGAAGCCAGGGTCAGGCCCGGCCCCATGCGGCGAACTACAAGTCCCTCTGCCTACCTCTGGGCAGGCAGGGGGTAGGCCCCCTGGACTTCGACCAGAAGCCAGGGTCAGGCCCGGCCCCATGCGCCGAACGATAAAGTCCCTCTGTCTACCTCTGGGCAGGCAGGGGGCAAGCCCCCTGGACTTCGAACAGAAGCTAGGGTCAGGCCCGGCCCCATGCGCCAAATCACAAGTCCCTCTGCCTACCTCTGGGCAGGTAGAGGGCAGGCCCCCTGGACTTCGACTAGAAGCCAGGGTCAGGCCCGGCCCCATGCGCCGAACTACAAGTCCCTCTGCCTGCCTCTGGGCAGGCAGGGGGCAGGCCCCCTGGACTTCGACCAGAAGCCAGGGTCAGGCCCGGCCCCATGCGCCGAACGATAAAGTCCCTCTGTCTACCTCTGGGCAGGCAGGGGGCAAGCCCCCTGGACTTCGAACAGAAGCAAGGGTCAGGCCCGGCCCCATGCGCCGAATCACAAGTCCCTCTGCCTACCTCTGGGCAGGTAGAGGGAAGGCCCCCTGGACTTCGACTAGAAGCCAGGGTCAGGCCCGGCCCCATGCGCCGAACTACAAGTCCCTCTGCCTACCTCTGGGCAGGCAGGGGGTAGGCCCCCTGGACTTCGACCAGAAGCCAGGGTCAGGCCCGGCCCCATGCGCCGAACGATAAAGTCCCTCTGTCTACCTCTGGGCAGGCAGGGGGCAAGCCCCCTGGACTTCGAACAGAAGCTAGGGTCAGGCCCGGCCCCATGCGCCAAATCACAAGTCCCTCTGCCTACCTCTGGGCAGGTAGAGGGCAGGCCCCCTGGACTTCGACTAGAAGCCAGGGTCAGGCCCGGCCCCATGCGCCGAACTACAAGTCCCTCTGCCTGCCTCTGGGCAGGCAGGGGGCAGGCCCCCTGGACTTCGACCAGAAGCCAGGGTCAGGCCCGGCCCCATGCGCCGAACGATAAAGTCCCTCTGTCTACCTCTGGGCAGGCAGGGGGCAAGCCCCCTGGACTTCGAACAGAAGCCAGGGTCAGGCCCGGCCCCATGCGCCGAATCACAAGTCCCTCTGCATACCTCTTGGCAGGTAGAGGGCAGGCCCCCTGGACTTCGACTAGAAGCCAGGGTCAGGCCCGGCCCCATGCGCCGAACTACAAGTCCCTCTGCCTACCTCTGGGCAGGCAGGGGGCAGGCCCCCTGGACTTCGACCAGAAGCCAGGGTCAGGCCCGGCCCCATGCGTCGAACTACAAGTCCCTCTGCCTACCTCTGGGCAGGCAGGGGGCAGGCCCCCTGGACTTCGACCAGAAGCCAGGGTCAGGCCCGGTCTCACGTGCCGAACTACAAGTCCCTCTGCCTACCTCTGGGCAGGCAGGGGGCAGGCCCCCTGGACTTCGACCAGAAGCCAGGGTCAGGCTCGGCCCCATGCGCCGAACGATAGTCCCTCTGCCTTCCTCTGGGCAGGCAGGGGGCAGGCCCCCTGGACTTCGACCAGAAGCCAGGGTCAGGCCCGGCCCCATGCGCCGAACTACAAGTCCCTCTGCCTACCTCTGGGCAGGCAGGGGGCAGGCCCCCTGGACTTCGACCAGAAGCCAGGGTCAGGCCCGGTCCCACGTGCCGAACTACAAGTCCCTCTGCCTACCTCTGGGCAGGCAGGGGGCAGGCCCCCTGGACTTCGACCAGAAGCCAGGGTCAGGCCCGGCCCCATGCGCCGAACTACAAGTCCCTCTGCCTGCCTCTGGGCAGGCAGGGGGCAGGCCCCCTGGACTTCAACCAGAAGCCAGGGTCAGGCTCGGCCCCATGCGCCGAACGATAGCCCCTCTGCCTGCCTCTGGGCAGGCAGGGGGCGGGCCCCCTGGACTTCGACCAGAAGCCAGGGTCAGGCCCGGCCCCATGCGCCGAACGATAAAGTCCCTTTGCCTACCTCTGGGCAGGCAGGAGGCAGGCCCCCTGGACTTCGAACAGAAGCCAGGGTCAGGCCCGGCCCCATGCGCCGAATCATAAGTCCCTCTGCCTACCTCTGGGCAGGCAGGGGGCAGGCCACCTGGACTTCGGCTAGAAGCCAGGGTCAGGCACGACCCCCAAGACCTAGACGAGGCCCATAAACTACCCTGGCAGGCCTCTGGCACCCTGACACATCCGTATGAGATGTACCAGGGCATGAGCGTTGACCACAGGACTTAGTGATTACCTGGTCATGTATAGAATAATAAAATCCCATGTACACCTCCGAGTACACTAAAGGCACGACGTCTGACGCCCAGACAGAATCCAGACAATGCTAGGGCAGACGCACCCACAAGGCCTAGTGAATGCTTGGCTTTGTATGAAAAACAAAGTCCATCATTTAGTTTGTCGGTCCAATCATGCTTGGCACCGGACCCGCATACTCAGTATCCGACTCCGCTGAGGGCAAATTGTTGGGGGATAAAACCCCCTGACGCATAGGCCCGACCTCCTTTACGGGTAGCCATCAATTGACCCAAAAAGACCTATCTACTGATCACTATGCTGATGTCACCCATGACATCACCCTACTACACCCTTTCCCCTATAAATACCCCACTTAGGGTGAGGGGAAAAGGGGGACAATTTCATTCACATATTCCTCCCTACTCTCTCTACCTCTCTTATCTCCCTAAATATTTATATTCAGTCATACATTTTACTGACTTGGGCGTCGGAGGCTCCGCCCCGGGGGTTCCCCTCGGGCCCGGAGTTCACCTTGCAGGATCACCGTCGGCACACACTCGGAGCCGAGGAGAACCGCGAAGCTCAAGGTCAGGGACCCGTTTCCATACCGGAACACTTTTAATTAATTTGTTTTACGCTAAAGCTTATTTTATTACGCTGTTTTAATGTTTTTCACTTTTATTATTTTCCTATATTAGTAATTACTGTTTTAAAATCCTGTTATACGGCTGGGAGAACGTTGACGTTACTCCCCACTGATTGTGGCTGTTATGTTTTAACATGGCAGGTATACGTGTTTATTTTCCGGTGGGTGTGGGCTAACGAGCAGTCTTGGATCCTGCTGATTTTTTTATAATCATGTCTTGAGGATTGTTAACCTTTTTATGGATTGTTTTATATTTTAGCCATTTTTATGTATGGCGCATGTTTGACTTTACCAATTTAATTATTAAGACATAGTCCTGTGTGTTTTAATCCCGACTCTACAGTGTTTCCGCCACTGTATCGCGCTAGAATTTTTAGGGGATTACAGTTGGTATCAGAGCATCACTGCTCCCGACGCTTACACACCTGAAATTAGGGAAAAAATACCAGTAAATTATTTAAACAGTAAATAAAGATATTATTAGAAATGGGTAGAAACAGATAAGGACTTAACTGTTAAGATTGTCTGTTCCTGAACTCGATGATTAGCATTGATTTTATGTTGTTATTTGTGAACTTCAAGATGGCCGGAAGAGGTAACCGAAACAACAACAACAACAACCGCAACAACAACGACAACAATGATCAAGGAGGTATCGAAGCTCTGGCTGACACGCTACGCAATATAGCGCAGGCTATGAACGAGATGAACAACCGGAACCAGCAGAGGCCCTTCAACTTCTCTCACGCTGCTGAAGGAATGGCTAAAAGCAGATTAGACTATTATAACGGTTCCGTGGACCCTGAAGTCATGAACCGTTGGTTTCGAGTGATGGAAAGACAGTTTGGAATTTACTCCGCCCCCGAGGAACAGAAGGTGGGCCTAGCTGTGTTGTACTTGTCAGACGATGCAGACAGATGGTGGAGCCAAGTTGGCCCGACTGCTCTTCAGACTCCAGGATTCAACTGGACTCAGTTCAAGGCTCTCTTAGAGCAGAGATTTTATCCCGAGGAGCTGAGGCGTCAGAGGATGACTGAATTCAACACTCTAAGTCAGAATAACATGTCAGTTGAAGCTTACACCACTCGGTTTCACTTTCTGGCGAATTATGCTGGTGATCTGTTACCCAATGAGAATTCCCGAGCTTTCTTTTATCGTGGAGGACTTCGAGCCGATATCACTCTCAACATGCCCCGGAGTCTCTCAACTGTTAATGAGCTTTATAATGCCGCGCTATACGCGGAATCTTCGATTGAGCGGGTGAAATCTATGAACCCATCATCTGGTTATAAAAGACCTTTCACCCATTCGGGGAATAACTCTTCAACTTCTTCTAAGAAGTTCAACTCTGGAGGTCTGGACTATTTTTCCTTTCTCTTCTTCTTTTACTTTCTTTCCTCCAAATTTCTGACTCTACTGTATGCTATTACAGGTAGTGGTTTCAAGAAAAACAATTTCAACTCGAAGCCCAACAACAAGAAGGATTCTAACTGTTTCAAATGCAAGAAGGCCTATCATCCGGGTTTGACTTGTGAGGGTAACCCTATTACCTGTTTCCACTATGGGGAAGTGGGACATCGTTCTACCTACTGCCCAAAGAAAGCAACAACCAATACCGCTACTGCAGCTGGCGCTGTCTCTACTTCTGCTCCTCGTAAGGGACGCATCTTTGTGATGAGCCGTGCCGACGCTGAGGCTAATCCTGATGTGGTTACGGGTATGTTTCTGATTTCTGGTGTTAGTGCTTATATATTATTTGATACCGGCGCTTCCACGTCTGTAATATCTTCTACTCTGGCTCCAAAACTATCCTTAACCCCCTGTCTAACTGAGCCTATAGCTATTTCCCTCCCTTCTGGTGAAGTCGTTGACTGTTCTAAAGCTTATCAGAATGTACCCATTCTCTTTGCTGGTACTATTCTTCCTTCTACTCTCCTTGAGTTTCCTCTCGCTGAGTTCGACGTTATTTTGGTAATGGACTGGTTAGCTCAGTATGATGCAAGATTTCAGTGTCGAGATCAGAAGATTTCTCTGAAGACCCCCGAAGGTGTTCGAGTGACTTACCGTGGTGGTCGAAGACAGAAGGGTATCAAGATTATTTCTGCCATGAAGGCTATCAGAATGTAGAGAAAAGGTTGCCAAGCATTTCTATGTACGGTGACTGTAACTGCTGAACTCCCCAAGCTCGAAGAGGTGCGCATAGTGTGTGATTATGCAGATGTATTTCCTGAGGAGTTACCAGGCATTCCACCCGAACGAGATGTGGAATTCACTATTGAACTCGTGCCTGGTACAGGCCCAATCGCCAAAGCACCTTACAGAATGGCTCCTGCTGAGTTGCAAGAGCTACGCAAGCAATTAGATGAAATGATTGAGAAAGATTTCATTCGTCCAAGTTCTTCCCCTTGGGGCGCTCCTGTACTTTTTGTCAAGAAGAAAGATGGTTCAATGCGCCTGTGTATTGATTATCGTGATCTCAACAAGGTTACGATCAAGAACAAATATCCCCTGCCCAGAATTGATGATCTCTTTGATCAACTTAAGGGTGCTTCCGTATTTTTCAAGATCGATCTAAGGTCTGGATATCACCAAATTCCCGTCCGTGAATCAGACATTCCTAAGACGGCTTTCCGTTCGAGGTATGGACATTATGAATTCAAAGTCATGCCTTTTGGACTAACCAATGCTCCTGCTGTTTTTATGGATCAGATGAACAGAACTTTCAGGGAGTATTTGGATCAGTGTGTTGTTGTCTTTATTGATGACATCCTGATTTATTCCAAGTCAGAGGTTGAACATGCAGAACATCTCAAGGTTATTCTTGGCATCCTACGAGATCAGAAGTGGTATGCTAAGTTTTCCAAGTGTGAGTTCTGGCTTTCCGAGGTAGCTTTTCTGGGTCATGTTATCACAAAGGAAGGTATTAAGGTTGACCCTGCTAAGATTTCAGCTATCGAGAGCTGGGCAAGTCCCAAAGATGTTGGCGAGATCCGAAGTTTCCTAGGTCTTGCCGGCTATTATCGTAGATTTGTGCAGGACTTTTCTAAGTTAGCACGACCTATGACTCAATTACTCAAGAAGGAGAATAAGTTTCTGTGGAGTCAAGCTTGTGAAGATGCTTTTTCTGAGCTCAAGAGAAAGCTCACCTCTGCTCCTATCCTGACCCTACCTGAAGAAGGCGTTGGTTTTGATGTGTACTGTGACGCTTCTAAGAATGGTTTGGGCTGTGTCCTTATGCAGAACGGTAAGGTGATCGCTTATGCCTCTAGACAGTTGAAAGTTCATGAGGTGAATTACCCTACCCACGACTTGGAGTTAGCAGCTGTGGTGCATGCCTTGAAGGTTTGGAGGCATTATTTGTACGGAGTAAGATGCAAGGTTCACACTGACCATAAGAGTCTGCGATATCTCTTCACGCAGAAAGATCTGAATGCGAGACAGAGACGCTGGATCGAGTTAGTGAATGACTATGACCTTGAATTGGTGTATTGTGAGGGAAAGGCTAACGTGGTTGCTGATGCCCTTAGCAGAAAGATCCTTCATTCCTTGTCTCCGTGTTCTAGCTTGCCTGAGAAGTTGTCCCGAGATTTTGTCAAGATGTCTATTGATGTTGTGGATGAAGATTTTGATGGTCGCCTGTATGCCCTTGTTGCTGAACCAACTCTGTTCCGTGAGATTCGTGAGAAGCAGTTGGATGACCCTTTTGTGGCTGGCATCCGAGAAAAGATGAATCTTGGTAAGGCTCTAGATTTTTCTGTGGATTCCAGTGGAGCACTGAAATTTAAGAACCGCTGGGTTGTCCCTGGAGATGCTGAGGTGAGAAAGCAAGTTCTAACCGAAGCACATAAGACGAGATATTCTATTCATCCTGGTGGTGACAAGATCTATCGGGATTTGAAGCTCCATTTCTGGTGGCCTCATATGAGAGAGGACATTGCAGAGTTTGTAAGTAGGTGCTTGACTTGTCAGCAGGTGAAGTTCGAGCACAAGAAGCCTGGAGGTTTGCTACAACCACTCCCTGTTCCAGAGTGGAAATGGCAGTGCATATCGATGGATTTTGTGATGGCTTTACCTAGAACCGTGAATGGTAGAAACGGTATTTGGGTTATTGTGGACCGCTTGACCAAATGTGCACGATTCGTCCCAATTCGCGATACTTGGAGTTTGGAGAAGCTCGCAGAAGTGTATATTGCCGAGATCGTCCGTCATCACGGTGTACCGCTCGAGATTGTTTCGGATCGAGACCCGAGGTTCTGCTCTAAATTTTGGAAGGCTTTGCAAGATGCCTTGGGAAGCAAGTTATTGATGAGTACCGCTTTCCATGCTGCTACAGATGGACAGTCCGAGAGAACAATCCAAACTTTGGAAGATATGTTGCGGGCTTGTGCCTTGGATTTCCAAGAGAGTTGGATCCGACATCTTCCATTGGTAGAGTTTTCCTATAACAACAGCTACCATGCTTCTATTAAGATGTCCCCGTTTGAAGCACTTTATGGTCGAAAGTGCCGTAGTCCCGTCTGTTGGGATGTTCCCGGTGAAGTAAAGATTTTGGGCCCGGATTTGTGGGCTCAGACTATTGACGTTGTGAATGTGGTCCGATCTAGGATGAAGTCTACCCAGGATCGACAAAAGTCGTATGCTGATGTTCGTCGCCGACCTTTGGAGTTTTCGGTTGGTGATCTGGTGTTCCTGAAGGTATCACCTATGAAAGGGGTGAAACGGTTTGGGATCAAGGGCAAGCTCAGCCCTAAGTTCGTTGGCCCATACCCTGTGATCGAGAGAGTGGGCGAAGTTGCTTATAAACTGGAATTGCCTGCATCCATGGGTAAGGTTCACGATGTATTTCATGTTTCTCAGTTAAGGAAATATGTTAGTGATCCCGAGCACGTGTTGGAGCCCGAGATTGTGGATCTCGAGCCGGATTTGACTTATGAAGAAAGGCCGGTGAAGATTACTGATCGCCGCGAGAAGCGTTTAAGGAACAAAGTTGTACCTCTGGTGAAGGTTTTGTGGCGCTGTAATCGGTTTGAGGAAGAAACATGGGAAACCGAGTCTTCGATGCGAGCTAAGCATCCTCAACTCTTCGAGTAAGGTAAACCTCGATTTCCTATCTGCTTATTCTTAGTTTCGAGGACGAAACTTTCTTTTAGTGGGGAGGATTGTAACACCCGCTATATTTCTAGCATCTTTATTCCTTACCGTTATGACATCGTTATAACTCTATCACATTTTGGCTTATGTGTCATCATTTTCCCAAGCTTATCTTCAATTTTGAGTTTAATGATATTTATTTTTATTTTAAAAGATTTTAATTCTTTTACATCTATTTATTTGATTTTCTTCGTAAACTAAGTAATTTTTCCGCGAGGAATTCTATTTCTCTCCGAATTGACATTTTTAAGCTTGGATTTGAGTTATTTCTTTTTCCTAAAAATGTTTGAATACGTTTATGGAATATTTTTTTTACTAAGATATATTTTAGTTACTAAAAAACAAGCCATTTATGATTTTATTACGAAGCTTCGCGAATAATTATTTTCTTACGCGAGGTTTACTCGAATTACTTTGAAATGCCTTTAACTATTTTACGATTATACTTTTTATCAACTTATAAATTATTTGAGACTGTTTTCTCACATTTTGGACCGACTAAGCTCTTGGTCACAAGTTTTATTACATTTTATTTAAACGATTCATTTTATCACATTAAAACGTAATCATAAGATAAATCATTTTCATTCATTGTAGCATTTATGTCAAAGCTTTTCTTACTCCCTCTCTTATCCCATTTGGCCGGCCAACTTATGGTCTAGGTACACTTTTGTATTCCTTTTTTTTGAAGCCTTAATTCATGCTTACTCCTTTAAGTGTTGTATCACCCATCTCCACCCTTACTCTCTACATTCATTTCTTTTACATTCACCAAAAATATTCATCACTCCCTTCTCCTCTCTTTTGGCCGTGTGTCCCTCAGCCATTCTAGGCAAATTTTTGCTCCATTTCTAGTCCCAATCGCATCATTCTTATCGTCATAATCATCCTCTTTCCGATTCCTTCGTTAAGGTATTAACCGACATCATTTTCGATCAATTTTTACCTTGTTTTTTTTAGTTTTCTCATGGTATTTTTCTGCCATGATTTACGTGTTGGTAGGATTTTTGGACGATCCCGAAGCCGACGAATACATCGTTGATTCAGACTTGGAGTAGAGGTAACGTCGATGTTACTCGGTATTTCAAGATTTTAATTGAGTATTTGCATGTATATATTTTTTTTATATTTTATTTTGGCAATATATGTATGTCACGAATTCTGGAAAAATTTTTAAAGTTGAAATTTTGCATGTTTCGATATTTTTATCGCTTTTACGAGATTAACGATTAAATTGTTATATTAATTTGTAAAATCGTAATAATCGGCCTAAACATGTAATATATGTTTATATTCTGGAAAAATGTCGTTTTTGATGATTTTTTGTAATTTAGTATTTTTCTAATATTTTTGATATCGATTATTGAATTATTATCGTTTTCGGACAAAAACGATTAAAAACCGATTTTTAGTTCTAGTACTTAAACATTTTATTTTAATCTGATTTTTGACGTGGTGAAACTTTCTGGTGAAATAGAATTTTCTGATTTTTTTCATAATTTTTCGGAATTGTTAAGTGGATGAATTAATTAATCACTTTAAATCATCGTTTATCGTTAAAACCGTGTTTGTTGTTTAAATTCTCGATTTTTGGTCTTTGGTTTAAATCTGGGAAAAATTATGATTCTGATGATTTCATATTAAAATGTATTATTTTGATTTTTAGTGCCTTAATAAAATGTTAGGAACGATAGGTTTATTAATAAAATCGTTAATTGCGAAAACGGGTTTAAATGACGGTTTTGTTAAAATTTGTTGAATCTGGATTTTGGAAAAATCTGGAAAAATTATATTCCGTAAAATCAGGATTTTAAAAGTGTAATAATAATTTTTGGATATTAATACTTAAATCGTTTTGTAATTACTATTTTTACTAATCGTTATTGTCGAGATTGGACGATTAACGAGAAAACGGTTTAAAAACCGAGTTTTTAGAATTCTGGAAATTTTCTTTTCTGGACAGAATGTCCATAAATATAATTTAACTATTTTACGTAATTTTTTTTACTATTTATTAAAGTCTTTAATTAATAAATATTGATTTTCGGACAAATTGTGATTTATCGTTAAATGCTTCGTATTAACTAAAAGAATTATTTTTCCAGCAATTTTGAAAGTATTTAAATCTGAAACTTTAGGAGTTAAATCATCCCTTAACATACTCTAAATGTATTTGTTGGTTTGGTTAAATAAAGACGTTCAAATATTTAATTTGATGTTTGCCGTAAAATCCTATTTATAATTTTATCGTCGAAACTAATAATAATTAGGGAATTTTAGCTTTATAACTTTTGAAAATACCCTAATTAGTAATATTAAAATATTTAAGATGTTTTTAATCATTTTATAACACTTGTACGATATTTTAATAATTTCATAAAAACCAAATGTTCTTACTTTAATACTTAATATCGTTACGGCCGAAAGTATTAGTTTTATAAATCTATATCGTTTACTAAAATGTGGCATTAGTATGAACCAATATTTTCACTACTTTGGTATGATGCTATTTTTAGTAAAGTTTCCTAAAATAGAAGTTTCCCAAAATAGAAAGTTTCCTCTTTTAGAATATAAATGTTTACTTCTTTTATTCTCATATTGTTTATGATAAATACATCTTTTAAATATCGATAATGGTTTGTTTTGGAGTTATGGAATAAGGACAAGTGTGGGTTTAGAGTAATATAGTCTGGGATGTACTTTTTGCCATCAACTGTAAGGCTGGTGTGTCTTTATGGGGCGCATTGGTTGTTGAACTGAGCATGGTTTGTGTTCAGGAGAGTGTATATTTTCCTTAAACTTAGATATCGCATCGTATAAGTCGCGTCGGGTTGAACTGGATATGGTTTGTATCCAGGAGGGGTGTGCACTACTTAAACCAGGACCTCGCTGCACGCAGTCCTGTTATAGTTGAGTTGCCTAGTTAGAGACTGGATTCTGTTATGAGTTAAGTCTACAGTTCTCGAAACTAGTTTTTAGTATTATCCTAGTGAAAGTCTAGATTCTACATTAATCCTATCCATAACGCCATTTTGATTATTTTATTTATTATCGATATAAATTGGCGCAGGTTGGCAAATATCTTTATGTTTCTTCGGCAACCCTTTTAATTAATTTGTTTTACGCTAAAGCTTATTTTATTACGCTGTTTTAATGTTTTCCACTTTTATTATTTTCCTATATTAGTAATTACTGTTTTAAAATCCTGTTATACGGCTGGGAGAACGTTGACGTTACTCCCCACTGATTGTGGCTGTTATGTTTTAACATGGCAGGTACGTGTTTATTTTCCGGTGGGTGTGGGCTAACGAGCAGTCTTGGATCCTGCTGATTTTTTTATAATCATGTCTTGAGGATTGTTAACCTTTTTATGGATTGTTTTATATTTTAGCCATTTTTATGTATGGCGCATGTTTGACTTTACCAATTTAATTTATTAAGACATAGTCCTGTGTGTTTTAATCCCGACTCTACAGTGTTTCCGCCACTGTATCGCGCTAGAATTTTTAGGGGATTACAGTTTGATCAACCGGACCGGTTATGAGTTCGATGGGTTAATGGAATCTATCTGAAGGGGGTGGAGTGGCGAGATTATCAGCCACATGCAGACGTAACGTGGGCTTGGAGGAAAATCTGTCAAGCTAAGGAGAAAATTAAGAATATGTTTGTGAATGACGCTTGGCATGGCTCGTATCCACATTACTCGATTGCGCGAGCTTATCAGGAGTTACGGCTTCAGAATCCGAAAGTTCAGTGGTCGAGATTAGTGTGGAGTGCTTGGAGTGTCCCGAGAAATAGCTTCATTTCGTGGCTAGTGTTTAGGGGGGCTCTGAATACGAGGATGAAGCTGTTCAGGGTTGGGGTTGCTGATTCTGACCGTTGCTATATCTGTGAAGCTGAGGAGGAGAGTTTAGAGCATCTTTTCTTTGGATGTTGTTGGAGCTCTCGTGTCATTGGGTTGCTTAGTGATTGGGTGAGGAAACGAATTCCGAGCAATAGAGGGCTGGATTGCGCGAAGAAGGTGAGGGGCTCGAAACTTCAGTGCAACATTTTACGAGCTACGATCAATGCGACTATATACCATATATGGAGGCATCGGAATACTTGCAGAGTAGACGGTGTGGTTCGTCAGCCGAAGGATATAGCTAATTTGATTAAATCGGATGTTAAGAATCGAATAAGGTGTATGATTAAATATCCTATTTCTGTCAGAGACGCTAGGTGGCTACATAATTTGATGTAGTCACACATTTGTATATTGACCTCACACACACACACACACACACACACACACACACACACATATATATATAAATCGATCATTTTTGGCTATTTTCGAGCGCGGTGATAGTTTATCTAAAGCGATAATGTTTTTTGAACAAAACTTGCTGATAGGAATAAAATGCCTAATAATGATCAATGGAACCCTCCGACACGATAAAAAAAAAGGAGTATTAAGCTTGTTTCGACTTATTCTGACCCGTCTCAAAATGTAATCTTATCCCTTTTAAAAGTCTCTACTGAAACCAAATGACCCTGATCATAACACAACGGGGCATCTTACTTGGTGTGGAGTTTGTTCAATGCGAATATGGAGACATTTTATTCTGGAACCCAAAAGATCGAAAAAACGTTGATAATAACCTTCAAAACTCAGTCATTTTTGGCTATTTTCGAGCGCGGTCATAGTTGTTCTAAAGCGCGAATATTTTTTGACCAAAACTTGCCGATAGAAATAGAAGGCCTAATAATGATCATTAGAACCCTCTAGCACAATAAAGAATGGATTATTGAACTTATTTCAACTTATTCTGACACGTTTCAAAATGCAATGTTATCCCTTTCAAAAGTTTTTATTAAAACCAAATGACGCACATAATACATCGGGGCATCTTACTTGGTGTCGAGTTTGTTCAACGCGAATACGGACTCATTTTATTCCGGGATCCATAAGGTCGAAAAATCATGGATAACAAGTTTCAAAATCGGGTATGCTCGGGTATGCTAGAATTATGGTCATTGCTAAAGTAGGCCAAAAAATGAGGAATGAGATTAAAATTCTTGATGAGAAGGAGAATATTGTTGAAATTCGGGTCAAATATGAGTGGAAACCTACATGGTGTACAAAATGCAAAGGTTATGGTCATGAGAGTCTGGAGTGCAGGAAGGATGAGCTGCGAAAAGCTAGACAAGACCAGAAGGTTAAGAAACCCGAGGGTTCAACGAGTGCAAAGCAGCAGCATTCGGTTAGGGCTGTAGTCTCGAGGCCAAAGCCTCTAGCTGCGGCAAGCGGGTCGGCTACTGTGCGACGCGTTCCTGGTGATCAGAGGCCGGCTGGTCTGGACACTAGGGTGCCGAAACAGGATCGACTGATAGAACAAGGAGTGTCTTTTGTTGACATGGTAATTGGTTCACCAAGAAAGGAAGATGGGGTGAGAAATGAAGGCGTCGGAATGGAAGTGGTGGTCCATGGAAATACATAACATCGGATTTTGGAATGTCAGAGGTATGTGTAATATAAATAAGCAACGAACGATTAGTGAGTTCATGAATAAGCAGCATGTAGATATTTTTGGAATTTTGGAAACTAAAATAAAAAATAAGGCATATGCGAAAGTGCAGCAAAACATGTTTTCTAATTGGAGTATAACGACTAATAGTCACTGTGGGGAGGGAGGTCGAGTCTGGCTTCTTTGGAAGCATGATAAGGTTAATTTGATGATTTTGGAGTACACAGCTCAAAGTATACATGCCAAAGTCACTACGTCTAATGGGAAGTGTTATTTGTTAACATTTGTCTACGCCTTTAATTCTTTGGCGGAGCGGAGTGGTCTTTGGAGGGCCTTGGAATCCTATGCTAAAAAGGGTCCGTGGATGATTATGGGAGATTTCAACTGTGTTATTGACGCTCGAGAAAGACTCGGGGGTAACTCGACGGAGGAAGAGATGAATCAATTTCGTGATTGCTTGTCTAATTGTGAGATTGGTGACTATCGGGCTTCGGGGTCCTGGTTCACGTGGAATAACAAACATAAAATAGCTGAGACTAGGGTGTTTAGCAGAATAGACCGGTGCTTAGTGAATGATGACATGGAGCGCCTATTTCCGGATGGATTTGCGAATTCTTGCCGGAAGGGACATTTGATCATTGCCCGTGTATTGTGCAACTTGGGAATCCTCCGATTAGGAAGAATCGATCTTTCAAATACATGAATATGTGGAGTCGGTCCCCGGACTTCTTGGAATGCGTTGGGACAAATTGGGAAGGACAAATTGTCGGTACCAAGATGTTTCAACTAGTTTCAAGATTGAGGAAGCTCAAAGCGCCTTTGAAGCTCCTCAATGCCTCGGCGTTTGCTGATATCGAAAGCCGATGTAGTGTTGCCGAAGCCCGTTTAGCTGAGTTGCAGGTGCGTGTCAGGTCTGATCGCGCGGTGTCCGTGTTGCGGGAAGAGTCGGATACGAATGAATTAGTCCGGAGTCTTCAGGCGGCGCGGGCTGACTATTGGGCTCAAAAGTCGAAGCAGAAATGGATTAAAGAGGGTGACGTAAATTCCGCGTATTTCCATGGTCTCTTGAGAGCGAGGCGTGCACATAACTCTGTCGCTAAGCTGTTGGATGCAGAGGGTCAAGAGTGTTCGAATAAGAAAGACATCGAAGATGCCTTTTTGCATTATTATCGTGCGCTTCTGGGGGATTCCAAACCGGTCGAAGACGTGTGTGTGGACACGGTCCGGCTGGGACGGGTTTGTACCGAGGAGCAGAAGAATGTGCTGTTGGCCGAGGTGACCGAGGCTGAAATCAAGAAGGCGCTTTTTGCTATTCATCGTGATAAGGCGCCGGGTCCTGATGGCTTCACGAGTCAATTTTTTATTGATTCGTGGGATATTGTGGGAGGGGATGTGATTAACGCTATTCAGGATTTCTTTTTGTCAGGTAAGCTGCTGAAACAGCTGAACTGTGCTAACATTACTCTTATTCCTAAGATGAATCGTCCACAGTCAGTAAAGGATTTTAGGCCTATAGCGTGTTGCAATGTGGTTTATAAGTGTATCGCAAAAATTATTTGTGCAAGGCTGGCAAAGATCCTTCCTCAGATCATCTCGCCTACGCAAGGTGGATTCATTGAGGGTCGGAGTATTGTTGAGAATGTTCTCATTTGTCAGGATCTTGTTAAGATGTACAGAAGAGGGCGAGTCTCACCTAGATGTTTGTTTAAGGTGGATTTACACAAAGCCTATGATAGTGTGGAATAGGATTTTGTGGATCAAATGTTGCGAGCCCTGGAGTTCCCGGATCATTTTAGACGGCTGATAATGGAGTGTGTGACTTCGGTCTCCTTTTCTCTGTGCGTAAACGGTGATTCGTTTGGGTTCTTTAAAGGGAAGAGAGGTTTAAGGCAGGGGGATCCAATGTCACCACTTCTTTTCACTATTTGTATGGAATATTTTTCTCGTATCCTTACTTATGGCAGGATTGATAAGAAGTTTAAGTATCACCCTAAATGTGCAGCGATGAAGCTTACTCATCTTATGTTCGCGGATGATCTTTTGCTTTTTTGCAAAGGTGACAGGCTTTCGCTACGTTTAGCAAGGCTTCGGGCTTGAGTTTGAGCACTGGTAAGTCACACGCTTATTTCGCTGGGGTTGACTCCGGTGTGAAAGACGCTATTCTTCGGTTTTCGGGTTGCTTCGAAGGTACGTTCCCTTTTCGTTACTTGGGCCTCCCGATTCAGTGTACCCGGATTAGTAAGAGTGATTGTGATTGTTTGGTGGCTAAAATCCTATCGAGAATTTCTAGTATTGGTGCGAGAAAATTGTCCTATGCAGGTAGACTGACCTTGGTTCAGTCTGTATTGTCTCAGCTTCATAATTACTGGGCTATGGTTTTCATTATCCCTTCTTACGTTATGACTCGAATTATTTCCTTATGTCGCAATTTCTTATGGAATGGCGGGGTGGAGGGTAATAACAGAGCCCTGGTGAGTTGGGAGAAGCTATGCTGTCCTAAAGGGGAAGGTGGGTTAGGCCTTCGGGACTTGACTATCTGGAATCAGGCAGCGGTGGCTAAGTTAGCAGCTTGGATTTTTGATCAACCGGATCGACTTTGGGTTAGATGGGTGAATTCCATTTATCTCAAGGGTCGTGATTGGAATGAATACCAACCTAACACGGATGTTACCTGGGCCTGGCGAAAGATTTGTAAGGCTAAGGACAAAATTAAACATTTGTATGTGAATAGCCTGTGTCATGGGTCTCGGTCCTTCTATAGGATCTCGGAGGGCTATGAGGCAATTCGGGTCCACAACCCGGTTGTGCCTTGGGCTCGTCTCGTCTGGAGTGGATGGAGCATTCCTAAACACAGCTTCATTTCTTGGCTCGTTTTTAGGCGTGCTCTAAACACTAGGGTTAATCTGGTCAGATTTGGGGTTGCTGATTCGGACCGATGTTTGTTATTTGAGGCCCATGAGGAAAGTCTGGATCACTTATTCTTTGAGTGCGAGTGGAGCTCCATGGTTGTCAAAGGCCTAAGCGATTGGTTGGCGAAACGAATCCCTTCGAAGGGTGCGCTTATTTGGGCATGCAAGGTGCGGGGTACCAAACTGCAATGTAATGTGGTCCGTGCACTGTTCAATGCCATGATATATCACGTGTGGAGACAACGCAATCTGTGCAGAATTGAAGGCGCAGTGTAGTGTCCACAACTAGTAGTAAAAATGATTAAAGGGAAGTTCGGAATAGGATTAATGTCATGATTAAATACCCGTTACGGGCTAAAGATACGAGATGGCTACATAATTTGATGTAGTCATTCATTTGTACATTGATCATCATTCTTTAATATATTCTTACCTTTTACCAAAAAAAAAAAAGTTTCAAAATCGGTCGTTTTTGCCTAATTTCGAGTGAGGTGATAGTTGTTCTAAAGCGCAACTGTTTTTGACCAAGCTTCCTGATAGAAATATAATGTCTAATAATGATCTATAGAACCCTCCGCGACGAAAAAAGAATGAAGTATTGAATTTGTTTCGACTTTTTCTGACATGTCTCTAAATGCAATCTTATCTCTTTTAAAAATTTCTATTGAAAATCAAATGACCCTCATAACACAGCGGAGCATCTGACTTGGTATGGAGTTTTTTCAGCGTGAATATGGATCCATTTTATTTTGGGATCCAAAAGGTCGAAAAAACGTGGATAATAAGCTTCAAAATTGATCTTTTTCGGCTATTTTCGAGCGTGGTGATAGTTGTTCTAGTTCGCGAATGTTTTTTGACCAAAGTTTGCTGATAGAAATATAACGCCTAATAATGATCAATAGAACCTTCGCCACGAAAAATAATGAAGTATTGAACTTGTCTCAACTTCTTCTGACACGTCTCAAAATGCAAGCTTATCACTTTTAAAAGTCTCTATTGAAAATTTAATCACTCTCATAATACACCAGTGGATCTTTCTTGATGTGGAGTTTGTTCAGCGCGAGTATGGACCCATTATATTTCGGAACCCAAAAGGTCAAAAAAACGTGGATAATAATCTTTTATATCGGTCGTTTTCGGCTATTTTCGAGCGCGGTGAGGTTCTAAAGCGCGAATGTTTTTTAACGATAACTTGCCGATTGGAATAGAATGCCTAATAATGATCATTAGAACCTTCTGGCACGATAAAGAATGCAGTATTGAACTTTTTTCGACTTCTTCCGACATGTCTTAAAATTCAATCTTATCCTTTTTAAACGTCTTTATCTAAAATCAAATGACCCTCATAATATACCGGGTTATCATTCTTTCATTTCCTATTCTAAATCTAAATCAAAATTGGATTTTGAATTTAATTTTTTTAATAGTCAACTTCAAAATCCGATCCAATTTATCGTAATCGATTAGTTAACATGTTGGTTAACCGTATTCTGAAACACGGGAAAAAATCATTGGCTTATCAAATTATCTATCGAGCCGTGAAAAAGATTCAACAAAAGACAGAAACAAATCCACTATCTGTTTCACGTCAAGCAATACGTGGAGAACTCTTGATATAGCAGTAAAAGCAAGACGTGCTTATTTGGTGTGGAGTTTGTTCAGCACAAATATGGACACATTTTATTCTGGAACCCGAAAGGTAAAAAAAAAACGTGGATAATAACCTTCAAAATTGATGGTTTATTTTCACCTATTTTTGAGCACGGTGATAGTTATTCTAAAGCGCGAATATTTTTTGATCAAAACTTGCCGATAGTAATAGAATGGCTAATAATGATCATTAGAACCCTTCAGGACGATAAAGAATGCAGTATTGAACTTGTTTCGACTTATTTTAGCACGTCTCAAAATGCAATGTTATCCCCTTTAAAAGTCTCTATTAAAAAATCAAATCCTCACAATATACTGGGGGATCTTACTTGGTGTGAAGTTTATTACGCGCGAATATGAACCCATTTTATTCCGGGACCTGAAAGATCGAAAAAATGTGGATAATTACCTTCAAAATCGGTCGTTTTCGACTATTTTCGATAGCAGTGATAGTTTTTAAAGTGCAGATGTTTTTTGACGAAAATTTTCCAATGGGAATGGAATGGCTAATAATGATCATTAGAACCCTTCGACATGAAAAATAGGATTATACACTGTTGGAGTTTTAATACCTCGCAAGCGTACGATGTAATCGTAGCACAATAGAGGGTCGATCCCACAAGGAGCAAAGTGATGCCTAGTTGTATTTACTCTAAATGTTTATCTAAGTCGATAGAAATGATTGATGGTAGACTAAAACTAGGTGAATAAATGATAACTAAGATAAGGAATGACTAAAAAGAAAATGAAACTAAAATAAGAAAAGATGATAACTAGAGGAATTACGATTTATCAAGGATAAAAGAGACTAGGGAACGATGTCGCTTCAATCCACCGAAATCGCGCCAAAATATGTCGAGTATCGAAAGAATCGGGATCAAGGGCGTAGCTGTATGCGTTTAGGTCGGCCACCTCCCTCCCGGGTTTGTGTCTGGCTTAATTTCCCGTTTACCTCCCTCCCGGGTTCGTAAGACGGAATCCCTAAGTCAAATCCGAGGGTCACTCCCGTGATAAACCCCAAACCGACTCAAGTCAAAAAGGTACGTATACTAGTGTGAAGGATACCACGCTAGACACCACTCCCGTGTTCGATCTAGTACGGTAAGGCAAGATAGAGGGGTCAAACCGGTTACCCATCCTAATCGACTCCCATCGATGACCAAGGGATTAAGACCGTCTCAAACCCCTAAACCAAGATAATCCAAAATCCTTAACACCACTTCACCCAATCACCCAATTCAATCAATACAAAACATACAAGAGGCGCAATTTAGGCGAATTTAGGCTTCATCGACCCCTAGTGGGTGACTACTCACTAACCATGGCTAAACTAGTAAAATTAAGAGTAAAGGTGGAATCTTTAACTATGAACATACTTGATAATTGAATTTTACTAGTACTAATCATGCAAGAATGGCTAATTTGGGAAATTCTAATTGGAAGAACAAATAAAAAGGGAAATAAACAAAAAGAAGGAAACTACAACAATGGAGAACTAGCAACACAAACAAACATGAAGATGAACTAAGGTGAACTAACAAAATGAAACAAATAACAAAAATGGTCAAATTGGGGATGATAGAAAATTGGGAATTTCTAGTTCTAACATGAAGAACATGAACAAAGTGGAAGAAGAAGCAAACAAACAAAACTAATCAATTACAACCTACTAAGATGAACTAAGAAAATGAAAAGATAACAAAATGAAATTAAAACAAAGGAAGAAGTAAAAATTACCCACTTAAAGGAGGATGGAGAGATTAAGAAGAAGAAGAAGAAGAAGAAGAAATAATAATCATAAAAAGCTTCAATCTTGGAACCAAATCTTCAAAAATATACAACTTCTCTCTCTAGAAAACCCCAAGAATTCAAAACTAGAACTAGAATAATAATGTAAGCTTTGAGGCAAAATGATAAAATTAGAGTATTTATACTTCTAATTAGGTTACATAGAAAACCGGTCGAAAACGGAGTAAATTAGCTAAACCGGAGTAACGCACGGAATGTGCGTTACGCACGGTGAGAATCGCACGGTCGTGCCGTCTCTGCCGGAGAATCGCACGGTCGACCGTGCTATTCTCATCCTATGCTTCTTTTCCCGTTTCTTGATCTTCTATGCGCTTGTCTAGGCTCGAACTCGGGTCAATTGCTCCCTTTTACTCGGGCGTGCTCGGTTTCATCGTTTTGGACACGGAAATGCCTAAAAACAAGTAACAAACACAAAAAACCCGAGTAATACAAAATATAGATGAAACGAGCCAAAATGCCTAAGAAAAGACGATTAATCGGGGCTAAATAAACGTCAAAATAGTGTGGAAATACGGTCAATAACGGAGTTATCAACCTCCCTACACTAGACATTTACTCGTCCTCGAGTAAACGCGACAAAGGCAAAGACGAATACCTAAGATATAAGGAGTGAATGCATAATATAAGAATCCCTCGATCACTAAACTATCACTAACCGCATGAGTATTAGCGCACTCAACGCCCCTTCAACTCACAACGACATACCATGAGGATAGGTATCCCGTTGCAAGGCAAGTTGGGTCTTGCACAAAACTTTTGACACAAACAATCAATTAAGCTCACAAATACAAGATATGTTTGCATCTCAAAAAGAAAAACACCGTCACCCTCATCAAGACGGTGGGAAAAGCACTAATCATCCACCTATTATGAAAACTAACATTCTCAAACTAGTTAACCTACAAGACATGGACAAAAATCTAATACTATAGCTATAAATTACTATGAATATCGATAATCTAGCGAATTTCCTCCCAACCTTCCAAATAAACTACAAGAGGGCGTAAGATGGCGTGGAAAAGTAGAACCGTGGCGTTATAAAACACTGTAGGTAAGTGTGCCTCGACCTCTTTATAAAATAAAGAGAAGGGTTGTCCCAAAACTCAATATGACCAAATAATCCAAGTAGAAAGGAAATAGAAAAGTAATAGTTCCAATGACCGGTTCACCACCGCTATCTTCCTTCCTTAGGAACTCGGTCCCTCGGTAGGCCCTTCACGATGGCTCCCCAAATCAACGGAAAAATTTATTTATTTTGATGTATGGTGATCTTTCTTCGATTTTCATAGTTTTTCATTTCTTTCCTTCTCCCCCTTGTTTTCTTTTCAATTTCTTCTTTTTCTATGTTTCTTTTTCGATTTTTCTTTTCTTTTCTTTTTCTTTTCTTTTTCTTTTTTTCTTTTTTTCGAAGTGGGGAGAACATTACACATTAGAATCACCAAAAGCAAAAAGCAAAAATTATTGTGGAAAGTATTTGTGATTTTTGATAGATAATCTTGGATTATAAAAAAAACGGTCAAAATGAATAATGGTCACCTAGGGACACGAGACACGGTAACCAAGGAGTTTTCACACCATGGGGGATCAAAATGGTCAAGTGCAAACCCCCGAGTAATCTATTTGGTAGGAAGGGTGGACCTAAGCTAGAATGTCGATAAACCAAGTATTTTAAAGCAATTCTACTAGATTCGAGTCCTACATCAAGGTAAGTAAAACTAATAAGAGAATGTAGGCTTCCAAAAATAAGCTTCAAGACTAGGTTTTCGAAAATATTTACACTACCCTAAGACACACTAAACTAGACACTAATCACACAAAAATAATGAAAACAAATAAAACAAAGCACAAAAGAGTCAATTTCCACAAGTGAGCAAACAACCATCAACCCAAATGTTCATCAAGAACCTCCAATACAATCAAAATCCCATCCTCCTTCAACAAATGAAAGAAAAGAGAATAAGGTGGAAAGAATATACCGGAGCGGTTTTCATCCATCTACCTCGGATTTTGATTTTTGGCGTCCGACGGGTCATTTACCTACACAAGGAAAAAAGAGGAAACAACACAAAAACAAATATATATACACAAACTAAACTAAAATAAACTAGCTACACTAAAGTAAACTAAAAAACAAAATATTTTTGGGTTTTTGAGATTTTTATGGTTTTAATTTTTTTTTTGAAAAGAACTAAAATAAGACTCTTCCCCACACTTGAACCTTGCATTGTCCTCAATGCAAAACTCAAGATGGAAAGTAGTAAGAAAGTAAACAAAAAAAAAACTAGGAAAAAGACTAAGGGAAGAAAATTTAAAATAAACTTAGAAAATCTAAGAGAAAATGACAGAAAGTCTAATAAAGAAGTAAAAATTTGGATTTTCAAGTGGTGCTTTAGTGTAATCAAGTCACTAAAGCACCGGGAGCAAACATTTTGGATTTTTCAAATGAATTTCCGGTGTAATTACGTCACCGAAAATCCGGGAGCAATACTTTGGATTTTTCAAAGGGATTTTTGGTGTAATCACGTCACCAAAAATCCGGGAGCAATAATTTGGATTTTTCAAAAATGGAAATTCGGTGTAATCACATCACCGAATTTCCGGGAGCAATAGTCTTACCCTCATCAATCTTCATTACCCAAGTGCCAAGTACAAATAAATCAAATTCACTCATCACAAAATTTTACCAAATCATGATTTACCGCACTAAAATCCACCAAGCCTCAAGTATAAACTTCTCACTCAACTATCACCACATTCACCCTCCTATTCACACCAACACTCTCACCCGCCTCTCGCCATACAATACAACCACTCTACTTCTCAACGACCACCAACACAACCGAAAGCCACCTCCCCACACTAAAACGATATCATGAAGTTCATTGGGGAGGGGGAAAGCGAGAATAGAAACTATCAAAGAAAGAATTTACCGAATTCTCAATTCGGTGAATAGATCCCATCGCCTCTTCGTGTTGTTGTTGGGATAATGTGCGGACTTCCTCGATGGATCTACGAGTCTCCTCGATGGACCTACGATTCTCCTCGTGGTTAGAGGTCGCAAGGTCCGAGAGTGTGTTGATTTGGGTGGTAATAACAGACATATCCCAAGGTGTATAGCCCGGTTGTGGAAATCCTTGCCCGTACCCATATTGTGTGCCTTGCCCATACCCGTATTGTGGACCGACATTGGAAGAAGAGGGACCGGGTTGGTGCATAGAGGAGCGGGGAGGATCAAGGGGTCGACCTTCTTCCTCTTCCTCATCCTCATCCATATACTCATCCTCATACACGATGCGGGAAGGGTCATGGCCATAATTGGCGGGGGTCCAAGGTGAGTAAATGTCCTTACGAACATATTCATTCATTCTCAATGACATGCCCCAATTTTCCCGGTTTGAGATTTTTACATGAGGTTTATCCGGGAGTATTATGGAGCGAAGAGCGGTGATGAAAAATTGGATTCGGGCAACCCCATCAATTGTGGCGATACGAATTGAATTTTCAAGGTAGGTGTCAAGGTAGGTTCTACCGACGGCTCTAGGTTCCGGCTCTGTAGTCATTCCCAACCCTTGGGCAATCAACGTCACTAGACCCCCACTCACTATTACTTTAGGTGTGGCTACATGCATTGAATAAAGATGTGCGACCACGGCCTTGGTGAAGTCGATTGTTAGAGGCCGGTTATACAACACTTCCATGAGTGATTGAAGTGCTAAGGCACTCACCCGATGTTGGGTTTCATTAGAACCGACAAAGATTTCCGAAAATAAGCGCAAAGAATAACGGAGGACGGGATTGCGTACCTCACTAAGTGTTGTTTTCCTAGCCTTATACGGTTCATCGGACCTAGATATTTATCTCCAAAAATCTCCTCTCTCCTTGACTACCTCCGCTTTTTTAGATGCCTTTTCTTTAGCACGGTGAATGAAGTTTATACCGAGGATTCCGGCCAACTTTTCTAAGCTCATGGTAAATGGATTACCTAGTAATTGAAATGAGATGGACGGGTCGTGGCCCGAGGTGTTGGTGGAAAGGGTTGCAAGAAATTCACAAGTTAATGACTTATAACTATAGGCATGCAAGAAAGCAATTGGGCAATTGAACCGCTCAATTAGGACATCAAGATCATCAACTATGCCCATTGCAATCGTAGTCTCTCGGTGAAAAAAACGAGTCGGCTCAAATCCCGTTTTCATAAGTTGTTTATACTTAGCACGGTGTTTATCCGATGTAAAGCCTACGTCATCACCCTTGTATTTAAAAGAGCTTACCCTTTGTCTAGTAAGAACGGGTTCGGAGGAGGAAGAAGCGTCCATACCTATTATCGGTCGTTTCGGTGCCATGAGTCGATGTGGACCAAGAAGGTAGGCAAATAAGCTCGTCTCCAACCCGTGTCAAAACCGTCACCAACCCGGGAAAAAATTTTCAGCCCGGAATCGCCTCAAAGTGGTCTCAAAAGAACCGCGACGCTTCAAATAATCGTCCTTCAAAAGATGAGTCAATTTGAAGGAGAGTAAAAGGGCTAAAAATTAGATCTAGGAATTTCTTGTGTGGATGAATTTTGTTGTTTATGTTGGGTTTTGAATAGTGTAGATTGAAAAGGAAGTAATAAGGAAGAGGATGGTGTAAAAATTGGGGGATTTGGGTTGATTTTGAAGGTTTAATGGGGAAAATAGGGTGAAGGTGTGATGGAGGTATGAAGATGGATGTTGGGGAAGATGAAGATGAGTTTGAAGGTGGGTTATTATGTGGTTTATTATTAGTAAAGGTAGTAATAATATTAATATTAATAATGATAATAAAGGTGGGTGTAGTGTAATGGGTGAGATAGGGAGGGGGGGGGGGGGGTCGGGTATTATGGTTATTAATTTATTTTATTTTTTTAGAATTTCGCACGGTGAAGTAGGTTAGGCACGGTGGGTTACGCACGGTCGTGCCGTTCCTGATCTCATTTCGCACGGTGGACCGTGCGTTACGCCTTCTATACCGATTTTCCCATTTTTTCGTTTCTAAGCTCTCCATATCAATCCCAATATGCACCAAGCCTTTAATCAAGCTCCAAAGATGATATAAATCGTCACAAAAAATGCTCCTCCAAGAAAATCCAATAAGAAGAAGAAGAAAAGTGTCAAGAATTGGGGTTGCCTCCCTCGAAGCGCCTTTGTTTAAGGTCGTTGGCTCGACCGAATGAAATTGTTGAGAATTATACAATAACAATCTCGCTAAACTCTCAAGAGGGAAACCTTCCAATTAACCGGGATCGTACATACGATGCGCTTGATGAACCTTTACATTTCTAACCTTTGCATCCTCACCAAGTCCACTAAATATTGGAGGATCATACCCTTGAATGAGTTTAAAAATAAACCGGGTCATGTTTATCATCTCTCGATTCTCTTGATTTTTGATCAATTTCTTAGAACTTGAGTTATCACATCCCTCTTTACCTAACTCAAGCTCCCTCACAACTTCAATAAAACCATCTTTCAACAAACCATCACACTTTCTTAAGACACTTGGTCTAACAAACTTATCACCTATCAATAACGACTCAAGATCAACATCAAAGTGCGTACTCTCATATTCACATGTTTCTTCGGGATATGTCTCACTCGCACCTAAAAAGGCATATTTAAGAGATAAGGGGAGGGGTTTCAACTTCACTTGAGGAGGCATAGACCTCTCCTCATACAATCCCTCTTCGGTCAAGCTTTCTAGGGACCTCGTGGTGCATTGCTTCAAGATTGAGTCCATAGCTAGATCATACTCCACTGCATTCATCTCTGAGTTCCCGACAATGGACTCCCAAAAGGCATATTGGACATCTTGTTCTATGGAAGACTCCTCAAACATTTGTACTTGGTAGCATGATCCAACATTTGAAGGCTCCTCTGTGGCTTTCTCGAGTGAAAACTCCATCTTGTCATCTCCGACTTGGAGTGAGAGTTTACCATTCTTTACATCGATAAGAGCTCCCCCGGTGGCTAGGCATGGACGACCAAGTATGATGGGAATCTTGGTGTCTTCGGGGATGTCCATAATGTAGAAGTCACACGGGATGATTAAGTTCCCGACCTTGATTGGCACATCCTCGGCTACCCCCATTGGATATTTAACGGAACGATCCGCTAATTGAAGAGATACGCTTGTGGGAATTAGCTCATAACCTTCAAGCTTGTTAAAGATGGTGAGAGGCATAAGACTCACACTTGCCCCTAAATCACAAAAGGCTTTCTCAATATTAATAGAGCCAATCGAGCAAGGAATAGTAAAGCTCCCCGGGTCTTCCAACTTTGGTGGTAGCTTGTTTAAGAGAACGACACTACACTCCTTTGAAAGGCTCACCGACAATTTCTCACCATATAACTTCTTGGAAATGATATCTTTCAAAAATTTTCCATAGGAGGGGATGTCTCTAATAACCTCAAGAAAAGGGAGTGTGATATGCATACTCTTCATCATCTCTTAGAACTTACCATACTTTTTCTCAACCTTGATTCTAGCTAATCTTTGAGGAAATGGTATTGGTGGCACATATGCCTTAACTTCACTAGTCGCCTTTGGGGTTTCTTGTGCAATATGATCTTCAACAATAGGTGGTTTATCAACAACCACTTCACTTGGACCCTCTTTTTCACCATTTGCTTCCTCACTTACTTCATCTTCAACATTAGCCTTCCTCCTCTTTCTAACCACAACTTCATCCAATATGCGTCCATTCCTTAATTGAATAGCATTCAATTCGCCTTTCTCCTTAGGATTTGCCTTAATGCCACCCGGAAATGTCCCACTTGACACGGTCAACTCGTTGACTTGATTCGCGAGTTGTTGTATTTGATGATCGGTGATTCTTTGGGCATTTTGGACTTGAATCTTCAATTGAGAAATAGAAGATGTAGTCTCCTCATGGCGTTGGTCTTGGCGTTGAATGAAATTATTTTGGGTGGTCAACATTTGTTCCATGAGTACTTCCAAATTGGACTTTGGTGGTGGAACTTGTTGTTGCACAACTTGTTGTTGTTGTGGGACTTGTGCAAATTGTTGTTGGACTTTGTATAGGAGTAGTGAAGGGTGTAGGAGTTTGAAATGGAACTTGAAATTGATTTTGGAGGGGAGTTTGAAATGGAGTGGTGTTGAATGTTGGTCTTGCTTGGAAATTTCTTGCTTGAAAACCGGATGTATCTTGTGCTTGGAAGTTAAACCCTTGATTAAAGCCTTGATTTGGTCTTTGGAAGTTTTGATTGAATGTAGTCTTTTGTTGATCGAGTGGAGTTTGGAAGTTCTTGTTCCCATAAGATAAGAACGCTCTTTGCTCTTGGTGATATTGATTGTTGTTGTTGTTGTTGAATGCTTGCCTTTGGTTAGATTCCCATATGCCGTTGGCTTGCTCCATTGTAGTAACAACACAACACTCCGCGGCATCATGACTTGGACTTCCACACAACTCACAAGAGAACTCATTGGTCTCCTTAGAAGAACTTGATCCCCCTTGCTTGAATTGAGAAAGTTGCTTTGTCAAATTATCGATCTTTGCATTAAGAGCATTCAAGGTCTCACTATTATCTTGCTTCTTCAACTTCCTCCTATCCTTACCCCAATGATGATTATTGGAGGCCATCTTCTCAATGATACCCATACTGCGGTGTGGTGTACTAGATCAATAGCACCACCGGCCGCCGCATCCAATCCCACTTGATATTCGGGACGCACACCATTGTAGAATGTGAGGATAACCACATGAGGAGCTATGCCATGATGAGGGCATTGTCTTAGCAATTCCTTGAATCTCTCCCATGCATCATAGAGGGATTCATGGTCTTCTTGGGCAAAGTTGGTTATATCATTTCGGTACTTCGCCGTCTTGCCCGGTGGAAAGAACTTCAACAAGAAAGCCTTGGATAATTTGTCCCAAGTATCAAAAGAACCGGCCGGTTGACTTCTTAGCCACTCCTTAGCTCTCCCATTCAATGAATAAGGGAAAAGTCTCAAGCGAATATCTTCATCCGAGGCTCCATTGATCTTGACATTATCGCAAGCTTCCAAGAATACATTAATATGCTCATTGGGATTATCAAGAGGTAACCCGGAAAATTGATTTTGTTGCACGAATTGAATAAGAGTAGTCTTGATCTCAAAATTATTTTCTCCAATTGCGGGCCTCGTAATACTTGATTGCGACACCACTTGGGGTGTCGATTCCTCTCGTATAGACGCCATAATAGGAGGAGAAGGGGGTCTCGGAGAATTAACTTCTTCTTCGGACTCAATTGTTCCTTCGGATCAAATTTCTTCTTCGGATTCGGAAATGATGGGAGGTGAAGGTGGTTGCACTTGATTTCTTCTTCTCTCGGCGTTGTATCGCCTTACCGTAGCTTCAATCTCGGGATTCAACAAATGAATTGGTGATAGCCCAAGAATCCGCCTACTCATGCAAAACAATAGTAAAACTAGAACGTAGAAGTTAGATCACGAGCAAAGGCACACCGGAGTGTGCAAAGTAACCAATGACTTAGTCTAAACGCAAGAATAAAAACTACTAGTACCGCTAACACTCCCCGGCAACGGCGCCAAAAACTTGTTGGAGTTTTAATACCTCGCAAGCGTACGATGTAATCGTAGCACAATAGAGGGTCGATCCCACAAGGAGCAAAGTGATGCCTAGTTGTATTTACTCTAAATGTTTATCTAAGTCGATAGAAATGATTGATGGTAGACTAAAACTAGGTGAATAAATGATAACTAAGATAAGGAATAACTAAAAAGAAAATGAAACTAAAATAAGAAAAGATGATAACTAGAGGAATTACGATTTATCAAGGATAAAAGAGACTAGGGAACGATGTCGCTTCAATCCACCTAAATCGCGCCAAAATATGTCGAGTATCGAAAGAATCGGGATCAAGGGCGAAGTTGTATGCGTTTAGGTCGGCCACCTCCCTCCCGGGTTCGTGTCCGGCTTAATTTTCCGTTTACCTCCCTCCCGGGTTCGTAAGACGGAATCCCTAAGTCAAATCCGAGGGTCACTCCCGTGATAAACCCAAAACCGACTCAAGTCAAAAAGGTACGTATACTAGTGTGAAGGATACCACGCTAGACACCACTCCCGTGTTCGATCTAGTACGGTAAGGCAAGATAGATGGGTCAAACCGGTTACCCATCCTAATCGACTCCCATCGATGACCAAGGGATTAGGACCGTCTCAAACCCCTAAACCAAGATAATCCAAAATCCTTAACACCACTTCACCCAATCACCCAATTCAATCAATACAAAACATACAAGAGGCGCAATTTAGGCGAATTTAGGCTTCATCGACCCCTAGTGGGTGACTACTCACTAACCATGGCTAAACTAGTAAAATTAAGAGTAAAGGTGGAATCTTTAACTATGAACATACTTAATAATTGAATTTTACTAGTACTAATCATGCAAGAATGGCTAATTTGGGAAATTCTAATTGGAAGAACAAATAAAAAGGGAAATAAACAAAAAGAAGGAAACTACAACAATGGAGAACTAGCAACACAAACAAACATGAAGATGAACTAAGGTGAACTAACAAAATGAAACAAATAACAAAAATGGTCAAATTGGGGATGATAGAAAATTGGGAATTTCTAGTTCTAACATGAAGAACATGAACAAAGGGGAAGAAGAAGCAAACAAACAAAACTAATCAATTACAACCTACTAAGATGAACTAAGAAAATGAAAAGATAAAAAAATGAAATTAAAACAAAGGAAGAAGTAAAAATTACCCACTTAAAGGAGGATGGAGAGATTAAGAAGAAGAAAAAGAAATAATAATAATCATAAAAAGCTTCAATCTTGGAACAAAATCTTCAAAAATATACAACTTCTCTCTCAAGAAAACCCCAAGAATTCAAAACTAGAACTAGAATAATAATGTAAGCTTTGAGGCAAAATGATAAAATTAGAGTATTTATACTTCCAATTAGGTTACATAGAAAACCGGTCGAAAACGGAGTAAATTAGCTAAACCGGAGTAACGCACGGAATGTGCGTTACGCACGGTCGTGTCGTCTCTGCCGGAGAATCGCACGATCGACCGTGCTATTCTCATCCTATGCTTCTTTTCCCGTTTCTTGATCTTCTATGCGCTTGTCTAGGCTCGAACTCGGGTCAATTGCTCCCTTTTACTCGGGCGTGCTCGGTTTCATCGTTTTTGACACGGAAATGCCTAAAAACAAGTAACAAACACAAAAAACCCGAGTAATACAAAATATAGATGAAACGAGCCAAAATGCCTAAGAAAAGACGATTAATCGGGGCTAAATAAACGTCAAAATAGTGTGGAAATACGGTCAATAACGGAGTTATCATACACCTAGTTGTATAATAGCACTGTACAACCAAGCCCAAATTTGTTGAGCTTTTGCATATACTTACTGAGCTTATACAAGTTTCTAAGCTAAGTTGTAAGTTTTTGAGCTAAGTTGTAAGTTTTCGAGCTTAAACATTTATGTGATTTAGCTCGAGAACTTTACACTAAAGTTTACAACAAAACTCAAATTTTTTGTGATAAAGCTCTAAATCATAAAAGCAGTTGTATATAGAGCTATGTACAACTGGTTGTATAATCTTCTCATTCGGTACGATAAAGAGTGGAGTATTGAACTTGTTTCGACTTCTTCCGACATGTCTCAAAATGCAATTTTATCTCTTTTAAAAGTCTCTATTGAAAACCAAATGACCCTCACAATTAGGGACGACAATAATGGACCGGGTCCACTAGGATCCAGACCCGGACCCGCCAAATTTACCCTTGACCTAGACCCAAACGGGTCCAAAATTTTCAGACCCGACGGGTCCGGTTTAGTCCGGGTCTACCCGTGAGTCTTGCTAATTTTTTTTATTTTATCATTGATTTCTTATTTCTGGCAAATTTTCATAAATTTAGCTAAACAAGAGATTTAAATAATATAAACCCATCTCACAAACTGATAAAATCATACAAAATTATCACAAATCTACCTCAAAAATTGACTCAATCTCATAAAATTAGCATAAATCAAGATTTAAATTAATAAAACACAGATTCAAAATAATAACAAAAAAAAGACAGAAATCAAATGATAAAGATATCAAAGATAAAAAACTGAATAGAAGCATTTAGGGGTCGTTTGGTTGTCCTCTTAAATCATGGGAAGTAAAACTTCTCATGAATTGATAAATTGAGATTCTGTTTGGTTGCCCACTTCCCAGGAATTGTCACTTTCTCCATAATGGGGGAAGTTACTCACCAAGCTCCCCTTTGGTGTGTAGAACTTCCTGCATGAAGTTATTTCCCACATGGCAACCAAGTAGTATTTTTGTAATTCCCATGAAATACAAATTCACGTGAATTTAAAATCCCGGTAACTTCATCTTCTCATGATGAACCAAACGAACCCTTAAAAGGTAACCAGGCTTGTCACCTGTGCATCACACTAATCATACTTTGGTGCTTGTGGGGGAAAATGAGGATGGAAAAGTGAGGGTGGAATTGGAGTATAGTAGTGAGGGTCTGCCATATGTTGGTAGAGTTTTGAAGTTTTGTTTTTAATAATAAAGTATCGGGTCTACGGGTCGGGTCCGGGTCCGGGTCCAATAACTCAGATCCAGACCCGACCCAAACCCGTCCGAGTTTGAAAAAATGAGACCAGACCCGACCCATTTTGGTCTGTGTCGGGTCTTGGACCCACTACCATTCCTACTCATAGTACACCCGGGTATCTTACTTGGTGTGGAGTTTGTAGCACAAATATGGACACATTTTATTCTGGGATCCGAAAGGTAAAAAAACGTGGATAATAACCTTCAAAATCGGTTGTTTTCAACTATTTTCGAGCACGGTGATTGTTGTTCTAAAACATGAATGTTTTTTTGACCAAAACTTGACGACAGAAATAGAAGACCTAATAATGATCATTAGAACCTTCCGACACGATAAAGAATGGGTTATTGAACTTGTTTCGACTTATTCAGACACGTCTCAAAATGCAATCTACTATACAAAAAAGTGAATTTTTGCTTTTTGGATGGAGTAGTGTTTAGGAATTTTGGCCAGGTCCACGAGTTTAAATTAGCTGAAGTTGAATCAGATGAAATTGAATTGAAATAGATAGACTTATACGAGTATTGAATTGAAAACTAAATAACAACAACAATATACAAAAACAATACGGAGTATTCAGAAAACAATTACTCCGAAGTACTCGTAGAGTCGTACTCGTAGTATATATACATAGTAACAACAATAATACTAACAATCAACGATAAAAAATAGATATATATACTCATGAACACGTAGATCAACTGATAAGGATTGTTCTAACTTGTTCAGAGTTGTTAGATACGAAGTACAAGTCTTGATAACATTTCACTAGTGTTGTTGGTGAGTAAGAAATTAGGTTTTTTTTTTTTTTTTTGCCAAAGGTTCAAAATCCATCCTATTACAAAGTAAGAGCAATAACCATTAAGGTATGCGTTCTTTTGTTTAGGGATCGAATTACAACACTAAACAACATATTAATAAACCAGGAATTAGGACCACGCCTAAGGGCCAACTGTTGCAGTAATGAGCAATAGGAATGGCACGAGCTTCCGCACACTTCACATCTGCTTGAGTGATCATTCCAATAAACTGTCTACTCTGAACGAACAAGTAACAAGAACAAGTTGCACTTACGTCACAAGAACGTAGAAAGAAAACGGGGAAAACCAGGCTAAAAAAAAATTAGGTTCATTGTTAGATGCAACATTTCAGCTAATTTATTAGACAAAGTTTCAACTAACTTATTTCAAAGTTTTTTACTAATGTTCATGCCGTGGGGTGGAGGGAGCGCATTCTTTACCAAAATTTCAATGTTTTTTTCCAATAATTTTGCTAATGTTCTTTGGTCATTAATCCATAGGTAGTTTAGATTGATTGAACTCGCTGCTTAATTATCACATGAGCCAAAATTGTGTTGAACAATTAAGTTGTATTTTAAAAATAGCGGAAATCTGAATTACAAATATAAGATGGTTTTACACAAAAATCACATATTTATGAGTTTAAATTCTACTACATGTGTACTCTATATGAGTTTAAATTCTGACAACTATGATTTTGTGAGTAATGAGTAATTGAGGATGGTATTTGCTCTTGTAACTTCTTTACCTAGCTAATAAAAATAAAAACGAAAGGTCAACAATGAATGTCTCTCTATAGAAAGAAGGAATGTTTTGAAGGAATGTTTTGAAAGCTAACCCAAACTCCAGCACATGGTGACATGAATGAATAAGACAAAATCATAATGGCTTGAAAGGTATACTTGATCGTCAGAAGCCTTGCGACCGATGCTAACAAGAATTATTTATAAATATTTAAAGATAAGACTATTTCTCTCATTATTGTTTATACCGGATAAACAGTTGCACAACACCCTCTCGTTCCATCCATCCACTCTCCCCTTATCTTTGGGGTCAAATTTGAAAATATGCACTATTAGACTTTTACTCAGTACGTTAAAATACGTAGTTTATTTTTTATATTATTTTAAAAAATATTTTAATTAAAAATAAACAAATGATAAATATTTTTCTAAGGACTCGTTTGGTTGCCTCAAACTTGCGTGAATGGAGGAAATAAATCTTCTCATGGCAGTGACTTCCTACATACACGTAGGAAGTTGCTTATTATCAACCCCGATCTCTTGGTAACCTGCAATTCTCAAGTTCTCGCATAGTTAACCAAAAACTTTTTAGAATTTTCTGTGAATTAGGATACTAGCACAAATCATACTACTTCCTCCAACTTTCTACGATCTTCCCATAGGATATTTATTTGGGGTATTTAATGGGAATAATACCGACTATAGGGCGTGTTCCAATAATAATACCAATTACAATAAATCTGATAATAACACAAAGGATTGAAACAATTAAACCACAATGGTATGGGTGACGGGTTACCTGAATAACCCGTCCACCTTCCTCTCACCCTTTCATTTATTACAGTTATTACTTACTTCCCCTTCCTTCCACTTGCTTTCATTATCAGTCACTGCACCTACCTTCCTCTTCATTCAAACTCGCCATTAATGTCCACCTTCCTCCTTTCTTCAACTTTACGTGTGCAACTCATAATTTAGCAAGTACTTCACCTAATCAGTTTCGCGAATCGGTAAGTTAATCTGTCCATATAATCGCCTCTTTTCAAATATCTACTTTGCTCCATTTTTTTTGTCGATTTCTGGGTAAGTTAATCAATGTATTGTACTGCGCTACTAGGGTTGAGTTGAATTAGATTTAGTTGGAGCTGCTGAGTTTCGCGACAATGACGGAGGTTAGTGAATTAATCTTCGAACTTAAAGCATACTTGTTTGAATAGTAACTTATTTTGGTTTTTGTATTAAAGTAATTTAAATTTTGTCAATACTTATTGGGGGATATTGATTTGGTAAAATTAGGGTTTTGTATTCAATTACCTGAGGAATTGTGCAGGTGATGGATCCTTGCAAAACGTTGACCTTGAAGTTCTTTCATGGGGGTACATTTGTGAGGAAAAATTTGGATTTGTGTTACACTGTCAAGTAAACAAGGACAGTCCCAATTGATCCAGATGAGATGTAATTTCTTCCCAGTGTTTTCCCCCTTCTTAATAGTCCTCACCACTGCACGTAATTGGTGATTGCACAGAACTTCATTCGCCAATTTCGAACCCCACGAATTTGAAGAGCTTGCATTTGATGGACAACTCATTATTACATTTATTGAAGAGGAGGAGTTTATGAAACCCAAAAAAATTTAGAGAAGAAGGAGGAGATCAGCCATTAAAGAGGAAGGAGAAGGTGATGGAAAGGAGGAGGGTGAGCATTTAAGGAAGGAGGAGGTGATGGAAAGATTAGCCGGTTGATTTTACTTAAATTACCTGTTGTTGTAGGTCATAAGTGCGCACATACCATTGTGGTTTAATTGTTTCAATCCTTTGTGTTATTATCAGATTTATTGTAATTGGTATTATTATTGGAACACGCCCTATAGTCGGTATTATTCCCATTAAATACCCCTATTTATTTAAATGAGAATAAATGAGAGTAAAATAATGAAGTGGTAAGATCTTATCAAGATCATCGTGACACGTCATGTCATAGTGAGTAATATTTTTGTGAGACCGTTTACATCCAAAAGTCAAGTTGATAGGGCTATATCGACACCCTCAATTGTTCTATGTTCTTGTTCTAATTTTATGTGACCGTTTTGTATGACCTCATAAGCATTCTGTATAATTTTCGATCATTTTTATTTTGTATCCCTAAATTTCGGAAAATATTTTGATAATTAAGTTCACTCCGTACAAAACTACAGTAAAACACAAAATTTTATCATACTCTTCCTCCTTTTTAACTTGCAAAGTTGCAAGAAATAAAGAAAATGTTTCGCACGTACAAAATGTTCAGCCATTTACTCTAAATAGTTTCAACTTTTTACACTCACAAGTCACAACAACTCAAAACTCACAAATTAAATAAAACTTGATGATTAACAAAAAAAATACACAATGAGCATGCATGCAACACAATAATATACACCATCAAACTAAAACGGTCAAACCCTGAATCAGGGGCTGATCTTGGTTGGCCTGCCCGGCCCCCATGATCTAATTATGAAACGTTTATTAGATTCGGTCTAAGCCGTTCTTTAAAATAAAAATAAGTTGATTGGATCCGATATCACTGGTTTAGAGTATCCCACTTGGTTAGAAACTTTGGTATAAAAATAATGGTCTAGATTCAAATCCTAAGTACCAAATATTTCTCGATAAAAATTAGAGTTTTATCGATTTTCTTTTTAATAAAATTTCAATGTTATCCGTTTTTGAGAGTTTAAAATAGAGTGATTTAATATCATAAGTTAGAAATTTAAAAGAGCGATAAAAATTTATGGAGGAGTAGTTTACGAAAAAAAAATTGGCCCCCGTAATAATTTTATCAAAATCCGCCACTGCTTTGAATAGTACTCGTACACGATCGATATCATCAATCATGTATATATGTTAACCGTCTCAGTCATTTATTTACATTTGATTAAAATAATTTTTACAAATAATGTAAAAGATAAACAAATGACTGAGACCGGCGGCACGGGATCATTCTTGGAAACTTTGGAATGAGGTTGTTTCTGGTGTTGTGTTTCCTTTTTTTGTTTTATAACAAAAAACACCCATAAGAAAATATTTTTTGTTTTTTGTATTTATTTATTTATTTACTTATTCTATAGCAAATGTCCATTATTTTAGCAAACTAATTCCCATATTTTTAATGATTTTAGACTTTATTCTAATATTATGAAGGATAGAGGACAATTTTGTGTATAAGCGTTTCATTATGAGCGTAAAATAAAAATGGTAGTAGTGTAGTGTAGGTGTACTCTGGACAATCGATTTTTCCTGTCTTGTGGTTTGCACAACGCACAAAGATTTCACCGGGTACCAGTTTGCAATGTTGTCTATAAGAAAATAGGCCAAAACCCGCATTCCCACCTGCAAAATGTCTTGTTGCTTTCCTATAATGATCCTCGTTTACTCGAATATCAAACGACTTATAACTTATTATTTGGAAAAAAACCCCACTACAAGAATTTAAGTCTCTGGCGACTGATCTTAGCCACCGTCATCTGTCGCTAAAAGAGACGCGCGACAGATGACAGTCGCTAAGAAACAGTCGCAATAGATAGTCGCTTTTAGCGACTGAAATCAGTCGCAATATATACGCGCGACCGATTTCAGTCGCTAAACTTAGCGACCGAAATCAGTCACCACGTCACCCCTCTTAGCGACCGATGTCAGTCGCTGAGAGCGTAAGTTTGGCAACCGACATCGGTCGCTAAGAGGGGTGACGTGGCGTTTTCTGAGTGTCACATAGCGTCTGACATCAGTCGCTAACTGAATAGGTTGGCAACTGATATCTGTCGCTACCTTACCTGAAGTAGGCCGATTTTATTTGTTTCTTTTCTAGCCAAAATCTGCACAATAAAACAAACTAACAACCACAATACGTCCCAAACATAATTCCAAACGTTGTTCCAAATGTTACGCCAGCTTCACACTCCAGAATTGGCAAGTAAGTACGCAAACGTCGTGAATACACTAAATTAAGAGAGTTGTTACAAACTATTTTCAACAAACATTCACAAACTACGTACTATTTTCAATCTACTCACCTAACAGTGAAACTAGCTGAAGAACCACTACCACCCCCATTGAAGGGGTCTCTAGGATCTCTATGTCGGGGAATGGGGCCGGGGTTGCAGTTCTGCTGCTGCATGCTCCTCAGGCGGTTTAGCTCTTCTAGAATTTGCAAGCTGACCGCATCCTGTCGTTGGATACGCTCATCCTGCATCTTCAGCCAGTCATCCTGCTCCTTCATCTTCTCAGCCATAGCAGCCCGTAGCGCCCTCTCCTCTCGCAGTTCCGACCTCATCTCAGTAACGACGGACGGTACATACTCCGTCGAGTTCGCATGCCCCCCCCCCCCCCCGAGCGTTGGGTGGTGTCCAGTACAGGGTATGAGCGTTCCCCGTACCGTACACCGCTCCCTTGCGGTACCCCTCCGCGACTCTGAACCAAATCTCGCTCGGGTCCACACCTTCAGCCTCGGCCGCTCTAGTGGCCTCCACATACGATCTCTAAAAGAAATTGTAGTGATGATTAGGTGAGTTGTAAAGAAAAATGTAAAGAAGCCTTATGTTTGAAACTTACCCAAATGACGGCGTCCTTCCTCGTAACGAATGTTCGACCGGTGGTGGCGTCCCCCTTGGTCTTCGTGTCGAGAAATAGCTGCGCAGGCGGGGGGAGTTCTCCGGTTTGCTTTTTTAACTGTTGACAGTACATGTAGATTTCTCATTTATATTTACAATGAAAACATTAAATAAAAATCCAAAATAAAAATCAAAGGTAAGGAAATACTAACATTCATAGCCCGCTGGTGCATCGACTGCGACCCATCGTAGTGGGTGGCCTCCGCATCCGCCTCGGGGTCCCCTCTCCGCCTCTTGTTCTTCTTCGCCTGGACGGATCTCTTAATGAACTTCGGGTTGTTGCGGGCTTTTTCGAACTGTTCAATGGCGGCACCTACAATTCATATGAAGAGATCAATAAGCGTATTGAAGATATATACAACTTTATATTCAAGTACAAACACTAATTGAGTAATCAAACCTTTAAGATATTTGTGTGCCCTTCCCTCGTTCGCCAACTTCCACATGTTGTCCTTGTATCTTGGCTTCGTGACGTCCATGTATCTGTCTCTCGCAGCCACCTTAAGACTATCGTGCCAATAGTGTTTCATCTGCAAGATCGTTTGTTGTTAGTGTATTAGTAATCCGTAAACAATACAAGTTAATTAATAAAACTAAAAAATTGGTGCACTTAAAGTTGGTGAACCACTTCTCCCGCTGCCATTGAGGCACCTTGGTCCAACAAGTGCAGTAAGTAGTCAAGTCTTTGAGGAAGCTGTCCGTCACACTAGTCACCACTCCACGAGTCCGAAACCTACACCAAAGAATGAAATAAGATGATGTCTCACAAAAAAAATGAAGTAAAATGAAGTTGCTAATGTGATTAAAGTTTGAAAACCAGTAAATGACGTTGCTAATAATATAATGTCTCACCATGTGTTCTCGGGGCTCATAATTAGGCGCCTGTCGTCTAGATATTCAAGCCCTCCAGGTCCCTGCTCTGGTTGTTTAGGTTGCGGCTAGGGATGGCAACGGGTCCAGGACCCGGTCCAGACCTGGCGGATCGGACCCAAATGGGTCGGGTCTGGGTCTCATTTTTTCAGACCCGGCGGGTCCGGGTCGGGTCTGGATCTTATTTTTAAAAACCGGGTCCGGGTCTGAAATACTGGACCCGGACCCGACCCGTGGACCCAACACTTTAATTAAAAAAAAATCTACTAACATACGTTATACGTAGAACTACAGAAGCCAACAAAGAACTAAATTACTAACACAACTCTCTCACAATCTCACTTTTCTCCTCACCCCTCTTTCAACATTCAAAGTTTGAAACCCTAGATCCCGTCACCCTTTCAATGTTCAAGCTCACCAGACCACCTTTTCAGATCTGTCATCTTGCCGCCGTCTATACTACTGTAAGTGTGCTCTGTAACCTCCTCCTCTATTTCTTCTTCAACTGTCAATCGTCAATTCGTCAACCTCCTCTTCTTCTTCTTCTATTTTTTGTTGATTGAGTTATTAACTTATTATTGATTAGAGTAGTTTATGGTTGCAGGATTTATAATGAATTTTGTAACTTTGAAGTTTGTAAAGAACTTTGTAATGAATTTATGTAAAAATTGTGGTCTTGTGAACTTGTAGTTATAACTTGTGGACTTGTGGTGGTGAATTTAGTTTGTTGTCGGACATTTATGTAAGTCTCCTCAGACCGTTATAAATGAGTTTGTAAGAGTGTTTAATTTCTTAGTACAATATATGTCGTAGACAATTTTGTACGTGCTAAAAGATACCGGCGAAATCTGAAATTTGGAAGAAATGAGAAATGTAGGACAAAATAAAATAAAATAGTGAGACCCGCGGGTAAACCCGGACCCGAACCGGACCCGGTGGGTCTGGATCTGGGTCTTAAAATTTTGGACCCGGCCGGGTCCGGGTCTAGGGTAATTTTGACGGGTCCGGGTCTGGATCCTAGTGGACCCGGTCCAGATCCGGTCCATTGTCATCTCTAGTTGCGGCTGATCCTCGTTCACCTCCTCCTCGTTCTGCTCCTCAAGTCGGTCCTCCTGCTGCTGCTGGGACCCCCTGTTCCTGCTCCCACTCTCGTACCGCATTCTTCTGCCCAACGTCATATCTGCAGACAAAGGAAGAAAGTTAGAAATTGACATCATAATATTGAAATAATATGCCCAAAATAAGAGAGTACAGACTACTATATTGAAATAATATAACTTACTATAACTATACCCTACTAGCAATCTTCGTCACTTCGTCACTAACGTCTCACCATGACAAATCCAACAATAATAATTTGGGCAAAATCCTTTTGAGATAATATGTTCCTTAATCAAAATAATATCCAAGAATCTGAGGTTCTTACATTTCACACAAGGACATCTAAACCTACCCTCTGACGTGTATTCGGGGTGAGTTTTAGCAAACTCAAGAAAACTATTAACACCCTCTAAAAATTCCGTTGTGGGACGTCGTCTCTTGTCCAATCTTTCCTCATACATCCATTTTCGTTCAGATCTCTTCATTTTTTTATCTAAAAAAATTGAGACAATAACCACATACAAATTATTTTCTCTAAAGTAATTTACTAATATTCCAGCATCACAATTTATTCCACATACAAATTGAGACAATAACCCCATCCCCGTGCCCCAACCCACTTTTATTCCAGCATCACAATTTAATTTGACCCATCCTCTGTTTGGCTTCTCCCAACCCCATCCCACCTCTCTCCTCAGCGGTCGCATTTCATCATCCCGCTTGTTATCCCTATTTTTTCGACCCTCTATCCACTCACTCTCTATCCCCTCAACCCTCCTTATAACGTCATCCCCTCGAAGTCTCTTTCCTTCAAAAACCATTTTATTACGTGCTTCCCAAATCGACCAACACGCAAGCATAAATCGCTCTCTTTCCTCCATAGTGAAATCCCTCCAAAGATCCTCCACCCACTCCCTCACCCGCTCATGCCCATGATCCTTCTTTGTCTCCATCCCCAACCCATCCCAAAACATATTTTGTAAAATTCTCAATTCACCTAAACATAGTATATTTGCACCTAATCCGTTCATAATTACATCACTAAATCGGCATAATTGTATTTTCACTTCCAATTTTCTAACACATCAAAACAACCCAATTCATTCAAATACTCAATCATAAACCCTAAATTTATACTAACAATCTATCTATTTCAAATTAAGGAACCTATGGGCAATTAACATGCTAACTACACTAAATATTCCGACAACAATAAGAGTACACTAAAAAGTTATCCAACCCAATAACTAATTTATTTAAATCAATAAAATCAAAATTTAACAAATAATTAAAACTAAATATAGATAGATAAACATACCTTACTAAAGGAAAATGAGAGAAGAAGGAATAAATGAAGAGGAAAGGAGGAGGGGGCGAGTTTAGAGAGAAGGCGGACGAATTTTAGAGAGAGAGCGAAATGTGAAGTGTGATCGGGGCGGGGGGTTAGCGACCGATATCGGTCACGCGAGTTTTATTTCGGTCGCTACGTAGCAACCGATATCAGTCGCGCGGATTTTTTTTAGCGACCGACATCGGTCGCTACAGGGAATTAATTTTTTCCTTTTCGTCTCCTCACCCAGCGACTTCTATCGGTCGCGCGTATTACTTTCAATCGCTAAATGAGCGACTGAAAGTTTCAGTCGCGCGTGTATGGTAGCTATGGGAAGTATTTCTCGTAGTGACCCGGGTGTTTTCGACATAACGTTATTGTCGACAAAATGATTAAAAAGTGTTTCAAAATTAACTGGTGGGGTGACCATACGCATAAACATACCAATATTAACCATAAAACATTCGATCCCCGCCACAAAATTTTAATTTTTACGATAATTACACTTCACTAGGAGGCATTGATAGTCGAGTTTGTCGCCAATCTTACTACCAAATAAACCAACTAACCTAAGCTAAAATAGCAAGGGAAAGTCGGGTTGAATCCTCAAGGAGATCGGGATCGAGTACTAGTTCGGTCTCGGATTACAATTAGCTACGCGAATCTATTGATAAGAGTGAGATTAAACTAGATAGACAAACTAATAAATGCATAAAGAAACTAATAATCTAAAACAAGATAAAGAACTAGAAAACTAAAGAAACAAAGAGATGAAATGATGTAATCAAATAAGAAAAAAGTACTAAGGAACGATGTCACCCGCGACTTATTTAAATCACGCTACGAATGCCAAGTATCGAGGGAGTCATGTTCTCGGACAAGGACAAGGCGCATTCTAGGTCGGTCACCTCCCTCCCGGGTTCGTGAAATGATTAATTACCCCGTTTACCTCCCTCCCGGGTTCGTAAGACGGATTCCTAAGTTCTAGAGCGAAGACTCACTCCCGTGATGTTCCCCAAACTAACCCAAGTCAATGAGAAACACGCTAATACAAACTAGTGTTGGGAATAACCCGTTTAATTCTCACTCCCGTGTTCAACTAAGTAGAGTAAGGCAAGATAAAGGGGAAGAATTGACAAATAATCCTAATCGACTTCCGTCGATAACCAAGGGACTAAATTCGACCCAAACCCCATAAACCAAGTTAACCCATAAATCCCCAACACGTCCTCATCCAACCACCCAACTAAACCGATACAAGACATTCAATCGAGTAAACTAAACATGTCGGGGCTCCATCGACCCCTAGTAAGAATCTACTCACTACTCATATTTATACTAATACAAAAACCAATAATTACTCTACACATAATAATAAGTACTCCGTATTCATGCAGCCAATCTTGTTTCACAGTATCAAAGCCATAAATGGGCACATAATGCTATGCTTCTTGTCGCTTGCTATTACTATATATGGTATCAAAGGAACAAGGCAAGACTCTAGTTCAATCTAAGTAGACCGGAGAAAATTGTTGAACAACTCAGGAATGAGTCTACAATTCATGAGCAGACGGGAGGAAATAAGTAATACCGCGGCCAGTTTTAGATGCTAAAATGCATCAGTTTATTAGATGAGTGTGTACTTTGCACCAAACCTGTTGTACTGCTCGAAATCTGTTTCTGGGAATATATATTTAGAATCACATTTTACCAAAAAAAATTTGACAAAGGCTTCCATAACAAGAGATAATGATCTAAACATTGATTTAATTTGTATGTGTAGATGATAATTAATGCTACAGACCAGAAGCCTGTAGCAGGCCAGGGAGAGTTTCCTTAAACAAAAGTCTAAAGCAACTTGGATCAAGGAGGGAGACTCTAAAACTGCTTTTTTCCATGCTTGCATTAGACAAAGACAGAACAGCAATCGCATAATGCAGATTCAGAGCTTAAATGGTCAGAACTGTAATACCCCAGATCAGATTCGGTCTGCTTTTCTTGAGTATTACTAGAATCTGCTTGGAACTTCTAAGAGCATTCAACCGGTCAAAAGTTGCATCATTTCTACTGGAAACAAATGCAACTCTGAGCATTGGGCCACCTTAATGTCCCCTGTGACAAATGATGAGATTAAAAGAATTGCTTTATCCATACCTCGTGATAATGCACCTAGACCGACGGTTACTCCAGTGGCTTTATTCAGGATGCTTGGGACATAGTGGGCAATGATGTATGCTGTGCTGTAAAAGATATTTTTCAAACAGGGAGATTGCTGCAACAGATAAATGCTACTACCATTTCCCTAACCCCTAAAATTGAAAGACCCTCGCCTATTACTCAATTTCGGCCTATCGCGTGCTGTAATACAATATACAAGATTATATCTAAAGTGATTTGCAGCAGACTGACATTGATTCTACCTGATTTACTGGAGAATACTCAAGGAGGATTTATTAAAGGACGTTCAATCATTGAAAACATCCTCATTTATCAAGACCTTGTGAAAATGTATGAGAGGAAGTCTCCTTCTGCTAGGTGTATGTTCAAAATCTACAGAAAGCATATGATTTGGTGGAGTCGGAATTTGTTCATCAAATGCTACATGCTCTTGAATTCCCCACAAAATTCATTGAGATGATTATGATTTGTGTCACTTCCACCTCGTTTACCCTCTCCCTAAATTGTGCAAGCTTTGGATACTTCAAAGGAAAACGAGGGTTAAGACAATGCGATCCTATTTCCCCCCTACTCTTTACTTTATGTATGGAGTATCTCTCGAGGACACTCAATTATGCTACGGAGAAGCATGATTTCAGTTATCATCCTTTGTGATTGAAATTAACGCACCTCATGTTCGCTGATGATCTCTTAATGTTTTGCAAGAGCGATGCTAAATCGATTATTCTCCTGATGAAGGCGTTTAATACATTCTCTGAGACCACTAGTTTGCACAAAAACAGTGGTAAGTCCGAGGTGTATTTTAACGGTATGACAACGGAGTTGCAGCAAGATATACTAGCTGTGACGGGTTTTGTGAGGGGATCTATGCCTTTCAGGTATTTAGGTATTCCCATAAAGCCTGGCAAATTATCTGAGGACTGCAAAAAAATTACAGAAAAAATTGTAGCCAGAATAAGAGGAATTGGGGTTCGAAAACTATCTTATGCAGGCAGAATAACACTGATTAACGTTGTTCTTAACACATTACATTGCTATTGGGCATCAATTTTCATCCTCCCTGCTAGCACCATGAAGAGAATTGAAGCTATATGTAGAAATTATTTGTGGGCAGGTCAGTCAGACTACCAGCGAGTCCCTTTAATCGCTTGGGACAAAGTTACGCTTACAAAAGAAGATGGAGGCTTGGGAATCAAGAGTGTGGGAGTGTGGAATGAGGCAGCTATTGGGAAGCTCGTCGACTGGATCTACACCCAACCCGACAAACTCTGGATTAGATGGATAAATCAGGTATACTGAAAGGGTCAAGAGTGGGGGAATTATGTCCCCAAAACAGGGGATAATTGGGCATGGAAAAACATATGCAAAGTTAAAGAGAAATTGAAGAATGGTTATGTACAAGGATGTTGGTCAGGTACTCAACCACTTTACTCCATTAAAGATGGGTACAATTGGCTAAGACAAAGAGGTTTTCCTAAAATTTGGGCTCCAATAATCTGGAATACACGAAACATACCCAAACATTCTATAATAGCATGGATGGCAATGATGAATGGTATGAATATACTAAGGAGAAACTAGCCAAATTTGGGTGCAGTCCTGACGATGTATGTTGTTTGTGTAACGCAGCAGTTGAGACAGTAGCGCATCTATTCTTTGACTGTCAGTATAGCAGGAGGTTTATTAAATGCTTGGAACAATGGTTCAGACCTGTCACTGATGCAGGCCGTATAGTGAAACAATAAAGACTAAAACTTTGACTAATGAAATAAATAAACTAATCTAACATAGCACATACTAATTACTCAACATAAAGATGAAATACAAACTTAGAATCATATTACCAAACACAATAAACGATAAAGGAATGAACTTTACACTAATTACTCCGTAATAATTAAAATATCATAAACATGAAACTTAAGGATAAACAACAATGAGGGAAAATATGCGAATTGTACCAAAGAAGGTGAATTTAAGGAACTTGAATGAAGAAGAAAAGATTAAATTATAAAACTTAATTAAAACTAAATTAAAAATAGATTAAGAAGAAAATGGGAAAGGGTGAGCTGCTGCTTCGTGCTACCCTGCTGCTTCTACTCCCCTTCACTCTAACTGTCCTCTCTCAAGTAGGGATGGCAACGGGTCCAGGACCCGGTCCAGATCCAGCGGGTCGGACCCATATGGATCGGGTCTGGGTCTCATTTTTTCAGACCCGGCGGATCCGGGTCGGGTCTGGATCTTATTTTTGAAAACCGGGTCCGGGTCTGAAATACTGGACCCGGACCCGACCCGTGGACCCGACACTTTAATTAAAAAAAAAACAAACAAAAATCTACCAACATACATACGTAAAACTGCTAGCAAACAACTAAATTACTAAAATAACTCACTCTCTCACTTCTTTCCTCACCATTTCAATGTTCATTCAAGGTTTCCTAAGACCGTTATAAATGAGTTTGTAAGAGTGTTTAATTTCTTAGTACAATATATGTCGTGGATAATTTTGTACGTGATAAAAAATACCGGCAAAATTTGAAATTTGGAAGAAATGAGAAATGTAGGACAAAATAAAATAAAATAGTGAGACCCGCGGGTAGACCCGGACCCGAACCGGACCCGGCGGGTCTGGATCCGGGTCTTAAAATTTTGGACCCGGCCAGGTCCGGGACGGGTCCGGGTCTAGGGTAATTTTGACGGGTCCGGGTCCGGATCCTAGTGGACCCGGTCCAGATCCGGTCCATTGCCATCTCTACTCTCAAGTCTCACCGCCTCTCTCCTCTCTATTTTCTAATCTAATTGTATTGAGTCTCTTTTTCTTCTTTTTTGTGGGCGGCTCTCAAGCCCAATATAATAACGCGGCTCCTCTTCTCTTTTAGTCTTGATCCGTCTTGATTTGTATCGGTTTTAAGTCGATCCGATCCTTCCGGTACCTATAATATCAAAATGACTAGAGCAGTACCAAAATTCCGACGAATATAATAAATATACATTAATTAAGTAAGACTCGACTAATTAGCTAATTAAACACAAAAATAGCATAATAATAGCAAAACGACGAGAAAGAGTATAAATATGGGACGAAAAACCGGTAAAATAGCGACTTATTAGGCGTGCAGCATGATGCATGCAACTCCCAGGGTGAATACGCCTTTGATTTCTGAAATGAGGAGGAAAAGTAATATTTACCTGAACTCTTATCAATTTCAACGCAACTGACCAGGTTAGTGATAAGAGTATCTTTCACCAGATAAGGCGTCACTGAGATGAGATAAACTGTTTTTCACGAAGAAACTAGTTATTTTACCCGTGAAAATCACGGTATATCTCAGGTAAATTGTTTAAATTGTAGCTTAAATCTTATGTTTAAATATTTTGTGTTTTTAAATATTAAGGAGTAAATTGTTGACTTATATATACAGTTTTAATTATATATTCTATCATCTATGAAAAAAATTGTTAAATAAATAACAAAACAAACGCCACTCGTCCACAAAATACAATTTTTGTCACAATTATATATATTTTTTAACCAATTTTTTGAATTTGATTTTTTTGGATAGAATTGATAATTAGTACTTAGTTTACATTCACTCAATTATCGTTGCAGGTACGTACGGACGTATGAACTTCATTACTTAGTAACGAGTTGAGCAAAGCGTGGCTCGGCTCGAAAAGCTCGCGAGCAGCTCGATTTGATGTGATTAGTTAATATTTTGTTCTTGTTTATTAAAAAAATACTAATAATTGTTACATAGTTTTTTCACCGTATAAAATCTTCTTATTGATTTGCCTAATATGTTTGTATATGATTTTTAATCCCAATTTATTAAAACACATCGGTGCAAAAAGCATAAATTTTAATAATTATATATAGGCTCGAGTTAGGCTCAAACTCGACTCGAACTCGCATTTTAGCTCGCGAGCTTGGTTCCGAGCTCAGTTTTTTCAAGCTCGGGTAAGCTCGAGATCGGCTCGAGTTCGAATTTCGCTTAACGAGCACGAGTCGAGCAAGGCCAAGCTCGTGCTCGACTCGGCTCGTTTACACCCCTAGTAACGAGATCGAAATTCCATTATTATTAATTATGTGTTAGGAATCTAGTTTAATTATCATTTGTAATATTTGTGTCAAGTGAGAGACTCGTAGCTTTAAAAAAGGGCTCGCTTCGACTCAATAGGTTGTTTATACTATTATTGTTTTGGACATCTCGATCAAATTAAACTACAGGTCCTCACAAAAGATAGAGCGGAGCTCGGGTTATTAGGAAATTAGAAACATATCATGGAGTTGCATAATAAACTCGTCCACAAAATACAATTTTTCTCACAATTATATTTTTTTTAAAAACAACTTGTCACAATTGTTTTGAATTTGATTTTTTTGGATAAAATTGATAATAAGTAGTTTTCTTCTTTCAATTATTTAAATGAATTCATTTTTATGAGGAAAAGAATAGGTATATATAAAGATTTGATGGGCTCTTTATACCCGTGAATAATCCTGAGCTCTTTAAAAAAATTATTTGTTTATTTAATATTTTTACATGTCGAGACTCTATTCTCAGTTAAGGATATCAATTAACTAATTACAAATTCAAAAGACCCAAATGTCAAGCTAACTACCAATTACTTACTACTATTCCACTAACTAATTGTTGCCACCACTAATTACCAAGCAGCGTTATCACTAGGGTATCGTCGATGCTATCACTATAGTGTCCATGGACGTAGGTGTCATATAATTTAGTAGCCCTGGTCTTTCAGAATCGATGTACCGGAAAACTTGTAGATGTTTGCCTTGCCTTGATATCATCCACTAAAGACCCATGACACACTGCATGCTGCATAGAGATACGAGTGCCGCACTCTGGACAGTCGATTCTTCCCCATAGAAATACAAGTGCCGCACTTTGGACAGTCGATTCTTCCCCATAGAAATACAAGTGTCGCACTCTGGACAGTCGATTCTTCTCCATAGAAATACAAGTGCCGCACCCTGGACAGTCGATTCTTCCCCATAGAAATACAAGTGCCGCACTCTGGACAGTCGATTCTTCCCCATAGAAATATAAGTGCCGCACTCTGGACAGTCGATTCTTCCCTGCTTATGGTTTGCATTACGCATATAGATTTCCCCCGGGATGGGTCTGCAATCAATCAATCAATATATATTAATAAGCAGGAACTTTTCGAGCGATAGGATTGATCGAAATTTTTTAATATATTTTCTATGTTTATAAAGAATATAAAACTTTGTAAAATCCTACTCCACCTGTTACATTTTATTTTGTAGTACCGCAAGCGTACAGGTATTGTAGCATACAGGTCGATCTAAGGGAGGTGAATGATTAAGTACTAGCTAATTTCTGACTAAAAGTTATCTACGTCGAATAAATCGGAATAATGATCGTATAACTAATTTTTAACAAACTAGTACGGAAGGTAAAAAATGGAGATAAAATCAATAATATAAAGACCTAGGACAATGGTTCACCATTAACAAACTTGTTTTGATGAAGATTTGTGTGATGTGAGATGTGAAATGGATTGACTAATGAAATGAAGGTGTAATTCCGAATAGTTTGGGTTTTTTCGTATGCGATGTGATATGGAATATATATTCACTACATTTTATCAAAAGATCATCGTGACATGTCGTGTTATAGACTTATAGTTTGTAATATTTTAGTGAGACCGTTTATATCCAAAAGTCAAGTCGATCAAGTTATATCCAAAAGACGAATCAGACAAGATCCCACGTGAATATATTTTATTTAATAGATTGTCGTGAATATCGAAAAATCTTCTTGATTGTGAATAGTGTTAAAATTAAAAGAGAAAGGAGAAGGTTGGACTTGAACGAGGGGAATATTTATTTTTTGACCACGTGGTTGCGGTCTTTCGATAGGTACGTTGTCTGATTTCATAAATGATACATCATATCGTTTTTTTTTATGATTAAACGATTTTTAAACCAACTTTTTTTTTCTTCATATCGGCACCCTTAGACGCTCGTGGTTCTTGCTCAAATTTGTGTGACCGTTACATATGATATAAGCATTCCGTGCAATTTTTGGCCATTTTTTTTCCGGACCTTCAAATCTCAGAAATCTCAGCCACTTCAATTTGATCTGTTCGTAAGGTCCTACCGGAATAGATTTCATTTTGTACTTATTTTTCTGTCACGTTTTTTAGGTCTCTTCAGAAGGTAACATTTTCGATTTCAGGCGCAAATAAAAATGATACGTCCTATTTTCACGATCAAATGATTTTTAACAAACGTTGGTTTCCATCGCATATATCGACACCCTCAATTGTTCTTATATGACCCCATAAGCACCCTGTGTGATTTTCAACCATTTTTATTTTGGACCCCTAAATTTCGGAAAAAAAAATTGGTAATTAAATACTCCCTCCGGATACTATTTTTTGCTCAATTTCATTAAAATACTTCTCACAAATAATGAGGCAAAAAATAGTGTCCGGAGTAAGTAAAAAATTACCAAAAAAATGCAAAATTTCATTCATTCCTCCTTTTTAACTTGCAAGAAATTAAGAAAATGTTTCGCACATACAAAATGGACTGATGTTCACCCAAATAAATATAGTTTTAACTTTTTACACTCACAAATTAAATAAACATGATGATTAACAAAAAAATACACAATGCATCTATGCATGGAACACAATAATATACACCATCAAACTCAAACCCCGAATACTCGTAGATGATCGATATCATCAATCATATTCTCTGTCTCAATCATTTATTTACATTTGATCAAAATAATCCTTATAAATAATGTACGGAGTAGAAAATAAACAAATGAGTGAGACCGAAAGAGTAATTTTTAGACCGGCGGCACATGATTATCCTTGGAAACTTTGGACTGAGGTTGTTGTTGTTGATGTTGTGTTTCCTTCTTGTTTTTCATCTTGTAGCAACAAACCACCAATATAACCATGAATAATATACCCGGTATCGGTATGAAAACTACGCCCTCCATTTTCTCACTTTTTAAAAATTATCTGAGATTTTGAGATTTTAAAATTAATCAGAGATTTCAAAATTCAGAAATGTATGTCTTTGGAATAATGGGAAGATAAAAGATGAATTGAATGATTATATAGGTGATGGACGTAAGAATTTTTCAAAATTTTGTTTTCGATTTCGTGTTATATGTTTTGTTTAACTACGTTGAATAGGTCCGAACGATCCTCCATTTTTTTTATATACTTGAATGGCAAATGTTCGTGTATGCATGTTAGCATGAACTAATTTCTATATTTTCTTTTTCCGTAAAATGACATTGAAAAACCTAACTAATTTCTATATTATTCTTCAGTAAATCTACAACTACTCTTTAGTGTAATTTATCAATCAAAATTTGTGTAAGTTTACCTTATGTCCAAGTGGATATTATTTGACCGTTACAAACAAGAAATTGCCTCAAAATTTGGTAAATTATTTACGCCCGTTGCATCAGAAACAAACCGGAATAAGATAAAATTTCTATTTTTATTTTGTTTTGGTGGATAAAAAGGTTTTTGTTGAAATAGTAAAGGTACGTTTGTTAAGATTCTTACGTTGTCAACTTAATAACAATATCACTAGCTCGGCCGGTGAAGATTGAACCTCATCGTGTCTATATATTCTACTGCTCTTGATTAGTACGAGTATATTTTGATTTTCCGACAATATTCTCTCCTCTCAATTAACTTCATTAGTTTACTTTATTGTAGGGTGTGGTATTATGTTATCTCTCGATCTCTTACTATAGAGCGCAAGCTTTTGCGGAAACTCTTCAATTGTAATAGGGTGGTTATGTTCTTCTATTAAAAAATACTCACAATTAACAACTAACTGGTTCAAATTTTCATAGGTACTTTGAAGACTAATTCTCTCATGATAATGATTGTTTCCAAAATCAACAAGTTAACTAATTGATCAAGAGAGTAATATGCATGCATGTCTTCTATGTCCTTCCACTTTTAGCAATTCTCTTGTTAGACCGTCTCACGATTAACATATTGTGAGACATGCATACTAATAGAATTAAAATAATACTCCGTAATAAAAATTAATTACACCTTAGCTTGTATGTAAGAGATCTTACGATAAATTTATCGTGACACCATCTCATATATATATATAAGAATTAGTGCATATATTCCATCCTATGATCTGATTTACTATGTTGTAACGAAAGTGTCCCATTACTCGTTTGATAAAAGATGTTTTTAACCTTTTAATTTAGGCCTTCCAATTACGTGTCTTTATATTCAATCCTACATTTCTTCCGTATGATTTATGTTTAGTGAAGGTGTAATCCCGATCGATCGAGTAGGTTGGGTTTTTCTTATAGTATGTGATGTGATATATGGAATATATTCACTGCATTTTCTTAAGATTAAGATGTCGTGTATGTTAGCATTATTTTCACGGTTAAACGATTTTGAATAAATGTTCCTTTTTCACATATGGACTCAATTGTTCTCTATTTTTGCTCAGACTTTACGTGGCCGTTTTATATATGATCTTGTAAGTGTTACGTGTGATTTTCGGTAACTTTTTTTATCCTGAATATCTAAATATCGGAAAACCGTGTATTATACTTAAATATAGTCGTTTGGAAGGTTCTAATGAACCAGGTTTCATTTGGTCATGATTTTTATGACAGATGTTTGTGGTTGCTACATAAGGTACCTGCGCTCATCCGATTCAGGTGCAAATAAAAAATGATAAGATCACTTTTTTACGATTAAATGATTTTGAACCAATTGGTTCGATCGACGCCCTTAAATGGTCTATGTTCTTACTCAAATTTTGCGTGGCTATTTTATATGACCCTATAAGCACTTCGTGCGATTTTCGACAATTTTTGTTCCAAACCGTACCCCAAAATCTCGAAAATCATGTATTATATATAGACTTTTAATTTGAGCCTTTCGGAAGATCCATATAATAGGGTCACACAAAAATTAAGCAAGAACAAAGAGCATTTATTTGAGGGCGTGCCGCTATGTGAAAAAACAACATTGAACGAAAACCGGTTAATTGGGAAAACACGGCGTATAATTTTTGTTTGAGGCCGGAACTACTCTAAATCAGCGGAAACTACTCCGTATTATATTACCAGGCAACATATCTGACTTGATACGTCCAATAGTCAACCTACAAGAAGAAAACGTCTTGCACTTATCTAATTATCTCACGTAGTTACATCGATGGCTTACTAATTCGGTCACCAGTTAGTTTCCGTTGTGACAGAATGATCTCTTATGAATAAAATGGGTTAACTCGACTTTTTTTTAGTTAGATAAGACAAACATTTCGTTAATAACTAAGTGGCTAGATAAAATAGACATATATAAGTTTTGTTTTTTCCACCATATTTGACCCGTCTGTGGACATGACATAGGTCCACCCCGACGCGGCCACGCGCGGGTTTGGGGAGGCGAATGAATCTCCATGAGATGGTCAAATGGAAATTTAAATCGAAGTCGGAGTCGCCACCGAATTTTATGGTTATTCGGAACCGTTCGAGCCCACTCTATGTCGTAGTGGGCCGTGTACAAAATACGGCCCATTTCCGATGTCAGAGTTTATTGGGCTCGTCCCTTTTGCATATCGATATAGATGCCGACTGGAGCGGTTAATCGTATATTGAATGACTCTCGTTGCCAATGGTTTCGGACATCCGGAAACCACGGTTCTGAGTAAGGGGTGAGGGTACGTGTTGGGAAGTTCACTAAGAACACCCAACCCCGCCCGCACATTAGCGGCCTCTACTAGGATATCGAATGACGTTTTAATGCGCGCGTTAGTTGAACGATGAATGATATGCAAACATTGTTTTCCTAAGCATGTGAGGAATTGAATGGGTTGCTATGTCGTTTAATGCATGAAAAATTAATTAACGTCAAAGTTGAATTTAACATGTGAGATTCGTTTTAGTATAATAAAACAAATGAAATAAAAAGGATGAATTTGCTACAAAATGAACAAACGAGTTAGTATCGATTTGTAAATAATAATATAGCAAACAAAATAACGAAATCAAGAAAATAAATATTAATCGAAATCTGAAAAATATTGTTTGAAAAGAACGTTGTTTTGTATAAAAAACGAAGTTCGAAAAATAAATAAAAAAGACAAAAAGGGCGCGGCATGACAGCCGGCCGCGCGACTCGCCCGGGATGCCGGCGGGTCGCGTGGTGGCCTGTTCCGGGTCCGGTTTTCGAAAATTCGAAGTTCATATTAGATCGCGTACGAATATTGCATGATTCGTACTCGACTTAATATTTTCGATATTCGTTATATTCGATAGTTGACTACGAAATCAATATCAAATACTCGGAATAGTTTTTAGAAAAGATGTAATTTTAGAAATCGATCGAAGAATAAATAATAAAACGAACGAAAAAGTTGAAAAAAGAAATCCCGGATTCCAGGCCTGCGCGCGAGTCGCCTGGGCATGGCGCGACTCGCGTGCGGGTCTGTCCGTCTTTATATTTTTGTTCGGAAATTGTTATTTTGAACGAAAAGTAAAAGAAAAGAATTTTGACAAAAAAGATGTAACGATTTCTGATATCGTCGAAATCTTAATATAATTCTTTTTGATACGATACTCGATTATAGAAAAATCGATATCGTATGTTTAAGAATATTCGTTATGAAAATAGTTTTTCGTTAATAACGATATTAGAAAAATAAAAAAACGACTCTAGACCCGTAAAAAAAGAGGCGGACGAAGAGAAGAAGAGGAGAGAAAGGAAGAAATCGGGTTTGATTACACCCTCAACCTACATGCTCTTGTTGACTCGGATCGGGACTCGTCGGAATGTGGCTAGGCACGGGAGTGTCGAGGCAACGTTGGTTGGGTTAGGGTGGTACGGTTTTGACGGGTGAAGGGTGTCGGATATCGGGACCGGTTTCCTTCGGGTTTTGGATGTATAACTATGTGTGTGTGTGTCGGAGGTTGTATATATGTGTGTCGATAATGTGTGTATTATTGTCGGTAAAAATCTATGTGTGTATTGCTGAAAAATTGTGTTGATGAATCGTGTTTTTTGTGTTGGATGCAAGGGGCTATTTATAGGAAATTCCCGACCTTGGCTTGAGAGAGTTTGACTACCGCTTAGGATAGGAAAACGAGGAATTTGAGGGAAATAAGGATTCCGCTTTCTTGTGTAGGAAGAAAGGGGACACGGCTGGTTTTAGGCTGTTTCGGCCGAGTGTTTTACACTCGGTCGGATGCTCGAATCGGTTTTTGAATAGGACTCCTGTTTGAGCTAGAATTACCGCTTGAGTAAGAAGCTGAGGAGAACGAGAATTCCGTTTTCTTGTGAGGGAAGAAAAGAGGAAATGCCGGCTGACTTGTGTACTTGGCCGAGTGGTTGCACTCGGTTGAGTGTCTAAGTCGGTTCTCGGATAGGATTCCTACTCGGGATCGAATTCTACCTTAAACGGAATTGTTTATTATTTTTTTATGGCTGATTTTGTAGAGTTGGAGTCCGAATAGGACGTGTGGGATGTCACGGTCAGCCTACGAGTTTCGGGAAATATCTTTGACCGGGTTTTGACTCGGTCGCTAAAAGACGGTTTTACCCCTGGTGACGAATTCGACCCAAATTAGTGTTATTTGACTCGAACCGACCCACTGGGCCTGAATTTGAGGTTGGTTTTGTGAAAATTGTACTCCGTAAAAAGCCCAAGCCAAATATCCATGATTTCGAGCCCATTTCCGAGTACGTTAAAGCATGTTAGCGTCCGATCATCATCGGGTGTTTGTCGGAAACTGCTATAGACACCTGGCGGTCAAAATGTGGGTGTCTACAGAGCCCCCACTCTGACTGAGGCTTGGACAGGGCGAAAGTCAGAGTAGCCACCAGGTCAATCAAGGATTAAAATCTGGCAGCTTCCGGTCGGGTCGTTTAAGGTCCATTAGACCTGCGTGGAGGGCCCGCCGGCCATGGACTAGAAATGTACCTGAACTGGTGATAACTCCGTGGGGGAATTCGTCGCATGAGACTTAAAATGGGCCTGTATGTGGGCTCACCTTGTTAAATGCTACCGGGGAGTTATGTGAATTGCGCAGTCTTGAATTGTACCTGTATAAGTTACATAAAATTTTGCATGCAACACGTAGGCGAAACAAATATGACTCGCGCTGGGAAATAAAAATGATTTTTGCTGCATTTTGAAATCGAAGTCCTGAAAGCAACTCACGTGCTAGGAGATGGGTTTCCAAAATTGAAAGGGGTGAAAAAGAAATTTGCCGTTTAAATAGATTGAAATTTGACCTTGTCGAAAAGATTTTCTTTCAAATGGCTAAGTTTTTGCAAATTTTGAAGTAAGAATTTGAAGAGAAGTCAACTGACAGACTCGACTCTGGACGCGACCGGACGAGTTGACAGACATGACTGGACTCTAGAGGGGTTGGACCGTGACTCGGTAGGGGGTGGGCCACCTAAGATGACAAGACTCTTAAGTTGCGCTATTCCGTAGCCTAGGCGAGTGACAACACGGTCGAATCCTCGGAATAGGAAGGATGTGCAATGAGGGGATTGCCATAGTCTGTAATGAGACTGTTTTGGCATGACAGGACTTTTAGCAGTAGCAATGCCGTAGTCTAGTGCTCTTCTGAATTTTTGATTTTTGGGTACATTTCCAAAGTGGGTATTGCCTCGAGTCCTGATAGATTCTTGCCCTCGAGTGAGCCGAGTACTAGGACACACTATAGAAAGGAGGCTAGATTTTTTGAATTTATCTGGATTTTGTGAGTGGAAGGAGGTTTTCTGTCTAAGAGAAGCCCCCAGGATGACAAAGCTAACTGTCGAGAACATGACAGTGTCGTGACCGGAATGATGGTGCTTTTTGAATGTGTGTCAAAGTGGGTGGTTGTGCCTCTGTTGAAAGGCTTCCTACGTATTCACGTGTGGTGAAATCAAACCAAGCCGTAGTTCAGTGGATTATGGTGCCTAGTTTATTAGGGCTTTGTGTGTAACTAGCCATAGCGATGGTGTAGGCTAGGTGCATTCCCAGTGATGTCTTGATCAAAGGGCTAGAATGGTTAGGATATTGATCCTGTGATTGCGAGCGTTCTCCGGGGTAGCCCCCAGAGGTGGTGTGAACTATTTGGGCATGTTCTATGCCGACTGCAAGTTGAGTTCCCGTGTTTGGGGTTGATAACTGGTTTGAATGAGAAGAATTGGGATGAGATTTTAACGAGTTCTGTTCTCGGGGATTTTAACGAGTTCTGCTCTCGGGGGATTTGACGAGTTTTGCTCTCGGGGGGATTTGACGAGTTTTGCTCTCGGGGGGATTAGACGAGTTTTGCTCTCGGGTCTTTGATGAGTTTTGCTCTCGGGGATTTTAACGAGTTTTGCTCTCGGACTTGCATAGGGGAAGTCGAGTAGAATGGCTCGAGCTTCGATTAGGCAGGTTTGATAATGCGGGATCTGATTTCCATGTCTGACCCTAATGGTTAGGGGTATCCTATGGAGCTTGAATCCTCAAAATTCCGGGCTGTCTCTAGCCTGGGTCTCGGGAAGGTCTTGAGGGTTGTAATGTGGGAAGGCTAAATGTGGTGTTAGCTGACCAGCTTGATTGTCTCTCCCTTATTGGATGGTATGAGTATTGATAATTTTGAATTGATCGTTTTCACTACGGTCATGGTTTTTTGAATTCTTTGGGTTGACCTCTTAGCCCCGGTCATGGGATTCTTCATTTGAGTTGACCGTGTCTGGTCGAGAGATGTTGATAATTCTTTTTTGATCATGGCCGACTTTTTTTTGTTTTGGCCTTTTGCTTTTTTCTCTTGGACTTTTGACTTTTTTGTCCAGTTTTTTTTTGTCGGTCAGACTAACACCTAAGGTAGGGTTTGGTTAGTCTTATTGGAAGGGTGTTTATTGTGGGAAGTGGGCTTGCTTCCCGTCTTGAACCCAAACTAGAAGGCTACCCAGATTTGTCATAGGATTCGATATGCTCCTGCTACGGGTAGTTATGTGGCTTCCTATACCAGACATGGAATAGGTAAAAGGAAAACACGGGCTCGGTTTCCTGCAGTCATTATAGATGTGCCTATAATAGTCACGTGCATATGCTCACAGTGTACGATGGTGTTCATCATGTTCTCGGAAACACATAAGGAAAGCATATAGTGGAGATAGAATATTGAAAGCTGATTTTATTGAATTTTTGAAAAGAGGACAGAATACAAATGACTCTGACGCTGATTTGGAAATGAGGATGTAGGGTATCCTAGACTCGAACTCAGACTTAGACTTGAATCAAATCCGGACTCGGATGCTCGGTTGGTTGTTTTTTTTTGGTAAGGTCTTTGATTGGAGAGAACGACGGGTGTTAGAACTCGCCTAAGCTCGGTTTTGCGCAAATGCAAGAGAGAGAGTCAAACTAGGTACGGCCCGGGGGCGGGAATGACTAAGATTCTATGACCGGGCTACTTAAATGTTAATCCAGACAAAGTAACGACTGTGACCTAGACTCGACCACGAGACTCGAGCTGTAAAAGGATAAGTCTGAAAATGGGGCGACCGTATTTGACCGTATCACGTGCTCGGACCAACCGTGATGACCTAACCCTAGGTGACTCGAGTATTCGTAGCGTGGGTACGACTCGAAGAAGGCATCATAAGGACGCCGGTATAGGATGAACGTAGGGTACTCTCTTGGGTAACCGTGGTTGACTGCTCGGGTGGAGGACAGCCCCCTGAGTAAGGCAAGAGACTCAGATGGTGTGACATCTAAGTGACTCGAAAGTGGGATACGTGAGACAACACGTGCAAGACATGACCCTTAGAGCAACCTTGATTGATCGCTCTGCTGAAGGGTGGCCCCCCAAGTGGTATTGAAGACTTTGTTAAGACTCGAGTGAGTGACCCTTAGACGTAAGGACCGTGAACCTTTTGTTATAGGGCTATGCCTTGTAAAAGGTTGACTCGGAAAAGACACTTAGACGGGTGACTTGTGAAAAGGTGGGCCTTCCTCAGGATCCAACTATGTGGGTTGGGCCCTGTCCGAAGGAGGGTTCACGTGAGACATTCCCAGACTTTTAGACTCGATTGTGTAAGTGGGCCAACCTTTGTAAGAGTATGTCCTACGTAGGTGGGCCTTGCCTTAGTAACATAAGGCGGACTGGGATAGGGGGGAAACTCGTGATGTAAGATCGACGGAGTTTCGACGCTAAAGACTTCAACGACTTATGACACGACCCGACACTGCTAAATACGGGAAGTCTAAGAAGAGGAAGTTTTAAAATATGAATTTTTGAAAAGCCCGAAATGAATCGGGTGGAGAAATTCGGCCCTTTTTCGAAAAAGAAAAAAGGAGTGGGCCGAATGACGGGTTTTGAAAGTTTCGAAAGTAATTTCGAGTTTTGAATTGGGCATAATACCGGCTAGAAAAAGGCTATTTTGAGTAAAATCATAAGTCCTAAGTTCGGTATATGACCCGGGTTTTGAAATTGGATATTTGAAAAAGGATGCAAATTTTGAAAAGATGACGGTTTTGAAAAAAAGATGTGGATCAAGTAGCACGTAGTCATGGAAACAGTATAACGACGCCATGTATGCTCTTAATCTAAGTCTCGGTCAGTCTATAAGGGTCTATACCAGTGTACATAGCCTATCAAGAATCGGGGCGGACTCCCTAACTCGAGTTGAGATTAGGACATGCCGTAAAACCCATATGAATCGGCTAATGGACACCTTTGACATAACCAGTTTGGACTATATCAATGGTATAGTGGGACGTCGGTCACGAGTACCGGCCCGGGAAAATGGGGTTATGCATGAACCGTAAAACTAAAACGCGCATTGTACTAGTCAAACGATTTCTATTCGAGTCTCACCCTGAGGACACTGAAGGTTATTAACTCATCAGAAAATCCCCAGCGGAGTCGCCAAATTGTGGACATGACATAGGTCCACCCCGACGCGGCCACGCGCGGGTTTGGGGAGGCGAATGAATCTCCATGAGATGGTCAAATGGAAATTTAAATCGAAGTCGGAGTCGCCACCGAATTTTATGGTTATTCGGAACCGTTCGAGCCCACTCTATGTCGTAGTGGGCCGTGTACAAAATACGGCCCATTTCCGATGTCAGAGTTTATTGGGCTCGTCCCTTTTGCATATCGATATAGATGCCGACTGGAGCGGTTAATCGTATATTGAATGACTCTCGTTGCCAATGGTTTCGGACATCCGGAAACCACGGTTCTGAGTAAGGGGTGAGGGTACGTGTTGGGAAGTTCACTAAGAACACCCAACCCCGCCCGCACATTAGCGGCCTCTACTAGGATATCGAATGACGTTTTAATGCACGCGTTAGTTGAACGATGAATGATATGCAAACATTGTTTTCCTAAGCATGTGAGGAATTGAATGGGTTGCTATGTCGTTTAATGCATGAAAAATTAATTAACGTCAAAGTTGAATTTAACATGTGAGATTCGTTTTAGTATAATAAAACAAATGAAATAAAAAGGATGAATTTGCTACAAAATGAACAAACGAGTTAGTATCGATTTGTAAATAATAATATAGCAAACAAAATAACGAAATCGAGAAAATAAATATTAATCGAAATCTGAAAAATATTGTTTGAAAAGAACGTTGTTTTGTATAAAAAACGAAGTTCGAAAAATAAATAAAAAAGACAAAAAGGGCGCGGCATGACAGCCGGCCGCGCGACTCGCCCGGGATGCCGGCGGGTCGCGTGGTGGCCTGTTCCGGGTCCGGTTTTCGAAAATTCGAAGTTCATATTAGATCGCGTACGAATATTGCATGATTCGTACTCGACTTAATATTTTCGATATTCGTTATATTCGATAGTTGACTACGAAATCAATATCAAATACTCGGAATAGTTTTTAGAAAAGATGTAATTTTAGAAATCGATCGAAGAATAAATAATAAAACGAACGAAAAAGTTGAAAAAAGAAATCCCGGATTCCAGGCCTGCGCGCGAGTCGCCTGGGCATGGCGCGACTCGCGTGCGGGTCTGTCCGTCTTTATATTTTTGTTCGAAAATTGTTATTTTGAACGAAAAGTAAAAGAAAAGAATTTTGACAAAAAAGATGTAACGATTTCTGATATCGTCGAAATCTTAATATAATTCTTTTTGATACGATACTCGATTATAGAAAAATCGATATCGTATGTTTAAGAATATTCGTTATGAAAATAGTTTTTCGTTAATAACGATATTAGAAAAATAAAAAAACGACTCTAGACCCGTAAAAAAGGAGGCGGACGAAGAGAAGAAGAGGAGAGAAAGGAAGAAATCGGGTTTGATTACACCCTCAACCTACATGCTCTTGTTGACTCGGATCGGGACTCGTCGGAATGTGGCTAGGCACGGGAGTGTCGAGGCAACGTTGGTTGGGTTAGGGTGGTACGGTTTTGACGGGTGAAGGGTGTCGGATATCGGGACCGGTTTCCTTCGGGTTTTGGATGTATAACTATGTGTGTGTGTGTCGGAGGTTGTATATATGTGTGTCGATAATGTGTGTATTATTGTCGGTAAAAATCTGTGTGTGTATTGCTGAAAAATTGTGTTGATGAATCGTGTTTTTTGTGTTGGATGCAAGGGGCTATTTATAGGAAATTCCCGACCTTGGCTTGAGAGAGTTTGACTACCGCTTAGGATAGGAAAACGAGGAATTTGAGGGAAATAAGGATTCCGCTTTCTTGTGTAGGAAGAAAGGGGACACGGCTGGTTTTAGGCTGTTTCGGCCGAGTGTTTTACACTCGGTCGGATGCTCGAATCGGTTTTTGAATAGGACTCCTGTTTGAGCTAGAATTACCGCTTGAGTAAGAAGCTGAGGAGAACGAGAATTCCGTTTTCTTGTGAGGGAAGAAAAGAGGAAATGCCGGCTGACTTGTGTACTTGGCCGAGTGGTTGCACTCGGTTGAGTGTCTGAGTCGGTTCTCGGATAGGATTCCTACTCGGGATCGAATTCTACCTTAAACGGAATTGTTTATTATTTTTTGTATGGCTGATTTTGTAGAGTTGGAGTCCGAATAGGACGTGTGGGATGTCACGGTCAGCCTACGAGTTTCGGGAAATATCTTTGACCGGGTTTTGACTCGGTCGCTAAAAGACGGTTTTACCCCTGGTGACGAATTCGACCCAAATTAGTGTTATTTGACTCGAACCGACCCACTGGGCCTGAATTTGAGGTTGGTTTTGTGAAATTTGTACTCCGTAAAAAGCCCAAGCCAAATATCCATGATTTCGAGCCCATTTCCGAGTACGTTAAAGCATGTTAGCGTCCGATCATCATCGGGTGTTTGTCGGAAACTGCTATAGACACCTGGCGGTCAAAATGTGGGTGTCTACACCGTCATAAGTTTATGACATGTATATATACTCCCTCCGTCCCACTAAGATTGTCCTGTATTCTTTTTTTGGGTAAGTTCTTAAAGATTGTCTCACTTCTCAACTTTCCTTTTTAGTCTATTCCTTTTTACAACTTTGTCCCTACCAAGTTAAAGTATTTACCATTTTGCCATTCCATTAACTCATACTACCTCACCCAACATTATGACTCACTCTATAAAGGAAGTGATCATTGCCTATATACTCAATCATCACACCATTTTCTTAGTTATTGTGCAAAAGTAAATGGGACGAACATTTTGGGACGGAGGGAGTACATATATACTCCGTATATATTAAACAAGAATTTGTGTTAAGCAAAAGAGTATGGCCAACTTCACATGATGCTTGAAACTCAATATATATTATTAATACTTTCTCCATTTTTATTCATTGCCTCATTTCATGAATATATGTGAGGTATATTTTATTGAAACGAGAGAATAAATAAAAATTGAAGGAAATAGTATACCAGCAATATTTTTTTACCATCACAACTCACAAGAACTCAAGAAGTCACCAATGTACTCACAAAATAATAATAATAATAATAATAATAATAATAATAATAATAATAATAATAATAATAACCCACTCAATTCAAGTACAAATTAACAAATTTCACGATTGACATAAAACTATAAAAGCAACACACATAGTCGAACCCGAACCCAAACCCAAATCATGAAAATTCGGAAAATAATTAATACAATAATCAAGCCATGTAAACTTAGGGTTGTTGTTGGTGTTGTTGTCTTGCCTTGCTTTTTTTTGGTGGTCGAAATACCACACCAAAACTATAACTACTATTATGAATATTAACACGGGTGGTGTTACAAATAGAAACACCGCCATTTCGAAATTATTATTTTTTTGCTTCCAACTTATTTTATAGAAATTATTGGAGATTTAGAAAATATCAACTCGGAATTTAAATAAAACACATAGAATGATTGATGAATTTATAGGACATCGATGTGGAAATTTTCGTGTTCTTGTAGCAAGTGTTTAAGATTCTAAGAATTGGTCCTTGAATTTTGTCTGATTGTTTAGTACCTACGTAGTACATAGTATTTCTTTATTTGTACATGTTGTAACGGAGGCGTCCCGTTACCTACGGTTTGTTAATTACGCGAGAAGAACAAAACAAATAGCAAACAATAGTAAAACTGACACACAGATTTACGTGGTTTACCAGCAAAATCACCGGTTACGTCCACACCGACACGGAGACCAAATTCACTATTGTGGAGATAATAGTACAACAGTAGACTGTAATACACGCGCTTAATAGCTCACAGCTAAAGCCATAAGTACTACAAATTCTACCAACTAGATAGTAATCTCAAACTGAAAAGAGATTACCTAGACTGAGTTCGACCTGCAACGAACTCACAGACGAGACGAAGGACAAACGATCTTGCGGCCAACCAAGATCCGAACAAACTCCAACGGTCTCCAACGAAGACGAGATCAATAGAACCACCAAATAATAGGGACTCGGAACAAACTGAGTTTTTCCCTTAAAAAAAACCTTACAAATCAACCCTCTATATTGTGCTCTCAAATCATCTCTCTGTCCTCATTAACCTAGAAACTAGTTAGGTCTTTATATAGTATTATTCCACCTAAACTAGTTACCTAAACTTATTAGGAAACAAAGGTCAATCTTTCCTAAAGGCAAACAATCTCTTGTTACCAAAACAAGAAGATCAACTTTAGGAAAGATATCAGGAATAAATCAATTCAAGGCCCAAAAGGACAATTGCTAGGCACTTATTTCCTAACAGTACAGAATATCAACCGTTTCAACTATTTGTGAATTTTCTTTTAATATATCTGTCTTTTGCATGAAATGGCCAAGGTACCTTTATTAATTTTCTTAAATTTTTGAAACTAGGTTTTTCTAACGTGTGTCCAGCTTTGATTAAAGCATGGCTGCATGGATAACATTGATTTTGTCTAAATATGGTAAATATGGGTAAATATTTTGTGAAATATAGAGTTTGTTATTATTAATTCTGTAAAACGTATGTTGCAATGAGATACATACAAGTATATATATAGATGAGGTAGTTAGTTGTAACTAACTTGTAACTAACTTGTAACTAACTACTATCTATTATATTAACATCCCCCTCAAGCTTGGCTTGGATGAGTTTCTAGACCGACTATGTCCAATTTGTTTGAGAGAAACTGGTGTTGATCAGCTCCAAGAGCCTTGGTCATTACGTCTGCCAATTGCAACCCAGTACGCACATATTGAGTCAAAAGAAATCCTTCATCTTGTTTGATTGTCTCGCACATAGTGGCAGTCGATGTTCAAATGTTTTGTTCTTTCGTGAAATACGGGATTAGCAGCAATGTGCATAGCAGCCTTGTTATCACATAAGAGTGGAATGGGTTTTTGGCACAAGTATCCTTAAATCGGGCAGAACACTATCCACCCAAACCATTTCTGATGATGTGTAAGACAGACTGCGGTATTCAGCCTCTGCAGAACTTTTACTAACGATTTTCTGCTTCATCGTCTTCCAAGATATGAGAGATGGACCCAGGAATACACAGAATCCACTGAGAGATTTGCAAGAGAAAGCACATTGACCCCAATCAACATCACTGAATGCTGTCAAGGCCAAGTCAGATCTTGCGGGATAAAATAGTCCTGTTTTTATTGTAGTCTTAAGGTATCTGAGTACATGTATCGCAAGTTGTAAATGAGGAAGGCGAGGCTGACTCAGGAATTGACTTAGATGCTGAACGGAATACGAGATGTCAGGTCTGGAAGAATTCAGATACAACATCTTCCCTACTAATCTACGATACTGTTCAGGATTCTTCAATATTTCACCTTCTTCAGTTGATAATTTGAGACCTCTAGGCATGGGAAACTGAGTTTCTGAGTAGTTGACCATACCCATGTCCTTTAAAATGTCAAGGATGTACTTTCTTTGGTTGATAATCAGACCTGAATCATTCCTTGAAACCTCAAGCCCAAGGAAATATCTCATGTGACCCAAGTCCTTAATGGAAAAAGCTTTGTCCAACCCAGATTTCAGTTTGTTTACTTCTGAAATGGAGTTACCAGTTATCAAAACATCATCAACATACACTAAAGCGACTGTAAATGCATCTGTGTCTTCATCAAATTTTGTGAAAAGAGAGTAATCTTGTTTAGACTGTGTAAATCCAATTTGTTGCAGGTATTTCGTGAGCTCCTTGTTCCACTGTCTCGAGGCCTATTTAAGCCCATATAACGACCTTTTGAGAACGCAAACTTGACCTGGAGACACTTCATAGCCTTCTGGAGGAGTCATGTATACAGTTTCATCCAAATAACCATGAAGAAACGCATTATTTATGTCCAATTGATGCAAGTCCCACCCCTTTGCTGCAGCCACAGCCAACACTGTTCTGACAGTTGTGAACTTTGCAACTGACGAAAAAGTGTCTTTATAATCTTTGTCCTTCACTTGGTTATAACCTTTCGCCACTAATCTGGCCTTGAACCTCTCTATTGTTCCATCTACCCTATATTTTATTTTGTAAATCCACTTGCATCCAATAGGCTTGTGTCCTTTTGGTAAGTCCACAATGTCCCAAGTATGATTGCTTTCCAGGGCTGCTACTTCCTTGTTCATAGCTTCTATCCATCTATGATCTTTGCACGCCTGTCTGAAAGTTTGTGGCTCAGGCTCCCTGATTACATTCGCCACACTGGCCACGTATTCTGGATCAAAATCATCAAGTTGCCTGAGTATTGCAGCGTGGAAGCTAGATGCATCTGAACGCTGGTTAACTGTCTTAGCAATTGTAGATAGAGATGTATGATAGGGCTGCAATCTCACAGAAATCTGCTTAGATCTGGTAGACCTTCTTGGCTGCACAGGCACATCAACCACAGAAATAACATTACCCTCCTGATCACCTTCATTCCTTGGAGGTTCATTATTCCTTGAAGGTTCATCATTCTGAAACTGATCAGTATTTGCATCCCTACCAGTCTCAACATTATGTTCAGTGTGGACTTCACGCATAACAGGTACCAATAATGTGGATGTAGCAGGATTGACCAGGGACACTTGAACCTGTCTTCCTTCTGGTGTATCCTTGAATGGAAACACATCTTCGTGAAACACCACATCTCTATTGACAAATACTCTGTGCGTGTTCACATCATAAAGCCTGTACCCCTTCTGAGTATGAGGATATCCCAAGAAAACGCACTTTCTTGCTCTATCTCCAAACTTGTCTTTGTAAGTAGGAGGCATCGTTGCATAGCAACAACAGCCAAATACCCTTAAACTTGCATAAGATGGTTCCTTGCCAAACAACAAACTATACGGTGCTTTCCAATTGAGCAAAGAGGATGGCATTAAATTTATCAAATGTGTAGTTGTATCAATGCAATATCCCCAAAATTTAATTGGCATTGCAGCATGAATTCGCAAAGCCCTAGCTGTATCTAATAGGTGTCTATGTTTTCTTTCCACCCTCCCATTCTGTTGAGGGCGACCTACAACACTGGCTTGATGAACAATACCATGGTCTTTGAACAAAGATCCACACAACTGATAAATGAATTCAGTACCATTATCCGACCTAATTTCTTTAACAGTTGAATCAAATTGTGTTTTCACATATGCAATAAAATGTTTAACAAGGTCAAACACTTGATCCTTACTTTGAAACAAAAAGGTCCAGGTATACCTAGAATAGTCAACTAGAATCGTCAAAAAATACTTAGCACCATTCATAGATGGGACTTTATAAGGCCCCCATACATCCATGTGAATCAACTCAAAGGAAGTAATTGCATGATAATCACTTTTGGGAAAAGGAATCTGATGATGCTTAGCAAGAATGCATGTTTCACAGACCTCATGGGTCTTGTAATCAGTAGTATTATCAAGAAAATGGAGTTTTTCATATGACATATGTCCTAATCTTGCATGAATTACATCATTTTGTACCTTTTTATGAACTACAGAATGTGAAATTGTTCTATTATTATTAGTACAATAAAAAATTCTATGAACAGCAGAAGACACTAGATTATCTAAGCTAAATTGATTTTCAACTTGGAATCTGTAGAGATCTCCTACTCTTTTGCACGAAGCAACAACTCTCTTACTTGAATAGTCCTGAAACAAACAATGAGAAGCAAGAAACACAACAACAACTGAGTTTTGATCAATTAACTTAGCTACAGACATAAGATTCTGCTTAAACTCAGGAATAAGCAAAACATCACGAAGTACTAAGTCCTTATGTAACAATACATCACCTAATTTAGACACATTCTTCACACTGCCATCAGGTAAACCTACAAGTAAAGGTTTTCCTAAGCATCGTATATTATGAATAATATTCTCATTATAAGACATGTGATCAGAAGCCCCGGTATCTACTATCCAATCTTGCAAACTACTAGCATGACTAACAATTTTATTTAGGAAATGAGAAGAATGTTTAATCATACTAGCAAAGCTAGAGGTGCTAGCATTGAGATTTACAGCAGTGTTTGCAGCCTTACTGTCATTCATTCGCTGCATGACTTGATCTACCACAGATGTGACCAATCCATCTATGACACTAGCATCAAACCTCACACCAGCCTGTGTAGATTGACCAAGATTGTCCTGATTCACATTATCCAGTAATTGACAGTCAAGAGGAGAATACCCTTCCACCAAATCAACATTGTGAGCTTCTTTCTGTACCTTGCCTTTTTGATCTTTTCCCTTATTCTTCCCTTGTTTGTCTGGATAACCGATCAGTTTGTACCACTTTTCTATCTTATGCTCGGACTTTGCACAATGAGCACACTCAATCAGCCAATAACAATCTTCTAGATTGTGATTAGTCATATCACAATGACTGCAATACTTATCCTCTGTCTTGTTCTTGGAAGCATTAGCTGGCTTATTCGCAGGCTTACTACTTCTATTATTCTGTCTTTTTGCCTCCATAGCACGAAAAGCAGCATATGTCGAAGCATCCAAGATAGGATCATTCTGATCATATACCTGTTTTTGTCTCTCTATTTTCTGCAACAAGCTCAGTGCCTTATTCATCGTGGGCAAAGGATCCATAGACAGAATCTGGGTTCTCACATTATCATACCCATTACGTAGACCCATAAAAAATTGTATTAACTTTGCATTATCCTCTCTTTCCAAAACCCGTTTCATCAAAGAACAAGTACAAGCAGACAATTTTCCACATGAACACTGAGGAATGGGATTGAGAGAATCTAATGTTTCCCAAAAATGCTTAAGCTTGCTGTAGTAATCCACTAGAGACATGTTACCTTGACTAATTTTATCAAGATCTTTCTTTAACTGATATATTTCAATTGCATTAGCCAAACCGTACCTTTCAAGCAGCTCATCCCACAGATTCTTTGAAGATTTTACATACTTCATGTTGCCCCTGATTGATTTGTCTAATGAATTCAATATCCACCGCATCACCATTAAGTCGCAACGAATCCATTGATGCACTTTTCTGTCATTGTCAGCTGGCTTAGCGCAGGTGCCATCTATGAAGCCCTCTTTGTTCTTCGAAGCAAGCGCCATCATAATTTCTTGCTTCCATCCCATAAAATCATGCCCGTCGAACTGATTAATCACAAGTTGAGAATTCGGTTGATCGGATGACGACAAGAAGAGTGGATCATCATAGTAATCGTACCCACATCGTGAATCATTGTTAACATCCACCATTTTCAAGAATGAAGGAATGAAGAAACTAATGAATTGATTTCAAGAATTGTAAGATTTGCGGAAAAATTTGTCGAATCGTGAGCTATAGCTCCGATACCATGTGAAATATAGAGTTTGTTATTATTAATTCTGTAAAACGTATGTTGCAATGAGATACATACAAGTATATATATAGATGAGGTAGTTAGTTGTAACTAACTTGTAACTAACTTGTAACTAACTACTATCTATCTATTATATTAACATATTTCAATTTTCATGATAATATCAATAATGTTATTCTTGCTTTAATTAGTCTATCAACCTGCATGTGCCCAGTGAACACACGTACAAAAAATCGTTTTTCAAAAATCAAAATGTTACTCCATCCGCCTTTCCACTAACCAAATAACAATCTCCAAAAATTTTCCGCCTAATGCAAAATGGGCCTATTTTTGGGTTGGGCTTACATTGTCAACCAAATATCTATACAAATCCACAATTACTATCCTCAAACCAAATAGAAGAAGTGGTTGGTTAATATCTATATTTGATTATGTTATGGTTCAATTGCACGTGGTCTATCCTAAAACCAAATACTCCGTATCTATATTTGGTATAATTGCACAATTACCGAAGAAGTAATTAAAAACTTACCTTACTTAAAAATATTTTATAACGCACTTGGTAGAAATATTGGCATAATAAGCACTTAAAATTAGACTACGTACATTTTTGTCATAAATTGGGTTATGTCAACATGAGTCTGAAATTATTATCTGTCGTAATCATGTCTTAATCCATATTATTTTCCATATATTATGTCATATAATCCGTATATATGTCATACTCCCTCCGTCCCAATGAATTCTTTACGTTTCTTTTTTGACACTATTCATGAGGTGAAGTAATATTTGATCTAACTTCTAAAATATAATGTAAAATATAGTCATGTGAGATTTTTTTTGAATTGTCATAATAATTATATTAAGAATATCAAATTTTTAGAATTTTTAATAATACGTAAATAAATATATGAACGAAACAAAATGTGCATCGACAAGTGTGAAAAAGCAAACGTAAAGAATTCATTGAGATAGAGGGAGTAATTATTATATCACGTTATATTTCATCCCATATCAAGTTTCGTGTAATACCGATAATTGAAATCTCATATCAAGTTTCGTGTAATATCGATAATAGTATTTCTGAGTATCTTTGACAGTATAATTTCTAAGGGGCTGTTTGGTTCACTCAATTTAGGTATGAGGTATGAGTTTAGAATGAACCAAACCCATACTCGTGTTTGGTTGACAAGTTTTTCATTTTGATACCCATACCTCAAACCCTCATGGTATGAGTTTCTCATACCCAAGGGAGGAGGTAGGTATGAGATTCATACCTTGGAATCAAACTTTGTTTGATTTTCCGAAAGAACTTGTTCCAATTTTTTTTGTTCAAATATTATAACCGAAATATTTTATTGAAAAACACTAATTTAAAATACTAAAAAAAATTATTTTAAAATTTTATTAATGTAACTCAGTGTTTTATATCGCTAAAAAGAGTTGTATTTACTGAAATTTATTTAATTTTTCTTTCAAGCTAAATTTTTTAGATTTTATATAGTCAGTGATATAAATTTTCATATATTTAAAATATAATTATTAAAAATAATTTTTTTAAAATAAATAGAATTTCGGATTTGAATCTCAATCATCTAAAAAATGAACCAAACATCAAGTTTCATGAATCAAGTTACAAACCCATACCACCCTGGTTTGATTCCTGATTCCATTCTCATACCCTCTCACGAACCAAACGGCCCCTAAAGGGTAATAGTATTAGAGTACCCTTAAATCCTTAATAATATAACAACGAAATTACTTTTTCCTAACACAACTTTACTCCATCCTAACGTATTTTTCTTAAGATTTTCAAATTTGCCCTTCTCATAATTCACAGTTCTCCAACCAAGAACAACTTTTCTCTCATTTGCATACAACTATTCAAACCACAATTACAAGAGTACTAATTCACTTAGTGATGGAGTAATCACCGTTTTTTCTAAATTACTTGTCCGGTTACGGTAATTACTTTTTCTAATTAATCTTTAATTGAAATTGAAAGATTAAATTAGGGTTTTATTACTTTTTTCTTCTAAATTGTTTAATTGAAATTGGTGGAGTAAATTAGGGCATCGATCATTAACCCTAATTCAATTAATGATAAACTAATTGCAGTTTTCCCTAAATCAATTGTATGGTTACATTAATTATTTTCTCTAGTCAAAATTTAATTGAAATTGAATGATTAAATTAGGGTTTAATTACATTTTTTTTCTAATTATTGTTTAATTGTAATTGGTGAAGTAAATTAGGGTTTAGGGAATGAATTAGAAGGTGGTGGCGGTGGTGGTGATAGGCGGCGGGTTGGGTGATCGGATTCGATTAGGTCAAATTTGGAATTTTTTTTAGAGAGAAGATGAACATCACTTTTGAGAGCGTTGGGAAATGACGGGGGCAAATAGGTAAAATGTCGTTAGGATTGAGTAAACGCTCGTTAGGAAAAAACACGACTCTATAACAATTATACGCATGTGATATATATCATGTGTTATGTGATATATACATGTGTTATTTGAGTTTATATTAGAAGATATTATTATAATTTCTATATATTGTTATGATATGTCATACTATTATGATATGCACAATCTTATTCCATATATCATATACTGCGTACAATCTTATTCTATATATCATGTTAATTGATTGATTGATAAATTGTGCAATTAATTGATTGATGTGATATCCTACCGTTTAATATCGTTGAATCAATTCCACTAACCAAATAACAATCCTCCAAAAAATTTCCACCTACTACCCTATGGACCTATTTTTGGGTCACTTAGTGTATTTGGTTGAGCTTATATTGTCAAATAAATATCTACTACATATGCATATAATCCTACTCCGTTATTAAGGCTAAATACTCCGTATATGCTAAATATAAGTTTTATAATATGCTAAATGTATCATATCATAATCATAATATCATATATACCGTGCATCATTAAAAATATATGCTAAATATATGGTAAATATAGTCTCATGACTGATGTGACAAGTATATATATTTTACAATCTCTAAGATTTGTGTCAGTGTATACTAAATATCGAGAATGTATATATAATAGCGGAAATACATTTTATTTTTGTAATAATCATGACTGATATAAGATTGTAATTAAATATTATAATTATAATCCCCTATTATCTAAAAGAATAAAAATTCTCAAAACTTTTCTCGCTTAAATTTTAAACTCTCAATTTGGACAAAATCAATATAACAAATAAGGAAAAATCCACACTCAATTATCAATCATGTCATATAAAAAATACTTACGGGTTAAATATTTAAAAACTAATAATGGGTGTATTGAAGAAAACAAATTGTAGAAATATAGTTACTTAAATTTCTAACAACAATTATGAACTATTTAAAAGAGAAATGATTGTCTCGAGAAATATGAATGACAAATAAAACGTAGAGGTAGTAATTTTTTGGACTACATATTTCATTATATTAGTTGAAGTCGTCATCTTGATTAATTATGTAATTTCAAATTATTTTTTTATATCCAAATTAAATGATAAAAATCATGAAAAATTCTCAAGTTTCTAATTAAAATTTATTTTGTATAAATAATTAACTAAAATAAATAAATTTCTACAAATACCGTGCATACATGCACGGGGTCTATACTAGTAGAGTATTAAGAGCACAGAAGAAGAAGAAACAACCAAAATAAAGGAAGGAAAACGGTGCAACTGTGAAAGAGATACAGAGTAGGATTAATTAAAAACACACTCCTGCCCAATTAATTGAATTTCCGGAATTTTTCATTGACACATTAATATCAATATCGATATCAAATTACCCCTCCTATTCTTCTACTACCAATATTTGAAAACAAAACGCTTGCATAGGTAGGGGTTGCAGTATGATACTCCCACTATACTATAGCCTATAGGCTAGCTCAGATATCTAAGAAGAAGAAGACGAGAGAAACAGAGAGCAGCATGCAACTGTGGAGATACAGAATTACAGATACTACAGTAGTATATATACGACACACACGACACCGTATGAAATATGAGTAGGTTATTACTCCATATGTGGGACTTGTGGACACACTGTGGAGGCTCAACTTTACATTCAAAAAGCAAAGTTTCAAAAATACTCTTATGAAATATGAGTAGGATATTACTCCGTATACCATTAGAGGATACCAGAATTTGTGAATCTAGAAATCACATTTGCAAAGTTAAATGGATACAGTATAAAATATTTTTCACACACAATATAGGAGTATAATAAACTAACAACACAATCCTAGGCCAACATCCAAAATAACCATCCAATCCAATAACACAACAATGTCAAATTCACACAATTCTACCCAATTTAATTTCGTAGTTAGCTGTTTACTTGAAAGAATTTTTTTTTTCTTCATCACAGTTTTTACCCAATCATCCTAATTGCGGGAAAAAAGTAGGCACTCCAACAAAAAATACTCCCAATCCAGCAATTCAGAAGACTAAAACAAACGGTCATAATCAATTCGAATTAATAACATACTCGATTATAATCAACAAAAAACCCTAAAAATTCAATTGGAAACACTAAAAACTCACGAGTATTTTTATCAAAAATAGTTAACAAATTGAAAGAAACATTTATTCACTCGTAATCTAATTTTTTAACACATCATATTTGCACCCAAATGCTCGGTAATTTGGATATTCAAAAGAATTTTCACATTTTGTTTTTTTAAATTTAATTTGTGACAAACATTTCACAGAATATATCGTTATTATGTTGTTTATTTTGTTTTTTATTTAACATAATATAAACTATTTACTTGAATGATTTATTTCTATAATCGTGAATATCAAACGAGACTTTATTTACACGTTAAATTACTGATACTCAAAAGAATTGTCACAATTTGTTTTTTCAAATTTAATTGTGACAAATATTTCACGGAGTATATCGTTATTATGTTGTTTATTTGTTTTTTATTTGACATAATTTAGAAATATAAACTATTATGTTGTTTGATTGAATTGTACTCATTCAATAATGGTGATGTCTTGGGGTGTTGGTATAGGTTGCTGTGTTTCAATATGTTCTTGGGACTTCATGTATGAAGTCCCAAATACTTAAAGGAACATATTGTTCTTATACACCTATATACAGACCATTACGCGGTAATTTACTTTTTGTAACCCCTGCGAGTCCTACGACCTCTAGCACTCTCACAAATGGATTTGGATCAACTTTATTGGGCCCAAATAATCGTCATCTCGAATCTTGTACTTTGTGTTTTCTTTGGATTGCATTTCTTCATTTATGTTTTCTCAACCCCAATGCATTTCTTCAAATATGGATAATCCCAACCCCAATGATGCTGCTGATCTCAACCCCAATGTTGTTGTTAATCCTTTTTGGCTTGCTTTTAAATGTTGTCTTTGTCCTCGCAGTTTTGCTAATCGTAAATCCTTGAGCACCCATATCTTCTCTCCTCGTCACAAGAAATCAAAAGTTGTTCGTTGGACTCAACCTGGTTGTCCGAAGGTGTTCTTTCCCAAGAAGGAAGTTGTATGTTCGCACGTGGTCACTTGATAAATTAAGAAATCAATCGGAAAATTGATAAATTAAGAAATCAATCGGTAAATTGATAAATTAATAAATCAATTGGAAAAGGGATTGAAGAGATGCGACCACTGGGGAGGCACGAAAGTCGTGTTCTGGTTACGTCAACGTTTGTCTTCTTTCTATTAGCCATATATGTATTGCTTTTGCCCAATTTGATAATTAATACGATTAATCATCCATCTTGGTCTATTATGGATTGAACACATTTAGAAAACATTCCTTTAAATATTCAATAATGCTAATTTTTTCATAATTTGATTACACCCATGATAAAATATTATAGATTGAATCATAATAAATTCGTTTGTTTAGTTTACGACTTAATCGTTAAGTCGTGTTACTAAAGTTGGTTCTGCGATTAGTTTACGACTTAAGAGTTAGGTCGTGTTACTAATTTCAAGTTTTTTTTCTCTAATTAATCGTTAATTAGAATATGAATGAGATTCATTATTTATTTTTCCGTAATGTGAATGCGGCGCCTGAATGCCATTATAATTGTTATGAGATTGGCTTGTGACTAGTATGGCCCAAACTAGGATGGTTTACGATCTGCGTATCGTTATTCGTTGTAATAATTTTAATTATTTATTCGTCTTGTTACGCGTGCAATGTATAATTATTTTAGTTCATACGATTGCGGGCGCATCGTATTGCAATATAATAATTTATTGTTTTATTTTACTAGTTAAGTTGTAATTAGTGAAAATAAATGTAATTTGAAGACGAAGTCCCGAGAAGATGGAGGATGGAGATCCAAACGTTTCGAGGGAGATTTCATGAAGGATGGAGATCCGGATGGAGCTTCTGGACCTAGTTAGTTTAGGGGCCATACTAGATCACTTATTTTTATGCTTGCATTTAAATTTGTTTTATGCTTGGTTTGTTTTGTGAATGTGGTTATTTTGTTATGAGTTCACCGTAAATAACCAATATTCGATCACCAAATAAGTAATATTGAGTTTTATGTTTTTCCAAACAACACCTATGAAGCCCTGAAACACGATTGATAGGTTCTGCCAAAGCAGGGTGTTGATCGTTATTCCAGGGATAATAGGGTAAATTTATGAAATTCACACGTTAATGTTTGGTTCGACTCAACGGAACTATCAAAAGATAAAGTTTTGGGTTTCGAAACAAAGAGATGTATTTGACAAGGAGTTGTTAAACACGTCGACCAAGAATTATAAGTCAGTTATAATTAGTAAGGTTGTTACTTACCTTAAACATTATTTAATCAAAGGCAGGGCCAAAGTCCGTTTGATGAAGAGTGAGAGAGGGTCTTGGTTGAATGCCTTTTAGGGGATTTTTTTAAAGGGCATTTGGTAGTTTAAAAGGTTGTTTTAAACTGCTTAGATGAACATTTCACGTATACTCGCTTGTTCTATTATGTAGATATAATGACTAAAACAACAACTCGTTTTTTTTAATCTGTGCTCAGTTCTTGAGAAGAACAAATTGAATGCTAATCTTTCCTGAAATGGAAACGAAACTGAGAATGGTTCTCAGGTGTGAAGGAAAGGGTATGTTTTGAACAATTCTCTTTCTGCCGAACTCCCTAAAATAGCATCAGATGCTGAAAGCCGGAGAGTGTATCATAGTGATAGCTCGAATAGCCATTGATAATGTATCAATTAATTTGTTGTATAATAATTGGTTTCAAAATTTGTTTGAACTTCTGTATACAATGAGGGAAAACATAACTGGCAAGAGTTTGTGTTAATTCGGATTAAGAGTTATATCCCAAATGAGTCGGAAAAGGGAACATGGAGATGTTCCTATGGCTCGTAAGGGAAAATCGTTCAAACGGATGGGGTAAGACCGATTTCTAAGAATGACTATGACAAACAAGTTGTCAAGTCAGGATTCTTTTGAAAAGTAAAGGTCGGTTCAAAAGCAAATGTTGCGAATGAACTTCAATGCTTCTCTCGTCTAAAAGTTAGCCGTGGAAGAAGATTTTCCCAAATACCACTAGGTCAAGAAACATGGTGTTTCTACCTTCGGATTATTTGTTATAGAAGTGAATTTAGTAAATTCTATTTTTCGGGTATTCGATACCGCGAGTGGTAGTCACATTATTGGTAATGTGCAGAGACCAAAAGGAGTAGAAAGCTAAATTGTCATATAGTTTGTATGTTTCGGAAACACACATCTATAACATCGACGGCAAGATACATAAGGTTAATGAATCAAACACCCTTTGCAAAGCAAAAGATGTTCTAGCCCTTATACATACGGATGTGTGGGGACAATGAACACATTAGCAAGAGGTGGGTATGGTTACTTCACAAGTCGGAATTGTTTGAAAAGTTCGAACATTTCCAAAATGAAGTGCAAGACCAACTTGAGAAGAAAATAAGAACACTACGATCCGATCGTGGTTCGTGAATATTTATTTTCAAGAGTTCGATGATCATTTATAAGGGTTGTAGAATCGTTTCACATTTCGGACCGCTAGGAAAATAGAGTTTTCTGAACGGAGGAATTGAACCTTATTAGATATGATTTGATTCAGGAGAAGTCTTGCTGACCTTCTAATTTTCATATCCGGGTTTGCATTTAGAATGTAGCATTCACACTTAACATTATTTTGACCAAAGCAGTAAAAGAGACACCATATACGTGATATGGATTGGAAATGTTCTTAAGTCTTCTTTTATGGTCTATTCCGAATAGACTATGAGATATTACTTCTACACCTAAAGCGTAAACAAAGTAGTTGTTGCTTGTGGTGGTGTCTTTTTGGAAAAAGGTGGTTGTTCCAAAAAGTCAAGTGGGAGTAGTATACATCTCGAAGGAGTTCGAGATGACGAGCAACAACTGAGTGAGATGGCACAACATAAGGATGTTGTAAAAGGTGGTGGTGTAGGTTTGACCCACGATCCATCCGCTAATCTAAAAGTTGTCATTCCACATTGTAGAACTAGTAGATCTTATATTCCAACAAAAAGGTTTGTAGAAACTAGTTTGACGGAATGTTCCAAAATAAGGATTTTGGAAATTAAGAAACTTACTACCTACAAGCTAATGATGCTTTGGTGAGTCAGGACTCCATAAGGTGACTAAGAGTAGTCGCGCTAAAATGGATGTCAAACAGCTTTCTTGAAAGAGTTCTTGAAAGAGGATGTAAAGTTAAGTGGGAGTATTATTACTTTCCTAACATTGTATGTGGATGACATACTAATCATAGGAAACGATGTATTCATACTTGAGGCAGTCAAGGGATGGTCATATTATTGTTTCGTTATGAAGGATCTAGGAGAGACAGATTAAATATTGGACGTCAAGATCTATGGAGATAGATCGAGGATGATTATTGGACTTCATCAAGAGACTTATGATGATAAGAATCTTGTTATGTTCCTTATGACACAAATACAAGACAAACTCGAGTGTTTGACACTGAGTTGTCGTGAAGAACATCCTTAAGTACTTGAGAAGAATTAAGGACAATTTCTTGGTATGCGGTGGTGAATTTGAGTTGGTTGTTACAAGTTACTCTATTGCGAATTTCTGTGGTGACTAAAGATGACTTCCGCAGTAGTTTGGTTTCATTCTTTGTCTCAATGGACTCTCGGAGATTTTATATAAGAAATCGAGTATATAGCAACGACAAATGCAGCAAAGGTAGTTTGCAAGGTTCGGAACAATGCAAATGTCGAAAATCTTTTTGACTAAACCGTTCCCACAACCTAGGTTTGAGAGTCATACTAGGTTTATGGGATTTAAGCTAATCAAGATTAGCGTTGTGTATTTGGAGAAATACAGTTATTAAAACATGGTTGATGTTTGGAATGTTCATCTATATTATTGATATCTTATTTAATCGTTGGTTTAGTATTAAATAAAATGTCCAGAAAGCGTGTGAGTTCTCTATAGGATTATCAAAAGTGTTTTGATAAGTGGAAAACTATCGGTGAACAGAGATCACAGGTTACATGTGTCCCTAGTCAGTGTCACTAAATTGGACATAAGTGATGCATTGAATGACTAGCACGAGATTGTTGGATAGCGCAATTCCATGGGCTATGGGAACATGGAGATGTTCGTTCAATCGAGTGGATATATTGGATATATTGTGACTTGACCAAGGTGGATTCTAAAGTAGAATCGAATCTATGTTTAGTGGATTCCTTTGACATGAGTATATCATTGTAACCATGATACGATTAGTTGTGCATTGACACTGTCAAACGCCGCACCGTAAAAGGAGGTTATAAAGACATTCGTCATGCATACTAAGAATTGAGTGGGAGTTTTGGATGATACAAGACTGGATAAGTCCTCCTATATGATAGGATTGGTGTCTGGGCCCCTTGATGAGGGAGAACTGAAAAATGCATGGCCATGCGAGGAGTGGATTAAGAAGTTAATTCATTCAAGGACAGTTCGAACTCGGAGTTCGAGGAAATGAATTTGATAAGTGACACATTAATCATGAGATGTTTAGATGTGATCAAATTCGACATTAAGTGACTTAAGGAATTTTAAGATTGCCTTATTGTCTTCGGACAAGTGGGAGATTGAAGGAATATGTCCTAAGACATTTCCGGCAATTACTAAATATAATATAGAATATTATTATGGAGATAATCATTATATATTATAGTAATTCATAATTGCTTGCTAGAGAATAATTATGATAATTAGTCCAATTCGATTGGGTTGATGACTATGGATATATAATCCTATAAGGTCACACAATCAGACTTAGTCAGGAAACTAAAAATGTCCAATGTGGACTTGTGAGGTATTAGGCTGTGACTACTTATGAGGCCCGGTTAGTCTCTAGGTTTAACCTAAACTCTGCTACTATATAAGGATATAGTATATGAGTAATAAGCAGATTGAGAATCAACCAAGGAGAAAACCCTAATCTAAGTCAGTTCAGTTTATTGCCTCAAGCACCCTTAAAAGTAAGAGAGAGAATTGTTTTATCTCTTCCGTCCTAGCAGACGTGGGATTCCGACTGGGTTGGTGGACCGAGTAGAGGAGCAACACGTGGGGCTCTAGTATCTCTCTGTCTCATATATCGAGGAATTTACGCTATGAGGGTATGTATTTCTCGACCTACTTTTGTCTGATTCATATCTATATTGTGCTTGTATTCTTGGATTGGTGTTAGGAAATTGTTTCCTGAAATTCCGCTTTCGCACCAGTAAAATCCTACAAAAACGATACTACAAGCAACTAAAACATATATGTCATGCAATACCAAGTCATGCCATCATGTGTTACCTTCGTTGGGATCCGAGTCAATTATAATAATCGCCTTTGTCGAAACTAGCACGATAGCTTATGAAACAATTAAACATATGGTGGTATTAGAACCATATAAGTTAATAAAAAGAGGGAAACGAAATGGAGAATAAGAGTAATTAAATTATCCTCAGAATTGGAATGAATAAGGGACGAATTAGGTTCGAATTAATGAACGAGATAGGCTGGAAAAGGGGTGCTTATACGACGAACATCAGCAGAAATCACAGCAGGAGTGACGATCCGAAAAATCAGTCCCGAACAGCAACAACACGCATGACAGCAGCAACAGCAGTGTAGCAGCAGAACAGGACAGCAGCAGCCAGCATCCGCAACAATCGAAAACAACAATAGCAGCGAGAATCAGTAACAGATCAGTGAAGAAGAATGAAGAAGAAAAGAATGGTAAGAAGAAACTAACTGAAGCAGCAGTACGACAACCATAGCAACAAACAGCAGTTGCGAGCGGTAACCACACTAATATCAACATAAAATCGACATCGACGATCAACAACTAGCCACCTCTGAACAGCAACAGCAGCAGTACGTCGGGTTTCTTGCACAATCCGAGAAACAAAGCGGGTGGTAGTATACTAGCTAGTATAAGAAAACCGAGCGAGAAATAACAAGGAACGAGGATATGATGGCAGAGAACAAGAATGATAAAGGGATGAAATCTTCACCTTCTGAACAAAACAAAGAGTTGAATTGGCACGAGCAGCAACAGTGCGCCGCAAGTTCAGATCAACCACAACGCGGACTGATAGCAATAAACCAAAGCATCTTCACGTAGGAACACCGGCAGGACAGCAAGAGCAGGAGAGTAAGTAATACGTAAAGTGGGATGATGCAAAAAGGGAGAGTTTTACGTGAAGTGGGTAAATCAACTGATATGTAGAGATTTATGGCAGAAATTGGGATCAATAAGTTTAGAGGAGAGGTTGAGTATAAATAGGATAGGAAATTTGACCCGTGACCAAAATAAATCAGATAAAATATCTAGTGAATTAGAAGATCAGCAGGAATTACGTACGTATTGGGCTTGATTCGGGTTCAAAAATAATTTACGGGTTGACTGAAAACCGTTTGTAAAATAAATAATGGATTTACGAAGAAATCGGGTTAAAATCGTGTTAGGAAAAAATTACACCCAAACTTCGAGACGATCTAAAAATATTATTATTAATATTTTTTTATAAAATTAAATATTTGGGTCAGATTCGAAGTTGATAAAAATAATTAGACGACTTGAGAAATCAAATGGGCCAATCTCGAGTTTAAACAATTGTTGGTAAAGAAATAAGCTTTCTCGACGGATAAATAGTTTCCTACGAAATGAATTAAATTGATTTCTCGAAAGCAAAATGATAACTATTTGACGAAAGTTTAATAAAATGATTTCTCGAGGAAATAATAAAATGTTTTAACGAGTTTTGAGTTGAAAATAAAAATTCAAGCTAAAATAAAGATTTCACAAATTAAGACGAAGTCAAAGTAAATCCGATAAATTAAGGACTACGAGTTAGTTTGTAAACAAAATAAAATATGAATACGAATTCATTTATAAAAATTAGGGGTGTTACAACCTTCCCCACTAAAAAAAAGTTTCGTCCCCGAAACTTACAGGAACACGAAAACATAAGAGAACACAAGGTTATTTCACTTGAACAAAATGAGAATGTTTAGCTCGGATCAAAATCTTGGTTTAACAGAAATTTTTAAATCTTCAAACGTGATATGAAATCGAGTGCAAAATTTATTACGAGAAGAGTTGGGCTAAGCTACCCAAAATTTAAAACTTTTCAAATTATTAAAAACGCAAGGTATCGTTATTCGATAAGATAATGAGGTTAAATAACAGTTGTAAACAAATTTGAGGGAAAGAAGGTACCCATAACATTTTCAAAACAACAGCAAAACAATTTGATTAAGAAATTCGTCAAATCGATTTCGGATAAAACAAAATCAAAATTTGAGAAATCGAACTTAGTGTTGGGAAATTTCGAACCAGTCATCAGATGTTTCCAATAACAGATCCTAAAGTTCACCAACAAAAATAAAGTGAAATAAAGCCCGAATTTATGAAATTATTTTCAAAACTTAAATTTACTTAGACATTCCAATTGTTGTAGAAACAAGTATTTGTACTTAACGAAAATATTCATAAAACTCTTATCATCCGAAAATTAAAGATTTGAAATAGTTTCGAATTATTTTCAAACAGGTTTTTAAGACATTTTAAAAATAACTAAATATAAACTTCAACAAAAATGTCAAAGCAAAACGAAGTTTGTAAAGCTTAAAATTGTAACATAAAAATGATAACTCAAAAGTTTAAATTAGTCAAATAATATTTTCCAAAATGGGGAGTTTGGTAAAAAAAAAATTGAAGGATTAAATTGAAACAAAAATTTCAAACTCGATAAAGGGTAGAAGGGATACCAACAGCAGTTGGAGGAGTAGAATTCGAGAGAGGCGGAGGTGAGGACGAAATCGAGAGTCAAACAGAACTCTCAAAGATTATAAAGGAGTTTAAGATTCTCGAGACTTCTAGTACGACTCCCACCACTAAGGGTTCTATTTCCACAAAATAATACTAAGTCCATTAATATCAGAAAGCTGGGTTGTCTTACACAATCTACAACCTCCAAAATTATAAAAATACCACAACTCCCAATATGAAGTCTCACATACATATTCAATCATTCAATCAACAGGGTAAGAATCCTCAAATGACTCAGAACCAAATCATGCTACCGAAATTCCATAAACCACAACATGATCAAACCAACTAATCAATAATGCTCTAAAATTATTCAAGAGTCACTAGATTATACTCGAGGTACACTCCATGGTACTCGAGTAAGGGGCACTAAACAAAATCTACCAATTTAACAAAGCTCGGGTACTAAGTCCTCAAAAATGATTATACCAACATGTTTAACATCACCACTTCACAAAAGGTATGAAAGTAAGCCAAACCTAGGCACACTCGACCTCAAATGTAATAACAGACACTCACATTTTCAAGCACGTCATCTAAATAAGGTCTCTCAGAAATCCATCAATTCTAATCGCAATGGTGCAACCACAATATGTTTAATCACCCAACGAAGCCACAATCTCGTTGGTGCACAGGTATCGAAAATTCCATTAGGATGATTGGCCCTAAAGTATTCCTCAAAATGACACAATAAGTACAAACCGTGATTCTGTAAGATATTTCTCTTTCTCAAGGTTAACAACAATTCATCCAAGTTTAGATCACTCAACTCCAAAACTCATAGGTTAAAACCTTCTCAGACTCAATGATCTAATCCATAAGAACCAAGGTTTAATCTATGTCAACCAAAATTTCTAAAAACATTAACGAGAACCTGAAATGGAACCTTAACACTCGGGTTAGAACTCTAAACGATGATCTATAACCTCAAAAGTCAACGACTAGTCCATTAAGTCAACCTTAGTTGGGAATCCTAAAGTAATATTACCAGTTACACTTAGTTCGGTTCTAAGTTAGGTACTAGGTATCCATCAAAATAAAATATTACTGTACTATCCACAAACTTATTCTCTCTAAGTACTTTATATAATCGAGTAGATTATAATCCAAGCTCAACACTTAATTAAGGTACAATCCTAATTCCATCAATCAATTAATACCATTGAAATTAATCCTCAAAAAGTTCTTGTTTGCTTAGAAAATAGGGTACAACTTACCACTCTCAAACCATGTAACAAGTGGTTTACTAAACCTCAAACATCTTTAACTATCACGGGGTTCACTAAGACAGGAGTCTAACCAGAGAATCTCAAGAGGATAGATGGTAAAATGAGAGAATAAAACAAGGATTCGCCACGAGAATGAAGATGTCCATTTATATGAGGAGGATTGGAAGAAGAAAAGAGAAACTGACAAGGAGATCAGTGTCAGCCCATGGCCAACAGGAATAACAACACGTGACAGTAGAGAGCCGAACAACATCATGTCGTAGCAGTACAGCAACACAACAACATCCGTAAGGAGAAGAAGAATAAGAGAAGAAGTAAAAGAAGATGAAGAAGAATGAAAGAAGAGGAAGAGGAAGAGACTAGGAGAAAAGAACAAGGATCCTAAACTATTAAAGTCTTGAACCAGAGAAGAGTCTTCGTGCCTCCAAAGTTCACAAGCGAACTCGCGGGATAACTTCATCTTCTTGTAGAGAAACGAGCACACTAGTCTTGGGTTGTTCCATCTGGATCCAACTGAAATGAAATCGCATCCGGGTCCCAAGTGAAATCATATCTGAGTCTACTACACCATCATGGAGCTGGAATCTACTCTTGATCATCTGGCCTGTAGCTTGAGCAAACTGAATTTGGCTGGAAAGTCACCATTCCATCTTCCTTGTAGCACCAAGTCGTCCACTCGAGTCATCAGGTCTTACAAGTACTAAGTAGGTCTTGTCCCGATCTGGAGCAGCATCACGTAAGCATCTTGTCCACTCGTCTTCTTCTTGGACAAATTAAATGGAACAACTATTCAATGCTGATCATTGAGTTACAAGAACACGAGAACCTAACAGTTAAGTCCTTAATTTGGTTTCTACCCATCACTCACTATTATTTTATTAATGTTCAAATCGTTTATGGGTATTTTCTTCCTAAAATCAGGTGTGAGCGTCGGGAGCAACGATGCTCTGATACCAACTGTAACCCCCTATAAATTCTAATGCAATACAGTAGTGAAAACACTGTAGATTTGGGATTAAAACACACTGATGTTCTATATTTTACAAAAAGAACGGTCAGTCAATACAAAGCCACTTTTACAAAAGGGCTAAAAAAAATTCTCCAAATAGGATTAAGAATCCATAAATAACCATAACTCAAGCAGAGTAGGATCCACGCCACTCGCTAACTCACACCAAACCCCAGAACAAATAATACCTGCCATGTTATAAACATAACAGCCACAATTCATTGGGGAGCAACTCAGGCAGTTCTCCCAGCCATATTACATAATATTAAAGCATAATTACTATTATATAAAAATAGTTGAAAATGGAAAACAGTTAAAATGATACGGTAAAATAATTCGAAATGATTGTCAACCTGCAAATCAATGTCAATCAATAATAATAACGGCGTTATGGAAATCAATCAGTGTAACGGAATAGACTTTCACTAGGATCATACTAAACTAGGTTCGAGAATTTAGTCAAAACAAATTAGACTTCAGTCTCTAACTAGGCAACTCAACTATAACAGAACTGCGTGCAGCGAGGTCCTAGCTTAAGTAATGTACACCCCTTCTGGACACCAACCGTAATCCAGTTCAACCCGACGACGACTTACACGATGCGATATCTAAGTTTAAGGTCAAAATATACACACTCCTGAACAAAAACCATGCTCAGTTCAACGACCAATGTGTTTCAACATAGACACGCCAGCTTTATAGTTGATGGCAAAACGTATAACCTAGACTGTATTACTCTACCCGTACACTTGTCCTTATTCCATAACTCCAAAACAAAGTCGTTGTTGTAATTCGATAAGATTATCAAAACGTTCTTAAAAGAAAACTTTCTAATTTGGGAAACTTTCTTCAAATATTAATTTTCCAAAATTTATAATATTATAATTAGAAATCATTCAACATTTGGGTTATATAAAATAGTTAATATTAGGCCTCGAGACATAAACATTATACTTATTTTATAAATATATATATTTAACGATTAAAAGTCAATGAAAGTCAAAATCATAATTATTTCCCAAAAAGTTGAAATATAAGTAATTAAAAGTATTAAATTATAAATTTACAGATTTTCCGAAATAGCACTGTCTTACTATAAAATTCATAATTAAATCATCAAAAATCAAAATAAAGTAAGATAAGTGGGGTTGAAAACTTTAAAATCTTAGCTAAAACTTTTATTTCTGGAGTAAATCCAAATTTCAAACGTAATAAAGGTTTTTACTTGTACTTTCACAAACTGACAGAATTCGACACCCGATGGTATCTCATTAATAAAATACGTTTAAAAATTGATTTTGAAGAAAAACCAATTGGAAACATTAAGTATACTCTTTAAAGTTTAGGTACATAAATTGCCCAGAATAAATTCAAAGTTTATAAAAGGTTTTAAATTAGGTTTTACAAAAATGGACAGATTCACGGACTAATCCGATGTCTGTACGTAAACAATTTATTGTGACCAAAATACTTGGAATTATTGTACGAAATTTAAAAGACATAAACTAGACTTAAAATAAACTGTAGTCTCTTTTTCGAAAATAAAGTATTTAAACCGGAGAAATAAATCGTATAAAAGCACTAACAGATTTCAAAACATGCTGTAACTTTGTTAAAAACAATAAAACTTTCAATTTTGATCATTTATATTAAAAGCACGAAAATTAAGAAATTAATTCTTATTTATACGTTTTAGTCTCGGCCTTAATATAATTTTAGAAGATTCGAAACATATTATCATAATATAGTTCAAACACGTTTACTAGTATAAGAATTCGATTTTAAAACGATACTACAAGCAACTAAAACATATATATCATGCAATACCGAGTCATGCCATCATGTGTTACCTTCGTTGGGATCCGAGTCAATTATAATAATCGCATTCGTCGAAACTAGCACGATAGGCTATGAAACAATTAAACATATGGTGATATTAGAACCATATAAGTTAATAAAAAGAGGGAAACGAAATGGAGAATAAGAGTAATTAAATTACCCTCGGAATTGGAATGAATAAGGGACGAATTAGGTCCGAATTAATGAACGAGATAGGCTGGAAAAGGGGTGCTTATACGACGAACAGCAGCAGAAATCACAGCAGCAGTGACGATCCAAAAAATCAGTCCCGAACAACAACAACACGCATGACAGCAGCAACAGCAGTGTAGCAGCAGAACAGGACAGCAGCAGCCAGCATCCGCAACAATCGAAAACAACAATAGCAGCGAGAATCAGTAACAGATCAGTGAAGAAGAATGAAGAAGAAAAGAATGGTAAGAAGAAACTAACTGAAGCAGCAGTACGACAACCATCAGCAACAAACAGCAGTTGCGAGCGGTAACCACACTAATAGCAACACAAAATCGACATCGACGATCAACAACTAGCCACCTCTAAACAGCAACAGCAGCAGTACGTCGGGTTTCTTGCACAATCCGAGAAACAAAACGGGTGGTAGTATACTAGTATAAGAAAACCGAGCGAGAAATAACAAGGAACGAGGATATGATGGCAGAGAACAAGAATGATAAAGGGATGAAATCTTCACCTTCTGAACAAAACAAAGAGTTGAATTGGCACGAGCAGCAACAGTGCGCCGCAAATTCAGATCAATCACAACGCGGACTGATAGCAATAAACCACAGCATCTTCACGTAGGAACACCAGCAGGACAACAAGAGCATGAGAGGAAGTAATACGTAAAGTGGGATGATGCAAAAAGGGAGAGTTTTACGTGAAGTGGGTAAATCAACTGATATGTAGAGATTTATGGCAGAAATTGGGATCAATAAGTTTAGAGGAGAGGTTGAGTATAAATAGGATCGGAAATTTGACCCGTGACCAAAATAAATCAGATAAAATATCTAGTGAATTAGAAGATCAGCAGGAATTACGTACATATTGGGCTCGATTCGGGTTCAAAAATAATTTACGTGTTGATTGAAAACCGTTTGTAAAATAAATAATGGATTTACGAAGAAATCGGGTTAAAATCGTGTTAGGAAAAAATTACACCCAAACTTCGAGACGATCTAAAAATATTATTATTAATATTTTTTTATAAAATTAAATATTTGGGTCAGATTCGAAGTTGATAAAAATAATTAGACGACTCGAGAAATCAAATGGGCCAATCTCGAGTTTAAACAATTGTTGGTAAAGAAATAAGCTTTCTCGACGGATAAATAGTTTCCTACAAAATGAATTAAATTGCTTTCTCGAAAGCAAAATGATAACTATTTGACGAAAGTTTAATAAAATGATTTCTCGAGAAAATAATAAAATGTTTTAACGAGTTTTGAGTTGAAAATAAAAATTCGAGCTAAAATAAAGATTTCGATGATATAGTTAGAAGAATTCTGTTAGGAATTCTGTTTTGAAGAATTCTGTTAGATTGCATAACAGAATTAGTTATTGCTTAACTATCAAATAACAGAATTAGTTACTCTCACAAGTATAGATTCCTATAAATAGCTAAGTTGTAATCATTTCTAATTCATTCATAATCAAATACAAGTGTCTCAATTCTTTCTCTTTTTTGTCTTCTTCTCTGATCTCTCGTCTAAACTCCATTGTTAGTCCTCAAACCACCATTTAAGTCAGTAGATACAACTGAGTACCTAGCTGCTGTATCATTGGTATCAGAGCATTATCCTGGCGACGACACAAAATCAAGCAAAAATGGAGAACCAAGTCAAAACCTTACAACAACAACTTCAAGAACAAGCAAAGAAATTGGATGAGCAGGCGATGCAGAATGCTCAATTGTGCCAAAATATGACGCAAATGATGGGTATGTTCCAGACTTTTCAGCAACAAATTCAGCAGAATATTGGAAATCCTACACTAGAATCTGGGAATGGGACGCCAACAAGAAATCTGGGGTTTGTTCCTAAACTTGAATTTCCCTCTTTTGATGGTATTGGTATTGCTACTTGGGTACAAAAATGTAGTCGATATTTTGCTTTATGCGAAATACCTGATTCTCAAAAAGTTGATATGGCTTGCTTGAATATGGTGGGTAAGGCTGAACTGTGGGCTTCGAATTACATGTCTGTTCATGCTAATATTACTTGGGAACAATTTGTGATTGATTTGTCTGCAAGATTTAGGGATGATCTTAGCTATAATATTGTGGAAAAATTTAATAAGTTGGCTCAAAAGAGTTCTCTAACCCAATATATTGATGAATTTGAGAGATTAAAAGGATTAATGCAACAAAAGAATCCATTGTTGCCTGATAATTTCTTTTTAGACAGTTTTATTGGGGGTCTTAAGCCAGCCATTAAACCATTTGTTAGAGATTTTAAACCCACTAATATGGCTGATGTAATAGAGTTTGCTAGATGCCAAGAAGATGCTATTCAGGCTAGTTTGACAGTAAATTCTCATTCTGCCAAGCCCTATAATTCCTTTTCTAAACAACCCTCTCAACCCCCGTTGTTACCCACACCAAAAATGGCTCCTCTCAAAAATATTGCCACCACTTACCCACCAAAACCAGGGCAAAGGAATTACATTCCTGCAAGTGTCAGGGCTGATAAAATGCCTAAGGGGGAGTGCTATTACTGCAATCAACCTTATGATAGGAATCATAAATGTTATTTCAAGGAAAAACAGGTGTTTACTGTGGAAGTGCAGGGTGTGGATGAGTGTGGAAAGGGAGTTGATTTAGATTTGGAGGTCGAAGAAGAACAGCTGGCTAAAACAGTGCTAGTGATGGATGAGCCTTGCATTTCTGTTAATGCACTGTCAGGACATCCAGGATATCAAACTATGAGAGTGGTGGGATATATTAATAAAAAAACCCATACACATTCTTATTGACTCAGGGAGTACTCACAACTTCATGAATGAGGTTTTGGCTCATCAACTTGGGTGTAAGATTGAAACAATTACTCCACAGTCAGTAACAGTTGCTGATGGTAGCCATTTAGCTTGTCAAAAAATTTGCAAGGGGTTCAGTTGGGTGTTGCAGAATCAGACCCTAGTCACAGACACCTTACTCATTCCTTTGGGTGGTTGTGATATGGTATTGGGAGTCCAATGGCTCAGTACATTAGGACTCGTCCAATGGGATTTCAGAAAACTGGTCATGCAATTCCAGTTGAATGGGGAAACTGTGGTGTTAAAAGGGGTTCCTACTCAAAAGATTAAACTCATTCAAGGAAAAAAGGTTGATAGATGTGTGTTGGAATCTACTCAATTGTGTTTATTGCATTTGGTTCCACAGGACATGGAGGGACCATTATCCTCCTTGGATATTGACTGCCATTCCATAACAGCAAATGCTAGTCACAAGTAGCCTGTTCTTCTCAATCTTTTGGAGCAGTATAAGAAGATCTTTGAGGAACCTAAATCATTTCCTCCATCTAGAGGGGTGTTTGATCATAAAATACCTTTGACCAAAGGTTCTGAACCAGTTAGTATAAGGCCTTACAGATACCCACTAATGAAAAGGGATATCATTGAGAAATTGGTACAAGAGATGTTGGACAGTGGTACAATCCAAGTCAGCTCTAGTCCATTTACATCTCCAGTAGTATTGGTGGGCAAAAAAGATGGCTCTTGGAGGCTTTGTGTGGATTATAGGGAGTTAAATAGGAGAACAGTCAAGGATAAGTTTCCTATCCCTGTTGTGGATGAGCTGATTGACGAACTAGCAGGTGCCACCATTTTTACAAAGCTTGATTTAAGGGCTGGTTATCACCAGTTAAGGGTTCATCCAGATGATGTGTACAAGACAGCATTTAAAACTCATGGAGGGTACTATGAATTTCTGGTTATGCCCTTTGGCTTAACCAATGCACCAGCTTCATTTCAGAGTTGGATGAACTCTACCTTCAGACCATTACTTAGGAAATGTGTATTAGTCTTCTTTGACGATATTTTGGTCTACAGCAAAACTCAAGAAGAGCATTGGAAACATTTGGAATTGGTGTTTCAGATGATGCAACAAAATAATATGTTTGCCAAAATGTCAAAATGTGCTTTTGCTTTGGATAAAGTGGAGTACTTGGGACATTTCATCTCGGGCAAAGGGGTAGAAACTGTTGATGATTTAAGTGTCATCGGCCGTTTAAGTATAATTGGATTTCGTAATAGGATTATACGTAGACTCGTAAAGTTATAATATGAATCGGGAGTGTGGAGTGCACGTTCATATAAAAATAAATATCGAGTTTACAAGATGAATAAGGAGAAGAAAAACTTATGTTTTGCCAAACAATGCTTATCTACAACTCTTCTCAAATTTATGATTTTGTGAAAAGGTATCTTACTTTTCATGATTGAAGCATTTCAATTCATGTTTTTTCACTATCTATAAATATAGATGTAATGTGATTGAAAAACATAAGAGAAAAAATAACAATTCTACTACTCTACAAAACACATATAATTTAACAGTAAAGTTTCTTTGTTTTCTTGCCTAAGATACAAAGGTCGGTGTAGTTTTATCCTCGGATCGATTTCGTGGTACCCTAGGCTAATATGGGACGAAATACTTTCTAAGGAGAGCAGTCCTTGCGACTCTACATTTATCCAAGCACCAAAATTTACAGTATTCTGTAAACATCTTGTTTACTGTATCACCCTGTTATTTTTTATCTAACATTCTTAGAAAGTATTTCTATTGATACAGTAAGTGTTACAAGATGGATGATATGAAAGGAAAAGGAAAGTTTGAGATTTTAGAAAAATTCGAAGGTGTGGACTTTCGAAGATGACAAAAGAAGATGCATTTCAAATTGTCGCATTTGAAGGTAGCATATGTATTGACGACACCATGTCCTCCGGAACCCCAAGAAGGAGATGCTATTGATGGTATTCGTAGGAGAGCTAAATGGGAGAATGATGATTATATATGTCGAGGACATATATTAAATGGTATGTCGAATGCACTTTTTGATATGTACCAACATGTTGAATCGTCTACTTTGTTATGGGATCAATTGGAAAATCGGTATATGGATGAAGATGCCACAAGTAGCAAATTTTTAGTGAGTCGTTTTATGACTTATAAAATGTCAGACTCTCGTTCCGTGTCAGAACAATTTAATGAACTAGTTCACATTATTAATCGTTTTTCTCAATATAATATGCCTATGAATGAAAACATGTCGGTATCTAGTATTATTGAGAAATTACCTCCTTCATGGAAAGATTTTAAACATGAATTGAAACATAAAAAGGAAGCTATGACTTTGGCTCAACTTGGACGTAGTTTCCAAGTCGAGGAAGGCCTTAGGGCCGAAGAAGACGACAAAACTACCGGTAAGGTAGATGGTTCCTCCATTAACATAGTGGAACAAGGTGAACGTTCCAAAGGGAACAAGCAAGGAAAAGGCACAAAGCGCCCTAATAACGATACTAATGATGGATCAAACAAGAAACTGAAAGGGGCTTGTTGGATATGTGGTAAAACGGGTCACTTTAAGGCGGATTGCCGAGTGAGAAAGAAAAAGATGAAGGCTTTGGAAAAAAGCATCGGACAAGGGTCCAAGGACCATGGTGCTTCTACAAGTCAAGGTCAATTTCTAACTTGTATTGAAAATAATTCTAATAAGAATTATGTTACATATTTTGATGAAACAAATTGTGTGCAGGATAATGAAATCATTTGGTGGATTGATTCGGGTGCAACAAGACACGTTTGCAAAAATCGTTCTTGGTTCAAAAATTTTGTACCGGTAAAAGACGGATCCATTCTTCACATGGGCAACGAATCAACCGCAGAAATACAAGGCATCGGAAATATTACCTTAATTTTTAGTTCCGGAAAATCCTTAGTATTGAAGGATGTATTATATGTACCCGAAATAAGGAAAAACTTAGTATCGGGAGGATTATTAAATAAATCCGGTTATAAGCAAGTTATAGAATCGGATAAATATGTATTATCAAAGTCAGGAATGTTTATAGGTTTCGGATATTATTGTAACGGAATGTTTATGTTAAATATTAACAAAATTGATGATTGTGTTTACATGATATCTACTCCTACATCCGTTTCTAGTTTATGGCATGCTAGGCTTGGTCATGTTCATTATAAGCGATTACTTTGTATGTCTAAACATGATTTAATTCCACCATTTGATTTACAAACTCGTAAATGTGATACTTATATGCTTACTAAGATTGCAAGACAACCTTTCAAGAATATCGTAAGCACATCTCAAATGTTGGATTTAATACATAGTGATTTATGTGATTTACATTCTACTCCGTCTTTAAGAAATAAAAAATATATGGGAACTTTCATTGATGATTATTCTCGTTTTTGCTATATTTTTTTGATGCATTCTAAAGATGAGGCTCTTGATAAATTTGTTGTTTATAAGAATGAAGTAGAATTGCAACAATCTAGTAAGATTAAAAGACTTCGAACTGATCGAGGTGGAGAGTACTATGATCCTAAGTACTTTGAAAATTGTGGAATTGTGCATGAGGTTACTCCTCCCTATACACCACAATTGAATGGTGTAGCGGAAAGGAAAAATCGATCTCTCAAAGAGATGATGAATTCCATGCTATCATACTCGGGTTTGAGTGAAGGATTTTGGGGTGAAGCAATGTTAACCGCTTGTTATCTATTGAATAGAGTGCCTAACAAAAGGAACAATATAACTCCATATGAACTTTGGTATAAAAAGAAGCCGAATCTAAGCTATCTTAGAGTTTGGGGATGTCGGGCCGTTGTAAGATTGCCTGATCCAAAGAGGAAAACTTTGGGAGAAAAAGGAATAGATTGCATATTTATTGGCTATGCTATGCATTCAAAAGCATATAGATTTTATGTAATAGAACCCAATAATTCAATTGGGATTCATACGGTAATTGAATCTAGGGATGCTATCTTTGATGAAAATCGATTTACGTCGATGAAAAGGCCTAAAGATTTAGTGCCAATTAATAGTAATGATACTATGACAAACGATCAGCAACATAATTCGTTAATTGACGAAGAAATCTGTCGATCAAGAGAGAATACCCGTCAATCGACAGAAGGTACCTTTGTTGCGCCTCGTAGAAGTAAGAGAGGCAGAAAAGCAAAGGATTTCGGTTCTGACTTTCAAATTTATTTGGTGGAAGGATCAAGAAACGAAGTAGGACTTCAATATGCTTATTGTTATAACATAGACGAAGATCCTAAGACTTTTAAAGAAGCAATGACTTCTCAGGATGTTGCATTTTGGAAAGAAGCCATTAATGATGAAATGGACTCCATAATGGGAAACAACACTTGGGTTCTCACGGATCTACCAAAGGGATGTAAACCTCTTGGTTGTAGATGGATCTTTAAGAAAAAGATGCACGTTGATGGCTCCATCGACAAGTTTAAGGCTCGATTAGTTATCCAAGGCTTTAGGCAAAAGGAAGGAATAGACTATTTCGATACTTATGCACCAGTTGCTAGAATCTCTACAATAAGACTATTGATAGCAATTGCTTCTATACATAATTTGGTGATACACCAAATGGATGTGAAAACAGCGTTTTTACATGGTGAATTAGAAGAAGAAATATATATGAAGCAACCGGAAGGATTTGTTATGCCCGGACATGAGCATAAAGTTTGCAAGTTGGTGAAATCCTTGTACGGACTTAAGCAAGCACCAAAGCAATGGCATCATAAATTTGATGAAATTGTTTTGTCTAATGGTTATAAGCTTAATCAATCAGACAAATGTGTATATAGCAAATTTGATAGCTCCGGTAATGGTGTAATAATTTGTTTATATGTTGATGATATGTTAATATTTGGAACAAACCAAAATCAGGTAGATTCCACTAAAGCTTTTTTATCATCGAGCTTTGCCATGAAAGATATGGGCATAGCGGACGTGATTTTAGGAATTAAGATTATAAAATCTAATCTTGGAATATCCTTGTCACAAAGTCATTACATTGAGAAAGTGCTCAAGAAATTTAATTGCGAGAACAGTGGTATAGCTCATTCACCAATGGAATCAAGTATAAAGTTGATGCCTAATACAGGATTATCATTGTCACAATTAAAATATTCTCAAGTCATAGGATGCTTAATGTATGCTATGACTAGTACTCGACCGGACATTGCATTTGCAGTTGGAAAATTGAGTAGATATACAAGCAATCCAAGTAGTCATCATTGGAGTGCGGTTATGCGTGTATTAAGATATCTTAAGAACACGAAAGATTTTGCATTGACTTACAGAGGAAATCCTTTTGTACTAGAAGGTTACTCGGATGCAAGTTGGATTGCAAATGTCGAAGATCATTCTTCAACTGGTGGATGGGTCTTTTTGCTTGGGGGAGGTGCCATATCATGGGCTTCTAAGAAGCAAACATGCATCACGACATCCACTATGGAGTCGGAATTTGTAGCATTGGCAGCAGCCGGAAAAGAGGCCGAATGGCTTAAAAATTTAGTGTATGAAATTACACTATGGCCTAAACCGATATCTCCAATATCAATCCATTGTGATAATGCGGCAACTTTGGCTAAAGCTTATAGTCAAATATATAATGGGAAATCAAGACATCTCGGAGTGAGACATAGTGTTGTGCGAGAATTAATTTCTCATGGAATTATTTTGGTAGACTTTGTAAGATCTGAATTGAATATTGCAGATCATTTAACTAAAGGTTTGCCAAAACATTTAGTGGAAAAAGCAGTTATAGGGATGGGCCTAAAGTCCGTTAAATCTTAAGTATTGAGATACCCAATTCCCCTCTAACACTCTATTAGAGGCAGAATTCAATGTGGAAGGCTCTTTACTTAAAATTGAAGTACATCAAAATTATATCCCGAAAGGTATGTACTTAGACCTGTTGTGAGTTAAGGATGAAGTGATATCTTCTTAATGAATTTTTTGAAAAAATGTACTTGCCGGTGCATGATAAAAGAATTCACCTATGTGAGACGTGAAGTAAGGCCGACTTCAAAAGCTTTTTGGACTCAAGCTTTTATACGCTTATGAGAGGATTAGGATACTAGGCCTGTAATAAGTATCAGTATATTACTTTATTGTTAAAAGTGATTTTGTGTGTATTTTGCCTTCATGTATTCAACATGTTTAAGGGTTCAATCCTTGAGACACCTTTTTTACTAGAATATATGGAACGTGCATTTTACTATGTGAGAATTCAATCTTCGTGACATTTTCATTTATGCACAAAATTGGTGATTAGTAGGCTTTAAAACGAATCAAGGATTACACTTAAATGGGGGAGGAATGTTGATGATTTAAGTGTCATCGGCCGTTTAAGTATAATTGGATTTCGTAGTAGGATTATACGTAGACTCGTAAAGTTATAATATGAATCGGGAGTGTGGAGTGCACGTTCATATAAAAACAAATATCGAGTTTACAAGATGAATAAGGAGAAGAAAAACTTATGTTTTGCCAAACAATGCTTATCTACAACTCTTCTCAAATTTATGATTTTGTGAAAAGGTATCTTACTTTTCATGATTGAAGCATTTCAATTCATGTTTTTTCACTATCTATAAATATAGATGTAATGTGATCTAACAGAAACTGATCCTAAGAAGGTACAAGTTGTAGTTGAGTGGCCAACACCCAATTCAGTAAAGGAGTTGAGGAGCTTCCTTGGGTTAGCTGGCTATTACAGAAAGTTTGTGAGGAATTATATATGCAGTTCTAAGTAAACCTTTAACCAATTTGTTGAAGAAAGGGGCTTTTGCTTGGACTGCTGCAACCCAAGAGGCATTTAAAGCTTTGAAGTTAGCTCTCACTTATGCTCCTTTGCTTGCAGTACCATATTTCTCTCAAACCTTTATTGTTGAAACTGATGCATCAAATGAAGGTATTGGGGCAGTTCTTATGCAATCAGGTCACCCTTTGGCCTATATTAGCAGAGGGTTAGGACCAAAATGGCAAAAGCTATCCGTCTATGAGAAGGAGTTATTGGCCATAGTATTTGCAGTCCAAAAATAGGAGCAATACTTATCAAGTCAACATTTCATCATCAAAACTGATCAGAAGAGTTTAAAATGGCTACTGCAGCAGAAAATTTCCACACCATTTCAGCAGTTTTGGCTTTCTAAATTGATGGGGTTTGACTATGAGATAGTATACAGAAGTGGTAAGGAGAATTTAGCTGCTAATGCATTATCAAGGGTAACTGCATCTGAAATACTGTGTTTAGCTATTTCTATGGTGGATTCTGACTTAGTTCAGAAGATCAAGGACAGCTATGTTCAGGATTCACACTTGTCCTCCATTTTGCAGTCATTACAGCAACAACAATCTGTAGGACACTATACCCTATCAGATGGGTTGATAAGAAGAAAAGGGAAAATAGCAGTGGGGTTAGATGAAGGCCTAAGATCACAAATTTTGACATGGCATCATTCCTCAAGCGAGGCTGGTCATACAGGAAGGGATGGTACCTTAAGGAGAATTAAATCCTTATTCTATTGGAAGGGTATGACCAGGGATACTAGTTGGTTTATCAAACATTGTAAGGTGTGTCAAGCAGCTAAACATGAGAATGTGGCATATCCTGGTCTGCTACAACCTCTACCAATTCCTGAAGAAGTTTGGATTGATATATCAATGGACTTTATAACAGGATTACCCAAATCCATGGGTATGGAGGTAATTCTGGTTGTGGTTGATAGATTAAGCAAATATGCCCATTTTATAGCTTTAAAACATCCCTTTACTGCTGTGCACGTAGATCAAGCATATTTGGACAATGTGTTCAAACTACATGGTTGGCCATGGAGTATAGTTAGTGACAGAGATTCAGTTTTTCTGAGTCAGTTCTGGAGGTCCTTATTTTCTCTACATGGAACTGAATTTAAGTATTCATCAGCCTATAATCCCCAAACCGATGGCCAAACTGAAGTGGTTAACAAGTGTCTGGAAGCATATTTGAGGTGCATGTGTGGAGATCAATCCAAAGATTGGAGTATGTGGTTACCATTAGCTGAATGGTGGTTCAATACTCACTTTCATGCTGCTACAGGCCTTACTCCTTATGAAGTGGTTTACAATCAACCCCCACCTCTTCACTTACCCTATCTGCCAGGAGAATCTAGGGTGGATGCTGTAGATAGATCAATGCAAAAAAAGGGAATTAATGGTGGCCTTACTAAAACAGAATTTGGTAAAGGCTCAGGCTAGAATGAAGCAATTAGCTGATCAGCATAGATCTGAGAGATCTTTTGTTGTGGGGGACTGGGTGTGGCTTAAATTACAGCCTTATAGACAACAGTCGGTACAGCAGAGAAGTAATCAGAAGCTTGCTCACAAGTTTTATGGACCATTCCAAGTTACAGCTTTAATTGGGAAAGTAGCATACAAACTCAAGTTACCAGGATCATCACTGATACATGATGTTTTTCATGTGTCCCAGCTAAAAAAGTTTTTTGGCACTCTACCTATGGCAACACACATACCTCCTTGGTTCCAAGGGCAGTCTTCTAGCCAGTCTCCTATACCACAGGCTATATTGGAAAGAAGATCAGTGAGGTTTCAAAATAAAGCACAAGTACAATACTTGGTTCAATGGGAGGGCTATCCGGCTTCAGAAGCTACATGGGAGTCTGCTGAGAGTTTTGAGGAACAATTTCCCCAGTTTAATGTTCAAATGACTTGAGGACAAGTCAAGTTTTAAGGAGGAAGAGATGATACAGTTAGAAGAATTCTGTTAAGAATTCTGTTTTGAAGAATTCTGTTAGATTGCATAACAGAATTAGTTATTGCTTAATTGTCAAATAACAGAATTAGTTACTCTCACAAGTATAGATTCCTATAAATAGCTAAGTTGTAATCATTTCTAATTCATTCATAATCAAATACAAGTCTCTCAATTCTTTCTCTTTTCTGTCTTCTTCTCTGATCTCTCGTCTAAACTCCATTGTTAGTCCTCAAACCACCATTTAAGTCAGTAGATACAGCTGAGTACCTAGCTGCTGTATCATTCACAAATTAAGACGAAGTCAAAGTAAATCCGATAAATTAAGGACTACGAGTTAGTTTGTAAACAAACTAAAATATGAATACGAATTCATTTATAAAAATTAGGGGGGGTTACAATGTTTTTTTTTACTGGGTTATGATTCAGTATGAGTTTCTTTGTCAAATTTTGAACGGGTCATTTACTCATTTGTAATTGGACTTTTTCAATGTGTTAAGTAGATGAATTTTGCTCTGTTGAGGTTGGTTCATGAAGTTGAAGTGGTTTTGATGTTCAAGTTTGAATCTTTTTATGGCGGGGTTCAAGTGTTTTGACTAATGGATTTCCACATTGGAGCCTCAATACCCTAATTTCTGAGAAAATGGAGAATTTCGAGAGGGCATATCTTTTCCATGAATGTTACAGCAGTATGTTAATTTCGACCAGTACGGGTAAAAACTTTGATTATGGCTGATTCAGTAAGTAGTGTTTCCAAGGTTTTGACTTTTGAAAGTGCATTATGTGATCACCCGTTGATGCGGCCGTGAGGGGTTGGAGGAGGATGATCCTTTGTGATTGTAAAGATAGTTTCTTGCACAATCTTTTAGCATGCTGTGCATTGAACTATTGATGCTAAGGAATGGTATCTCAACTCGCTCTTTTGGGAGAATGAACTAGAGAACATTGTTTCACGACTTTTAGTATCAAACAACTCTATGTTGTCCTGTTAGGGCGTTGTGTAGGCGACATTAAGGGGATGCGAATTCAAGCTTGTAGGAGTTGAATATATAATGGCTTCACTATGTTTATATTTATCCTTATTGAGAAGTCTTAGGTCCTGCTCTTTGTTCTTTGTGGCTGAAAGGGGTTGACGATTCTTACATGAGTATATATGCGACTCCACATTCAATGTTCAGAATTTGAAGATGACTACTTTGTCTCCATGTTTGGACCGTCGTGATTGGAAATCACTCATCTTTGTCCAATTCGTGATGGGTTATATGGAGTGTACTTGTATGCGATTGTAAAAACTAGGGCATATCTTTGTCGTGTTCAGATGAGAAATTAAAGGGTTAATCTTGCTAATGAAATATATCTTGATGATATTTTTTGAGGAGTAAATACGCAATCATTTTTACACTAGAATCTATCTAGATATTGCTTTTAATGTAATTAACGAAAATTGAGACATTCCGTCTTTAAAAATTACGGAGCACATAGATGACTTCTCTTAGAAAGTACTCTCATAGATTTTATTACGTCTCCGGTTAATGTTTTGGTATTTTATATATTTGTAGTAGATGTGTGAGTTCTCTGTTGCTGACGGCTTTGTGGAGATTAACGAAAATTTGGGTGACATGATTAAGTACATTGCCAACGAACCATCAGTAGGACTGTTCTACATCCAACAACATGCTCAGAATGCAGTGCCCAATGTTGTCAGGCTCAACAAGAATCTCATGGACACGTCAAATGAAGTAGGTTTTCACACCGAAGATCTGGAAGATTCTATAGCTATGTCAAGAACGATGAAAGAATGCGGGTTCCCCATCATTGATGAAATGATTCGAGATATAAAGACATCCCTAACCCTAGTGTCATCTAAACAGCCCGTACGAGGAGTGATTTCACAGCAAAGTTTGGCCGATCAAATTGGTGGGCCCAGCTCCTGGGGTCCAGACTTTTCGAGTGTCTTAAAATCAGCCAAAAAAAAGGCAGTCAACTTTACGTGGTCAAAACAAGATCCTGAGTTCCAAGAATTGACTCCCGAAATCAGTAGTTCAGTTCAGGCAGCGGCAGATGAAATGCCATCGTCTAGCGAGGTTGGAAATGAGATAATTGAAGAATGCAAGATATCAGGCTCAGCAGATGATAATACCAAACCGATAATGTCTGAAGAAAGTGATTTTGATGAGTTCAGGGCCGAAAGAAAAACCCAGTTAGAAGATTGGCTTACTAAAGGCTCCAGTAGTGTCCTCTAGTACGTGAGCGAAAAGAGCAAGGGTATATAAATATATGATGACCAATTTTTGCATTCTTACTGATATGGTAGAGTTAGCTCCATGCCTCCATCTGTTGCACTGCACATGATACTTGTAACAATCTCTACAGGTTCTGATTCTCTCTCTTTTTTTTTCCATCTTCTCTGTACAGTTCATAATGTGTTTAGGGCTGACTAAAGTCATGTATTAGTAAACTGATTAAAATTCTGCTAATCTCTGCGGATGTATGAAAACAATGATGAACTATTTTTGAGTCATTTATACCAGGAACTGCATTGATACTCTGCGCTTTCGCGTTGATGTTGGTTAAAACCTGGGAATTCTCCTAACTCATGATGTTACGTAAATTGCCTGCTATACGAGCAGGTAGATAGAGAAGGGTGGCCTTAACTTATATTGAAAGTTTGAAACAGCATGAGAAAAACAACAATAGTTCGGCAAATTAGTAAGTGCAGGGCAATGATGGGCTACGCTTGTACGGAGTATTTAGTAAGTAAAAGAGCATGCGAAAATACAAGCTATAGTAAGCAGTAACTAGTACGAGTAATTAGTAAGTAGAGGGGGATGATGGGCTACGCTTGCTGAATAACAAAGCGCTGGACGATGAGTCCATTCCGAATGTATGGGCCGGTATGAGAGAGGGTAAAGCCAAGACTAGCGGTTCTCTGAGGGGCAGCCAATTGAAAGGTGTCGCTCGAGAGAGTGAAGGCACCAGCACGGAGCCCACCAGATGGATAGCTAAAGGATTCAATAGTTCGGCGTGAGGCAGGGACAGTAAGGGAAACCACAAAGGTGCCTTGCCAACCGCGGGCTCGATTAGTAACCTCCAGCTCAAACACACCCTTGTAGGTACATCTAGGACCTAACCTTGACACTGAGAGCTGTCCTTGGACACTAAAATTAGCCACTGAATTCGCGTGGATGTAACTCATGTTGTTAGCCCTGCATATGAGTCCTGTAGTCATCAGCACCTTTACATATTCCGTTTATCCTTTTTATTTTCCTTCACATATTAGGTATTCCTTTTATTTTTCGTAAAAATGAAAGTGGAACATCATGTAGAAGGAAAGTCGCAGAGAGCTCACCCATTTAGAAATGACCAGTTATTGCTCAGATTACCATTGGTGGTCATCCTCCCTCCATACCTCGTTAAGATGTTAGTCTGAACTCTGAAGTAAGAATGCAACTATTTAGTACGGAGTACTTAGCTGGAGTTTTTAGTTTACTAACAACAATAATATTAAGAGGCAGTCCTTAACAAGTAACCAGTTTGTGGAGATGATGGTTCTCGACGGTTGCTTTGTGTTGGACTTTTTAAGAGGCAGAGCAGCCGGGTATGACAATCTTGATTACGCGGATAATGAACCTGTTTTCTCAAAGGACTCGATATGTCACGTGATTGCCATGGATTTGATGAAGCTTGAGAATCAAATCCCAATTATCGTCCTTCACAAGCTCCTCGATGTTCAATACGAAGGGAAGGCTAAAATTGAGGATGTCCCGAAGTTAGTCATGTCGGTTTTAACCCCGAGATGGGTTACAATCAATGCTCCCACGACGGATAAGCAGCTTGAGTACTTGCGGGATGTGGTCGCTATGGAACATGGTTCCGACCCAATGGCTCATTGCCTTGATGTTTTCCGGAGAATCCTGATGTACGAACCCAAATCATATCCTAATACTTGGTGTGGGTTGAAGTTGGTTTGGGATAAACTTAAATGGGAAAAGAAAATCATATGAACAAGATTGCGAACATTTCATGGCTAATTGTGTTTCCGACCTGAGAGAGGCCGGGGTTTAGTTCAGGCCGAGGAGTCATAGGTGTTAACAAACCATCTCAACCAAAACCTTAAGGCAATGGTTGAGGGCCGTTTATATTCTATTACGCCCCTCACTCGAATGCCCTTTGGGCTTGAAGAGTGGTTAGTGTGCACCGGCTCCCCCGTACCATGTGCTGAGATTCCACTTGAGAGTTCGAGATATTGGGGGCTGCCAGGGTTCGAACTCGTGACATCTGGCTCTGATACCATGTTATAATGTCATCAACATAGACAAGAAGATACATTGGATGTGAGCTATGACTAAAGAGAAAGAGGGAAGGATCGGACTGAGACTGAGAGAAACCATAAGACACGAGATAGTTCTTTAGTTCAGTATACCAGGCTCGCGGAGCCTGTTTAAGACCATATATAGCCCGAGTAAGTCGACACACGTGATTTGGGGAGGACGGGTTAATATAACCAGGTGGTTGTGACATGTAGACAGTTTCAGTTAACGTACCTTGTAGGAATGCATTATTTATGTCAAGTTGTCGAAGGGACCAGCCACGGGTAAGAGCTAGAGCAAGAATCAACCGAACTGTAACTGGCTTGACGACCGGACTGAAAGTCTCCGAGTAGTCCACCCCTGGGCGTTGATGAAAACCTTTGGCAACAAGACGGGCTTTATATTTATTAATGGTATTATCCGGATTATATTTGACCCGGAACACCCACCTACATCCGATGACATTATAGGATGAATCGGCAGGGACAAGAGACCAGGTGTTGTTAGCAAGAAGGGCAGAGTATTCTGCGTCCATGGCGGAACGCCATTGTGGGTCCGACAAGGCTGCTTTAAGTGTAACAGGAGCGGTGGAGGAGGTGTGAGCAAGAGCCGCGTATTTAGGATTAGGGACGCGTATTTTATTCATAAGGCGCGTGGTGGGGCGGGTTGTAGGAGGTTGAGCCGTGGGAGAGAGGATAGTGGACTCAGTGGCAGGGATCGAGGGCTGACTAATGACTTGTGACTCCGTGAGAGGAGTCGAGGTTTGGTCAGCCGAGGAGGGAGTTGGACCAGGTTGCTCTAGGGGCTGGTCATCAGGTGGGGTATCGGGTTCAGCCGAGACCGAGGTAGGGGCAGTGGGCGCGGGACGAGGACGCCTGGTGTAGACGCGGAGTGGTGGTTCCGAGCGAGGGGGGTCTGGTTCAGGGGGGTTTTCAGCAGGGGGCAACACGGTTAGTGTGCCCGTGCGCCACGCCGAGACAGGAGGGGGAGTTACGGTTGGTTCGTCAGGTTGTTTTGGGGCAAACGGGAATGAGTCTTCAACAAATTGAACATGACGAGAAGTGTAGATTCGGTTTGTGACTAAGTCTAGACAATGGTAAGCACTTTGGGTGGGAGAGTAACCTATAAATATACACGGTTTAGATTTGGGTTCTAATTTGTGTTTAGTGTAAGGGCGGAGCCATGGGTAGCAAAGACAACCGAAGCTCCTAAGTTTAGTGTAATTTGGATTTTGTCCAAATAATTTAGCAAAGGGAGAGGTGTTGTGAAGATTTTTAGTGGGCATGCGGTTAATTAAGTAGACCGCAGTGGTAAACGCATAGGACCAATACGTAGTGGGCATATGAGCATGTGTGAGAAGCGCAAGGCCGGTCTCAACTATGTGACGATGACGTCGTTCAGCTAGACCGTTGTGTTCAGGTGTGTGAGGAGGTGAGGTGAGATGAGTGATACCCTCAGAGGTAATAGACGGAGTTAATTTTAGATATTCTCCTCCATTATCAGAGAAAATTTGAACAATCGGTAATTGAAAATATTTTTCGACAAGTGCGCGGAAGCGATTAAAAATAGGTGAGGTGTCAGACTTTTGCTTTAAAGGATAAATCCACGTGTATCGTGTAAAGTGATCAACAAAGACAATAAAATATTTAAAGCCATCAACAGAAAATAAAGGTGAGGTCCAGACATCAGTGTATATTAATTCAAGCGGTTTGGTAGTATTTAGAGTATTGATAGCAAATGGTAGTTTGTGACTTTTATGAGTCGAGCATGCGTTACAATGCGACGTTTTATTAGAAATTCTTAGATTAGCTAACTTAGATATTATATTAATAATAGGAGACGAGGGATGACCAAGTTTATGATGCCAAATAGGGGAAGAAGCCGTGGTGATCACGTGAGCCGCAGGGGGGGAACTTGGTTGCATCCATTCGTACAAGCCTTTGTTAAGTTGACCTCGAAGAAGCTCCTGTCCCGTCGACCGGTCCTGAAGAGAACAAGAGTCAAGAGTAAAGTTAGCGACAGCATTATTGTCACGACAAAACTGAGACACGGAAATTATATTTTTAGAAATAAGTGGGGCGTGTAAAATGTTATTAAATTGAATAGGAGAATGATTAGGAAGAAATATAGAAAAGGAACCAATGTTTGTGATGTGAAGGGGAGACCCGTCACCCACTAATAAGTCATCGGACCCGTCGTAGGGGGCGTGAAGAGCGAGGTTGTGTAAGTCATTGGTGATATGGTGTGTTGCTCCGCTGTCAATGATCCATGGAGCAGTAGAGGGGGCACCGGCGACCAGATTAGCGCGAGGCTGAGTTCTGCCGACGGAGTGAGCAGGGGCAGGACGGGGCGGAACAACGATGTGGGGGTGAAGGGTTTTGAAGGGTGTGCAGTTTCTGAGGTAGTGTCCCTGGTTGTGACACCATTGACACTTACCCTTAAAGGGAGGCAGGTTGGTAGTGTCGGTGGGGATGGGAAGAAGGCCGGGCTCGGTGGAGGGACGAGGAGAGGGGCGGGATTGACGGGTGTAGGCAGCATGAGCGGAAGCAGGGGTATGGATGTTGTGGGAATTGTTGGTATGTTTGAGAGATAGGTCAAACTGGATGAGACGTTCGTGAAGAGCGTCGAAGGTTATCACAGTGTCCCAATGCTTTACAGCCTCAATAAGCGTGGAGTATTTAGCATAATCCAACCCACGGAGAACCTTGGCGATGACATCCTCGTTGTCCATGGGCTTCCCAAGGTTGGCCAAGTCGTCAACACATGACCGAATTTCCTGCATGTATTCAGAGGCAGTGAGGTTTCCTTTAGAGATTGAATCGAGGCGATCCTTAATTTGCATTATGTGTCCTCTGGACGGATTTGCATAGGTAGTTTGGAGGGCGGTCCAAATTTCAGCGGAGTTGGAGCAGGAGTTGAGAAACGGAACGATGGTGGCGGAGACGGAGCTGCGAAGGGCTGCACTAAGGAGTGCGTCTTGGCGAACCCAGGTGGAGTAGGCTGGGTTGGCCACGGTGGTGGGTTTTTCATCCTTGTCGGTGCTAGTAACAGTCTTGGCAGGACATGGATACGTCCCATCTAGATACTTGATGAGATCAAACCCAAAGAGAAGATCCGAAAGTTGACGAGCCCATCCTCGATAGGTCATGGGGGTGAGCTTGTCAATGCCGGCAAGATCGACGGCGATGAAGGGTGTTGTGGTGTCGTGAGGGTTGGTGAAGATGATGGCCGATCCGGTCATGGTGGCACACGAGTAATTAGGGTTTTTATTATTTTAGGGTTGGAGCGTTTATAGCTCTGATACCATGTAGAAGTATATGCTTGAATGAATAATTAGATTAATGACGAGAAAGTATATATACATCTTGTGAATCTATTAGCTAGCTATGAACAAGCCGTAACCTAGAATCTATACAGTTATACTGTTACCTAAATACAGAGGATTGCAGTATCTACAAATATAGAAAATATAACAGTATTATCTTATATCAGTATCTTCAGTATCTTTATCTCCAATAATAGGCTCCCGTTTTGGGACGTACAGTTCAAGCATTGTTCGGGTGTTCTGGAGATACACCCGATCAAAATTGACAGCGCGACTGAAACTGTCTTCAGAAACCTCATAGCATTCGAGCAGTGCCACATGAATACCCGTGGGACATGGTGGTCACCAATTACGTGGCGTTCATGGATAATTTGATTGACACGGGAGTTGACGTGGCGTACCTGCATGAAGCAGGGATTATAGTGCATGTGCATTATATGGGGAGTGACGAGAAGTCGCAGAGCTGTTCAATAGGCTTGTGAAGAAGGTGTATGTGAGTAAGAAGACGGGGAGATTGCAGGGCGTTTATCATAAGTAGTTGAATGAGTATTGCAGTCATTGCAGGAACTGGTGGCGCGTGAGTCTACAGAATGAGTATCTTACGGATCCATGGGTTATCACTTATCAGCTGTACAAACTGGTTATACTGTCTATGCTTATTATAAGCCACCTACCTAACCTCAAACCTTCCTTTACGTACTTGAATTATGATGTTTCACATTTTACGGCTAATATTCTTAGTGGTTGAACTAGCTGACATCTACGACATAGAGATATATTACGTCTTCTATCATTGACCGAAGGGGATTAGGCATTAACTTATGAAAATAATCACGATTATTAAATAATTAAATTAATGTTGGGGAATGATCGAAGACGAAACAGATGAAATGGACAGATTAGCTACTTTTAACATTTAATCTACAAGTTGACATTCAGACATTTGGGTCACTGTCTTAGCATACAATAATGATATAAGCATCAAATAATTTGCATTGAAAGTTAATCTAAATCTCAATTTCGATCACAGTCCAAAAAAATGTCTGCAAAACCTCGAGACCATGTGGTAATCTCATTAGAAGAAAGGCTTACTAAGGTGCGCGAAGATGCTAAAACGGAGCCATCAACGACTCCTTGCTTCATATTCAGGGTTCCTCAGAACCTAAGACGTCAACTATCTCCCGGTGATGACACGGCCTACATCCCCGAGGTAGTCTCCATCGGCCCATACCATGCCGGCCATGACTGCCTTTCTGGTATGGACTACCACAAAACACGCGCTCTCAACTCTGTTCTTACGCGCACAAACCAACCCCTGGCTTACTACCTCGACCCAATGTACGAGCTTCAGCAAACTACTCGCGAATGTTACCATGGGGCAGCAGATTATATGAGTCATAATTTGACATTTGTGGAAATGATGTTACTTGATGGTTGCTTCTTGTTGGAGATTATTCGAGGCCACAACATGGGATTTGATCAATTGGGGTACTCTATAAATGACCCTGTCTTTACCTTACGAGACTGTAACAATATTGCAAGTTTGATCATCAAGGATTTGATCAAGCTTGAGAACCAAATCCCCTTCTTTGTCCTCGAAAAACTGTTCGACCTTCAAGAATGTTGTGAGAAATCGGGGCAGCTAGCCCAACTCGTGTCAGCCATGCTCATTAAGTGGTTGACAGGGGAGAAGTTATTAGAAGTCGGCCATATAAAGGGAAAGTTCCTGCACTGCCTCAATGTATTTCAATATAGTCTTGTCCACAGCATCGGAGACAGTCTCGACAACATTTGCCTTCTGGAGCCAAGCATGACTCGATGCAATAATCCCGAAGATCAGCAGCACGCGTTCTTTTACTCTGTGACTGATCTAATTGAGTATGGGATACAGTTCAAGAGGCCGAAGAAAGGGAAGCGACCTTTCTGGGATGTGAAGTGGAGAACAAATGGCGTCCTGGAGATGCCGAGGGTTTTCATAAACAACCGGTTCAAGGTGGTGTTCCAGAACCTGATCACGTTCGAGCAGCAATGCAGGAAACGGAGCCAGTTAAGACCGGTGATCACAGAGTATGTGACTTTGATGGATAAACTGATAAAGTCTGGGACAGACGTAGGCCATCTTCAGCAAGCAGGGATCATAGTCCACCAGCTGAGGAATGACGCGGAAGTGGCGAGCCTGTTTAATGAGTTGGGAAGGCTGGCATCCGTGGACCCGAGAATGGCGAGTCACTATGTTGGGTTGTTCGAGCAGATGAATGGGCATTGTTGCAGGTGGAATCATTGGAAGTCGGAGCTGAAAAGAACGTACTTTGCTAATCCATGGGCTGTGGCTTCACTGTTGGCAGCCATTGTGTTGTTGTTTCTTGCTTTTTTTCAGACTATTTATACTGTCTACCCTTATTACTGGCCTCACTCGCGGTATTGAAAATGGTAGCTACAACTGTGTAAAATTTAGAGGAATTGTAGAAAGATAGTAGCTGTTATGTTGTGGAATGATTTGCACACAAAAAATAAGCAGCCAAAGAGAACATTCGAGGGGACTGTTACGGTGTTACGCAATATATAAACCATCGTCAGTCGACAATCTATTATTTGTGCATTTGGACTTGAAATCAAAAGAGTTATATCGTGAAGACCCATGTCACATGATATGAAATTTGGGAGAATAGAGTGTTAAGAAAAACTCATGGATGTTATACCAGCCGGCAGCCGTTCACCTTTACCTCATAGGTATGATTTTATGTGTGTTTTGATTGTCTTGTGTTGTTTACTTGTGTTTAAGAAAATGATGTCAAAAAATAAGTCCTCTTCATTTGTATTAATTCAGTGATGTTTCCGTGTGTGCGTTAGTGTTAATGTTAAGTCTTATTAATAAATAATCTTTGTTTATCAACTATTTTGTTTTTGATATCTAAGCAAAAAATTGTACTTGTGGTATATGTAATACTCCCTCCGTCCCACTAAGATTGTCCTGTATTTCTTTTTGGGTAGGTTCTTAAAGATTGTCCCATTTCTAAACTTTCCTTTTTAGTTTGTCATTTTTTACAACTTTGCTCCTAATAAGTTAAAGTATTTACCATTTTGTCATTCCACTAACTCACACCACCTCACAAACATTATGACTCACCCTATAAAGGGAGACATCATTACCTATATACTCAATCATCACACCATTTCCTTAATTTGTGAGCTAAAGTTCATGGGACAATCTTTTTGGGACGGAGGGAGTATTCTAAGAGTATAAATGAAGGCAAGAAAGAAAGTAGTCACATTATACAAGGCAGGCTAGCTGAGAGCTTGAACCGGTTGATTTACCGGCTGGGAGGCTTTTCCTAGTGGGTTGATCAGCTGTGTCTGAGATAGGCTCCGTGGCCTAATCCTATATTTCTTTTATTTCCTTGTACAAGTCCTCTCAGCCTATATATGGACATGCTTCTAATCAGTGGCGGACGCAGAAATTTAATAGGAGGACACCAATTTTTTAGAATATTACTCGTTATACTTTAATCTTAAAAAACATCTTACTTTCTTGAATTTTTTCCCCTAAACTAATGTCTTAGAAAGTTAAAAAAAATGACAAACTAATTGGTTTGAGAGAGAGGGAGAGAGTTTTTTATACTCCATATTAAATACGGTGTAATATTTTACATTGATATTTTTACACCAAAATGTTACGGAGTACGGTATAAATTTCTTTAAAATTTACATTGTTGTAATTAATTATAACACAACTTAATAAGTATGAGTGATTTAATGGTAGTATGATTTTTACATTTTCCAAGGTCTAGAGTTTGAATTCAGTTTTTTTTTTTTTTCGCCATCGGTCTAACCCCACCTTACCATGTGCACATAACCGCTTTCGCCAGATTATGCGCATTTGTGTTAAGGTTTCGCGATACATAATTGAAAGAGAAACAATGAAAGAAAAAGGCTTCTTCATGAATCAACCGGATCAAGTCCTTGATACTATGATGAATTTCTTCAGCATCAGCTAGTTGATTCACCAATTGTAAGCAGTCAGTCTGAAGAGTCGTGTGAAGGACCCCAACGCTTCTAGCCCATCTGATTGCCTTCAGGATTGCTAAAGCTTCAGCCTGTAAAGCTGATTCCGCAAGGAATTTATCATAACCCTTCGAGGGGAGACCAGAAACAAGAACGTTAATGATCCATCCGACTAAAGCTTCTCCTGACACCTTCCGGCTTGCATCCACATTAATCACCAAACTTGTGCTACAAGGATTTCCTTAATTATTTATTTCATTCAAAGATGTCTAACTGACCTGTTTCTGAATGTTAATGTGAGTTTTGGTTAGTCTACACATTTCTGCATTTTGAGACTCATATCTATTTGCTTGCTTGCACTTCAATGTAGGTCATCTGATTGTCTGATTTATGTTATTCATGAACTAATTTTCCGTGTTAGGTGGAAAGGCAATAAATCTACCAAAATGGTTAATTCGTGAATCGTATAATGAATTCTTTGAGCACTATAATTGCCCAATGAGATTTTTTACAGTATATTTTTGTTTTTATTTTTATTAATCTACACCATTTTTAACCTTCCATCTTCAAAAGAAAAGCAAGTTATCATTATTGCCAATAGTAGATGGACGAACTTCAATTCGGTATACCTGGGAATAAATATGGCAAACCTGGCAGCCATACTCTTGTCGAAGCCTAAACGAATGTCCCCGCCGCAACCAGCGCTAGTGATGAAGATGATGCTCCACCATTGTTGAAACTCTGGAAAAAACATACCCATCAAATTCAATGAGAAATATAATAAGTCAAATTAATAAGCAAAGGGAAATGAAATGTGACTCTGTTGTTGTTTTTTCTGCGGGCTTTAAGACGGTTTTTAATGCTTCTAATTAACCATTGTTGTTGTTAATGGTGATGAATTTGTGGGATTGCGGTGGAGATGAAAAGGCGAGAGAAGAATAAATTGGGGAAATTGTGTTGTTTGGAAAAATCATCGGTGTTGTGGTTCATCATGGTCGTCGGTTTTGTGGGAGAATGATGAAGACAACTTCAACCGGAGAGAACCTTGCGGAGGAATGGAGCTTTTAGGAGAGAAATGGAGGGGAAATAATAATTATAGTGTAGACAAACAGTTTCTAGTGATGGAAATCAGGGGAGAAGTGGGTGGTTTGAAGATTAGAAAATGTTATGGTTAGAGCAGTAAGGCAGTAACTGCTCCCAAAATAACTGCTACAGAAATGTTTTAAGTCAAATAGTTTGTGCCACGTCTGCGTCAAGTCATTGCCACATGGAATGCTGAGGTGGGTGAATATGGAGGCTCAAAATATTCCTACTTTAATATATAAGAGATTATATAGAATAGATTGTATAGATTAGGCATCTGTATATGAACTTTGTATTGCCAATTGTAAAATAAATGAAAAGCACTCACATATCACTTTCCCTAATTCCCATCAAATATCATTCCATAAAACAATTTTATTAAGTTTACTAACAATTACTGGTAATAATTAATGTAAACAAAAAATACCCCTTCTTGTTTGACTTCAATCAATTGAGTGATCAAGTTAAGAATGATAAAAGAGTTAAAAATTTATTAATGAGCTCAAATTTGAGAAAAGATGAAGAGTGTTCGGTTTGTTTATCGGTATTGGTAGATGGTGAAGTGTTAAGATAACTTAAAACATGTAAGCATTTGTTCCAAATTGCATCGAAAAATGATATTCTACACATTTTAGGTGTCCTATATATTTGTAGGAAAATTAAGGAAAGAACAATTCACGTTTTGAGATTAAGAGATATTGCTATGACTAATCTATGACAATGTTTGTTTTAAATACTTATGTTTAATTGAATTTTTGCAAGTTTGTTTAAAAAATAAGGTAGTCGTTCCCAAAACAATAAAAACAAAAGATAGTTTATCACAAAACAACAAAAATCAAGATTAGTCAACGCCGGAAAGTTTAACTTTCAGTCAGCGAAAATTAGATTTAGGTAGTTTTTTAACAAAAAAAAATGAGAATTAAAAGGTACTCTGTAGTTTAAATTAAAAAATACTCATAAAAGGTAGTTTCTACCCAAAAAAAAACTCTTTTAACAAATCCTAGAAATAACGTTGGTAGCCTGAATTCCAAAACTTACGTTAACAAAAAGTAGAAAGATGGGTGAATGGGAATTCTAAGGATTCATGATTTCATTCCAATTCAAACTTAGTTTGCCAAATTACCAATCTTGTAAGCAGAAGGAAGTTGAAAAGCCAATCCACATTCGAAAGAAAAGCCTCAGTTTTTGCTGCTATCAGATTCTGAACTTCTAACTCTAAGAATGCTACTTATAGCAGGGACAAAATTCTGATAAAACTATGTTATACAGAGATGCAGAGCGACGCCTGTTTCTTCTTCCAGGGAAGCGAAAAAGGCAAGTCAACACAAAGATGGTAGATGGCAAGTCATAGCGTGTTTTTGTATTAACGAAATCTAGAGTTCATCCTTGATGCCTTCATCTTCTTCTTTGGTTGAAGACTCGTCCTTGGTCTCCGTTTCTGTCTCGGTTTCCTCTGTTTCATCCTCCTCCTCGACAGCCACATCGCGACTGATGTTGAGGCTTGACTTGACTGAATCATAAACACGGGATGCAAAATCCTTCGGGTCATCCAGCAGGAATCCACTCTCAAACAGGGCTGTCTGGTACATCAGCTTTGCGGTTTGTTTCACATTCTCATCCTGCATAACCAATGTCAAATGAGCATCAGATTTGCGTCAAAAAGATGTTCCTGAATACCATGATAATGATAATTACACTACTCCAAAGTAAGAATTTTCAATAAGAGTTTGATTGACGCGAGGGCCATGTTTTCCATTGTGGGTTTCTCAAATAAGCATGTCGTGAAGGACAGAAACAATACCTCAGGGTCTGTAACCACTCTCTCGCGCAACTCCTTGATGATTGGATGTCGAGGATTAATTTCAAGAACCCTCTTACCCCGCATGTAAGCTTGTTTATTTGCATCACTTAGTGTTTGTGATTGCATGATCCTCTCCATGTTTGCACTCCATCCAAATTTGGAAGTCACAACAACACAGGGAGTGTCGGCTAAACGGTTGCTTATCTTAACATCATCCACCTTCTCAGTAGCAAGAGAATTCTTCCACCACTTTGTAAGCTCCTTGAAGTTCTCCTTGAGCTCCTTGTCTTTGGAGTCTTTCCCAAGTTTAAGACCCTCCTTTGAAACATTTTGGAATTTCGTGTCCTCATAGTCCATCAGGTATTGCATCAGATACTCATCCACAGGATCCGTGAAGAAAATCACCTGTAAGTAAGGAATTCAAAGTTACATCAGTTCCAAGATTTCCAACCAGGTTGGGATACATGGCACATCAAGCTGCAGGTCCGTGAAAGGCTGCATATTATCCAAAGCAGAATTATTACCTCGTAGCCTTTCTTTGTAAGCCTCTCAAGGAAGGGAGAGTTTTCCAACTGTTCCTTGCTGGTTCCTGTTATGTAGAAGATATCCTTTTGTCCAGACTTCATTCTTGAGATATATTTATCAAGGGAAGTCAACTTTCCGTCGGACTTTGAACTGTTACATGGAAGTCAGACTAAGTGAACATGCTTTCAAGAGAAGTCAAAAGAGTTTGGTAACGGAATCTTTGGTTGAGTGGACTTACGTTTCAAATCTAAGAAGCTTGGACAGACGATTTCTGTTTGAAGCATCCTCAATGATGCCGAGTTTGATTGATTTGCCAAACTCATTCCAGAACCTTGCATATTTACCCTTCTTCTCATCATCGTCAGAAGATTTCTCAACATCTACAAAAGAAAAGTAAACATCAAGCAGAAATTAGTGCAACACGAGGTATCAAGAATTCAAGAGCAACAGTTCAAAATAGAATAGATAAAACAAATAAAGTTTTCGAGTTAAACAAACCCTTCTTTTCCTTGTCATCAGATTCTTCAGGATCCTCTTCAGCAATCTTACGGATCATGTCAAGGGCCTTCCTAATCAATTTCTTTTTGATAGTCTTCAAGCTGCTGTGTTGTTGAAGCATTTCTCTAGACACATTAAGAGGAAGAGTGTCCGAATCCACAATACCCTGGTAAAAGTATAAATCGTCAGACTATGGCTTAAAACGGTAATATAGCAAACATGTAATTTCAATGTTCCAACACAGCTCAGAAGAATGTTCATTACCATCAAGAAGTTTAGATACTTGGGTAAGAGCTCGTCAAATTCATCAGATATAAAGACCCTTCTGACGTACAATTTCACATTGGCTTTGTTGTTATTGTAGTAGCTCTCATACAAATCATGGGGAGCCTTTGGAGGAACAAAGAGAACCGCCTTAAACTCAACATCACCTTCAGCATTGAAGTGACTCCATGACAATGGCTTTTCCTCACTAAAGTCCTGCAAAATACAAACCAAAAAATACATTTACACTCACGAAAGACACTCTGAATATCATTACGAGACAGTCCCATTAGAGAATTAGAGCAGAATATAAACGCACATTTAACTTAACTTAGTTGACTGACTAACCTTTGCCAAAGAACGGTAGAATTTTGTGTACTCTTCTTCAGTGACCTCCTTAGGGCTACGTAACCATATAGCCTTTACGTCATTCAGAAGCTCCCATTCAGAAGTTGTTTCTTTGATGGTTTTGGTTTTTGGTTTCTTCTCAGCTTCGTCATCCTCCTCCTTCTCTTCTGTTTCCTCCTCGTTGGTTTCAGCTGTAATACACAACACGAACAAAACACAAATATAAGTCTCTAATGATAAGGAGGTAGACTTTTTTCAGCTGATTCAGGATGGCTCCACATACGAGTTTCTTCATCGTCGCTTGACTCGTCATCATCTGCAGGCACCTCCTTTTCGACCTCCTTGGTTGCCCATAGGGAAATGGGGAAATTAATGAATTCTGAATACTTCTTCACTAGATCCTGAAAATTAAACAAAAACATACACAAACGATATTAACAAATGACTACTCAATATAACAATGGTAAAAAGCTTAGGACCATGATCAACTCAAAGAAAAGGCGGCAAAAAATTTGTACAAAGAGAAGTAGTCAAGTAGATGTCATTCAACAAAGAGAATAGCAGGTCCAACATATTTAGGCATACAACAAGAAATCAAGACCTAAATCCCAAGAGTTTTAACTTTTAAGTTCCAAATTGTATCATCTAAAATTATCAAATTCTTTGGTGAATTTAACAATAATAGTATTATGGGACCATAAGAGAAAGATCGAGTGTTTTGTCATATAACTGACCAAATCTTTGTCACTAGCACTTATTGTTTTGGGAAACAATCTTTAGAATAGCTATCCTAGGAAATGGCAACAAACAAGGAGCAAGAAGCCATCGGAAAATTGCTAGACAAGAATCATGACAGAAATTTTGCAGACACGAACAAGTGTAATTGATATTGAATAATAGCAAGACAAAGATAGCAAATGATGTTGGGTGTGAGCTAGTTTGAACACCGACCTTCAATTTAGACTCCTCTATGTACTCTCCAGCTTCCTCTCGAAGATGTAATCTGATCTCAGTACCACGGCCTAGAGGTTCATTCTCTGTGTCCTCGGAAATAGCAAATGCACCATCAGCCTTTGATTCCCAAACATATCTGCAGAATAAAATGATCCACATATAAGCAAATACTAATAACTACAGGCACCAAACCAAAGACAATCAAATAGATGAGGATGTTCGGAGCTCACTGTTTGTCATCGTTGTGCTTGCTGATAACTTCAACATAGTCAGCAACAAGGTAAACCGAGTAAAACCCAACTCCAAATTGTCCAATTAAGTTAAGGTCTCCACTCGTTTGCATCTTCTCCACAAATGCTGAATTAACCAATACACATTAAAGGTTCACTCTTCGCCACTGAATTTCATGGAGTTTCTGAATAAAATCATACCTGAAGTTCCAGATTTTGCGATAGTTCCCAAGTTCTTGATAAGGTCCTCCTTTGTCATACCAATACCCCTGTCACGAATGGAAAGGATCTTCTTCTCTTTATCCAATTTGATCTACAACATTTAATTCCAGGAGAAGATTAATAACTAATCACGAAAATGGAGGAACAAAAAGAAGAGAGAGAAAGAAACATGATAACTAACCAAAATCTCAAGCTTAGCTTGGTCACCCTCGCCAAGGACGCCCTTGTCCGTGAGTGCCAGGAATCTAATCTTGTCCAATGCCTAGCAACCCAAAACATTTCTCGTTCAGCAAACAGTCATACACCAGCAGACAGCAGTAATGACAATTCATGGATCACACACAAAAGACTTACATCAGATGCATTGGAGATAAGCTCTCTTAAGAAGATATCTTTGTTACTGTAAAGAGAGTTGATGATGATATCCATAAGCCGAGACACCTCAGCCTGGAACTCAAACTTCTCCGCATTGCTGCGAAGTGTTTTCCTTGATATAGATTCCGACTCCCTACATCAAACCCGTCCGTTACTGTTATATGATGAGCAACCAACAAAGACTCATCAAATTGATTGAAAGATGAGGGGTTTTGCATACCTTTTGACGACATCGGAATCAGTGGAAAGGCCACTAGGAACAGCTCCTCCAATCTTCTCCTCCACCTTGGGTGGGTTCGTTAATTCATCTGAATCGCCTTCAGCGTTCACATGTATCCTCCTCCCTACAAAACCAAAGTAAACAATCCCATTACATTCACCGTCAATCCAATTCGAAGCAGCATCCATTTTCGATTAACTCTCAATCCCCACCATATTATTAGTACTATATTAGGGGATGACCATTTTAGAAATAATGCCCAATATAAGCAATCTCATATCACATTCTTCAAAATTAACTCAATTATCCAGATCAAATTACACTGAGATTTATAATGAGTAACTAAGATGTTACTCAAATGATCAGGAATTACTACAACGTAAAAATATTTCACATTTCAAATAAAAACCACCAAGTACCCAGATCAAATTACAATGAGAATTAAAATGGGTAACTACGAGAATCAAATTCTAAGGTTTATAGTAAGCCCATACATGGGTAAAGTAGTGATCAGAAAGACTAAATCGAGAAGATTTCAAAACATTTTACAAAATCCACAAATTACCCAGATCAAATTACACTGATTCCTATAATGGGTAGCTACGAGAATCAATAAATTACCTTGATCTGGAAGAAGGAAGAGAAGGCACAAGAGAAATAAAAAGGACGAAACCGTCCACTTGTTCATGGTTGATCAATTTATGAATAAATTCTTGTGTTTGATGGACTGATTTGGGTTTAAGAAGACGATGATGTTGGGGTTTCAGATCTGAAGAGAGTAATAATTTAAATAAGAAGAAGAAGAAGAAGAAGACGATGAATGAGAGTGTGAGATGAAGAGAGTAGAGTGGGAATGTCACGTGACTAGTGTATGCCACATCAAGGAGAGATTTGATTGGTTATTTGGTGCCACGCTGGATAATTAGACGGTTGGTTGATTACGTGGCAGTGTGTGATTGGGTAGTGCTGCTTAGGCAGACGTGGTGAGCTGGTGATTGGGGGCTTGACTTGAGTGGGTTAAGTCAAGTTTGTTAGAGTGTGGGAAGGTTCACGAAACTTGTTTCTCACGGTGCAAAATAAAGATAAGGTGGTATTGTGTCTTGTGAAAATAAGGCCACTCAAATCTCAAAATTTAGGCCCAATTTTTAGTCCACCAAATGTGTAAAATATTGTTAAATAGGGCTCCCATAGTCCCATTAGGTGTCGAAGGTGTTTTCGACGATAAAATTTTGATCTTGCCATGATCGTTTACTTAAGAGATGAATAAATAGAGAAGCAAGTTGAGTCTCGGGTGTAAGATACGAACGTATGATGTGTCTAGGTTGTTGCAAATTGAGTTATAAATAGAGGACAAAGAGAAGATGCCTAGGTGTAGCAAACCTCGACACACGGGGATGACAACCCTAATGGGGGTTGGATCGGAGTTTCTTACACGGGTTTCTTCGTTGTTGGCTTCAATTCACAAATTGACCAACACTGACCCCTTTGACCAGGGTTATCAACCCACCTATTGAGCATAAAATTCATCTTGACATAAGATTGGTCATAACCCTCGGGTATGTAGAGGTTGATGAATGAGATTGTGAATTCGACTTTAATCACACACATGTACAACATGTTGGTGATTTAAGTGTAAATACCGTTTCATTTTAGCGTACTCGGGTTTGGTTTACGGATGTGTGAATTCAATATAATATAATATAGGTGTGGACATGACATAGGTCCACCCTGACGCGGCCACGCGCGGGTTTGGGTAGGCGAATGAATCTCCATATGAGAATGGATCGAATTGAAATTTAGGTCGAAGTGGAGTCGCCACCGAATTTTGTGGTTATTCGGAACCATTCGAGCCCACTCTATGTCGTAGTGGTCCGTATACAAAATACGGCCCATTTCCGATGTCAGAGTTTATTGGGCTCGTCCCTTTGCATTTGATACGAATACCGACATTATCGGATATTGTGTATTGAATGACTCTCGTGCGCCAACGGTTTCGGGCATCCGGAAACCGAGGTTCTGAGTAAGGGATGAGGGTACGTGTTGGGAAGCCCACAAAGGACACCCAACCCCGCCCGCACATTAGCGGCCTCTACTAAGAATTCGAATGACTTACAATACGCGCGCTAGTTAAACGGGAAAATGATATGCAAAGAGTATTTTCCCTAAACATGTGAATGGAATTGAAAAGGGTTTCTAAGTCAATTTAATGCAATTAATTTTACGTCAAAGTGGAATTTTAGCATGTGGGTTCATTTAGTACAATAAACGAACAAGAAATAAATTGACAAAAGAAACAACAAACGCGTTAGTAACGATGTAGTGACATAACGAATAATAACGGTTTGTGCAAATAATGAATTGAATTGAATTGAATGATGTACAAGATGATGTATGGTTTGAAAAGATAGTATACACGTGATTAATTATGCACGTGTTGACCTAAGTCGTGAAATACTATCGGGTTTTGAAAATAGAATAATGTACGATTTATTGTGTTAATCGTTATGAGGTTACTGTTCCGCGTTTTAGACCATACTCGGCCGAGTTATTGACCAACTCGGTCGAGTACATGGCCACTCGATCGAGTCACTGTGAGACTCGATCGAGTGGAGGTCGTGAAAAACATTCTGGTTCAATTTTTGGGACGCCACTCGACCGAGTGGGCTAGGCACTCGGTCGAGTGCCCCCTGTACGAATTGTAATTTGTTTGCAAATTTGATTGTTGATTTTGAAATTGCTTTTGATTTTTGATAATTCAGCGATTTTACCGAATCGGGCATAAATATTGCACAATTTATGTTCGACTTGGTTTTTTATAAATCGCGAATTTTGTTGAACCGAATATAAATATTGTTAAATTTATACTCGACTCTAATTTTGAAGGCTCGTTATGTTCCATATTCGATTATTAAATCGATATGGAGTACTAGAGCGAAAAGAAAACGAAGAGATTTCAGAAAAAGTAATTAGCGAGACTTGAATGTTATTTAGGACTTACGGTTTGACATAAATAGAGGCCACTCGATCGAGTCATTGAGGGGCTCAACCGAGTGAGCACTTGAAAAGCGTTCTGTCCAGATCTGGTAACCCTACTCGACCGAGTTATTGATCAACTCGACCGAGTAGGCCTCCACTCGATCGAGTCACTGTGAGACTCGACCGAGTAGAGGTCCTGCAGACCATCCTGTCTTGATTTCGTGATGCCACTCGATCGAGTGACCTAGGCACTCGACCGAGTGGCACCTGTACGAAGTCAGAAATCGTTTGCAATTGATTTGAATCGTTTAAATTAACCGAGACAATATAAGTATTCCTCCGTGTTTGTAGTGTTATAATTGGATAACATCTACGTTAACATCAACGGAAAATTGAATCGGCTAACTTATTTGATTTGATTTATTAGACTCGACATCCAATTATGGAATTGGCATCGTCGGGTCTAACATATCGATACTTTGCTTAAATAAAGAAAAGGACTTGATTCCCTCGACTTCTCCGACATCGAAATAAATCCCTAAGGATTGTGATGTCGGATCCGTGTCAACGGGTTTCGACCCATATTAAAAATACGTATCTTGAAAAAAGGTTTTTTTTTTTTATGAAATCGATGCAATGTGCGACTAACGATGATGGTACAAACGATAATAAATGATTGTTGAAGTTTGACCTATCTCAATAATCGAGTAATCGGGATATCGGAACAAGCGACCGTCAACGCGTGTGCAGTACACTTGTATATTTGGATTTCCTTATTCCAATATCACTCATACTCGACACAAATTGATAGGTATTTTAATGTTTTGATATTAGTACTATCGATATTATGGTGCAAAGAATAAAATAATAAAAAAACGAAAAAAAAAAAAAAAAAGATGATGAGAGGGAGAAGATGACGTGAAGAAAAGAAGGAGAAAAGAGAGGGTTTTGACACCCTCAACCTACATGTTTTTGTCTCGGCGCGGACTCGTAACCGTGGCTTTAACACAAGAGTCTTCGAGGTTTATGGAGGTTGAGTTGTGGTGGCTCGGGATCGATTCCTAAAACTAGGTTTAGGGCTTTTTGTTAGTGTAGAATTGCTAGGGTTTGACTAGGGTTTGTAAAAGGTGTAGTATGCGTGTGTATGGTTGCACTAGGGTTTTTCAAAAAGTTGTCCAAAGTTGTTGCATGAGGGTTGCTTATATAGGAAAAGCTAGGGCTCCGGTTTAGGGTTACTCGACCGAGTAGGCAGCTGACTCGGTCGAGTGGGCTTGCGCGTCAGCCGTCGGGCTTGAATAAGGGCCCACTCGATCGAGTGGGTGGGGTACTCGATCGAGTGGCCCAGCTGGGTCACGCGGGTCACTCGTTTTGGACCGTGATCATGGATATTTGATGGATTGGTGTTTGAATTGGACTTTTGATGCTTGAGGGTTGGTTTTGCATGTTTCGGAAACGACCTTGACCGGGATTGACCCAATCGTGACAAGCCGGTTTTAATTCCGGTGTCGGTTTCGGCCCAAATTAGCCTTATTTGATTGGAAACGGCCCACTGGACCTGAATTTAAGGTTGATTTTGTGAGATTTGTACTCTGCAAGTGTGTTAGCCAACGATTAATGGATTTGAGCACGTATCCGAGCGCATAGAAGCATGTTAACGTCCGATCATCATCGGGTGTTTTTTGGGAACTGCTATAGACACCTGGCAGTCAAAATGCGGGTGTCTACAGAGCCCCCACTCTGACTGAGGCTTGGACAGGGCGAAAGTCAGAGTATCCACCAGGCCAATCGAGGATTGAAACCTGGCGGACTTCCGGCCGGGTCGTTTATAGTCCATTAGACTCGCGTGAAGGGCTCGCCAGCCATAAGTTAGGAGTTATACCTGAGCGGATGACGATGACTCCGTGGTGAATTGGACTTGTCGCATAAGTCCTGGGTGCGCCTGTATGTTGGCCCATCCCGTGAAAATGTTGGGGAGGTATAACGGTTTGCATGTCCCTGTTTGAGTCGTACCTGTACAAGTCACATAAAATGCATGCAACGCATAGACAGTGAAATGACTCGCGCTGGGGAGAAATGATTTTGAGAATTTGAATTTTTGATTTCTTGAAAATTTGAGATTTTTGAATTTTGGAAACTTTGAATATTTTGACTCCTAACAAAGATTAGGAAAGTTCGGGATGGAGATTTCCGTGCTAGTATTGAGACTAGGATTGCAGTTTGATTCCTATTGAGATTAGGAAATTTTCCTAAATAGTTTGCAAGGCTAATGCTATATATAGCCCCTTCTTGCTCTTGATTTCTTCATAAATCCCATCACAAATCAAAGAAAGTCTCTTTATTTCCCTTTAGGCAAAAGAAAGTCTCTTTATCTTCTTAAGAAGTTTAGCCATGGGAATCGATAGGTTAAGTGTGATGTTGCAGGAGTGGTCCCGTCGCTTTAGGGATGCCGATAGGGTGGCTTTGAATCAGACGGGGATAACCCAATTGTACCCGTTCCGTCAGATGGTGGTTGACCGCTATTTTCTGGATGCTTGCTTAGCTTATTGGGATGACATATATCATGTCTTTGCTTTCCCTCGGGGCGAAGTCTGCCCTCTACCTGAGGAGATTGCCGCTATAGGGGGATGGAACCCGATACTCCGTCCCGCCGTCCCGTACTCGATCTATGACCCGAGGAGGAAGCTGCGAGAATTTTTGGGGCTCTCCCACAATGAGGTGTCCCGTATGATGGAGGGTGATAATATTTCTTTGATCGACTTAGCTGAGAAATTCATGAATCCTCTCGATGTTCGGGTTAGACCGGCTTATGGTCGTAGGGCTTTCTCTTTTTGCATGCTCCATGTATATGCTTTCGAGGGTCACCTGGATTTGCTATCTTGCATGGGGAGCACCCGTGTTTTGACCGTGGTAGATTTGATGGAGACCGAACACAGCCCTGCTTGGCTGATTACAGGCGAGATTATCCAAGGATTGGACAATCGTAAGAGGGACTCATCAATTCGTCTTACCGGGAGCACCCGTTTGTTGTAAGTATGTCACTTGGCCTTCTTCAATTTTTCGATTTTTTCGCGATTTTTTTTTTTACTGCGGGGGGGGGGGGGGGGGGGTACTCGATCGAGTCACCCAGGCACTCGGTCGAGTACCCTTGATGAAACCCTCCTGATCTGTCCCCGAAGGTGCTACTCGATCGAGTCACCCTGGCACTCGATCGAGTGCCCTCGCAAAAAGCCCCCTGCTCGCGTTCAGTGGTACCACTCGATCGAGTATCCCAAGCACTCGACCGAGTGGCCTTAGGCGAATGCTTATTTTACCTCGGAAACTCATGCTTTTGCTTCCTTTTGTAGATTTGGCTATATGAGAGGCTATCGGTGATAGATCCTCCTCTTGATGCGGGCAATTACCGTCATAACCAGGTGATGACGAGAAGGCGGGCCATTGACTTTTCTCGTCAGATTACGCAAAAGTACTGGGACGAGGTTTTGTCTTTTCATGGCGGCCCATTAATTCGATGGGTAGTTCCGTGGTGGCCCATCTACCTTTGGAGTGGCTTGGACCCGAGGGACAGAGCCCGCTATCAGGTGATCCTATCTTTCAGGCAGACGGTTCATCTCTATCCAGATCGCATACTAAGGCAGTATGGATGGACCCAGCGAATCCCTGAAGTTGAAGCAGTTGTGAGTGGCCCTACCCAACTGACTGATGTAATGTGTGATACCTGGATGCAAAGATGGTACACACGGCATACTTGGCCCGTTGTCAAATCTCGCCACTCAATCTGGGTTTCAGATTCTTACATGAAGTGGGCCAAAGCGGGAGATGCCAAAGCTCGAGCCGCTTTGAAAGTCGATGAAGCCTTCGATCTGCTGAGAAGAGAGCAAGCCAAAGACAACAGAGGGTTCTTTGATGAAGGAGACACTCCAGCTACCCTAGTTCGTCTAATGTCAGGTCGCAAGAAGAAGACTAAGACTCGAGCCGAAGGGTCTAGTGCTAAAGGTGCTTGGGGGAAAGTGAGCCCCCAGACTGACTTGGAAAGAAGACTAGGCCCTAGGCTAGCCGTGCAGGACCGACTTGGCCCTCGGGACAGGCTACCCGAGCATGTGCGGGCCCGACTTGGGTCGAAGACCGTGACTGAAGACCCGTCGCCAAAGAAGCGGGTTCGGGCTAAGGAGATTCCCCTCGTGATTAGGGAGCGCTCACCTTCACCTCGGCGACCTCGGGCTCCACGTGACCCGAAGGACAAGGGAAAGGGGAAGATGCCCGGATATTAGTCTTCTTATTTTATTATTTGAATATTATTATTTTTTTTGTGGTGCGATTTTTTGTGTGTATGCCGTTTTGGCGTTTTTTTTTTTTTTTTTGTGTAATCCTGAGTTTATCGAGATATTAATAAGAGACATATTATTGAACACTGTTTCCGTCTTTTCGTTTATTGCAGTGGTTGTACCCTTTTGAGGGGTTGCCTACGTATCCACAAATAGCGGAATCAAACCAAACGTAGTTCGAAATTTGATTTGATTGATTTGATTTTGCAATTTTCGAAATACATCAAGATCATTAATTCAAGATGTGCGACAGTAGAATAATTAACTCTAGCTTATTGACTTGTCTATAATTTTTGAAAATTTATAAAAAGACAAATTTTTTATAAATTTTTGCAAATGACATTGAGATGGGTTTAGGGGTAATAGCGCTTCAGCTGGTCCAAGTTGGTTAGGTTGACAAATTCGTTCCCGTCCAAGTCTGTCAGCATCACCGCTTCTTCTGATAAGACCTTCTTGACTAAGTATGGCCCAGCCCAGTTGGGTTTGAATTTACCCCTTGGGTCAACCGGTAGTAAAGCACGAATAACCAATTTTAGGACCAAATCCCCTTCTTTGATGTTTCGGGGTCTAACCCTTTTGTTGAAAGCCCGTTGGATCCGTTTTTGATATATTTGAATGTTGTTGAGGGCCCGAGATCGTCGTTCGTCCAGTAGAACTAGCGAATCGTATCGGGCTTGGACCCAACCTGCCTCAGGTACTTGGCTTTCAAGTAGGATCCAAAGGGATGGTACCTCTAGCTCGACTGGTTGGACCGCTTCCATTCCGTATGTCAAGTAATACGAGGTTGCCCCGGTCGCGGTGCGGATTGAGGTTCGATATCCCCACAGGGCAAAAGGTATTTTGTCGGGCCAGTCCCGATAATTCTCAGCCATCTTTTTAAGTATGGTGACAATTGTTTTATTGGCCGCTTCTACCGCTCCATTTGTTTGAGGTCGGTAGGGAGAAGATGTATGCCTTTGAATCTTATATTTTGCCAGCAATGCGGCAGTTTCAGCTTGAAAGTGGGTCCCGTGATCGCTGATGAACTCGTGAGGGATCCCATACCGGCATATTATTTTATTTTGAATAAATTTGGCCACGTGCTTGGCGTTCAAGACACGGTATGACTCGGCTTCGACCCATTTGGTGAAGTAGTCGATGGCCACTAGAATGAAGCAATGGCCTTCCGTCCCGGAAGGATGCACCTTTCCAATTATGTCTATACCCCATGTCGAAAACGGCCATGGTGATGTCATGGTATATAAGAGGGAAGATGGCATATGCTTTACATTGGCAAAGATCTGACAGTTATGGCAGTGTTTGACATACACCTGACAGTCTGTTTCCATGGTGTTCCAATAGTACCCGAGCCTCATGATTTTGCGGGCTAGCATATGGGCGTTCATATGCGGGCTGTTTTCACCATCATGGACCTCGGCCATGACCTTTTCGGCCTGTATTTTGTCGATGCATAGGAGTAGAGCCCCCTGTGCCGTCTTTTTGTACAGTTGCCCATCGTCCGTGCGAACGAATTGCGTTGCCAATCTCCGCAGGGCTTTCTTGGCCCGGTTTTCAGTTCCCGGGGGATATTCTCCCGTTGCCAAGTAGGTTAGAACAGTTTGATACCATGGTTCCGGGTCAGTTATCTCGATATCCTGAATGGCGTGGATGTAGGCTGGCTCTGACCGTCTTTCGACACAGATTGGCATGCTGGTCAGGTGATCCGGGATGTTCAGTAGAGATGCTAATTTGGAAAGTGCATCTGCGAACTGATTCTCTTCCCGGGGCAGATAAATGTATTCTACCTTTTGGAATTGTTTCTCTAGAACCCTTACCCGTGCTTGGTAAGCCACGAGATTGGCGTTCCGAGTTTTCCATTTTTGGAGTGCTTGATTGATGACTAATGATGAATCACCGTGGACCCGGAGGTTTGTTACCCCTAAATCAGCGGCGGCTTGCAACCCGTGAATGCATGCTTCGTATTCGGCTGCGTTGTTGGTCACGTCGAAGTCCAACTTGATGGATAAGGGAGTGTGTTCCCCTCGAGGTGAAATTAACAGGATTCCGACCCCAAATCCTCGGAATTTGGATGCCCCATCGAAATATAGATCCCACACCTCCGTATCGGTATGGAATATGTCTTCATCAGGAAAGGCCCATGTATCGGTGTGGCCTTCTTCGGATATTGGGCTGTCAGCGAGGAACTCGGCAACTACCCGGCCTTTGATGGCTTTTAATGGTACAAATTTGAGGTCGAACTCGGATAACATTAAAGTCCATCTTGACATCCTGCCGTTGAGGATGGGCTTCTCGAATAAGTACTTAATAGGATCCATTTTGGATAACACATGTACCTCGTGACTGAGCATGTAATGTCGGAGCTTTTTAGTGGCCCAAACCAATGCTAGGCACGTCTTTTCGAGCATTGTATATTTGCACTCATATTCGAGGAACTTTTTACTGATGTAGTAAATCGCCCGTTCTTCTGAATCGACTGTCTGGGCCAGCATAGCCCCCATGGCCGTCTCCGTCGTCGTTAGGTATAACGACAAAGGCAGACCGTGTTGAGGTGGCATTAGTACCGGCGGAGCAGACAGAATCTCCTTGATTTTGTCGAAAGCCGCTTGACATTTGTCGTCCCATAGCACCCGTTCTCCGATTTTTAGCTTTTTGAAGATGGGTTCGCATACCATGGTTAGTTTCGAAATGAACCGGCTGATGTATTGGACTTTCCCGAGAAATCCCCTTATTTCCTTTTCGGTCTTGGGTGGTTGCATCTCGGTGATGGCTTTGATTTTAGCTGGGTCGACCTCGATGCCGCGTTGGCTAACGATATGGCCCAGTAATTTGCCCGACGTTACCCCAAAACTGCATTTTTGTGGGTTCAGTCTCATGTTGTATTTACGTAGCCGGGTGAAGAACTTTCTTAGGGCTGAAATGTGCCCGCTTCGGTCCTTGGATTTGACGATCATGTCATCCACATAGACCTTCACTTCCTTATGCATCATGTCGTGGAGCAAAGTAGTGGCGGTCCGTTGATAAGTGGCCCCGGCGTTGATAAGCCCAAATGGCATGACGGTGTAACAGTAAGTACCCCAAAGTGTAATGAAGATGGTCTTACCCATGTCCTCCTTTGCCATTTTAATCTGATTGTACCCGGCATACCCGTCCATGAACGATAGAAGGACATGATCGGCCGTGTTATCCACCAGTATGTCGATGTGTGGTAACGGAAAATCGTCTTTTGGGCTTGCCTTGTTAAGATCCCGGAAGTCCACGCAAACCCGCACCTTGCCGTCCTTCTTGGGTACCGGCACGATGTTTGCAACCCAGTCTGGATATTCAGACACTTGTATGAAGCCTGCTTTGAATTGTTTATCGACCTCTTCCTTGACTTTAAGAGACCACTCGGGCTTCATTCTTCTGAGTTTTTGCTTTACCGGCTTGCACCCATCTTTGATGAGTATTCGGTGTTCGGCTATCTCTCGGTCTATACTCGGCATGTCCTTGTAGGACCATGCAAAGACATATTTGAATTCCTGGAGGAGGTCTGCGAATTGTTTTCTCTCCTCTGGATCTAAAGATAGGCCCAACTTAAGCATTTGGGGCTCTAAAGTGGTTCCCACGTTGATGGACTCGGTTTCTTCGATTACCGGATCTCGGGATTCCCTTTGCTCGAGCTGCTCGACCAGATGTTGAGGTAGGGGTACCTGTTCGTCGGGTTTCTCAATGTCATTGCATATAAAATTTTTGAAATTGAGAAATTTTTGGAAATAAGACAAGTCGTAAGCAGAACGGTGTTCGTTATTATTATTGATGGTAAATTTTGAAAATAGCTCGAATAGAGCTGCCATCTGATCATTGGTCAGTGGCGGGATAGGGAGAGGTCTTGGGACAGGCCCCGAGACCTCAGTGGATAAGGGAAGAGGGGTTACAGACTCGACTTTAGCACCAGACCCTCTAGACTGGGACTCAGACTTCGACTCTGACCCTGACTCCGATTCGATATCCGGCATGTCTCCCTCGCCGGTGGTCAGCTTGTAGACCCGTCCTTGACTGTCGGTCCATTTTATGGTCTTCCTCCAAGCCATCGTCTCGGTGTTGGTACCGACCTCGGTGATTAGCTTGGTTGGGTCAAACCGATCGCTGCGAAGGATCAAGTTGACCAAGTCGTCCTTCGGAGCGGGGACGGCCTTGTCTTCCCCGAATAAGAGCCCCAGCACGGGCTCGGAGTTGTTTTCGCCCTCCTTTGATTCGGCCTGGACGATGGTGAATATATCATCAGGGATGAAATTGCATTCCCGAGCCTTTTTGGTCTCGGGATATGTGACGGTGGGTCGGTAAAGGCCCACTTGGATAGCTCCGAAGACTGGAGTGACGAAGTAATCCGTTAACTTCGGGCTATAAGGGCTTATGTAAGTACCCTTGAAAATGTCGATGGCCTTGTGAATACCGGCCCGAACCACGTTTTCCGGGGTTATAGCATACCCCAATCCGAAATGTGATTCGCCATCATTTAGGACCTCGATAATCTTCCCAGCTGGAAGATATGGCCTTGAGGTTATTCCGGGTAGGTAACCCAGATTTTGTAGCATCGTGTCGATGCTAGTTGTGAAGTAGGGCCTAATGAGATATTCTTCTTCGATCATGCCCACGAAATCAAATCCTCGTGGGTCAGCTCGGCCCGTAGCGTTGCAGCTTGCTACGGTAATTGGGGTCGCCTCCAGCGTGATGATACCGTCTTTAAGGGGCATCTTGACTTTTCGATGGAGGGTAGATGACACGGCCTTGACTGCGTGGATCCAAGGCCTTCCCAGTAAGAGATTGAATGATGAGGTGACATCTATTACCTGAAACTCCAGCTCCTTTTCGATTGGGCCTGTTATGATCTTCAATTTCACGGCCCCGGCGACAGGTTTTGGGCTTCCGTCGAAAGCCTGGATAGTCTGCGCCGTCGGAAGGTAATCGGCATCGGTGATGCCGAGTGCTTTTGCGGTCCTTAGAGGAAGGACATTCACGGCTGATCCATCGTCGATAAGGGTCATCGGGAGGTATTTACCCTTGCAGATGACCGTGATGTATAGGGCCAGATTGTGATTGGGCCCAAACGGTGGTAGGTCAGCCTCGGAGAAGGTTATGAGCGGGCCTTCTTCCTTGGATTTGCCCTTAAGGTAGGGCATAATGGTGGCTACCATTTCAGCAGGGGTAGCTTCTGAATCAACCTTGATTTCATCGAGAGCCTTAGTCAGTGCTTCCCGATGAGCTTGCGAGCTAACCAATAGTTGCCATATGGTTAGATCAGCTCGGACCCTCTTCATTTGCTGGACCAGAGCCGTGTCTGGGCTTGGTTCTTCGAGGGTAGGTTCCGTCCTGGCAGGTTCAGTGACGGATATAGGAATGGAACGCCCAGCTGCGGCGAGGTGATTGGTGGCTAAGGCTTTGGACTTAGCCTTTCGGACCTCCTCAAGAGTGATGGGGACAACTTCCCCTTTGGCTAAGTACACATCATCCTCGTCGTCGAACCATATCCCGTTGATTTGTGGGATATAGGGAGAGATGAGGTGGGAACAGTCAATTACCTCACCGGTGAAGATTGCGTGGGCACTGAACGGGTTTTCTTTGTTGCTCGGCTTGTCTCCGGGCAACGGGATTTTCCCGCTCTCGATAAGATCTTGGATTAGGTGCTTTAACCTCCAACATTTTTCAGTATCATGCCCGTTACCCCGGTGATACTGGCAGTAGGCTTGGGCGTTGTAAGTTTTGGGCCTCTTTTCTACTGGAGGTTCTGCAGTTGGGCCTATCGGCTGGATCAGGCCCTTTGATGATAGCCTTTGTAAGGCGTAAGTATAGGTAATCCCTATATCTGTGAATACCCGATTTGGTGTATTCTTCTTAGATGAGGTGTCGAGCAGGTTTACCTCGTCGAAGATGCTGCGAGTTGCAACTGCAGGTGTGGGCTTGATCGTAGATGAACTTGCCCCTTGATAGCCTTTGGTAGAGGCCTTAGTCAGGCTCTCTAGTCTCAAGTCATCCTCGATTCTCGTGCCCATTTCAGTAAGGACAGCGAAGTTTGGGATGATAGCATACCGGAGATGGACCCGGTAGGATGGGAGTGGATTTTTGACGAAGGCTTCCACTAGGGCCTTCTCGCCGGGCTTGTCAACCAGCTTCACACTCTCAGCCCTCCACCTTTGCAGATATTTTGTGAACCCTTCTTTGGGCTCTTGGGCCATTACCTCCAGAGTACGCATTGTAGTCTGGATTTCAGTGTTATCGGCGTAGTTCCGAGCAAACTCGGTCGCCACATCATCCCAAGTCTTGTATTTCTTGGGGTCGAGCCTGTAGAACCAGGCCCTGGGGTGCTTCTCCAAAGAGGAAGGGAATAGGTGCTTGAACATAGCGGACTTTACCCCTTTGACTGCCATGAAGTCCTTGAAGGCCCGGATGTGATGGACCGGGTCTTCGGTACCCTCAAACATAGAAATTCCCGTCAAGTTGAGGTTGGCAGGTAGCTCGTTACTCAAAGGTGAATAAATGCGAGCATTTTCGGAGTGGATTGAGTTGCTTGTTGATAAGTGAACTTGCTCCTCGAGCCTGCGAACAACACTGACCAATTCGGCTATGGGCCCGGTGGAATCAGCTCCTTCAACTGGGACAGTCTTCTCTACAGTGCTCAGGCGAGTGTCCAAAGTTTCTTGGTTAGCGAGGATGGAGGTCAGTTGAGTCTCGATTTTGGTTAGGGCATTTTTCAATTCTTCCATCTTGCGTTGATGTCGGGTTGTGGTTGGCCTGTCTGTAAGAACACCGCGTAATCAGAAACTAGCCCAGAAATCCCGGAATAGAAAGTACATCCCGAACGAGACTAAAAGGGAAATGACTCGAGAAAGACACCTAGACGGGCGACTTGTGAAGTGTGGGCCTTCCTTAGGATTCGGCAAGTGGGCCTAGTCCTGTTCGAAGGAAGGTTCACGTGGGACATCCCCAGACTTTTGACTCGATTGTGTTGACAGGCCCTCCTTCGTAAGAGTATGTCCTACTTAGGTGGGTCTTGCCTTAGTCTAATAAGGCGAACTGGGATAGGGAAGAAACTCGTGATGTAAGATCGACGGAGTTTCGTCGCTAGAGAAACTTGACAACTTAAGACTCGACCCGTCACTACTAAATACGGGAAGTTCTAGAAGTGGAAGGTTTTGAAAATTGATGATTTTTGAAAAATTCCGAGAAAACTCGGTGAAGAGGCCCAATTTTTCGAGAAAGATCGGAAAGTGTATCGGGCCTCGGTTTTGAGAGTTCGAAAATGTTTTGAGTTTTGAATTGGGCAGCATACCGTCTAGAAAAATAGGCTATTTTGAGTAAAATCATAAGTCCTAAATTCGGTATGTCCCGGGTTTTGAAAATTGAATATCTTAAAAAAGATGCAATTTTTGAAAAGTTGACATTTTTTGAAAACGACTCGGAAACCAAGTAGCACATAGTCACACAAGCATTATAACGACGCCATGTATGCTCTACACTAAGTCTCGGTCGGTCTGAAAGGGTCTATACCAGTGTACATAGTCTAGACGTTGATCGGGACGGACTCTCTAAGTCGAATTGAGCTTAGAACATGCCGCGAAACCCACTCGAATCGACTATGGACACCTTTTGACATATCCATGTTGGAGTACATCAATGGTATAGTGGGACGTCGGTCACCAGTACCGGCCCGGGAAAATATGGGTTATGCATGAACCGTAGAACTAACACGCGCATTATATTTGTCAAACGATTTCTATTCGAGTCTCACCCTGAGGATGCCGATGGTAAGTCACGCATAAGTTAATCCCCAGCGGAGTCGCCAAATTGTGGACATGACATAGGTCCACCTCGACGCGGCCACGCGCGGGTTTGGGTAGACGAATGAATCTCCATATGAGAATGGATCGAATTGAAATTTAGGTCGAAGTGGAGTCGCCACCGAATTTTGTGGTTATTCGGAACCATTCGAGCCCACTCTATGTCGTAGTGGTCCGTATACAAAATACGGCCCATTTCCGATGTCAGAGTTTATTGGGCTCCTCCCTTTGCATTTGATACCAATACCGACATTATCGGATATTGTGTATTGAATGACTCTCGTGCGCCAACGGTTTCGGGCATCCGGAAACCGAGGTTCTGAGTAAGGGGTGAGGGTACGTGTTGGGAAGCCCACAAAGGACACCCAACCCCGCCCGCACATTAGCGGCCTCTACTAAGAATTCGAATGACTTACAATACGCGCGCTAGTTAAACGGGAAAATGATATGCAAAGAGTATTTTCCCTAAACATGTGAATGGAATTGAAAAGAGTTTCTAAGTCAATTTAATGCAATTAATTCTACGTCAAAGTGGAATTTTAGCATGTGGGTTCATTTAGTACAATAAACGAACAAGAAATAAATTGACAAAAGAAACAACAAACGCGTTAGTAACGATGTAGTGACATAACGAATAATAACGGTTTGTGCAAATAATGAATTGAATTGAATTGAATGATGTACACGATGATGTATGGTTTGAAAAGATAGTATACACGTGATTAATTATGCACGTGTTGACCTAAGTCGTGAAATACTATCGGGTTTTGAAAATAGAATAATGTACGATTTATTGTGTTAATCGTTATGAGGTTACTGTTCCGCGTTTTAGACCATACTCGGCCGAGTTATTGACCAACTTGGTCGAGTACATGGCCACTCGATCGAGTCACTGTGAGACTCAATCGAGTGGAGGTCGTGAAAAAAATTCTGGTTCAATTTTTGGGACGCCACTCGACCGAGTGGGCTAGGCACTCGGTCGAGTGCCCCCTGTACGAATTGTAATTCGTTTGCAAATTTGATTGTTGATTTTGAAATTGCTTTTGATTTTTGATAATTCAGCGATTTTACCGAATCGGGCATAAATATTGCACAATTTATGTTCGACTTAATTTTTTATAAATCGCGAATTTTGTTGAACCGAATATAAATATTGTTAAATTTATACTCGACTTGTATATTCGGATTTCCTTATATATTCGGATTTCCTTATTGTTAAATTACACTTGTATATTCGGATTTCCTTATTCCAATATCACTCATACTCGACACAAATTGATAGGTATTTTAATGTTTTGATATTAGTACTATCGATATTATGGTGCAAAGAATAAAATAATAAAAAAAAGAAAAAAAAAAGAAAAAGATGATGAGAGGGAGAAGATGACGTGAAGAAAAGAAGGAGAAAAGAGAGGGTTTTGACACCCTCAACCTACATGTTTTTGTCTCGGCGCGGACTCGTAACCGTGGCTTTAACACAAGAGTCTTCGAGGTTTATGGAGGTTGAGTTGTGGTGGCTCGGGATCGATTCCTAAAACTAGGTTTAGGGCTTTTTGTTAGTGTAGAATTGCTAGGGTTTGACTAGGGTTTGTAAAAGGTGTAGTATGCGTGTGTATGGTTGCACTAGGGTTTTTCAAAAAGTTGTCCAAAGTTGTTGCATGAGGGTTGCTTATATAGGAAAAGCTAGGGCTCCGGTTTAGGGTTACTCGACCGAGTAGGCAGCTGACTCGGTCGAGTGGGCTTGCGCGTCAGCCGTCGGGCTTGAATAAGGGCCCACTCGATCGAGTGGGTGGGGTACTCGATCGAGTGGCCCAGCTGGGTCACGCGGGTCACTCGTTTTGGACCGTGATCATGGATATTTGATGGGTTGGTGTTTGAATTGGACTTTTGATGCTTGAGGGTTTGTTTTGCATGTCTCGGAAACGACCTTGACCGGGATTGACCCAATCGTGACAAGCCGGTTTTAATTCCGATGTCGGTTTCGGCCCAAATTAGCCTTATTTGATTGGAAACGGCCCACTGGACCTGGATTTAAGGTTGATTTTGTGAGATTTGTACTCTGCAAGTGTGTTAGCCAACGATTAATGGATTTGAGCCCGTATCCGAGCGCATAGAAGCATGTTAGCGTCCGATCATCATCGGGTGTTTTTTGGGAACTGCCATAGACACCTGGCAGTCAAAATGCGGGTGTCTACAATAGGTTCGGGGGAAGTACGGAGTGTACGCTTATATATAATTAATTGCGAATTCACGGTACCAGGTTCATACGGTACACTATGGCGGGGGAAGTACGAATTTTGGCGCCAAAATCTGTTGAACAGATTTTGATGGGATTTCATGAAGAGTCACAACTCTTCAAACTCGTATCTCTTCTCCTTCAAACTCTATATAATAGAGGTTTGATCAAATCCGCAAACTAGAACAAAATCTACACAAAAAATACTACATAGTTATATCTCTGTTTTCTGTGCAAACTCAGAGGAACACCGTCTTATCTCAGTAGAAAATTCGGTACAACCCTGCACTGAAATAAGGGTCGAATTGTTCTATTAGGAAAGCAGGAAGTCGATTCGGTGTTGGTTTTTCGTTACTTTCCTTATTCGCACATAACACAACATAACTTTGTTCCTTTAATTTGATTACTAATCTTGCTCCTCTTAACTCGAGATCCTCAAAACATGTTGTCATGCTCTCCTACGCCCCGATACTCGTATCAATTAGTACTCGCTCATCAAGATAGAGGAAATCATCATAGAAATGACCCAAATCCTACGAAACACACACCTACAAAGCAACATCAGCTTGGTCCTATTTAGGGGTTTTGTTGTCCTTTGGTGGCTTTTGGCCTTTTCGGTTTTGTGTGGTGGGATATTTACAATGTTACGATTTTGGTTGTCTTGCAGATTTGACCGTGGGCTCTCTCTACATTTGATGGGAGGATTCACCACTCTTTGCCCCTAAAAATACCCATTCATCGTAACACCCCGCCTAAAAACTAATCCTAACACTAAACCTCTATTTATTTATTTTTATTGGATTGGGCCAAGCAAAAATCAAAGATTAAATTATTTTTTTCTAAAATTTGACTGTTATAACTGCCATAATCAATAATAAAAATGAATGCAATATATTAATCTTTATTTTGTTTGTTGTAATTGTTTTATAATACAAAGCATGTACTCTCTCCGTCTCAATGAATTGATTGTCTATTTCATATTGGGGTGTCTCAATGAATTGTTTGTCTTTCTATTTTAGGAATGCTTTTTATATGTAATTTGACTATTCTCGTGACTTTGGCTACACATGTCACTCCCTCATTGAATCTTTTTCCCTTAGTGTCAAAAGTAAAGACAAAAAATTCATTGAAACGAAGGAAGTATTAATTTAGCAATATGAAATTCTTGTGACTTGTGCAGACTTAGAGCCGACTGTTTGCGGGCTTGGGTTGGACATGGGTCGGGCCTAACCTATAAAAATGTGTCCAACGAACCTTTTTTTAATGCTTGTGTCCGCTATGGCAGGCCTACTACAGCTGTCTGTACCCGTCCATTATACCTTAGCGGGCCAACCCGCGGGCTTTAAATATACAAGAATATTTGATATTGAAATTAATTACTGAAAAATCATACCAACAAACGGTTGAAAAAAACATCGTGATTACCAATTTTGCAAAAAAAAAAATTAATAACTTAAGACTTAAGATCATGTTCATAACTATCAAAATACTAAAAATAAAATTGGAAATTGACAGAGTGGGGAGATTGGGTTTGGGAATTGAAAATTTTGAATAACTGGGAAGTCTGATAATCAAGGATTTAAGGGTGGGTTTTGTGCTTTTTGTGATATTCAATGAACCGATTAGTCTTCTCAACGTGAATACATACTATTTTCAACGCAATATTTTTCAGTTTTGTTTTATAATTAATTGTTTTCTTTAGATTTTGTAAGGTTAAATAAAAATTAGTTTGCGTAGCGGGTTGTCCATGGACAATTTTATTTATTTAGTCCAAGTCCGTCCATTCATTTTAGCAGGCTTGATTTTCTTGGCCGTGCCCACTTATTTTTTAAATTTGTTGTGATCAAACCCGTTAGTGTAGTGGACCGAATGGGACGGGTCGAACGGGTTGGCCCGCATTTGGCCAACTCTATGCAGAATGTAGTTTCACTAAATACATGGATTTTGATATCAAATTTCAAGATTGCATACTGCCTTCTTTGTCGCCCTGATGGAACATTCAACAGGGAATTGAATAAATATCTTGACCGAAAAATGATTGTCAATACAACCACGGTTGATGGTGTCTATTTCTTTGACGTTTTGGATAAGTCTACGAATCTTTTTAATCGAGCTTACATGACGTCTTCGTGTTCGGGTAGTGGCAGTGAGGTGCATTGCTGGGGTGTTATACTGTAGAGTTAGAGAAACCATTGACTAGAATTAAAATAGTGCATGTTATCGTGTTCTTTCATGGTGGGAGTTTTGCTAATTCTTCAGTCACTATATACGACCAGGGGCAAGTCCATGATTTAGTCTGTGTGTACGACACTCTATGCAGGGCACCATGTTAGCCATTGTAAAGTGGTGGTTATCTCTGTGAACTATTGAAGGTCACCCGAGCATAGATACCCAACCGCCTATAATAATAGGTGGTCTTCCCTTAAATGAGTTTCTACCAGACCTTGGCTGAAAAGTGGCTTAGAGGAATCTTCTAAGGTCATGTCTATTTATTTGGGGATAGTTGTTCTAAAATCTGAAGTGTACAATAATGGAGAGAACTCTCTCAGTATTGTAATTATAGAGCTAAGGTCTCGTTTGGTTCATCTGGGAACTAACTTCCTGTAGGAAGTTGTAATTCCCATGAACTTACTTCCCACATCAACGTCCTGTGAATTTAGAAATATTTGTTTGGTTGTCATCCTTGAATTCACACTTGTAGACACCCACATTTTGACCGTCAGGTGTCTATAGCAGCTTCCAAAAAACACCCAATGATGATCGGACGCAAACATGACTTAATACACTCGATTTTCGGACTCGGAATCAATAGTAGTTGGCACGAGCTTTTAGCGGAGTAAAAATATCACCAAACAGACCTCAAATCCAGGCCCAGTAAGTCATTTCCAGTCAAATAAGACTAATTTGGGTCAAAATCGAGACCAAGGGCAAAACCGTCTTTTAGCGACCGGGTCAAACCCCGGTCAAAGACATTTCCGAGGCATAGAAATCAGCCGCGCAAGCTTCGACAATTCGATTTGAAGTCAAATACTACAAAAAATCAGCAATGAAGAAAAATTAAGCAAGCTTTTCCAGCTCAAACCGGATTCCTTTTTCCATCCAAAAACCGGAATCCTACTTCACCCCAACCGGTGTTTCTTCCCATGCAAGAAAGTTTCTCCTACTCACAAACAGAATCCTATTCCATACACACCGCTTGTTTCTTTCTCCCGAAGAAAGCCTTTTTCCTATCTGAAACAGGAGTTTCTTCCCATCCAAGCCAGGAAACTTCTCCTATAAATACACCCTCCTACACAACACAATAAACACATTCAAGTCATAACAACAATTCACAACACAACAATTCCAATCCCGACATACACAAATTACAACCCGGAATTCCAGCAATACTAGGCATATTATATTCCAATCTTTCCTCTAGAAATCCTATAGGATTCCCGACCATTCACAACCCAAAATTCTAGACAATTTTAGGCAAACCGTATACAAACCTGAGAGCAAAACTCGCCAAATCCCTAACCATACACACCATAACTCACTTATATACATCTTAACGCTCCCGCGCCTAGGCTGCTACTACGAGTCTGTTTTCGAGATAATCAAGCATGTAGGTTGAGGGTGTTCCAAATCTCTTTCTCTCTCCCTTGTCACATTTTTTTCTTCTTTTGCGTCGTCGGTCCATTTTTTTTATGGTTCATCGTCACATTCTTTTTTCTTCTTCTTTTTCTAATATCGATACTACAATATAATTTTTCTATACAAAACAAACGTTCTTAAAATACGATATCTACTCTCTAGTCGAATATCGTATTTAAAAAGAACTAAATTAATCTCATTGATGCTAAAAAGTCGTCACTTGGTCTTAAAATAAAATACGACGATTTCAACGCGGAGAGAATTGACATTATTTTTCTTAAATCAATTTTCAAAACAACTTACAAAACACTTTTTCTAAAAATCATTCCGAATATTTGATATCGATTTCATAATCGAATATCGAATATAACGAATATCGAAAATTTAGGTCGAGTATAAATTATGTAATATTTGTACGCGGTTTAACAAAATTTTCGAAAAAGGTCCCGAGAAACAGGCAACCATGCGAGTCGCACGAGTCCCGTGCGAGTCGTATGGACACGCGAGTCGCGCCTCACCCGCGCGGGTCGCGTAGTCTCCTGAAAACCGTAACACCGAAAAGCGATCCCGTCTAATTTTTTTCAAACAACTTTTTCTTTTTATTAAAACGGCGGTTTTTTTTGGTATATTTCAGGTCTCGACAAATCTTTTAAAACCATGCATTGCATTATATTTACATCTTTTATTCAATTTACAAATTCTTACTAACCTGTTTGCTTATGTTTTTAGCGATCTTTTCATTGTTTTGTTTTATTATACTGAAACAAGCTTCGCATGCTAAAACAACTTTGACGTTAATTTTAGATGCATTAAATCGACCTAGCAACCCATTCAATTATTCACATGTTTAGTCAAAACAATCTTTGCATATCATTCAACCGTCGAACTAACGCGCGTACACAAAAAACGAACGATATCTTAGTAAAGGCCGGTAAGTGCGGGCGGGGTTGGGTGTTCTTTGTGAACTTCCCAACACGTACCCTCACCCTTTACTCAGAACCATGGTTTCCGGATGTCCGAATCCATTGGCATACGAGAGTCATTCAATACCCGATTATCGATAATGTCGGTATCCGTATCGCAATGCTAAGGGACGAACCCAATAAACTCTAAAATTGGAATGGGCCGTACTTTGTGCACGGCCCACTACGACATAGAGTGGGTTCGAACGGGCCCGAACTTCTACAAAGTTCGGTGGCGGCTCCAACTTTGATTTAAATTTCAATTCGAGATCCATCTCACATGAGATTTATTCGCCTCCCCAAACCCGCGCGTGGCCGCATCAGAGTGGACCTATGTCATGTCCACAATTTGGCGACTCCGCTGGGGATTCCTGATGTACCACTAGTCATCGGGGTTCCTAGGGTGAGACTAATCGTTTGATTAGTAATGTACGCGTTTTAGTTCAATGGTTCATGCATAACCCCAATTTTTCCCGGGCCGGTTACTTGTGACCGACGCCCCACTATACCACGGTGCATTCCTAAATGGGTGCACTAAAGACTTCGATGGCGGAACTCGCATGGGTTTTACGGCATATTCTAAATCCAACTCGGCTTAGGAGGTCCGTCCTGATTTGCGAGAAAGCTGTCGTCGTTGGTATAGACCCTATTTTGACCGATCGAGACTTAGATTAAGAGCATACATGTTGTCATTATACTGTTTCCATGACTACGTGCTACTTGATTTACTTGTCATATTTTTTCAAAAACCTTTATTTCAAAAAAATTGCATCTTTTCAAATTTATCCATTTTTCAAAACCCGGAAAGCTACCGAATTTAGGACTTATGATTTTTGACTCAAAATAGCCTATTTTTAGCCGGTATGCTGCCCGAACCTTATCAAAATTTTCGAAATTCCGGCCCGATAATATTTTTCGGTTTTCAAAAAAATCGGGCCATCCAATCCGACTTTTTCGGGTTTTTCTAAATCCAAATTTCCCTTTTCAAAACCTTCCTCTTCTTAGGACTTCCCGTATTTAGTAGTGTCGGGTCTTGTCATAAGTTGTCAAAGTCTTTAGCGTCGAAACTCCGTTGATCCTACATCACGGGTTTCCTCCCTATCGCAGTCCGCCGTACTTGTCAAGGCACGGCCCACCTACGTAGAACGTACTCCTACAAAGGCGGGCCCGTTTACACACTCGAGTCCAAAAGTTTGGGGAATATCTCACGTGGACCTTCCTACGAACAGGACTCGGCCCACCCGCCGAATCCTAAGGGAGGCCCACCTTTCACGAGTCACCCGTCTAGGCGTCCTTTCCGAGTCATTTCCTTTTCAGGCTTTTCCTCACTCGGGGGCTACCCTTCAGTAGAGCGATCAATCACGATTGCTCTATGGGTCATGTCTTACACGTGTCTCACGTACCCCGCTTTCGAGTCACTTAGATGTCACACCATCTGAGTCATATCAGAGTCCTTAGTCTCACTCGGGGGCTGTCCTCCACCCGAACAATCAATCACGTTTCCCTTAAGGAGTACCCTACGTCCATCCTACACCGGTGTCCTTATAATGCCTTCTTCGAGTCGAACCCATCCTACGAACACTCGAGTCACCTTGGGTTTAGGTCACCACGGTTGGTCTGAGCACGTGGCGCAGTCAAACACGGCGCCCCATTTTCGGACTTATCCTCGTACAGCTCGAATCTCATAGTCGAGTCTAGGTCACAGTCATTACTTTGTCTGGATTAACGTTTAAGGATCCCGGTCCAAGAATTTTAGTCATTCCCGTCACCCCGGGCCGTGTCTAGTTTGACTCCCTCTCTTGCATTTGCGCAAAGTCGAGTTTAGGCGAGTCGTGGCACTTGTCGTTCTCTCCAATCAAGGACTTTAATAAAAAGAAACAACCAACCGAGCGTCCGTAAGTCCGGATTTAATTCGAGTCTAAGTTTGAGTTCAAGTCCAGGATACCCCACATCCTCATTTCCAAGTCAAAGTCAGAGTCAGCTGTATTCTGTCCTCTTTTTCAAAATTCAATAAAATCAACTTTTCTATTTCTCATATATACTTTCCTTATGTGTTTCCGAGAACATGATTAACACCATCATACACTGTGAGCACATGCACGTGACTATTATAGGCACATCTATAATGACTACAGGAAATTGAGCCCGTGTTTTTCTTTTACCTGTTCCATGTCTGGTATAGAAAAGTCACATAACTACCCCTAGCAGGAGCGGTATCGAATCCTATGACAAATCTAGGTAGTCTCCTAGTTTGGGTTCAAGACGAGAGGCAAGCCCATCTCCCACAATAAACACCCATCCAATACGATCGACCAATCCCTACCTTAGGTGTTAGTCTGACCAAAGAAAAAAAGAAGTTGGACAAAAATCGAAAGTCCAAGGAAAAAGCAAAAGGCCGAAATAAAAGAGCTGGACATGATCAAAAAATTTCAACAACCCAAGACCGGGGATAAAAGGTCAACCAAAAAATATTCAAAAACCTATAACCGTAGTGAAAACGGTCAATTCAAAATTATTCATACCCATACCATCCAATAAGGAGAGATAATCGGGTTGATTGGCTAACACCACATTTAGCCTTCTCACATTACAACCCTCAAGACCTTCTCGAGACCTAGGCTAAGAGACAGCCCATAATTTTGAGGATTCAAGCTCCATAGGATACCCTAACCATTAGGGCCAGACATGGAAATCAGATCCCGCATTATCAAACCTGCCCAATCGAAGTTCGAGTCATTTTTGCTCGACTTTCCCCTTTCCTACCACATTACAATACCTTACCCTCGAAGCTTTAGCTCCACAAAGTCAAGCTCTAGATGTCAAAACATCAAAGCCACTTACTTCCTAGCACCACATTTCCAGAAACATCCAAGCCAGTTACCAACCCCAAACACGGGAATTCAACTTGCAGTCGGCATAGAACATGCTCAAATAGTTCACACCACCTCTGGGGGCTACCCCGGAGAACGCTCACAGTCACAGGATCAACATCCTAACTATTCTAGCCCTTTGATCAAGGCATCATTGGGAATGCACCTAGCCTACACCATCATTATGGCTAGTTACACACAAAGCCCTAATAAACTAGGCACCATAATATATCTTTCATCACCGAACTACGACTTGGTTTGATTTCACTACACGTGAATACGTAGCCTTTCAACAAGGGCACAACCACCCACATTGACACAAATTCAAAAAAATATCATCATTCCTGTCACGACACTGTCATGTTCTCAGCAGTCTGCTTTGTCGTCCTGGGGGCTTCTCCTAGGCAGAAGTTCTCCATCCACTCACATAATCCAAAGACATTAAAAAAAACTAGCCTCCTTTCTATAGTGTGTCCTGGTACTCGGCTCAGTTGAAGACAAGAATCTGTCAGGGACTCGAAACAACACCTACCTTGGGAATATACCCCAAAACCAAAAATTCAAAAGGAGCACTAGACTACAACATTGTTACTACAAAAACAGTCTCATTACAGACTACTGCAATCCCCCTGTAACAGATCAATCCCATTTCGGCGTTCGACCGTGTTGCCACTCGCCTAGGCTACGGAATAGCGCAACTTAAGAACCTTGTCATCTTAGGCGGCCCACCCCTCTACCGAGTCACGGTCAAACCCCTAGAAAGTCCAGTCGTGTCTGTCAACTCGTCTTGTCGCGTCTAGAGTCAAGTCTGTCGGTAGGCCTCTCTCTTCAAATTCTCGTTTTAAAAATTTGCAAAACTTAGCCATTTGAGAAAACCCTTTTCGACAAGGTCAAATTTCATCCTATTTAAATTGCAAATTTCTTTTCTACCTCTTTCCATTTTGAAAACCTATCTCCTAGCACGTGTGTTGCTTTCAGGACTTCGATTTCAAAATAAAGCAAAAATCATTTTCCCCAGCGCAAGTCAGTCTATAGATGCTAAATGCATTTCCTGTATGCTATCTTGCTATCTGCTATATTTGCTATTTCTGCCTATATATCTAATGTTTCAGGTACCAACTTGTGCTTCCCAAAGGAACATCAAGTTTTTACTTCCCCAGCGTGAGTCGGCGTTTCGCCAAAATGTTACATACGAATTGCTATGTGTCGGCATTATACAGGTACACCCAGACTCGATAAGGAAGTCTCCTCTTAAGAATCCCCCAGGCAACATTTCTACTAAAGAATCGGGATGTGTCTGCGAACGGACACACCCATAGCTTCCTATGCAAGCTTCTGCGTAATTCTGAATCGAGATGTGTCTGCAAACGGACACACCCATAGCTTCCTATGCAAGCTCCCGCGCAGCTCCAAGATGGGATGTGTCTGCAAACGGGCACACCCAAGGCTTCTTAACCAAGTCCCCACAGAGCTATTAGCATCAACTCAGGTATGATTTCTGTCTTATGGCTGGCGAGCCCTTTTACGCGAGTCTAATGGACTATAAACGACCCGATCGGAAGTCTGCCAGGTCTTAATCTTCGATTGGCCTGGTAGCTACTCTGACTTTCGCCTTGTCCAAGCCTCAGTCAGAGTGGGGGCTATGTAGACCCCACATTTTGACCGTCAGGTGTCTATAGCAGCATCCAAAAAACACCCAATGATGATCGGACGCAAACATGACTTAATACACTCGATTTTCGGACTCGAAATCAATAGTAGTTGGCACGAGCTTTTAGCGGAGTAAAAATATCACCAAACAGACCTCAAATCCAGGCCCAGTAAGTCATTTCCAGTCAAATAAGACTAATTTGGGTCAAAACCGAGACCAAGGCCAAAACCGTCTTTTAGCGACCGGGTCAAACCCCGGTCAAAGACATTTCCGAGGCATAGAAATCAGCCGCGCAAGCTTCGACAATTCGATTTGAAGTCAAATACTACAAATAATCAGCAATGAAGAAAAATTAAGCAAGCTTTTCCAGCTCAAACCGGATTCCTTTTTCCATCCAAAAACCGGAATCCTACTTCACTCCAACCGGTGTTTCTTCCCATGCAAGAAAGTTTCTCCTACTCACAAACGGAATCCTATTCCATCCACACCGCTTGTTTCTTTCTCCCGAAGAAAACCTTTTTCCTATCTGAAACAGGAGTTTCTTCCCATCCAAACCAGGAAACTTCTCCTATAAATACACCCTCCTACACAACACAATAAACACATTCAAGTCATAACAACAATTCACAACACAACAATTCCAATCCCGACATACACAAATTACAACCCGGAATTCCAGCAATACTAGGCATATTATATTCCAATCTTTCCTCTAGAAATCCTATAGGATTCCCGACCATTCACAACCCAAAATTCTAGACAATTTTAGGCAAACCGTATACAAACCTGAGAGCAAAACTCGCCAAATCCCTAACCATACACACCATAACTCACTTATATACATCTTAACGCTCCCGCGCCTAGGCTGCTACTACGAGTCTGTTTTCGAGATAATCAAGCATGTAGGTTGAGGGTGTTCCAAATCTCTTTCTCTCTCCCTTGTCACATTTTTTTCTTCTTTTGCGTCGTCGGTCCATTTTTTTTATGGTTCATCGTCACATTCTTTTTTCTTCTTCTTTTTCTAATATCGATACTACAATATAATTTTTCTATACAAAACAAACGTTCTTAAAATACGATATCTACTCTCTAGTCGAATATCGTATTTAAAAAGAACTAAATTAATCTCATTGATGCTAAAAAATCGTCACTTGGTCTTAAAATAAAATACGACGATTTCAACGCGGAGAGAATTGACATTATTTTTCTTAAATCAATTTTCAAAACAACTTACAAAACACTTTTTCTAAAAATCATTCCGAATATTTGATATCGATTTCATAATCAAATATCGAATATAACGAATATCGAAAATTTAGGTCGAGTATAAATTATGTAATATTTGTACGCGGTTTAACGAAATTTTCGAAAAAGGTCCCGAGAAACCGGCAACCAAGAGAGTCGCACAAGTCCCGTGCGAGTCGCATGGACACGCGAGTCGCACCTCACCCGCGCGGGTCGCGTAGTCTTCTGAAAACTGTAACACCGAAAAGCGATCTCGTCTAATTTTTTTCAAACATCTTTTTATTTTTATTAAAACGGAGGTTTTTTTGGTATATTTCAGGTCTCGACAAATCTTTTCAAAACCATGCATTGCATTATATTTACATCTTTTATTCAATTTACAAATCGTTACTAACTTGTTTGCTCATGTTTTTAGCGATCTTTTCATTGTTTTGTTTTATTATACTGAAACAAGCTTCGCATGCTAAAACAACTTTGACGTTAATTTTAGATGCATTAAATCGACCTAGCAACCCATTCAATTATTCGCATGTTTAGTCAAAACAATCTTTGCATATCATTCAACCGTCGAACTAACGCGCGTACACGAAAAACGAACGATATCTTAGTAAAGGCCGGTAAGTGCGGGCGGGGTTGGGTTTTCTTTGTGAACTTCCCAACACGTACCCTCACCCCTTACTCAGAACCATGGTTTCCGGATGTCCGAATCCATTGGCATACGAGAGTCATTCAATACCCGATTACCGATAATGTCGGTATCCGTATCGCAATGCTAAGGGACGAACCCAATAAACTCTGAAATCGGAATGGGCCGTACTTTGTGCACGGCCCACTACGACATAGAGTGGGTTCGAATGGGCCCGAACTCCCACAAAGTTCGGTGGCGACTCCAGCTTTGATTTAAATTTCAATTCGAGAACCATCTCACATGAGATTCATTCGCCTCTCCAAACCCGCACGTGGCCGCGTCGGGGTGGACTTATGTCATGTCCACAACACTTCACATGAATTGAATTTCAGTATCTTGTTTGGTTGCACTCATCCAATTTCCATGATTTTGTTTATAAAGACTATTATGTCCTTTATTAATAAAAGATATAAAACTTATGAAATAAGTTTTTTTTCAAGAACTTATGAAATAACTGAAATTGTCTTTTCCATGAAGCAGTCGTAACAAAATTACATCATCAACATAAAAAAGAACATTATTTTAAAAAAATCTTTTTGAGTATTGTTCCAGAAAAAAACATTATTCAGATAGAGAGAAAAAACATTACCATCATTTTTATGACTCTGTAATAAATAGCATAATAAAAATATTGGTTAATTAATCAACTTATTATACTATTAAAAAAAGGAATTAAGTAAAAAAAATGATTATAAAGATAAAAAGTTGAGTGAAAAGTTATAAAGTGAGAAATATGATGAGTGCAAAGGTAAAAAAGTCATTGGCATAAGTCGGGATGTGGGAAGTGCAACAGGACTTGGTGAGCAAGTCCCTACATCATCCAGGAAGTACAACTCATGGTGGAAGTTTGAGTTCCCCCTATTTTTTTTTTACTTTTGGGTAATCAAACAACTCTCTCAAACTATATTTCATGGGATCTTCCACTTCCCGCAAAGTGGAAGAGTAACCAAACGAGGTTTAAGAATCTAGGAACACCCTTGCTAAACTGGAACCAATGTACTAGTCTAATAATCTTTAAACTAATTAAGGCGAGGTAATAAGTTTTTATGGTCTCTGAAAGAACTAATACGGGGTATATATTTGTGATCCTACAAGAAAACAGGTCGTACTATTCATTGGCGGACTTTCAAATTTCTTTCTCTTCGGAAGAAAGAAGGAGGTTTGGGTATTCGGAATACGGCTCACATCAACCAGTCTCTTTTGGCAAAAAGTGCTAGGAAAATCATGTGTGAAGAGGACAGGTTTGTTTGCAGATTTTTCAGTAGTATTTATGGTAACCTGAAGAAATGGATGATCAATGGAGATTCCTATAAAAAGATAGTGAAATCCAACAGTTTGAAAGGGATATTATAGGGAAGCAGAATTATTTACAAAGGTGCCTCGTGGAGATTAGGAAATGATAGCATTATTAATCGAGGCAACATTAATTTTTTCCAGGATAGATGGTGAATGATGGAATTGCTATGATGAAAACGGGTATTGACATGATTTCCAGTGAAGTTGGTTTGACAGAATTAGGCATTCGGGATTTTATTTCGGGTGAAGGATCTTGGAATTACAACAAATTAGCTACAGTTTTTGATGATGTATGGTGTAGTCGGATTATGGCTATTCCTATTCCCGATCTTCGGTTCCTTGGTCTGGGATAAAACTTCAGATGGAACATATAATGCAAAAAGTGGATATAGAGAAGTGTGTAAAGTGGACAGTGGATTACACAAGAATATTAGTCGAAATAAGAGAATTTTGAGTATGTTCCCAAAAATTTTCGGGAAAGTGTTATGGAATATCTTGGGACTCTAGAAGTGGAAAAATCTTTATTTGGAAAATACTGACTAATTCCCTTGCGATTGGAGCAGAAAGGACTAAGAGGGGAATGGAAGGTTTCAGTGGGTGTGTTCTTATTGACTGGATACAGTTTCTTCTCAAGCAAGATGATGATTTCTATGGATTTTTTTTTACTTTTATAAGTACTTTATACTCTATCTGGATGTTCGGAAATAGGATTATTTTCAAAGAATGGAATAATTTATGGATGGGTTTTTCGAAGAGCACTAGTAGAGAAATGACATTTGACAAATAGCTAATATGACGGTTGTTATAAATAACCGTTGCGTATTATAAAAGGCAGCGGTTATTGGGAAGCGACCGATGCGAAATGTTTATAGGCAATGTAACTGCATCGGTCAAACTGTACGACCGATGTGATATATATGTGTAAAATAGATCCGCATCAGTCAAGATTTACGACCGTTGCGAAAAGGTTTTGTATAATATTTAAAACGACGGCTATAATGACCATTGCGAAATATATATATAACCGCATCAGTTAAAATTTACGACCGTTGCGAAAACGTCTTGTATAATATTTAACACGACGACTATTTTGACCGTTGCAAAATGTGTACGTATATAAAACTTAACCGCATCAGTCAAGATTTACGACCGTTGCGAAAATGATATATATAATATTTAACACGACGACCATTTTGACCGTTCAATAATATAATCACAAATTCTTGTTATTGTGAGATTGCTCACATATAGTCACCACAAATTCTCAGACGGTCTCACAATAATGTTATTGTGAGACCTCTCATAACATGAGTGGTTACTTGTTTATTTATTTTTTAATTACATATAAGGGAGTTACTTTTAATATTTTTTTTTATTAGTATGTCTCATCATAATAATTTATCGTAAGACGGTCTCACGATAAATTTATTGTGAAAACACTTACATACAAGTTACATACTTTTAATAATATATCATTTTTTATTAGTATGTTTTACAATAATTTACCATAACACGGTCAAGATCATTATTAATAATAATCACAAATTTTTTATGACTAATAATATAAAGGCTAATCCATTTCTAGAGTTGACAAGCATGCTTAATAATATACAAAATTGTGATTATATACAAATTTGTGTAATAATATATAAAGGCTTAATCACATATACAAATTACCGTAACACCATGCTTAATAATATAAAAACATATTATCAACCATTTCTAGAGTTGACAAGCCTAATCCGACCCGACTGACCCGACCTAAAACCCGAGTAAAATTGACCCGATCTGACCAAGAATGTAGTGACATTACCCAACCCGATGATGACCCATAACCCGATATGACCCGCTTCAGGCCGACCAAAACCCGACCCGATAAATTATCTGACCCGACTCGATCCGAAAGCCGACCCGACCCGAAAAATTTTCGACCCAAACTCGATCCGCCCGCCCGATTTCCACCTCAAACCATTTCTAAAATATTAATCCATAAAAAATGACACTGCCCAAACCACAAACTAATTAACCAAAATGACCTACAAATCGGCTCTCATCTAATTTTACAACTGCTCACCCACTTCACTTATTTTCGCCGACTGCAGCTTCTTCTTCTTCGCCAGTTGTCCTGCACTCTTGCTAATGTTTCAGTCAACAAGTTCATATTTATCGGCTTGAAGAACCCCACATTCTCCAGGTCAAACAATTGAAAATCTCAGGTATTGTTACAGTCGGTTAGATAATTGTAAATAACAAACTACATATGACGTGGCAAGGTTGTTAGACTTTTGATGGTTAGTTACAAAAGTGGTTAGCTCAAAGTGGTTATATAAACCAAACAACTGTAATCAGTGATATTCATTCATTTTTCAATAACAAAAACTCTTCTTCGTTCTCTCTTCCTTCTTCTCTCTATTCTCTCAAATATCAGAACATCGTTATCAGTGGTATCAGAGCCCTTTTCTGGCCTATTCTTTGAGCAATTCTGGCGAAAACTCGCAGCACGAAAGCCATGGAAGGTCAATTTAAGGAAATGGAAAATCGTCAGAAGAAATTGGAGACTCAACTATCGACTATGGGAGCACAACTGTCGACTATGGGAGCCCAATTCGCTCAATTCGCGGAACTGATGAAGGTTATGAGCGACAGGAATGGAGATCGTGACGATGGGGGTCAACGACAAGACAATTCGCATCACAGAAACCTTGGGTATGTACCTAAACTGGAATTCCCTAATTTTGATGGTAGCAATGCTAGAACATGGCTTAGAAAATGTGAAAAGTACTTTGTTCTTTGCAAAATACCTGATAATCAGAGATTAGACTTTGCCTCAATTCACATGACGGGTAAAGCTGAACTGTGGTTTAGCAGCTACATTGTGGGAAGGGCTAATTTGTCATGGGTAGAATTTGTTGTCGATCTTTGTGCCCGATTTAAAGTGGAAATGGGGAGTAACGTTGTCGAGCAATTCAATAGATTGCAGCAGAATAGTTCGATTGAGACTTACCTAGATGAGTTTGAAACACTAAGGGCTCTAATGCTTCAAAGAAACCCTATGTTACTTACTGACTATTTCCTTGACAGTTTTATTGGGGGGTTAAAACCTGCTTTAAAATCATTTGTTAGGGCTTTTAAGCCTAAAACGTTAGCCGACGCAGTGGAATATGCGAGGTTGCAAGAAGAAAATTTGGTGGCAATTAACAAGGGATACTCCCAGGAAAGGCCGCCCTCCAATATTAATCACCAGAAAACATCAAATTTATCCCTTTCTTGGTCAACTCCAAGCCACCGATATTACCTACCCCTCAGAGACCTATAGCACAAAGTATAGCTAGGTTTCCCCACAAACCTACGAGATACATATCTGCTGCGGAAAGGGCTAAAAAAATGGAGAAAGGAGAGTGCTATTATTGTGATCAGCCATTTGAGAAAGGGCATAAATGTGCTAATAGACAAAACCAACTGTATTTGGTGGAAGTGTCGGGGTTTGAAGATGAAACACCTGCTTTAGTGGATGAATTGCAGGGGAAACAGAGGAATCAGTAGATTTCTGTGATGTGTTGCAGGACCCTTTTATTTCAGTGAATGCGTTAAGTGGTAGTCCGAGTTTTTCTACCATGAGGGTTGTCGGGTATGTAGGGAAAAAACCCATTCATATACTGGTTGATTCGGGTAGCACCCATAATTTTGTGGACTTGAATATCGCAAAGAAGTTAGAAATTCCAATGACCAAAATAGATCCTCAGGCTGTGGCTATTGCAGATGGTAATCACTTGGCATGTCAGTACATCAGTAAAGAGTTTAAATGGACTCTGCAAAACAAGGGATTTCAAACGGATGTGATGATGATACCGTTGGGGAGTTGTGATATGGTATTAGGAGTTCAGTGGCTTAGTACTCTAGGGCCAATTGTATGGGATTTTCAAAAACTTTTGATGGAGTTTACAGTTGATAACAGAACATTTTGTCTCAAAGGAATCCCACCACAAAAAGGGAAGGTAGTGGGCGAACCCTCTGCAAAATGGATGGAACAAGCTACTCAGTTTTGTATGCTACAATGGGTTGGGAAAGGGGTTGTCAGCTGTGCCATGGAGGCAGACCAACCTCAATATCAACCAGAATTGCAACAGTTGTTAAATCAGTTTGCAGGGATCTTTGAGGAACCGAAGTCGTTACCTCCAATCAGGGGTGTCATGGATCATAGAATTCCTTTGGAACAAGGTGCACAACCTGTCAACATTCGACCGTATAAGTACCCTCTTAAACAGCAAGACATTATCGAAAAGTTGGTGCAAGAAATGCTTGACATGGGCACTATACAAAACAGTTCCAGCCCCTTTGCATCTCCAGTAGTATTGGTTGGGAAAAAAGATGGAAGTTGGAGACTTTGTGTGGACTATAGAGCTCTTAACAAAAAGACAATTAAGGATAAATTTCCAATACCTGTCATTGATGAACTCATTGACGAATTAGATGGGGCTACTATATTCACTAAACTGGACTTGAGAGCAGGGTATCACCAACTAAGATTATGGCCAGAAGATGTTCACAAAACAGCTTTCAAAACTCACAGTGGCCACTATGAATTCTTGGTTATGCCATTCGGGCTTACGAATGCTCCTGCTTCTTTTCAAGGTTGGATGAATGAGGTGTTTAAGCCGCTTCTTAGGAAGTGTGTCTTGGTATTTTTTGATGATATTTTGGTCTATAGCAAATCTGACCTCGACCATTGGAGTCATCTCAGAGAGGTATTCCAATTAATGCAACAAAACCAATTGTTTGCCAAAAGAAGCAAATGTGCTTTTGCTATTCCCAAGGTAGAATATTTGGGGCATTTCATCTCTGCTGAAGGAGTATCCACTGACCCTAGAAAGGTTGAGGGAATCACAAGCTGGATCAGCCCAAAAAATGTGAAAGAGCTCCGAGGGTTCTTGGGCCTTTCTGGTTATTACAGAAAATTTGTGAGAGGGTATGCTACCTTATCACAACCCTTGACTCAATTATTAAAAAAAGGGAGATTTGAGTGGAATATACAGGCTGAAAACGCATTTCAGGCACTTAAAAAAGCATTAGTAACTGCTCTGGTTCTTGTTGTCCCCGACTTTTCTAGACCATTTGTTGTCGAAACTGATGCTTCTAACATAGGTATTGGGGCTGTGTTGATGCAGGACCAACATCCTATAGCATTTATAAGTCGAACTTTGGGTCCTAAATGGCAGAAACTTTCAGTATATGAGAAAGAATTGTTAGCAATTGTGTTTGCAGTGCAGAAATGGGAACAATATTTGAGTGGGCAACACTTCATCATCAAAACAGATCAAAAGAGTCTAAAATGGTTGTTGGACCAAAAGATTTCTACTCTATTCCAACAATTTTGGCTCTCCAAATTAATGGGTTATGATTATGAAATTCAATATAAGGCTGGGAAGGAAAATTTGGTGGCAGATGCTTTGTCTAGAAGAGTGGGATCTGAGATATTGCTTTCGGCTATTACAGTGGTTCACTCTAATTTGGTGGATATGATTAAAGCTAGTTATGGGTTGGATACACATCTAACCAATATATCACAATCGCTACAGCAACAACAAGTCGTGCCAGGCTATACCATCCTGGATGACTTGATCAGGAAGAAAGGAAGAATTGTGGTGGGAAAAGATGTAAATCTCAGGGCTAAAATCATCAATTGGCAGCATGATTCCCCTGAAGGTGGCCATTCGGGTCGAGATGTCACTCTAAAACGAGTTAAGGCTCTTTTCTATTGGAAGGGGTTATCAAAAGAAGTAAGTCAGTATGTTAGGAATTGCAAGATTTGTCAGGCTTCCAAATATGACAAGTCCGCTTATCCTGGTTTACTGCAGCCACTACCTATTCCAGAAACGATATGGACTGATCTTTCGATGGACTTCATAACTGGGTTGCCCAAATCTCAAGGAAAAGAGGTGATATTTGTGGTGGTGGATAGGTTGAGTAAATACGCCCATTTTATGGCTTTATCTCATCCTTTTTCGGCTGTGGAAGTGGCCCAAGTATATTTGGATAATGTGTTCAAGTTACATGGTTGGCCTAGGAGCATTGTGAGTGATAGAGATGCTATTTTCTTAAGCCAATTTTGGAAGGCTCTATTCACTCTCCATGGTACTGAATTTATGCTAAGTTCATCTTACCACCCTCAAACGGATGGCCAAACAGAGGTGGTTAATCGATGTCTGGAAACATATTTGCGTTGTGTTTGTGGAGATAGACCTAAGGAATGGTACTTGTGGCTTGCATTGGCGGAATTTTGGTACAATACTCACTTTCATGTGTCTATTCAAGCGACTCCTTATGAGATTGTGTATAATCAGCCACCCCCACTTCATTTACCGTATTTACCGGGAGAATCGAATGTGGAAGCGGTGGACAGGTCAATGCAGAAACGTGAAGACATGATTAATACCCTTAAACATCATTTAGTAAGGGCTCAAAATAGGATGAAGGTGCAAGCAGACAAGAAGAGATCTGATAGATCCTTCTTGGTAGGAGACTGGGTATGGCTTAAGTTGCAACCGTACCGGCAAACAACAGTCCAAATCAGGGTAAATCAGAAACTGAGTCACAAATACTTTGGTCCCTTTCAAGTAGAGGAGACGATTGGAAAGGTAGCATACAAGTTGAAGCTCCCAAATACAGCCCTTATACATAATGTTTTTCATGTGTCTCAACTTAAAGCTTTCCATGGGACTTTACCAGCGGCTATTCACATTCCTCCTTGGTTTCAAAACCAGGAAAGTACCAAGATTATCATTCCTGAAGCTATTGTGGAACGAAGACAAATGAGATTCCAGAATAGAGCTCAAACTCAATATTTGGTGAAGTGGCAAGGATATCCCATTTCTGAAGCTACATGGGAATCTGCTGAGCACTTTGAGGCTAAATACCCAGATTTTATTGTACAGACTTGAGGTCAAGTCTTAATGGAGGAAGGGAGGTATGTTACAGTCGGTTAGATAATTGTAAATAACAAACTACATATGACGTGGCAAGGTTGTTAGACTTTTGATGGTTAGTTACAAAAGTGGTTAGCTCAAAGTGGTTATATAAACCAAACAACTGTAATCAGTGATATTCATTCATTTTTCAATAACAAAAACTCTTCTTCGTTCTCTCTTCCTTCTTCTCTCTATTCTCTCAAATATCAGAACATCGTTATCAGGTATTAGCTCCAAACTCTCTAAATTATCATGATTGATTCCCTTACTTTGCAACGCATGTTTTTTATTATGTTTCTCATATCTTTGATTGGTTTTTTTACTGGGTTATGATTCAATATGAGTTTCTTTGTTTTTTTATTATGTTTCTCATATCTTTGATTGATTTTTTTACTGGGTTATGATTCAATATGAGTTTCTTTGTTAAATTTGTAACGGGTCATTTGTAATGCAGTAGGACTTTTTCAATGTGTTAAGTTGATGAAATTTGCTGACTTTTGCTTTGTTGAGGTTGGTTCATGAACTGGTTTCGATGTTCAAGTTTGAATCTTTTTATGGTGGGTTAAGTGTTTGACTGAATTTGACTAATGGATAGCCAATCTACAGAAGTTTGTAGATATAAAGTTTTCACATTCAGGCCTCAATACCCTAATATATGAGAAAATGGAGAATTTCGACAGGGGATAATCTTTTCCATGAATGTTACAGCAATATGTTTAGGTAGAATTTCGACCGGTACCTGAGAGGAGGAGGATGATCCTTTGTGATTGTTAGTGTAGTCAATGTTAGTGTAGAGACGTGAGATGATGATTGTAGGTCAAAATGAGGATTAATTCTTATCATTATACTAGTGTAGTCAATGTTAGTGTCCAAATGAGGATTAATTCTCTCTGAGATGCAATAATACAATATTGAAACAATGAATAGTAATATTGAAAAACTGAATAGTTTGAAGAAGGGAGTTGAGAATATCACTTATATACTTGCCTCTGAGATGCAATCTTGTGCTACTTTCTTCATTCTTGATGGGTACATACATACATACATACATACATACATACTTAACTACTACTACGGAGTAGTTGTTTCTTCATTGTTTTGTTGTTTTTAAGTATACAATTATTTATGTTAGTTGCAATTCAAATAAATGGAATTGTCTCCAAAACTATGCCAATTGAGATTTCTTGGCTACCTGTCTCCAAAACTATCAAATGAATAGATGGAATTGTATATCTAAGGACTATCTAGTTCTCACGGTTCTCATTTAAGTTAGTATTATTGAAGATTAGTTAGGTTGATTTGAGTAGTCCGTTGTGATATATATTACTAATAATAAACTTATTATTGTTAGGATTATTATTTTTTGTGTTATTCTTTTAGATTTTTGATTTATTTTAGATAATTGTTCTAGTATTGTTGTTTTCTGGCGATGTATTGGAATGTTTTTTTTTTTGTATTTTTGTATTTTATAAGAGAAGTTCAACATGAAAAATAATAATAATATGAATATGAATACTATGTAATAAATTTCTTTTGGATTAGAACAATATAATGGGGTTTTTACAAGCAATCACTTTGTCTAAAGTAGTGATATGCATACTAATAACAGTTCACACAATTAATTAGTTCCAATGCCTTAGTGTCGTATAGTATTAAATAAAAAAAGAGGTAGTGGACAATAATGTATATGTCTCTACTTCATGGTTCATTAAAGTTTATATGATTGAATATTGTTTTTAGGTAAGATTTTTTTTTTTATTGAATGTGGTGTTCTTTCGTGTCTATAGAGATGGATCGAAGTTGGATGTATAATATGAAACGTTCTGCCCCCAAATTTGTGAATTTTGTGAAAGGGAACTTTGTGAGTATGTTTTTACCAAAGTCCAATAGTTCTTTTTTCTTGAATAATTCAATTCTCCACAATAATGTTATATGTGGCTAATTTTATATTTGTCCTCTGTTATTGTACAGAAAACATTGGATGCTAGCCATTATCTTTCCGCTCATTCAAGAGGCATGTTTCTGTGATCCAATGGCAAGTATAAAGCGTGATGCATCATTTAAACAACTAATACATATGTCAGTATTTTGATGAAGCTATAATACCTATGTATTTATAAAAAAATCAAACTTTCATTTTGACTGATATTTTTTTTCAATATATCTTCTTTTTTTCGAGGCGTAGTGCATTTCGAACTTTTAAGACCGCTCATGGAGGTTCGACATCGAAATCAGGCTCGTCAATGAAATGGAGCAACATTGAAGTAAGTTGTCATCATCAACATTTTTCGCGGTTGTGCATTGAGTTAATTATTTGTCAATTGTACAAATTTGGTGCATATATGCTTATTTAAGGTTGGTTTGTGTAAGTTCGCTAATGTGAAGCTGAAGTGCTGAACTGATGATTTGTGTTGATTTATGATTGAATTTGTAGCTTTGTCTTATGGGTGTGTATTTGGATATAATAATTGAAATACGATGAGGTGATTATACGATGACATGATAATAAGAAGGATTGGTGTGGTATGTTCATGTTTTAGACAAGTGGGTTAGAATGTTACTTATGTTAGTCACCCTTTTTCTTGATCGTATTCTTCTTTTTGGATTCTCTCGTTTGTGTTTCAATGTAATTTCACCTTTTCTCATGCCACATTTAATGTTGCATCAATGTTTTTTTTCCTAGTGTCATCAACAAAATGGAAGCACAGAGTGTGACTATTATGTCATGCGGTACATGTTAGATATAGTTCGACGGTATCGGAACATTGAAGATCATAAGAAGGTATTTATTAGTTAAATATTTTCACTTGACGTTTAATTTTCAATCATTGGATTTTTATTTGATTGGTTTTTTGAAGAAAAAAAAATGTAAGAATAATTGATTTGGGTTACTTGTACATGTTTTGTGGTCTAATAAAAATCTTTTGATTTGGTAGTGGTTCGGAACGAAGAATGCTTATACGGTTGAAGAGATGAATGAGGTTCAAGATTTGTGGGCTACCTATTTTATGGAGAATCATCTTTAGCTTGAATTGGTCGTAGATATAGTATTGGTATATATCGTACGAATTAGAATATATGGATTTTCTTCTATATGTATTTTTGAAAGAACAATCGCTCCTACTACTTGATTAGTTCGGCATTATTACTTAATCATGCACTACTTGATTAGTTCGGCATTTTTGAAAGAACGATCGCTCCTAGTATTTAATTTTGGGGTTGTGCATGATTATTAATGTAACGTACACCATATGTAATTGGATGAATTTTATATATCTATATATATATACATTATTAGTTAATTGTGCATGGTTGATGTGCGATTATTGGTGAAAACTATTTACTTTTATAGTTGTATAAGATTATTTATGTAATGTTACGGTTCAATTGTGGCATATCAGCTACAGTAGCTGTATTATTATTTTAAAAAAAAAACTTTTTACAACGGTCATTTGTATTGACTGATGCTAATTTATTACCACTTTAAGCAACGGTCACTGATGTCAACCGATGCAAAATATATACTTTTTGCAACAGTCGAAATTAATAACTGATACAAAATGTACACTTTTTGCAACGGTCACCTTTTACAACCGTTGCGATATATGAACTTTTCGCAACGGTTACCATTTTAATCGATGCGAAATGTACATCTTTAGCAACGGTTATTTTATTTAACCGATGCAAAATATGTTTTTGCAACGGTTGTAGAACCGTTGCGATAAGTGGTGGACCTATTGCAACCCCGTGGAATACAACGGTCAACGACCGTTGCGATTGCAGTTTTTGACCGTTGCGATATGTAGTTTTTGTACTAGTGGAGGTATGAAGAACTTATTTCAAATATGGAGCTGATTAGAAAGGAAATTGTAGAAGTCCAGGAAAAGAAGAATTAGAAGGAAAAAGAGAATGGGGTAAGAGAAGAGATGATAGATCTGGACAACGATGCTTGCAAAAAGGATTGAGATCAAAGGGTCCAAGGACTGCTGGATTATTTGCGGTGCAAAGATCTGTAGGGAAAGTGAGTTGATCCTTCCAGGTGGATGCAGGCTGAAAATCTATTAATAATGCAGCTATGGTTGGACTTGTTTCAATAATGATGACCTTCTTCTTGGTAAGCATCAAGCTATCTTTTATGCTGAATCTTTTATATATTAAAGCTGAAGAATTTAAAGCCACCATATTCACCCACCTCAGCACATGACGTGGCAATGATGTGGTGCATATATGACATGCTTTATTTAATTTTTTTTGTAATTAAATTAAGAAATAGTGAATAAAACCGTCAGTAACAGTTAGCCGGTTATTAAAATTGAAGAAAATGGAAAACATGCCATTGTAAACTGCTCCAAAAGAACCGCTTACCCCATTACTGGACAAACCTCTTGAATTCATTCCCATCATTTTTGTTCCTCAATTGATTTTCCCTCGATTACTCTCTAAAATCAATCATTACTCATCAAATTCTCACAATCTCTCCCCAAAAAATATGGGATATTGTTTCAAGGTTTAGGTTCTAATCTCCCCAAAAAAGAGGAGATTTATTTCTAGGTTTTGGTTCTTAATCAGCAGTTGGCGAAAGCGATGAAGTTGGTGAGGAGGTAGTTGTCGTCCACTTTGGCCCAGGAGACCTAGACGGTTCGGTGTGACCAGGATGGTTGGCTAAAACTTTTGCGAAACGTTTCTGAGGGAGAGTGTACTGTGTACACATGTTTTTTAGTAATTTATTTTAATTGCTTTTGTTGATTCATTATTTCAATTTCTAATTTTGGTTTATGTTTATTATTGATTCATGTAGTCTATGATTGAATTATTGATTCTTTATCTAATTTCCCCGTATCTTAGGGGGAGTGTACACATCTAATTATGATATATTGATTCATTATCGATTCATATATGCACTTATCTAATGTCCATGATTGTTTCTTTGTGTGTTAAGGGTTAGATGAAGATACAAACCTAGATGATATCTATCACCATTCTAATACTCGGGTTTCACTTCCTGTCATTTCCGTTGTATTATTGACTTTTAGTTCTATTTCATGGAGTATTTTTGATTCATCTTTGTTGTGTTTTCACGAATGATGATAAATTAAAAATAGCATACTTATTTTACAGAAGTTTATCATTTGGATGATCTCAAACAATCTCATTCCATTTGTACAACAAGTGGCGGTTGGACGTAGACCACATCCGACATTCCGACGGTGTCTAGATTGATTATAAGACTAAAGACGACATTGATGTTCATTTTTTCTAATTTGTTAACGACGGTAGCTAGCTGAATTCTCTATTTTTTTGTCTGTGTGTAGCGAAGATGTGCTGAGGAATACAAGGAGTTTATGTTTAGATGACGTTGATTCGAGGAGCTTTACTAAGTGTGCATCAGTTGATTATTCCCATGGAGGTATACTTTTTGCGTTTGCATTCTGTTGATTGTATGACATGTTATTATTAGATATATATGCTGATTATGTTGGATTTGGGAAGTTGTTTAAAATTCCTGATACGAAAAAAATTTTCTAAAGAACAATACAAAGAAGATAATTTTGTGTAGACACCCGCATTTTGACTGCCAGGTGTCTATGGTAGTTTCCCAAAAAAACACCCGATGATGATCGGACACTAGCATGCTTCTATGCGCTCGGATACGGGCTCAAATCCATTAATCGATGGCTAACACACTTACAGAGTATAAATCTCACAAAATCAACCTCGAATCCAGGCCCAGCGGGCCATTTCCAATCAAATAAGGCTAATTTGGGCCGAAACCGACACCGGAAATAAAATCGAATTTTTGCGATTGGGTCAACCCCGGTCAAAGTCGTTTCCGAGACATGCAAAACCAACCCTCAAACATCAAAAGTCCAATTCAAACACAAACCCATCAAATATCCAGGGTCAAGGTCCAAAAGACTGACCCGCGCGACCCAGCTGGGCCACTCGATCGAGTGCCCCACCCACTCGATCGAGTGGGCCCTTATTCAAGCCCGACGGCTGACGCACAAGGCCACTCGACCGAGTCAGCTGCCTACTCGGTCGAGTAACCCTAAACCGTAGCCCTAGCTTTTCCTATATAAGCAACCCTCATGCAACAACTTTTCACAACTTTCGAAACCCTAGAGCAACCATACACACACATACTACGTCTTTTACAAACCCTAGCAATTCTACACTAGCAAAAACCCTAAACCTAGTTTTAGGAATCAATCCCGAGCCACCACAACTCAACCTCCATAAACCTCGAAGACTCTTGTGTTAAAGCCACGGTTACGAGTCCGCGCCGAGACAGGAACATGTAGGTTGAGGGTGTCAAAACCCCGTTTCTTCTCTTTTCTTTCTCTTTCTCGCGTCATGTCATCTTCATACGGGTTGCGTTTTTTTTATCTATTTTATCGTTATTATCGCATCATTAATATCGATAGTACTAATATCAAAACATTAAAATACCTATCAATTTGTGTCGAGTATGAGTGATATCGGAATAAGGAAACACGAATATACAAGTGTACTGCACACAACGTTGACGGTCGCTTGTTCCGATATCCCGATTACTTGATTATTGAGATAAGTTAACTTCAACAATAATTCTCATATCGTTGTATCATTGTTATTATCCGCATGTCACATCGATTTCTCAAAGAACAAACATCGTATTTCAATAAGGGTCGAAACCCATTGACACGGATCCGACATCACAATCCCTAGGGATTTATCTCGATGTCGGAGAAGTAGAGGGAATCAAGTCCTTTTTTATTCAAGTAAGCGTCGATTTTAGATTCGATACCAATTCCATAATTGGATATCGAGTCTAACAATCAAGTCATATGAATTAATTAACGCGATTTGTTCATATCACGATGATTAATTTAAGGCGACTAGAATCAATTTATCCTTTTTTTATTTTTTTACTCTAATATTCCATATCGATTCAAATAATCGAATGTGGAATACAACGAGTATTCAAAATTAGAATCGAGCATAAATTCAACAATATTTATATTCGGTTCAACAAAATTCGCGATTTATAAAAAAAACCAAGTCGAACATAAATTGTGCAATATTTATGCCCGATTTGGTAAAATCGTTGAATTATCAAAAATCAAAAGCAATTTCAAAATCAACAATTAAATTTGCAAACGAATTACAATTCGTACAGGGGGCACTCGACCGAGTGCCTAGCCCACTCGGTCGAGTGGTACCCCAAAAATCGAACCAGAATGTTTTTCTCGACCCACACTCGATCGAGTCTAACAGTGACTCGGTCGAGTGTCCCTGTACTCGACCGAGTTGGTCCATAACTCGGCCGAGTACGGTCTATAACGCAAAACAGAACCATCTTTTACAGGTCCACTCGATCGAGTCCATCGACTACTCGATCGAGTAACCTCATAACGATTAACACAATAAATCGTACATTATTCTATTTTCAAAACCCGATAGTATTTCACGACTTAGGTCAACACGTGCATAATTAATCACGTGTATACTATCTTTTCAAACCATGCATCATCTTGTACATCATTCAATTCAATTCAATTCATTATTTGCACAAACCGTTAATATCGATTTACCGTTACTAACCGTTTGCTTGTTTCTTTTGTCAATTTAATTTGTGTTCGTTTATTGTACTAAATGAACCCGCATGCTAAGTTCCACTTTGACGTAGAATTAATTGCATTAAATCGACTTAGAAACCCTTTTCAATTCAATTCACATGTTTAGGGAAAATACTCTTTGCATATCATTTTCCCGTTTAACTAGCGCGCGTATTGTAAGTCATTCGAATTCTTAGTAGAGGCCGCTAATGTGCGGGCGGGGTTGGGTGTCTTTCGTGGGCTTCCCAACACGTACCCTCACCCCTTACTCAGAACCTCGGTTTCCGGATGCCCGAAACCGTTGGCGCACGAGAGTCATTCAATACACAATATCCGATAATGTCGGTATTGGTATCAAATGCAAAGGGACGAGCCCAATAAACTCTGACATCGGAAATGGGCCGTATTTTGTATACGGACCACTACGACATAGAGTGGGCTCGAAGGGTTCCGAATAACCACAAAATTCGGTGGCGACTCCACTTCGACCTAAATTTCAATTCGATCCGTTTCATATGGAGATTCATTCGCCTACCCAAACCCGCGCGTGGCCGCGTCGGGGTGGACCTATGTCATGTCCACACTTTGAAGGCTCATTTTTAAATTTCTTACTGTATATGTCATATATTTTTGAATGTTATGTGTAATGTTTATTTCTCACACATTACACCTAACTACACATGTCAAACGGGTCGGGTCTCGGGTCGAATGAGAATATGGGTCGAGTTAGAGTCACAATATGGGTGAGAACTCATAAATAGTTTTGAACGTTTGGGAGTTATTTTACACATAACTAAGCCTGAACGTCTGAGAAGAGAGTGTTAGGGTCACATTACACGTAACTGGACCTGCCAGAAATAGTTTCGAGAACAAAACAGTTCCTGTGTCATAATATCATATACTCATGTACATATACATTTGACAATATTTGATGAATCCTTGCTTTTGATGTGACAACATGAGCTCTAATAATTATTTATGTCGAGTGAAAATGTGTATGCAATGAAAATTAAGTACGAAGTACAATATCTATAATGTGCAACTCTGTTAAACATGGTAAGGAATGATTAGGATGACCAGAATTCCACACCAAGGGCAGAGAGGCACTAAGATTTGTTCACACAAATAAGTGTTCAAAGATTGCACGACACGTTTGGGTATATTCTTCGATCGACGTCGTAGAACCTCGACCACCCCTACAACACATTTGGGTATATTCGTCGATCGACGTCGCAAAACCTCGACCACCCCTACAATAACTCTGACAAATGGTGTTATCCCTAGCTATTAAGTAAGAGACCAATTCTCACGTGAAACCGTCTCACTGTAACTTATTGTGGCACAGTAATTGAAAATAAAAAATTATAACAATGAATTAAAAAAATATATTTCATTGATTAACGAATTAAGGTCCACAATTGAAGTCGCAGAAGAAATTCAATTAACTTTTAGAGAAAAATAGAGAGATATCTCCCCATCAATATTCTCCCTTTCAATGTGCGCATTTTTTTTATTATTAGTATATTTTATATGTGGTGTTTCTTCTCATCTTTATTTAGTATGTCTTGCTATGCGATAAAAATACAAAGTAAGTTGTCCAATGTGCAGGGAAAGATATAGCAACAGAAAGTCCAATAGAAAAGCAGCATTAATCAACAGGGGATTTGAATTGAGTCCATTCCCGAGTCTAAACACAATGAAACCGGGGTGAATGAGGAAGACACCACGAATTCTAACAAGGTAAAACGTTTTTCCCTCGATTTTCCTATCCCTTAGAACTACAAACGGTCTTCATTCTAGAATGAGTATATGATATGTATTGCAGAAATCGGTAACGAGGGGAAAATATGGGAGCAAATTCACGATGTACGAACAATAATCGGGTACAAGACCGCTCCACATGCGTCATGCATGGATGAACTCGAGCCGTTTGACATGTTCACGGGAATCGAGCTACCTGTCTCATCTACGGAGCCCACTGTCGGCCTTTGAGCAGTGAAAAGCTTCACTTTCTAACATGTATTATTGGTGTTAAGAAGAGACTTCATCCGACTCTTTGGCATGGCATAATGATAGTGCTTCAGAAGAACTCGGTAGATCGTAAATTGATGTTGATTATTGATTGATTAAGCTTTGATTTAATATTGATTTATTTTGTTCGCAGGAATTGATTCTCATATCATCATGTAAGACTCTACTTTTCAACTTATATTTTTAATTCACTTCAGTCAGTCCTATCAGCCCTGTTGAGTTCAACATTTTGTCACCGTCAATTCATCCCACTTAGACACAGTTCAATTTAGTTTAGATAATTTTAATTCTGCACTTGGTTTACGTAATCAATTTCGGACAAATGAATAAAAGTATCATTTCCTGTATCAGAATTTGTGTTGTATTTATCATATATGTAAGATGTCTGAGCTATGACATTAAATGGATTCGGGTTTTTGGTGGATGGAAGAGTAATCAGAGAGTTCAGGAACATGGAATCAATTGGATAGCATTCCCAAAGAACCAGGCGAGCAAGGTATACTCAGGCCTGTGGGATGCTGAAGACTGGGCGACACAGGGGGGGCGAGTAACAATAGATTGGAGCAAGGCTCCATTTACAGCTGCATACCGAAACTACAATGTTGACGCATGTGTTTGGGCCTACGTCAAGTCTTCCTGTTGTGGTTCGACATGATGAACTAACTGCTTGATGCGAGAGTGGAGCCTTCTCTATCTCATATAGTAAAACCAAGAGAAGTAAGGGGTGGGTTCATTACAAATCCTACTGCCTTTAGGGACTTAGGCAAGTGTGGTTAAATATGAAAATGAAGAGGGTTTTTATATAACTACCGCTATCATTTCCTCTTTTATCATTAGTCGCCTAATGATAACTAAAACTACTGCTATTTCTTCAAACTACACTATAATATCTTCCTATTTTTTTTGTAGACGATTTCATTCACATTTGTTTATTAGATTATTCGTCAGCAAATATTATTTTCTTCTTTTGAACCCATACAGATGACCATTAGTAATATTTGGGCAAGGATGGATTGATAAATTTTGTGGATATAAGAATATTAAAATTAATTTTGACGTTTAAACGAATTTGTACCATTTCACATTTTCTCAAGTTTGTGAGAAAAATTAATATATGTAGACGTTTTTTTACTTTGTAGAATAACACTATTTTTTAGAGGGGTTCTCATGTGCAACAGTTTTACATGATAATTTATACGGAGTACAATTTTTTAAGGAACAACCGCGCAATTTGCGCGGGGCTAAAACTAGTTACCTTTACAAGCTGAGGCACGTGCTGTACTAGGAGCTATTAGAGGTGCAAGATCACAAGGACTCCTTCATGTGAGGGTGAAGACAGAGTGCCTTCATGACAGTTCTAGTTGTCAGGAACTGAAAAAATTCACTCGACGCTATCATCAAAGATATTTTGTTTGAATCTGCATCGTTTCATTGTATAGTGTTTACATATATTCCTAGATCACTTAATACCATAGCACATAAGTTAGCTTCAAGTGCGTTAAATGGTAGGTGATTGGGAATCAGTTTTAGAACTTTAGCAAAAAAAAAAAAATTGTGATCCTACAAATTTACAAAGGATACAATTATACATCAAACAAGTCCATAAGATCTGTAAAGCTTCATCGAGTTACAACATGCCCCATACTCCTGGAGTCCTTGGTAGTTTCAGCTCCGACCTCTTCTATTGTTACTGTCAAGGCTTCTTGGATACAATTAGATACGTAACTATTGCACCAATCACTGGGTACTGCACACATGTGTACATTACTATGATTATGCAACAAGTTAAGCATATACAGAGTATATACACAGAGTCCATCATTTCATCCATTAGATACCTTCATATAAGTCTTCATGGTTACCGATATGATTAACCACCCAATGTATGGACAATACCTGCATACGTAAAGGTTATATGATTAACCACATCAAATATGATAAACTCGGTGTCATTGATCAAATTAGCGAGTAGATCCAATTATGGAAAAGACAATAACACATTTACCATCTCACTCTGCCATACACCTGGTCAAGTGAAAGCCATAATCGACCTTCGGTGTATGTTCCATCTCGATCATCTTCTGGATTATTATCACCTATGAAAAAATCATTATTTTCATTTACGAACATTGATTTAAGAAAAAAACAATATTAATGGTTGGCCTGGAACCCAAAACAATCCTGAAATAAACACCTTTGGTTAGAAGATCGACTTCTCCTGTATCTCGGCGTTGGTGAACCTGCACCCTTAGCAAATCAAATACGAGTAAAATAAACGTATAACCCACGCACCCGGATATATTACTCCTTATTACGGTATTGTGTCAAGAAGAAGTAAGACAAATTTGTTAGTACGACTGTACGAGTATTAGTATACGGAGGATATGATATGAATATAGACTATCTACATTATCCATATTATAATCACTCCGGATAAGTATATATAGAATGTAGTAGATGGAAATGGAAATGCTATTTAAGTAGTGGCCTGGGAAGAAGAGATGGAGAAGTTGTGACCGTAATAACTCGATGAACGACGGGAGCACTTCGCTCCTGCAAAAGAGAAACCAAATTATATATAGTCCGTAGTGTAATTAAAAAGAAAGAAAGAAAGAAAGGGTAGGTAGGTACATTGACTTTGAAGACCACAATTTCTCCACAGGGAACGGGAGCCTGATTCTTTTGTAACCACAAAACGTCCCCCTTACGAAAGGCAGGGCCCATGCTGCCATGGTAGACCACAGCGAAGGGAGGCTCGCATCCAGCCAGTAGTATTGCCATTTCCCACGCCATGAAAGCCGATGCCATCACCACTCCTACATACAATTCAATTAAACGGATCGATTACCAAACATACATGCGTGCGTACCTATATGGGGTTTCCTTCCATTTACTTCAAATTAAGCGTACCGTACCGGAATTGATTAGTTGTGTTGCGAGACGCCTCATTTGATCTTGATTGGGTGATTATGATTTGTGTTACTTCTTGAATTGCTATACTTCTAATTACGCACGCATTGAATAAAAGTTGAAGCGGTGCTAAGTGCTAAGTGCTAAGTGCTAAGTAAGTACGGTACGTGTATCATGTTCCTTTGTTATTTGTAGCATGCATGGCATATGAAACCATGCAATTTATTACACGTTTTAGGGCTCTTTCCCAATCTCCTGCCCCACCATCCACATATCATCCCTCGTATACATCATTTAGTCTTATTTATAACGAAAATATTCATCATATCATTATAACAGTTCAAATAAAAACTATTTAGATAGAAATGACAGAGCATTAGTATGACCTATGTGATTTGTTTTTAGTTTTTCTACTCATTGTCGTCAGCTATTTACTTAACGTTGTCGGCAAATTTGATAGTAAATGACCGAATCGCCCCTTGTTTAGTAACTAATTAAATTAACCTAATTACTATTTAATCTACTACACCCTCCGATTCTTTGGATTTGCAACGTATTCCACATTTGACAAATTCATCAGCTTTGCAACATTTCTATTTTATTTTGATGTCGGCTACGCCCAGGTACAGCCGTAGAACTTCAACGTCTACGCCCAGGCGGTAGAGCCGTAGAACTTCAACGGCTACACCCAGGCTCTGTTTGTTTTGATGTTATGTCGTTGATGCCGATTGTTGGTGTCGATCTAACTTTGCTCGATTTTTCCTTAATTGTTGAGTTAGAAGAAGGTTAGAATAAGTGAAACCATCGAGTAATTGAATAACTGAGGGTTATTATGTAAATTGAATAAGTGATTTTTGTTTAATTGAGAACTAGTAACTAGAGTTTGTGAAAGCTAGGGAGACATGTAGTATAATTGAATAAGTAATTTATGTTTACCAAGGTTAAAGAAATAATTTTTGTTTACCAAGGTTAAAGAAAGTTAGATGTAATGAATTAATTTGTTGTCGAGAGAAGAAAAGGAAAGAGGAGTAAATTGAGACAAAGGGCAAAATAGGTAAATCATATAAAATTGTCGACGATTTTAAGTAATCGCCGACGACGTGAAGCAAAGGTGTTTTTCATCAAAAATAAATATTATTTGACCCGTCACATTATATGACGGATATGACCGTCGCAAATAAGAAATTTGTGTTTATATATTTAAGTATGTTATTACAGGGTAACAAGAGTTATTGACCAAGCAAGTGACCACATCGGACGTACAGTAGGGATGACAACGAGCCGGATCTGGACCGAATCCAGGTGGATTTAGATCTAGAACCGCGGATCCAATTTTTGTTAGATCCAGATCTAGATTTGTGGTTCCATTGCGGATCTGGATTATATATATCCGCGGATCCACATGTCCAACTTAAAAACATACTAATATGCTACTGTACAACTATACAAAAAGTTTACGACTATATTTTTTAAACTTTTTTTCTTGCCATTTTTCGTTTAGATTTAATTGTTCTATTTTTAACTTCATAATTTCGCTAATTATGAAATTTCAAGCAAATAACATACGTTTAATTTCATAACAATTTTTTTATAAATCACGAAGTTCATAAATATCTATAGAGTACGAATAATATTTATCCTCGCTTGTTCTCATTCTAATTTTTTTTAATGAATCTCAATGATGAAAATGTCAGATATTAAAAAGTAACGTTAAAGTTAGGTTTGTTTCATAATTACTTGTATGATTATTGTAATTTACGGAATATTTATTTTAAAAAAGTTATTATACGAGAATGGATCCGTGGGTCGGATCTTATTAGGCCGTATAACTTTGTATTACTTAATTAATAAGCTCGTATTGATGTACTATAAATAAACACAGATTTTACCGATTCAATATTATGTTTGGTCATGGTATCAGAGCCAAACCCTAAAACAAAATCCTAAAATAAAACAACCCTAGACGTACCATGGTTGGCGGCGAGAAGATCGATTCGGCGAAGAAGATTGAGCCAAACTCGCCGTTTTACCTAGGGCCTCATGATCGACCTGGAGACTATATCACTTCAGTTCGACTTAAACTTCACAATTATGATGATTGGACACATGTCATTCGTGTCTCGCTCAGAGCACGACGGAAATTCGGTTTTCTTGATGGGACGATTAAGGCGTCAACCCCGTCGTGTACGGAAGAGGCCAGATTGGGATGCCATCCAATGTACGTTGTTGTCCTGGCTCACAAACGTTATTGACAATAAGGTAAAAACTCTCCTTCCTAATTATGATGATCCGAAGCGATTGTGGGATGGTTTTAAAGAAAGATTCAGTCTTGTGAACGGGCTGAGGATACAACAATTAAAATCAGAATTAACTGAATGTCGACAAACTAAATCCATGACGGTAGCAGTTTATTATGGGAAATTGAGCACCTTGTGGGATAAATTGGACAAACATGAACCGTTAATTTCTTGTAAGTGTGGAAAGTGTGAATGTAATCTCGAGAAACAATATGCAAGTCGTCGTGATGAAGACAGGCTGCATCGATTTCTACTTGGGCTCAACCCCGAGTACGGGTCAATTCGATCCGTATTTTTGGCACATGAACCCTTGCCCACGCTAAATAGAGCATTCCAAACCATATCTCAGGAGGAACGAGTTCAGGGTATTGATCGATCTAAAGAAACGGCAGCTGAAAGTATGAGTTTTGCAGTTCGAACAGGATACAGGGACACGTCCCGACCGGGACAATCATCATCCCGACCGGGACAGAGTTCAATTCAGCACTCAGGACAGGCAGGACACGGACAATTTATGATGAAGACAGAAAGACGGTCCTTAGTTTGCTCTCATTGCAAGAAGAACGGGCATGACGTCTCCATGTGCTTTGATTTAATGGATGAGATACCCGATTGGTGGTATGAGCTAAAAGGAGGAAAACCGATGAGTGGTGGTAGGAAGACACATGGTGGCTCAGGACCAAGCACTTCGCGCGCTCATGCGGTGGATACTGCGGTATCCAAAGAAACACGGAATAATAATGTGACCGTGTATAGTACACCACTTGCTCGGTTCTCTGGTAAGTGGATTATTGACACTGGTTGCTCCCATCACGTGATGGGTGACCCCAATGTTCTGATTGACGTTTGTAAATCGAGTATGGCCCAAACGGTTCGTCTACCTGATGGACAAACGGTTCGTGCGACCACGGTTGGGCGTGCTGTACTCACTCCTCGTTTGACACTTGATTATGTGCTTCTTGTCCCGGAACTTACCTGTAACTTAATTTCAGTCTCACAATTGTGTGATACGATTAATTGTGAATTCTTAACTAACTCGACTACTTGTACTATACAGGACCTGTCAACGAAGATGGTGATTGGCACGGATGATCGATTGGATGGACTGTATTATCTTCGGAGTGATCCAGAACTGCAAGTTAGGTCCGTTTCTACCTCGTCTTCTCCTACTCTTTGGCATGCTCGGTTAGGGCACCCGTCAGCAACTATCATCAAGCTTCTTTCGTTTATTTCTAATTCGAATAAAATATTATCTCAACCTTGTGAGGTGTGTCATCGTGCTAAGCAAGGTCGGGATAGTTTTCCTATTAGTACTAATTTAAGTAGTCGTCTTTTTGTTTTTTTTGGTAAAAGGTAAGTAATATTATATCATAAGAGCAAATTACATTCTTGTTTCCGACAAACTTCTATCGCCAACCAAGTTAGATGCCTAATTTATCTGTCCAATCTGAGCTAATAGTTGAAGAAATTTTACTAAGTTTATCCCTAAATTTCACCCTGAGTTCCTTCTTCATCTGTTGTATCAAAATTTCTGGTCTTCCAATACTCATCTCATGAGACGCCTTATTCCTTTCCTGCCAAACAAAGTATACCAATGCTAGGAGACTTGCCAGAATCATCTGCTTCTGGCATAATGATTTCAACCACCTTGTTCCGCGCCAATTTAGTACTTCTATCTGAGGCAGATTCACACCCACCCATTGTTGTAACAATTGAAGGCATTGAATGCTATAGGCACATCGAAAGAATAAGTGGTCTATATCTTCAAGTCCATCCCCACATAAGTAACAACGATCATTGGTAACTATACCTAGCCTTTGAAGCCTCACCATAGTGAGAAGTCGGTGTTGTACAGCCATCCACGCTATAAAGGAATACTTTGGTAGCGCCATACTTCCCCAAATATTATTGTACCAACTGATTTTAGGTTGGTTGCTCATAAGCCATTTATATCCTACAAATACAATATAGTAACCTTTGTTCGTTTGCCAGGCGTTGCCACTGTATCCAGCTCTGAAATAGTCACGAATGTGGCAGATTTTTCGCTATGTCCAACTGGTTTATGAAGAAGGTTTATACTCGAACCAATCTTGGCCTTTTACGTATATACCATTCACCCATTTCACCCATAAGTGATCCTTTTTGGATGTAATCCACCAAGTATACTTTGCAATTGATGCTTGATTCAATGAAATTGAATTAGTAAGGCCCAACCCTCCTTCCTTCTTGGTTCTACAACATTTATCCCAAGCCACGGGAGGCGCTTTGTGGTAAGTTTCAGCTCCCTCCCACAAATAATTTCTGCATATGTTGTTAATCTTAACCATCACACCCTTTGGGAGGAGGAAGATTCGCATCCAGTTGAGATAAAACAAACTTCACCAAGATCAGCCGCCCAACATAGCTAAGTTTCCTACGACCTCATCTCCTTAGTTTAGCAATAATCTTATCAACCAATTTAGAGCAATCTCCTACTGGTATTTTCTTGTATAGGATAGGTATACCAAGATATTTGAAAGGGAAATCCCCTCTACAAAAGCCTGTCATAGTCGTCTTTTTGGATTAGTACATTGTGATGTTTGGGGTCCCTACGACCCTCCGGCTAGCTGTGGAGGACGTTATTTCCTTACTTTAGTTGATGATATGTCCCGGGCTGTATGGGTCTATTTATTAAATAATAAGAGTGATGTTCACTCCCGATTTTTGGAATTTATTGTCGTGGTCAAAACACAGTCTTCCACTTATATTAAAATGGTCCGTAGTGACAATGGCACCGAATTCAATTCGATGAAGAATTTTTTTCGTCAAAACGGGGTCATTTTCCAAACCTCATGTGTTGGTACACCACAACAAAATGGTCGTGTCGAGCACAAGCACCGTCATATTCTTAATGTTGCTCGCGCCCTTCGCTTCCAGTCTCGGGTCCTTATCCGGTTTTGGGGTGAGTGTGTATTGCCTGCGGCCCACCTAATTAACCGTACACCCTCCACGATCCTTCACGGGAAGACCCCATACGAGATTTTGTTTGGGTCTCCCCCCACCTATTCTGAATTACGGGTATTTGGTTCCTTGTGCTTTGCTCATGATCAACGGGCCAAGGGTGATAAATTTGCGAGTCGTAGTCGTAAGTGTGTTTTTGTGGGGTTTCCCTTTGCGAAGAAAGGGTGGTCCCTCTATGATCTGGACCATGAGGAATTTTTTGTGTCTCGTGATGTCAAGTTCTATGAAACGGAGTTCCCGTTCCTATCTCCCTCCTCGTCGTCTAAACCGATTGGTACGCAGGGTGTCCCGGTCGGGACGAGCCAGTCTGATCGTCCCGACGCACCCACTGCGAAATCGGGGGAGGTATGGATATTTGATGATTGGACTGCACCTGATTTCCCACCGGTCGTCAAATCGGATAATACTGAGACAGAACACGAGTCAGATGAACTGGTTGGTCCCTCGACTAATGATAATGATAATGGGACGGGCAAAAATGGAGCAAGTGTTCCGACTGCCGATTTGGGGCGTGGTCATAGGGCTAGGGAGCCTTCAGTTCGGTTGCGTGACTATGTGGTCGGTACCACTTTAACCAGCGACAGTCCATCCAATGAAGACACCCGCGACATATCAACAGTGTCCTCTGGTACGTTGTATCCTATAATCGACTATGTTAATTGTGTGAATTTTTATGTGGAACATCGATCTTTCTTAGCAGCTATCTCCGCTCAGAAAGAGCCACGTAATTTCAAAGAAGTTGTGCTAGATGAAGGATGGCGGAATGCAATGGAGGCCGAGATGCGAGCCCTTGAAAATAATGGTACGTGGACCATGGAACCATTGCCCCCAGGTAAGAAGGCTCTTGGGAGTCAATGGCTCTACAAAATTAAATACAAGTCTGATTCAACAATTGAGAGACTTAAGGCACGACTGGTGGTGTTCGGGAATCACCAGACATAAGGAGTCGACTATGACGAGACGTTTGCCCCGGTCGTCAAAATGACTACGGTTCGAACTTTTCTGTCTGTGGCAGTCTGTAAAAATTGGTTGCTGCACCAAATGGATGTACACAATGCTTTTCTTCACGGTGACCTTGATGACACTACAAAAATCAAGCCGAAATTACGTCGGACAAATCCGACGCAAAATCGGGAAATCCGACGCAAAATAGTAATTGCGTCGGATTAGCCGACACAAACGTCTGCCGTTATTTTTTGACGCAAATAATTTTCTTTTCGTGGACAAATCGACGCAAACGTATTGCGTCGACTTTGCGTCGGATAATCCGACGCAACACTTGGCCGGCCAACGCGCCCAGTCAACACGAATTGCGTCGGATTAGCCGACGCAACGCTTAATTTCCTGTCGACTTTGCGTCGGCTAATCTGACGCAATGCATGTTGACTGGGACATCTGCGTCGGATTAGCCGACGCAAAGTCGACAGGATTGGATGGGTTGCGTCGGCTAATCCGACGCAAGTTCGTGTATAAAATAATAGGATTTGTTGTTTTTAGCTCCCCATATGCGCCAAAATAAACCCACTTACAATTACATGCGACTCCTACAACAAACCCCAACAGAAGCATATCCGCCACAAAAATCACCCAGAACTCCAATCAAAGCATCCATACATATCTTCTTCACAGAACTTCACACAACTTCACAAAACTCAACAAATCTAAACCAAGATACTTATATAGAAAATGAAAATGTAATACAAAGAACGTGTGTTGGGTTCACAATTCTATCTACGAGTTAGTGACAATTCTGACGACAATTCCAACAAATCTATCTAGGAGTTAGAAATATATACATAAATATATACTCTTCTGGTTGTAGCCCCCAGTGACATCGTGGAAGATCTTCAAGGTGTTCGGTGACTGATCAGAAGCTCGTGCCTCCTCCACCGCTTTCTCAAAGTTCTCCTAAAACAGCAACAGGAAACAATGTTAGAACTTTCAGAACAATATATACTTTCACATCATAATTTTTGGGAGTAGTATTTTCTTGAAAAACTTTACTACTACTCACAACGATCTCCGGTCATCGGGAGTCAATCCACTTCCCCTTCTTCGTCTTCTCCAAAAGCTGCACCGGTGTTGCGGTCGGGCCCTTCATAAAACAGTGTTAGAACTATGAGAAACATGTTTGCGCAAAGTTAAAATATAGAGTCAATTAGTTTAGGGTAATCTAGGAATTTAGTAGTATTAGTAGTATATTAGTAGCATTAGTAGTGGTAGTAGATTAGTAGTATTAGTAGTAGTAGAAGTAGAAAATTAGTAATAGTAGTAGTGGTGGTAGTAGTAGTATTAGTAGTAGAAGATTAGTAATATTAGTACTAGTAGTAGTAGTATTAGTAGTATAATACTAATATAACTAATGTTACTTCACTACTACTAATAATACTACTAATACTAATACTAGTAATCTACTACTAATACTAATAGTACTACTAATACTACTACTACTACTAACACTACTAACACTAATCTATTACTACTACTACTAATTTTCTACTTCTACTAGAACTATTAATCTTCTACTTCTACTACCACTACTAATACTCCACTATAATAAACCAAATATCAACTACTATAATACTCCAAATATTATCCACTAATACTCCAAATATTACACCAAATACTCCACTACTACGCTAAATATCCATTAATACTCCACCAAATACTCCACTACTACTCCAAATACTTCACTAATAAACCAAACTCCCATTAATACTTCACAACTAAATTAATTAAACATAATTAACCAACAATCTTCTACTACTACTGCTACTACTCACTACAAGAAAAGTGTTGATTACCTACCGATTACATCAGTCGGTACACTGTCAAATCGGTCGGTAATTTCAATTACCGACCGATTATCAAACCACAACGACCACTAAAAATCGGTCGGAAACTATAGTCGGTAATTTTTTTTACCGACCGAACAAGAACAGTCGGCATTTTTACCGACCGATTTCTCAGTCGCTAAATATATAATCGGTCGGTGCAAAAATACTAGGCTTGCCGATTTTAGAGCAGAGAATGGTCGGTAAAGTCAAAGTCGGTCGGTATTTACCGACCGATTTCGGTCGGTAATGTCAAAATCAGTCGGTAAGTTGTACACTAAAAAGGACATTGTTTTGACTTTTGACATTAAATACCTAGTGTTTGTTGCCACTTGCCATTTACCTATAGCCTCAGCATCATCATCCATTTTTGGTACATTCATTCCAATGCAAATGACAATCAAATGCTTCTTGATATTCAAAATAATACTATACTCTTTATTAAATAAAACTATTTCTTAAACAATGTTTTACATTTTTGGAACTCCATATCACTATGTACTAAGTACAGATTAATAAACCACAAATCATTAGCAAATAAACTACAAACTATCCTTACTAATGGAGGTTTCAAGCAACAACTATTTGTAATGAATCTGGTGCTTCAAATCAAACTTGATCAAGCGTTACTTTGTTCCCTTCGTCTTAATGTCTTGATGCAATTTTTTATAGTGTGCCTACATTATGTCAAAAACAAATACAGTTAGTTGTTAGTAGTATTACATAATAAAAACAAACTACCTTACACCGGTGATACTTACATAAGGATTCTTCGTTTTTTGCTATGATCGTCAAAGAAGAGCTGTGGTGTTTGGGCTCCTCGTCCATTTTCTCCGTATTTTGAAGAAACGAAAAACCAATTAATCACTTAAATGGTGTTAAATTTCAATGAGTTTTTGTTACATACTCATATCAAAGAAAGAAAAACAATCCTCCACATAATTTGTTCCAAACCAAAAGCCTTTGGATTCTGAAAAATTAATCACTTTTGTATTCTACTACTACAAAAAAGTTGTGATATAACACCTTTGCAATATGACTTATAGAACTCTTAGGGTCGGTCTCTACCGCTAGTGTTCTATAAAACCTATAGAACGATTTACTAAAACCATATAGGACAACAATAATTATGTAAACAAATTAGACAAGTTCAGTATACTTACTTTTGAATGCAGTGATTGCTCCACTTAAAGCCAAGTACACAAATCCTAGAGATACCTGCTAAGGTTCAAATTGAGAACGTTTTCAACATGTTATCAAACCACAATGTCAGAACAGACAAATAAATAATATTACCATGTATCACAGATGAATAACTCAAAAACACAACCAATTGACCAATCTAATTCATGGACTTGTCGATTATTCTGTTAGCAAATTCCCGAGGTTCGTTTTCAACCTCCGCGGAGTCTATACACTAATATTAAAAAAAATGCACATAGTTATGAGTAGAAACATAGAAAGATGATTAACGAGTAGTATTCCGTATAAAAGTCGTTTTACTCTAGAGTCTATATCATATTAGTAATAGAAACATACAAACATGTCTTCATATTTTGCAAGTTCTAAGGGAACCTATTCTTTTTCCTTTTCAAGCCATTTCTTAATGCCAAATTAAACATCTTGTTTACCGTCTTGTTTGACCACTTAGTTCAACCACTTTCTACTTAAGACCTCTTATTTTCTACCTTCCGTCGACACTTAATTAGTTCAACCAATTTTTGAACTAATTTAATTGCACACTATAGCTAGCTTATATGAAAGCAAGAACAAGTTTCTAAGAGTTGAGAAATTATATGAAAGAAGCATTTAAGCAACTATAATTCTTTGTTTAGATACACATGACAACCAAAGGAATAGAAGGAAGGACAAATATCCCCATGCCCCAATAATACAACTTGCCAAACATCTTTTATTACTTATTACTATATCATAACCAAATTTGTGAGATCAACAAGAAAGGAAGCATACACTCCAACCTTCATCTGAGATCAACAAGACTTTTAGCTGCGGAGCTACAACTAAACTATACTAAACTACGGAGTTAAGTTGAGTACTACTATTCTAGGACACTAAACTATACTAAGCTACAACTAAGCTATACAAATTGTACTACAACATCAAGTTTATCATTAATTATATCAATTTAAGCTACAACAACAAAAACACACTTCAAATAATAATATGAACTTACTAATTTTTGCATCCTTTCATCCTAAACGACTAAAGCCTAATTTAAGCTAATTAAGCTAAACTAACATCTAATTATATGAATTTATCAACTACATACAATATGATTAGTAGATGAATAACAATACACTAATAACACCAATTGATGTGTAAAACTAACCATAATCAACAAATTTAATATAAAACTAACAATTTAAGTAAATTAACCTAACCTAACATTAATTCATCAAAAATAACACCAATTGATATGTATACAACAGTAATATACGAAATCTAAACAAATTAAAACAACAAAATCAATTAAAAATCAAAGTTTAATCAATTTGAAAAATTTTAGGGAAAAATCAAACCTAGATTAACAGTGGCGGCTCCGGCAGAGAGGACGGCGGTCGGCAAGGGTCAGGTCCGACGGAAAAGGGGCGGACAACGGTCGGCGTCCGGCGTCCGGCGAGGGAAATGACGGGTAAGGTTTTGGGGTTGGGAGAGCTGGGTTGCGCATTGAATTGGGGTTGGGGTTGGTAAATGAGAGCTGATGGACAAGTTGGGGGTTATTTCACAAACCTTACCGACCGACTATAAAATGGTCGGTAAAATAAATATATCGGTCGGTAAAACATACATTTACCGACTGATATACTTATTTACCAACCGAGTTACTTTCAGTCGGTAATTTACCGGCCGCAAATTACTCCACCGACCGTAATCGGTCGGTAATAACTTTTACCGACTACATATTTGTCGGTCGGTATTTTCCGGTTGCTAAACAGCGCGTTTCTAGTAGTGACTACTACTACTAATTTTCTACCTCTACTAGAACTACTAATCTTCTACTTCTACTACCACTACTAATACTCCATTATAGTAAACCAAATATCAACTACTATGATACTTCAAATATTATCCTCATTACTCCACTAATACTCCAAATATTTCAGCAAATACTTCACTACTGCTCTAAATATCCATTAACACTCCATTAATACTCCTAATACTCCACCAAATAATCCACTACTACTCCAAATACTTCACTAATAAACCAAACTCCCATTAATACTCCACAACTAACTTAATTAAACATAATTAACCAACAATACACAATCCTAACAACATCAATCCAATACAATTCTAACAATGAACCAACAAAATCCAACAATTAACCAAAAACTAACCAACAATTAACAATTCTAATAATACAACATAATTAACCTAACAAAATCCAACATAATTAACAACCTAATTCTAACAATTCTAACTCAAATCCAACACAATAATCCTCAAATCTAACCTAACTAATAAAACTCAATCCATATTAACAACACAAACCTAGGGTGAAGGGAAGAACAAAATCGGAAAAAAAAAGGACGAAAATCATACCTGAATGTCGTCGGAAGATGGTCGGTGGGTCGCCGGAGTGTCGACGGAAAAGGGAGTGGAAAGGAAGCTAGGGTTTTGGCGTCGGGTTTTAGGACTGGGTTATGGTGGCAAGGAAGGGCGTCACTGGAGGTCGGTCTTGGGGTCGTCGGTCGTCGGAATATGGGTGGGGTTTGGGGGTTTCACGTGCCTTCGTCGAAATCGCCGGGGGTTTTGTTTTTGGGGTTCGCTCGTTGTGCGTCTGAAATGAGCAAATCTCGCTTTTTTTAAAGTTAAAAAACATTGCGTCGGAATAGCCGACGCAGATTTCAATTTTGCGTTGGCTATTCCTACGCAGTCCTGGTGACTCATTGACTGGCTGCGTCATATGACGCGTTAACTCGACCATATTTGCGTCGGATTAGCCGACGCAAAATCCGAGTTTGGATCGGATTTACGTCGGCTAATCCGACGCAAATCATTGACATAGTGGCGCCAACAAAGAAAATGTTGGCGCCTGTTACATTGAGGTGGATTGCGTCGGCTAATCCGACGCAATTATTTAGCGTCGGATTACTCGACACAACTTTAATCTGTCCGCCGCAATTTCCACTGTTTTTTGTAGTGTGAAGAGGTGTATATGCATTTACCACCGGGATTCACACCTACCACGCCGGGTACCGTTTGTAGACTGCGAAAAGCATTGTACGGACTAAAACAGGCGCCTCGATGCTGGTTCGCTAAGCTGGGTACGGCGCTACGTCGATTTGGATTTACTCAGTCATATGCTGATTATTCTCTCTTTACATATGTACGAGGCAAGGTACGATTAAATGTCCTGATTTATGTTGATGACTTGCTCATATCCACTAATGATGATATTGCACTTCGTGAATTCAAGGAGTATTTGAACTCCTGTTTTCATATGAAGGATCTTGGAGTCCTACAGTACTTCCTCGGTCTTGAGGTTGCTCGAAATGCAAATGAAATTTTTTTGAGTCAACGAAAGTATGAACTAGATATTATATCTGAGACGGAGTTGCTCGGGTGTAAGCCAGTGGCTACACCAATAGTGAAGGATCACGGGTTGGGTCAATCCGTGAGTGACGTATTGGTCAATCCCGAGCCGTATAGACGATTTGTGGGTCATCTCCTGTACCTTGCTGTTATGCGGCCAGATTTTCCCTATGCCGTACATATATTGTCTCAGTTCATGCAGGCAGCGCCAGAGGATCATTGGAATGCTGCTCTTCGCGGGGTTCATTACCTGAAAGGAAGTCCGGGTCAAGGAATTAGTCTCAAGTCTGATTGCAACCTGACTCTATCTGGATGGTGTGACTCCGACTATGGTTCGTGCCTAGGGATGGTAATTTCACCCGCATCCACCCCGTTCCCGATCCACCCGAGAAAAATAAATGGGTGAAAATCCGATTAAATGGATGAATAGGGGGTGATGGATGAGACGGGTGATGGATTGGGTCGGATGCGGGTAGAGCATCATCTCACCCGTAATCCGTTAACCACCCGACATCCATCCATTTAAAAAATATATATATTATAAAAATTACCCGAGAATAAGAGAATGCCCCATGTTTTCCTAAAACCTTATTCATTTTTATTTCCTAGACTAGACATAACTCCAAAGCGACGAAAGGTGTCAAGTCGCAAGTTAGTTCTCGCAAGAAATTGGTTTCGATTTGGTATTTATTTCACAAAATAATACTCCGTAGTACAAGTGAATCACCCGTTAAATCACCCGAACCACCCGTTTCACCCGTGGATGACGGTGGATCGGATATGGATGACACTCCTAGTGGGTGATGGATGGATCGGATGGGCGAATAGAAATGGGTGATGGATGCGGGTGAGGCTTCACCCGATCCGAATCCGACCCATTGTCATCCTTATTCGTGCCCCACTCGCAGGTCAGTCACAGGTTCGTATGTTTTTCTTGGTGACTCACCTATTTTCGTGGAAGTCCAAGAAGCATACCACGGTATTGCGGTCTTCCACGGAAGCTGAATATCGTGCCATGGCGGTGCTCACATGCGAATTGAAGTGGCTGAAAAATTTACTTGCTAGCTTGGGTATTGAAGATGACGTGCCCATTCTGATCCGCTGTGATAATAAATCTGCTTTATATCTTGCCCAAAATCCGACTTTTCATGAGCGGACAAAACATGTGGAAATTGATTGCCATTTTGTTCGTGATGCAATTCAGGACGGCCTTATTGCACCGAATTATGTTCCTACGGAGTATCAATTGGTTGATATTTTGACGAAGGCGCTTGACGTGCCCCAGTTCCAATTTTTGCTCTCCAAGTTGGGCACGGTGAATCCCCATGCTCCGACTCGGGGGTTATTGGGCCATATTACTTTGTATTACTTAATTAATAAGCCCGTATTGATGTACTATAAATATTTGGATCTAATGAGAAATAAACACAGATTTTACCGATTCAATATTATGTTTGGTCAGATCTAGATCTACTTATGGGTCGGATCTAGATCTACTTAATTAGATAGATCCAGATTCAGATCCGTTTCAAAGCAGTGGGTCCAGATACTATCCAGATCCCGCGGGTCTGAAAATTTTGGATCCTGATTCGATCAATGCAGATCGGATCTTGCATATCTGGATCGGATCCATTGTCATCCCAATTCCCAACACATAGGTCTTCTACTCTTGTGCAACATGTGTAGTGTGGTGTGTTATATTTTTACCCCATACTATATCAGGACTTCTGTGGGGGAAAATAGGACAATAATCATAAGAAGGATATGGTACATACAAATAAGCTGGTTCTCAAGTCTCAAGTCTCAAGTCTCAAGTACTTAAAGTGTAATAAACTGTAAAAACAGGAAACGTACTGCAGTTGTTCATTCATGAATATGGGAGGACAAGAATTAAAAGGTGGACGTTGACGCATAATAATTCCTTAACATGTAGAGAAGGGGTCAGTCGGAGTCGTTATCGGGGTCTGAAAACAAAGGATGTGCGTGTCTTTTTCGCAAACACACTTATCTATTCTGACTTACTCGTACTATTTTGGCTTTGTTTATAAAGTCCACTCTTTATTTTGTTTCCTCACCAATCGATTTGAAACCTCAGGTGTCTTAGCATAGTACCTAACCTTGTGTAATCCGGAGAATAGTTCATACGTCCAAATCTTTTTTCCCCTTTATTGTTATACGACTAAATGTGTTCTTTGTTGAAAAAAAAACAATCGATTTGGATCTCAAGCTTCAAATCTAAATGAGGTGAATGAATCTTGACCCGACAAAACAAACCCGGTCTGAATAACCCGAACCGAGTAATCCGACCCCATACACAAAATTTAGATTTGAGTTTGAGCCGTAAACTAAATTGACACGGCCTAATCCGATTGACCCAAAAAAGTTGAAAATAATGAATGCGGAAATGAGCTGAACCTGAAGTTGACCCGAATCTTCTGACCCAAAAATACGTAGGGTTGGGGAAGTGGATTGGGTGTGGTTTGTCGGAATGAAGGTAGCTAGGGTTGTTATGTGGGCGGTGGCAAAACGTGACAGAGGGAGAGTGCTTTGACTCGACGCAAGAAAGGGCGAAACGATACCACGCCATCTATGATGATATTCGGTCATGCCTTGGAGGTCGATTTCAATGGTATCGTTTGGTCTTATGTAAAGCGCAGCAATAATAGTTGAGTTCATGAAATAGCTTGCTTTAATGCAATTACGAGTATTATAGTCCCATGTTTCGAAGTGTGGGAGGACTCTTTACCTCCGTGTATAGAATATTTCTCTCGAGTTGAATGAAGATTGTTAATCCCGTGTCAGGGGATTATTTAAGAAAGAAGTAACACAGTTTGAATCACTAATAACACAGTTTGAAACAAACATAGCACCATGATTGACAAATTTGATTATACTCCATGTCACATGATCACAGAATTGTACTGTATACTAAGGTGGCCATTACTCATTAGTTAAAGTAGTAGTAGTAGTAGTACGAAGTTGGTATTACAAAACATAAGCATGAACTTGGTATTACAAAACATAAGCATGAAGCCATTAGCCATGAATGCTTCCACATCTAAATTCTGAGAGATACATTATACTGTATGATACAATCAGTCAGTTTGCCGATCAAGATTGGTTTATTACTACAAATACAGGCTTCCTCAGCATTCAAAAAAAGACAGTGCATGGTAAACAGTAGCAGTCAGCAGACGAACCTCGGAAGCCCCAGAGTTAGCGATTCAAAGTAAAGTTGGAGAAGAGAGGTTAGAGTTAGGAAGGTTAGTGAGCATATGAACCACATCCCTCATGGTTGGCCTGTCTGAGCTCTCGTCTTCGACACACAACATAGCAATCTTGAACATGTTGACGACACCAGGCAGCTGATAAGCATTAAGTCTCGAGTCTAAGATGGCCAACACCGAAGCTGCATCTGACGGCTGAGATATTTCAGATTGGGTCTTCCTCACCCATCTTACTATGTCAACCCCGTCTCCAAACTCCCCCACTGGCTTCCGCCCTGTTATCAGCTCCAATAGCACCACCCCGAAACTGTATACATCACTCTTCTCATCCACCTTCAGCGTGTACGCATACTCTGTTCACAAATAAACTCCACATTCTTAGTCATTACAAACAAAAACAGCAGCTGCCGACTCATCCCTACACTCGTTATAGCACACATCCCAGCACAATTCACCACTTCGTTAACAGTTATAAACATGAATCATACTCAACCTAGCACGTAATCTAGTCTCCTACCATTCTAAGAGGCAAATAACGTTAATCAGACAATACTTATACGTAGTCCATACACATAAAACATCAAGTTCATAAACAAAGAATGAAGATAAAAAATGTAAAACATACCAGGAGCAATGTAGCCGTAAGAGCCAGCAATAGAGGACATAGACTCGGAACCAGGAGCATCCCTCAAGAACTTAGCAAGCCCAAAATCAGCAACATGGGCTTCATAATCCGAATCCAACAGAATATTATTACTCTTAACATCCCTGTGAAATATCTTCGGGTTACAATCGTGATGCAAGTAACACAACCCCTTGGCGGCCTCCACAGCGATCTTATACCTCATCTCCCACTGCAAGTGAGACCCTTTCGGACCGTGTAATTTCTCCCCCAGGCTCCCATTCGACATGTACTCGTACACCAGCAAGTTGGTCTCGTTGTTAGACACGTACCCCAATAACCTAACGATGTTCCGGTGTCTGATCTTCCCCAACGTCCCAATCTCGGCGGCAAATCCATGGTCATGTTTCCCGGATGTTGTTGAAGGGCCTCGGTTAGGCAGCTTCTTGATTGCCATGTCAGTACCATCAAACATCGTCCCACGGTACACCACCCCAGCACCGCCTTTCCCAATGATATTCTCTTCCCTGATACAATCAATGACGTCGCCTACCTTGAAGTCCAGCCGCTGGAACCGCTCTATTTTCCATGCTCTAGAATCTTCTAGACGCTTCCTCCGGTAAATTACACAAGTCACAAGTGAAAGTAGCACCAAAGTGACAAGTATTAAGGTTAGTATCACAACCTTGGACAAGCTAAAAGAGGCGGTAGTGTGGCGTCTCCTTGGGTGGTAAATGGGGCACCGTGACCCTCGCAGAGCATAGCATAGGTTCGGATTGCCTGAAAACGAACTCGGTTTGAACACGAAGAAATGACCACCCGAAGGAAGTCGGCCGTACAAATTGTTATAGGATAAGTCAAGAGTAGTGAGACTCTGTATCGAACTGAGGTCCTCCGGGATGTATCCGGTAATTGAGTTTCTCGACAGATTAAGAGTCGACAAATCCACGAGTTTTGCCACGGACGTCGGAATTTCACCAGTGAGGTCATTCCGGCTGAAGTCAATTTGAGTCAACGACTTACACTCGCCCATGTTCACCGGAATCTCACCTGAGATATTATTCCCACTAAGATCGACTTCCCCCAACTGTTTCAACTCGAACAATTCCCCCGGAATCTCGCCGGAAAACCGATTATTTTGAAAGTAAACCTTTTGCAATCCGGTCAATTTCCCAATCCCTGGTGGAATGACACCGCTGAAAAGATTGTTGGAAATATCAAGCTGCTGTAACTTCACCCCGGAAATATCAGCCGGAAGTTCGCCGGTGAAGTAATTATTATTCAGTTCGGTTAAGTTTAAGTTTGGCAATGTGAATATTCCGGCAGGAATATTCCCGGAGAGCTGATTATTCCCGACCCGAATCCGACCCAAGGACTGACAATTCCCGAGCTCTTCGGGTACTTGACCGAACAGAGCGTTGTTCATCAACACGAGCATCTCCAGCTTCCCGCCTTTACAGAGGTCCTTGGGAATGTTGCCGGTGATGTGATTGTTAGCGATATCGAGAGTAATCAACCTCCCGTTACGGCCGAGACTCTCCGGGAGCTCTAACGTGAAGTTGTTGGACCACACCTGGAGTTTCTCTAGGTTGGGCAAATCACCGATATTGGACGGTATCTTTCCGTAGAAGTGGTTGTGGAACAAGCTCAAGAATGTCAGATTCCTTAATTTCCCGAAACTCTCCGGAATTTCGCCGGTTAATGAGTTGGTTGACAAATCCAAAGACATCAAGCTCCTCATTTCCGACAATTCAGTCGGCAATTCGCCGCTTAAATTGTTCGTCTGAAGAAACAAGGAGTTCAAATTCTTGAGTTGGCCCAGAGTCTTCGGAATTCCGCCGGAAAGAGCGCACCCCGCCATGTCGAGTATTTGCAGCAACCTAAGCTCGCCCAATTCCGGTGGAATTCCGCCGCTGAAACTGTTGTAATAACCTACATACAAGAAATTCAACTTCTTCAACAACCCTAAACTTGCCGGAATTTTGCCGGAGAGTGAGTTCCCGCTCAAATGTAAGAAGGTCAAATTACTCATCTTAGAATAACTCGCCGGAATTTCGCCGGAGAAGAAATTGCCACCAAGAGAGAGGTGGGTTAACCGACCCAAATCCGAAAATGACACCGGAAGCGGCCCGCTGAAGTTATTGTTATAAATATCCAGAACTTGAAGCTTTGACATGGGGGTCAAAATTTCAACGGGGAATTCGCCGGTGAAGTTATTATTGGAGATATTGAGGTACCTGAGATTGGTGAGACTCGATAACTCAATCGGTAACTCTCCTGAAAGACCGTCGTTGGTAAGCTCAAGGCTTTGAAGGGCATCCAACAGGGCGATTTCCGGCGAGAGGAAGCCGGAGAGGAAAAGGAAGGAGATATTAAGCGTCACAACCCGAAACGCGGCGTTGCAGGTGACGCCGGTGAAGTTGCAGTGGGCGTTAATGGTGGAGTTAGTATCAGTCCAGTCATGGAGGGCGTTTCCATTGGCAGGGAGGAGTAAAGAGCGTTTGAGATATAATAAAGCGTGATGGTCTGAAATGGCGGAGGATATGAGGGTGAAGTGGAGAAGAAGAAGAAGAAGAAGGGGAAATAGGAGGGAGGTATTAGTGAAAGCCATGAACGGGGAGTGGGAGGAATGAAGGTAGCGTAAAAATGGAGATGAGGTGATAATATTCGGGGATGAAGGGACGTACGAAGAGCAGGGGTTTTATATATATCCAACGAAAAAGAGAAAAGAGGAAAGGGGTTTTATGGAATAGAAAGGGTCTGAGAATCTAATTCACTGGATTGCGTTTCTTCAAAATTAGAAAAACACTGCTAAACAAGTTGGGACTGAAGTGGTCTGCTTGATGAGACTCCAGACACTCATCAAAGCCCTATAATCATCCTAAATTTTCCACGGAGTTATCCGTCGTTACGTTATAATTGAATAAATATTGTTTATTTATATACGGAGTACTGTACTCTGTAAAATATTTTTTTCTATTGTCGTATGGAGCCGTTCAAATGTGGGTTTAGGCTGGGCCAAACGCTAAAATGATGTTCCGAAGGATAAAAGCGGCTAGGTTATACCAAACTAATGGGTCGAAACTCGAGAATAGGGAAAACAATATAGGCTTTACTCTAGTGGCCCAGTCGAGTGAAGCTCTTTTTTTTTTTTCCAATTCTTGAGTTTCGTGCTAGGATAAATTATGGTTAATTACGTGTTTGATTACAAAGTACTCCGTATATAATTACGTTAAATTTTTTAATTAAGTCAATAATTAGCTAATTACGTACTCATAATTAATTAATTTAAATAATTTATTGTCAAAATTCTTACGCTGAAACTTTTATCTTTGTACTACTCCGTATTAACTCGGTTTTACTTTATGACGATAATCGAAAAAATGGATTTACTTTGTGAAGACGATTTTAAAAACAAAACAATTATGAGTATCAATCTAGTTAATTAAAAAGTTTAGTGACAAAAAAAGAAAAGAAAAAAATAGGAGATAATGCTCATTAAAAAAGCTATTGGTCTCCCTTAAGGGCGTTAAGGCCTTAATCCATCATAAAGTTATACGAGTAAATAGTTAAATATGGCTCAGATGGTTAAATAAGACAATCAAAATGCATCGGAAATAACAAAAAATTTGTTTAATCCAAATAACAAAATGCAAACAATAATTTGATTTAAAAATGGTAAAAGGAACAGTTGAGGGGATTGGGATTAAGTAGCCTGCAACGTACTTACAACTTACAAGTGAACAGAAGCAGACAGTACAGTCGACAGTCTAAGACTAGTGTAAATACGTAGAGTAGTAAAAGCAAGTTTCAATCTAAATCAGACTTGAATATTGAATTGACAGGTTAGCCACGGTACAGCCCACTTTAATTGTAGAAGAGTATGTACTATGTAGTATGTACTGTCCATTTTCTTTGGAAAAGAAAATCTCACAAATCACATTTACGGAGCACTTCTTTACGGATACAGCACTTCTCCTTTTTCCATAGGCGGCGACGGTAAAAAGTAGTCTCCGTTAATACTCCGTGCTTAATAGTGAATGTCATTTACATTGGATAATGGAGTAGGTCCTAATCGATGGCAATAACTACGATTTTATCTCTCAATTTTCATGCAAATTAACGCTACAAAAAACTCGGCAATTTCTAATTTACAAAATCACATTTTTCAACCTATATCCAGCTGTGTGGGTTGGGCCCTGTTTGAAAGGAGGTTTACGTGAGACATTCCCAGACTTTGGACTCGATAATTGTGTAGACGGGCCAACCTTCGTAGGAGTATGTCCTATGTAGGTGGGTCTTGCCTTAGTCAAATAAGGCGGACTAGGATAGGGAGAAAATTCGTGATATAAGATCGACGGAGTTTCGATGCTAAAGACTTTGACGACTTATGACACGACCCGACACTGCTAAATACGAGAAGTCCTAAGAAGAGGAAGGTTTTGAAAAAGGGATTTTTTTTTGGAAAATCCGAGAAGTCTCGGTGGATGGCCCAATTTTTGCGAAAAAACGGAAAAGTGCATCGGGCCACAATTTTGAAAGTTCGAAAAGAAAAATTCGAGTTTTGAAATGGGCAGAATACCGGTTGGAAAATAGGCTACTTTGAGTCAAATCGTAAATCCTAATTTCGGTAGCATTCCGGGGTTTTGAAAAGTTGAATATTTGGAATTTGGAAACTTGAGTATCGAAAAATGGAATTTCCAACAATTTGAAAATTAAAGATGAGATCCCGAAGATTTGAAAATCGAAAACGGCATCTCGAAGATTGGAAAATTAAAAATGGCATCTCGAAGATTTTGAAAATCGAAACTGGTATCTCGAAAATTTTGAAAATCGAAACTGGCATCTCGAAAATTTTAAAATCGAAATTGAATTTTGAAAATTCGAAAATCGAATGGTGGATCGGAAATTCGAATTTTGAAATGGGCAGCATGCCGACTAGAAAATAAGTTTGTTTTGAGTCAAATCTTAAGTCTAAATTTCGGCAGCTTTCCGATCTTTTTTTTTAAAAGATGCATCTTCGGAATTTCGGAATTTTGAATATCGAAGATGAATTTTCGAAAATTTGAAAATCAAAAACAGGATCCCGACTTTTAAAATTGGCGAAAATGTCATCGGGCTTGAATTTTTTTGAAAAGTCAGAATTTTTGAATTTTTGAAAGCCCAAAGAGAAATTCGGGGGATGGCCCGGTTTTTTTTTTCGAAAGAAAAAAAAACGGAAATCGAACCGGGCGACGGTTTTGCAAGTTCGAAAATAGTTTCGAGTTTTAAATTGGGCATAATACCGGCTAGAAAAAGGGCTATTTTGAGTAAAATTGTAAATCCTAAATTCGGTATATGCCCGGGGTTTTGAAATTGGATCTTTTGAAAAGGATGCGAATTTTTGAAAATGACGATTTTTGAAAAGGATGTAGATCAAGTAGCACGTAGTCATGGAAACAGTATACGACACCATGTATGCTCTTAAACTAAGTCTCGGTCAGTCTACAAGGGTCTATACCAGTGTACATAGCCTATCCGAGAATCGGGGCGGACTTCCTAAGTTGAATTGAGCTTAGAACATGCCGTAAAACCCATACGAATCTGCTATGAACACTTTTTGACATATCCAATTTGGACTACATCAATGGTATAGTGGGACGTCGGTCACCAGTACTGGTCCGGGAAAATATGGGGTTATGCATGAACCGTAAAACTAAAACGCGTATTGTACTAGTCAAACGATTTCTATTCGAGTCTCACCCTGAGGATGCCGATGGTAAGTCACGCATCAGTTAATCCCCAGCGGAGTCGCCAAATTGTGGACATGACATAGGTCCACCCCGACGCGGCCACGCGCGGGTTTGGGGAGGCGAATGAATCTCCATACGAGAATGGATCGAATTGAAATTTAAATCGAAGTTGGAGTCGCCACCGAACTTTGTGGGAGTTCGGGCCCGTTTGAACCCACTCTATGTCGTAGTGGGCCGTGTACAAAATACGGCCCATTTCCGATGTCAGAGTTTATTGGGTTCGTCCCTTTACATTTGATACCAATACCGACGTTATCGGATATCGTGTATTGAATGACTCTCGTTGCCAATGGTTTCGGACATCCGGAAACCGAGGTTCGGAGTAAGGGATGAGGATACGTGTTGGGAAACCCACGAAGGACACTCAACCCCGCCCGCACATTAGCGGCCTCTACTAGGATATCGTTTGATGTTTTAATACGCGCGTTAGTTGAACGGGAAAATGATATGCAAAGATTATTTTCCCTAAGCATGTGAGAATTGAATGGGTTGCTAAGTCGATTTAATGCAACTAAAATTAGCGTCAAAGTTGTATTTTAGCATGCGAGGTTCGTTTTAGTATTGTTCCGGTATGGAAACAATTAGACCCGATTCTGAATTCGGATCTTTACTAATGTGTTTGAAATCCAAAGTGATCAATGTAAGTCTTCTTTTGACTCTCCCCTTCTCCTCACTCCGATGGTCGAACCTCCCCGGCGGAGATGGCCTGTGTAATACCTGCCTTGTGACTCAGTATTAACACCCGAGTTGGTGGTGGCAACCCGAACCCATTGAGTTATGACTTTATAGAAGAATAAACCAACAAAACAGATTGAAATTGATCAATCCAGGTTTTTAACCCACTTTTAATCAAATACTCCTACTCTTACTTAGAACCACGTATACCCACCCTATTAATAATGATGCAAACCCTAAACTAACTTCACTACAATGAACGCTTAAGAAGAAAGAAAGGAGAAGAGAGAAATAGGAAGAGAGAAGAGGAGAAGAAGATTTGATCCAAATCGTATCCTAGCAATTCATTTATATGATTGAGACATGTAAGTTCCTTAATTTCATTTTAACGTTTTTTAAGAGTATAATTTGGGTTTAGGCGTGATTACCATTCTCAATATGAATTAGGAGGAAGATTAGATTAAAGACATTAATTAGGAAATAGTTACTGAAATTCTCAGATTCGTAGTACTGTCTTGTGTTCATTGATAGACGTGTTTATCTTTCGAATTGAGAAAAAGTCAAAGAACAAACCCTAGTTTATTTCAAGTCTAGTTTATGCCTGTCAAATTTCGTAATCAGATTCATAGTCGTTTTTTCTAGAGAAATTATTTGTTAACCGTCGTTTATAAATCACTGATTCAGTAATGCTATATAATAATGGGTGTAAAACAAATTTATATATCATAATTGAGTTTGAATTTCAGCCAACATTAACTTTATTGAGTCTAGTTGATAACAGAAGTTGGAATGGAGTTAAAAGAATTATTCTAGTATTAGTAATTCATCAATAGTTTTTATGCGACGAATTCTGTCAGTCTGTAGAGATCAGGTTTTAAGTCAATGTTAAGATGATATTTAGATAAAGGTCATGAAATATAAATGGTAGACAAGACAATCACGGTTCTAACACAGTTGGTCTCGTGTTAATTGAAGTAGTAGTTATTTAATTATGAATTTTATAACAAGACAGTACAATGCTGTAAAATCAGAAGTTAAGATTAAGTCCTTAATGTTATTAACGTCTTAGAGCGTGATCAATCTAAGTAGTACTTATATGTCAATATCAATTGATTATAGGTGAAGATGTTTTGAGGAGGTCTTTTAACCCGCTTGATTGTGGTTGTGACACGCTTGTAGAGGTAAGGCTTTCCTTACTTAGAATACGTTAATGTTATGATGCGTGTATGAGTTGCGAGTACGATGTGATATCGTGCTAATGAGAATAATGTTGAATAATGATGGGAGAATGATTGATGAATATTTATATATGTTGGAGTTGGTGAGGCTAGCTTTAGACCTAGTCGGGGCCCTTGATCACGGTCCCCTCCCTGATTTCTCCTCGTGGGTTGTTGAACCTACGGGGGGTGTGCACACTCGGAATGAAAGGGCCTGCCAGAAGAGTTGAGATGAGATTATTGATTGGTACCGATGTTGGTACTGAGAATATTGAGATGGGGATATTGATTGGTACCGTGATGGTACTGAGAATGTGGAGATGATATTGAGGATTGGTACCGATGATGGTACCAAGACGATTGAGACTGAATGTTTTATATTATGTACTTGTGTTATGATGTTAGCATATTCTAACCGTATTCTCTGTTTAAATTGTCACCCAATTTTATTGGGGACTTGCGATGATCCAATTGACATTTCCGGTCTTTTGGGGAGCAGTGCTAGTGTGCAGGTTGATGATGTGTGATGATTGTATTCTGGTTGACTGTACGGGATGGGTCTGCGCTATCACTAACCACGTTATAGGTTGTAGTCATATTAGTTGTGCTTCCACTGCTGTAATTATGTAACCGTGTTCTGTAGATACGAGATTGTAATAGTTCGTTATTTAGTTTTAAATGGTTGGTTTCTGAATTGTATTGTAATGGACTACTGCCTCGGGTAATACCGAGATGGTAACACCTTTATTTACTTGGAAAGGTCTTGATAAGGCTTCTGGGTAAATGGGGGTGTTACAAAGTGGTATCAGAGCGATCGATCCTGAAGCCTGAATAATTGAACCTATGAAAATAAAATGAACCCCGGTGATGGACCATCAGGAGCCCCTCTAAAATTCGGTTGAGGAGACGTCCTTATACCAACCTCGGCCCTCCTGGTCTTGACCCGGTAACAGCGTGTGAGAAATGAGATGGGGTACAATAGGTGGGATACGTTGTGATGCTATAAATTGGTGATAATTTCTTGTGATAATTAGCTGCGCTCTTTGACACATATGATGTAGTGGACTGCATGAGATGATGTGTGATAGTACGTAGTTACAGTATTATCATGGTATAGTATTTAGTACACGATGCCATATGAGTAATAAGTTAAAGTACGTAAGATCGCGGTAGGAGTCGATCATCCTTGGGTGGGAGACAGGTCATAACTAGGGTTGATAGTAAAATTAGATATAATGTCAAGTTTTTTTGTACGTGGTAGTGTCGTACGCGATAGACGGGTTATGATTAGTTGATTTTATGATACCCGGTGTGGGTCTTGATGATGTAGTAAGGTAGTACTACCTTCGTGTTATGTGAACGGGGTGTCGATAGAGGTACTCTTGATATTGTCTCATCCATGTAGTGTAATAGTACGGTTTCATGCTATTTGAAGGGCTCGATGACTAATGTGGTATGGGTATCGTCAAATGTCAATAGGGTTGATAACTTATGTGGTTTAAATGTGTAGTAATGTGAATGTTATTCAAAAGTACCTGGATAATCGCATTTTGGTTCGAGTATCACGTGTTTCCTTGCCAATATAATGTACAATCTGCCTTCATGTTAACTAGGACCGGTATCTACAAGTTTAATAGCGTCGTGTCGTGACGTGTTGATGGAGCTTTGTCGCATGTTAATCAAGTACAAGTTAACGAGACTAAGAGTCGAACATTATAAGAACATTTTAGGCCCATTTTGAGTGAATGTGAGTTACTTGCTTTATATCAATTTGAGTACTTCTTATTGGTCCTCACCCTTCTCTCTCGTAATGACATACATGAACTTGTCTATTAATTGATTCTTGAAAGCATATGTGGTATGTGGAATTATGTCGAGCTGTTTGTATTATAAGGAGAAATAATGTATAAATAAATGTGTCGTTTCTATTTCACCCTAATTAATACAATGTGATTCACAAGATAATGTGTGGAACCGAATTTTGTTTATTAATTTAATTTGAGTACAATGTGTTATTAAAATGATATATGTGTCGTCTCGTATATTCATTAATGTGAATTTCTGTCAAAGACATGCACTTGAACATTGGTGTTCAGTTTCAAGTTTATGTGCTTCCCTGTCAATTTTATAGGTTCTGAGTCGTAACTTGTTATTGATTTCTTTTCTTGATGGTTTAAATGAGTATTTAAAAAAAAGTCATGTTAAGTTAATGACATGCACATTTACAACACTTCATCTATTCGGAATAATGTGTTTATTGAGTTCTGTTTTGATGACCTAAGCTAACATTTTGCTAATCGTGTCGTTAGAACAACTTAAAACACCTTCGCGAACATGAATAATATGGTACTGAATTGTTACACCTATTTACAATGCCTATTTCACAAAAGTTTAAAAAAAAGACTCACGTTTATTTCATGCCTAGTTCTTCAGTGTAAAATTTACGGATCTAAATCTAAGTATGTACTTCAACCTATTTGCTGGTGGTCAATTTTTCTATTATAAAACTTACTTAGACATTAAATTATCATTGGGAACTTTTACCAAGGTCATCATTTTGAAGAGTTTGGATAATATTGGAACTTGATTTGCTCAAAAATATGATTTGAAACTCGTTTTACCAATCAAAACTTTTCAAGGTCAAAATCTGCCAGCTCATGAGAACGATTTTGCAAATCACCGTTACATTTGAAATTTGATAATAATTTTAACTAGAAAGTTGTAGAGGGCTATCTTTTGAATCTAAACCACTGGTTTTACACTATTTTGAGTACGATGATTTAATTGTGATTTTTTTATCATGACTGCAATGTTCTGAAAATGTCTAATTCTACTTAATGATAATTGTTTCGCCTTGTTCAAGTGAATGCACCAATGTGAAAGTGTTTAACTTATTATGTGGTTTAATAGAGTTAAACTTATATATTAATGATGAATTCGGAGTAAATTCGGGTCACGAGAGGTTATACTGGTTCATGTTGCATAATTGCCTCAACGTGGATCTTATGGATCAAATGTGTTGTTGTCTGATAAATTTGTCATGGTCATGAGTCGCTTATGTGATAAAGAACATCGGTACACGTATCCAATAAGTGTAAGTCGTCCCAATGAGAAGCAAGTCAGGAAAGGTCGAGTCATCAGACAATGAACCGAATACTCAACTTATGCACTGTTAAACATGACATCAATATTCAGATTTTGGTCTAATAATGTATAGATTTTGGACACGTCTGGTGAACAAGTCAAATGCTGGTTTTAATTAATCTCATACATCTTTGATGAGTTTCCCGTCCTTACTTGTTGGTCGATGAGTAACGTATGCGTAGAGGAATGAATGTTTATAAAGACTACAGGTTGATTGTTGGTCTTAAGTTGTTTGTTAGGGTTGCAATTATAAGGAATAAATGAGCTATCTGGTTGGTTGTTGCAATTACGAGGAATGAATGTCACCTGCTAATTGTCTCAAGGTTTGAAGTTGTTAACGTGGTTATCTAAGAGTGTCCAGTTGTGTTGTTGTCTTGCCATGATGATTATATTGACTGCTCAAGGTTTCTCTCAGTGTGTGTGTATATATATATGTGTGTGTGTGTGTGTCTCCTTGTGACTCCAAACCTGTTAAAGATACAATTGTGTCCACGAGTTATCATAATATAGATTGAGAGTATGTGTCTTAATGATAAGATCTAGTTGTGAAATATAGTGAGGGGATGTCATGAGAATACGGAGTTGTTTAAATCACTTGTTAGAATGTCGTAATAATGGTTATTAACGAGTCTAACTGTATAAATAGGAGTAACAAAAGAATAACATATATAATGATGGTACAATGATCTAGATTAATGAACAGTGAAGGGTCAAATACTTACATGATAAAGTAGTTGTAGCAAAACTGAAGAGAGACATACGTCCTTCCATGTCAGGAAGGTCCGAGCTATTAAATCCTCTCAGACTAACTATGTTATGTGAATTGAGCCCTGTGTCACCAAGCTTTAGAGCTAAGGATAGCGTCAACCGAAATAGTTGAGGGTTGAAGGTATATTCGTCGATTCGTTAAGTCATCACTTATGTTTCGAGGTCAGCATGTCGGGTTATAGATAAAGGTAGTAACATCACGATCAGGAGTCCATGAAGCAAAATATAATGTCACGCACTGAGAAATTTCAATACTGAACGAGAGCAAACTATCTTAATATGAACTAACTGTCTTATATGCTTGATAATCACAGTGTCCAAATATTTAAGAGTGTCGCGGAGTGAGGGTTTACGCAATTATGTAAAGACACAAGTACATTGTATGTGGCATACCGACATGCGAATTGAGTCATGACATGAATAGTGAGGATAAACACAATAGTACTAGTGAGTGGTCTTCTTAAATTATGTGAAGTATGATATATGAAAATGAAAATGCAAGAATCTGTTGGTACTTATGTTGAATCATGAGAAAATTTAAGTAATGATTCCTGCAGTTATTAGTAAAAGAGAAGAGAATTTATGTTGTTAATCGTTAATAAATGCGAGAATTTATGTTGATGAGTGAGTAAGTTGCGAAATCTAGATGAAACGTGAATGAGTTGTTGTGTTAGTCTTGATGTCAAAAGAGTTGGATGTCATGAAATGACGGAGTGATGTTATATATATGAGAAATAGGTTGAAAATCGTATGATGGATCACATGAGTTGATTAGAGATATTACTAAGCTACTCACCCCTTTAGCCAAGGCCTACACGTTTATTTGTATGAAAAGTTTACAGTGCTGTCTTATGATGATTAAATAGCGCATTATATAATAAGATCGAGGAGTGTAGTCATTAATGTCAAGATGGTGTCGTAATATACTAGATGGGTTGGGTAGAGTAAGACTAAGATCAGTGAACTTCGGGGCGAAGTTCCTTATAAGGAGGGTAGAATGTCATACCCGTTGCTTCTTATGATATGTGTACTCAATGATCGTGTCAGTCGTGTAGTAAGTATAAATGATGGACGTTAATCATAAGTGTGTGAGTAGTTAGTTAGTAATACGTGATGCAGATACAACAGTTAGTTATACGAGGAGTCATGTGATGTATTCCATTAAGTTTGAATGGTGAGCGACACCGTAAGTCGAGAGGTGTCATGAATGGTTGGATCCTGAGCTTCGGGACGAAGCTCCCTGTAAGGTGGGTAGATTGTAATAACTCGTCCTTCTTACAAATGTTACGTCACTTATGGTAATTGATTGATAGGTCAATTAGATAGTGATCAATTGGTCCGTCTGGTCGATATAGTTAGTCGCTCCATAGCGAGAGGTGAACTTCAGGGACGAAGTTTCTTTTAAGGAGGGTAGATTGTAATACCTGCCTTGTGACTCAGTATTAACACCCGAGTTGGTGGTGGCAACCCGAACCCATTGAGTTATGACTTTATAGAAGAATAAACCAACAAAACAGATTGAAATTGATCAATCCAGGTTTTTAACCCACTTTTAATCAAATACTCCTACTCTTACTTAGAACCACGTATACCCACCCTATTAATAATGATGCAAACCCTAAACTAACTTCACTACAATGAACGCTTAAGAAGAAAGAAAGGAGAAGAGAGAAATAGGAAGAGAGAAGAGGAGAAGAGGATTCGATCCAAATCGTATCCTAGCAATTCATTTATATGATTGAGACATGTAAGTTCCTTAATTTCATTTTAACGTTTTTTAAGAGTATAATTTGGGTTTAGGCGTGATTACCATTCTCAATATGAATTAGGAGGAAGATTAGATTAAAGACATTAATTAGGAAATAGTTACTGAAATTCTCAGATTCGTAGTACTGTCTTGTGTTCATTGATAGACGTGTTTATCTTTTGAATTGAGAAGAAGTCAAAGAACAAACCCTAGTTTATTTCAAGTCTAGTTTATGCCTGTCAAATTTCGTAATCAGATTCATAGTCGTTTCTTCTAGAGAAATTATTTGTTAACCGTCGTTTATAAATCACTGATTCAGTAATGCTATATAATAATGGGTGTAAAACAAATTTATATATCATAATTGAGTTTGAATTTCAGCCAACATTAACTTTATTGAGTCTAGTTGATAACAGAAGTTGGAATGGAGTTAAAAGAATTATTCTAGTATTAGTAATTCATCAATAGTTTTTATGCGACGAATTCTGTCAGTCTGTAGAGATCAGGTTTTAAGTCAATGTTAAGATGATATTTAGATAAAGGTCATGAAATATAAATGGTAGACAAGACAATCACGGTTCTAACACAGTTGGTCTCGTGTTAATTGAAGTAGTAGTTATTTAATTATGAATTTTATAACAAGACAGTACAATGCTGTAAAATCAGAAGTTAAGATTAAGTCCTTAATGTTATTAACGTCTTAGAGCGTGATCAATCTAAGTAGTACTTATATGTCAATATCAATTGATTATAGGTGAAGATGTTTTGAGGAGGTCTTTTAACCCGCTTGATTGTGGTTGTGACACGCTTGTAGAGGTAAGGCTTTCCTTACTTAGAATACGTTAATGTTATGATGCGTGTATGAGTTGCGAGTACGATGTGATATCGTGCTAATGAGAATAATGTTGAATAATGATGGGAGAATGATTGATGAATATTTATATATATTGGAGTTGGTGAGGCTAGCTTTAGACCTAGCCGGGGCCCTTGATCACGGTCCCCTCCCTGATTTCTCCTCGTGGGTTGTTGAACCTACGGGGGGGGTGCACACTCGGAATGAAAGGGCCTGCCAGAAGAGTTGAGATGAGATTATTGATTGGTACCGATGTTGGTACTGAGAATATTGAGATGGGGATATTGATTGGTACCGTGATGGTACTGAGAATGTGGAGATGATATTGAGGATTGGTACCGATGATGGTACCAAGACGATTGAGACTGAATGTTTTATATTATGTACTTGTGTTATGATGTTAGCATATTCTAACCGTATTCTCTGTTTAAATTGTCACCCAATTTTATTGGGGACTTGCGATGATCCAATTGACATTTCCGGTCTTTTGGGGAGCAGTGCTAGTGTGCAGGTTGATGATGTGTGATGATTGTATTCTGGTTGACTGTACGGGATGGGTCTGCGCTATCACTAACCACGTTATAGGTTGTAGTCATATTAGTTGTGCTTCCACTGCTGTAATTATGTAACCGTGTTCTGTAGATACGAGATTGTAATAGTTCGTTATTTAGTTTTAAATGGTTGGTTTCTGAATTGTATTGTAATGGACTACTGCCTCGGGTAATACCGAGATGGTAACACCTTTATTTACTTGGAAATGTCTTGATAAGGCTTCTGGGTAAATGGGGGTGTTACAGCCTGCCCCTGCACAAGGAACGCACAGGGCCCCGGAGGTGTCCGGGGGAACCCTCTCTGATGCCTAAGTCAGTCCGTGAAATGCCTTAACGAACCTAGCTCGTGAGGAACTAGGCGGCGGTTTTTAGAGTGAGAGTCTAGAGAGAGAATTTCCAACCCCTTTCTTGTGGGAAATGGAAGAGTATTTATACTTCCCACAAGAGAGAGGAAGGAGGAGAGAGATTGGGAGAAGGGGTGGATGAGGCGGTGACAAGTGGCTTCACCTCATCCACTCATTCCCCTTTACCTTAGGCAAAATGACGGGAGGGCCCCTGGTTTCCTCTACCCCTGCTGGGCATGCGAGTACCCGAGAACCAGGAGGCAGGGAATCTTGGTTGCCCTGCTCGGCGGGCGGTAACGCCCTGTCGGGCAGGTGGATGCCTTAGAGTGATGACTTCTCGCTTGATGACCTGTCTGGCAGGCCCCTCTTAGTTTCCTGGGTCCGGCCACCCTGAGGCCCAAATGGCGGGCGACCCACTCCAGGCTACCGACCCCCATCAATTTGCCCTCGCCGGCTAAGGGGAAGCAGGGCTCTCCTTGGCAGGCGATCTCTGGGATGGGAGGTTGACTTCTTAGCATTTAATGCGTTGCATGTTCCCGAGGAAGGAAACTCAACTGCATTGGGTATGCAAAGAGTTGGAATGTTTTTCGGCTCATGATTACCTCTTTTGCAAAGAGGATTTTTTGGGCAGCGTGCCCCCTCAGTGATTGGCTCTTCTCCTTATTGAAGTAGTTGAGGTGCCATAAATGGTGTGTTTTTCCCTTGTATAAATTCTAACCCTCACCCTTTCTTACGTTCCATCTTCAACTCTTCTTCTAGCTTTATTTTCTCTTACAAGAACAATGTCTTGGGTTAAGAAAACAGTTCTTCGCTGCGGAGTTCGTATGGGTACGTTTCGCTTTAGAGGATTTTGGAGATTAAGATATCCAAGGGCGGCTTTTCTGGCCCTGCGTCGCAGTAGGCGACTTCGGCTTCGCTCTTCTCTGAATGCTAGGAGGAGAGCTGCCAGAAGGAAAGCTGCCAGGGTAGGCAAGTGTCCTATCCAATCTTCATCTCCACCTGGGCCCATGATTGGGCACTGCTCTGGCTGCTTTGATCGGGGGTGCTATGTAACACCCGCAAATTTCCTAGCTTTGCTATATGGTTCATTACGATTATATCGTAACTCTGTAATATTTCGTCAATTACATTTTTCCCATTTTCAGGTCTCTTTCATTATCGAGCCTAAAATTATTTATTTTCGTAAAAGGATTTTAATTATTTTATTCGAAAACCCATTTAATTCTTTTCATCGCAAGAATATTTAATTATTTTTGAAGGATCACATTTTCTATGTACAATAGTTTTAAAATCGAGTTTGAACTATTTATTTTCTAAAATTGCTCGATTATATTTTTAATGGTTTCTAGTTCAAAAATATTTTATTTTCGAAAAATGGCTATTTAATTATTTTACTACGCGATTTCATAAATAATTATTTTCTAACTTGTTTTAATCCGATTTCTTCGTAAATGCTTATATTATTTTACAAACCTTCTTTTATCGACTTGAGAAGTATTTTTGGACACTTTTTTTTATTAACACTACATATTATATTTATCCTATTTATTTTAATCGGAAACTTATCACATAGATTCGTTGCTTGTTCTTTCCATCTCAACCATCTCGTCTCCTAGTTGAGTTAAGAGTCCTTATAACTCTATTATTCCTATCATTTAGCTTTCTAATTTCTCTTTATATTCTCATTAATTCTAGTCTATTTTATTCACAACACAAGTCTTCTTCTCTCTTGTTTCACGTTAAACTTCCTCCTTTTTGTTCATCATCAATCTGATCTTAATTCATCTTTAATTCTTTCCGATCTCGAGGGTAAATTAATTACTCTTATTCGTTCTTCATCTCATTTTCTCCTTTCTATTCACTTATAATGTGGTTTTAATACCATATGTTTATTTATTTCGTAGGCTATCGTGCTAGATCCGACGAAGATGATTATTTAATTGATTCGGTTAAGGTAACATTGACACGTTACTCGGTATTATGTGATATTATTGTTGTAGTTGCATGTATAGAAATTAGATTTTTGTTAGACAATATATTTATGTCTCGTTTTTAATAACAAAAACTTTAAAACCGTAAATCTTCACATGTTTTGTTGTTTTTAATCGTTTTTAATCGTTTTTAATCGATTTGCGAATAAATCATTCTTTTGATTATTAAAAAGTATTATAAGGCCGAGACTAAAACATACACATAATAATAATTTATCTACAATTTTCGTGATTTTTGGTATAAAGTGTCAATTTGAAAGTTTTATTGTTTTTAATAAAGTTACAGCATGTTTAAGAATCTGTTTGTGTTTTGTACGAATTAACATTCTATTTTAAAGACCTTATTTCCGAAAACTTTGAAAAGAGACTACTATTTATTTTAAGTCTAGTTTATGTCTGTTTAATTTCGTAAACTATTTACAAGTATTTTGGTCACAATAAATTGTTTATGAACAGGTGTCAAATTAATCTGCGATTCTGTCAGTTGTGATAAGATCTAAATTGAAACATATGTTAAACTTTTTAATTAATCTTGGTAATTTACGTACATAAACTATGAAGAGTCTAGTTAATATTTCCAATTGGATTTTATTAAAAATCAATTTTTAAACATGTTTTATTAAATAAATACAAACGGGAGTCTAATTCTGTCAGGTTTTAAATATACGAATAAAAAACCATGTTTTATTTAGAATTTGTATTTTCTCCAGAAATAAAAGTTGTAGCTTAGTTTCAAAAGCTTTTAACCCCACTGGTCTTACGTTGTTTTGATTTTTGATGATTTAATTACGAATTTTATAGTAAGACAGTGCGATTCTGGAAAATCGGTCAATTTGTTATTTAAATACTTTTAATTACTTAAACTTCAATCCTTTTTGAAATAATTTGATTTTGACTTTATTTGACTTTACTCATGAATTATACATATATATAATAAATATAATGTTTACGTCTCGAGGCCTAATATTAACTATTTTATATAACTCCTATTTTAATCGATTTCTATTTATTATAATATCTACTTTTTGAAAGTTATTTTAAGAAAAGTTCTACATCTATAAAGTTTCCTCTTTTGAAAAATGAACTATATTTTTATTCAATTTCGATAATGGCTTTGTTTTGGAATTATGGAATAAGAGAAGTGTACGGGTAGAGTAATACAGTCTAGAGTATACGTTTTGCCATCAGCTATAAGGCTAGTGTATCCGAGCGGGATGCATTGGTTGTTGAACTGGGCATGTTCTTGTCCAGGAGTTTATGTTCATTTTGACCTTAAGCTCGTACCTCGCATGTAAGACGCCGTCGGGTTGAACTGGGCACACTTGGTGTTCCAGGAGGGGTGTGCATATTTACTTAAGCTAGGACCTCGCATTGATAAGTCGCCGTCCTATTATGGTTGAGTTGCCTAGATTAGAGATCGAAGTTTGATTTGTTTAAACTAAGTTCTCGAAGCTAGTTTTTAGTATTCTCCTAGTGAAAGTCTATTCTGTTGCACTGATTCATATCCATAACGCCGTTATTATTATTGATTGGTATTATCTTGAAGTTTGGCAATCGTTTTGAATTATTTTACTATATCGTTTTAAACGTTTTCCATTTTGAACTATTTTGATATAATAGTAATTATGCTTTAATGTCATGTAATATGGCTGGGAGAACGTCGTCGTTACTCCCCACTGAATTGTGGCTGTTATGTTTATAACATGACAGGTAATTTGCTGCTGGGTTTTGGGTGTGAGCTAGCGAGTAGCATGGATCCTACTCTACTTCATTTATATCAATTTTTGGATTGTTAAACCCATTTGGAGAATTTTTATTTTTAGCCTTTTGTGAAAAGTGGCATTTGTATTGATTGACCGTTCTTTTTGTAAAATTTAGAACATCAGTGTGTTTTAATCCCAAATCTACAGTGTTTCCGCCACTGTATTGCGTTAGAATTTATAGGGGATTACATGCTATACGTGCTTCCCCTGGTTACACCCCGAGCAATTCGTTCCTAATTGTCCCGAGTTTAACTAATCCCCTGAGTCGGGCCCTTCTTCCCCTGTGAAGAAGACGGGCTGTGGTTCCTGTGATGATGTCAGGACGGTCCCTTATGGCAGGGACTGGGATACCAGCAGTCGTGACTCCAGGGATAGTGAAGGCCAAGGCTATTCCTCCGACGGTGGCGAGGACTTCCCTACTGATCCTTTCAAGGACTCAGATGATTGGGACTGGGGGTCAGCTTTGGATGACTACAGCCCAAGGAGTTACTTGAGCCCTGATGATGACTAGGTCTGCTCAAGGCTTGCAGGCTGGTTGATTGAGCCAGAAAGTCAGGCTCTTTTCTGTACTTTTATTTGTTGTTGAATGTAACTTGCCCATTTTGGGCCTTTTTCTCAATGAATGAAAAATCAGGCTGTTTGGTTTTTTTTGAATGCGGGGACGACGTCATTGGGTGATCAGTCCTCTGACACCCTTTGCCTTTTCGAGGCCCTTCTTGGAAGAGGTGGGCGGTTGATGTTCAAAATGCGACACGTGGGGTAGTTCTTGGGGTGGTACTGTTAGAGGGGCGGCCCTTCAGCTACTTGGGCTTATATAAGCCTCTCTCCTCCCCCTATTTCCCTCTTTCACATTTTTCAAACTCAAAACTCTCTTCATTCCTCCACTGTTTGAGAACTCTTTTCTCAAGACTGAGAAGCTTCTCCCCTCGGATTTTCAAGCGGCGATCACCGTTTCTAGGTTAGAATCTTGCCCCTAAAATCCTTCTCTTTTTAATTTCTTCATATCTTTTCTTCCTGAATCAATGTCTCGCGCTCGTATTCTTACTTTTATCGACCCGTCGTTTAAGAGGACGGAGGGTGGAGAGGAGGGTAGGACTAACCTGGCCTCCTCTTCTGGGGTTAGGTTTACCGGGGAGGATCACTTTGAGGGGGAGGATGCCAACTCCCCTGAACCTGCCCCCTTTGACGTCGTTGATTCCGACGACGAGGCCCTGAAGATAAACCCCTCTAGAATAGTTGGTCCCCTTGTCCCCAGGGAGAAGGGGAGGACATATTATCTAGATAAGTGTAACTCCCCGGATTTAAACAAAAGGAATAAAGTAGATAATTATAGCGCCTTATATTAATAATACACCATGGTGGCGGAAACACCATGGTTAACTAAATCCGAGTGTTACCATCATAGATAATTAATATGTCTTAACGCATACAACTACTCTCGGAATTGAAACCCGATAAAAATAAAACTACAAGGTTCAATTATTAAACATATAATTCATTATTTATTCTCTCTCAAGTCAACCCCATTCATGACCGAGTAGCACATCAACCTGAAAAAAAATAAAAGTCCACCGTCAGTGGGGAGTAACTAGGAGTCCTCCCAGTCATGATTGATGAAAAATTTAATCATAGTTATGAGAATATAATAAGAGATAACATATACTCCATCTAAAAACATGATAACATATAAAGTTCATCATAACATATGATAAAGTATTAGTAGCCAGGAATACGTAACAACATAATAATACCAAGTCATAAATAGGTAAATAAATAAATATAATGCAAAACTGATACGCCCTTCCAGAACTCGAACCAAAATATATAGAATAACACGAGCTAAGAACGAGCACCGTCTAGGGCCAATAACCTGAAACCCTAAACTTCGATGCCAATAACCTGACACCAAAATAACCCTACGGTGGGACACATAACCGTGAACCCATGTCTAAGACTGGCCAGACTTTCGAGGGACAAAATGTCTAGTTAAGGCGTAAAAGTGCGGACCCTTAACCAGTCAAGGCGTAAAAGTGCGGACCCTTGACCCCCAAACGACATATCCATAGACTCAAAAGAGTATTCCATAAGGAACGGTCAACCCTTAGCAGGCCAATAACCTGAAACCATGCCAAGGTACTAGGTAGGCCAATAACCTGAAACCTATCCAGTTTGGTATTGCTCTTCTCGAGTAGACCAATAACCTGAAATCTACTCGATATCTTATACTCTAGCCATACCATATATAAAATGGAACAAGGTCCAAAAGATAATATCTGGGCACCATGGATAACCCCATGTTAACATGCCAAACGCTCATAACCGAGCAGTCAATTTTAATAGCATCAATAAAAATAAAGTATAATAAAATTGCTAGAGTATAAGATAAATTTCCACCATAAAAATCAATGTCGCTTAAAACAACCATTTATCAAAGTCATATTATCCGATCATGAAGACTAAATAAATTTTTATGTTAACCATACGATTAAGCAAATAGTATTAGATCATATGCCATGTACAACAATTAATTACAATATTTTATATTTCTCGTACACATGAATAAAAAATTCATTTATTAAATAAATGATCAAATTATTATTTATGATACATAATAAAAGTTGAAAAATATTAAATAATTGATATTTGTAAAAATAATAGATCTAGTTCATAAAATAAGTATGTCTATATTTTACATCATAACATTTAATTTATTCACATAGTATAATAAATCATTAAATAGTAACTATAAAATTAAATTTTAAAACAAGTGTAAGAAAACAATATGAAGAAATACAAAAAGTATAATAAATCATTAAATAGTAACTATAAAATTAAATTTTAAAAGAAGATGTAGGAGAAAATGTAAAGAAGTACAAAAAGATGTTGGTAGTGGGGTTTGAACCCTGGTCAACAGGTAAAGGGGCATTGTGTCTAACCACTGCAACACAACCACCATTCTGTTTCGTTTCAGAATTAAATTTTACTTAATTGTAAACAAACAGTGTTATTTAGGGTGACGAAAACTTATCTTTTTAATTATTATACAATCATGAATATGCTTAATTACACATTATAAATTATTAAATTAAAATTGCATACTGTCCATGAAAATTTATTTAATATAAAATTAATTTTTAAGTTCAATTAAAATAATGTCATATTAATTATTTAACAAGTTTTTATACTTACAATTTATGATAACATCTTTAATAGAAAAAATTTATTTAAATAAATAAATAAAAATATTTTATGACACTTATAAATTAATTTATAAAAAAAATCAGAATATATTTATGTAAAATACCATATGAATTTATCTCATATTATCATAACTTGAGGGCTTTATTGCCTAATCATCCATTTAAATCCAAACAAATAATTATATAAATTATAAAATCACCATGCAAAATTTTATTACATACTAAAAAGTCATATTATAACAAAAAATATTTTTTTCATAATTATTTACATATTGTGGATATTTATGCATGCATGAATGAGTAATCATAAAAAATGTGATAACATGGAAAAAAATAAAATAATGATCCAAAAATAAAATCTAAAAACTTAAAAATTTACATGCAACATCATCAACATAAAAAAATAGGAATCTAATTAAGAACATAATTATTTTAATCATTCATATAATTTATATATTTATTGCATGATAAATAAATTACAAGCATGATTAAATAATGAGCAATAACACCAATCATATGTTCATATATTCATCACAAAAATATATCATAATTTATACCATGAAGTTCATATATTATCAAAGATTTTAAATTTCATATATATCCTCAATCTTATTATAAATTCATAAAAATGTTAGAATTTCATAAATCAAGAAAAAGAGTAAACCTAGTTACCTTGAGAGAAATTAGTATTACTAATAAGTAGAATTTGAGTGATATCAACCCAAGTGGTTTCCTTCCACCAAGGTCTCTTGTTCACCTAGTTTTAGATTAATAAAATTTATCAAGAAAACAATACACAATTTAACTAGAAATGAATAAAATTAATGAATAAATAATCTATACTTACTAGTAATTAGGATGGATAGTATGGAATGAAGCTATGAAGAAAAGAGTATGAGGAAGGTGGATGATGGATGATGGTTTACGGTGGAGTGGTGAAGAATGAAGAGATCATCACCTAGCTTGAATTTTAAGGACAAACTTAAGGCTATGTAATGATGATTAGCCATAGCCATATAGCCATGCATGGCTATAAACCTATGCTCATAGACCTTGGGCTCTAAGGAAGTGCAAGTGGGCAAGTTGGCAAGTTGGCAAGTTGCAAGCTAGTAGCACAAAACTAAGTGAAGTGTGAGTGAAATAGATGAGGACGACGGAATTGCGGTCCGCGGATTACGATGACAGCCTGTCGTATTTCAAGCATAACTTTCTCTACAGAACTCCAATTAAGATGATTAAGGTGACTTTGGAAAGCTAAGAGGAATATCTAAAACTTTTATGTTTTGATCAAGAGTCAAATACGTCTCTAACCTGACGTAAAATGAGCAATTATATTGCCTAAGTTTATTAGTTCATCCGAACGTAAGGGTTTGAGAAGATAAATAAAAGTGTGAAGGATGAGAACCTAGAACATTACTTCCAATCATACAAGTGATGAGTGGATAAATGGATAATGAGGATGGAATTAAAAGAGTTTATATGTGTTTATCAAATTATGAAAACACGGGGTGTTACAATAAGGCTAAGTACCAGATCCCCTTAAGGACTTACCCTGAAGCCAAAAATCGAGATTTAATTTTGGCACTTAACGCTGCTGAAGCCATCGAGGGCTTTTATAATTTCGGGGAGGGGTATACGATTGTAATCCCTGGGGAGAAAGACACAGTATGTTGCCCCCCTGATGGCTGCATAGCCGTCTATCACAAGAGTTTAGAGTTCGGCCTGCGATTCCCCCTGCACCCTTTCCTGGAGGAGGCCTTCAGGAGAATAAATGTGGCCATAGCCCAGTTTACTGCTACTGCGATCAGGTCATTAATATCCTACACCTGGACCTGCATCTTCCATGGGGAGGGACCCACTATTGATGCCCTGCGTTATATGGTGGGGTTGCAAATGGTGTCCTCATCAGGGGGGGATGGCTCCCCTGGATATTGGTCCCTCCAGAGGCAGAAGGGCTACACCTTAGTCTGGCCGGCTTTAAACAGCATGAAAGACTGGAAGAACAATTTTTTATATGTACACAACGCTTCTGGGTGGAAGATTCCCAGGCACTTTAGAAACCATGTCCATACCCGCCTGGAAACTCGTGAGGAGTACCACCCAGGCGTTGGGGGGAAGGCCTTGGAGGTAAAATTAAACAGGCTGGACGAGAAAGTAATCAAGAAATTTGCGGTTGTCACTGATAAGTCCGGCGTTTGCGGCCCTGCCTTCTGGCTTCCTCATGCAGAGCTCATTGCCACGGATAACTATTTGGGCCGCGTGGGCCTGATTCCTGGCCTTGAAGAAGGTAGTTCAGGGATTTTTATCGGCCTTGTTGTTCTGCTTTTCTATGTTTCTTCCTAACCGGTTGTTCTTTTGCCCTGCAGATTCCAATTCTCGCCTCTGGTCGAGGAAGGAGGTAAAGAGACTTGGTTTAAACGAGGATTTCTTGATTATTACAAGGCGCCCCTCCCTTTCTTCGAGTTATAAGAAGGGTGAGAAGAATCTAATGAGGTTCGTGAAGAGTCTTTCAGCCAGCCGAAGGCTCCCTCTTCCTCCAAGACTGCCGCCTGCCAAACCGACGGCTCCCCCCTGATGCTCAGGGTGCAGAGGCAGAGGTCACCTCAGAGGCCACCTCTTCCCCTGCCGGTAAGCGAGGTGATTCCTCTGCTGGGACCCACACCCCCAGGGATCTCGCCCTGCTGATTCTGAAGGAACTGGGGAGAGCGCCCCCTGGAATGCAAGAGGAAAAGAAATAGAGAACCCTCTGGGGCTGCTCATGTGGTTGACCTGGAGACTGATGTTGAGACCCCTGAGCCCAAACGTCCTGCCCGTGAGATTCCAGGCACTCTCTTCTCAGAGGAGAACACGAAATTCCACTATACCGCGGGCGATAGTGTGGATGTCTCTGCCCTGCTTTCAAATTCCGGGGTCGTCCTGGCAGACCGCCTCACAACTGTAATCCCCTATAAATTCTAATGCGAAACAATGGCGGAATCACTGTTTAGTTGGGATTAACACACTGATAACTAAATTTTAATAATAAAAAGGTAAGTCAGTACAACTGCCACTTTTTATAAAAAGGGCAAAAATTAAATTCCTCAAAAATGTTTAGCATACAAACCATAATAAAAAAAAAAAATTCAACGGCGCAAGATTAAATGCCGCTCGCTAGCTCACACAACCCGAACAGATAATACCTGCCATGTTATAAACATAACAGCCACAATTCAGTGGGGAGTAACGACGACGTTCTCCCAGCCATATTACATGATATTAATGCACAGTTACTACTATATCAAAATAGTTGAAAAATGGAAAATATTTAAAATGATACGGTAAAATAATTCGAAATGATTGTCAACCTGCAAATCCATGTCAATCAATAAAAATAACGGCCAAGTCTGTGACTTCTACCTCCCACCAAGTGATTCAGTATATTCAGCGCACTTCCAGGGTGCTGCAAGCCTCGGCTGAGTTGGCGGCTCTCAGCCGCCTGAGCGATGAGGAGCTGATTGTCGCTCCTGGGATTCCCTCTCCTGATCGTCTGACCATGGTTGAAAGGGATGTCACCCTGATCAGCAACTTGAAGGATAAGTTGGCAAAGCAGGAAGGTGAGATGGAGGAAGTGAAGGGTCAGGCGACTCGATTGAAACTCCAGGGGGAGAAGGCCATGGAAGAAGTGTCAAAGCTAGAGGCAGACTTGAAAGAGAGCAGGCTGGCGGTGGAGCAGGCAAAGAAGTCTCTGGCTGAAATGGAACACGCGAAAAGAAAGGCAGTCGACCTGGAGGAGCGCTTATCGAAGGCTGACTCGGAGCTTAAGCAGGCTCAGGCTGATCTGAAGGTCAAGAGCGAAGAATGGCAAAAGGAGAAAGATACCATCCTGGAGGAGACTGAAATCGCAGTGGATACGAGTTTTCAGGATGGGGCCAACTCTTCGCTGGAACTCGTCATGGAAGTAATCAGGGAGATGTTCCCTGATTTCAATGAGGAAGCCTTCAGAAGCCTTTACTCCATCAAGAATGAAGCTCGAGCTAGCAAGCCGGCTGATGAAGCTGCTGGTACTAGTAAGGATGCCCCCAACGCTTGATGTGCAGGGGCTTTGCCATCTTTTCTTCTTCTGATCCTGCTTATGCCTTTATCTTTTGATAACTTTTAACTTTTGCGCTCGAGTTATGATGGGTCGGCTGTCTTTGTAATTTTTGGTCCCTTTGTCCTTGGATCTTTCTATTGTTTTTGTAAAAACACTTGAATCTGTTATGAATGCTTTTATTTCAGCCTGTTTTTTCCTTTTTCAAAGGTACGACCTGGCCCTGGCTTTCATCTGAAGTTCAGGGGTCTCGCCCCCTGCCTGCCCAGAGGCAGGGAGGGTTTTTTGATGTTTTTTATACAAGGTTGGGGGGATTGCCCCCAGTCCTTGTTATTGGCGTGCGAAGCCTGGCCTGACCCTGGTTTCTTATTTGAAGTCCAGGGGGCCTGCCCCCTGCCTGCCCAGAGGCAGGGAAGAGTTTTTGGCGTTTTTTATACAAGGTTAGGGGATTGCCCCCAGTCCTTGTTATTGGCGTGTGAAGCCTGGCCTGACCCTGGCTTCTTACTCGAAGTCCAGGGGGCCTGCCCCTTGCCTGCCCAGAGGTAGGGAGGGGTTTTGGCATTTTTTTATACAAGGTTGGAGGATTGCCCCCAGTCCTTGTTATTGGCGTGTGAAGTCTGGCCTGACCCTGGCTTCTTATTCGAAGTTCAGGGGGCCTGCCCCCTGCCTGCCCAGAGGTAGTCAGGGGGGCTGGAATTCTTTCTTGGGGGGCCTATTTTCCTTGGTTTCAGCAACAGGGGGGCCTCCCTCTATTGCCCCCTGCTCGTTTGTGTGTAAAAAACTGCAAATTTTGAACGGACAACGAGTATAGACTGCTATGTTTCTCATTTCTTCGGGATTTGTTACAATCATTTTGTGGCCAGAGTCGTCGACAATTCTGTTTTGACCGTCCTTCGCCGGTTTTCCTTTGACAAGTAGGATAAAAGAGCTATCTAGTTTCCTATTTTTAAACATAGTACTTCTTTAGAGTGTCTATATTCCAGTGTGCGACTAACTCGTGGTCTTTAAGGTTGGCGATCTTGTAGGTGCTTGGCCTCTTAATCTGGGTTACCTCGTATGGGCCTTCCCAGTTGGCGCTCAGTTTTCCATGTTCACGCGCTTTTCCTACCGCCTGCGTTTTTCTTAGGACTAGGTCTCCCACCTGGAAGCTCCTCTCATTTACTCTTTTGTTGTATACCCTTCTCATTCTTTGTTGGTAGGCAGCTATGTTAATGCTGGCCTCCTCCCTGACTTCATGGACTAGGTCCAGGGCTTCAGCCATTGATGCTTCGTTATCTGCCTGATTATATTGTTGGGACCTCAAGGTTGGTATTCGGGCTTCTATGGGTAGCAAGGCCTCTGCTCTATAGACTAGGCCGAAGGGTGTCTGGCCTGTAGACTCTTTGCGTGTGGTTCTGACTGACCATAGAATACTTGGCAACTCGTCTGCCCATCTGCCCTTGAGGTCATCTACCATTTTCTTTAATCCGTTCAGGATCTGCTTGTTGGCAGCTTCAGCCTGCCCATTAGTTTTCGGGTGGCAGACGGCGGAGTAGGCGACTGCTATTCCGTGTCCCTCCAGCCAGATTCTTAGGGGTCATTGTCAAACTGCCTTCCGTGGTCGAATACCACCATCTTCGGTAAGCCAAATCTGGTTATGATATTCCTCCAGATGACTTTTCTAACTGCAAGTTCAGTGATGTTAGGGACTGCTTCGGCTTCGATCCATTTTGTAAAGTAGTCAATCCCCACTATTAAGAACTTCCGACCTCCGGTAGCTGCAGTAAAGGGGCCCAGTATGTCCATTCCTCATTGAGCGAAAGGAATGGGGGAAAGGATTGGCCTGAGCTCCTGGGCTGGAGCATGGATTGAAGGGGCAAAGAGTTGGCACTTTCTGGATTTTCGAGTCAGATCTCTTGCGTCTGGTAGCAGGGTCGGCCAGTAGTACCCTGCCCTCAGGGCCTTGTGTGCCAGGGACCTTCCTCCTATGTGGTGCCCGCAAATTCCTGAATGAATGTCGTCCAGAACTTCCTCTGCCTGCCCTGCCCCCAGGCATTTGAGCAGGGGTGAGGAAAACGACTTTTTGTATAAGTCATCTCCTATTAGTACAAACCATGTGGCCCTTGCCAACGTTTTTCTCTTTTGAGCGGGGTCAAGTGGTAGGATTCCATGTCTTTTGAATTGGATGATTGGAGTCATCCAATTTTCTGGGCCATCTTCTTCAACGATATTAACCGGCTGGTGGGAGGTGGTAGATTTTTCTTGGACCACGTCCACCCAGACCGATCTTCGTATGTCTTGTAAACTTGAGCTGACCAGTTTTGACAGGGCGTCTGCCCGATTATTCTGGGACCGGGGAATCTGTCTGATTTCGTAGGACTTAAGTCCTGACAGCTCTTGCTTCACCCTTTCCAAATATGTGGCCATAGCCTGGTCTCTTGCTTTATATTCTCCATTGATTTGGTTGGCGATGAACTGGGAGTCTGTTGCCAGAATTATCCGCTCTGCCCCGGCGGCTCTGGCCAATTTTATGCCTGCAAGGACGGCCTCATACTCGACCTCGTTGTTGGATGCAGGGAAGGTGAACTTGAGAGCATGCTCAAAGTCCGTTCCTTCAGGGCTGGTCAACACGACCCCTGCCCCTGCACCGTTGGTCGTGGAGGATCCGTCCGTGTACACTACCCATTCTCCGGTGGGGGGATCATCCTCCTCTGAGTGGGAGCATTCGGCCAGGAAATCCGCCAGGGCTTGCGCTTTTATGGCTGCCCTGGGCTGATAGGATATTCCTAGTCCGCTTAACTCGACGACCCATTTCAGCAGTCTTCCTGATTTCTCAAATTTTTCTAAGACTTTTTCCAATGGTTGGTCTTTCAATACTGCAACAGGGTGTGCTTCGAAGTAAGGTCTGAGCTTTCGGGCTGCAACGACGACTGCGTATGCTGCCTTCTTAACCACAGGGTAATTTTTCTCGGCTGCCCCCAGAGCATGACTCACGAAGTATATGGGCTGTTGAGAGCCTGCTTCCTCTCTCAAGATAACCGCACTTACTGTTGAGTTGGTGACAACGATGTAAAGGAAAAGTTTTTCCCCTGCCACTGGTCTTGCCAGGGTGGGGAGTTTTTTCAAATGTTCCTTTAGTTGTCAAAAGGCTTCCTTTTGCTCGTCTTCCCACTTAAATTGTTTGTTGCCTTTTAAGATTTTGAAGAATAGCGTTGATTTGTCTGCTGACCTGGCAATGAAGCGTGCCAGGGCAGCCATCCTGCCAGTTAGGCGCTGGATATCTCTAATGGTCTTCGGTTCTGGAAGGTCCAAGACTGCCTGAACCTTTTCAGGGTTGGCGTCTATTCCCCTTTCGCTGACCAGAAAACCTAGGAATTTACCGGAGTGAACTCCGAATGTGCATTTCTTGGGGTTGAGCTTCATCTTGTAAGCGCACAGGGAGGAGAAGGTTTCTTGCAAGTCTGTCAAGTGATAATTATTTCCCTTGCTTTTTACGATTGCGTCGTCGACATAGGCCTCCAAATTCCTACCCTTCTGTTTTTCAAAGACCTTGTCCACTAATCGCTGGTAGGTGGCCCCTGCGTTCTTTAGTCCGAAAGGCATCATTTTGTACATATAGGTGCCATGGCTGGTGATGAAGGCACACCTCACCCTGTCAGGCTGCCACAAGTACACCTGATGGTACCCTGAAAAGGCATCCAGAAAGCTTAGCATGGAGTACCCACTGGTGGCGTCTACTAGCTGGTCTATTCTGGGAAGGGGATAACAGTCATTTGGGCAGGCCTTGTTGAGATTTGTGAAGTCTACGCACATTCTCCATGCGCCTGAGGACTTTTTCACCATCACGACGTTTGCCAGCCATTCAGGGTAATCACATATTTCAATGAAATCCGCTTTCAAAAGTTTTTCTATCTCTTCCTTTATGGCCAGGTCTTTCTTTGCTGACATGTTTCTTTTCTTTTGTTTGACGGCGCGGGTCTCCGGATTTACGTTCAGCCTGTGAACGATGTAAGCCGGGTCGACCCCCGGCATTTCGTCTGCCGAGTAGGCGAATACGTCCCTGTTATCTCTCAGGACCCTGATTAGCTCCGCCTGGTAGGACGCCTCCAGATCAGCTCCTATGAGGACTTGTCTGCCAGGCTCCAGGTCCACCAGCATACTTTCCCCCCTAGGTTCCAGGTGGACAGCCGCCTGCTGTCTGGCTGGGATCTCACCCTCCCTACTGGAGGAACTGTCAGTTTTCCTTTTTCCCTTTCTCTCAGTTTCATGGGTTTGGAGGGCCACCGAATAGCACTGTCTGGCTGACTCCTTCCATGCCAAAATCTGTTACATAGGCTACAGTCAGAGCCCTGATTGATATGGCTGCTTCGATTTCGTCCAAGGTAGCTCTGCCTATCAGGGCGTTGTATGCAGACCTCGCGTCTACTACAACAAATGAGGCCCTGATATTTCTGGCGGAGGCTCCTTCCCCAAATGTTACGGGCAGGTCAATGATACCCATGAGGAGTACACCTGCCCCGCTGAACCCATATAAGGATCCAGGGGCTGGCCTCAGGTGCCTCTTTTCCAGGCCCATTCTTTCGAACGCGTCCTTGTACAGTAGGTTGGTATAAGCTCCTGTATCTACCATGCATCTTTTTACGATGTGGTTGCTGATTACTAGGGACAGTACCAGGGGGTCGCTGTGGGGGTAAATTACCCGCCCTGCATCCTCTGGGGTGATGCTCAGGGTCGCGCCCTTGGGACTCCTTGTCCTCTCAGCATAGCAGACTTGGTTTCGCAATTCCCAGATCTGCCTTTTTTGGCTTCTCCTGCTTGTCTGGCCCTCTGCATCCCCTGATATCACATGGATTATCATGCGAGTCTGCGCCGAGCCCTCAGGCTTATCTGCCACCTCTTTCTGGCTCTTGTTTCTTGCTGCGTAATTGCTCAGCCAGCCATTTCTGATAAGCTTCTCAATTTCGTCTTTCAGGTGGCGGCACTCCTCGGTGGTGTGCCCCACACAATCATGGAATGTGCAAAAAAAATTCGGATCCCCTTTTGGGCTGCGAGGCTTGTTGGGACGATTCCATTTTGCCGTCTCTTTTTCCAGTTCGAAAATCCCCGCCCTGGACTTGTTAAGGGCTGTGTAGCTATCGAATCTGGGTTGGTATGTTGTGCGTTCTTTTCTAGGGGTATCTCTCCCCTCATCTTTCTGTCTGTTTTGCTCGTTCCTGCCGCGTCTACCCTGCGGTCCCCCCTGCGGCCTTGTTGGCCCTGCGGGGGTATCCGGCAGGCTGTGGAATTCTTCCTGCAATATGAAGCCCTCGGCAATTTTCCTGGCTTTAGCCAGGGTCTCAGGCTGAGCTCTGATCATCTGATTCTTCATCTCCCCTGGGAGCAGTGAGATGGTTAGGGCGTATGCAGCCGTTGAGTCGTCGATCTCCCTGACCTGATGGTAGGACAGGTCGAATCTCTTTAGGTACTCCCTAACACTTTCCCCCTTCTTTTGCTTCAGGGTCATCAGGTCAAACCGAGTGAGACGGCGCCTCTTGTTTCCTGCGTATTGTTCTAAGAAAGCTTCAGCTAGCTCTATGAAGAAACTGATCGACTCCTGACGAAGGTCCCTTAACCATCCTTGTGCTAGCCCAACCAGGGTAGTTGGGAAGACTTTGCACCAGACTGCGTCGTCTACGTCGTACATGCCCATGTGACTCTCAAAGGCTGCCAAATGATCTTCTGGGTCTGAAGTTCTATCGAATTTGACGGAGGGCATTTTAATCTTCGGGATGGGGTACTCCTGTACGTCAGGGTGAAGTGGTGTTTTGGTGGGCCTGCTTACCAATCGTGACCTGCTCCCTCCAGAGTGGTAACCGTGGTCATCCCATCTTCCAGGGGTCGGTTTCCTTGGACTGGGGGAGCGGTGCCTTGGTGGCAGCCTGCTTATAGCCTCATCCTCCCTATTAGGGGTGAGATGCCTGGTTCTTTTTCTCTGGGGCTGGTCAAGGTTGTCGCCCTGGCGATGCCTTGAATCGAGTGGTCCCCCTCGGTTGAGCCTGGATTGCAGGCTTTGAGACAGCCCTGGAGCTGGCTGCTCCTCTACTGCTGGCGTCAACCTGGAGATGACCTGCTTCTCTCCCAGACGTTTGGATGCAGGCTCTTTATGCTTCATTCGGTCTTGAAGGGTTTGGGATAGTCCCCTTTTTTTTCTGGCAGCCGTGGACTCCGTAGTGTGTATGGAGAACGCTTGTTGTTGAGCTGCTTGCTCCTGATTGCCGGTAATGCGTTTCTGGGTTTGCTGGTACCCCTTGGCCACTTTCAGTGCTTTCCGTTGGATATTCCTGGCGGCGGTTCGCTTCGTACCCCTGGCACCCTCTCTACTCTCAAAGTGAAGTTGCCTGGGAGTAGTAGCGATCCTGCCAACCAAGTCCTCTGGAGTGAACTCTTGGTTAAGCATCGCTGAGAAGAAGGCTGCAGTTTGCAGAACCTGGGCAGGGGTGAGGTTTAAATTAGGTCTTTGATGGCCAACCTGCCCAGTTGTGACTGCAGCACCTTCCTCAGGCGTCTCACAAAGGCTGGTACGCCCTACCACTGGGGTTGTTGCAGCAGGCGTTCTCCCAGGTGCAGGCATTCCATATGGGGGGATCACCGGTGGTACCGTCGGACCCGCCCCGGAGCTTGCCTCTATGATTTCAGGCATTTTTGTTGTGATTGATTGAGGTTGATTTTCGTGGGCGTGATTTTGTGGGTACAACCAGATCTTCCCCACAGACGGCGCCAAATTGTTCCGGTATGGAAACAATTAGACCCGATTCTGAATTCGGATCTTTACTAATGTGTTTGAAATCCAAAGTGATCGATGTAAGTCTTCTTTTGACTCTCCCCTTCTCCTCACTCCGATGGTCGAACCTCCAAGGCAGAGATGGCCTGCCCCTGCACAAGGAACGCACAGGGCCCCGGAGGTGTCCGGGGGAACCCTCTCTGATGCCTAAGTCGGTCCGTGAAATGCCTTAACGAACCTAGCTCGTGAGGAACTAGGCGGCGGTTTTTAGAGTGAGAGTCTAAAGAGAGAATTTCCAACCCCTTTCTTGTGGGAAATGGAAGAGTATTTATACTTCCCACAAGAGAGAGGAAGGAGGAGAGAGATTGGGAGAAGGGGTGGATGAGGCGGTGACAAGTGGCTTCACCTCATCCACTCATTCCCCTTTACCTTAGGCAAAATCACGGGAGGGCCCCTGGTTTCCCCTACCCCTGCTGGGCATGCGAGTACCCGAGAACCAGGAGGCAGGGAATCTTGGTTGCCCTGCTCGGCGGGCGGTAACGCCCTGTCGGGCAGGTGGATGCCTTAGAGTGATGACTTCTCGCTTGATGACCTGCCTGGCAGGCCCCTCTTAGTTTCCTGGGTCGGGCCACCCTGGGGCCCAAATGGCGGGCGACCCACTGCAGGCTACCGACCCCCATCAAGTATAATAAAACAAAAGATGAAAAGAATGACTTTGCTACAAAGGATGAACAAACGAGTTAGTATCAATTTGTGAATAAAAGACGTAAATATGATAATATGCATGATTATGAAAAAGGATTTTATGATACGCGATGGATTAAACACATGTAGAACGAGGTCGAAAAATATTTGTCAAAATCTGAAAATATGCCGAGAAAGCCGCTGTTTTATGTAAGAAACGATGTAAAATAAAAAAAGAGAAAGAGAAAGAACGGGTCGCGGTTTACAGGCCCCCGCGCGACTCGCTCGGGAGGGGGCGCGACTCGCGCAGGTAGCTGTCTCGGTTCGGGTTTTTCGAAAATCGTTAATTTTAATAAATCGCGTACAAATATGGATTAATTTATACTCGATTTATATTTTCGATATTCGTCGTATCCGATATTCGATTATGAAATCGATATCAAATATTCGGAATGATTTTTAGAAAAAGTTTTTATAAAATCGTTTTGAAAAGAAATTGAACGAAAAGAAAAGAATGTTAATTCTCTCCGCGTTAAAATCGTCGTATTTTGTTTTAAAAAAGTAGGTAACAATTTTTAGCATCAACGAGATTTAATTTAGTTCTTGTTGGATACGATATTCGATTAATGAACCGGTATCGTATTTTAAGAACGTTATATATGAAAATAATTTTGTAGTATCGATATTAGAAATAAATAAATAAATGCAACGAACGACCCGTAAAACAAAAATCGACCGACGATGAAAAAAAGAAGAAAAGACGAGAAAAAGACGAGAAGGAGAAGAAGAGAGAAAGGAGAAGTCGGGTTTGATTTACACCCTCAACCTACATGCTTTGTATACTCGGATCGGGGCTCGTCGGAATGTGGCTAAGGCACGGGAGCGTCGAGTTAATGTCGGTGAGTTATGGTGGTTCGGTTTGGACGTGTAAAGGGTAAGAGGTGGCCGGTTTCGTCGGGTCTCGGGTTACACTATTGGTTTATTCGATGCTATGTGTGTGTGTGTGTATGAGTTTGTCGAGAATTGTTGATATTGTCTAGATGTGATGGATGTGTGAATGTCGGGGGTGGAATCTGTAGATGTATGAATCGTGTCTATTGTTGATGCTAGAGGGTCCTATTTATAGGAAAGGAGGTTGAGAGAGGTATCCTTGCTTGGACAACAAGAAATACCGGTTCGGATAGGAAATGTAAGAAGTCGAGAGGAACGAGAATTCTCTTTCCTTGGCAAAGAAGCCACGAAATTGGCTGGAAAACAGGCTGCTCGGCCGAGTATTTAATGCTCGGTCGAGTGTTTGTTCGAGTGTTCGGATAGGATTCCTACTGGAGATCGAATTCTACCCTTAACGGAATTGCTTAATATTTTTGTAGCTGATTTTTTGTAGTGTTAGAGCTCGAATTGGTCACGTGAGGTGACACGGCTGACTCACACGTTTCGAAAATATCTTTGACCGGGTTTTGACTCGGTCGCTAAAAGACGGTTTTGCCCCCGGTGTCGGATTCGACCCAAATTAGTCTTATTTGACTCGAAACGACCCACTGGGCCTGAATTTGAGGTTGGTTTTGTGAAATTTGTACTCCGTAAAAAGCCCAAGCCAAATGCCAATGATTTTAAGCCCGTTTTCGAGTATGTTAAAGCATGTTTGCGTCCAATCATCATCGGGTGTTTGTCGGAAACTGCTATAGACACCTGGCGGTCAAAATGTGGGTGTCTACAGTAGTCACTAAAATATTTAAATAGAATGTTACACATGACAATATAATCTACATGTGGGTAAATATATATATTTTTATATGTGAACGATATAATGAATATAGTAAGTCAAAATTAAACTTAAGTTGTAAATTCACTGTGGTGAAATTTAACCATAAGAATTTCATATTATCATTATCTAAAACCGAAAAATATGAAATTACAATTAAAATAAATCATTATTCTTTATCAAACGATTGAATTATATCGAATGATCATAATCAATGCGGTGAAACCATGTTTCAGTAAAACATTATCATACTGAGTATATCATAATTCATAATCATATTGTCATGAAATTATTTCTCAAATAATAGAATTTTAAGTCATAATATCATGCTCATCAAATTTTCCGTACATCATAACAACAACAATAATGACAAAGATAACCGTAAATTGACAACAATTCATCATTATCATGCTCGTTAACTAAGTCCAAATTATTATCAATACTAAAAACTTGAACTTTTATCCAATATATAATTAGTGCATAAAAATAAAAATTAAGCAACATGATTTATAGATGCAATACTATAATTCGTTAAGTATCTCATGTTCATTCTTAACATTAATGCATCATATTCTACGTAAAAATCAACCAAGCATGAGATAATAGTTAAACATGCAATTAGTCTAACTTAGTGCATAATGGAGAGATAACATTATACTCCTTAATTATATACTCGTAATACGTTGATATAACTATAAATTAATTGCATGATATATTGATATGAGTTACTTATGTGTAAGCAAATTAAATACTATGCTTGTTAATACATCCATCATCCGCACGAGTGCGTGACTAATTCCAACCCAATATAGCAACATAATATAAAGTAGCATAATTAATGGACTAATCCCTTTATAATAAGGAGTAATATGATGATGTATAATAATAATCGTAAATAATGGACAATCATGAGTTCAATAACTTAAGTTATGATACCACATGTTAGCATATTATTAACATGACATAAATAAAACATAATTACCATAAATCTTTGAACAACATGAAGGTCACAAAAGATTAATTAAGATGAGATTAAGACATACCTCATTACGGAATAAGTCGAAATCTAATACGAACGACATTAGATCTCTATAAAACGACTTCATAAATAATAAGACAACCCCAAATAATAATAAGACGACTTCAAATAATCTTCAATCTTCAAATAATAATAGGTCGGTTTCATAATTAATAGGCACAGTCTCTCTTTCTTGTCCTATAACGTGATAGGTGTGTTGTTATCTTATTTATTATTCACGCATAGAGTTTTTGATGGGGAAGACTCCATTATATAGGCAGAAAGAGGACCAGATTTCTATTAGGGTTTTAGATTAAGGTAATCTCGACCTTCCATCAAGGTTGAGTAAATATGGAAAAACTCCTTATTTAGTCCGATATTATTGTGATAGCATATCTCTATAAGATCCCGATTTCTAATAAGATCATAATTATGACGAAGAAATATTAGAATAATAATAGAGAAGATATATTACATATCCCATAATGTTATTATATCATAAAATATTCTTACATTTACCGCATATATTATTTCTGATCCCTTGAAACACATTTAAGTATGTGGATAATATTAATTTACTTTGACTGATTCGACTGACTCCCTACTGTTGTGCAATCTCACCAATTTATGCAATAATTCAATTTGGTATCCTTATCAATGTCATTAACAAGCGGCTCATGCATAGCATGGGCTTTCCAACTAGTAAGGAATAAAAAAACAATTTATCGCCACAGCGGGAGCCGTATGTATAACTATGTTTTTGTTTACAGTATTTTTTTATTTAAAAAAAAATCTATGGCTTACTATATACTCAATGTTCTTGAGATTGAAGGAGATTGATTAGATAACGAGTCTGGTTGAGAATTATAGTACTCGACTACTCGTACTAGTTATACGGAGTGACATTAATTCCCATGTTAACTTTAGCTTTATTTCCAACTTTCTCTTATTTCATTTTGCTTATCTCTTCGTCTGTCTTGATTTACTTTGATTCACGTGGTCTTGCATCGCTTTCTCAATTGTTACTCACATATTTATTTACATCCAATCCAAGCTTTACATAAGCTCATTTTTTGTGAGGGGAAAAATGAGTCTCACGTAAAACTTAAATTGGATGGGAGGATTGACTACATATAACGACTTCCAATTTTTTTCTATAGTTGTATCTGTAGAAGAGATGATGGGAGGATTTGTCGTGGAATCCCAACCGTCAAATAAATAACCGGCTAATCCTAAGTTGGGTAGATAGGGTAAGTCGGGTCGAATCCACGGGGACGGTAAGAGGCGTCTAGACTAGGTCGGCCCAAGTACTTGACTAGGTCAACGAGCTAAGCTAAGCTAGAGAATGATAGAGGGGGAGAGAGAGCTAAGACTATGACTAAGAAGAACAACAAAGAAAACGGGCTAGGATTAGGTCGGGGTCAAAGGGGTAACGGAATGGTCAAGGGAGAGCTAGAGTGAAGGAGGTAGTAGGGTAATCTAGGTCGGTCCGGGCGGTCGCAACTTAAACCAACCTAGAGGTTCCTCATGGAACCCATTTTGGCGACACACATGACAAACGGGGTTCTAGCGTGCTATGGCCTAGATCGAATCCGGGCGGTCGCAACTTAGACCGACCTAGGGGTCGTCCTCACCGGGCTCTCGCAACTTAATGAGGGAACCGAACCCAAAACAACTAACACCCACAAGGGAAAGGCAAGAAAAACAAGCAATCTAACTTACTTAGTCATTCAAGCAATTCATCAAACATGTCATATGCATTAACCAAGAGGAAACCCAAATCTTCCACCCACATCTCCAACAAACCCTTAATCACCCAATTAACACCCTAATCACCCTACTAACCCTAAGCAAGAACACTACTCTAACATTATCAAACTACAACTAACCTAAACAAGAGGAAACAACACAAACATCAAAGCATACATGAACAAACTAGTGAAAATGATGAACAACAATCAAAGATTAGAACTTGAATTAAACAAACAAGAAAAAGAGTAAAAGGAAGGAAGGATTATACCAAACTAGCGAAGAGGAAAGATTGAAACTTGCATTAATGAAGAAAACCCAAAACAAACCACCAAGGTTGTCAAGCTTGGTGAAGATCTTGAAGAATTCCCTTAATACAAGTACTAAACTAAGATTAACCACTAATTACCGACTAATCTACACTAATCTAATCTAATCTAACCTAAAGTAGTCTAGGGTTTGAAGAACATAAGCTAAGATGGTCCTTTAATACAAGAGGGGGGGTATTTATAGGGTTACAAATGGAAGGGAATTAAGAAGAAACAAGCTAAGGCGCGGCTGCCAGGTGCCCTTCCCGGCCGGGAGGAGGTGGTCCCGGTCGGGAAGGTGTCGGTCCCGGCCGGGAGGAGCTGGTCCCGGTCGGGATGGACCCAAAACAGGAGCATCCTCTTTTGTGCACCTCATCCCGGTCGGGATGGCATCCTTCCCGGTCGGGATGGGTCTTGTAGGCCTCCAATATGATCTTTAGGGTTCCTCCTTGCTTCACATGGACTTCTCATCGATTCTCGGGACTCGGGATCGGGTCTCGGAGGCTCGGGATTGGGTCCCAAGGTCTCGGGGTCGATTCCAAAGCATCGAGTCATCGTTCCTTTATCTCGTTGGCTCTAAAATGTGTATGTATAGAGTCGGAGTCGCTCCAACTCTTCCAAATCGGTCTCGGGAACCTGAAACGAACTAAAGGAAGCATAAGAAGTCCCTAAACCGCTCTCAAGGAGCGATTCTACAAGGAAAATAGGACCAAAACCCTACAAAATAGGCACTACAAACCATACTTATCAACTCCCCCACACTTAACCTTTACTCGCCCTCGAGTAAGCACACACTAACTACTATACTAGCCGAATGGGTATTAGCGCACCCTACGCCCTTTCAACTCACGCGAGTGCACTTGGAGGAAAAATGCACTCCGCAAGGCAAGTCGGGTCTTGCGACAAAACTGTGGATGCAACCGGACACTAAAACACATAAACAAACAAACATACAAACAAACACACAAAAAGGTTGCACCCAAAAGAAAAGAACTACCGCTTCTCTCAAACAAGCGGTGAAAGAAGCACCGGTTTAGGACTCAAGGCAAGTGACAACGTTCCCAAGCTAGCAATACAAACCAAGATGGACTAAACCCTAATAGTATGACGACAAAGCAATAAAAACGTTGGTAACTTACCTCGGTTCCTCCTAACCTTCTAAGAACGTACTACGGGACGATCGGCGGAGTGGGAAGTGAAGAACCACGGTGTTAGTCGACACTGTAGGTAAGTGAGACCCCGCCCCCTTTAGCGTGAGCCAAGAGGGTCGTCCCGTGTCCAAAACCGCCTAACTAGTCCAAGTAAAAAGGTGGAAAACATGCAAAATGAGGGAAGACCGACTAATGCCGCTATCATCCTTCCTCGGGACTCGGTCCTTTGGTAGGCTCTTCACGGCAAAAGTCGGAAAAAGGCTTATTTTGAGAGGTGGGGATTATTTTTTTGTGAATCGGATTTTCTTTTGGCATTTTCTCTTTTCTTTTGCATTTTTGCCTTGTTTTGCCATGCCATTCTTTTTCTTCTTTTCTATTTTCTTTTTGGCTTTTGTGCCTTTTCTTTTTCTTCATTCTTTTCTTTCTTTCATTTTTTTCTTTCTTTTCTTTTCTTTGCCCCTTTTGGCAAGATTTGGCTTTTTGGCATTTCATTGTATGACAAGAAAGAGAGGAATCAACAATTTGCAATTTTATTGTGCGGATATGCGTAGGAGGTAGGTAAATGGGTGAGTCGGGACTGCGCATTCCCTTCAAACCCACAAAAAGTGAAGAACTTGGACTAATTAAACAATCCCAAACACGGTCACCTAGGGGACGAGACTCGGTAACCAAGGCCTTTTCACACCATGGGTGGTCATAATGGTCAAAATGCAAATCCCGTAGTAAATCCCTAGTAAGCTAGGTGGACTCAAGGTAAAGGACCAACGAATTCATTGATTTAGGGTCATTCTACTAGATTAAAGTCCAAGACTCGATTTACACTACTAAAAAGGGAAAGTACACACTCACACACTAGCCTCTAAACCGGGTTTTCGAAAATGGTTTACGCACAAGACACACAACAAAACACAAAACAAAGACTCAACGGGAACGAAAGAAAAAGAAACAAAAGCAACAAAACAAGAACAACACAAAACGAACACAAAAGAAAACACAAACACCACCCCTATCTTCCAAACAAGACACAAAATCATCCACACTTTACAAAGCTCCACCCGAGCACACAACATCACAATCTCCTCCAAACTCCGCAAGAGGTAAAGAAGAAAAAGAGATAAGATGTTACCGGGAGTCTTGAAAGCCTTCCAAAGTTAACGGCGATTAAAGCAACCTATAAGGAAAAGAGAGGCAAAACACGCGCACAAAACAAATATACGACACAATGACACAAGAGGAAAACACACAAAAGAAAAATCTTTTTGATTTTTGTGAAATTTTTTCAAATTTTTAGGGTTCTTAAAGATTTTTTCGAAAGACTACAAAAATAAAGCTAACTATGCTAGAATACCACTCCCCCACACTTAAGTCGAGCTATGTCCTCATGCTCGACCGTAGTGCATGGGAGCACAAAAGAAACTACGAAAATAAAGCTAGAAATCAAAAAGAAAAGTGGAGAAAAGGGTAGAAGGTGTCCGGCCGGGGTGTAGTCAAGTCACCATAGGCCGAGACAAGAAAAAGATATGGATGGGGGAAGAAAAATAAAAGGAAGGAAATAAAAGGAAATGGGAGGGGAGGGCTAGGTGTAATCAAGTCACCTAGCCCGGATTCCGCCTAAATCCGACTAATTCCTAAAAAAAAGGTGAAAATCTTGAGAAATTTGGATTTTGAAAATGACTCTCGATGTAGTCACATCATCGAGAATCGGGAGCAACCAAAACCAAGGCCTCGAAGGCCACCATGACTAAGGGGAAGGGGATAAACAAGGGGAAAACAAGCAATAAAAACGGAAAAGAGAGGATAGTTGCCTTACCGACCGGTTAGCAACTCACTCGCTCCATCGTCTCAATGATCAATATAGGTACTTTCTTGTCTTCATCATTGTCATCCTTCTTCAAGCTTTTGAAAACCACATGGCTAAGGTAGTAATGGTGTGAGGGGGTAGGATTTGATGTGAATATCGGTCTAAAGTGAGGAGGAAATGAGGTTAAGGTATGTAAATGAGGTACATGGGTGGTATGATATGAGAAAGGAAGGTAGGGAGGTTGGGTGGGGGTATACAATGGTTGGGTGGGCTTAAATATCGAAGAAGAGGCACCAAAAAGGAGTAGGGGATCATCCCGGTCGAGATGGGTGGTCCCGGTCGGGATGACATACCCGTCCCGGTCGGGAAGCCTCCTTCCCGATCGGGATGACACTCCAGTGAACTCGATTTTTGGCACCCTCATCCCGATCGGGACGGCCCCATCCCGGTCGGGACGACACACCCTTCCCGGTCGGGAAGGGTCTTCATGACTCCCATGACCCCAAAAACCGATTCTCTTACTCACATTCCAAGCTCTATCGATAACCACTCCTTTCTAGGAGTCACCTTCACTTCACCTATCACAATAAACTCAAAGTACACATCAAATTCACTCCCTCACATCGCTCATCAAAATACCAAATTAATTACAAGAATCTCACAAAACTAACAAAATCAAGAGATAGAACACACAAATACAAGCACAAGTACTCTAAAGAAGAGAGGAGGGGAATATACAACATGACGGTTCTTTAGGAACTCCGTCAAACCTAGGATGGTGGACTCTTCTTCAACCGTAGCCCTCAAGGGCATGGAGGAGCAAGTCGAACGCGCTACCGACATCATAATGTAGGCCCAAGAAGCGCTCGAGCCTAGCTAACCTCCACGGCCTCCAAGGTGGAGGCAAGAAGTAGGATTTCCAAGACCCAAAATCATCATTCGTGTCATATCCGGGGTCTATCCATCCTATGAGCATCACCGGCGGCCTCTTCCTCCCTAGGCATCGCCTCCAATCATTAGCAAGCTTCATCTCCAAGAAACAAGGCACAAAAAACGGTTTTGGCCTTGCTTCCTCGTTGCACACCCCCACACTTTCCTCAAGTTGTGGTTCCCCATCTTCATCATTCGGCCCCACATCATCTTGGAGAGGAGTATCGAAACTTCTACCGGCGGTTTCAATCTCTTCCAAGTCATCTTTCGGTGTACTAGCAAGGGGCTCTTGATGCTTGTCCAAACTATCGCACAAGGGCAACTCGAGGCTAACAACTTCACCCAACATCCTCACAAATTCTACCAAACCATCCAACTCACCATCCTCCTCCAATTCCTCACCAATGTTGTCTTCACTGAGGGTCATCTCCTCATTCGTCTCTTTTTGGGTAGACGATTGAGGCTCTTCAAAGCAAGACTTGCTCCTTATAGGGAATTCATTAACGGCCTCGTCATTGGGTTGTTCCCCTTCCCCAAATGAACATCCCTCATCAAGTTGTGAGGATTGAGTTAAGAGCATTAGGGTTTGAGCCGTTAAAGCATGCAATCTAGCTTTAGTTTCCTCCCTATCCCTAAGGATTTCGGCCAAGAGTTCATTATTCTTTTGCGTTTGGATGGCCATTTCTTGTTGCATTTGAAGCATCGATTGAATCTCCTCCATGTCGGGCAATTGGTGATCATTGGGGTCTTGATAATCTCCATGATAATCTTGATAATCTTGATGATAACCTTGATGATAATCTTGATAATCTTGATTAAACATGGTGTCTTGATGATGCCCAAGGGGTGGGGCATCATATTGTTGGTAGCAAGGTTGGGGTGGTTGGTAGTATTGTGGGTCATGGGGTTCATATTGTGGTTGGGGTGGAGGGTAATATGGTGGGTCTTGGTGGTATTGGCTTCCATAAGGTGAATCTTGATTGAACATGGTGGGTTCACATTGATAACTCGAGTAATAGTCACCATGATCGTAGGATTGGTAATCGTTCACTTGTTGGTAGCCATTTTCATAACCTTGAGGTTCATACCCACTAGAGTCTTGATCACCCCAAGAAGCTTGATTATGGTAGGGGGACGTCATGTCATACCCTTGGTTCATGGAAGAAGAGGAGTAGCTCATATCGGCTCCCGAGTGTGTGGAGTTTAGATCAAACCCCATGCTTGCTCGAAAATCGTAGTCCATACCCGGTTGGAAACCACTCATCCTAGCAACCGTCCGTTAAAGCGGCTCTTAATCGCAAGAAGAAGATAGTCACCACCTCTAAGCATAAACTGTAGACTAGGAACAAACGTGAGAAGTCTAGTGCTTTTTGGGCACTAGACCAGAGAGAAATAAACCACACACACACAAGAAGCAAGGTAACAAAAAGAAAAAGAAAAACACAAACACAAAACAAAGCCAAGTAATTAGGTAAACAAAGTCTAAACTAGCACCGTCCCCGGCAACGGCGCCAAATTTGATGGGAGGATTTGTCGTGGAATCCCAACCGTCAAATAAATAACCGGCTAATCCTAAGTTGGGTAGATAGGGTAAGTCGGGTCGAATCCACGGGGACGGTAAGAGGCGTCTAGACTAGGTCGGCCCAAGTACTTGACTAGGTCAACGAGCTAAGCTAAGCTAGAGAATGATAGAGGGGGAGAGAGAGCTAAGACTATGACTAAGAAGAACAACAAAGAAAACGGGCTAGGATTAGGTCGGGGTCAAAGGGGTAACGGAATGGTCAAGGGAGAGCTAGAGTGAAGGAGGTAGTAGGGTAATCTAGGTCGGTCCGGGCGGTCGCAACTTAAACCAACCTAGAGGTTCCTCATGGAACCCATTTTGGCGACACACATGACAAACGGGGTTCTAGCGTGCTATGGCCTAGATCGAATCCGGGCGGTCGCAACTTAGACCGACCTAGGGGTCGTCCTCACCGGGCTCTCGCAACTTAATGAGGGAACCGAACCCAAAACAACTAACACCCACAAGGGAAAGGCAAGAAAAACAAGCAATCTAACTTACTTAGTCATTCAAGCAATTCATCAAACATGTCATATGCATTAACCAAGAGGAAACCCAAATCTTCCACCCACATCTCCAACAAACCCTTAATCACCCAATTAACACCCTAATCACCCTACTAACCCTAGCAAGAACACTACTCTAACATTATCAAACTACAACTAACCTAAACAAGAGGAAACAACACAAACATCAAAGCATACATGAACAAACTAGTGAAAATGATGAACAACAATCAAAGATTAGAACTTGAATTAAACAAACAAGAAAAAGAGTAAAAGGAAGGAAGGATTATACCAAACTAGTGAAGAGGAAAGATTGAAACTTGCATTAATGAAGAAAACCCAAAACAAACCACCAAGGTTGTCAAGCTTGGTGAAGATCTTGAAGAATTCCCTTAATACAAGTACTAAACTAAGATTAACCACTAATTACCGACTAATCTACACTAATCTAATCTAATCTAACCTAAAGTAGTCTAGGGTTTGAAGAACATAAGCTAAGATGGTCCTTTAATACAAGAGGGGGGGGTATTTATAGGGTTACAAATGGAAGGGAATTAAGAAGAAACAAGGCGCGGCTGCCAGGTGCCCTTCCCGGCCGGGAGGAGGTGGTCCCGGTCGGGAAGGTGTCGGTCCCGGCCGGGAGGAGCTGGTCCCGGTCGGGATGGACCCAAAACAGGAGCATCCTCTTTTGTGCACCTCATCCCGGTCGGGATGGCATCCTTCCCGGTCGGGATAGGTCTTGTAGGCCTCCAATATGATCTTTAGGGTTCCTCCTTGCTTCACATGGACTTCTCATCGATTCTCGGGACTCGGGATCGGGTCTCGGAGGCTCGGGATTGGGTCCCAAGGTCTCGGGGTCGATTCCAAAGCATCGAGTCATCGTTCCTTTATCTCGTTGGCTCCAAAATGTGTATGTATCGAGTCGGAACCGCTCCAACTCTTCCAAATCGGTCTCGGGAACCTGAAACGAACTAAAGGAAGCATAAGAAGTCCCTAAACCGCTCCCAAGGAGCGATTCTACAAGGAAAACGGGACCAAAACCCTACAAAATAGGCACTACAAACCACACTTATCAACTCCCCCACACTTTCCTAAACTAAATGATCTAGTATCTAGATACAAAGGAATATTACAGGTATATTACTTAGAATCTTTATCCTTAACATGCTCCCTCAAGGAGGACGATCCGAGAGAGAGACCGATCTTGCGCAAAAGTGGCTCAAAGTGAGGCCGAGACAATGGTTTAGTTAGCGCATCAGCTAACTGATCATTAGCAGAGATATGTTGCACACGAAGACGACCATTGTGAACATGCTCCCTCACGAAGTGAAATGACAGGGCAACATGCTTCATTTTTGAGTGAAAAACTGGGTTAGCAGCATAATGAGTTGAACCCAGATTATCACAGTACACCACAGGGGGGGAAGAAATTCCGAACCGAAGCTCGGTGAGAAGAGAGCGTAGCCAAATGAGTTCCATGGTGACAGTTGCGACAGCACGGAATTCAGCTTCATTTGAGGAAAGGGCAACAGCTTGTTGCTTACGAGATGACCACGAGATCGGATTTCTACCAAGATAGATAATGAATCCAGATGTCAAGACATAGGTGTCTTTATTATCTGCCAAGGAAGCATCACAAAACGCGTGAAGAGATAAAGGAGAAGAATGAAATAAATTGATACCAACCTGGAGAGTACCCTTAAGATAACGCAGAAGTCGTTTCAAGGCCTGCCAGTGAGACTCTTGAGGATCCTGCATAAATTGGGCTAACCAATTGACGCTGAAAGCAATATCGGGACGAGTTAGGGATAAGTATTGTAAGCTACCGATCAAAGTACGATAATCGGTGGGGTTAGATATGGACGAGCCAAAGGTTAAGATAAGGGGAGGGTAAGAGGCCATGGGAGTCGTGGCAGGTTTGCAATCGAGCATAGAGGCCCGAGTAAGTATATCATGAATATATTTTGTTTGAGTCAGTTGAAGACCGGTGGAGGTGGGTGTAACTTCAATGCCTAAGAAGTAAGATGGGAAGCCGAGATCTTTTAAAGCAAAGCGATGGGAGAAAGCGGACAAAAAGGACGTGAGAGATTGCGAGGGTGGTCCTGTGACAATAATGTCATCTACATAAACAAGAAGATAGATAGGGTTAGATTTGTTGTTAAGTAAGAATAAAGACGGGTCGGAATGAGATTGATTAAATCCATAAGATTGAAGGTAATTTTTGAGTTCAGTATACCAAGCACGAGGAGCTTGCTTGAGACCGTAAATAGCACGTTTTAAACAACAGACATGAGTAGGAAAGTCAGAATTAATAAAACCAGGGGGTTGAGCCATATAGACAGTTTCAGTTAATGTACCTTGAAGGAAGGCATTGTTAATGTCAAGTTGCCGGAGGGACCAACCACGAGCGAGAGCTAGAGCAAGGAGCAGACGAACCGTGACGGGCTTGACCACAGGACTGAAGGTTTCCGAGTAATCTACACCAGGTCGTTGGTGAAAACCTTTGGCAACAAGACGGGCCTTATATTTGTCAATGGTATTATCAGGTTTGTACTTAATACGAAAAACCCAACGACAGCCAATGACATTATAGGAGGAATGAGGGGGAACGAGAGTCCAAGTATTGTTGGCCAAAAGAGCCGTGTATTCGGAGTTCATGGCAGCCTGCCACTTTGGGTCGGTGAGGGCTGCTTTAAGAGTAATAGGAGCGGAAGTGGGAGTGGAAAGATGAGTGAGGGCAGCGTACTTAGGATTGGGTACTCGAATCTTGTTCATGAGTCGAGTCACAGGGCGAGACGTGGGAGCGGTCGGCTCCCCAGGGGTCTCGGGTGGTGTCGGGTTACTAGGCGGAGGGGGAGGGGGAGGCGGAGGTGTCGGACTAGAGGGGTCACGAGATTGTCGGGTCTGGGCAGAAGGGTCGGGATTAGGGCGGGCTCTGCGAGTATAAACTTGCAGGGGTGGTTTTGTTGATGTGGTAGAGTCAGGAGCAGTAGGAGAGTCATTAGCAGGGGGAGGGGGAAGAACCACGAGAGGTATGGAGCACCATTCAGATAGAGTGGGGGGAGGTGTGTCAGCAGAAACAGAGGAGAAAGGGAAGTTGTTTTCAATAAATTTAACATGTCGAGATGTGTAAATTTTGTTAGTGGTCAGGTCAAGACAATGATAAGCACTTTGTGTGGGGGAGTAGCCAATGAAGACACACGGTTTAGACTTAGGTTCAAGTTTATTTTTAGTATAGGGTCGGAGCCACGGGTAGCAAAGGCACCCGAAGCTCCTAAGTTTAGAGTAGTTTGGACTATGTCCGAATAATTTAGTGAAGGGAGAAACGTGATGAAGATTCGAAGTTGGCATACGATTAATCAAATAGACAGCGGTGGTGAATGCATAAGACCAGTATGAAGTGGGCATGTGAGCATGGGTAAGAAGGGCTAGACCTGTCTCGACTATATGACGATGACGTCTTTCCGCAAGACCATTGTGTTCAGGTGTGTGAGGGGGAGAGGTGAGATGAGTAATGTCGTCAGAAGTGATACTAGGTGTGAGTTTAAGATATTCGCCTCCATTATCAGAAAAAATTTGAATAATTTGTTGTTTAAAGAATTTTTCAACAAGTGCGCGAAAACGAGTAAAAATAGCAGAAGTGTCCGATTTTTGACGTAAAGGGTAAATCCAGGTATAACGAGTAAAGTGGTCAACGAAAACTACGTAGTATTTGAAACCATCAATAGAGTAACTAGGGGACGTCCAAACGTCCGAATAAAGTAATTCAAGCGGTTTAGTAGATTTTAACGAGTTAATAGCAAAAGGAAGTTTGTGACTCTTGTGAGTCTCACACGCATTACAATGCGACAATTTATTAGGAATACTAAAACTAGCAATTTTAGATATAGTAGTAATTATAGGAGACGAAGGATGACCAAGTTTGTGGTGCCAAAGGTGAGCGGAAGAGGCAGCCGCGAGACAGACCGTGGGTGAGAGACTCGGATTCATCCATTCATACAAGCCCGACTTAAGGTGTCCCCGCAGAAGCTCCCGTCCCGTCGATCGGTCCTGTAAAACACACATGTCATGAGAAAAATTAGCAACCGCATTATTGTCACGACAAAACTAAGAAACCGAGATAATATTTTTAGAGACAAGAGGGGCATATAAAACTTTATTAAATTTAATGTCAGGGTGAGAAGGAATTGGAATAGAAAATGAACCAATATTGGAAATATGGAGAGGAGAGTCATCGCCTATTAGAAGATCATCGGTCCCATCATACGGGGCATGAAGAGCAAGATTATTTAGGTCATAGGTAATATGATTAGTGGCTCCGCTATCAATAATCCACGGAGCCTGAGTAGTGGCGGGTTGGGCAGCAACGAGATTGACGCGAGGATTAGAGCGGGTGACGTGGGGTGGAGCAGGTCGAGGTGGTACAGTGATATTTGGGTAGAGGGATTTGAATGTAGCACAGTTTCGGAGATAGTGACCAGTGGTGTGACACCACTGGCACTTACCCTTGAAAGGAGGCAGGGTCGTATCGGTGGGATTGGGCAGGAGAGGCGGTTCGGTATTGGGGCGAGGTCGAGAACCCGACGCCTTATTGTACACGGCGTGAGCAGAGGCAGGCATGTGAGGAGGGGTGTTTTGGGAGGAGTGTTTCAGTGACAGATCGTATTGGATTAGACGCTCATGAAGAGCGTCAAATGAAATAACAGTATCCCGATGCTTAACAGCTTCAATAAGAGAGTAATATTTGCGATACTCGAGTCCACGGAGAACCTTGGCAACGACATCTTCGTCATCCATGGTCTTCCCAAGTTGGGCCAATTCATCCACACACGATTGAATGGCCTGCATATATTCGGTGGCCGTGAGACCGTCTTTGGAGATATTATCAAGTCGTTCTTTTATCTGCATAATGTGTCCGCGAGACGGATTGGCATAAGTCTTGGCAAGAAGAGACCAGATCTGGGCGGACGTGGTACATTTGTTTAGAGTCGGAGCGATGGCAGGAATAACAGAACCGCGAAGTGCGGCCTTGAGAAGCGCATCCTGACGAAGCCATGTGGCGTACGCCGGGTTAGGGGCTGTCACCTGTTTCTCGTCTTTATCAGTCGAGGTGACGGTCTTTTCCGGGCAAGGATAGGACCCATCAAGGTATTTGATGAGATCGAATCCATAGAGAAGGTCGGACAGAGTGTTATGCCATCCTCGATACGTTGAGGGAGTAAGTTTTTCAATTCCACCTAGTTCAATGGAAATAAAGGGTGTGGTGGAGTCATGAGGATTAGTGAAAATAGTTGCCGAGCCTGTCATGGTGGCAGAAAAAGGGGCGATTTTGAGATAATCGGGAAGGAATGTTTAGGCTTTGGGGTTGGAGCGATTAAGCTCTGATACCATGTAGAAGAGATATGCTTGAATAATAATTATATTGATAAGGAGACCGATATAAATACATGAAGAGAACAGAGAGCTACAAGCCAAGGAGCCGTAACCTAGATACACTAGTATCTCCACCTACTGTGAATACAAGATTACAAAAGAATAGTTACCTAAACTAAATGATCTAGTATCTAGATACAAATGAATATTACAGGTATATTACTTAGAATCTTTATCCTTAACAGTATCTTCCCCAAAGTTAGAGTATTGTGTCACGTGTCAGATACGTATTCATGTCCATGCTTGTATCCATGTCCTTACTGCCTTAGAAGAAACACATGACAATAATAAAAACTAGGGAGTACTTAGAGCAAGGTTAGCAATGGATTTGAACTTAATCCATAGGGTGGATGGAGTGAAAATGATGATACCAGTGGCGAATCCAGGAATTTTGAGGTGGGGGTGATTAAAAAATTATAACGTAAAAAATAACACACAAATAATTGAGTTCAATCTAGTTCCGATTGGTGTAGTTTAGTTCTTCGGTTCAATTCAGTCAAGTTCAATTCAGTTAGATCAATTCAGTTTCGATCAGTTCATTACTTCAATTCAGTTTAGTTTAATTCAGTTCAGATCACTTAAATAGAGTTCGTCCTGGCTAAACTAATTCCAAAAAGTAACTAAACGTAACAAAAAACTAAAAACTAACCGCAAACTTTATAAAATAAATCAAAGTATTCTCGACTAAAATAAAAGTGTCAATACATACTACGGGGTAATATATTAGCAAATTAATTTCTCAATTTCACATAATCACATGTATCATACTAATACATTATTAGAGTATCATTATGTCCATCATCCGAATATTCATATTTTCAATTTTTTACAATTATTAATTTCTCATTTGCTCTTTTTTCCTAATTCCCCACACAAGTACACATCTCAAATGTTCAATAAATCAAATAAAAAACATCTCTAATTCTCAAGTTAATTCCCTACATAAGCACACATCTCAAATGTTCAATAAAATCAAAAAGAAAGCATCTCTAATTCTCGATTTTTTTTATAAAATAATGTTTAATAAACAAATAATTATTGAAACAGAGTTTGTGTCAAAATAATTATTACAAAATGGGTCCATGTAGGATCGGGTACCTTTCATACAAAAATTGGGAGGAGAAAAGAGTTCAAGGTTTAATTGGGGATTTAAACCCTTGACCTCATGAGCAAAAGAGTTCTATGAAACTGACTCTACCACTTCACCCAAATAACTGTTTTGATATATCTTTATATTCATTTATATGTATATATATATGTCCTTTTCTAACTTGATTTTTCCCCAAAATAATGGGGGTGAGGGGTCATCCCTCACACCCTATGAAATCGCCCCTGGATGATACATCAATGGATCCTCAATCCTTGAATGAGGATTGAAAAAAAATCTCCACTTTGAAGGATTGAGAAAAAGGGAAAAGAGTGAGCAATTAGTATGCAAATTGGTGGATTAATGGTTTAAGTTGTCTTAAATAAATTTATAAAATTAAATAAAAATAAAAATGTATTAGGTATGATAAATTTGGTGAGATGAGTGGGCCGTCTATGGAGATAAAAGTGAATCCATTGATGTACGTGTATTTTATAAGAGAGAGAAAATGAGTTAGAAAAAGTGAGACGGAAGAAATGGGGTCCTCTATGGAGAGAAATTGTATCCATGAATAACCATGGTCTTAATTTGTGACAATGTGACATATATTCGTCAAATTATTACTACTCCGTATAACGTTAAATATATAGGAGTATGTTACATTAAGACAACCTTGAAAACAAAATGTTTTATACGGAGAACTTATCTACATAATAAATTAATAATATTTTACATTTATAAAAATGTGAGGAATATATAATTTACAAGGAAGATTAACCGGATAATACAAAATTATACGGACTACTCCGTATATCACATGTTGAGTAACGAAGCAAGAGCCCCCATAAGCTAAGAGATGGGGGCATATATACAGGGTAAAATATGAGCATAATTTTGAGGCAATAGCATATGAGGATTTGTCCAGGGAAAAATAGGACCATAAATGATGAGATGAGATGGGTACAAATAAGATTGAGAGTTGAGAGTCAAGTGTAATAAACTGTTAAAACAGAAAACGTACTGCAGTTGTTCATAAATATACTGTAGAAGATACAAGGACGAGAATTAAAGGGTGGAACGTTGACGCATGTCTTTAACAAAGCACGGATTCATATTTGTGATGGCTATATCCGTCGTAAGTATACGACAGGTTAAGTACTACCCATGTAGAAAGATGAGACAAAAACAACATGTTTAAAAATGATAATAGATTTTAACTTATCTACCTATATGGGTAATATTTACCCTATCACAAACTTGTGACAAATATGTCCATCACAAGCAAGACTCGGATCAACTAGGCGGAGTAGTTATTGATGGAGGTGTGAGAGTGAGAGTGTGCAGTGGATGGGTGTCTTTATCGTAAAAAGACTAGTTTGCCTGTTCTGACTTGTTTAATTTAATTTGGCTTTGTTTATAAAGTCCACTCTTTCTTTTGTTTCCTCACCAATCACTTTGGATTCCAAGCTCCTAACTCAAATGATATGGGCTCTCATCAATCCCTCATTCTTTTCAACTCGCCTATATGTTATCGGTTGAATGAAATACTTCTGCTTTTTATTATCTGTTTTTCTCCGCTCATCGACAAGAAAACTGAAGCAATTTTGTTGAGCCTCAGGAATCGAGACACCCTAATACCAAAATAAATAAAGAATTTTGTATACTCCCTCCTCTAGTCCTCTCCACTAAAAGCAAGTACAAAGGTACAATGGTTAGCTAATCTCACAAAAACTTATTTTTGCCATATCACATTTTCAAGCTACAACTCCTTTAAACTACTTCACCCACTGGTTTAAGCTATATCCTTCTATCTTAAATGGACTCACATGACATTCAATTTTGAAAAATTAATAATAATTTAATAATTTGTTATAAAAAATTAATAATTGAAAAATACATCAATTGGTTGAAAATTTATGTGGATCAAGTTAAGCGAGTAGCTCCATTAAACTACTAACTTGAACCGTTGAACCAAGCTAGTTCATAATGAGTTGTTAATTGCAAGCTAGTCCCTACTCCCTAAGCTAATCCGTTGCATTTGCTCTATGATTTTTTTCCACTTTCCTTAAAAAAGGAATATCCACTTTGATTTCTCCACTTTAAAAAACTTTCTTTATTCATCAATATATTCTTTTCTGTTAGTTATTTACTTGATTTGACTTCTATTTATAAACTCCACTCAACCATTTATCACTTTTCTTTATACCTTTCCTTATTAGTTTTCGTAATCAATGTGCCATATACAAATGAGATATTTATAGTATCGTAATGATACTAAATATATTTAACAGTTAGTCTCTCTTGCTATCCGTCGCAAGCTTAAGACGGGTAAGTAGATATCATTTGAGGGAAAAAGGGCAAAGGCCCCACCAACCTCACTTTTGTCTTTTCCCCTCAAATGATATCTACTTGACCCGTCATACGTTTGTGACGGATATCTCCGTCACAAACAAGAATTTGTGTATATTTAAAGGAGGAAATTAATATTTTCTCCATTTTTTTTATATCTTCCCAATTTCCTTTTTGGTCCACTTTTTTTTTCCCATTTCATTTCTTTCTATTTTTGTCCATAATTTTTACCATAGTACTCTTACTATTTATAACACTTTACACCTTTATTCTTTCCTATTTATACACACTTACCCTCCTACCCTCAATATTTCTTAAATTTATTATTTTATATTCATTACAAAAAAAATTGTGCCAAAAGTGAATGAGAAGATAAAATAAAAATGAAGGAAGTGATATAATTTCTTAATTCTATCTTAAATAATTTTTTTTATTTTATTCACACAGATAATATTGTGTTTTCTAAACTTCCTTAGATACCCTAATAATACGATATTTTTTCATCGATCCTGAGATTAATAAAATTGTTTGAGAGTGTGTGTTTTGAGGAACTTTTTGTTGCCAACGGGAGAGAAAATTGAATGCCCCGTAACCATAATTGATTTATTTTTTCCACTAGGAATTATTTATGGGAGAATGTGATACGGTTGCCAACCATGTCCATGGACACTATTGGTATGTAGACATGTATGTAGTGGGGTGACAAGAATATATGCTTCACTTTCTCAAGGCTCCTTTTAAGATTAGGAATAATGAAGTAGAGGAGTATCTAATTTAGAATACATCAATCATACACATACACCATACAAATGCAAATATATGCAACTTTTGTTTGTTGTCTCATAAAGTCATAATTAATGTACACAATATTATCATCAACTCATATAAAGTCCACTGTTTGGCACTATGGAAGCATCTTACATTTTTGAACCAGTTAGCTATTAGCTCTAATGACTTTATTAGTTTAATGACTATGTGTCTATGTATATTGTCGTATGTGATAGTAAAAGTATATATAGTGATCAATCAGGAGAATTAGTCTTAGTAGTAATGTTGGTTGTGTCTTGTGATGTTGTTATGTCTAGAGCACTATCAAATATGCCCCGCGCTCCTTTTTACACAGTTCTTGAAAACAAATACCCTAAATTAATATGGAATAATAGGAATATATCGTTTTATGTTATGGATTAGTGTCATTAAAGGTTGCAGGTTCGAATTTTTAAAACTCATCACCACGTTCCGACCTAAGAAATTTTAATATTGATTGGATTCAACTACTCTATCAATTTTTATTTTTTTTATGAAGGGTAAGTATATTAATAAAGAATGTGTATCGTTACAAAAAAGTAACCAAATGACTACGTCAATTTATGTAGCCATCTAGCATCCTTAGGACTTATTGGGTATTTCAACTTACACCTTATTCTATTTCGCACATCTTTCATAATGTTGTTAGCCGTAACCTGAGGCATAGAAACAACACCTTCTAATCTACACACATTTCGTTGTCTCCAAATGTGATAAATCGAAGCGTTGACCAAAGCACGCAAAATGTTGCACTGAAGTTTCGAGCCCCTCAGCTTCGTCGCCCAAGCTAGTCCACCATTGCTCGGTACCCTTTTCATGACTCATTCTCCCAAGATTCCCATGACCTTCCCGCTCCAGTCACAACCGAAGAACAAATGATCAATGTTCTCCGGATGGGCCTCGCACAAGAAGCATAAATCCGAATTAGTCACCCCAAATCTCAAGAGTTTCACTCTCGTGTTCAAAGCCCCCCGATGTACAAGCCACGCAATGAAGCTATGCTTAGGATCGCTACCTCCAATTACTCCACACTAGTCTCCACCACAAGACAACCGGTCTATGACCCCTCAGATCATCATACGCCTTAGAAATCGAATAAAGTGTATCCGAACCATGCCATTTTCCATTCACGAACATATGCTTTATCTTCTCCTTTGCCTGACATATCTTCCTCCACGTCCATGTGACATCAGCATGAGGCTGATAGTCACGCCAAGATGATCCTTTCAGATACACACTATTCACCCATCTAACCCATAATCGGATCGGCTGGCCAAAAACCCAAGATGCCAATTTCGCCACCGCCGCCTCGTTCCAAGTCGTCAATTCCTTCACCCCTAGCCCGCCTTCGGGCTTTGGACAACATAACTTCTCCCAACTCACTAAGGCCCGGCTTGAGCCCTCCACACCACCCTCCCACAGGAAACTCCGACACAAAGACCCAATACGAGCCATAATAAATTTCGGGATGATGAAAACCATAGCCCAGTAATTGTGAAGCTGAGACAACACAGACTGAACCAAAGTCAATCTACCCGCATATGACAGCTTACGCGCCCCAATACTCGACACTCTCGCCATGATTCGGGCCAGCAGTTTCTCACAGTCAATTTTGCCTAGTTTAGTACTCTGGATAGGCAGACCAAGATATCGAAACGGCATAGTACCCTCCACACAACCCGAAAGTTGGAGAATAGCAGCCTTCCTATCCTCATCAACTCCTGCAAAATAGGCATGTGATTTACCCACACCAATACTCAACCCGAAAGCCTTACTAAAAGTCGCAAAAGCCCGCCACAAGATCTCCATCGAATCAGACTTCCCTTTACAAAAAAGGAGTAAATCATCAGCAAAGAGCAAATGACTGAGTTTCAACGCTCCACAATTCGAGTGAAACCTAAAATTCTTCTCCGTCGTCACAAAATCCATAAGTCGAGTAAAATACTCCATACAAATCGTAAACAGCAACGGAGACATCGGATCACCTTGCCTCAATCCCCTTTTCCCTTTAAAGAATCCAAAATTATCCCCATTCACACATAAAGAATAAGAAAGAAACATTTTGGACACACTCCATAATTAATTTCCTAAAATGTTCCGGGAAATTCAAGGCTCTCAGCATTTGATCAACAAAACTCCATTCGACACTGTCATACGCCTTGTGGATGTCAACCTTAAAAAGGCATCGGGACGAAATTCGTCCTCTCTTATACATACGAACAAGGTCTTGACAGATGAGCACATTCTCTACAATACTCCGCCCCTCAATAAATCCTCCTTGGGAAGGACTTATTAATTGGGGCAACACCCGAGCTAGCCGCCCACAAATGATCTTAGCAATACATTTATAAACAACATTGCAACAGGCAATTGGACGGAATTCTTTCACCGATTGAGGCCGGTTCACTTTAGGAATTAAAACAATATTTGCACAATTCAGCTGCTTAAGTAATTTACCTGAGACAAAGAAATCCTGAATAGTTGTCGTGAAGTCAGCTCCAATAACATCCCAAGCATCAATGAAAAGCTGACTCGAGAAGCCATCCGGACGCGACGCTTTATCTCGAGGAATACTAAACAAGGCTGCTTTAATCTCATCAGCGGACACGGCCGACTCTAAAGTCTCTTTGTGCTCAGCAGTACAAGTCTTGCTCCGTCGAACAATGCTGACATTAATTGGTTCCACCTCACGTGATTCACCTAGCAAAGAACCATAATACCTCAAAAACGCGTCTTCAATAGCAGCTTTGGACCCGCATTCGCTACCCTCCTCATCCAGTAAGCTGACAACATAATTTCTCGACCTTCGAGCTCGAAGAAGGCCATGGAAATAGGCCGAATTAACATCCCCTTCCCGAACCCATTTCTGTTTAGATTTCTGTGACCAGAAATCCGCTCTCGCTACTTGTAACAACCGAACCTGGTCATGCAGCACCGCCTCCGCATTCATCGCTTCACCGCTGCTGTCAGTCCGCAGGCGCACTTGCAACTGCTCCAACTTAGTCTCCGCAAGGTTGCATCTACTCTCAATATCCGAGAAACACGAAGAATTAAGCTCCTTCAACGGCCTCTTCAATTTTCTTAGTTTCGACACTAGCTGAAACATTTTCGAACCCACGATCTGCTCGCCCCAAACATTCGAGACAAAACTCACAAAATCAAGATCCCTACTCCACAAATTCATGTACTTGAAACTTCGGTTTTTTCGTATCGGAGGCTGCTCGAGCTGCACGATACACGGACAATGGTCAAAAGTCCCTTCAGGCAAGAAGTTCGCGAACCCATCCAGAAATAATCCCATTATCTCGACGTTAACCAAACATCGATCAATGCGACTATACATCCTCGTCTCCGCCACCTTGTGCTTGTTATTCCAAGTGAACCACGACCCGCAAGCCTTTAGGTCACTCACATCACAATTTTCCATACACACTCGAAATTGATTCATTTCATTCTCCGAGGAAGCTCCTCCAAGACGCTCACGAGCATCGATAACACAATTGAAATCACCCATAATTATCCACGGCCCCATAGCGGCGTACGAACAAAGCCTTTGCCAAAGCTCCACACGTTCCTCCGCAGAATTAAATGCATAAACGATCGTGAGCAAATAATCCTTCCCAGAGGCCGAATTCACCTTCACGTGAATACTCTGATTACTGTACTCCAATATCGTCAAGTTAACCCTTTCATGTTTCCATAAAAGCCAAACTCGACCCCCAACATGACAATGATTATTAGTCGTAATACTCCATTCATAGAACAAGTTCTGATGAACTTTCGCGTACGATTTATTCTTTATTTTTGTTTCTAGCAGACCAAAAACGTCCACTTGTTGCTTTCTCATAAACTCACTAATTATTCGTTGCTTATTTATATTACACATTCCCGAACATTCCAGCAGCCTATGTTATGTACCTCCATGGATCACCAACTCTAATCTCTCCCCTGTGCTTTCCTCAACTCTCTCATTTCTCGGGACTCCCATGAGTACATCATTGAACGTTACTCCTTTATTCACAACGGTATTGGATCGTGCTCCCTTAGGGCCGGGCCCTGAAGTCTTCTGAATCACCTGTCGGACTCCCCCTGCATTCGTCCTAGGTACCACTACCGCACCCGCAATCAGGCTACCTGTCTTATGAGTCAGGCTCGGAACAGTCTGTCGACTCACTCCGCCTCCCTCAGCTTTTTTCTGCTTCACTTCCTGTCTAGCTTTCCTCAACTCATCTCTCCTACATTCCTTCACTTCATGCTCATACCCCTTACATTTAACACACCAAGTTGGTTTCCACTCGTATTTGACAAACACTTCCACCAAATTTTCACGTTCATCCATAAATTTAATCGAGTCCTTAAACTTTTGACCCACCTTGGCCAAGACTAACACTCTAGCGTAGCCCATCCTAGTACGTTCCTCCATAGCCGAGTCAGACTTCACATACGGACCTACTAGACCAGCCAATTGGGGCAAGCAACGACCCCAAAATTTCAACGGTAAATTATGTAACTGAATCCAAATAGGTACTTCAGATACATCTTCTTTATCCAATTTAGCATCAGGGGTCCATTATTTAACAATCAGAGGCTTATTATCAAACATAAAGCAACCATGGTTAAGAATTTTTACCTTAGCTTCCTTATCCTTGAACCGGACTACGAATATTCCATTCGGAAGAAACGATATTTTGTCAATACCATGTTCTTTCCAAATTCTTCGCACAAACCCCTCTACAACCTCCCAAGGAGGGTTTGCACCCATAATGAAGCAATAGACTGCTGTACTCCAATACTCGATCTCATCATTCAGGTCATCTTCAGAGAACCGTAAGAGTTCCTCCTCTTCCTCCATATCTACGATTCTCTTGCCCTCTCTATGTTTTCACCCATTCATCTCCATTTCAGTCGCGGTTTCGGGCACGTACTCGGATCCTTCGTCGTCATCCGACACATAATTCAATCCGGGTACGTCGTTCAATTTCACATTCATCGAAGAAGATGAACTATCATCAGCCTGATTTTGGTTGGTATTCATATTTGAAATCTTGACAAGTTTACGTAATTGATCCTCCTTAGCCTTACGAGTGATTGGTTTCATTGCCATTGGTCCTTTCGGGACCGCTCGAGACTTCTTTCGCATTGGAAAAACAGCGTCAGCAGCCTATCGGAATCAGGGACTGCCCACGCCACACACACGCCGGAAATCACCTTTCAGCAGTCGGGAATCTCCAGAGCAAAGTAGGGTTTTTTTTTTATTATGAAGGTTATTATCCACTACTCTATCAATTTTGGTTATGATGTTTTTCTTACAAACCTATACTCACTCCATAAATCTAACTTACTCTATTCACCTTATTAATTAATTTCTATAGCTAAGCCAACCTGTATCCATCGGGCGAGGTTCTATTTAACGTGACATTTCAGCTAACTTATTCAAACAAATTAGTTTATTTGACCAAAGTTTCACAAATAAATTACTTTGTATTTATTTAAAATTGTTACTTGGGAGAGTAAGCTACATGATAAACTTTTTAGTTTTCTTTTTTTAATTATTATAAAAATGTTTAAGAGCTATTCCTTGTCGTCGGCGTTTCAGCTGGATCGTCGGCGCTTTATAACGTAAATTGACGTTTTTGTCCCTCCTTTAACTTACTTCATTAACATTACTAATTATTGTTCATTTGGTTATTTGTGAAATATACTCGATAATGTAACGGTTTTGGTTATTTTGTAAAATCGTCTTTTTTTTGGCACTTTTGTATGTTATTTCGGTGGAGCTTACGTCTTTATGTATTTCTTAATTTTAAATTAATGGCGACCGGACAACCAGATTTACATTTCGGAGTTAGTTATTACTTGATTACTTTTATTCGCATTTTCGTTTGTGTTCTTCCATTTATAACTATCGTATTTCCGAGCATTGTTTAATTTTTATTAATAAAATACGTAGGATGTTAGATTCATTAGTTACGATTACGTATGTTTTTTAGGTGAGTATGGTTTAATTAATCAAAGATGTATATTACGGTTTATTTTTTATATTTTTTTTAAAAAGGTGCAAAACGTCACGGATCTGTAAAATGTGGCACACTCACGTTTTACGGATCCGCAAAAAGTGAGTATGTCACATTTTATGGAACCGCAAAAAGTGAGTACCTCACGTTTTACAGATCCGCAAAAAGTGAGATACTCACGTTTTGCGGATCCGTAAAACGTGAGGTACTCACGTTTTGCGGATCCGTAAAACGTGAGGTACTCACTTTTTGCGGATCCGTAAAACGTGAGGTACTCACTTTTTGCGGATCCGTAAAACGTGAGATACTCACTTTTTGCGGATCCATAAAATGTGACATACTCACTTTTTGCGGATCCGTAAATGTAGATATCCCACATTTTGTCGATGAATGCTGATGGGGGTCGGTTGCCTGCCTATGGCCGCCTGCCAATCAGGCCCCAGGGCGACCAGTCCCAGAAGGAGGAAAGGTCTGCCCGGCAGCCTTTCCATCAAAGTCATTGAGATCTCCAAGTGTGGCCCTAATCCCTTGAGCCATCCGCCAAACAGAGCAAACCAGGCCTCCCGCCTGCTTCCAGGGCGTTCCCGCCTAAACAGAACCGAAGGAGAACGGAGGACCCATCCGTCATTTTGCCTAAGGTAAGGAGAAATGAGTGGATAAGGTGAGTCCACGTGTCGCGCCAACATCCACCCATTTCCCTCCTCTTCTTTCTCTTTTTCCTCTCTCTTGTGGGAAGGTATAAATACTTACCCATTTCCCACATAAGAGGGGTTGGATTTTCTCTCTCTAGACTCTTACTCCTAAAAACGCCACCTAGTTCCTCACGAGCTAGGTTCGTCAAGGCATTTCACGGACTGACTTAGGCATCGGAGAGGGTTTCCTCGGACAACCTCCGAGGCCCTGTGCGTTCATTGTGTAGGGAGCAGGCCAATTCCGCCAGGAAGGTCCGATCAAGGGAGTGAGAGAAAGGGGAGACCAAGGGAAATCAAACGATCAGTTGTTCACCATTAACCCAATTATACAGCCCGGATCCTAGGCCGGGTAAATTGCTTCCGTGACCGGAACAATTTGGCGCCGTCTGTGGGGAGCTTACGGTTGTGCTCACGAGTTGCCCACTAAAATCAACCACTCATAATCACAAAACTAAAACAATTATGCCAGAAATCGTTGATGCCAGTGCAGGAACGGGTCCGACGGTCCCACCGGTGACCCCCTGTATGGTATGCCGCAGTCGGAGAGAGTTCCTCCTGCCACGATCTTAGGGGTAGGGGGAACCAGTCTCCTCGGTGGATCTAACACTGCAGTGACGCCTGAGCTGGGGGCACCCCCACGACACGCTCTTAATCTGACCCCAGCTCAGATGGCGCAGGCAGCCGCTTTCTTCTCTGCGATGCTGAACCAGGATTTCACTCCTGAGGACTTGGTAGGCAGGGTCGCATCGGCTCCCAGGCAACCATCCCCAATTAGCAGGGATAAGGCCGGGGGCACGAGGCGGACCGCCACCAGGAATGCCCAGAGGAAAGCGAGGAGGACGGCTCAAGCGTATGCGCATGTGCAAAGGCACATTACTACTGGCAATCCAGAGCCACCTGTTCAGCAGGCGTTCTCCATTCATACAACAGAATCAGCGTCTGGAGGACAGGGAGGCTTATCCCGAGGATTACAGGAGCGCATGAGGCCCAGGGAGCCCATGTCAAAACGCTTGGGAGAAAAACCAGGCGGAGTTTTCTCCAGGCTAACGCCTGCAGCCAAGGAACAGTCAGCCCCAGGCTTATCCCAAAGCCTACAATCCAGACTCAACCGGGGACAACCGCTCGAGTCCAGGTACCATCAGGGTGAGAACCTCTGCCACTCTCAGAGGAAGAGGCCCAGACAGACCTCCCCGCAAACAGAGGATGAAGCAGCCAGTAGGCCGCCACCAGGGCACCGCTCCCCCAGTGCGAGGAAACCGACCCATAAACAATGGGAATCTCACGGTAACCAGTCTGGGGAAAGCAGGTCACGACTGGTAGGCAGGCCCACAAAAACCCCGTTGCACCCTGAGGTACAAGAGTACCCCATTCCAAAAATCAAAATGCCCACCATCAAATTTGACGGGACGACAGATCCTGAAGACCACCTGGCAGCCTTTGAGAGCCACATGGGCATGTATGACGTAGATGATGCCATCTGGTGCAAAGTTTTCCCAACCACCCTGGTAGGGCTCGCACAGGGATGGTTCAGAGACCTCCGCCAGGGGTCAGTCAGATTCTTCATAGAGTTGGCTAAAATTTTCCTCGAACAGTATGCTGGAAATAAGAGAAGACGCCTTACCCGTTTTGATCTCATGACCCTGAAACAGAGAAAGGGTGAGAGTGTGAGGGAATACATGAGAAGGTTTGATCTATCCTACCAGCAGGTTAGGGAGATCGATGATTCCACTGCCGCCTACGCCCTGACAATCTCCCTACTTCCAGGGGAAATGAAAAACCAGATGATCAGGGCCCAGCCAGAAACCTTGGCCATGGCCAGGAAGATTGCGGAAGGGTTCATCCTGCAGGAGGAGTTCCACGGCCTGACGGATGCCCATGCAGGCCAAACAAAGCCTCAAGGGGGACCGCAGGGTGGAAGGGGCAGAAGTGAGCCAGGCAAGCAAAGGGAAGAGGGAGACACTCCCAAGAAGGAGCGCACAGTCTACAAGCCCAGATTCGACAGTTACACTGCTCTGAACAAATCCAGGGCAGAGATCTTCGAACTGGAAAAGAAAACTGCTAAATGGAACCGTCCGAACAAACCTCGCAGCCCAAAAGGAGACCCCAAGAAATTCTGCACTTTCCACGACTGTATAGGCCATACCACCGAAGAATGCCGTCACCTGAAGGACGAAATCGAGAAGTTAATCAGGAACGGATGGTTAGCCAACTACGCAGCTAAGAATAAGTCTCAGAAGGAAGTGTCTGAAAAACCCGAAGGGTCAGTGCAGAACCGCATGGTGATCCATGTAATTTCAGGGGGCACTGAGGACCAGCTAAGTCGAAGAGGCCAAAAAAGACAAATGCGCGAACTAAGGAACCAGATCTGCTATGTTGAGAAAGCAGGGAGTCCAAAGGGGGTGACCTTGAGCATCACCCCTGATGATGCAGGGCGCGTGGTATATCCGCACAGTGATCCTTTAGTACTCTCCCTAGAGATCAGCAACCACATTGTGCGGAGATGTATGGTGGACACAGGCGCGTACACGAATTTGCTGTACAAGGACGCCTTCGAGAAAATGGGCCTGGAAAAAAGGCACCTACGACCTGCCCCCGGATCATTATACGGATTCAGTGGAGCAGGCGTGCTACCCATGGGGGTCATAGACCTGCCCGTAACCTTTGGGGAAGGCTCTACTGCCAGGAATGTCAGGGCAACCTTTGTTGTTGTGGATGCAAGATCTGCCTACAACGCCCTAATTGGCAGAGCCACCCTAGACGAAATCGAGGCAGCCATCTCCATCAGGGCTCTCACCATAGTGTATGTCACCGATTTCGGACTAGAGGGGAAGGTGCGCGGGGACCAGGAGTCAGCCAGACAATGCTACTCTGTGGCCCTGCAAGAACACGAAAAAGAAAGGAAAGGGAAAAGGAAGGCTGACAGTTCCCCCAGCAGGGAGGGCGAGATCCCAGCCGAACAACCGGCGCCCGACCACCTGGAGCCAGGGGGCGAAAGCATGTTGGTAGATTTGGAACCAGGCAGGCAGGTCCTGATAGGAGCTGACCTGGAAAAATCCTACCAGGCTGAACTGGTCAAGCTGCTAAAAGAAAACAAAGACGTATTTGCCTATTCTGCAGACGAGATGCCCGGCGTTGATCCATCATGCATCGTTCACAAGCTGAATGTAAGCACGGATGCTCGCCCTGTAAAACAGAAGAAACGAAACATGTCTGCAGAAAAAGACGCAGCAATCAAGGAAGAAATTGACAAACTCTTGAAAGCAGATTTTATTGAGGTCTGTGACTACCCGGAATGGTTGGCGAATGTAGTCATGGTTAAAAAGTCGTCAGGCGCATGGAGAATGTGCGTAGATTTTACAAACCTCAACAAGGCCTGCCCGAAAGACTGCTATCCGCTCCCCAGAATCGACCAACTGGTAGACTCCACCAGTGGTTACTCCATGCTGAGCTTCCTAGACGCCTTTTCAGGGTATCATCAAGTATACTTGTGGCAGCCGGACAGGGTGAAGTGTGCGTTCATCACCAGTTCAGGCACCTACATGTACAAGATGATGCCATTCAGGCTCAAGAATGCAGGGGCTACATACCAGCGGTTAGTTGATAAAGTGTTCGAGAAACAAAGAGGCAGAAACATCGAGGCTTACGTTGATGACGCCATCGTAAAAAGCAGAGAGGACAGAGAGCACCTGATGGACCTGCAGGAGACCTTTTGCTCCCTGCGCGCCTACAAGATGAAACTCAACCCCAAGAAATGTACCTTTGGGGTCCGCTCCGGCAAGTTTCTGGGGTTCCTGGTCAGCTCTCGGGGAATAGACGCCAACCCTGAGAAAATTCAGGCAGTCCTAGACCTCCCTGAGCCAAAAACCATCAGAGACATCCAGCGCCTGACGGGCCGCATGGCCGCGTTAGCACGGTTTGTCGCCCGGTCAGCAGACAGGGCTACCCCTTTCTTCAAGGTACTGAAAGGAAACAAACAGTTCAAGTGGGAAAACGAGTAGAAAGAGGCCTTTGAGCAACTAAAGGACCATCTTAAGAAGCTCCCCACCCTGGCTAGGCCAGTAGCAGGAGAAAAGCTTTTCCTCTACATTGCAGTGACCAATATAACTATCAGCGCGGTCATCCTACGAGAAGAGGCAGGCGCCCAGCAGCCTATATACTTTGTAAGTCATGCGCTGGGGGCAGCCGAGAAGAATTACCCGATGGTCGAAAAAGCCGCCTATGCAGTCATAATTGCTGCTAGGAAACTCAGGCCTTACTTTGACGCACATCCAGTCGTGGTTCTCACTGACCAGCCACTAGAGAAGGTGTTAGAGAAGTTCGAAAAATCAGGGAGGTTACTAAAATGGGCGATTGAGCTGAGTGGGCTAGGCATATCTTACCAGCCAAGAACAGCCATCAAGGCCAAAGCCTTAGCAGATTTTCTGGCCGAGTGTTCCCATTCAGGGGAGGAAGAAGCCCCTGCCGAGGAATGGATCGTGCATACTGACGGATCCTCAACAGCCAATGGCGCAGGCGCAAGCGTCGTACTAACCAGCCCAGGAGGGGCTGACTTTGAGCACGCCCTCAGATTCGTTTTCCCAGCATCAAACAACGAAGCAGAGTACGAAGCAGTACTCGCAGGCATCAGGCTAGCTAAAGCCGCAGGAGCAGAACGAATTGTCTTGGCGACAGACTCCCAGCTCATCGCCAACCAAATCAATGGAGAATACGAAGTAAGGGACCAAGCAATGACCACATACCTGGAGATGGTGAAGGGAGAGTTATCTGGCCTAAAATCTTATGAAGTCAAACAGATCCCCCGATCCCAGAACAACAGAGCAGACGCCCTGTCGAAACTGGCAAGCTCCAGTCTGCAGGACATCCGGAGATCAGTGTGGGTCGACGTTTTGCACGAGAAGTCCACTAACCCCGGTCAGGCGGTTAATACTGTGGAAAAAGAGCCAGAAAGCTGGATGACTCCCTTCGTCCAGTACAAGAAACATGGTATCTTACCATCAGATTCATTGCAAAAAAGGAAGATACAGGCTAAAGCAGCCTGGTTCATACTCATTAATGAAGAGCTTTACAAGAAGTCTTTTACTTATCCCCTACTCAAATGCCTGTGAGCGGATCAGGCCGCTGAGGTATTGGAGGATATCCACTCAGGGATTTGTGAACATCACATTGGTGGTAGAGCACTGGCCCACAAGGCCCTCAGGGCAGGCTACTACTGGCCTACCATGTTGGCAGATGCCAAGAGCCTGACCCAGAAATGCAGGAAATGCCAACTCTTTGCCCCATCAATCAATGCCCCAGCCCAGGAACTCAGGTCAATCCTATCCCCCATCCCCTTCGCTCAATGGGGGATGGACATTCTGGGACCCTTCGCGGTGGCCACAGGGGGCAGAAAATTCTTAATTGTCGCCATAAACTACTTCACCAAATGGGTGGAGGCCGAAGCAGTGCCCAACATCACTGAGCCGGCGGTCAGGAAAGTGGTCTGGCGAAATATCATCACCAGATTCGGTCTACCAAAGATGTTGGTATTTGACCATGGCAGGCAATTTGATAATGATCCGCTGAGAATCTGGCTGGAAAGCCACAACATCTCAGTCGCTTATTCAGCTGTCTGTCATCCTCAAACCAACGAACAGGCGGAAGCAGACAACAAACAAATCCTGAACGGCCTGAAGAAAATGGTGGATGACTGCAAGGGTAGGTGGGCTGACGAACTCCCCAGTATACTCTGGTCAATCCGAACTACCAGAAAAGAGTCTACAGGCCAGACCCCATTTGGTCTGGTATATGGAGCAGAGGCACTATTGCCAATTGAGGCAAGGATCCCCTCTCTGCGCTCCCTGCAGTACGACCGGGCTGAAAACGAAGCTGCAATGGTCGAAGCCTTGGACCTGGTGAATGAGTTAAGGGAAGAAGCCAGTACCAACATCGCTGCCTACCAGCAGCGAATGAGGAAGGCTTTCAACAGCAAAGTACGACAGAGGAATTTCCAGATGGGCGAGCTGGTTCTGAGAAAGACGCAGGCGATTGGGAAGTCAAGAGAACATGGAAAGCTGAGTGCCAACTGGGAGGGCCCATACCAAGTAACTCGGGTTCTGGGACCAGGCACATACAAAATCGCCAACCTTGAGGGACAAGAGCTACATGCTCACTGGAATGCAGACACACTAAAGAAATATTACGTCTGAACAAGAATACAGGCAGATTTTACCTTTACTAAAAAAAAAGGCGGAGGACGGTCAAAAATGTCGACGGCTCCGACCACCCCAATGTCAAAAAGAAAATTTTTAAGAGAAATGAGAAGATACAGATTTATACTCGTTGCCTGTTCACACTCGCGTCTTTCACACACAAACGAGCAGGGGGCAATAGGGGGAGGCCCCCCTGTTGCCGAAATTGGGAAAAGTGAACCCCCCAACGCAAATCAAAAGCCACCCTGCTTACCTCTAGGCAGGCAGGGGGCAGGCCCCCTGGACTTTGGACAAAAGCCAGGGACAGGCCGTACTGACAAGGACTGGGGGCAGGCCCCCCAACCTTGTATAAAAAACACGAAAGCTACCCTGCTTACCTCTGGGCAGGCAGGGGGCAGGCCCCCTGGACTTTGGACAAAAGCCAGGGACAGGCCGTACTAACAAGGACTGGGGGCAGGCCCCCCAACCTTGTATAAAAAACGCGAAAGCTACCCTGCTTACCTCTGGGCAGGCAGGGGGCAGGCCCCCTGGACTTTGGACAAAAGCCAGGGACAGGCCGTACTAACAAGGACTGGGGGCAGGCCCCCCAACCTTGTATAAAAAAAAACACGAAAGCTACCCTGCTTACCTCTGGGCAGGCAGGGGGCAGGCCCCCTGGACTTTGGACAAAAGCCAGGGGCAGGCCGTACTAACAAGGACTGAGGGCAGGCCCCCCAACCTTGTATAGAAATCACAAAAAGCCACCCTGCTTACCTTTGGGCAGGCAGGGGGCAGGATCCCTGGACTTTAAACAAACGCCAGGGGCAGGCCAGACTAACAAGGACTGGGGGCAGGCCCCCCAACCTTGTATAAAAGTGAAACAAACAGGAACCCTCCTACCTACGGGCAGGCAGACTGCGAATCAAGTTCATGAGGAATCAAAATATACAAAAGCAAACAGAAAATTCACATATAAAAGAAAAAGTAGTGTCAAAGGAATACAGGACAAGAGTTTTCAAAGCAAATGGTTACAATCAAGAGTACGGCAGCCGGCCACCAAAGGGCTCGGCGCGCAAAGAAGTAAGGAAATTAAAGCGTTGGCACAGGTGCAGCAGGGGACGAGCAAGAGCCCTCTGAGGAAGACTGCCCTCCATGTTAAGCAGGGGGAGCGTCTGGGCCGGAAGCAGCAGCTCCCTCAGACAGCCTGCGCATTTGAGCTTCATCCTTAGCAGTGTAAAGGGCTCGGAAAGCATCTTCGTCAAAACCAGGGAACATCTCCCTGACAGCTTCCATGACAACCCCCAGGCAGGAGTTAGCACCATTAACGAAGCCCGCAGATACAGCCGTTTCCACCTCCTGAAGAATCTCATCCCTCTCTTTCTCCCAATCCTCGGTCTTCGCCGCCAGATCGCCGAGGGCCGCCTGCAGATCAGAGTTTGCCTTGGAAAGGCGCTCCCCGAGGTCAATAACGCTCTTCTTAGCATGGTCCAGTTCAGCCAAAGCCTTTCTGGCCTGCTCCAATTCAGCAAAGGCCTGCTGTGCTCTCTTGGACTCCTCCCCCAGGCGAGACACTTCCCTGGTAGCCTTCTCGCTCTCAGACTTCCAGTGGATCGCCTGACCCCTGGCCTCTTCTAGCTCAATCTCCTTTTTCGCCAGCTGATCCTTCAGGCTGGCAATGAGAGCAACGTCCCTCTCGACTGCAGAAAGGCGGTCAGAGTTGGCCAGTTCCTCATCACTCAGGCGACTGAGGGCAGCCACCTCCGCGGAAGCCTGCATAATTCGGGAGGTGCGCTTAATGTACTGGGTCACTTGACTGGTAGCAGACTTGACAGTCTTGAGAAGATGGTCTGTTAGAACTGCCCCTGAGTCGGAGAGTAGGGCGGAAACATCTTGGCTGTCGCCTGCATTATAGTGGAACTCAACGTTCTCCTCAGAGAAAAGGGTGGCGGGAATCTCCGGAGCAAGACGCTTGGGTTCAGGCGTGGAAGTCTCCAAGTCCACCACCTGGTCAGCACTGGGAGCCTCCCGACTCCTCTTTGTAGTCAGTGCCCGGGGGGTACTCTCCCCAGTCTCCTCGGAACCTGCGGCCCGCGACCCCGGGGGAATCTGAACCCCTGCTGAAAGGCCCTCTTGCCTGCCAATAGGCGAAGGGGTAGCCTCGAAAGCAATCGCCTTCGCAGCTGGAGAAGGGGTGGCCTCAGAAACCGCCGTCTTGGCAGGCGTGACTCGAGGAGGAGGGGGAAGCCTTGGTCTACTGAATGACAGGCCCTTCAAATGCTTCATTAGATTCTTCTCGCCTCTCTTAAAACCAGGGGGAAGAGAAGGGCGACTTTGGATAACAGTGAGATTCTCGTCCAAGCCCAGGCGTCTCACCTCCCCTTTTCTCCAAATAAAGGTGGCAAGACCTGCAAGACAAACAAACAGGCTGTCAGAGCATTTTCAAAAGAAAAAAGAATAAGAAGGAATCACCAGCACTCCTGAACTACCTTTATCTAGACCCGGATTCATGCCCAACCGGGTCAAATAATTGTCAGTCGCTATAACCTCCGCATGAGGGAGCCATAAGGTGGGGCCATACACCCCATACTTGTTAGTATGGCCAGCAAAGTAGGCCGTCAACTCCTTATCCTTCTCACTTAGCTTAACCTCCAAGGCCTTTCCACCCACGCCAGGGTGGTACTCCTCAGGGGTCTCCAGCCTGGTGTGGACATGATTCCTGAAATGACGAGGAATCCTCCACCCATGGATGCTGTGTATGTAAAGGAAGTTGTTCTTCCAGTCCCTCAAGCTGTCCATACCAGGCCACACCAAACAATGTCCCTTCTGCCTCAAGAGGGACCAATAACCAGGGGAGCCCGTACTCCCAGAAGAAACCATCTGTAAACCCACCATAAACCGCAGGGCGTCGATGGAAGGCTCCATGCGGTGGAAAAGACAGGTCCAGACATATGAGATCAGCGCCCTGACAGCTGTGGCTGTCAGCTGGGCGACGGCGACGTTCATGCGCCTGAAGATCTCCTCTAAAGCAGGATGGAGGGGAAAGCGAAGGCCAAACTCTAAACATTTATGGTAAACCGCTATGCACCCATCCGGGGGGTTGCATACGGTATCCTTTTCGCCAGGGACAACAACTGTGTACCCCTCCCCGAAGTTATAGAGCCGCTCAATCACAACGGCGGCGTTCTTGGCAAGGATCGTCTCCCGATTTTTCGGGTCAGGGAAAGTACTCAGAGGGATGCGATATTTAGCCTTGTCTAAGTAGTAAACCCTACCCCTTTCCCGACGAACGAGGGGACCGGAAGTTCGGGAAGGGTTAACTTCCAACGCCTCGTCGTCCGAGTCAATAGCATCAAATGAAGGGGGGTCGGGAGAATTACCGCCCCCACTGCTCGCCGAATGCTCTTCCTCAAGACCAACCTCCCTAGAGGAGGAGGCAAAATCCATCCCTTCTCCACTCTTTGACGGGTCAATAAGGGGCAAAATCCGTTCACGGGTTCTAGACATGTTACTCTAAAAAAGAAGCGGAAAAAAGGAAATCGAAGAGAGAAAAAGAATGGAGGATGAAAATCTTACCTAAGATCGCCTGACAGCACGTCACAAGCCCGAAGAAAGAGTCTCTCAGGGAAATGGGGGTGCAAGGTAGGATGCGATCCGTCAATACTCAAGGGTTTTTGACAAGACAAAGAGAATGAGGGAATGTCGAAGGAAAAGAAAGATTGGAAAAAGTGAAAGAATGAATGACTGATCGCTTTTATAGAAAGAAAGGCATGCCAAGAGTAGCCCAACCCTCAGGAATTCACCCAAGGGCTGCGGTCCACGTGTCGCCCCTAGGGAGGTTTGCTCTAGGCAGCTTCCCAAGAAAAACCTCGGGAGGACCAAAGGGTGTCAGAAGATTGGTCACCCTATGACGTCCCCCCTAAAAAAAAAAAAAAAAATCGCAATACACAAACGCATCGCCTGATCTTCATTTCATTAAGCCTTACAAAGGAAAGTTACATCTTAGGACAGATACGAAAAGAAAAATACATAAGGCCCAAAAGTTCCGGCCTGCCAGAAATCAAACGCCCCGCCACGCAGGCCTAGTCATCGCCCAAATCTGGGGAACAATCCCCAGGGCTGCCTGGACTCCCGAGAGCCGAACCCCAGTCCCAGTCTGGGGAGCCCTGGAAAGGGTCATCAGAAGCCCTGTCTTCATCCCTGTCGCTCAGGCAACCAAGACCCTCACTGTCATCAGAGTCATGGCTGCTATCTTCCCAGTCCCTCCCAAAGGGAACGGCCCGGAATTCGTCGCAGGTGCGACAGCCTGTCTTCTTCTCAGGCGAAGAGGGGCCTGACGCCAAGGAGGAATCAGTGTCAGAGAAGTTGGGGTCAAATTGTTCAGGGTGCAGCCATGGAAAGCACTCATGGCATCCCCTGTCATAACAGCCCCCTCCCTGGGAGCAGCGCCTAAACCCAGGCGCAGCAGGAGGCGAGGACCTCCTAGGGCGTTTGCCCATCCTAACAGAGGCCTTCTGACTCCTCCGGCGAAAATGAAGTCGTGAACGGTGACTCCGGCAAACAGCTAGGTAAGCAGCACGAGCATATCGAAGCCTCCAAAAACCTCTGAAGATGAAAGTAACATGCCTAACTCCACGACGGGTTACACTTTTTTTGATCCAAGCCATGATTAAAGACAGAGAATGAAGATTGAAAATGGATCATAAAAATAGTGAAGGAGAATGCAATTTATACAAAAAACAGAAGCAGGGCATTAATGGTGCCCCAACCACTTCTGCAAGGAAGAGAGCCAATCATCGAACTGGCACACTGCCCAAAAATTCTCTATGCAAAGGAGGGTAATCATAACAAAAGACGTTTGAACTCCCTGCGTGTCCAGAGAAATTAAAGCATGTTCCCTCGGGAACATGCGACACATTTAATGCAAATGTCCAAGGAGACAACCTCCCGCCGTCCCAAAGCAAGACGTCGCCTGCCGAGCAGGAACCCCGCTCCTCCTCAGCCGGCGAGGGCCAATTGATGGGGGTCGGTTGCCTGCCTATGGCCGCCTACCAATCAGGCCCCAGGGCGACCAGTCCCAGAAGGAGGAAAGGTCTGCCCGGCAGCCTTTCCATCAAAGTCATTGAGATCTCCAAGTGTGGCCCTAATCCCTTGAGCCATCCGCCAAACAGAGCAAACCAGGCCTCCCGCCTGCTTCCAGGGCGTTCCCGCCTAAACAGAACCGAAGGAGAACCGAGGACCCATCCGTCATTTTGCCTAAGGTAAGGAGAAATGGGTGGATAAGGTGAGTCCACGTGTCGCGCCAACATCCACCCATTTCCCTCCTCTTCTTTCTCTTTTTCCTCTCTCTTGTGGGAAGGTATAAATACTTACCCATTTCCCACATAAGAGGGGTTGGATTTTCTCTCTCTAGACTCTTACTCCTAAAAACGCCACCTAGTTCCTCACGAGCTAGGTTCGTCAAGGCATTTCACGGACTGACTTAGGCATCGGAGAGGGTTTCCTCGGACAACCTCCGAGGCCCTGTGCGTTCATTGTGCAGGGAGCAGGCCAATTCCGCCAGGAAGGTCCGATCAAGGGAGTGAGAGAAAGGGGAGACCAAGGGAAATCAAACGATCAGTTGTTCACCATTAACCCAATTATACAGCCCGGATCCTAGGCCGGGTAAATTGCTTCCGTGACCGGAACAAATGCTATTACGATCTAATAGTATTACGATGAACGCTACAAACTATTGTCGGTAAAAATTTAAGACGTCACATTAACATCGAACTTAGTTTAAATTGTCCTACGTTTAAATTGTCTTAAGTTTAGAGAAGGGCAATATGATCCTGGGGTTTACGGGGAAACGTGTCACAAAAACCGTTAAATTACAAAAACCGTGACAAATTAATACTCGGAAACATAAAATTAAATTTATATACAAAATCAATTAATTATATTAATGATTATTAGAGAAGGACAATACGGTAAAATCACGTATAAAGCGCCGACGATCCAGCTGAAACGCCGACGACCCAAATGAATTGCTAAATGTTTGTTCATGTCATTTTATCAAATACGAAATACTTTCTATCAAGTAACTTTTCAACTGTTTTGTACAGAGTAAAAATATTTTTAATGATTTCAACTAGTTTATCATCTTTTAATTTTCAATTAACTAAACAACTTCCACCCAAATTTTAAGTTCATCATTTTGTGTTACGGAGACGGAGTTTAAATTACTTTTAAATCATGAATTTAATATGATATGAAAGCCCATGATTAAGTATTGGATAGTGGCATAAGGAGGACAATATTGCATACTCCCTCTGTTTCATTGATATTTTCCAGATTTTATTTTTCAATCATTTCTTCAATTTTCTTCCACTTTTCTTTTTTCTTTTTTCTATCACACTTCTCTCTTATCTAGTGACTCACTTACTTTACTCTCTCTACTTTTACCTATTTTATTATTTTTGTTAAGAAATGTGTCACTTTTAAAGTGGAAGAAATCAATTAAACGAACAAATTACAAGATTACCTTCTTTGATTGTCAAGTGACTACGAGTACTCCTGGTACAAGATTTGGTTTGTCTACTTGGTAGATTTATATGGTTCCACCTCGCTTAGTGACAACATCTTCCTTTTAACTAATCCCTCTTGTGAAGGATCGTTTTTATGGTTATTATGTACTCGTAGTTGATTATGTACTTATGATTAACTTTTAAGCACTATTAGTAATTAGATGAACATTGTTTTGTCTTAAGACATCCAACGACAATCTCTAGTCATGTCTTTTCGGTCATTATATTAACACAACAATAACACCATGAGATTTCTAAAACATAAAATTTGTTCAATCAAAACACCAAGTTTTGGTTAGTCTGCTTGCTTTAACATGAACATATTCTTCTTAAGATCAAAATGAATCAAATATCCCCTTCATCCCATTTAATACTCGTAATTACCTATTTCTATTATTGAACGTATTATTCAATATGAGTACGGAGTATGTCATTTTAGTTTTTAGATAAGTTTTTTTGTTATGATTATCTAAGGCAAGTTGATTTTATGTGTTCCAGATTCACTCATTACTTATATGGAATAAGACTGATGGAGTATTAACATTACTTGAAAGATGAGACTTTTTTTGTCAGTACTTTGTTATCATGTATTTTGTCTCATCTAATTCTATTTGACTCGTTTTAAGTTTAAAACATATTTTACGTAATAAGTCACTTGAATTGACTAAGAGAAACTAAAATTAATGAGGATAGTCTTAACTTAATATATTGAATAAGAATGAACACTATTTCTCGGAGCTTAAAATAAACTGAAAGAACCCGACCTCATTTTTCCACCCTTATTTTTCACCCAAAAATAAAGGAAACGTAATAAGAATTCCGAGACCCTAGTACGGAGTATTTGCTAAGCATTATTTTCATGTTGGTACAAAATAGATAACTTTGACCTACAGAGTATTTTGGAGCTTGGTGCACTTGGGATAGCAATTATAACACTAGTCCGTATTGAGTCTCTTAAAGATGTGTATATCCATCTTAACATTAAAAAGGATCATCCTCTATATATTAAAACAGAAACCACTCCCCGACGATGACAGGTTTCAAACCCGCGACCTTTGAGGCAATTCCCAACTTACCACACCACTGGGCCACTTTGCTGATTGTGAGAAAATAGTACAAACAAAATATACTACCTTTCACAGTTCCCCCTTAATTGATCATCAACAGCCCGCCTCTTCGTCTTCCCAATTCCTCATTTATTGATCAATCAATTGATCAATTACACTTCATTTCCGTCAATCATCCATTCTACTCATCCTCCTCGAAAACTCATCCATCATTCATCTCCTCGAAAATGAATCATCAATTCACCCCCCCGGAAATCTTCATCTTCTTCAATGATTCCTCGCTGGAAGTTGTGATGCCATTTAAACCCGTCCCATGGTCTCCACAAGCCCTTTAAATCTGAATAAATAAGATTCTCCACAAGCCCATCTTATTCATACTATAAATAAGATTATAAGCATTGCAATCTGAATTCAAATCGTAGAATCTGAAGGAAAAAAAAAGCATCTATTTTAATTTGCATATTTAGATATTTAGATATATATGAGTTTCGTTTTTCTGATTTATTGATATAATTGCCAATTGATGTTTTAGAAATCTGATTTTGTTTTTTAAATTGATTGGTGAATTTTCAGGCAGAAGAAAGCCAGAATATTAGGGAAATTGAAAGATCCAATCATCCTGGTAATTTTTCGATTTTTGATTTAGTTGATTTCATGTATCGATTTGTTTTATTTTTAAATTCAATCGAGATCAATTTTTGAGATTCAATGACAAAAAAACTAATTCAGTGAATTTGTATTTTCGATTTTTAATGTGTATGTTAATTTTTGAGTTATGATTTTTTTTTTCAGGTGATGATGAATGAGGATTATACAATAAATTTCGTAGAGGTATTTTAAGAATTAAAGTCAATTCATTTTTTTATAGCTATTTGTTTAATTATTTTTAGGCGATATATATATATATATATATATATATATATATATATATATATATATATATATATATATATATATATATATATATTATATATATATATATATATATCGAGTTATATTATAATTTATATACATATACATCTTTTATTTTATATATTCGTAAATAATATAAATATTTTTGTTTAACATAAATAATATTTCGGATTGAATTTTGAACAATTATATTAATATATAATAGTTCTAATTATATTTTTTAAATTTTTTAGATTTATAAATTTTAATTTATAATATTTTATATTTTTGGTTTGAATTTTATTTTCGGATAAAGTATTTATAAATAATTTTATTTAATTAGATTGAATTTCATTTATAAATTGTTATTAAATAGTTCTAATATTTTCAAATTGAATTTCATATTTGAAAAATGTATAAATATTTTTCTAATAAATATTTATTAGAAGATTTTTACCCGAAAGAGATTTATTCTAAATGTTTTTGTTTATCATATATAAATAAATAACTACATTTATATTTATATATATTTCGAATTATATTATATTTTATATATACATATACATCTTTTATTTTATATAATCGTGAATAATATGAATATTTTTGTTTATTATAAATAATATTTCGGATTGAATTTTGAACATGTATATTAATATACAATACGGTTAATTATATTTTCTAATTTTTATATTTATAAATTGTAATTTATACAGTATTTTATATTTTCAAATTTAATTTTATTTTTGGATGAATTATTTATAAATAATTTTATTTATTTCTGGATTGAATTTTATTTATAAATTATTATTTAATAGTTTTAATATTTTTGGATTGAATTTTATATTTTGAAAAATATATAAATATTTTTGTTATAAATTTTATTAGAAGATTTTTAACTGAAAGAGGATTTATTCTAAATATTTTTTATTATCATATATAAATAAATAACTTAATTTATATTTATATATATTTCGAATTATATTATATTTTATATACATATACATCTTCTATTTTATATATTCGTAAATAATATAAATATTTTTGTTTGATATAAATAATATTTCAGATTGAATTTTAAACATGTATATTAATATATAATAGTTCCAATTATATTTTCTAATTTTTTAGATTTATAAATTGTAATTTATATTCCGTATTTTGTATTTTCAGATTGAGTTTTATTTTTGGATAAATTATTTATAATTTGTTATATAACAGTTCTAATATTTTTGGATTGAATTTTATATTTTGAAATGTATATAAATATTTTTCTAATAAATTGTATATGTTTTTTTGGAAGTTTTTGCAGGATTAGGTACTACTGACTCTTATAGTTAATGGGGAAAACCAAAATAGCATTTTTGTGCTTGATTTTGTATATCAAGTAATTAATTGCATTGCAGAATTTTCTTAGTCGTTGACTAAAAGTAATTGGTTGTTTATTTTCGAGACGAAATAATTAATTGCATATTTAGTTTTTTTAAAGAAAGAAAATTGACACCCGAAATTTAGTTGGTAAACGCAATTCACAATTATTTAATCGTGTAGTTTTTTTTTGTATGTTAAGAAAAAATTTAGTGTTTGATTTTTGAGACATAGTAATTAATCGCATTAGAATATTTTTTAAGTTGGTACCGTTTTAATTTTATTTGGTACAAGATTTTTTTGTTGTAATTAATCGCATTACAATTATTTAATCGTGTAGTTTTTTTTGTATGTTAAGAAAAAATTTAGTGTTTGATTTTCGAGACATATTAATTAATCGCATTAGAATATTTTTTAAGTTGGTACCGTTTTAATTTTATTTGGTACAAGATTTTTTTGTGTATAACCAGTGGCGGATGCATGATTTTAGTTGAGGGAGGGCACAAATTTTTTTTCTCCATGTACTCTATAATTTATTTTCTAAAATTATGTCATCCAATGAAAATAATTGATACTATTTCTCTAATTAATGCTCCAACCTTCCATTTTTCCACTCCTTCTGAAAAAATTTAGTAACCTTAATTGCTCTCCATAAATTAGTATTCTTTCCATAAATATGTTTCCTCTTTCCATAGACTTTTCTCCCCCCATAAATCGATTTTCCCATAATTTTTTCCTTCATTAATATAATGAACAAATGTATCAAAATCATTATTAACAGACTTAAATATTGAAATTAATTGATGCGTTGCGTCGAATCTAAATTAATTACTCCATATTTTAATTTAAAATTAAAAGAAAAATTACATAAAAAATTGTTATGTTTAAAATATCAAAATAATAAAAGTATACAAAACAATTTTTTTAATTAGTTTCCAAATATGTAAATATATACTGAGTAAATAATGTAAATATTATCTAAAATATATACTGAGTAAATATTATCGCAAGAAAATTGTTATTATTCATATTTTTATTAATTCTTATCTCAATAATGTATGATGTATATTATATTCTATTTTTAAAATGGAGTCTAAGTGCAACGTATTGGTACAATAATATTTGAGAATTGCATGCAATAATAATAATAATATATAAAGTCATATGTTCGGGTCAAATTGGATATACATTAGGAATCATTTTTAAAATAAATGGCGGTAAATTAGGTGGATAAAAAAATGAATTGATTTTTAAAAAAAAACGCTCTTAAACGTGCATAATTTGCATTGATTATGTATGATAATTTGTAGTCCCAAATGCAATTAAAAAAACTTTACTCCTCCAATTATCTATACTTCTTTGAACCGAAAAAAAAAATTAAATTATCTCATTTATAGCTCAGTGGGAATTGGGGCTATAGTATAATTATACGAAGTATAAGACTACAGTGTAATACACGTGATAAATTACGGGAGTCTATTGATCTTACTTTTTAAATTCTGAAGTATCGTAAGGTTTATTATCAATATTGAATGCGTTTATTGAAGCAATAAAAATGACTTCTATACATTACACATTCCGATGAAGTCTACAGGGTTGTGTACGTTCACTAATATGACAGAGAGTTTGACTGTTTGACGGACATTATTTTTCACTATTCTTACATGACGAAGATGTCAACTAACTACAACTGATGATAATCGATCAAGATCAAATAGTTGGTAAGATCAAATAGTTGGTGAGGAAGGTCTTCATTCCTCAACTAATAGATTTTTTTTTTTGGGTTTAAAGAGTAATTTGAGGATTACGGTTGGGTGTATAAGGGTCGGGTTTATACGGATTTCTACATTTATCATAAGGGTCGGGTTTATACGGGTTTCTACGTTTAGTATAACTATATTCATCGGTGGACAATTGACTACTTTACGTACTCTATGTTGTTCATACTTTTGTCCACCTATTAATAAATAGATTAGCTTTCAGACTCTGAACGAATAATCCAAAATAATCACGGGTATCATGCTTTTCTTAGACACACATTTCAATGTGTAACGTGTTGTTTTTAGTTTCTTACACCTATTAGTATACTAACTAACTTTCAGTCCCTTAACGTATTATCTTCAAACGATATTGGCTTCATAATATTTTATATGAAACTAAAACTGGACAACCCGTGAAATTTTTCACGGGTAACACACTAGTTAATATCTCATTTGATTAGATAAGACAATTGTTTTACTAGTTCTATAGACTTTGCTTTTGTCTTATCCTTGATATTTGACCCGTTATAAGTTTGTGATGGATATCTTTCTCACAAACGAGAATTTGTGGCCTGTATTATGTAGCTCCCCTTGTGATGGACAAAAGTGTTGTAATGAGTAAGAGATTGAAAGTATTGTGAAGGCAATAGAGCATATATATGATGATGATGGTGAAAAACACTAGGCAGCAAAACCCGGCCTCATGCGGATTCAAACTCACAATTATGAGTTTTTATTTTTATTTTTTATTTTCTAGTTATAGCAACATCCGATCAATCTCCCAAATTGCACCAAAAGAGAAAGAGAAGGAGAAGAGAAAAGACCTGACTTTGATTGGCCGATATTCCCCAATGCGTGATTAGACTACTCCCAACTCCTGAATGGGCTGAATCCCCCCCTCTCTCTCCTTTTCATATTTTGTTCAACAAACTCAATTATTTTCATCATAGAATAATGTAATGTGTACTCAGGATTCAGGAGTACAGTGCAACCCAAATGGATTGCGTTTCAGAATTTTGACATATGCAGCATTATTATTGTTGCTACTTGGCTTCCTTGCCCATATTGTTGCTAGTTGGCTTCCTTGCCCAACTTAGGAAGCAGATAGTTTCGATTGTGACGATATTATTCGTCGTAATTTTATAACATATTAAGTAATAAATTATTGTCATTTACCATGTGGTTTGTTTTTTTGTTATTTTATTTAAATGAGTATTATTTTACCCGTCATACTAATATGACAGATAACTCTGTCATAAACAATAATTTGTGTCTAGGAAAAGACAATTAATTTAGGGTTCGTTTGATTTTCACGCACAATCACGCGAATAGAAAAACGTGTTTGATGGTTTAGCTTTTGAAAAGGGTTACTTAGGTCTGTTTGGCAAATAGCAATAGCAGATTCATAATAGCGGTTAGCAATAGCTGAATACGGTTAGCTGATTGTATTAGCAGGTTTGACTATCAAATTAAATTAGCAGAATTAAGAAATAATGTTTGGTAATTAACAGATTATGGAAGAATCGAGTTGTTTTCAGATATAAATTGTTAGAAAATAAGTGCCTAGCAATTGTCTTTTTGGGCCTTAAATTGATTTGTTCCTGATATCTTTCGTTTAGGTAACTAGTTTAGGTGGAATAATACTATATAAAGACCTAACTAGTTTCTAGGTTAATTAGGACAGAGAGATGATTTGAGAACACAATATAGATGACTGATTTGTGAGATTTTCTTGAGGGAAAACTCAGTTTGTTCCGAGTCTCTATTACTATTGGAGTTTGTTCGGATCTTGGTTGGCCGCAAGATCGTTTGTCCTTCGTCTCGTCATTGAGTTCGTCACAGGTCGAACTCAATCTGGGTAGTCTCTTTCAAGTTTGAGATTAATATCTGGTTGGTAGAATTGATAGTATTTTTGGCTTTAGCTGTGAGCTATTAAGCGCGTGTATTACGGTCTACTGTTGTACTATTATCTCCACAGTAGTGAATTTGGTCTCCTTGTCGGTGTGGACGTAGCCGGTGATTTTGCTGGTGAACCACGTAAATCTGTGTGTCAATTTATTATTGTTTACTATTTGTTTTATTTTTCTCGCGTAATTAACAAACCGTTGGTAACGGGACGCCTCCGTTATAACATAAATTCAATATGTTGTTTCAATATGCTCTATTAGCAGCATATTCAAAAAGAGTACATTCCAACCACTTTTAAGAAAAGTGGTGAAAGTAATTAAATGGATGGGAGGAGGCAGGTAATAGTTCTTACCTCACTACCCCTTTACATCATAAAATATCACCACTAACGATAAATCTTCATTTTTTTTTTCCCTCATTTTGACCTCGATTACTCATTAATAATTTTGCTCTATTCCGAGCAGCCCGATAGTTATTCTATCATGGTTGAGCTATTCTCGATTTGCACTGACCTGATAATGATTGACAACTGTATTGTGTTGCACTTTTATACTTTTGGGCCTTAAACAGCCACATTACTACTGCCCTGCAAGTTTTAAACTACATACGGATTACGAAGTATCCTTTTCAGCCGAAAAAAGAGGACCATAAAAGACATTGAATGTCCACTACTAGCCCATAAGGCCCAACATAGTATTTCTGGTAGTTTCATGTGCCACCGTCTCACACAAAATTATTGAGAGACATAACAAAAAATTGTACTCCCTCCATTCAACTCCATTCTTCACTTATTCCTTTTTGGTCTATTCAAATCCACTTATCACCTTTCCTTTTTTGGCAATTATTATGACAAATTTGCCCTCACTATCTTACTTTATTTACACTATATACCACTACTATGACCCACCTACTTCATTTTGGTCCACTACTATTAGGACAAGTGTGGTGTGTTGGTCCACACTCTTATCCTTTTATTCATTTTCTTATTACTTTCTTAAAATTGGTGCAAAAATGAATAGTGACAATTGGTAATGAATGGAAGGAGTACTATATAAAATAAGAATTACTACTTCTGGTCAATATAAATTGAGTCATTGCGTTTGGTTTTACAGAATCACAAGGGGCTCAATGAAAACCATCTGTCGATCATAGCAAGGCATTCTCGAGGCTTATACTCTGGAGCCGTGTGACCTCCACCCTGTCACCATCGTTAATCAAGTTACAAATGAGTTAATCACATCCATAACAGTTGTATTTGCAAAATTCAAACACGATTATTATTGTCACCTTGATGGTCGTGTAGACCAACCGATATGGTAGACGTGAAAACTCTGTAACATATCTGTAAATAATATAATAAGCATATTATTGGACCGAATTGAATTTGTTTGCTAAAAACCAGTAATGATGTATGAGTAAAAAATAAACAGCGAAAAAGAAAACTAACCCGGCAACTTGACCGTCGACGAACCATGGTCTCCATTCATCGGTTATTGGGATTTTTAGTTGATTAATCCACTCGAGTGTACCCACGTATGATACAAGCATGTCTTGATCACCACTGTAATATTTTATTTAATGATAAGATTCTAATATTGAATGCCAGAGAGTATATATATACGGAGTATAATACACGCACCAAGATACCATGCACACAAAATTCTACGCAACACTTTGTAGAATATTGAAGGTTCAGACAAACATACCTGTAGACTAACACTTGTAGAGACTCTTTTCTGGAGAAATTCAAATGATAATCAAAAGGACTTATCTCCACATTTGATTTATATGCTAGACTGTGATTACATCTAGTCCAATGACCAATACTTCCCTGACAAAAAAAAACAAAAAAAAGATCTTGCAACAAACATTTGCTTTGAAGAAGAGCATATATAAATAAAGAAAAAATGCACGCATATGTGCAATTGTGCATGAGTGCATGACCATGGAAATGATTGGAAAGCTATCTACATGGTGATATATATACATAGAAACACACTTACCTCTCGAATATGCAAAGCTTCTCTAACTTGTTCGTCATCAGCCCATGAGTAAGCAAGTAGATAATGTTGATTCTGTTGCACAAATTCATGTACAAATGATTCATAAAAATATATTTATACAAGAGAAATGGACGCCTTGACGATAAATTTTGCATTAAAGGATTTACAATAACGATTCTGTGGCGTTATCACACCCTTTTAATATACTCAGCTCGAGGAATCATAAAAAAGAGAACATAAATTACATAAATTCTTATTGTAACAACGTCACAAGTTTGTGACATTTATATATCATTCACATGCGTAGATAAAGATAAGTCATTTGCTACCACTACTACTTAGACTTTTAGATTTGCTTTATCTATTTATATAATGATAGAATTGTATGTATTCCCTCCGTTTCAATGAATTGTTTGTCTTTCGTTTTAGCACCAAGGGTAAGGGATCCAATAAGAAAGTGACATGTGGAGCAAAACTCATTAAAATGGTCAAATTGTATATAAAAATCATTCCTAAAATAGAAAGGCAAACAATTCAGTGAGACGTCCCAATATGGAATAGACAAACAATTCTTTGGAACGGAGGAGTATTTCATAAGTTATAAATCTATAACCGATATATGTGACAAGATGGAGAATAGTACGTACCCGACAGAATTCTTCATCTTTATTTTGATAGTTGTACGTTGATAGCTTTGTGGGAGATACAAGGAGACATTTATGCTCTAGCACATGCGCAGAGTCGATTGACTTGATAGCCTGTATTGCAATAGTACAACCTTTAGGCCATCTTTACCTCTCTTCGTATGGAGTAATCTAGTTGCATGGACACTTCTCCAAACTAATGTGTCGTGTCGGACGCCGACACACGATAATGCGTGTCAGACACCTGGAAAATCGTGTCCAATTTTTTTAATTTATTTGGACACGTATCAGACACTGTTCGTCATATTTGGAGACGAGTCCGGTCCGGTTCGTAATATATAGAGATTCGTCGGACATACCTAACATTTTTCATTGGTTTCCGGACTTTAATAAATGACAATATGACAGTTACTTGATGCTATAAACACTTATTATAAGACTAGATAACTAACTAATAATTACTCGTATATTATAGTAGTACAATAGTTTGAATTGTTAAGATTTGATTTTTAATTTTAAGTTTATAAGACTTTAATTTTGTTTTGTTATTTTACGATAATTGTGATAGTGTAACTGTATAAGTAACCAAACGTATATTCATAGATATAAAAATTTTCAAATTCTCTTTGTTAAAACATTTATATGAATTTTTTTTCCTGCCGTGTCCGTATCCTACAAAATTTTGAATGTCGTGTCACGTGTTCGATACGTGTCCGTGTCCGTATCGGTGTAATCTAGGGAGTAATCCCTAGCTACTCCAATGTCTTTTTCAATAGTGGCAAATTGTTACCTAATGTTCTTTTACGCCATGACGGATTTCAAACCTAAATAATTATTGAGAAAGACAGACAAAGTATTAAAAGAATTCTAATTTGTGTTACTGTTTTGTAAAGATGTTTTAATCTAATGATTATGACGAAAAAATTGTAGATATTACAAAATATAATAATGTAACTAAATGCACGATTCTCGATTGGTTGAACAAAAAAAATAACTGCCACGAACAAGCAAGAGAGGTTAATATTTTATCACTTACCTCATTCATAGCTTGTATATTCCTTACACACTTCGTATTCTTTGCATCCACATTTCCAAAGTCACCGCAACTTATCTTAGCGGCCTGAAACATAAAACCTAGACAACTTAAATGATAGTACTACCAATAACATTATTATGTTTTCCCAGAGTATTTTACCAAGAAACCAACTTCTTAAAATTATCATTTTTTCAAATATGTGACGACAATAATTTAGTTTAGGGATAAAATAAAAAAAATATCTGGCCAAAAAATTGAATTATATCCCCTATAACACACTACAAAAAAAACAAGGGGCTTTGGGCGGAATACTCCTGACGTAAAAAATATTCCGCTCTTATCCTCCCCTAGGAATGGCACTAATTCTTAAATGAGACGGTCTCACAATAAGTTTATCGTGAGACCTCTCATATAAGAGTGGTTATCATTTTTGGATTTTGTGAGTTGTAGAGTATGTCTCACATTAAACGTACGTGAGACGGTCTCACACGAGACTTACTAGAGGAATGGCTGCCGCAATTTTTTTCCGACTTTTTCCATTGACACAAATTTGCGGCACGTTATCCATCGCGGACTCCGTTGTAAAATAGCCCTTACGTCGGACAATCCGTCGGTAAAGTAAAAGATGTGACAAATTTTAGCAGCAAATTTCAGACAAGGGGTAGTCGATCTGACGATCTGTCCGAATTTTGGGATTTTTTTGACGCGAAACTCCGTATTTCTTAGTAGTGAAACTAAATCTCCTTGTGTTTCTCCTCCTCCTCCGTACATTGTACATAGGCCTTATTTTGCCCAATTCGTATCGCCGGTCCAAACGTAATCTTTAACCACCTCAAGTATGAGACTAGCTATTACTAGAATGATACGAGTAACTTATTAGCTCATACCTAAGTAACTACGGTAATATTTCATTGTCTCGTTTATTTGTTTGTCTTTGATCCAAATTCTCCGCACAATAATTATAAAAATAAATAAATAAATAACTAAAACGGAGGGAATAATAAATTCCAAGGTAGGAGTCTTAGTCTTTAGTCGATGATTTTATACACAAACATTTCCTCGTAAAAAATGAGTAGACCAGTACTCGCTCCATCCAATCTATGTAAATTGTAAGAGCTTGTGACATCTTAATAAAATTGATTACCTTAAAGAGTTCATCCGCTAACAACGACACTCTATGCGCGTACTCGAACTTTGTATTTGCTTCAATGTCATGTTTTGTAGCTGGATTCCCAAGAATGTATCCCTAGATATTCATATACGGAGTAACAAATGAACTATCAAGTGCGGGTAAAATTGTCAACACAGTACACATTTTCACCTCCAAAATTCAAAGACCAGAATAAAACTATTCACTTAGATTAGATGGATGATGTTGTTACCTTCAAATTCAGTATAGGTGTAAGCCCGATTTCATTTCCTGCAAGTGTAAATTAAAGTTCGATGATGATGTACTTTTACAAATACATACAATCTTGAGAAGAAGGGTAAGAAAAACTCCCTTCCTTTGATCGAGAGATTTGGGGTTCAATTCTCATGTTTTTACCTACTGAGCTTATACAAGTTAAGTCTCAACATCATAAAACCAGTTTCATTTAATCTGAGAATAATTAATGAAACCCAAATTACTTGTTTCATGTGTGAATTACGTTTGATAATCATTAACTTTTGGGTTAGTTTGTCTAGGTTTAGTGGAAGACAGAAACCGATTATTTAGAGGAACGGAGAAACTAGAGGGATTTTTTGGGGAAAAGGGCATACACAGAAAAATACTGTACTCCGTAAATGACAATATGGGTAGTAGTAGTGCATACGGCGTGGTAAAGTTCGTGTGTGATTTAGCCATTATAAAAATAATCAAACGATATTACCTTCTAAAATACTCTGAACAACAACGGGGACTATTCGCCCGGAATACGAGTCCCCGCAAATATATAAATCCCGTTTGATGAATTTGGGATGTTGGATAAGCCACTGCACGAATCATATATAAATTGATAAATACAAGCGTATTACTTAAACGATACGAAGTGGAGTACCTCCTAACTTTTAATTAACTACTACTACTACTTGTGGATGAGTTGCTCCGTAGTTATTACTCGTATTATAGTGTATAGTATCTCATGTTTCATGAATTTACGCTAGTCAAAATTCACTTGTTACATTTATTTTTGATATTATTCACGATTAAAAATAATCTTAAATATTCTCGATAATTTATATATAAGAGAAAATATAATCATAAGAAATTTTGTTTTATTCATCTTTATGAGTACATCAAGAATATCAAATACTTATAATTTTTTGTTAATGTAAAATGAGAGATATTGTTGGTGAAAAAGGTATCTACTCGACAAATGTACCAAAAGGGACAAGTGAATTTAAATGGAGGGATTGAGTAGACGAATACCGTACAATATATTACTTGAAGATATTGACACAGTGATACTTTAACTAGAGAAAACTTTAGTTATCCGATATAGTTCGTTAAACCAAATGAATTAAGTATGGGATCAAACCTAACCTCAATCTGTCTTGGGAGTTGGGACGAGGCCACGCCGATTCATAATTTATTTATTTTAAGGTTGTAAAGAAAAAATGTTGAGTATGGGATAATGGAGAAGTTGAGGCCCAAATTGAGTTGAGGAGTAGATCGATCAAGATCTAAACCATATACGGAGTATCTTGAGCTTCACCAAAACATATCAGATTGGGGACAGTTCATATTGGGTCAGGGACTTACTCCGTGTGATCTTATCAAACGAGTTGGATGAAAGTAACACAATAAACGTGTTAAGTCGAATCAAACCAGGCAGTCCGCCTATTCTCAGGTGACTATTCCTATATGTGGATGTGTCACATGTTGTGTCTACCCACGACCACCCCATGTATACAGTACATTTTATTTAGCTAATTCCCTTATAAACATTTTTTAAGTAAACGCCATATATAGCAAACACAATTGAGAAATAAGGAATGAAAGATGTATTGTATAAAATAAGTAGCTTACTCTTCTCAAGAAATCGTAAATATGAGCCGATTGCAAAGAATCACTGCTGTAATATCCTTCGAATGTTGTTGCATAGGAAAAACCGGTGCCTACTGGAGAGTCTAAAAATATGACGCTAGATGTCTGCCCATATACAAATTGTCAAGTATGTCATCATTTACAACTTTTCTAAAATATTTTGTACGAGTACTATCTTTCTATAATGTGGCTACTATCGAAATTTTTAGGGAGACAAATTAATACTATTGCATTTTAGTTAGAAAAGACGATAAAATTGAGATGAAGGGATCGGAGTACCTTCGTCCATGAATATGGGTTTTGCTGGAGCTTAGGTGTACCCAATTCCAGAACAGAAGCGGTAAGATTGAACATAAACGGACCTGTTTATTTGGGCATAAATAGTTGATGAGCCAGAATTGATATAGGTACGGATCAATTGCTTGAATATGGAACACAAAATTACTCGTATAATGTAAGAAGTGAGACGTGTGAAATGATTCAATTGCCTGAAAAGAGTATTCATTTATTATTGATTGATGTTTTTACACAAATACTATAGCTACTAAATAGGAAAGTAGAAGATGTGGACGGACCGATTTCCAAAAGAAGACCAGAAAGTGCGGAGCAACCAGGGCCACCGGTGAGCCATAAGAGAAGAGGATCCCTTTCAACGTCCCTCTCCGATTCAATCAAGTAGTAGAATAGTTGCACTTCCTCTGTTTCCCCTACTCCTACATATCTATTATTCACAAACTCTACTTAATTAAACACTAACTATTCTATCCAACAAGCTACCAGCTAGCCTAACTATCGCAAATAAATATTATGACTCGTATAATCAAGCACTCCGTATGTATGCAGCTACTCATTTAGTATGATGGAACTACACATACATACATACATACATACATACATACCCAGTTTCGAGGGTGAAGGGGAGATCTCCTGGATAGCCGGGCAGTGTCTTGACGATATTTGGTTCTTGTCCGACTACGGATGATGCCCAAAATGTTGCCGAGAGAGGTAGTGGTAGTAGTAAGTAAAACAAGTAAAGCCAGCAGAGTTCCATGCTTAGTTGATTTAATGAACCCATTATAGGTTCCTCAATAACACATAACATAACATATTACTGTAATAATAATATTATTAAAAGGCAGGCACTTAATCATCAAGAATAAATAATAGGGAGTAGGGAGTAGGGAGTAATCAACAACTAACGGACAAAATAATCAACGACACGTTACGTCGTTTGCGCTGGACATTAACTATTTCTTCACGAAATAAATTACAAAGTACATTTTCCATAAAATAATGATCACGCAATCCCATCTGCGGAGTACGGAGTTGTATGCGTATTATAAGAAGGTCACCAAATTGTGCACTGCAAACTAGTAAAAGGATAAGTCTTCAAAATTGGGATAACCACCGGACCGGGAGTAGGAGTTAGTACCGGAGTCCCACGTTCAACTCCACTTAACATTTATTTATAAAAATCAATTGTACCAAGCTGCCTCATAGTGGTTGTGTTGACCATTTCTACTGGGGCCTTACTTCCTCTGGGGCCTACACTTCTAAAAGCGGTTATCGCTTAGCTTTTGACTCGCTCTACCGTGAACAAGTTTCCAATCAGATTCTAAATGATAAGCTTAAAAGCTTCTGCGGGAAGAAACTTTGGAAGCTTAGAGTTCCTGGTAAGCTGAAAACTTTTCTTTGGAAAATTTTGAATGACGCCTTACCCATTGGTGCTGAATTCCTTAGAAGGAATTTGTGTACGGCTGTTAACTGCTTCTTATGCAATGATAATGGGACACCTGAAACCCTTGGGCATCTTTTCAGAGAATGTCCATTTTTCAATAGGCTTTGGAATGGATGTGACCTGGGTATTAGGGCCACTGCTAACTCACACATTGATTTCAAAGTCTGGATGGTGGATTGGATTAATTATCTCTTGAACCTTGACAATGGTCAAAGCAGCGTGATCCTCTTTGTAAGCGTTCTGTGGGCTATCTGGCTTACAAGGAACTACGCTAAGTTTCAAGGAATTCACCCCAATGCGAAGGCTTCGATGACCCTCCTCAATTCGCAATTTAGACTTTCTGATTCAGCTAAGGATGACGCTGATTTAAATCTTTGGGTTCAAGTCTATCCATGTGAACCCTCTTCTCTCTCAAGAATTAAGAAGGGTCATCCTGTTCTAATCTCTGGGGTTTCGAGCAATTGCTCCCAAGTTCGAATTTATGTGGACGCTGCCTGGAAAAGCTATGACAATGCAGGGGGAGGCTGGATGGCCCGTTCATCTTCGGGTGAATGTATAGGAAGCAACTTTTTTCAGTTACGAGCAGCTTCTCCTCTTCAAGCTGAAGCTCAAGCCCTTCTGGCTGCTTCTAAATGGGCCCTGGACAAGGGTTTCCTTCATGTTGCTCTCTTCTCTGACTGCCAACAGCTGGTCACTCAAGTCGGCGAGGCATCAGACCCTTCTCCACATGTTTACAGAATTATAGATAACTTGTTTTTTTATCTCGTCTTCCTTTCATTGTTTATCTTTATCTTTTGTTTCTAGAGAATGTAACACGGAGGCCCATGATCTAGCTCACATGGGACTCAGACTCTTGTAGCACTTTTCTGTCATGGTTGGCAAAAAAAAAAAAAAAAAAAAAGAGCTAGAAAAAAAAAAGGAGTTCATTGAAATCAATTGCTAAAGTAGAAAATCGGCTTCACCCATGTAATTGAGAGAAAAAAAAGGGACCCACAATAAATATATGAAACTTAATTTTAACAGGAAGAAATAAAAAGTTTCATATACGATTATATGTGTTTTGGTGGCAATGAAAATATGCTACTTATATGAAACCACAACCATTATTGTTGTCCTTTAAATTACTCCACACATATTGATCTACCATTTTACCCATGAAATTTTCAGCAAATTAAAGTAAGTACACCCAATGTTTTTCTGGGGAGTATTAGGGGACTACTTTTTACCGTCGGCGCTTTACTTCTTACCGTCGGCGTTAATTACGGTGAAATGACGACTTTGTCCTTGCTATTTATTCTCAAAATAATATTACTTTTACATTTTATAGATTATCGATTTATTAAAACTCGATAACAAAACCGTCTTTTTCGATTATCGTAATAAACCAAAACCGACTCCCTATATAGTTAATTACGCAAAATGGCGAGTTCACCTTTGCAATTAATCCTCGAAATATTATCACATTTACATTTTATAGAGTATCGATTTATTAGAACTCGATAATAAAACCGTTTTTTCGATTATTGTTACGCCTCCGATTTTAAACAGTTAATTAGATTAATTAACGACTTAATACAATTTGATGGGGGTCGGTACCGCTAGCTCGGTCGGTAGCCGGCGTCGCTATTGCTGACTGCTTCTCGATGGGTTGGAGTCTGCCGGCTCCCTTCATCCGGAGAGATATCCTCGATCGGGTTCGGTGTCCGGCGACCATCTCCCTGCCTCAAGTCCTATAAATATACAGAAGGTGCCACCCTTAGAGGGGGGCAAGAAAGACACACACACACACTCTCTCTAAAAAAGCTAAGTAATATCCTCCCAAGAAACAAGCTACGTATCACAATCCACACCACTGACTTGAGCGTCGGAGAGGCAACCTCGGAGCCCCTCCGAGGTCCTTGTTTGCTCCCCGTGCAGGTCAGAGTTCAGTTCACGCAAGGAAAGGAGCGGAAGGTTGCCGGCGGCGAGGCATCAGACCCTTCTCCACATGTTTACAGAATTATAGATAACTTGTTTTTTATCTCGTCTTCCTTTCATTGTTTATCTTTATCTTTTGTTTCTAGAGAATGTAACACGGAGGCCCATGATCTAGCTCACATGGGACTCAGACTCTTGTAGCACTTTTCTGTCATGGTTGGCAAAAAAAAAAAAAAAAAAAAAGAGCTAGAAAAAAAAAAGGAGTTCATTGAAATCAATTGCTAAAGTAGAAAATCGGTTTCACCCATGTAATTGAGAGAAAAAAAAAGGGACCCACAATAAATATATGAAACTTAATTTTAACAGGAAGAAATAAAAAGTTTCATATACGATTATATGTGTTTTGGTGGCAATGAAAATATGCTACTTATATGAAACCACAACCATTATTGTTGTCCTTTAAATTACTCCACACATATTGATCTACCATTTTACCCATGAAATTTTCAGCAAATTAAAGTAAGTACACCCAATGTTTTTCTGGGGAGTATTAGGGGACTACTTTTTACCGTCGGCGCTTTACTTCTTACCGTCGGCGTTAATTACGGTGAAATGACGACTTTGTCCTTGCTATTTATTCTCAAAATAATATTACTTTTACATTTTATAGATTATCGATTTATTAAAACTCGATAACAAAACCGTCTTTTTCGATTATCGTAATAAACCAAAACCGACTCCCTATATAGTTAATTACGCAAAATGGCGAGTTCACCTTTGCAATTAATCCTCGAAATATTATCACATTTACATTTTATAGAGTATCGATTTATTAGAACTCGATAATAAAACCGTTTTTTCGATTATTGTTACGCCTCCGATTTTAAACAGTTAATTAGATTAATTAACGACTTAATACAATTTGATGGGGGTCGGTACCGCTAGCTCGGTCGGTAGCCGGCGTCGCTATTGCTGACTGCTTCTCGATGGGTTGGAGTCTGCCGGCTCCCTTCATCCGGAGAGATATCCTCGATCGGGTTCGGTGTCCGGCGACCATCTCCCTGCCTCAAGTCCTATAAATATACAGAAGGTGCCACCCTTAGAGGGAGGCAAGAAAGACACACACACACACACTCTCTCTAAAAAAGCTAAGTAATATCCTCCCAAGAAACAAGCTACGTATCACAATCCACACCACTGACTTGAGCGTCGGAGAGGCAACCTCGGAGCCCCTCCGAGGTCCTTGTTTGCTCCCCGTGCAGGTCAGAGTTCAGTTCACGCAAGGAAAGGAGCGGAAGGTTGCCGGCCATGTCCGGCGGGAGGCCTTCAGTTGTTTGATACCCCAAACAATTTGGCGCCGTCTGTGGGGACGCTTGAACAAAAAAGCTCCCTGCTCTAAGAAAGAAAAATCGTCCAAGCGTCATAATGACAGCTCGCGACACCGGGAACGTCCCTATCGAGACGGAAACCGAGCTCGAAATCTTGAGAACTTCACCACCGGAGAACCAGGCCCGAGATAAGGACAGGGGCAAAGGCCACCTGGCCTCAACGTCCACGCCAGCAACGGCGCCCCCGGCAACCGTTCCCCAAAGCACCTTCACCCCCGAGCAGCTATCCGCCGCTCAACTTCTCCTCGCTGCCCTCTTAGGGGTGGCGACCCCGAAGGTCCCAAACGCACAGCGGACCAAAGAAACCCCCAGGCCTAGTGCCGGGATCTTCCAAAGAACCGACGTTTCCCCAAGAGAACTCTTCCCCGGACTGCCGGAGAAGGCGACGCTGGAAGAAAGAAGACAGCGATACCTAGAGAAGAGTAGGCGCCTTGATGATGAACACATCAGGATACGCCGCTGCCAACGATCTGCGGAACCCTCATCGTCCCGCCAAAGGACGGATTCGGGCACGCCCTCGCTAAGCGGCACCGGAAGAATGGACAGCGAGTCTTCCACAGGCAACAGACATCGCGAAAGAAGCCGAAGTCATACCCCAACCATACGTAACAGGCTAGGTCCCGGCACCCGAAAGACCAGGAGAAGTCACAGCCCCCTAAGGACGGTCCATCACCGCCTAGGCCAGCGAGAAAGGGATGGAAGGCCCGCGAAAACCGTCCAAGACCGGTTGGGTCCCAGGGAACGCGGAAGAAAGTACGCCAGCCCTGAGAAACGAGGCTCGGTATTTACCCGACTAACGAGCAATGTCGCCCGGGAAGATTCCCCCGGACGAGAAACGTTCGTAACATGTCAGACCGGCAGAGGCGCACCTACCTCTCAAAGGGAAGAAGAGGGCGAATCTAAACTGGCTGCACCAGGCGCTAAAGCACCAAAGAAGGGACGGCCGACAATGTCGCCATTTCACCCAGAAATTACGGAACACCCCATGCCCAGAGTAAAGGTGCCTAACATCCAGTTCGACGGGACCACCGACCCGGAGGACCACTTGGCGACGTACGAGAGCTACCTGGCCATGTACGAACTCGACGATGCGGTGTGGTGCCGAGTTTTCCCCACCACGCTCACCGGCTATGCCCAATCGTGGTTCCGGGGTTTGCCGCGCGAATCCATTCGGAGCTTCAGAGACCTCAGCACGGCCTTCATAGACCAGTACGCCGGAAGTCGGCGCAGGCAGATCGTAACGGTGGATCTGATGACCATGAGACAAGGGCCAAAAGAGACCATCAGAGAGTATGTCCGAAGATTCGACTTGGTGTGTCAACAAATACGAACAATTGATGCGTCGACGGCCGCCTGCGCCCTGACCCATACGATGACAGAAGGACCCCTCAAGAGTCACCTACTCAGAGAAAGACCTACCTCGCTGGTCGAAGCCCGGCGAATCGCGGAAGGATACATGAACGAAGAAGATTACAAAGCGCGGCGTGAAGACCCCTCCCCACTAAGGGTCCGACGCCCACCCTTAGAAAGAACCCGGAGCCCGACGGGTCAAAAGGAGCCCCAAAGAATACCGGGCCGAAGCCACGGGGAAAAGAGGTCGGAGGGAGGCCGCAGAGAAAGATTCGACCGTTACACCGCGCTGACCCGTCCCCGGGCAGAAATCTACGAGATAGAGAAGGACAACAAGAAATGGGGGGTCCCGCGACCCATCAAACCCGGACCGCGCGCAGATCCAAAGAAATACTGCGCTTTTCACAACCAGACAGGGCACACTACAGAAGAGTGTCGAAATCTGAAAGATGAAATTGAAGACCTCATACGTCGCGGCTCGCTGGCAGCATACGAGGCCAGGGGCCGCCGCGTCGCCATCAACAACAATGCCGGCAATGGTTATGGCAGAGGTACGACTAACGACAATCCCAGGGAAAGAGCCGATAAGGGAAAAGAACACAACGTCATAAATACAGTGGGAGAAAGGGGGCAGGAGGGGGGAGCCAGCAGGAGGCAGGTCAAAGGCCACCTAAGGGAGCTAACCCGTCATATACACTACGCCAACGAGTCTAGGGAAAAGGCCGTCCCGACTCTTAGCGTCACGGCGGAGGACTACGAACGAGTAACTTACCCCCATAGTGACCCCCTGGTATTGGCCATCAAGATAGGCGACCATATGGTCAAAAGGTGCATGATAGACACAGGCGCCTACACTAACCTACTGTACAAAGAAGCGTTCGAACAGATGGGCTACGACAAACGACACCTTAACCCAACTGCTGGCGCCTTGTACGGATTTTCTGGGACCGGAGTCGTCCCCATGGGAACAATCGACTTACCGGTCACCTTCGGGGGAGGGGACAAAGCAAAGGCAATCACGGCCCAGTTCGTAGTGGTAAACGCCAGGTCTGCCTATAATGCGTTAATAGGCCGGATAACCCTGGACGGAATACACGCCCTGGTATCCATACGCGCCCTGACGCTGGCATACGTCACTGACAGAAATACGGAGGGAAAGCTGCACGGGGACCAGAGCTCCGCCAAAAGTTGTAACTCGGTAGCCTTAAAACGATCCCAAGAAGAAATGAAGGGAAAGACAAAAACGGCCCCCGACACCGAACAGGGACAACCGGCCCCGAAAACCCTCAAGATAAAAGGGACGACCAAGCCCGACTCTGAGCGCGTAGAGCCAGGCGGGGAGAGCATGACGATAGACCTAGAGCCGGGCCGATCCGTCCTCATAGGAACCGGCCTAGACCCAAGTTACCAGGAACGCCTCATCAACCTCCTAAAAAATAACACAGACGTGTTCGCATACTCAGCCGACGAAATGACGGGGGTAGACCCGGAAGTAACGGTACATAGGCTAAACGTCGACCCTACCTTCCGACCGGTGAAGCAGAAGAAGAGAAGCATGTCGGCAGAAAAGGACGACGCCATCCGATGTGAAGTCGACAAACTAATAAAAGCCGGCTTTATAGAGACATGCGACTACCCCGAATGGCTGGCAAACGTGGTAATGGTGAAGAAGTCGTCAGGCGCCTGGCGAATGTGTGTCGACTTCACTAACCTGAACAAAGCATGCCCAAAAGATTGCTACCCCCTTCCAAGGATCGACCAGCTGGTAGACGCCACCAGCGGATATACTATGCTAAGTTTTTTGGATGCCTTCTCTGGATATCATCAAGTCTTTTTGTGGGAACCAGACCGGGTCAAATGCGCATTCATTACCAGCGCCGGGACGTTCATGTATAAAATGATGCCCTTCGGACTAAAAAACGCGGGGGCCACCTACCAAAGATTGGTAGACAAAATCTTCAAAGGTCAGAGAGGCAGAAACATGGAGATATACGTGGACGACGCGATCGTAAAAAGCAAAACAGACGACGAGCATTTGGGCGACCTAAGAGAAACGTTCCAATCACTAAGGAAGTACAAGATGAAGCTGAACCCCCAGAAGTGTACATTCGGGGTAAGGTCCGGAAAATTCTTAGGCTTCTTAGTAAGCGCCAGAGGAATAGACGCCAACCCGGAAAAAATTCAAGCCATCCAAAACCTACCGGAGCCAAGAACTATCAAAGATATACAGAGACTCACGGGAAGGATGGCCGCCCTCGCCCGTTTTATCTCAAGGGCGGCAGATAAATCCACCCCTTTCTTCGAAGTCCTCAAAGGCAACAAACGCTTCGAATGGGGAGAGGAGCAGAAGACGGCGTTCGCTAACTTAAAGGAACACTTAAAAACCCTACCAACGCTGGCACGACCAGTCGAGGGCGAGAAGTTGTACGTCTACATAGCAGTCACCAATGTCACAGTCAGCGCCGTCATTCTCAGAGAAGAAGAGAAGACCCAGCAGCCGGTGTATTTCATCAGCCATGCGCTTGGTCCTGCGGAGAAAAATTATCCCATGGTGGAGAAGGCGGCTTTCGCCATAGTCGTGGCCGCCCGAAAGCTACGCCCTTACTTCGACGCACATCCGGTGACCGTCCTTACGAACATGCCTCTCGAAAAGGCGCTGGAAAAATTCGAAAAATCGGGAAGAATGCTAAAGTGGGCCGTGGAACTGAGCGGCCTAGGGATCACTTACCAGTCGAGGACGGCGATAAAAGCCCAAGCACTGGCGGACTTCATAGCCGAGTGTTCCCACTCAGAAGATGACGACCCACCATCAGAGACGTGGGAAGTCTTCACCGACGGATCGTCCACCAGCAATGGCTCCGGAGCCGGTGTCGTCTTAACAAGCCCCGACGGCGAGGAATTCGAGCACGCACTAAGGTTCGCTTTTCAGGCATCGAACAACGAAGCCGAATACGAAGCTGTCTTAGCCGGCATCCACTTAGCCCGAACAGCCGGAGCCCAACGAATCGTACTATCGACCGACTCACAACTAATAGTGAACCAGATCAACGGGGAGTACGAAGCCAGAGAGCCCTCGATGGCACTCTATCTAAGGAAAGTAAGAGAAGAGCTGTCCCAACTACAATCATACGAGGTCAAGCAAGTACCTAGGTCACAAAATAACAGGGCAGACGCATTATCAAAACTCGCAAGCTCGAGCTTACAAGATATTAGGCGCTCGGTCTGGGTAGACGTCCGGCAAGAAAAAAGCATCACAGCGATCAGGAACGGCCAAGACGACGTCCTCAACATGGAACGCGAGAGCATCGACGATTGGCGGACACCCATCATCGAGTATATCCTAAACAAACAACTGCCGAGAAACCCGGCAGCGGCTAAACAAATGCCCACAACAGCCTCAAGATACATGATGTTAGACGGAGAACTTTACAAAAGAGGAACCGCCGCTCCAATACTGAGGTGCCTCAAACCGGAGGAGGCAGCAGAAGTACTGGACGACATCCACTCAGGGATGTGCGGACACCATATAGGAGGCAGGAACCTGGCACACAAAGCAGTCAGAGCGGGCTACTACTGGCCAACCGCCATACATGACGCCCGAGAACTGACCAAGAAATGCAGAAATTGCCAAATCTACTCACCGGTGATCCACGCGCCGGCCAGAGAGCTACAGCCCATCCTGAGCCCTATCCCCTTCGCTCAGTGGGGGATGGATATACTAGGACCCTTCCCTACGGCAACCGGAAATCGGAAATTCGTGATAGTGGCAGTGGATTACTTCTCAAAATGGATAGAAGCAGAAGCCGTCCCTAACATCACAGAACCGGCCGTGCGCAAGGTGATATGGCGGAACGTTATAACCCGATTCGGCGTACCCAAGGTGCTGGTTTTTGACCATGGCCGGCAATTCGATAACCCCCCACTGAGAGAATGGCTAAGGGGATTCGGAACTTCAGTGGCATACTCGGCCGTCTGCCACCGCAAACCAACGACCAAGCCGAGGCCGCCAACAAACAAATCCTCAACGGTCTGAGAAAGATGCTGGAAGACCTCAAAGGGAGATGGGCCGATGAGTTACCAAGTGTCCTTTGGTCCCTAAGGACGACGCAGAAAGCGGCAACGGGGCACTCGCCGTTCGGCCTGGTATATGGGGCAGAAGCCCTCCTCCCCATAGAAGCGCGCATTCCCTCCGCCCGTAGCAAATATTACGAGAAAGACAGGAATGAGGCGGCCATGGAGGAGGCCCTAGACCTGGTAGAAGAAACCAGAGAGGAGGCACGCGTAAACTTGGTGGCATATCAACAACGCATGAGAAAGGCCTATAACCAGAGGGTAAACCACCGAATGTTCCAGGTGGGCGACTTAGTCCTGAGAAAATCCGCGGCAGTCGGTAAGGCAAATGAGCATGGAAAACTTAGCGCCAACTGGGAAGGGCCATATGAGGTCACCAAGGTCCTAGGGCCAAGTACATACAAGTTGAAAGACCAAGAAGGTCGGAACTTGCCGTCACACTGGAACGCCGACACCATCAGGAAGTACTACGTCTGAACTAGCAAGCGAAACACTGTAATGAACCTCGGCAGGGTATCATCGGACCTGTCGACGACCCTGCCACCAGAAACTTGTAAAAATCTTTAATAAGGAAGGCTCTGTTTGCTAAATCTACTTGCTCCCCGTTCACTACGTTCTCGACCAGCAAGCAGGGGGCAATAAGGGGGGGAGCCCCTATTCGCCCATCATCAAGAATGGACCCCCCACCAAAAGTCGGGAACCGACTGTAGCCCGACCACAGCCGGCCTACCGACCACCTAAGTTGGGAACCGACTGTGGCCTGACCACAGCCGGCCTACCAACCACCTAAGTTGGGAACCGACTGTGGCCTGACCACAGCCGGCCTACCGACCACCTAAGTTGGGAACCGACTGTGGCATGACCACAGCCGGCCTACCGACCACCTAAGTTGGGAACCGACTGTGGCCTGACCACAGCCGGCCTACCGACCACCTAAGTTGGGAACCGACTGTGGCATGACCACAGCCGGCCTACCGACCACCTAAGTTGGGAACCGACTGTGGCCTGACCACAGCCGGCCTACCGACCACCTAAGTTGGGAACCGACTGTGGCCTGACCACAGCCGGCCTACCGACCACCTAAGTTGGGAACCGACTGTGGCCTGACCACAGCCGGCCTACCGACCACCTAAGTTGGGAACCGACTGTGGCCTGACCACAGCCGGCCTACCGACCACCTAAGTTGGGAACCGACTGTGGCCTGACCACAGCCGGCCTACCGACCACCTAAGTTGGGAACCGACTGTGGCCTGACCACCGCCGGCCTACCGACCACCTAAGTTGGGAACCGACTGTGGCCTGACCACAGCCGGCCTACCGACCACCTAAGTTGGGAACCGACTGTGGCCTGACCATAGCCGGCCTACCGACCACCTAAGTTGGGAACCGACTGTGGCCTGACCACAGCCGGCCTACCGACCACCTAAGTTGGAAACCGACTGTGGCCTGACCACAGCCGGCCTACCAATCACCTAAGTTGGAAACCAATAAGTTCTCCCCACCCAAAGTGTGGGGGCATAAGTCGAGAACCGACTGTGGCCTGACCACAGTCGGCCTACCAACCCAATTCTCCCCACCCAAAGTGTGGGGGCATAAGTCGAGAACCGACTGTGGCCTGACCACAGTCGGCCTACCAACCCAATTCTCCCCACCCAAAGTGTGGGGGCATAAGTTGAGGACCGACTGTAGCTGGACCACAGCCGGCATACTGACCGGGTTCCCCACACCCAAAGTGTGGGGGCATAAGTCGAGAACCAATAAATCAGAGAACATGAAATACAAAACACAAATGAGTAATCCAGAAAACAAAGGCGTCAGAAGCGCCAGGCGTTTGTTACAATTAAGGAGTCAAAATAAGGCTACGATCGTGTAAAAATCGGCAGCCGTCCCCAAAGGATCAAGCGCCACCTACAAACGACAAAAAAGAAAAACGAGGAAGCATGGAGGGCAAGCCTATGCCTGAACCTCAAAGGGGTAGGTGCGAGGAGATCCACAAAAAGCCTCAAGAGGGGGCAGAGGAGTTGGCAGTATCTGCCGGCTCATCTGCCGCCCCCTCCTCTCCCTCCCTGAGGGTACATGAGGCACAGGAGGACGACGGCCCGAGTTCCTATTTGGAAGAAGTAGGAGGCTCCGCCGTCGGCGTCCCACCCTCACGTTCTTCCTCCTCCGCTTGAAGACGTTCATATATCGGATTGTACCGACCAAAGTCGAAACCCGGGTCGTACTCGCGAAGAGCCTTGGACGTCAAGTCAACCACGGCCTTCATCCCCTCGACAAAAGCATCATCCCCTTCCTTCGCCAAGTTAGCAATTTCCTCAGATTTCTTCTCCAGCTCCTGCTCAGCGGTCGCCAGCTTCGACTCGCAGGAAGAGTGAGCCCCCCGGAGAGCTTCCAATTCCTCGCGACCGATTGCTTCCTTTTCCTCAGCCTCCAACCTCAGCCGCTTCTCGGACTCCAGCTTCGTCTCAACCGCTGACCTTAGCTGCCTCTCCGACTCCAGCTCCGCCTCGGCTGCCGACCTTAGCTGCCTCTCCGATTCCAGCCTCGACTCTGCCTCCTGCAGACGGGACATCAACTTCGCGCCCTCCTCCGCCGCCTTCTTAATCTTGATGCTGGCCTGAACAACCTTAGATAAATCCTCCCCCAAGCCACGATAAACGGTATCCAACTGGGCGAGGGTCTGAATCCGGTCAACAGGTGAAACGTCCCCCTCCAACATCCTATAGAAAGAAAGATCGGACAAAGAGGGAAGAGGCGCATCCACAGCGGCAGCGACGTCGCGCATAGTTTCCCGGTCTCGGGAGGCTTCCAGGCCCACGGCAGCCTCCCTGAATCCGGAGGACGGATCGACAGTCACCCCCTGTTCGGGAAGAGCCGCAATAGTGACCACCGGCGAACCTGTAGTCCTTGGGGAGGTAACGACCTCAGAATCCCCAACATCGATCCGCACACCGGCGACACTCATGGCCCCCTCAGGGTCAGCAGAAGAGCCCAAGGCCTGCCTTTTGGGAGGAGGAGCCTCGCCGAACGCCGGCGCCGCCCTCCTTAGTCTGGAAAGCCTAGACTTCTGGTAGGTCATGATGGTTAGCCGGTCTGATGAGGGAGGCGGCGGGGTGGTGACAAGAGGACGGAGGGAAGGATCCAACCCTAGTAAATCGATCTCCTCAGGCGACCAAGTAGCCGCCGACCTGCTATCTACATAATTAGGCAGAAAAATGGGCAAAGGGTTGAGGGTCTGAGGACTATCAAGAAAGGTAGACAAAACAAGTGAATAAGTAGGTCGCCAGTTACCTGGGCCGGCGACAGGAACGCTCATGCCCACCCGTTCCAGAAAGTCGTTCCTTGTGATTAGATCATAGTGGGGCAGCCATATTGAAGGAACGGCCACCCTCTCTTTGCCAAACCACTTCATAACGGCGGGGAAGGCGCCGACAACGACCCTGTCCGACTGCCCCAAACCAGACTCCCTCAAATCCAAGCAACCCCCCATCTCCCTATCACTCTCCAGATTGATGCGAACGTCCGATTGAAAGAATCGGGGGATGGCCCAAGGTTTATCCGAACGCACGTACAAAAAGGCACCTTTCCACTTATGACAATTCGAAAGGATAAGATAAGAAGTGACATACTTGCCTCGCCGGCCAAGAGCCCAATAGGAGGACGACGACGCCTTAAGACGCACCATAAACCTGAACGCCTCCACCGAAGGCCTCCACCTTCTAAACCGTCATACCCAGCAAAACAAAATGATGGCACGGAAGGATTGGGGAGTCAGCTGACCCAACGCCAGCCTCATACGGCAAAACACCGCCTCCACAAAGGGATCAAGGGGAAAGCGGAGGCCAAACTTTAAGGATTCCACGGATACCCCCACACACCCCTCGGGAGGAGAGCAAATGGACTGACCCGGATCCGGTAACAAGTATTCATAACCCTCCCCAAGAGGATAAAGCTCTTTTGCAGCCTCAAGGCCACCAACATCAAGGACCTTTCGCCGCCAACCCTCGTCGATCAAAGTGTTGGCATGAAGGAGAGGGCGACGGTCGACACCAACACCATCCTTCTCTGATGACGCTGGCCCAGAGACGGAGGCCGAGCGACGAGGAGAACACACCCCCGCCTCAGAAGACTCCCCCAAACTAGGCCCCCCCTTTTGAAGACGGCGACGCAGGACCATAGAGCTCCCAACGACTTCCCCCCCAAATTGCCGGACGACGGCAAACCTCCGCCACCCCTTGCAAAAGTCAGCGTCCTACCGGCAGAAATGCGCAAAGCCCGAAGAGGCTCCGCATAAACAGGCCCCACCTCTTCTACAGATTCCCCGGACGAAATATCGCCGGCCCCTTCGACAGATCCACTGCGCTGAGCCCCGTCGCGCTCCGACAACCCCCCATCGTCCTCTACCCCGAAACGTACTTGCCGGGAACGGGTGGACATGACGCAAGAGCAAAGGAATAAAACAAAAGGCAAAAGACAGAAGACTAACCTAGAAGAGCCGGCGAAAATAGAAGCTCCCACGGCAGGAGACGGCGACTAAGTCAGAAACGATTGAAAAGTAAATAATTGGCTTTGCACTTAGTGAGAGTAAAATTGCAAATGGAGGGGGCAAATGGGGGGGAGCTCCTATTTATATAAAGAAAACCTCCTAGGTCCACCTACCAACTGACAGAGACCAAGTGGCATTCAATGCAACACAAAAAGTTGAAGAATACGAAAAGACAAAACAAGGAAAAAAGGGTAAGCAAGTAGGGAAGCGCGACTTAGGGCACGAAACACGAGGATTCATATTCAGCAAACAAAGTCAACATACATCCGGGCAATACAATATTAGAAAAAGGGGAAGCCGGCAAACCCCGAAACTACACAAACCGACCAAAAGGAAAAGACCACCTAAAAACATAGCCACACCGCCAAGCGTACCGCCTTTTCATCTACTGACCTCAACCGGCAAAATGAGGTATCCCCACGACCCATACCGCCTAACAAAACCTCACTCCGTATCCTCCCCCTCGACGTCCTCGTCAGGAAGGGAGGAGGACGAGGTAGAAGAGGAAGAGGAGGAGGCAGGAGAAGGAGGAGGGGCACGAACCCCAGGAGGGATGTCAAAACCATCTGCCATCTCATCCGACGAGTCATCAGGACAGAAAGGGCCGTCCATCCATGACGGCCCAGACGAGCGGCTGCTCGAAGAAGAAGAGCCGGAGGAGTCAGCCGAGGCAGGACAATCCGGATCAACATCCGGCTCAGAGACGCCAAAGTGCACCCTGGCACGCCGACGACGATGGCCACTACCACCGCTAGGAGAGCGCCTGGAAGGCCCTGCAATAGAAGGAGGAGCAGGAGGAGCAGGAGGAGCAGGAGGAGCAGCTTCGATAGGCGCCGGCGGATGGTACGGAGGCCCTCGAGAGATCCAACGACCATACTTATTTTCCGAAGTCTCGGGAGAAGGGGAGCGTTTCCTGCGCCGGACAGGACTGCTCGGGTGCACCACGGCGGAGGACGGAGAATTGCTGCCAGAAGAGGACGACATGAGTAAGTAGAAACGGATTACTTGAAGAGGGGTGAAACAATGATGCCAAAAATGGCAAAAAAGAGGAGACCTTATATAGGAGCAACAAAGCCATGCATGCACCATTAAATGCATACAACCACCCAAGCAACCTAGGAAAACCAAAAGCCATCATTACCTCTACACAACCTATGCTAGTAGGAAGGGTGGACAGATTGCACGCAAAACGAGACCGATCCTGCGGCACCTCGCCCAGGGACTGTTCACTGAGAAGCGGCCCGCGGCGGCCCGGGCAGACACCCAGCGAGGGGCAATTGATGGGGGTCGGTACCGCTAGCTCGGTCGGTAGCCGGCGTCGCTATTGCTGACTGCTTCTCGATGGGTTGGAGTCTGCCGGCTCCCTTCATCCGGAGAGATATCCTCGACCGGGTTCGGTGTCCGGCGACCATCTCCCTGCCTCAAGTCCTATAAATATACAGAAGGTGCCACCCTTAGAGGGGGGCAAGAAAGACACACACACACACACTCTCTCTAAAAAAGCTAAGTAATATCCTCCCAAGAAACAAGCTACGTATCACAATCCACACCACTGACTTGAGCGTCGGAGAGGCAACCTCGGAGCCCCTCCGAGGTCCTTGTTTGCTCCCCGTGCAGGTCAGAGTTCAGTTCACGCAAGGAAAGGAGCGGAAGGTTGCCGGCCATGTCCGGCGGGAGGCCTTCAGTTGTTTGATACCCCAAACACAATTTAATAAACGTAATTAACACATACGAGTAATATGCAAATTAAATCCTAATTAATCTACGACAAGTCGACAATCAAGATTTATTATACAGATCGATGCAAATTAAAATAAAAAAATCCGGAAGTGGGTCAGGTCAAGTGGGTTTTTCGACCCACCTAAAGGTCATGTTATTTTTTCTATAATACTTGAAAGTTTTGAGAAATAATTTAAGTATAATATAAATCTTCCAATGTTATGATGGTACGAGACATGAAGTATAAGGTGGTGAAATTGGTTACATTGATAACATTTCATATAAAGGGCTCAGGCGAATCCTTTTGTTCGCACATTTGCCTTCTGAGCCTTTTGAAAAAATAATTTAAATTTACAAAATTATGCAATTAACAAGAATTGAACCTCAGACCTATTGATTAGAAGGCAAATGACTAAACCACTACACCACCATCAACAAACTGACATTTCAAATGCCGGCGCCGTGATTAACGGATCTTCGAACTCAGTCTCGGTCGCCGGAGCTGCAAGTGCGGCAGTCGGGTTTGCTTCGGCGCGACTGTTCTGTCGCTGTGCCTCGAGCTGTAACATGCTCCGGGCCGTCTCGAAGTCAGGCAGCGTTTGGTTGATGTACGCACCGACGATGTCGTAAGCAGTGGGAAGTCCTCGAACAAGTTGGAGGACTAGACACTGGTCGTCGACCTTTCCCCCGACATCAGTTAACTAAGCGGCAATGTTTTTCAGCTTTTGACAATATTCATCGAGGGAGGGCGTGGAATCGAGCGTGAGGTTCACAAACTAGTGTTCCAACGCGGCAGCCCGAGAACCCTTATTGTTCAGGAAGTGATTTTTGGCCCGTGTCCACGCCTCGAGAGCCGTAGTTGCGGGATCTTCAAGCACTCGGCCGAGTAGGTCATCGGCAATGGAACCGTAGATCCACTGCACGACAACTGCATCAATTTGATACCAATCAGCGTAGGTCGCATCAGTTTTTGCTGGCGCCGGAGTTCCGTCGATATGGTGAAGGACCTGATGTATTGCATTATTAATTCAATATACATATACCAATTACAGAGATTCACAGAATCAAACATATACAACATATCTACATAAAGTAGGCAAACTATCCTATAAGCAGGGTAACCGAATAGGTATAATATCTACGATATTCTATATGATACAATTACGATATCTCCGATATACTAACGATATCTTCGATATCTATTAATGTGTGTGTTACAATACATGAGTTAGATCTTTACAGATATCGAAACAATAAAGGACGCGTCTCTTCGCGGAGAGACGTATTGCTTGGAAAGATAATAACATCCATATTATAATATTTACATTATTAATTCTGTATTGTTTGATTCGAATTTTGGATATACGAAGTAGGATGTTACATATACAATCACAAAATTTTCAATGAAAACCACCTCTCCATCATAGCAAAGCATTCTCGAGGCTTAAACGCAGGCGCTGTGTGACCTCCACCCTATTATTGTCAATTCAATATTGATTAGTTATATAATACGAAGTAATACTTATACTTAACCAAATTTAAAGGAATGGTTCGTCCGACATTAAAAAATGGCACCTTGATAGTTGTATAGACCAGTCGATACTGACCATAAGTTCGAATTGAAAACTCGGTAACATATCTGTAGACAATAAAACTTTCTTAATATATTATGAAAGCAAATTCTAAGTTGTATTCTGTATAACTTAATGAAACTCAACCGTGGGTCAAAAGTTCTAAGATGTAATGATATAAGGTGCGTGTGTGTAATACGAGTTTTGACTATTGAGTACGTAAGAAGAGACACAAACCCGGCAACTTGACCATCAACGAACCATGGTGCCCAGTCTTTGCTTATTGGGAGTTCTAGTTGATTAACCCACTCAAGTGTGCCCAGATATGGCATGATCATATCTTGATCGCCACTGCAATTTTTGTAACAAAGATAACATTTCAGCTTTCACTTAGAATATGTGGTGAATGTTGCCAAACCATGCATCGCAATCAAAATTGTTTGTCAATTTCATCTAAATTACAGTAAAATTGAACAATATACTCATATTAATGTATACAATCATGAAGCGTTAAAGCAAATGACGCACAATAAACAAAATACGCAAAATTTCAGGTTAAATAATTTTTTTTTCACCTGTAAATTAGCACTTGAAGAGACTCTTTCCTTGAAAAATTGAGATGATACTCAAAAGGACTTGGGACATTTAATTCATATGATATGCTGTAATTACATCGCGTCCAACGACCAACGCTTCCCTAATAATAAAATAATAAAAATAGAAAATAATTAGCTACATTTATAGTTCTATACGAGTATACTATATAGGAAAATGATAGATACAGCCCTAAGGGCTGCATGTAAGACACTAAAAAAGGAAATAAAGTTTTAATACATGCATTAATTACATCAATGTTTGTGCAATTTGTTATTCAATTTCTAAATTCATTCCAATTGTAGAAGGTTTTAATGATTTTAAATACAACCCTATTATACATTACCCTATTATAATACAAACTTCATTCACTATAAAAATTCAGGTTCTGGGCGTTCACCTTATGGACGTCCAGGTCATACAGACGCCCATATGTCGTCTTCCCAAAAAATCGGGCGTCCACTATCGCACGCCAAATGTAACGTCCGACTTATATATGAAAAAAAAGTTTGGGGAGACATTATTAAAAAGCGGGCGTCCACTATCGCACGCCACATGGCGATTATTAGTGTGCGATAGCGGACATCATATTAAAACTCGGGCGTCCATTGTCAAACGTCACATGGCGACAACTGGCGTCCGACAGTGGACGCCATAAAGAAAAATGGGCGTCCACTGTCGGACGCCCGCTTCGCTGAATTCGCCAGAAATATACGCCCACTTACTTCACCATTATCACAGTTTTAAACAAAAATTCTCTCTAGATCCTCTCTCTACACATCGCGTGCGCAACCCTTTCTTCCATTTTTTTTCTACTTCTAAGGTATGTTTCATGTTTCTTATTATACTACGGAGTACTTATTAAGTTTTATGTTTCTTATTATTGATTTCAGTTAGGTTGAATGATTTATTTTAATTTTTTCAGTTAGGTCGATTTGATTTTTAATGTTGTTAGGGTCTCAATTGAGTTACATTGTTTGTTTGCCAAATAGTTTTGCCCAATTTTGATTAGGTAGATTGTTGGTATGACCTTAGGGTTTGTTGATTGATTATGTGATGAATTGGGTGAGGATGTGAACATATTGGGTGAGAATTATAAATTGTTACTAAAGTGTTTAGGTTGAATTGGGTGAGAATTGTGACTAAATTGTTAGTATAAATGTGCATTACAAATTGAGTCGATGTTAATAGGTTTAGGTGAATTCTAAATTAATAATATTAAGTTTAGGTTCGTTGTTTATTTTTAGTAAAATAATTTGTTTTAGTTAGTATTAAATTAAGTTAGGGAAATTCGAGTTTAATCGGTTGTTATATAATTTTTTATTAGATTAAAAATGAAGATAATTGAACGGAAATAGATGTACGAGGGTAGGCTTGATAAGAACAATGTCCTATTATTAAATTTTTAAAGGACGTAGAATCTTTTTTGGAGTTTGCTAAACGCTAACCTGACTATGCGTCGAAAGGTGAAGTTAGGTGTCCATATCTTAAATGCAAGAACCTAAATTTTTTTGAGATAATTGTGGTTAAGGAACATGTCATCTCAAATGGTTTCTCGCCCATTTATTATCGTTGGATTTGTCATGGTGAGCCCTCTGAACCCGAGAACCAACAAAATAAGGGGGAAGGGGGTTGAGAGGAATGATAGTTGATGTTGTGGAGTGCAACGTGTTTAACAACGATAATAGCACATATATGAATGATGACTCACCTGACCCTCAAGAGTCTAACCCACAAGATTCTAACCCATGAGCGAAAGCTTTTTTCGACATGTTAGATGCTTCGGAGAAGCCATTATAGGGAGGGTGCGATATGACTTTGTTAGAAGTCGCATCTATGATAGTGAGCCTTAAATGTGAGTTTAACCTAACCTTCGCTTGTATAGATGGTTTTGATGCCTTGCTTGAGAGAGTCATCCCAAAAGATAACATCATGACCCGAACATTCTATACTACAAAAAAAGTTGTGAAAGGTCTTCAACTTCCGCATCAAAAGATTGATGCTTGTCCCAATGGATGCATGCTATTTTGGAAGAATGATGTCACACTTGATGAATGTAAGAGATGTGGTAAGAGTAGGTATAAATCGTTTAAGGGAATATTGTTTTGAGGGGTAGAAAAGAAAAAAATGGTGATAGGGGTAAGAAATCGATACCAATTAGTCAGCTTACTTACTTCCCCATTGTACCTAGACTTCAGAAATTATATGCAACCAAAACCATAGCCGAGCAAATGGGGTGACACTAAGAAGAAATTAGGATACCAGGAAAGATGTGTCATCCGAGTGACGGTGAGGATTGGGAGCATTTTGATAGAATTTATCCTCAATTTGCAGTAGAACCCCAAAATGTGAGGCTTAGGTTGTAATTCTTGTAGTGATTTAATCTGAGAATAAAATGTACTGAGTGACAGATTACCTACTGAACCCGTACAATTCTTTTTTTTTCCCTTCATATTCCATCATTATATCTTCATTCTTTTCATTGTACAATGCAATCTAACTTCATCCTCCATTAGTGGTCATCTCTTTCTTCATCTTCATCTTCATGCAACAAATTAATTTATCAAATCAGTAAATTAACCTTGCATCTATTCGTCTCTTTTTACATTAGTGTTTTGCTCCAATTAATGAAGAGATGTGGGAGGATGAAGGAGGAAGATGAAGTAGAATAAGTAAAAGAATTATGGTCACTTAAAGTAGTCGCTTAAAAATGACCCAATACTATTCTGGGTTGATTGTTAGTCCAAATATACGTTTTATTATCAGATTAAATGAAATTGATATTATCTAGAGAGGACGACCTATAGTTTGGTATTATTCTTATTAAATAATGTAACATAATACTTTATCATGATTCGTGCATCGCACGAGTTTTTAAACCAATACGGAGTATGACAATACGAGAGAATGAACAATCATTATCCCTTATAAAATGAAATATTCATATGATGACGGTTATGAAAACGTACACCATCATAATAACATACCTTTCGGATGTGCAACGCTTCTCTAACTTCTTTATCATCGGCCCATAAGTAAGCTAGTCGGTTTTGTTGACCCTGTAACACAAACTCATATTATATATCAATAGTAGTTTGAAAACACTATTTTAATACTGTAACAAAAAACCTCACTCACATGGTTTGAATGATTAATCGTAATTCTTGTTTAGTCTGGTACTTTCTTATACTGCATACTTAATTATCCTACTTTTTGTTCTTCTATTGAACAAAAAGTTATTGTATTCACCATCTTAACTAACATGCAGGGGCGGATCAAGGGGTGCGCACAACACCCCAAGTGCGCACCCTTGGGCTTCCATTTTCAGTTTTTAATGAACTGAACATTCAGTACATAGTTGTTTTTTCGCGGAAGAATATTTCACAAATAGGGAGTGGCGTAGTGGGAAGGTGTTAGGCTTTTGATCAGGAGTCCTGGATTCGAGTCCCCATCAGTGCATTTATTTTCATATGTATTCTCATTTTAGATTGTTGTCAATTGCCCAATTATGTTTCACTCTCTTTTTAAATCGACAAGAGTTGGCATCAGTAATATATCAATTACTGAATTACCTACTAATTTAGTTGTTACTATAAATTTGTGACACATATATGAAAAACATTGACTCGATTTATTTAATTTGGTGATCATTTTTGTAAATATGTGATAAAAATATGCCTTAAAACATATATAGGCATATTTTTACTTTAAAATTTGAAAATAAACTAAATATTCAATATTGTTACTATAAACTTTAGCTTTGATATTAATATTTTAATCAAAAAATTTTGTTATACAGAGTATTTTTTGGTGATAATCGATAAGTATAGATTATTTTATCATTTTTAAATTAACTGAATATACTTTCAAATTTATGATAAATGTATGGGTTATTTCATAACAATAATACCAACTATGGGGGTGCTTCTTATATTAATACAAACTATACATAATCTCGTTTTAATATGAATTATCTCTTCATTAATCTCTCCTTATAACAAGTTACCGGTTACCTATGAGCCGGTTTCCTTCTTCTTTTAATTTCTTTTTGAATTAAAGTCCCCCTCCCACCATCCTCTGTACACTTCCTCCTTTATTACTACGTACTATCCTCTCGCCATTGCTGAACTCGACATCTCCTCTCGCCATTTCTTTTCTTAAATTTTTTGAAATTAGGTAAATAGATTGGAGCATCTTACTTTGAAATTGTGGTAAATAGATTGGAGCATCTTAGCTGACGTTTGCAAAAAACAAAATTCTGACATTTGAAGGACACAAATTAGAGGAGGATTCAGATGAATAACCACATCTCATTGTGTCAATGAGGTTTTTGAAGGTTGATAATGGAGGATGACTTTTAATTTGATGAAGATAAGGGCAAGAAGAAGAAGAAGAAGCCCACCAAAACCTAGCAGGTCACAATTACCAGTTTTTACAGGTAAAAAAGGCGTTGGTTATAAAGAGAGATTAATGAGGGGATGATTCATATTAAAACGAGATTACATATAGTTGGTATAAATATAACAAGCACCCCCATAGTTGGTATTATTGTTATGAAATAACCCTAAATGTATCCGTTTTAAGGTCGGATGTGTCCGACCCTAAATATGTGAGTAGTTATCGAGTGAGATCACTTTTAGGTTCCGGTAATTTTTGGGCGGTTATTTGCAGATTTGTTTTCGGGATTTTTTCGGATCAGATCATTTTTGACAGGTTTAGTGCACCCCCTTTCTAAATTTTTTGGGTCCGCCATTGCAAACATGCACCACCATACATTTGCGAATTCTAGTGTTAGATATCCCTTACCACCTACACCCTACTCCCACACTAACACAGCGGTGAAGGTCACTCACCAGCATCTTCATCGGACCACAAACAAATCCAAAGTGTTGTGCAGAAGCTAAACAAACACGGCAATAATAAAAATAAAGAGACCAAGATTTACGTGGTTCACTAACAACTTGTTAGCTACGTCCACTACTAAAAAAAGATGAAATTGCGGCGGATGTATTGCGTCGGATTATAAATCCGCCGCAAGTATGTTAACTGTGTCGCCCTGCCTCGGTTAATCCGATGCAATTATATTGCGTCGGATTAACCGACGCTGTCCGCCTCCATGAAACAGGCGCCAATAATTTTGGGTTGGCGCCACTATGTGAAAGGGTTGCGTGGGATTAGCTCACGCAAAGTCGACCCAAATGGAAGGGGTTGCGTCGGCTAATCCCACGCAAATGTTGTTGAGTCAACGCGTTAGCTTACGCGACCAGTCAATAGGAAGACGCGTACTGCGTCGGATTAGCCGACGCAATATTGAATTCTGCGTCTGGTGTGCGTCGGCTAATCTCACGCAAAAGTGTTGACTCAACGCGACCAGTCAACAGAAAGACAGGTACTGCGTCGGATTAGTCGACGCAAAATTGAATTTTGCGTCTGTTTGCGTCGGCTAATCCGACGCAATGTCTTTTAATATAAAAAAAACTCGACAAACAAATAGATCCCAAACCCGAATCCCCCAAACCCCCTCTCTCTAATGCGAAATCGACGACGACACGCGCACAGCCTTAACCCCATCCGCCTCCGACGAAACCCCGAACACCGGCAACCACCACCCTACCCAGATCCGACGACGCAACCTTAAATCGACCCCCAAAAACCAAACCCTAGGTCTCCCTCCCATCCCCTTTTCCGGCGACCTCCTCATCTTCCGGCGAATCCATAAACCCCGGCGAGCCCTACCCTTTCCGGCGCACCCGAACCCGGCCCCACCTTCTACGAAACTCGCCGGCGCATAACACCTCCGGCGAACCCGAATCCCGGGGAACCCCCCGGCAAAGGTCAGCCCCAAAAAACCTAACTCTACCCCCAAATCTCAGGTATGATAATTACGGTTTAATTGTTTTGATTAGGTTAATTGTTACTTAATTAGATTAATTGTTAGTTAATTAGATTAATTAGGTTTACTATGTTCATTATTAGCATGTTAATCGTTTAAAGGTTTTTGAGATTGTATGGTGATTATGTGAGTATGTTAATTAGCTTAATTAGGTTAATTAGTTTAATACTCCCTCCGTCCCAATGAATTGTTTGCCTATTCCATATTGGGACGTCTCAATGAATTGTTTGCCTTTCTATTTTAGGAATGTTTTTTATATGCAATTTGACCATTCTCATGAGCTTTGCTCCACATGTCACTTTCTTATTGGATCCCTTACTCTTGGTGCTAAAACGAAAGGCAAACAATTCATTGGAACGGATGGAGTAATTATGTTAATTACGCTAATTAGTATGTTAATTAAGTTAATTAGTATGTTAATTAGGTTATATTTTGTTTTATTGTTAGACGGTAATTGTTAATTACGTTAATGGTGAATTATATTAACTACTAACTATGTTAGTATTTGTTAATTATGTTAGTGTTTTACTAGTAATAGTGGTATTGTATTGGTGATTATTGTATTAGGTTAGAAATTGTGTTATCAGATTAGTAGTAGTATGTAGTAGTATAATAAATTAGTAGATTGTAATATTAAAGTTAGTAGCACTACATTAGTAGTAGTGCTAGTAGTATTAGTAGTAGTAGTATTAGTGGTAGTATGAAGTAATAAAATACTTCATTACTACTACTAATACTACTACTACTACTAATATTACTAATCTACTACTAATACTAATAACCTACTACTAATAATACTAATTAATCTACTACTAATACTAACCTACTACTAATAATACTAATTAATCTACTACTAATCTACTACAACAAATCTACTAACACTACTACTACTAATCTAATGCTATACTAATTTACTACTAATCTAGTATCTACTATTACTACTAATCTTCTTCTTCTACTACACAACTACTAATCTACTACTACTACTACTATTAATTTTCTATTTCTACTACTACTACTACTAATTTTCTACTACTACTAAAAATAATCTACTACTACTAATTTCCTACTTCTACTACCATGGGCGGACCTAGAGGGGGGTCCGGGTGGGCAAAGACCCCCCAGTCCATTTAGAAATAATTAGGTTTGAGTAAGATTATTTATCATTATAATTGTGTTGGTGAAGTGGTATAGGTGTTTGTCTTCCCTACAAATGGCATTGGTTCGAAACCTGGCTGCTGTATTTTGTTTGTATATAATTAACCTTTTAACCTTTGTAGCTATTCAAAAGATAATGTTGCATAAGGAACTCGAACCCAAGTCTGTTGATCATGCAACCAATCTTACCATCTCATACTTAATGTCATTGCTCAATGGAAATATCTATATATTATACTTAAACTATTTCTCAAAAGTTTCATTCTTTTACTTATAGATTATTCACACCACGTTGCAAATATTTCTCTTAATTTTTTCCTATATAATGTAATTAATTTATTTAATTTGGTAATGATTTTAATAACCGTGTGATAAAAATATGATTTAAAACGTATATAAGCATTTTTTGACAGATCTCATTGTTCATTATTATATAGAAAAAAATATCGCAAAAATAGTTTAAAAATGCAAAAAATGTCGAGAAAAAAATAGTGCCCCCTAGCTGAAAAATCCTAGGTCCGCCACTGTCTACTACTACTACTACTACTACTAATCTACTGCTACTACTACTAATATTTTTCTACTACTACTACTAATACTAATTTTCTACTTCTATTACTACTACTACTACTACTACTACTACTACTACTAATTTTTTACTACTACTACTACTACTACTACTAATTTTCTTCGTCACGGGTTTCCAAATACCTTGCTGCTTAAGCAAGGCCTTCATCTTAATTTGTCATAGCCCGAAGCTATTCCTCCCCGTGAACTTCTCAATCTTCATACTCATCGCCGCCATTTTCCGAAATCACAGATACCCGAGATACCTTGAGCTCTGATACCAGTTTGTTATGCGGAAGCTAAACAAGCACGACAATAATAAAAAGAAAGAGACCAAGATTTACGTGGTTCACTAACAACTTGTTAGCTACGTCCACAGGCGAAGGGAAAAACTTTTACTATGTCGAGAATGCAAATTACAGACTTGTATGAGCTCTCTCTAAGAAATGACTTAAGAGATTCAAATATTTTTGGATGGATTCTAGCGTGGAGGGGAGACGCATATTTACATGAATAGAATCCCCTCACCTTTCCTAATCTTTCGATGTGGGACAAAATACAATATATTGGTTGTACATGAACCACACTTTCCTATTTCCTTAGATGTGGAACAAACCACCAAACGATGAAATTCCAACTTCAAGTCACATATTCTAACACAAAGAAACCTTGACTTGAATCGTCGTATCTTTCAACGGTCTTCAGCTAATAGTCATTTTTCTCACTTCCCTCGGTTGTCTTTTTCACCCAAGACACGGGTCTTGCCTTTTTCACCCAAGGCACGTGTCTTGCCTTTTTCACCCAAGGCACGTGTCTTGCCTTTTTCACCCAAGGCACGGGTCTTGCCTTTTTCATCCAAGACACGGGCTTTGCCTTTTTCACCCAAGGCACGGGATTTGTCTTTTTTCACCCAAGGCACGAGCCTGCTCCACCTAGGACTTAATACCTTCCGTGGAGCTGTGCAGCCCCAAAGGGCTTACATATAATTGTCAACATTTAGCAAATCCAAACAATGTTTGAATTTGCTAGGCGAAACCGGCTTAGTGAACATGTCAGCTGGATTATCAGCTGTCCCAACCTTTTTCACCACGATGCGCTTCTCATTACGTAGAAAATGATACCTTACATCAATTTGTTTGGTTCTTTCATGATGCACCTGACCTTAGCGCTTAAGCTATCATAGTACATAACTGTTTGATCATGATGTAACCCAAGGTCGCTAACTAATCCTTTCAACCAAATACCCCCCTTGGCCGCTTCAATTAAAGTCATGTACTCAACCTCTGTTGTTAACAGACGACTGTAGAGTAGCCTTCCAGCTAACAAGAGATCCACCAAGAGTGTATACGTAGCCAGACATCGATCTTCTACCGTCTACATCTGTTGCATAATCAGAATCCGAATAACCCGTCACCAAACACGTTGTATCACACCTATATATGAGACTGACATTTGTTGTTCCCCTCAAATAGCGGAATATCCGCTTAATTTGTTGCCAGTGTTCGCGACCAGGTTGAGCCATAAACCTGCTTACAACACTAACAGCATGCACAATATTAGGTCTCCTGCAAACCATTGTGTACATCAAGCTACCAACTGCATCAGCATACAGAACACCTGACATGTATGTCTTCTCAGCTTTAGTTTAAGGTGCAAAAGAATTAGATAACCGAACATTCACAGCCGATGGAGTGTTTATAGGTTTCGCGGCACTCATCCCAAACCTGGATAAAACCTTCAAAATATAACTTTTCTGTGACAGGAAAAGCTTCTTATAAACCCGATCTCTATAAATCTCCATGCCGAGAATTTTCCTAGCTGCTCCCAAATCTTTCATATCAAACTCGAAACTGAGAATGAAGTACCTTGAGCTTTTGAACATAAGACATCTTCTTCGCAGCTATGAGCATATCATCTACGTATAGGACCAAGTATAAATACGAGTCATCCTCCATTTTGTTATGATAAACACAACAATCATAAGGACTCTTATTGTAGCCATGCCCTACCATAAAGTTATCAAACTTCTTGTATCACTGTCTCGGTGATTGTATGAGCCCGTATACAGACTTCTTTAACTTACAAGCATATGCCTCTTTTCCTAGAATTTCGAAGCCCTCTAGCTGACTCATCAAGATATCTTCCTCTAAATCCCCATGAAGGAAAGCTTTTTTCACATCCAGTTGTTCTAGTTCTAGATCATAATGAGCGACCATCGCTTAGAGAACTCGAATAGAAGTGTGTCGCACTACAGGAGAAAAGATCTCATTGTAGTCAACTCCTTCTTTCTGACTAAAACCTTTCACGACTAGACGTGCCTTGTATCTGACGCTTTCACCCTCTATTGTTCATTCTTTCCGTTTGAATACCCACTTGCAACCAACAACCTTTCTGTCTTGTGGTACCTTAACTAGCTCCCATGTCTTTTTCTTGTGGAGAGACTCCATCTTATCACTCATAGCAATGATCCATTGCACAGAATCACCACTAGAAACTGCTTTTCTATAAGATAGTGGCTCAGATGACTCAATTTTATCGGCTACTTATAGTGCATATCCCACCATATCTTCAGCATAGCAATTCTGGGAACGAATTCTTTGCCCCTCTATCTCTTTGATCCACCTACTAGGCTCTCTTATTGTCCATTTAGAGTGTCCATCAGAAGCCTTTGGTTCATCAACTTTGGACCCTTCTGGTTGACTTTCCTCCCCAGCTGGAGTAGTCTCTAGAGCTTCTTCTGTAACTTGGATCGATGTTCATGGTAACAACACGGCTGACGCTACATCTGGCTCCACATGTTTCTTGAGACTATCATTCTTGTCTTGACTTGTTGAATTATCGGAAGATACAAACATAGAGCTTTCATCGAAAGTGACATCCCTGCTAAGAATGGCACGGTTCTCTGACAGAGACCAAATGCGGTATCCCTTAACTCCATCTCCATATCCTATAAAGCAACCGGGTCTAACTTTCCCTCATTTAAATGATAATAGGCCAAACAACCAAAAACCTTCAGACATGAATAATCAGCATCTTTACCAGACCATACCTCATAAGGCGTCTTGCAGTCAATCCCCGTATAAGGTGCACGATTTATCAAGTAACAGGTCATCTTCACAGCTTCACCCAAAAACTTCCTAGTCAACCCTGCATTGGAGAGCATGCACCGAACTCTCTCAAGCAATGTTTGATTCATGCACTTTGCAACACTGTTTTGCTATGGTGTTCCCCTAATGGTGTGATGCCTAGCAATCGCATTATCCTTGCAAAGCTCATTGAACTCAAACAAACAAAATTCCAGACCATTATCCGTTCGTAGCCTCTTGATCTTCTTTCCCGTTTGATTTTCCACCAACGCCTTCCACTGAATGAAGGTTTTAAGGACCTCACTCTTGTGCATCAACAAATAAAGGCACGCGTACCTGGAGAAATCATCTATAAAGGTGACAAAATAGTGAAAACCTCCAATACCCTCTACGCGAGCAGGACCCCAACAATCTGAATAGATATAATCAAGTGTTCCCTTGGTAGTGTGCACCCCTTTGCCGAACTTAGCACGGTGTTTCTTCACGAAAACAGAATGCTCATAGAAACTAAGATTCTTCATCTTATACCTACCCAGAAGATCCCTCTTGGATAATATCTGCATCCCTCGTTCACCCATGTGACCAAGTCACATATGCCATAACTTAGTCTCATCTGTGTGACGATCCTCTGACGCTACAGCTATAGAACCCGTCAACGTCATACCTTGCAATAAATACAAGGTATTTCTCTTGATATCCGTAAGTATCACCTTGGACCTCTACAAAACGTTCAATGTCTCATCTGAACCCGAAAAAGTGAAACCTCTTTCATCTGGAACACCAAGAGATATCAATTTTTTCTTCAACAAAGAAACATGTCTTACGTCAGTTAAAGTACGAATAATACCATCACATGTTTTAATCTTGATTGACCCTTTCCCAGAAACTTTACAGATGACATCATTTCCCATAACAACATTACCACCATTAAAGCTCTCATAAGTGGAAAACCAATCACGATGTGGACACATATGATATGAACAACCTGAGTCTAAAACCCATTTGTTGGAAAGATGTTGAACCTTATTGACATTTAAGGCTATATCATCCTCTCAATCATAATTTTGACCCTGGACAATGGCTGCAGTTGAAGGCTTTTTCTTTGTACAATCAGCCTTCCAATGTCCTGGTTCCTTACAAATGTGGCAAAGGTCATTTGGGCTTGGTCCCTTAGGTTTAGATTTAGACTCATTCTTTTTCTTACCTCCTTGACCCTTCCCCTTGGATGTATTAACTACTAACCCGACATTATGACTTTCAGCCACATCAATTGTTGCCTTTTGGCGCAACTCCCTAGTATGAAGGGCCGACTTCACCTCTTCTAGGGTCAAGGTTTCTTTCCCAACAACAAATGACTCAACAAAATTTTCATACGAGTTGAGCAACGAAACAAGCAGTATTAAGGCAGCATCCTCATCCTCGACCTTAACATCTATATTATGTAAATCAAGCAATATAGTATTTAATCTATCGAGATGTTCTCTAAGGGACATACCATCTTGCATTCGGAGGCTAAACAAGCGTTTCTTCAAAAGCAACTTGTTGGTGAGTGACTTCGTCATAAACAAAGACCCCAACTTTGACCAAAGCCCCATGGCAATATCTTCGTCAGCAACTTCGGTGATGACGTAATCCGCCAAACATAACAAAATGGTGAAGTGAGCTTTCTCCTCCATCACCTCCAATTTAGCAACTCTGATGCCCCCCTTTGTAGGTTCTGCTCCCTTGGCTGACACTATAGTCTTAATACTCTTCGTCATGGGTTTCCAAATACCTTGCTGCTTAAGCAAGACCTTCATCTTAATTTGCCATAGCCCGAAGCTATTCCTCCTCGTGAACTTCTCAATCTTCATACTCATCGCCGCCATTTCCCGAGATCACAGATACCCGAGATACCTTGAGCTCTGATACCAGTTTGTTATGCGGAAGCTAAACAAGCACGACAATAATAAAAAGAAAGAGACCAAGATTTACGTGGTTTACTAACAACTTGTTAGCTACGTCCACAGGCGAAGGGAAAAACTTTTACTATGTCGAGAATGCAAATTACAGATTCGTATGAGCTCTCTCTAAGTAATGACTTCAAAGACTCAAATATTTTTGGATGGATTCTAAGGTGGAGGGAAGACTCCTATTTATATGAATAGAATCCCCTCACCTTTCCTAATCTTTCGATGTGGGACAAAATACAATATATTGGTTGTACATGAATCACACTTTCCTATTTCTTTAGATGTGGAACAAACCACCAAACTAGGAAATTCCAACTTCAAGTCACATATTCTAACACAAAGAAACCGTGTCCTCTGTTCCTAAAAAACTCCCTTAATTAGTGTCAACCCTAAAAAAAATTACACGGCAACACCCACTCTATAAAACCCTCCAAAACACCGAAGGGAGTAGAGAAGAGGTATCTAAGTGTTTTTAGAGGTTTTTCTAAAGTCGTGGATGGAGTTTGGAATGCCTAAAGTTGGGGTAATCAATTTAAGGGCAAGCCAATACTAAAAACGAATAATGATACTTCCTCTAGAAAATTAGAAGAAATATAATTTTTTTATGGTTATTCTACATGCATAGTACTTGCCCCGAGTTTAAAAAGTCTATTGGATATGGTTTAAGACGCTCAGATGAGTGTATATTTGATATGATTTAAGGTGGTCAAATAGGTGCTTAAAAGGGATTGATGGTTCTATTCCTATCAACAAATTAAATGCACATTCTTTTTTGCTTCTCCATGTAAAAGATCACAATTAAGCGTGCTAGGCTGTGAGTAGTCTAAGGATGAGTGATCTCTTGCGAATGTTTCCGAGATGCGCATGAGTGAAAACAAAATGCGTTGAAAAGGACTTGTATTGGTCTGTGTGGGACCAGTACATGGCCTGTTGAGCGCCATAAATGATACCACAGTCAACAAGTGGTGGCTTGTTTTTTACGTGATACCCCTTTACTTTTCGAAACATGTGTTACCCCTAAATTTTAATAAAAACCATCAACTGTACCCTTATTTTATTCCGCCAAGTTTCGCCGTTAAGTGACGACGTGGCAAGTTAATTTGACTTGGTTCATTGTATTCATTGTAACTCTTGGCATTCTTTCGGTATTTATACCGGTCATGCTTAATGAAATTTCATCAATCACGAGACTAAGCAAGCAATCTAATAGGAAAGATAGAGAAAAGCATATATACCCGACAACCATATTCGTCAATAAGCAGTCGATGAGGAGAGTTTTTGTAGGTGTGTGGTGGCAGCTTCCTCTTCGGCTTTGGAGATGCATGAGCACAAATTTGCTCCAATACGTGTGCCCCGTTAATCCCTTTGATATCCTATTACGTAACATCACGAGTTAGGAGTATGTAGTAAGTTTTTCAAATAAGATTCATTTACTTCTCTTCATAAGAAAAGTATCGTACGAGTATATGTATGGTATTGAATGGGTAGACCCTCCATTCCTGGGGCAATATTGGAAGAATACTGAAACATACTATTGCTGAAAAAATGCACCATGTGACATTGAGTTATCGATTTCATGGAAAACGACATGTCATATACGGAGTAGTACAAAAGTATATTTGGATAACATTTTTTTCAACAAATTTTTTTGGCGGCAGTGAAATAGGTGAGTTGTATAATGTTCGGCCTTTCAAACTCCATATTACATCCATTATTTAAAATACAAGCAACAACAATATACGAGTATATAACAAGTGCATCGAGTAACGAAAGCTCAATGATTTGGTGGAATAATGAATATTGGGCACGGACATTATTCTAGGCTAAACACAACTAATGCTTAATTTGGTTGCACTAAGTTTTATTTTAGACTAATACTACTTGGGTTATAGTCCAAGTAACCTAAGGCTAGTTCCGTCCGTGATGGATACACATATGTGGATTTCATTATTAGGCTAGACGATGAGGCCACTTTCACACAGAAGAAAGATACTCCCTTCATTTTTTTTATTTTCTTCCCATTTGTTTTTTTACAGCCTCCAAGACGGTACTTTAACCGTATTTTTCGACATTGTAGACACCAAAATTTTATATATTTCGGTATCTATTTATGTCTAATATCTTTAGTATTTAAGGATAATTATCAATAAATATTGTGATAATATCTTAGGATACTTTAGAATATTTTTAATTTACCCTCTAAGATACTACGCTATAAATACGGTCTAATGTCTAGGGTTTAGAGGAGGTCGGATGGAATAAGTCTCAAAACGACCTCATCATCCTACTACCAAATTGTAGGTAAATGAAATAAGTCACCAAAAAGACTTCATCTCCTCCTACGGATCTAAGTCGATAAATCAAGAGATCCACAAAAGTTGTAACACGCAATCTTTCGATTATCAAATAAAACTCATAATCCATATTATTTTGTATCTGTTATTTTAATTATCGCATGTATTAAAATTTTATGTTTTACAGACATGTAAAGGAAACTTTTTTGACGAAATTTATATTTTATGAAAGATAATTTGAAAATAAATGTGAACTTTTGATATCTATGTATAAATCATTTTTATTTTTCAATATATTCATAGTCAAAGTTCACAAACTTTGACCCACAAAAAGTAAATGGAAAGAAAATAGGTAAATGGAGGGAGTATATCACTTACTATACATTATTTCAAAATTAAGCAATCATAATTGGAGTAATTCCTCAACACATACGAGTATTATTATTGCATTACACATTATTATATTCAAGGTATACAATGAAAATTAACAAAGAAGGTACTTATTTTTTTGAGTTATTTTATGGGAATAATACCAACTATGTGTGTTTCTTAAAATAATCCAAACTATACCCCATTTCATTTTAATATGAACTACGCATTCATTAATCTCGTTTTGTTATGTATGAAATTATGACTTGCTATTACAGGTCATAGTGACTTGTGACTTGTTGTGACTTTCTAGGATTTTATTAGGTCCGTTGCAGCCATCGTGAAAGCCAAAATAACAATAAAAACATTTTTTTCATAGCTTCTATAAGACTAAATGAAAAAGAGATGGAAGATGAATCTTCGGTAATTTTTTTTTTCAACGGTCGAAAATGAACACGAAAAGTAAATAAGAAGAAGAGTTAGAGAAAGAGTTGAATAAGGAAGATTCAACAGGGAACCGGTCCACTCATAGCAAAACGAGGTTAATGAAGACATAGTTCGTATTAAAATGAGATTACGTATAGTTTGTATTAATTTAAGAAGTACACGCATAGTTGACTTGAACCTGAGACCCATGGGATTATAGCTACATGTTTTAACCACTAGGCTCCACCCTTGCGGGCAAGGTACTTATTTTATTTTAACAAATGTATTGCCAAAAAAAACTCGCTAAATTTGCACAAGAACATAAATAAGGAACAAAACCAACCTGGTTCATAGCTTGGATTTTGTTTAAACATTGTGTGTTATTTGCATCCACCTTCGTAAAGTCACCTTTGCAACTTATCATAGCGGACTGTAACGTAAAAACATAAAATGCTCACATATGTATGTATACCTCCTAAAAAAAATGTATGTACATATATACTCCGTATATAATATACTTTATAGTAATATCTAAGACTATTTATTTATTTAACCATGTATTTTTGTTATATTAAATCTTACTCCCTCCATTGTTTTGTTACGGAGTATTTACCTATTCAGTTTTGTAAGGTCAAAATTTTAAAAAGTTGATTTTGGAGTATATATAGTGGAATTCCGTATAAGAATTAATTTATAAAACCAACATATTCATTTGTTATTGAAAAACCTAAAGCAAAAAAACATTTTCCAAAAAGCATTATATATATATATATATATATAGAGTGAGGATCCGGTGAGTCTTCATCTTTAAATGAGTCCGTCCTTTCAATCTGGACCACACAATCAAACAAGATTGAATGGCTGAGATTGGACCACGTCATTAAGGAAGAGTAACAAGGCCTTTGCATACACAAACATCATAACTCTTTGATTTCATATTACTGTGACATTATTACTGTGACACTGCTACTGTGAGATTATTACTGTGACACTGCTACTGTAATTCCATATTACTGTGACATTCTTTGATTTCATATTACTGTGACATTATTACTGTGACACTGCTACTGTGACATTATTACTGTAATTCCTTATTACTGTGATAGTGTCACAGTAAGATAGTTGTGTTACTGTAATAGTGTTCTGTTACTGTAACATTATTACTGTAATTCCTTATTACTGTGATAGTGTCACAATAAGATAGTTGTGTTACTATAATAGTGTTCTGTTACTGTAACATTATTACTGTGACATTATTACTGTAATTCCTTATTACTGTGATAGTGTCACAATAAGATAGTTGTGTTACTGTAATAGTGTTCTGTTACTGTAACATTATTACTGTGACATTATTACTGTAATTCCTTATTACTGTGATAGTGTCACAGTAAGATAGTTGTGTTACTGTAATAGTGTTCTGTTACTGTAACATTATTACTGTGACATTATTACTGTAATTCCTTATTACTGTGATAGTGTCACAGTAAGATAGTTGTGTTACTGTAATAGTGTTCTGTTACTGTAACAGTAAGATTATATACGATGAAGATGACGCTGAATCTCAGCCATTCATGTGATTTGATCATGTGGCTGTGATTCGCGGGACGGACTCATTTAAGATAGAGAGACTCACGAGATGCAATTCCTATATATATATATATATATATCATATAAGTCTTACATACTCACATAAGTCCACAAGTTTTGTTCTCAAACTTTGGATCAAATGGAGATGTACGACTAGAATTTGTTGATGTATATTTATTTTTCAAAAAAAAAAAATACATTACGCCCAAGTCATTCCCAATTCAATTCTTCCTCTTTTTTCACACCTCCTTTTTCCCACCATATTCATTTCCATTACTCTCTCACCATATTCACACCCTCTTCATTCTCAATTACTCTCCTAATTTCTGATTTTTTCTTCCATTACACTCTTTGTTCTCTCTCAATTAAACCAAAAATAAAATCCAGTTTCTGCCGTTTGTCACCAAATCCGTCTGCGCGCGTTCATCTTTTCACAGGTTAATTGTGATTTTTTTCCTTCAAATTTGTATATTAATGATAAACACAGATGATTTTGGGTCGATTATTAGATTTGTATAATAAATTAGAGGATTATAATAATTAGTGTTAAAACGGATGATTTTAGGTCGATTATATTACGAATTAGGGATTATTAGGTTTATAAGTATAATAATTTGGGGAATTGATTATTTCATCAAAACTATTTAATATTGTATTGTTTATCTTGTTGAAAATCTGATTGTATACGTTTTTTTCCCATCAAATTAGGGTTCTTGAATATTTCAACAATTTTTCCGTTTTGTGAATAATGTTTTTTTTATTTTGATGTGTTTAAGGAGAAACGTGGGAGAAAATTGATCATTCTGAGTTGTTTTGTCCATTCATGCTACATTATGCGTCACTAATCAGTTTATATATTTTTGTAACTTCAGTTTATATATTATGTAACTTCAATTCATATATTTTGTAACTTCAGATCATATATTTGTAACTTTATTTCTAATCAATTTATCAACCGAGCTCTTAATAATTCTCATTTTTACGTGATATTGTGTTTTTTTTGTTATTTATTGCATGTGTTAGTTGAAATGTTGTCCATGGTTGAAATGGTTGAAGATGTGGGGAACGAGGATGAAGATGTCGATAATATATAAACTCATTTTTACGAGGATGAAGACGTAGACTTTGCGAAGCTGATTTCAAAGCTTAATGGTAGACATAGAACATCCGTACGCAGAATTGATTCCGGTGGGTTGCTGGCACTTAAATTACCGGACAAGCTTTGTATATGAATTGCTTTTTACTCCCTCTCATTCACTGGATTCCTACCATTTGATTAAAATACTACTCACATATATTCAACTTATGGTAGGAATCCAAAGAATGGGAGGGAGTATATATTTTGTAACTTCAGTTCATATATTTTGTAACTTCAGTTCGTATATTGTAATTCAAGTTTATATTTTGTAACTTCAATTCTAATCAGATCATATATTTTTGTAACTTTAGTTCACATATTTTGTAACTTCAGTTCATATATTTTGTAACTTTGGATCATATATTGTAACCACAATCCATTTTTTGAAAATTCAATTCTAATCAGTTCATATATTTTTATAACTTCAGTTTAAATATAATGTAACTTCAGTTTATATATTTTGTAACTTCAGATCATATATTGAAACTTCGGTCATGTTTTGTAACTTTATTTCGAATCAATTCATATATTTTTGTAACTTTAGTTTTTATATTTTGTAACTTTAATTCATCTCAATTAATATTTAACTCAAAACTGTCAAATACGGTGAATACAAATTCCGGTTGAAACTCCAAACATCAAATACTAAAATTCGAATGAAAACATTCAAATATTCTGATATATGCTAAATACTATGAGTTTGAGAGAGAATGTATTAAATTGAGTTGGAAAGAATGTATTAAATTGGGTTGGAGAGAGTGTGTATTAAATTGAGTTGTATTGGTATTTGCTTTGCTTTGGGTACTAAGTGTCTTAATTATGATTAAATAAATCTCAACCATACATACTCACCTCATCCTATGACCCAAAATAAGACTTATGTATTTATAGGGAGGGGTGTCCTTATGTGAACCCCTCTCTATATATATATAAACACATGTGAAAGTGCTAAAAATATATGATTAGAATGGATGAATTTAGTTAGAATGGCTTGTATTTGCTCAAATTTTGTCAAATGATGGAGGTGAATCATCTAAACTTTCAAACATATTGTATTTGGGGAATGGTCTCGAGGGCCATATTTAATTTACGAAATTATTTTTTCATAATTGTGTATTACTCAATCATCCCTAAAATTTCATAAATTTTTCAATATTATCCTTTTTCGTTTTTTTCATCATTTTTCTCTTGAACTAAACCCTAATTTTTTTCATCAAAATTAATTCTCATCAATTATAAAACTGATTCCATCAATTATTTGCGAATTAAATGTGGATCATAATTTGTTAATCGATATTTTATCGTAAACTAATTTTAATTCATTAATTAAGGGATTCGATTTAGGGTTAATTGGGTAACATTGAATTTTAGGGTTTAGGATTTAAAGCTTGTACGTTTTTTATTTATTTGAATTGTATTATTATTTGAATTGTATTTTCTAATTTGAATAGCATCACATTAATTTCATCTTTATTAATTTTGTTATAATTTTAATTAATTATAGTTAATTTTAATTTTAATCTTGAAAACATAATAAAATTAATAATAATCTTTTAGGAAAATAAAAAAAATTCGAAAAATAATTGAGATAGTCGGAGTGGTGGTGGTCGACACACTGGGCCGAAGTGGTTGCCGGCGACCGGCGTGGTGGAGTGACGGAGAGAGATGAAATTTGAAGTTTCGAGATATTTTTCTCTCTAGAAACTTAGGTGGGGAGGGGAAAATGGGAGGAATAGGGTAGTAATTTTAAGGTATGATTGAGTAATTTCAAAGTATAAAAAAGTATCACCCTTAATTTAACCCAAATAAAAAGCGCCATAATTAACATGTACATTTATATCCAAAAAAAATACCAACAATTATGCCATTATGGCCTTCTCATCTTTGCTCCTAATTCATACTCCCTCCTGGTTTGAGTATTCCTCCACTTTCTTTTTTGAGTTTAGTTTGAATTTCTTCCAACTTTCTTTTTTTGGATGTATTTTTAATTATTTTTTATTCTTCCTTCAATTCTTTATTATTTTCCTCCACGCCTAAACTCAATCCCTTTTCACTTCATACTCCACCTTTTACACTCTATACCCCACTTTTTACTCATTTCTTAATCTCTTTCCAAAAAAATTTGGGAGGAATACTTGAACTAGGAGGGATTCCTATACTAGACATCAAATTTTACCACATTCAAATTGTAATTTGGAGACATCATCATTAACATAAATAGTTTGAATTGTCATAGACTTGTAGTAGGAGTAAAAGATTACCTCGTATAATTCATCTGATAATAACGACACTTTGTGTGCGTACTTGAAGTTTTCATTTAATTTGGAATTACGATCTACTGGATTGCCAGCGATATACCCCTGACAAGTCAAAAATCATCCACATGAAGATCGAGGTTAATATGAATTTTATTAGTCACACTATAATATTAACATACAACATTTCCTTGCACCAAAAAAATATGGAGTATACAACATTTCCACTAACGACCTTCAATTCCCCATTACCTATTTACTCGTTTTTGTTCTGGCTTGGACGACCAGTCTTCTTTCGCCCCGATTGTGATGGTTTACCAGTAGTATAATATAGTACAAAACTCGTGCCTACGGACGGTTTTTTTTAATTAATTTTTGTTTATACATATAGTTTAGTTACTTACGAAATTATATTCCCTCTGTCCAAGTCTATAATAACTTTTTTTTTGCTTTAGTATTTCAGTTAACCGTTCACGTTTCTGTAATTTGAGTAAATTTTACCCTTTAATTTTTGTTTTAAAGCATAATAAATACAAATATTTTCTCATTACCTTATTTTTTTTGTATAATAATATTTTGTTAGGATAAGATGACCCGTCAAAACCCGATTCGAATGGGTGGACACGTTAGATACTTGGATCATGACGTGTCATTAAAATTATCGTAATATTATTATTTATATGAGTATATACTATATAATATTTAAAATAACAATTAAAAAAGTATTAAATTTAATATTATAAATTACAAAAATAATAATTTTATATAAATTTTATAGCTATACACATTTGATAGCATTTAATAGTAAAATAATTTTTTATGAATAATATAATTTTTTACTTATAAATATGAAAATTATTTAATTTAACAACATTAGTGATGCTAAATATGATTAATATTAAAAAAAATACTCCGTATTTTTTAATTGATAAAATGTAAGAAATTATACATGCTCGATATGCTGACGTTAACTCGATCTATGACATTTATTTGACTCGATGACCCCGTAAATTGTCCAACCCGTATGACCTAACTCGTTCATCCCGTTTGAGATGTTTATTCAAAGTATGGAAGAAATTTTTGGTTATTGCTCCGTATGTTACAATATTTTTTTCCCCAAATTAATGTAATTGGTAAAAATTGATTGATAATAAAGATTTGGTTATTGTATGGTTGAACATTGAAAAATTGGGCTTTTAATGAACGTAGACAAAAGTTTATTTTGTCAAGCCCAATTAGCTAATGAAGAGGTAGAATTTTGGCGAAAAAGTTGAAATGACTCATTTGCCCTTTGCTTTTTGTTTTAGTGAACAGCGGATATAAAAATATTGTTAGAAATAGCTTATACTCCCTCTGTCAATAATTCACACTTCCCATTTTTTAGATGTATCAGGCCATAGTTTAAAGTTGTAAGTTTACCCTCTACTTTTTATTTATTTAATACTCCGTAAATAAATATTAATTTTTCTCTAGCTACCTTAAATTTTGTCTATAAATAAAATAAATGTGAATATACCTTAATAGGGACTAACACAAAATAATGGGAAGATGCGATACCTGCAAATTCATCTTTGGTGTAAGCCCTAATTTATTTCCTGCAAGTGTAAAAGTTCAATGACCAAGTTTAATTTTCAAATTATATACAGAGTATAAATGTTCTAAATGATCAAAAAAAATTATTTACGGTCAATTTAAAGCTTATTTGTGTTAGACGACTTTAGTGATAATTTCCTTTGACTAAAATTTGGAGCAGTTTACCTTCTAAAATTTCTTGAACAACGAATGGGGTCATTGTGCCAGCGTATGATTCTCCAGAAATATATAGAGCACTTTCGGTGAATTTAGGATGCTTGACAAGCCACTGCATTAATATTACTTCGTATTAGATTAGACCTCGTACAAACACATTAAGTTATCAAACCAACAACGTGTTCGCAAAGATGATTATTGTTTTAATTATAATGAGATACCAAACCGTCTTAATTGTTAAATACCACTGTAGCTCTTAGATAAAAATGTATTGATAAATACATATATTAAAAATTCAATTTAATAACACTGGTAGATAATTTGACATAAAGTAAGATTGTGTGTGTTTGTGTTAGTGTAATTCTCATTTAGTAGTGTGGGGGATTGTGGCTGTTATAGTGAACCGAGTTGGTTATGTTCGATCTATTTGGTAATAAATATTCTTTAATTAGTCATTTGTTTGAAAAAATATTAAGAAAAAAGAGTAATCAGATGTAAGAGAAAAAAACTTACCTTTCTTAGAAAATCATAAATATGAAGTGATTGCAAAGTGTCGTTACTGTGATATCCCTCATAAGATCTTGCATACGAGAACCCAGCCCCCACTGGAGAGTCCAAGAATATCACGCTAGCAATCTGGTTAAATAGAAGTATGTCGAGTGTTGGTTTCATTTCTTACCATGATGTATTCTCTCTGTTTTTAGCCATCTTCTACTTAATAATAGCAATAACAAATGGAATATTATATCGTCAGTGTGCTACGCACGCGGCAGCCCCATGATAATATTTAATACAGTTGTAGTATATTGCTAATTTACGTCTCACTTATTTCTATATTTGAGCATTGAAATTATTATTCTCCTACGATACATGTTGGACTTGATGCTTCAAAAGAAGCAAATAATAGGATTAGTCTTGGAACGTAGTTCCAAACTAATTGTGCGTTTTTCATTCTTGACTCATGTGGTCTCCCGTAATTGATTGTGTAGTCTCCCACATACATCTTTTCTATGTTGAAATCGTGATTTACTATGCTTAATTCACCACTATATAAACCAATACCCCAAAACTCTAAGACACACAACAACCCACATCTCTATGTTCTTCTATCTACATTTTCCCTCTATATCTCTATTGCGTTCGAGAGTTACTTGGCAACGTTCTTGGCGGGGTTCAGTTTGTAGTTTCGTCTACACCGAAACTACAAAGGTTGTGTACTCCTGGGGGTCGATTGTCATGGAAAACCGTGTGTAGAGTACAGGACAAATTCGACTTTAGGATAGTGACTTGTCACGCCACAACCGTCCCTTATCCAGATAAGCTATATATCTCATTATTACGTATTTTATATCAACTTATTTGTATTTATTTATTTATCATCTTGTTTTGTCTTTATAACTTAATATAACAATTTTGTTCTACTTACGTTAATTTATTCGTACTCAATTTCACTACAACTTTTATACTATTGTTCTAACAATCTAAAGTCGAATTTTCTTTGTTTTTTTTATGTCTAATATGTGATCACTTCATTGATTCATTGTCTAATATGTGAGGAGTGAAAAATTGGTGTCTGAATTTATTGTCGGGCATATTACACAGTGTGATGTGTAGTTGAGTAGGGATCTTGGTTAATTACTCATTTTGTACTTCTTCATGCAACCACTACCATGTATTACTCCGTGATACCTAAGCAGTCAAGTTTTTTCAATTTTCAATATGCATGTTTCAATGTTTTATTATATGATTTGAGTTCATGATCTATATATTACTTAAAATATTTATTATTTTCTCAATTCTATGAAGTATGAGTTAATGACATCGGGAAGTAAAGTCTATGTACTTGATGTGGAATTATTTTTTGTTCATGGATTTGATGTCTCGATAAATATTTTTATAAAGTTGTTTAAAAGAGTCGAATGAATGAGTTTGAGTTTTAAGTAACTAAAGGTGTCTTGTGATAATTATGCTAACGATTGTTATGTTATTTTTTTAAGGGAGTTTTATTTTTTTCATGATCTCTCCAATTCTATATTGTAGATTTATATAAGTAGTAGGTATGGATGTGAGGAAAAGAATGATTGAGGAGTTAGAAAGAGGTCATAATTCAGTTCATATTGTAAGAAGCCTCATTCTTCAACACCATCCAAGAATAATAATGAAGGTTGAGGATGATACTTGTGAAAATAAGAATGACGATGATGATGACGACGATAAGCATGATTATATTAAAGCTTTATATCACCACTCTATGCTGACATTGGACACATATCATAACACCATATCTATGCTCAGAATTTGTAGTAACAGTAGCGGCAGCTATGTTGGTTTGGTCAAGAAGTGAAAACTCGATCGTTCATCAGCTCATCATCATGAAGTTATTTATCTCATTACTGTTAATTCTACTTGCAATAACTCTGTTGTCGATGATAGAAGAGAATGCGACAAAAAGAGATTCCCAGTTGCTGATTCTTTGACAATAAAGTTAATACTTGATTTACGATTCAAGAAGCAATATTGATTAATTGGAATATGAACAACAAAGTCAAAACTGCAGGTACTAAATATTTTTTTTTTTGTGATTATTGTTCCCAAGTTTTCAGGTATGGAAAACTGTCAACTTTTCAATTGTTTTTTTTCTAGTTGTATGGAGTAATATTTTATTGCATTCCCATTATTTGTGAGTACTAGATACTGGAAATGATGGTGATCATTACTTATGTGATGAGATCTAGCTTATGTTCAATGAATATGCTATTCATGGAATTCCAAGCCATATTTTCTTGTTTTGTTGTGAAATTTGTATACTTGATGAAAAATCTACTCCATAGTATTTAATAATCATCTGTATATAGATTTCTCGTATTGCTTGACTTTATTATGATTTGCAATTCCATGAAACGTCGGAACTTAAATTAATTGTTCGTATTTCGGTTCTGTTAATATATATTGTGTGCGCACATGGTAGAATATGTTGTACATTTCTTTTGACAACATTGTTATCTTTTCCATAGGAATCATTGTAGAACTGGTCATGAAATATGTTGATCCATGAAATATCTATGATATTCCAAAGTTATGAGAAAATTTATGACCGAGAGATTCTTTAAAATTGGTTAGGGTAATTGGTTATGACAATTTTGTTTGGGTGAGTAACAATAGTTGTGGGGGTTGGATAATATGTATCATTCTTATAGATGATTATATATAATTCCCCAAAATGATTTTATGAGTTTTCTATTTATTCTTTGTCATTTAATTTCCAAGAAGGATGATATGTTAGGTGAATCATTTTTTTGTTATTCTGTTGTCACTTATGTATGACGTGACAACATGTGGGGGAAGTGATAAAGTCGTTGAATAAGTACATAAATTCATGTCCAAAGAATTATGTGATGCTTTATAAAACACAATTTGCAGTTGATTGTGTGAGTTCATATTTGAGAAAGTCAAGTATGTGTATGAGTTATTTATCTTTTCTTTTATGGACATGAGTCTAATAAGAATTATGAGAATGATATTTGTCAGATGAGTTAGTTTTGAGCATGAAAAATTTGATAGCACTTTTTCATGCGTAGTTTATGCCATTGTTTTTTTGGTATTCATGATCATGTGATATTTGGTATATATGTCTAATAAGTTTGCATTGATATTTATCATTAGCAATTTAAAGTATGATATTAGTATACGACTCTTACTCAAATAGAAGTGGTATGATAAATGACTACTAAAATTTGGGTAGATCTTGATTTTTGGCATTCATGTTCATGAATGTGGCTTTTAAAGGGTTTCACAAGTGTCTCATGAGATCACTTATTACAATTGTGCTAATATATCATATGCATGTTGATAATATTTGTTGGTTATTGATCAACGTTTATGGATAATGGTCAATTATAAAGAAGTGAAGGTTGATTGTGACAAATTTATGTCTATCATTAAATTGAGAGACATGATGTGATCAGGATGATGAAGTTTCTTCAATTTACTTAAGCAAGTTAATTGAATACGATTTTTTGCTTGTGTGCAACTATCTTGAATCATGAGATGGATTCAGATGTAGTTATGTTCTTATGATTGAGATTCCATGATTTGTTTAAGATTTGCATGGAAATTGGGTATTGACTATTGAGTTAATATAAAGTGTAGTATTAATATAGTGCCAAGATTGGGTTGCTATTAATCGCTACATCATATTTGTATATTAAAGTATAATGATATCTAAGCTTGAAATTGCTTAAATTGTCAGGTGAATGAGCTGAGTGGCGAGGATGTCATTCAGTAAATTTTCATTGTGGGGAAGATACAAACTCCATCAAAAAGCTACATCGAGGTAGCAAATTGCCTAATGTTGAGGCATTGTGAAATGATGATCATCAATGTGTATGATACCACAAGAGTATATGGTTTCTCGAGAACATGTTAAATCGAGAGGATATTGAGATCCTCTCGTCAATGGCCATAGTTTGAGTTGTGCTGGTGACAGCATCAGGAATGGGTTTAAAAAGCCAGTTAAAGAGTGAAGTGTGATGGATACCCAACTTAGTACCGCTAAGTTCAATGCGGTCAAACGAAGTCACATGGATCTCAAAGTGTAGTGCTACGAACCATTCCTGTTAGTAAAATGTTGCTTGTCGTAGCATTGAGTGATTGTGTACTGTCACACGTGTAAGGTTGAGCCTATGGCTCTTAACAAGTTCATAGTCCATTCGTGGGTGGTTTGAGTGACAATCAAACTTGATGAACTTGCCTATGTGAGTGTGGGGGGCTTTGCCCACCCCCCTATGAGGGGCCTTTGGCTTAGGACCTCTAAGAGCACTCATGAAGTACCAGGAAAATGTGGGGGCACTTGGACAAGTCCAAGTAAAAGATAATGACCAATTTGCGTTCATAGAGAAATGAGCGTAGTCGCGAACACTTGCCTTGATTTGGGGTTAAGTAAGTGAGCAACAACCTCTCACCAACTTCATCTATGGTTCAAGGTGAAAGATTCCACCTAAGATGACGGTTTGAGGGAAATTGTATTCACTGAGTGTTAATTCAAGTCCGAAAGCCATTAACATCTTAACGCTAAACCCCCGTTGCCAACTATCTTCTCTTCCAAAATTCTTCTTTTGAATCATGTGGGGGATTGTTGGACTCGATGCTTCAAAAGAAGCAAATAATAGGATTAGTCTTGGAACGTAGTTCCAAACTAATTGTGCGGTTTTCATTCTTGACTCATGTGGTCTCCCGTAATTGATTGTGTAGTCTCCCACATACATCTTTTCTATGTTGAAATCGTGATTTACTATGCTTAATTCACCACTATATAAACCAATACCCCAAAACTCTAAGACACACAACAACCCACATCTCTATGTTCTTCTATCTACATTTTCACTCTATATCTCTATTGCGTTCGAGAGTTACTTGGCAACGTTCTTGGCGGGGTTCAGTTTGTAGTTTCGTCTACACCGAAACTACAAAGGTTGTGTACTCCTGGGGGTCGATTGTTATGGAAAACCGTGTGTAGAGTACGGGACAAATTCGACTTTAGGACAGTGACTTGTCACGCCACAACCGTCCTTTATCCAGATAAGCTATATATCTCATTATTACGTATTTTATATCAACTTATTTGTATTTATTTATTTATCATCTTGTTTTGTCTTTATAACTTAATATAACAATTTTGTTCTACTTACGTTAATTTATTCGTACTCAATTTCACCACAACTTTTATACTATTGTTCTAACAATACAATAGGATTTAAAATTGACAAGATATATCATGTACACAAAAGCAACATAATGAAAAAACAAACAAACAATTTAACATATACGGAGTATTCCGTATATGATACCTTTGTCCAGGAATATGGGTTTTGTTGGAGCTTTGGTTTGCTCGAATCCGGAGTGCTTGCGGTAAGATTGAATCTAAATGGACCTATTTAATTAGATGCGTCGGTCAAATACGTACTGCATTTCAATTTGTCTTGGTGGCACCAAGAGTATTAAACATGGAAGCAATTATTACTAATAACTAGAAAATGAAAGGGTGAAATTTAGTACCATCATACTATCCCTCAAAAAAAAAAAAAAAATACTCCGTAGTACCATCATACTAAAAAAATTAAAATTAAAATTAAAATTAAAATGCATGCTTGGAATTTGGATCATTTAGGTTCAATGGAAAACAATGGAAAGGGAGACAAACCAATCTCGAAAAGGAGTCCAGAAAGAGAAGAGCAGCCAGGACCACCGGTTAGCCATAACAAAAGTGGATCTCTTTCTACGTCTCTCTGTGATTCAGTGAAGTAATAGAAGAGTTGTACATCCTCTGTTTCCCCAACTCCTACGTATCTAATAATTCAACAATACAATACAATACAAAGATTATCGCCCTAAACTCTAAAACTAGTCATCGCTGTATATACTACCACGAAATTAAATGTAGTGAATTGGAGCGAATAAAAGGAAATCGATGCTACCAAAATGATACTACATTATTGTGTACATACCCGGTTTCAAAAGTGAAGGGGAGATCTCCAGGATAGCCAGGCAGTGTCTTCACAATATTCGCTTCTACTTCTTCTCCTAATGATAATGATAATAATAATGCCCAAATCATGGACGACAACAAGTAGTAAAGCAAGTAAAGTGACGATATCTTCATCATCTTTGTTTGACTATTGACTATTGAATATTGGGTTCCCTATTAATTATTACTCGTATATATACCAAGCTAAGGTAGAGCCTCTTATTATAGGAAAATGTCAATGCTATGCAATGAATGCCCAAATTAGATCACTAATCACCTACTACTAACAACAACAACAACAACAACAATTTTTTCCAACGTGTACGCAGTGAACACATGTTAATAAGTTAATTAAAACAAGTTTAACAAAGATATTATCATGAGAAATTGAAATATTAAGTTATATTTTCAATACTCAGATAATTATTTTATTAAATTTGATTTAATTAACCTATTAATATGTTTACTTAATAATAATAATGTTGCTTGCTGTCTGTTAAATTAGTTTAATATTGATCACGGTATATTAGTATATAGTACTAGTGTTGAAGTATTATTAGGTGATGAATCTGATGACCGCGGTATGCGCGCGATACGGAGAAAAATTAAAGGAAGCTGGGGCCAGTGGGAGTATTTAATTACGAGTAAATTAATTTGTGTTGGATTAATGGATTATTATAATATATAAACCCTCACGAGATGCAGGTACATGCTACTATTTGTTACTCGTAGTAATCAGGGCCGTCTAACGGCATGTTCAAACACACAAGAAGTACACAATAATCCAAAAATGTGGAATATGTCACTACAAATTTTTATTGATGATTTATAGTCCCCTAATTAACATATTTTATATTCAATTTATAATGTTTACAATTTTACGATCAAGTATTTGAAATCGTCGGGGCCTCATTTTGGTTTATAGAACAGGGCATTGTAAATTGATTTGACGGGCCTGGTAGTAATATAGTACTACGTCAATACGTGATTTCCGATGATGATGAGGTTGAAGCGTTTTCCTATTCATTTAACCCGGCAAAGTCGTACTTGTGATGAAAATTAATAGAATATAAACGATCCTCAATCATTGCCTTAAGATTCTTGGTTGAGATGGTTCGTTAACATGGTATCAGAGTCAGAGGTCACGAGTTCGAACCCTGGCAGCCCCAATATCTCGAACTCTCAATTGAAATCTCAGCACACGGTACGGGGGAGCCGGTGCGCACTAACCACTCTTCAAGCCCAAGGGACATTCGAGTGAGAGGGGCGTAATAGAATATAAACGGCCCTCAACCATTGCCTTAAGGTTTTGGTTGAGATGGTTTGTTAACAAAAATATACGAAACAAACTTGTAACTAGGGGTGAACATCAGTCCAAGATCGGATCGAAGATTGAAAATAAATTTTTTATGGACCGAAGACCGGACCTAAAACTTTCGGTCTTGGACTCGGCCAAACCCAAAATATTCGGTCCGGTCTTAGACCGGAATGGACCTAAAACTATTTTTTTTACTATTTCATATATGATAAATAATACATATTGTGGACATGACATAGGTCCACCCCGACGAGGTCACTCGCGGGTTTGGGGAGGCGAATGAATCTCCTTATGAGATGGGTCGAATTGAAATTTAAATCGAAGTGGAGTCGCCACCGAACTTTGTGGGAGTTCGGGTCCGTTCGAACCCACTCTATATCTTAGTGGGCCATGCACAAAGTATGGCCCATTCGGATGTCAGAGTTTATTGGGTTCGTCCCTTAGCATTTGATACCATACCGACATTATCGGATACCGTGTATTGAATGACTCTCGTGTGCCAATGGATTCGGACATCCGGAAACCATGGTTCTGAGTATGGGGTGAGGGTACGTGTTGGGAAGTTCGCAAAGAACACCCAACCCCGCCCGCACATTAGCGACCTCTACTAAGATATCGTTTGATTTTGAAATACGCGTGTTAGTAATACGATGAATGATATGCAAACATTGTTTTGACTAAACATGTGAATATTTGAATAAGTTGCTATGTCGATTTAATGCATCTAAATTTAACGTCAAAGTTGTTTTAGCATGCGAGGTTCGTTTTAGTATAATAAAACAAACAATGAATAATAAGAAACAAAGACAAAGAACAAACGGGTTAGTAACGGTTTGCAAATTGAATAAACGATGTGAATATGATGCAATGCATGGTTTTGAAAGGATTATGACACGTGATTGACTTGACACGTGTTGACCGAAGTCATAAAAATATTTTATCAAGATTTGGATGATGCGGAAAACTCACGATTTTCAGGGAGCCTTGCGACCCGCGCGGAGGGTGCGCGACTCGCGTGGCGGACTGTTCTCAAAATTGTTTTTTTTAGAAAATCGATAATTTTGTTAAGTCGCGTAAAAATATGATACGATTCATACTCGACTTAAATTTTCGATACTCGTTACATTCGATATTCGATTATGGAATCGATATCAAATATTCGGAGTGATTTTGGAAAAGATGTTTTGTAAATCGTTTTGAAAATCAAAATAAAACAATATGAACTCTCTCCGCGTCGAAATCGTCGTATGTTGTTCATGTGACGATTTTTTTAGCATCAACAAGATAAATTTGGTTCTTTTGGTACGATACTTGACTATAGAGTCGGTATCGTGTTTTAAGAACGTTTATTTTGTATATAAAAAGAATTGTAGTGATAATATCGATATTAGAAACGAGGAAAGAAAGAAAAAAATAAAAAGTAATAAAAAAACGTGAAAGACGGAAGAAAAGGAAGAGAGAAAAGGAGAAAGCGGGATTTGTGACACCCTCAACCTACATGTTTAATTATCTCGAAAACGGACTCGTAGTAGCGGCCTAGGCGCGGGAGCTTTAAGATGTATATAGGTGAGTTATGATGTGTATGGTTAGGGAGAAGATTTGACGAGTTTTGCTCTCGGGACTTTGACGAGTTTTTATCTCGGGTTTCCTAAAGAATTTCTAGAGGAAAAATCGGGATTGAATGTGTATAATCTGCCTAGGATTGCTGGAATTTTGGTTGTGTATTGATGTTGTGATGTCGGGAATTGTAATTGTTGATGTAATTGTGTGTGCAAGGGGGTGTATTTATAGGAGAGATTCCCGGCCTTGTCTTGGATGAGAAGAAACCTACTTTGGATAGGAAAAGGTTGCTTGAAGAGGAAGAAACACCGGTTGGGATGAAGTAGGATTCCGGTTTTTGGATGGAAAAAGGAATCCGGTTTTGGATAGGAAAAGCTTGCTTAATTCTTCTTCATTGCTGATTTTTTGTAGTATTTGAGTCCGAATCAAATTGTCGAAGCTTGCGCAGCTGATTTCTATGCCTCAGAAATGCCTTTGTGATAAGTGTGATTTGTATTGTTTATTTCTCGTGTTTGGTTCTGGTTTCTCTTGTGGAATCGCTCTTTGGAGCGGTTTCGAGGCTACTTACGCTTCTTATAACATGTTTTAGGTTCCTAAGACTTATCTTGGAGAAATGGAGCGATTTCGACTCGTTTCCGATGCATATGGAACCAATGAAGAGAAGCGACGATGTTTCGGTAACTTAGACTCGATCCCGAGTCCTTGGAGCCCATTCGCGAGCACCGAGAGTCAATAAGAAGCCTAGGAGGAACAAGTAGGGGCCTACATGGCCGTGTCAGAAGCCTACTGATAAGTGTAGTTTGTAGTGCTTATTTTACTGTGTTTTGGTCCCATTTTCCTTGTGGAATCGCTCCCTGGGAGCGGTTTATGGGCTTCTTATGCTTCCTTTAGCTCGTTTCAGGTTCCCGGGACCAATCACGAAGAGTTGGAGCGATTCCGACTCTATACATACACTTTTTGGAGCCAACGAGGTAAAGGAACGAAGACTCGATGCCTTGGAATTGACCCCGAGACCCTGGGACCCAATCCCGAGCCTCCGAGACCCGATCCCGAGTCTCGAGAATCGACGAGAAACCCATGAGAGGCAAGGAGGGACCAAAAAGCTCTTAAGGGAGGCCTACAAGACCCATCCTGATCGGGAAGGCCTCAACCCGATCGGGATGAGGTGCACAAAGGACGTAGCCACTGTGAAGCATTCCCGACCGGGATTGCATATTCCCGATCGGGAAAGTGGAAGTATCCCGATCGGGATTTCCCATTCCCGATCGGGAATGGCCCAGTCGCTGTTCCGCATCTTTTCTTTCATCTTCCTTCCACTTGTAACCCTATATATACTCTTCCCTTGTTTTGTAAAGCTCATGTTCTGGACTTCCCACTAAACCCTAGACTATTTTAGGTTAGATTAGTTTAGATTAGAGTAGATTAGTCGGTAATTAGTTCTTAATCTTAGTTTAGTACTTGTATTAGAGGAATTCTTCAAGATCCATTCAAGATTGACAACCTTGGGTGTTTGTTTTGGGTTTTCTTCATTAATGCAAGTTTTATCCTTTCTTCTTCACTAGTATGGTATTCTTCTCTTCCTTTTTACTCTTTATCTTGTTTAATTCATCCAAGTTTGCATCTTTGATTGTTGTATTGTTCTTAGTTCATTGTTTTCACTAGTATCTTTATGTATGTTTTGATGTTTATGTTGATTCATCTTGTTCTTGTTAGTTTTAAGTTGATTATGTTAGAGTAGTGTTCTTGCTAGGGTTAGTAGGGTGATTAGGGTGTTAATTGGGTGATTAAGGGTTTGTTGGAGATGTTGGTGGAAGATTTGGGTTTCCTCTTGGTTTGATGCATATCACATGTTTGTTGGAATGCTTGAATGACTAAGTAGTTGAGAATGCTTGTTTTTCTTGCCTTTCTTTTGTGGGTGTTAGTTTGCTTGTGGGTTCGGTCCCCTCACTAAGTACGAGAGCCTGGTGAGAACGACCCCTAGGTCGGTCTAAGATGCGAGAGCCCGGATGCGATCTAAGGCCACAATAGCGCGCTAGTAACCCCGTTTGTCATGTGTGTCGCCGAGATGGGTTTTAGGTGGAACCTCTAGGTCGGTCTAAGTTGCGAGAGCCCGGACCAACCTAGATCACCCTACTACCTCCTTCGCTCTAGCTCTTCCTTGACCATTCCGTTACCCCTTTGACCCCGACCTAATCCTAGCCCGTTTCGTTGTTTGTTTCTCCGGCACCTTAGTCTTAGTCTAGTTTTCTCCCCTTCTATCATTCTCTAGTTTAGCTTAGCTCGTTGACTTAGTCTCGTATTTGGGCGACCTTAGTCTAGACGCCTCTTACCGTCCCCGTGGATTCGACCCGACTTACCCTATCTACCTTAGGAATAGCCGGTTAATTATTTGATCGGTGGGGATCCCGCGACAAATCCCCGCCATCAATTTGGCGCCGTTGCCGGGGACGGTGCTAGTTTAGACTTTGTTTTCCTAGTTACTTGACTTTGTCTTTGTCTTTGTGTTTGTGTTTTTCTTTTTTCTTTTTGTTACCTTGCTTCTTGTGTGTGTGTGGTTTATTTCTCTCTTGTCTAGTGCCCAAAAAGCACTAGACTTCTCACGTTTGTTCCTAGTCTACAGTTTGTGCTTAGAGGTGGTGACTATCTTCTTCTTGCAACTTAGAGCCGCTTAAACGGACAGTTGCTAGGGTGCGTGAGAGGTTTCCAACCGGGTATGGACTACGATTTTCGAGCAAGCATGGGGTTTGATCTAAACTCCACATACTCGGGAGCCGATATGAGCTACTCCTCTCCTTCCATGAACCAAGGGTATGACATGACGTCCCCCTACCATAATCTAGCTTCTTGGGGTAATCAAGACGGGTATGATCTTCAAAGTTATGAAAATGGCTACTAACAAGTGAATGACTATCACTCTTACGATCATGGTGGCTATTACTCGAGTTATCAAAGTGAATCCACCATGTTCAATCAAGATTCACTTTATGGAAGCCAATACCCCCAAAACCCACCATATTACCCTCCACCCCAACAACAATATGAACCCCATGACCCACAATACTACCAATCACCTCAACCTCACTACCAACAATATGATGCCCCACCCCTTGGGCATCATCAAGATTTTCAAGGAGCTTTAAAAGACTCCAATGATCACCAATTACCCAACACGGAGGTGTTTCATTATATGCTTCAAATGCAAAGGAGCATCCAAGAAACGGCCATTCAATTGCAAAAAGAACAAAATGAATTATGGGCCCAAATTCGAAGGGAAAACGAGGCGAGGGATGCTCGATTAAATGCATTATCGGTTCAAACCGTAATGTATTTATCCCGAACATCGCAATTAGATGAAGGGTGCCCACTTGAGAAAGAGGAGCAACCTAATCACGAAGCCGCCAACGTAGTTCCTTTGATAGAGAGATTTGCTTTGAAGAACCTCAATCGTCTACCCAAAAAGAGACGAATGAGGATATGACCCTTGGTGAAGGCAACATTGGTGAGGAATTGGAGGAGGATGGTGAGTTGGATGATTTGGTGGAGTTTGTGAGGTTGTTGGGTGAAATTGATAGCCTCGAGTTGCCCTTGTGCGAGAATGTGGATAAGCATCAAGAGCCCCTAGCTAGTGAACCAAGCAATGACTTGGAAGAGATTGAAACCGCCGGTAGAAGTTTCGATCCTCTTCTCCAAGATGACGTGGGGACAAGCGATGAAGATGGGGAACCACAACTTGAGGAAAGTGTGGGGGTGTGCAACAAGGAAATGGGGCCAAAGCCGCTTTTTGTGCCTTGTTTCTTGGAGATGAAGCTTGCTTGTGATTGGAGGCGATGCTTAGGGAGGAAGAGGTCGGTTAAGCTCGTAGGATGGATAGACCCCGGAGACAACATGAATGATGATATTGGGTCCTTTGATTCCTACTTCTTGCCTCCTCCTTGGAGGCCGTGGAGGTTGGCTAGGCTCGAGTGCTTCTTGGGCCTTCATTATGATGTCGGTAGCGCGTTCGACTTGCTCCTCCATGCCCTTGAGGGCTACGGTTGAAGAAGAGTCCACCATCCTAGGTTTGACGGAGTTCCTAAAGAACCGTCATGTTGTATATTCTCCTCTCCTCTTTAGAGTACTTGTGTTTGTATTTGTGTGATTTTTCTCTTGATTTTTGTTGTTTTGTGTAGCTCTTGTAATTGATTTGGTATTTTGATGAGCGGTGTGAGGGAGTGAATTTGATGTGTACTTTGAGTTTATTGTGATAGGTGAAGTGAAGGTGACTCCTAGAAAGAAGTGGTTAGTGATAGAGTTTGGATCGTGAGCAAGGGAGTCGGTTTTTGGGGTCATGGGAGTCATGAAGACCCTTCCCGACCGGAAAGGGTGTGTCATTCCGACCGGGATGAGGCCGTCCCGATCGGGATGAGGGTGCCAAAAATCGAGTCCACTGGAGTGTCATCCCGATCGGGAAGGAGGCTTCCCGACCGGGAAGGGTTTATCAACCCGACCGGGATCATCCATCCCGACCGGGATGGTCCCCTACTCCTTTTTGGTGCCTCTTCTTCGACATTCAAGCCCACCCAACCATTATATACCCCCGCCCAACCTCCCTACCTTCCTTTCTCATATCATACCACCCATGTACCTCATTTACATACCTTAACCTCATTTCCTCCTCACTTTAAACCGATATTCACATCAAATCCCACCCCCTCGCACCATTACTACCTCTACCATGCGATACTTTCACGTCCGAAGCGGGATGACAATGAGAACGACAAGCAAAGTGCTTATATTGACCGATGAGACGATGGAGCGAGTGAGTTGCTAACCGATGGGTACGGCGACTATCCTTTCTTTTCCGTCTCTTATTGCTTGTTTTCTCTTGTTTGCCCCCCTTTCCCTTGAGTCATGGTATCTTAGTGGCCTTCGAGGCCTTGGTAGTGGTTGCTCCCGACTCTCGATGATGTGACTACATCGAGAGTCATTTTCAAAATCCAAATTTTACAAGTTTTTCACTCTTTCTTTTTGAGGATTTAGTCGGATTTAGGCGGAATCCGGGCTAGGTGACTTGATTACACCTAGCCCTCCCCTCCCATCTCCTTTTATTTCCTTCTTTTTATTTCTTCCCCCATCCATATCTTTTCTAGTCTCGGCCCATGGTGACTTGATTAAACCCCGGCCGGACACCTTCTACCCTTTTCTTCACCTTTATTTTTGATTTTTAGCTTTATTTTCGTAGTTTCTCTTCTTTTCTTTTGTCTCTCCGCACACTACGATCGAGCATGAGGACATGGCTTGGTTTAAGTGTGGGGGGAGCGATATTCTAGCATAGTTAGCTTTATTTTTGTAGTTTTTCGAAAAATCTTAAAAAACCATAAAAATTTGAAAAATTTCACAAAAAAATCAAAAATATTTTCCTTTTGTGTGTTTTCCTTTTGTGTCTTTATGTCGTGTATTTGTTGTATTGTGTGTGTTTTGCCTCCTCTTTCCTTATAGGTTGCTTAAATCACCGCTAGCTTTGGAGAGCTTTCAAGACTACCGGTAACATCTTTTCCCTTTTTCTTCTTTATCTCTCGCGGAGTTTGGAGGAGATTGTGACGTTGTGTGCTCGGGTGGAGCTTTGTAAAGTTTGTGGGTGATTTGATGATATGTTTGGAAGCTAGGGGTGGTGTTTGTGTTGTTCATGTGTTCGTTTTGTGTTGTTCTTCTTTTGTTGCTTTTGTTTCTTTTTCTTTTGTTTTCGTTGAGTCTTTGTTTTGTGTTTTGTTGTGTGTCTTGTGTGTAAATGGTTTTTGAAAATCCGGTTTAGAGGATAGTGTGCAAGTGTTTACTTTCCCTTTTTAGTGGTATAAATCGAGTCTTGGACTTTAATCTAGTAGAATGACCCTAAATCAATGAATTCGTTGGTCCTTTACCTTGAGTCCACCTAGCTTACTAGGGATTTACTACGGGATCTGCATTTTGACCATTATGACCACCCACGGTGTGAAAAGGCCTTGGTTGCCGAGTCCCGTCCCTTAGGTGACCATGTTTAGGATTGTTTGATTAGTCCAAGTTCTCCCCTTTTTGTGGGTTTGAAGGGAAAGCGCGCTCCCAACTCTCCCATTCACCTACCTCCTACACATATCCACACAATAAGTTGCAATTTGTTGAATTCTCTCTTTCTTGTCATACAAAGGAATGCCAAAAAGCCAAATCAAGCCAAAAGGGCAAAGAAAAGAAAAAGAAAGAAAATGAAAGAAAGAAAAGAATGAAGAAAAAGAAAAGGCACAAAAGCCAAAAAGAAAATAGAAAAGAAGAAAAAGAATGGCATGGCAAAACAAGGCAAAAATGCAAAAGAAAAGAGAAAATGCCAAAAGAAAACCCGATTCACAAAAATAACCCCTACCTCTCAAAATAAGCCTTTTTCCGACTTTTGCCGTGAAGAGCCTACCAAAGGACCGAGTCCCGAGGAAGGATGATAGCGGCATTAGTCGGTCTTCCCTCATTTTGCATGTTTTCCACCTTTTTACTTGGACTAGTTAGGCGGTTTTGGACACGGGACGACCCTCTTGGCTCACGCTAAAGGGGGCGGGGTCTCACTTACCTACAGTGTCGACTAACACCGTGTATCATCACTTCCCACTCCGCCGATCGTCCCGTAGTACGTTTTTAGAAAGTTAGGAGGACCTAGGTAAGTTACCAACGTTTTTGTTGCTTTATCGTCATACTATTAGGGTTTAGTCCACCTCGATTTGTATTGCTAGCTTGGGAACGTTGTCACTTACCTCGAGTCCTAAACCGGTGCTTCTTTCACCGCTTTTAGAGGGAAGCGGTATTTGTTTTTCTTTGGGTGCAACCGATTATGTGTTCATTTGTGTGTTTGTTTGTTTTTGTGTCTTGTGTCCGGTTGCATCCGCAGTTTTGTCGCAAGACCCGACTTGCCTTGCGGAGTGCACTTTTCCTTTAAGTGCACTCGCGTGAGTTGAAAGGGCGTAGGGTGCGCTAATACCCACTCGGCTAGTATAGTAGTTAGTATGTGCTTACTCGAGGGCGAGTAAGGGTCAAGTGTGGGGGAGTTGATAAGTGTAGTTTGTAGTGCTTATTTTACTGTGTTTTGGTCCCATTTTCCTTGTGGAATCGCTCCCTGGGAGCGGTTTATGGGCTTCTTATGCTTCCTCTAGCTCGTTTCAGGTTCCCGGGACCAATCACGAAGAGTTGGAGCGATTCCGACTCTATACATACACTTTTTGGAGCCAACGAGGTAAAGGAACGATGACTCGATGCCTTGGAATCGACCCCGAGACCCTGGGACCCAATCCCGAGCCTTCGAGACCCGATCCCGAGTCCCGAGAATCGACGAGAAACCCATGAGAGGCAAGGAGGGACCAAAAAGCTCTTAAGGGAGGCCTACAAGACCCATCCCGATCGGGAAGGCCTCAACCCGATCGGGATGAGATGCACAAAGGACGTAGCCACTGTGAAGCATTCCCGACCGGGATTGCATATTCCCGATCGGGAAAGTGGAAGTATCCCGATCGGGATTTCCCATTCCCGATCGGGAATGGCCCAGTCGCTGTTCCGCATCTTTTCTTTCATCTTCCTTCCACTTGTAACCCTATATATACTCTTCCCTTGTTTTGTAAAGCTCATGTTCTGGACTTCCCACTAAACCCTAGACTATTTTAGGTTAGATTAGTTTAGATTAGAGTAGATTAGTCGGTAATTAGTTCTTAATCTTAGTTTAGTACTTGTATTAGAGGAATTCTTCAAGATCCATTCAAGATTGACAACCTTGGGTGTTTGTTTTGGGTTTTCTTCATTAATGCAAGTTTTATCCTTTCTTCTTCACTAGTATGGTATTCTTCTCTTCCTTTTTACTCTTTATCTTGTTTAATTCATCCAAGTTTGCATCTTTGATTGTTGTATTGTTCTTAGTTCATTGTTTTCACTAGTATCTTTATGTATGTTTTGATGTTTATGTTGATTCATCTTGTTCTTGTTAGTTTTAAGTTGATTATGTTAGAGTAGTGTTCTTGCTAGGGTTAGTAGGGTGATTAGGGTGCTAATTGGGTGATTAAGGGTTTGTTGGAGATGTTGGTGGAAGATTTGGGTTTCCTCTTGGTTTGATGCATATCACATGTTTGTTGGAATGCTTGAATGACTAAGTAGTAGAGAATGCTTGTTTTTCTTGCCTTTCTCTTGTGGGTGTTAGTTTGCTTGTGGGTTCGGTCCCCTCACTAAGTAGCGAGAGCCCGGTGAGGACGACCCCTAGGTCGGTCTAAGATGCGAGAGCCCGGATGCGATCTAAGGCCACCATAACGCGCTAGTAACCCCGTTTGTCATGTGTGTCGCCGAGATGGGTTTTAGGTGGAACCTCTAGGTCGGTCTAAGTTGCGAGAGCCCGGACCAACCTAGATCACCCTACTACCTCCTTCGCTCTAGCTCTTCCTTGACCATTCCGTTACCCCTTTGACCCCGACCTAATCCTAGCCCGTTTCGTTGTTTGTTTCTCCGGCACCTTAGTCTTAGTCTAGTTTTCTCCCCTTCTATCATTCTCTAGTTTAGCTTAGCTCGTTGACTTAGTCTCGTATTTGGGCGACCTTAGTCTAGACGCCTCTTACCGTCCCCGTGGATTCGACCCGACTTACCCTATCTACCGTAGGAATAGCCGGTTAATTATTTGATCGGTGGGGATCCCGCGACAAATCCCCGCCATCACCTACATAGCCGTGTAGTGAGTGGGGAAGCAAAGAAGAGAGAAAGGGAGCTACAACAGGGCGTCATGGCCGTGACCCATGACCATCATGGCCATGACGGGGGTGCCTCACGGCCCTGAGCCCCCTCATCATGGTCGTGAGCCCCCTGTTTCTCCTCGCACTTTGTCACTTCATTCCCCTTATTCTTACAACCCTATAAATACCCCCCTCTTGTAATCTTATGTTATTGATTACCCACTAAACCCTAGACTACTTTAGCATAGATTAGCTTAGATTAGAGTAGATTAGTCGTTAATTAGTCCTTAATCTAGTTAGCTAATCTTGTATTAAGGGATCTCTTGAAGAATCCATCCAATCTTGACAACATTGGTGGATGTTTTGGGTGTTCTTTATATACAAGTTATCATCTTTTCATTCTCTTGTTAGTTGGTATAATCTTCTCATCCTTTTACTCTTAATCTTTGTTTATGTTATTCAAGTTTTCATCTTTATATCTAGTTTGTTGTTCATGCTTGTTCTTTATATGAATGTTTTGATTCTTATGTTGGTTTCTCTTGTTAGTGTTGGTTTTAGCATAGATATGTTTGAGTAGTGATCCCCTAGGGTTATTAGGGGGATTGGGTGTGATTAGGGATGATTAGGGTGAGATGGGTGGTACTAGATGTTGTTTTTGTTGTTTCCTATTAACCTTGCACTTCACATGTTTGATGAATTGCTTGTGAGACTAGAAACGATCAATCCTTGTTTTTCTTGCCTCTTCTCTTGTATGTGGTTGTTTGGTTGTAGGTTTGGTTCCTTCATTAGTAGCGAGAGCGTGGTGTGAGGATAACCCCTAGGCCGTTTAAGTAGCGAGATCCCGAACGTGACCTAGGCTACGAAAGCACGCTAGTAACCCCGTTTTCCCCCTTTTTATGCCCTTGACATCCATGAACCCGACCTAGCCCTAGTTTCTTCTTATCGATTTATTAGCTTCCTTTTGTCATTAGTTATTCATTTAGTCTTGTTAGCTCGTGTTTTAGACCTTAGCTTAGTCTTTAGTCTATCCCCTAGATTAGTTTGTCTTGAACCTAGTCTTTGACCGTAGCACACTTTAGTCCGACACCTCGTCTCTGTGGATCGACCCAACTTGTCCTATCTACCCAGTTAGGAATAGTTGGTTTTATTTCACCGGTAGGATAGACGACAAACACTACCGTCACTTTGATCGGGGTTTGACCCGGTCGCTAAAAGACGGTTTTGCCCCTGGTCTCGGTTTTGACCCAAATTAGTCTCATTTGATTGGAAACGACCCACTGGGCCTGAATTTGAGGTCGGTTTGGTGAGATTTTTACTCTGCTAAAAGCTTGTGCCAACTACTATTGATTCCGAGTCCAAAATCGAGTGTATTAAGTCATGTTTACGTCCGATTATCATCGGGAGTTTTTTGGAAACTACTATAGACACCTAACGACCAAATGTGGGTGTCTCCACATATAATTCCACTAAATCAACATCATTGAATAATAATACGATTATTGTTTTATGAAAATAATTGTTAATGTTAATTTATAATGTTTTTGATGATAAAATGATCATTTGTTATAAGTTATTTTAACGATTACTCTTTAAAAAACATAAAATTTGGTCCATTTGGTCTGAGCCTAAATTAACCGGTCTTGGACCGAACCAGACCAAAGACCAAAACCTAAAAAAATGCGAACCAAGGACCGGACCTAAAAGAATCGGTCCGGTTTTGGTTCAGACCAAATGGTCCGGTGCTGACCTAAAGTTGCTCAACCAGGGGCGGATCCAGAAATCGGAAGTATGTTAGGCTAAATTAATCTCATGCTTCAATCATGCAAAGCAAATTTTTTTTGGAGAGAATTGTAAGATATTGAGATCATTTATATGGATATTGAAAATAGGTAGGAATTACCAAAAAGAAAAATTTCTCTAATCTATCCAAATTGGATAGTATTTGAAGTTTTGAATCATTTTGATATTCAAAAAGTGATGAAAAGTAGAAAAATTAAGCGAAATCACTGATGAAAAGTAAAAAAATTAAGCTAAGTCACAAAATAACATAAAGTGGGGATCGAACTCTGGTCTCCCAAGTGAAACATCAACATCTTACCACTGACAAAGATAAACAAGTGATAGTTTCTCACACTGAAAATTATATATCCTGAAACTTACTAGGGCTATAGCCCAATAAGCCAAGCCCTAGATCCGCCCCTGTGCTCAACCCTACTTGTAACAAGTCAAATAAAATACATTTGGATAATTTGCTTCTTCTTTTTCTTAATGTTTTTTGAGTTGCGATTCTTAACTTGTTAAACATGAGGGCAATATCTTAACACACTTTTTTTATGTGTTCGGGTATTGGTGGAGCTTGATTTAGTTTGATATTTCCCTTTTTTCCTTAAAATGATCAGGTTAGAAAAATAAAATTGTAAACTAATGAAACAATTTTTTTTTGAACTTTTTGACTTTTTCGGAGCCATGTATATAAGTATCCAAATAAAAGCATTTACATTAATTCTGTATTGTTTGATATGTACAAATTTTGGATATACTTCTTTTTTGCCGGCTAGTAAAAAACCAAGATCTAACGGTTTCTTCGCGCGTGAATGGCTAGTCTATGCGCACTCTTATTAAGAGATCCAGGAATATATTGTAGGGAAAGACAATGAAAATTAGTAGAGCAAGCGAGGAAGTCTTCGATAATCCCTCTTAAGTCATTTCTAGGGGGGTTTGCAGCTGCAATGGCATCCAGGAGGCATAGACAATCCGTTCTTAAAATGATGTGAAGGTGTCCGCCATTTAAAGCCCAAATGAATGCTTCAAGGAGGCATGCATGTAGGTTAGGATTACTTACACAATCACAAAATTTTCAATGAAAACCACCTCTCCATCATAGCAAAGCATTCTCGAGGCCTATAGAGAGGAGCCGTATGGCCTCCACCCTATCAAGATCATTGTCAATTTAATATTGGTTAGCTATATCATAAAACTTAATACGTAACTAAATTTAAACGAGTTTTGTCCAACATAAAAAAAATCGCTATAAAGTGTCACCTTGATAGTTGTATAGACTAGTCGATATTGACCATAAGTTCGAACTGAATACTCGGTAACATATCTGTAGAGCACAAAAATTTCTTAATATTATAAAAGACGGAAAGAATATTCTAAATTGTACTAGTACTCTGTATAACATACTCGTATATTGAAACATAATTATTGGTTAAGACACAAACCCAGCAATTTGGCCATCAATGAACCATGGTGCCCATTCTTTGCTTATTGGTATTTCTAGTCGATTAATCCAATCAACTGTGCCAAAATATGGCCAAAGCATGTCTTGATCACCACTGCAATTTTTGTAACAAAGATAACGTTTCAAATTTCACCTATGTAACTTGAATAAGAGATGAATTCAATCACTTCTAAATCATGATATATATATATATACCATGATATACCTAATACTCGTAATAGTTTCTTTTATATCTATACTATATACATTGTTTTAGTTGCGATATGTGGTGAACATTGCCACACTATCACAACCAAAATTGTTTGTCAAAACCATCTATATTAAAATTAAACAATATATTAATGTATACAATCATGAAGCTTAAAGCAAATTATGCACAATAAACAAACTATGCAAAATTTTAGGGAAAATAATTTTTTTCACCTGTAAATTAGCACTTGGAGAGACTCTTTTCTTGAGAAATTCAGATGATAATCGAAAGCACCTGGGTCATTTAATTCATATGATATGCTGTAATTACATCTCGTCCAACGACCAACGCTTCCCTAATAATAAAAAAAGTTTTTTTTAAACGTGTGTCCGCTGAGCATATGCTAATATGCTAATTAAAGCAACATTCGCAATGTTGTTGTCTAAGTATAATAATTATGAGTGTCTAAGTATTCTAATTATGATGCTGTTCGCAAACGTGTGTGAGTCAATTCAAACCGATAGCGTGTTGTGTTGTGGATTTCGTGAGTTTGTGTACTGAAAACTGGAATGCAATGGAAGAAGGGAGAATTAACTTGACTTTCATTGATGCTAATGCAATGCTTAAATAGAGAAATAATGAGTAAACTGACTCCACTACTCACGACTACTGTGATGCCTGCAAACCAGGATCATCACTTATTGGAAATGCATCCTACAAAATAGCAAAAACTGACTCACTAACTTAGCTAACAAACTGATCAAAGAAATAAGCCATGATCCATGCTTCAAGGCCTTAACTAAGTTTATTCCTACTTTGTAGGATCAACTCCTACTTTGTTTGAGATATTTGAAGTATATTCCAATACCTCCCCTTAATTCAAATGCTGCAAACACCGATCCTTTCACTGAAAACCTGATGCTTGGCCTGAGTCAGACTTTTGGTGAACAAGTATGCGTTCTGTTCATTTGTACTAGAGAACTTCAACTGAACTTTCCCTTCACTGACTAACCCCCTAATGAAGTGATGTTGTATGTCTATATGCTTGGTCCTGGCATGAAAAGCAGGATTCTTGGTCATTGCTATAGCAGACTTGTTGTCACACCAAATTACAGTAGCATCTCTTTGCACATTCCCTAAATTTGCCAGCAGCTTCCTTAGCCAAACAATTTGTCTTGCTGCTGCACCCGCTGCTACGTTTTCTGCCTCACTTGATAATGCTACTGTATCTTGTTTCTTTGAACTCCATGTTAACCTGAACCTAATGTAAACACTGTTCCTGATGTACTTTTCCTGTCATCAAGACTACCTGCCCAATCGCTATCAGTGTAGCCAACTAGCCTGAAGTTCTCAGAGTGCTCATACCATATCCCTTTTTCTGTTGTTCCTGCAATATACTTTAGGATTCTTCTTGCAGCTCCAAAATGCTGCTTTGTTGGGCAGTGCAGGAACCTGGAAACCACACTAACACTATATGCAATATCAGGTCTAGTGTGAGTGAGGTAATTCAGGCCTCCTACCATGCTTCTAAACTTCATTTCTTCTGCAGCTTCAGTTCCATCTTCTCTTTGGAGTTTTTCATTCACATTCATTGGTGTGATAACCGTATCACACTCCTCCATCTTGAATCTTTTGAGCAGATCCCTGGCATACTTCTTCTGAGATACTGAAATCCCTTCTTCAGTCTGATCTATCTCTAACCCAAGAAAGTATTTCAACTTTCCTAAGTCAGTCATCTCGAATTCTTCCATCATGGCCTTCTTGAATTCACCTAGCAACACTTGAGAAGAGCTTACATAGATTATATCATCCACATAAACACATATTATCAGAAAACCTTCATTAGATGTCTTTCTTATGTATAGAGTTGGGCTCATTTTCACTTCTTTCATAGCCACTCTTTATAAAGAAAGCATCTAGCCTATCATACCAAGATCTAAGAGCTTGCTTTAGCCCATATAGAGCCTTCTTCAGCCTATAGACCTTGTGCTCTTCGTCCCTCTTGATAAAGCCCAATGGTTGCTCTACATAAACCTCTTCCTGAAGATCTCCATTCAGAAAAGCAGACTTAACATCAAATTGATAGACAGTGAGTTTGAGTTGAGCTGCTAAAGCCAGAATTACCCTTATTGTTTCGAACCTTGCTACTAGTGAGAAGGTTTCTTCAAAATCAATGCCTTCTATCTGAGCATACCCCTTTGCTACTAGTCTTGCTTTATGCTTTTGCACACTGCCATCTGTGTTGAATTTGCTTCTGAAAACCCACTTCAATCCAATCACATTTTTGTTACCTGGTGCATCAACTAACTCCCAGGTTTTGTTCTTCTGAATGCTCCTGATTTCATCCTCCATAGCTAGTTGCCACTTCTCTTTCTTTAATGCTTCTTCAAAGTCAGCAGGCTCCTCTGCAACTAGAGCAAATCCACACGTTGCAGAAACTTCCTCCGGAGATTTCATCTTCCTTGGAGTTGACTCATCAGAAGAAGAAGAGTCTTCTGATGTGTCTGTTCTCTGATTGCTTTCGGGTGTTACAGGTGGAGATTCTTCTCCATGATTCACACCTTGATCTTCTCCTTGCAATGGCTCATCCCCATCCTCAAATGTGAATTTTCTCTGATTTGTATCCTCTTGTGGCCAGTCCCAGACTTCATCTTCAGAGAAAACTACATTTTTGCTGATGATGTTCCCATTCTCAGGATTATTCAACCTATATGCTTTAGATTGAGTAGCATACCCTATAAACACACAGTTTACTGACTTTTCCTCAAGTTTAGACCTCAAATTGATCATGGCATATGCTACACATCCAAATACTCTTAGATGATCTACATTTGGTCTTCTCTCTTTCCAAATTTCATAAGGTGTCCTGTCCTGAACAGCCCTAGTGAGTGAGATGTTTAGAATGTACACTGCAGTTGACATTGCTTCCCACCACAGATCATTAGGTAATCTCTTTCCCCTTAGGATACTCCTTGCCATTTCAACTACTGTCCTATTCTTTCTCTCAGCCACACCATTTTGCTCTGGTGTATATGGAGCTGTCAACTCCCTATTTACTCCCTGATCCTCACAAAAACTTGTGAACTCTTTGGATGTAAACTTACCTCCCCTATCTGTTCTAAGATATTTGAGACTCTTTCCACTCTGATTCTCTACCATAGCTTTGAATTTTTTAAAGTACTCGATTCAGACTTATTTTGTAGAAAGTACACCCAACTCATTCTACTCATATCATCTGTAAACAGCAAGAAGTATCTACTTCCTCCTAATGACTCTGTCTGCATAGGACCACAAAGGTCTGCATGAACTAGCTCTAAGCACTCGTTTGCTCTCCAAGCTTTACCAATTGGGAATGATCCTTTTGAATGCTTCCCATACACACACCCTTCACACAGACTAATCTCACCAATGTGTGGTAACCCACTCACCATCTCTTTACTACTCAAGAGTTTTAAACTTTGCATATTTAAATGACCAAATCTGAGACGCCAAAGCTTTGTTGTTTCATCCACTTTTACAGCTAAAGCTTTGCTCACATTCTTGACTAAGTCTAGACTGAACATCTTATTTCTACCCATATGTGTGATTGCTACAACTTCATTAGTTTTCTTATCCTTAATTTCCATGACTTATTATCAAATATTAATGACAAACCATACATAAGTAACTGACCTACACTTAATAAGTTGTAAGCCAACATAGGAACATACTGTACTTCATGTAGCAGTTTGATGTTACCTTGCTCAGTCTTGATAGCCACAGTTCCAACACCTTCCACGCTCAACTGCTTGTCATCACCCAGCCTTACTTTGATCTTTCTTGCCTCATCCAGGTCTCTGAACATAGACTTGGTACTTGACATGTGGTTTGAACATCCACTGTCAATGTACCAAACATTCCTACCAGCATCTTGCGAGTTTGCTGCAGTTGGGAATAGTCTTTCCTCCGTCTCAGCAACATTTGCCTTTTGATCCATCTTCTTTTCATTCGGATCCTTCTCCTTGTTCCAGCAATTTGCTTCTTTGTGCCCTGGCTTATTGCAGTAGTAGCATTTGATTGGACCTCTTGATTGAGCATCCTTGGTTTGGCCTTCAGATTGTTGTGATGTGTGACCAGAACTTCTGCCACCACGTCCACCACGTCCTTTGCCTCTGAAGCCTCCCCTTCCTCTACCTCTGTTGCTACCTCTGCAAGATCTTTCTGAGGAGAAATCATCCTTAGCTTGAAAGGTCTGAAATGCCTTCTCCTCCTTCTTTTCAGATGATCTAGTTACCCTTTCTTCATGCGCCTGTAACGAGCCCATCAATTCATCAAAGATGTACTTTTCTAAGTCCTTTGATTCTTCAATTGCAGCAACAATGTGGACATATCTACTTGTCAAGCTCCTCAGAACCTTCCCAACAACATGCTCATCGGTTATTTTTTCTCCATATGCCTTCATCTGTTGCACTACCCCTGACACTCTAGACAGAAAATATTGCACAGATTCCTTGTCGTTCATGAGAGCAGTCTCAAACTCTCTCCTTAGTGTTTGTAGCCTTACCTTGACCACTTTTGTGTCACCTAGATACTCAGCTTTCAAATTATCTCAAGCCTGCTTATAGGTAGTTGCAGATGCAATTCTGGAGAAGATTTCTTCATCTAAGGCATGTTGGATCAGGAACAGAGCCTTAACATCTTTCTTCCTTTTTTCTTTGAGTGTTCCATTGCCTGCTTCATCTGGTTTTGGATCATCAAAACCAGTTTCAACCAGATCTCATAACTCCTGTGACCTGAACAGAGTCTTCATCTTCAATTCCCAGAATTGATATTTCACTCCTTTGAATATTGGCAATTGAGAAAGACCATTCGAGCTTGAACCGTTTGAGGCCATGATAAGTTCCTAGGAAACGAACCTAGAAGCTCTGATACCAAATTTGTTGTGGATTTTGTGAGTTTGTGTACTGAAAACTGGAATGCAATGGAAGAAGGGAGAATTAACTTGACTTTCATTTATGCTAATATAATGCAATGCTTAAATAGAGAAATAATGAGTAAACTGACTCCACTACTCACGACTATTGTGATGCCTACAAACCAGGATCATCACTTACTGAAAATGCATCCTACAAAATAGCAAAAACTGACTCACTAACTTAGCTAACAAACTGATCAAAGAAATAGGCCATGATCTTCAAGGCCTTAACTAAGTTTATTCCTACTTTGTAGGATCAACTCCTACTTTGTTTGAGATATTTGAAGTATATTCCAATATGTTGCAATGTGGTGTACAAATCTATTTCCAAAATTCTGAGTAAACGTCTTGGTTCGGTGTTGCCTGACATAATTAGTCCTCAACAGAGAGGTTTCATCACTGGCCAGAATATTATTGAGAATGTGCTTATCTGTCAAGACCTGGTGCAACTGTATAACAGGAAAGCCACGTCTCCTAGGTGTCTGCTGAAGATTGACCTTCAGAAGGCATATAATAACGTAGAATGAGTGTTTTTGGATCAAATGATGGAGGCACTTAATTTTCTGCAAACATTTAGAGGCTGGATTATGGAGTGTGTCACTAATATGAGTTTCTCATTGACTTTGAATGGGGAATCATTCAGATTCTTTAAGGGAAGGCTCAAACAAGGGGATCCAGTTTCGCCTATGCTCTTCACTATCTGTATGGAGTATCTTTCCAGTACTCTTCAGTTTGCAGCGGAGAACTCAAAATTCAGATTCACCCTAAATGTCCGTCCATGAAATTGTGTCATCTCATGTTTGCGGATGACTTATTATTATTCTGTAAAGGTGATAAAGAATCTATTAGCACTTTAATTAGGGATTTGCAACATTTACTAAAACGTCTGGGCTTACCATTAGCATTGGCAAGTCGCAACTATATTGTGCTGGGCTGAGTAATGAGCAAAGGTTGGAAGCAATGAGGATTACTGGATGTTCTGCTGGGAATCTTCCTTTTAGATATTTGGGAATTACTATTCAAACAACTAAACTATCAAAGCAAGATTGTTCTAAGTTGGTTGAAAAGGTTACAGTTAGATTGTCAGCCTTGGAGCAAAGATGTTGTCCTATGCGTGGTGATTGACGCTAGTCCAATCTATCCTCTCATAGGTGCACACGTATTGGCCCATGATCTTCATTATTCCTAAGTGCGTTTTGGCTAGAATTGATGCGTTATGTAGGAATTTTTTTATGGGAAGGGAAGGATTCTTTCAACCGGACTCCATTAGTGGCTTGAGAGAAGGTTTTTTATCCTAAATTTGAAGGGGGTTTGGGTCTTCGCTAACTGGTCCAGTGGAATGAAGCAGTGATACTCAAGCTAGTCACCTGGGTATTTGAGCAGAAGAATAGGCTTTGGGTGATATGGGTCCATCACTTTTACTTGATGGGGCGTGCTTGGTTCGAGTATAAGCCTGGCGTGACTGCAACTTGGGGATGGAAGCGGATCTGTGGCCTTAAAAACCAATATAAAAGGCATTTTGCTGGAGGAAAATGGCAGCAGGTCAGACTGAGTACTCCATTGCTGCGGGGTATGAATTGATGAGGAAGAAATCAACCACTATAGGGTGGGCGCATCTGGTTTGGAACAAATGGGTTTTACTAAAACACCAGTTCATTTCGTGGCTAGCTGCATGGATGCCTTGAACACAAGAGCGAGATTGCATCGACATGGAGTTTGCCCCACTGATAGGACTGTTTGTGTGAAGATGGGACTGAGACTGCGGAACATCTGTTTTTCCAATGCTCATATAGTCGTAGTCTCCTACAACTTGTTGCGAGTTGGTTGGGCAGACATATGGGACATGAGCTACTGAAATTGAAGCTGAAAGAAGCAAAGTTACAAAAGAATGTGTGTTGTGCAGCACTTAATGCGACTATCTACAACATTTGGATTCAACGTAACAAAGCGAGATTAGAAGGTGCTATTGTTAGGCCTCAACTAGTTTTCAAATGTATTACGAATGAACTAAGGACTCGATTGGAGTGGCTTACTAAAGGGCATCCATCTTAAAAGGAGATGGAGTATCTTAAAAGGAGATGGAGTGGCTGCAAATGCTAAGCCATGTTTAGCTTGTACATAATTTTTTTTGTTTTGATATATGATACTAAAAATTTACCAAAAAAGAAAATTTGACGTAGTACAATCCACCTAAACTTGAAATCAAGCTTAATTAATTACACAAATGTTCTTATTTTCAATACTCATAAAAATTTTTGATGTTAAATTTTGATGATGAACTCATTTTGTATATATATTTAACCCCAACTTTTCCTTTATTTTGGTTCGTTTTATGTGTCCTATGAGTTTTTTTTCTAGTTTTTTATTCTTCTTTGTTATGTCGGCTATTTTGTTTACGTTTTGTAGAAAATGAAACAAATGAATTGAAGGCGATGAAGCTACATATTGGTCAATAACGAGAGTCGAGTCATGAAATCATACAAGGAAGAAATGATAAAAGTTAGAGAATACTAAGTGAATACTTGAAGGACGTGAAGTGAAGAAATAATAAGAAACGACAAATAAATAAGTTGGAAAGCTTGAACGAATGCAAATCAAGAAGAAAGAGTAATTGCTAAAACAATGGTCAACTTCAAACGTGAATATCTTGAGTTCTACAACTCCGATTGAGATGATTCAGGTGGCGTTGGAAAGCTCTTTCTCACAGCTTTCAAATGATATATAACACGTCCAAATCCAAGAAGTAACAAAGAAACAAAAAACATTTCAAATTCATCGCGCAGTGCTGAGACACCCGAATCGGCCGGGACAACATTGAATCAGTCGAGACAGCATTGAACCGGTCGGGACAAACCCGAACCGACCGGTTTGAAGCCATTTCGTGATATTTCTATTTTTGGACTCCGTGACTTACAATAACTCTTATTTTACGTGATATTCTTAACTTATTAGTTTTTCCTAATTATTTAGGAAAGAAGAAGATGTTAGACTTCTTATTATTAGTATATATATACCTTCCTTTAGATTTATTTACGCCTTCATATTCAGTAGTTAAATTTAGACTTTTTATTAGTATCGAAACTCTTATAGTTTGTAGTCATACTTTTAGATCTTCAATCTTTCAATTCTTCATAATTGGTATTTTTTCTCTTCTCTCTTATTTTCATATTGTCTTTTATTATGTTTAATTCTTTTATTGTTTTATCGTTAATTATTATGAGTAGCTATATAATTTTTCTAGGGTTGAAGGGATCTATGTTAATTAAATTGGGGAATGTTAGCTTGATTATTTATTTGATTGATCATTCATATATTATTGTCTTACTATTTGTCTTGTATCGTTGTTCGATTAGTTTGAGACGTTGAACTAGTTGAATGTTTAGGAACCCAAACCTAAGATCGAAAGTCTAGTAAGGATAGACTTACAAATAAGTGGGTAGGATAATCTGGTAAGTTGCGAGAGCTCGTCAGAATCTATCCTAAGGTTGACATACGATCCGAAAAGCCTTGTCTATTTATGCCCTAAATAACTGTGATTGATTGATTGAATGATTACCCAATTTAATTGCATAGTGAACCGGAAAGTTCTAGATCTCCTTAATATTGTTAGAACCATTTAATTTACATTATTTCATTAGTTTAGAGAACAAACACAAACAAATCAGAATTAGAATAGTTTAGAGTCGACTGTAGATAACTAGCGATAATCGTTCGTCTCTCTGTGGATTCGACCCTTACTTTATTACTAGCTATTTGTTAGTTGTTTGTTAATTAGGTTATTTTGATAGAGGTGATATGACTTTAACCTTGTCAATTTTGATTATAACTTATAAATGGAAAAGTAAATATTACTCCATATATACTAAAAACATAAATAAAAATTTAAAAAAATGACATTTTTCATTGTGACCCGAGTATTCAACCAAGTATGACAATAAGAGGGAAATGTTAAATTCATATGATTTCAGTTATGAAAACACCATCTTAAAAACATACCTCTCGAATGTGCAATGCTTCTCTAACTTCTTTATCATCGGCCCATAAATAAGCAAGCCGATTCTGTTGATCCTGTAACACAAACTCATACAATATAATACTAGTAGTAGATATAGTAGTGGTTTGAAAACACCATTTTAATTAAAAAAACCGCTAGTAAATGGTTTGAACTTTGAATGTTTAATCATAAGTCTTGTTTAGTATTTCACTTTCATATAATGCTTTATACTTAATTAATTTAGAAGTTTCATGTAAGGAGAAAAAAAATTCTTCAACAGAACAAAAAAATTTAGAGTGACTCTGAATTGAGGCTAAATAATAAAAATTGGTGAAAAGTTGATGTGTTAGACCGTTAGACTCTTAAGATTAAGAAGAATCTGATAGATAATACTCCCTCCTATTCTGAGTATTCCTCCCACTTTCCTTTTTGAGCTTAGTTTAGTTTTCTTCCCACTTTCATTTTTTGGAAATAATTTTAATCATTCTTTATTCTTCCTTCAATTCTTTATTATTTTCCTTCACGCCTAAACCCAACACCTTTTCACTTTATACTCCATCTTTTACACTTCATACCCACTTTCTATTCATCTCTCTTACTTTATCTCCACCCTTATTATTATTTTACTTCCCTCTTTGGTTTCCCCCCAAAAAAAATTGGGGAGGAATACTCTGAATAAGAGGGAGTATTACCCTTGTTTATTTGTGGTTTTGTTGCGTGTTTTTGGTTGCTTCATATACTCATATTTTTATCTTCACTTTTGGAATCCATAGCATGATTTGAGATTTTGGAAGAATATATAGATGAGCACAACAACATAATCTATTTGTTTAAATGATTCACTAGTATAGATCCCGCGCAATAATGTATGGTAAATTTAGAATTTTATATTCTGTGATTACTCGTAAATATCTAATCGGTAACCTATTAACTTTAAACATTTTCAATCCGTACATTTTAATTTAAGAAAATAATTTAAATTTTCGAAGAAAATCGAGTAATCTCATTTAATGCATTTTTTGTCGTAAGTGCTTGACTTGCCAGCAAGTTCAAGAATATATATGTTGTTACAAAGATAATGATAATATTTTATAATTTTAGTTGATTATTAAATGGATTTTTCTATGGGATACCCCTCAACTATTGACTTTTCCAAGTGATATCTATCTTTTTCGAATTACAAGGTGTATTCCTAAACTTTACTTATCATTCCACATCATAACCAAAGTGATGAGTGTATTACAATTATTTTTTCTAAATGAATAATTAACGTATTAATCAATCCAATTTGATGTTTCAAACCACTTCTTTTTCTTTGTCATTCACCTAGCCACCAAATGTCCACCACAAAGCATCTCTGTTGTCGGTCGACGTCAATTTCTCTCCCTCACTCTTTTAAATCCTTCAACCTCAATCCCTTCGTCACCCCTATGTCGTAGTGTGGTGAAATGAAGTTTTTCGAGTAAATGATACAAATTGAAAAAATATATCATGGCTAATGAAAGTCAATTATGGAATAATCACAATTTACATCATCAATTAAGACTTTTTCGTTGAAAAATTATAACTTTAGTTACAATATTGAGTAATTTATAAAGTTTAGGGGTACCCCATGTAATTCAAAAAAGGCATGGGTACCACTTGGAAAAACCGATAGTTGAGAGGTACCCTATAAAAAAACTCTTAGTTAATTTAAAGTTTTTTTATCACGAAACCAACCGGCGTGAAAAAAAAATGTATCCCTTATATATTTAAATCAGTTAGAGATCTTGTCAATAAATTAGAATATACGAAGTAACGTAATATCAAAATATTATTTGATAAAAAAAAAGAGTATTTTATTTATATTGTAAAATCAAATTTGAAAATATTTTGTACTCCGTATAATTTTGCATTTTATCAAATAGTTGTATACGTCTACACTTGATTTTGATAGTTTTAACATTCATATTTTGTTAGATAAACAAATACGTATCATAAATGTCTTCTTTTTAATAGCCTATACATTATTGTTTTATTTATTGAAATTTTTTGCTTTACATTGATTTGAATTTGGATAGTATAATTATAGGAATTTATTGGGGTTCATTTGTTTCCATACTGAAGTGATAGTATTTTGGAAGGGAAAAAAAAATTCAAGAGATGTTACACCTAAACACCCACTATTATCTTAGTAATAAAAAGATGTATATATATTTTTTATTTTAGACATGTAAGTACAATTGACCAATTGTACATTTGTACAAATGAAGAAATTGCTGATTTTTTCCAAGTTTTTTTCCACGTGTCAAAATACAACTACTCTCCTTTATTTTTGCATAATAAATACATGTAGATACTAAGTACATTAAAGAAAATATCAAAATAGTAAGTCTCACACAAAATCAGTGTGAGATATCAATCAAAAACACCTACTCGTATAACAATTAAAAATAAATCTAAAATTAAAAAATTAAACGAGTAACACCCTTCATTGTGAGACCTCTCTCATTTGAGAATTTGTGATATCTAAAAGCATTATATGAAGAAGTTTAACAATTTTCCTCGCGCGGAAGAAAAGATATTTAATACGTACTCCCTTCGTTCCAATGAATTGTTTGCCTTTGTTTTGGCATCAAGGGGAAGAGATCCAATTACGAGGTGACATGTGGAGTCAAGGGTCAAATTACATATAAAAAATATTCCTAAAATAGAAAGACAAACAATTCATTGAGACGCCCCAATATGGAATAGGCAAACAATTCATTGAAACGGAGGGAGTATGCAATAATAATACTACGGAGTAAAAAAAGGAAAGATAGAGAAAAACATACATACCCGACAACCATATTCGTAGATACGTAGTCGATGAGGAGAGTTTTGATGGGTGTGTGGTGGCAGCTTCCTTTCCGGCTTTGGAAATGCACGCAAACAATTATTCTCCAATACTTGTGCCCCGAAAATCCCTTTGATATCCTATTACGTGAGTTTGGAGTAGTAAGTTTTACAAATAGGATTCATTTACTTCTCTTCATAAGAAAAATATAGGGGGTTGAATGGGCCGACCCACCATTTATAAGAGCACAAAATCTAGGAAGAGATGTCTCTTAATTAATACCTTATTTAGAGACCACTCTTTCATTTCAATGAGTTGCATACATTTGCTTTGTACAGTTGAATTTAGGTGTAGTTGTGCATGTACTTTTAGGGTTAAAGTTACTCATTTGCACAAATTTTTGTGGGTCTATTAAAGATAGGATAGTACTCCATCCGGTTATTTGAAATTGCAACATATTTCTTTTAGGGTAGTTTCACTAGAAGAATTGTCACATTTCTATGATGGGTATATTTTTGTTAGTGGAGATGTTTTACTTTATTAGTGAGGGTCATCATCCACACTCACAACCTTATTATATGTGCAAAAATCAAATATTGCGATTCCGAAGAACCGGATGGAGTAGTGTTTTAGTAAACAATTATGTTACTTCGTAACTGCTATAAATGTATACAAAGGAATGAAATAGAAAAAAAAAATGGAATATGTACATATAACTCATTGGACGGAGGAAGTATAATTTATTTCAACATGTGTATTACCGGAAAACACTACTCGTATAAAATTTGCACAAGAAAATAAACAAGGAACAAATTAAAACTAACCTGGCTCATAGCTTGGATTTTCTTTAAACACTTTGTATTATTTGCATCTACATTCGTAAAGTCACCCTTTCAACTTATCATAGCGGACTGTAATGTGAAAACATAAAATAATAGAAATTTTGTTACTACTACATCTGGCTAAGAAGAAATGAAGCGAGAGTGAAGATGTGTCTAATTAGGCCACAAAAAACAGCTGACTCTATTTTGTTACAAGTTAAGAAACGAGCTAGAACGGTTTTGAGTGGTATGGATAATAAATCGGATATGAAGTTTGGAAAAGAATATGGGGTTTGTAAGGGGAGTTGAACCTGTTCCCTTAGGATCATAGTCGATCATTTTTCATGTAATGATGTACATTTTTTTCTTAAGTTTACAATATATTCACATTTTATCCAAAATAATAATAATAATAATAGAAATTTTAAATCGTCAACTTATATGTTTCGTACATACTCGTATATACATTTTAAGAAAAACACGTCTGAAAGTGTTTATAATACTCGTATACGATTAGAATGGATTGAATTTTGTGAGAATACATAACTTGTACTCCCTCCGATTTATTAATCTCCCCATTTGACTTTTGGGGTAAAAAATAAGGACATAACTTGTATATTTGACTCAAAAGAGAAGAAGGATGACAGAGAAATGTAAGGGTAATTCTAGACCACAGGTTGATTTTCCAAAATAAAAATAGGAAAGAAAGGGTGTTTCAGTCCAATAAAGAAACATGATAAATAAAAATGAGAGGGAGTATGTATTTGCTCAAATTTTGTTAAATCATCAAGAAGGTGGATCCTCTAAAATTTAATTCAGAACATTTTCCGTTGAAGTGTCATAGCCATATTTAGCCCAAATATTTAAAACAACTTGTATATCCAAAATAACAATTATGCCATTATGTCTGATCTGTGCTCCAAAATCATAATAGATGGAGACATGCACCCTTTTTTACCTTAGCTTCGAAAAGGAGATACGATGAGTATAACATTCAAATTCTAATTTGGATGATATATACTCAATAATAGTTTGAATTGTCATAGACATGTGATAATAGATTACCTCGTAAAATTCATCTGATAATAAAGACACTCTATTTGCGTACTTGAATCTTTCATTTTCAGTGGCGTATCGATCTGCTGGATTGCCAATGACATATCCCTGACAAGCCAAATAAGATCATCCACATGAATAGGTAGCAAGGTCAATATGAATTTTATTAGGCACATTATATATAATATCGCTCCATAGGCATTATCACTTAAGGGCCTTCCTCGACACCTATTTAGTATTTAATCATTTCTGTTCCGACATGAATGACCGGTCTTCTTTCGTTCCGACTCTGGTGGTTTATTGATAATTACCCTAGTAGGGAGGAGGAACTAACGCAAAATAACGGGAAGATACGATACCTGCAAATTCAGCTTTGGTGTAAGCCCCAATTTATTCCCTGCAAGTGGAAAAGATCAATCGCCAATCAGGGACGAAGCTACTAGTAGGCCACCATGGCCATGGCCCGAGGTCCTTTTTCAAGAATTTTTTTTAGAGTAGGTTCAAATTTTTAATTTTTTTTTTTAATTTTTTTTTATAAATCTTCACTAAGACATTAATTACTCTATTTTGATAACTGATAACCACAAATCAGTAATTATGGAAACGAATTCCAAAACACAGTAATTACTTATACAACTTCCTAAAAATTTACTCCATATTGTAGTTACACAGTAATTAGTTTGGATATGAAATTCACTAATATAAATATAACTTCGATTTGGGTAATTAATTGGGTAGAAATTAGTAATATTGTAGGTTGAATTTGGAATTTGGAAGGAAACTAAATTATTTAGAGGAATAAAGGATGAGAAATACTGAAAGAGTGTTGAGATTTGAGAATTTAGACTACTGTCCATGGGACTATGGGAGTTGCCGAGTTGGGTAGAAATAATAAAATAAACAAATAATGAAATAAAGGTTGAAGTGTTAAGCATAAAGCATTGATGGTAGACATGTCGGTAGAAATAATCAGTAAAGTAACAAATTGACAATTGATTACTGCATTTGATAAAGTAGTAAGAACTTTCAACTCTAATAAGGCGTATGAGAATAGTACACTGTACTGCTCACTGCTGTACACTTATTTTTGATAAAAAAAAAATTGGGAAATGACAATTCAGTGGGTAAAAGTGTTAAGTGTAGAATTGATAATTGTTTGATTCATTTTAATTTTAAGATGGACATATCCATCTTTAAAAAAACTTAATTGATTAAAATTTTTGGAACGAATAATCAATTTAATGGAGTATTCGAGATTTCGAGTACGGAGTAATAGAGTATAAATACATACTCTCTCGGTCTTTCCGTCTCAGTCATTTGTTTATCTTTGATTAAAATACAACTCACAAATAATATAAAAGTAAACAAATAATCGAAAAAGTAATATAATACTATATTAACGAATAATAATGTCAATTTTATTTTATGTAGTTCATAATGGGAAAGACACCTACGATTACTGAACTCTTCAAAAGAAAAATTGGTGAAACATCGACAAATGCGTCAAATGAACAATCAACGGAAAATTTCGGCCCTATCCGAAATTAAATCCTGGCTTCGTCCCTGATTCGCCAAGTCTAATTTTCAACTTATTTACCCCACTGTTTTTTTTATGTTCTGCTCATTTTCTCAATATATATGAGAAATATTTTATTAAAATTGGGGAAACAATAAAAACTGGATGAAGTATATTCTACATAATAATTATTTTTATTTATGACCATTTTAAAACTTATTTGTCTTATGTGACTTTAGTGATAATTTCTTTTGAGCAAAATTTGGAGCACTTTACCTTCTAAAATATCTTGAACAACGATTGGAATGATTGTACCGGCGTATGATTCTCCAGAAATATATAGAGCACTTTTGGTGAACTTAGGATGCTTGATAAGCCACTGCATAAATATTATACTCCGTCCTAGTTTAGATCTCGTGCAAATGCGTAGGTTAGGTTAAAAATAATGCAAAGACAATATGTTGATCATTGTTGCATAGTAAGGTATCTCCCATTAAGTAGCATATTGACATCAATCTTCAGGATGGTTATGAATATTATTATCTTCATAGTAACGACAATTCATTTCCTATCATAAATTGCTTTGGATACCTTGATTTTAGACTCAGTTAGTGTTATATAAAGTGATATAAGATAATGAATATGAGACACATTATCAAATATTTCATCATCCAAATCTCTTTGATAAATTTTGAGTATAGCATCGAGTTCCAATTCCTTGTGGTTGAGTATACAACCTAGAGGAGTGTTGTGTGACCTTGGAGGGACAACGCTCATATCGATTTGTACCATAGTCGTGGCGATTTCGTTTCTCATTCAGTTGCCTTCATACCACGACACAACAATGTATATTCTCTAATTATATAACGCACTATAGTGACCCTATATTTCCAACAGGGTATCAAGTCAAGAACGTGTTAAAACAAAGATGATAGTTTTTATACAATGAGATGCCCGAGTTATCTTGATTTTTTTAAATATTTCTTGGTTAGAAATATATTGTCAAATACTGTACTAAAATTCAATTTAATAACACTGATAGATAGTTTGACATAAATAGAAAGACCATGTAACTGTGATTTTTTTGTTAGAGGGCCTAATTTCTTGAACTTTGGTTAACCCAACTATATAAGGAGTACTGGTATTTGGTTATAGTTTTTGAGATTGTGAAAAAGTTAATTTTAACTTTTAATTGACCGTGTATTAATATTTTTGACCACTTTTGATTTCTTATAATAAAAATATTTTGAAAAGTTAGGTCAAACACTCAAACATGCATTTATATATTATGGTAGGGTTTCCAAAACTTAGATTATTAATTCCACATTTGTGGCTGAGAATCGTTATATTGAACCGAGTTGGTTATGCTCGTTCTATTTAGTACAGTAATAAGTATTGTTCTTTAATTAGTCATTTGTTTGAAAAAACATACCGATGAGAAGAGAGGATAAATAGATGTACGTGAATGAATAACCTTACTTTTCTTAGAAAATCATAAATATGAGCAGATTGCAAAGTGTCGTTGCTGTGATATCCCTCGTAAGATCTTGCGTACGAGAACCCAGCCCCCACTGGAGAGTCCAAGAATATCACGCTAGCAATCTGGTCAAATAAAAGTATGTCAGGTGTTGTTTCTTGAAATTATCCTAAACGGTGGAAGTAAAAATTACCATTATAATAGATTTTGGAGATGACATTTTGAACAATTGTTTTTCTCCATATAAAAGGATTCAAGGTTGAGAAGATAAAGATATATCATATCCTCTTACAAAATGGAGAAATACCTTTGTCCAGGAATATGGGTTTTGTTGGAGCTTTGGTTTACTGGAATCTGGACTGTTTGCCGTAAAATTGAATGTAAATGGACCTATATATGTAATTAGATGGATGTGTATGTCAAAAACATTTGGGCTTGGTGGCACCAAGAGTCCTAACAAAGGAAAAGTAGACCAACCGATCTCGAGAAGGAGTCCGGAAAGAGAAGAGCAGCCCGGACCACCGGTTAGCCATAACAAAAGTGGATCCCTTTCTACATCTCTCTGTGATTCAGTGAAGTAATAGAAGAGTTGTACATCCTCCTCTGTTTCCCCAACTCCTACGTATCTAATAATACAGAGATTACCACCCCTAAACTCTAAAACAAGTCCTCCTTGTATATACCGGTACGAAATTGAATGGAGTGAATTGGCCTGAACAAAAGGAAATCGATGGTACCAGAATGATACGACATTATACTTATACATACATACCCGGTTTCAAAAGTGAAGGGGAGATCTCCGGGATAGCCAGGCAGTGTCTTCACAATGTTCGCTTCTGCTTCTGCTTCTGCTAATGATACTAATGCCCAAAATATGGAGGACGACAAGTAGTAAAGCAAGTAGAGTGATGATATCTTCATCATCTTTATCTTTGTTTCACTATTGAATTTTCTGTAATATTGGCCGGCCGGGTTGCTTATTATATATACCAAGCTAAGCTCGATCCAGCCTCTTATTATGTCAATGCATGCAATATTGCAATGGAGTGAAACGCCAAATGAGGTCACTAATCATTAATCAACTACTACGCGACGACTAATAATAATAATAATAGTAATAATAATAATAATAATAATAATAATAATAATAATGTTTCTTGTTGTTTGTTCAATTAGTTGAATAATGATCACGGTATATAGGTGTGTAGACGTGTAGTGTTTAATAATATGAATCTGATGAACGCAGTAGTGGGAGTATTTTATTTGTCTTGTATTATCAACCCTCACGAGACGCAGGTACATACATGCTACTCATTAGGGAGTAGTACTTAGTACCCCAACCCACCACTAAAATTTTCCCACTTTTCTTAGAAGAAAATTCTACTAAAATTTTCCCACTTCAAAACTTTCCTTATTTATCCATTATACTCTCTTTCTATTGGTTACTTTTTGTGATTTGACATCTTGAATCTCACCCAACAATTTACCACCTTTCATTACCCATTTCTTAATCCATGTGTCATAATGAAGTGGGAAGATCATTGTGGTGGGGAGGGAGTAATACTCTCTCCTTCGTTTCTACGAAATTATACTGTTTCATTAAAATACTTTTCATATATAATGTGAAAATAAGGACAATCTATAAAGGAATAAGGGCAAAAGCGGAGTTTCATACCATATTTTTTATTGCCACATCAACATATTTTATTATATATGAAACTTCTACATTTGTATCTCAATGGTTAGAGTTTCATACTATCTTTTATTCTTTTTAGTGGGACCAATTGACTTTTGATCATTATTTTATTTAACTATCAACAAATCTAATTTTAAATATCTAAACATTAATTAAATATTTATAGTTGTGTAAAATTAACACAATAACATTTTTATAGATTTTGGTTATTTGAATAGAATACGGATAACATAATTACTGTAAGTAATAAATAGTTTGTGTTATTAGTTTTTTATTTATTTATTAAAGACCTACAAAAATAAGCAAATGGAAGTTAAGAAACATTTTATTAATAAATAATTTATATTGATACTAATTTTATATAATTTTTCTTATTAAAAGTATAAAATATGCTTGAAAATTGGACATTATTCAAGAAGAAACAATTAAATGGAAAAAAAAAACAAAGCAAAAAGAGAGTTTTTTTTTTTTTTTTTTGGTGAAAAGCGGGATTTGTATTAGATTAAATCAATCTCCGCGAGCGATAAGATCGCGTCCGGAAAAGACAAAACATACACCAAATCCTCCCCACTTCTCGGGCATAATCTTGCCACATGATGTGCTACCGTATTGCCATCGCGCCTAACATGTGACCAACTACATCGGACAAAACGGGTCCTAAGAGACAAAATATCCTCAACGAGTAATCCCAGTACCTCTCTCGAGCTCTTAGCACGGTTAATCGCCTCAACAATGATCCGGGAATCGCTTTCAGCTATAATCTGCTCCAAGTGTAAGCGGCTAGCCCATTCCATGCCCCACTCCATTGCCTTGATCTCGGCTGTCACCGGCTCCCAGTTAGCTCGCAGTCTTCTACTCGTAGCCAGAAACACCTGTCCATGACAGTCCCGACCAACGACTCTGAGACCGATATCTCCATTTGCAACACGGCCGCGTCAGTATTGAACTTCATCACCCCAGGCTCGGGACAACACCAGCGTAACGGACTGACAGAGTGGCCCTCTGGCCTAGAGATACACTTTGCCCTCTCAATACGGCCATATTCTTCTACCAATTTGATCATGCTATAGATAACCGAGCTGGGTTCAGGTGGGTTAGCTTCGAAGGTGCGAAGGTTGCGTACATACCAGATAGACCACAACATCGCAAGCAGCCGGGTACGAGCCTCACCTCGCGTTTCCGTTAGGAGCCACATCAGTCGCCGTGTGAAGGAGGATGAGGGAGCAGCGGTCAAGAGATCCTGAAACTCACTTGAATCCCATATGTCCTTGGCCCACCTGCATACAAAGATAACATGTAAAGAGGTCTCCGCCCCCAGACCGCACAAACCACAAAGTGAATCCGGAACACAATGGCGATTGGCAAGATTCGCTCGCACCCCCAACGTATTTGAGCAGGCTCGCCACAGGAAATGCGATATCTTAGGCATAGTGTTCAGGTTCCATATCACCTTCCATACTCCATCCATATCCGGGTCATCGATGTTTATTTCCCTTGGTGTCGCTTCCCTCGACCCCAGCCAGTAAGCTGACCGTACTGAAAATTCCCCGTCCTTACCAGGCCACCAATACAGGCTATCCTCAGGCAACCGTCGGCTAAGTGGTATGCTAAGGATAGCCCTGGAATCCTCCGGGTTAAACAAAGATTGGATGAGAGGTATATTCCAGCAAGCCTGGTTCTCGATAATGAGTTCAGCTACACACATAGACGGATCAGCCTCTAGGTTTGGATGGAGGGCCCGATAGCCTCCGCACCTCGGTACCCAATCATAGTCCCAAACCCGAATATCCCGCCCGTTACCCACCCGCCACCGGATTCCATCCAAGAGTATCGGCTTCGCGTTCCAGATGCTCCTCCAGACGAAGCTAGGATCATGCCCCCTTCTCGCGTCTAGAATTGAGCCGTTCTTGAAATACCGGGCACGAAAAACTTGACTCACAAGCGAATCAGGCTTCGTAAGGAACCGCCAAGCTTGCTTAGCTAGCAAGGCCTGATTAAACACAGCTAAGTTACGAAAGCCCATTCCTCCGTCTCTCTTCGAGCGACACAATTTGTCCCATGACCACCAATGGATTTTCCGGGTAGAGTCCGTGGACCCCCACCAAAACTTGGCCATGATGCTATGTATCTCATGGATGAACCCCTCCGGGATAGCAAACAGGCTCATCATATATGTCGGGATAGCTTGGGCAATCGCTTTAATGACAACTTCCTTACCGGGCCTCGACAATAATCGCTCCTTCCAACCTCGAAGCTTCTTCCAAATCCGGTCCTTAATACCCGCAAACACCACCTTCTTCGACTTCCCGATGATAGTGGGCAAACCCAAATATTTTTCGTACTTATCCACCTCCCTTACCTCAAACATCCCCTTAATTACCGATCGATGACCATCTGTAACCTTTTTACTAAAGACAATTTCTGACTTAGAATAGTTAATCTTCTGCCCCGATGCTCGTTCATACAAGCTAATAATGCTAGCTAAAGTAGAGCATTCCCTTATATTAGCTCTAGCAAAAAGGATACAGTCGTCCGCGAAAAATAAGTGAGAGATACGAGGTGCACCTCGACAAACAGGAACCCCGTGAATTCCACGGTCCTCAGCCGCACACCTAAGCAGGTGCGAGAACACGTCAGCACAGAGGAGGAAAAGGTACGGAGATATCGGGTCACCCTGTCTTAATCCTCGAGACGGGAGAACGGACCCGAGTAATTTTCCGTTGACACGGAAAGCGTGTGAGACAGTGGTCACACAACTCATGACTCGTCTACACCAACCCTCCGAGAAGCCCAGACGCCGCATGACCGAATCGAGGAAGCTCCATTCTATCCTGTCATATGCCTTACTCATATCTAGCTTGAGGGCTACTGTCCCATCTCTTCCTTCTTCACCCCTCTTCATAGCATGGAACGTCTCGAAGGCAATGAGAGCATTGTTCGTAATCAACCTACCTGAGATAAAGGCACTTTGATTTTCGGAGATCAGGCCGTCGAGCAGCGGCTTCAGCCTGTTCGCTAGAGTTTTTGATATCACCTTATAAATAACGTTACATAGACTAATAGGTCTATATTCTGTCATCTTACGGGCTGACCCACACTTAGGAATTAAGACCACGACCGTTCTGTTCACCTCACCCAAATCGACATTACCCGCCCACCAGCTTCTTACAAAGTCGACGACGTCCCTACCCACCACGTCCCAATACTTCTGAAAAAACAGCGCACTCATCCCATCTTCTCCCGGAGCTTTATTGGGGTGCATTTGGAAAAGGGCTTGTCGTACTTCATCCTCCGTGACCTGCTCATCAAGAAAGTTATTCATCTCGGTCGTCAACCTGGTCGGAACACAACAGAGGGCCTCATCCAAATTAGTCTGACCTCCTGACGCGAAGAGATCTGCAAAATAGGATGAAACAACACCCTCAATATCCGACTCGTTGGTGTGCCAGGCCCCATTCCCGTCCTCGATGCCCGTGATCATATTCCGCTTTCTTCGTTGCTTAGCTTTATGATGGAAATAAGCGGTATTCTTATCTCCATCACGGAGCTCGTTTGTCTTGGCTCTAGTATGCCAATAGGTCTCCGCCTGAAGACGCAGTCGGGCAGCCTCATCAGATAGGCGCTTACAATTAGCGAGCATATCCGCCGATGCAGGTAATCTCTGTCATCGAGCCAACTCCTCATCAGCCCGTTTGAGTCTCCTGTTAACATCCCCGACTTCTCGCGCGCCCAAGAGCTTAGTTTTGACGAACACTGACTAATACGCTCCAGAATACCGGCTCCCCTGTTCGACTGCCATGATTCACGCACCACCTCACCACATTGGATCTCGGACAGCCACATGGGCTCAAAGCGAAACGGGCGTCTACGTTCCCTTGTTTCCATTGTAGCTTTTGGTCTTATCATGATCGGCGCATGGTCAGAGGCATATATAGGAAAATGAACAACCTCCATTTCCGGATGCATGTCCCTCCATTCACTCGTAGCAATAGCTCTATCGAGCCTCTCTCGTATGAACCATTAGATAGAACGACCCCTTTGCCAGGTGTATTTGCTACCAACGAAGCCCAGATCATGAAGCGTACACTCGTCCAGGACCTCACGAAACGCGTCAATGCACTGTTCACGCCTAATACGCCCTCCTTCTTTCTCATCGTGGCTCAATATTTCGTTAAAGTCTCCAAAGAGGACAAGTGGAACAGGTGAGGCTCGTCGAATGCGCCGGATCAAATCCCAAGTTTTGTGTTTATTATTACGCTCCGGCCATCCGTAGACCCCCGCCGCTCGCCACCGGGCTACTCCTTGATATCCAAAATTTCCAGCACAATATGGTTGTTGTCATAGGAAACAAGGTTTGCGTCAATATCCCTCCACCACAGACCTATTCCTCCCGCCCGACCTCGGCTATTTACACAAATTCCGTCTCTAAAACCACACCTACTCCTAACCGAAGTGAGATCGCTCCCACTCATCATCGTCTCCATTACGAAGACGATGTTTGGGCACTCTCTCCAACAACGCTCGGTGAGGGAGCCAACCGTCAGGGGATTGCCCAACCCCTGACAGTTCTAGCTTAATATTTTCATTGTCGTTCGCGGTGCTGGTCTTCGCCAGTCACCGCTACTTGAATATGCATTCCTGCTGTTTCTACCTCACCCCGCGCCCTTTTGTTACTGTTCTCAGCCCCCTCCTCCAACCCACCACTGGGGACTGATTCTGTTTCCTTGCGTTTTGCTCCAAGTATCGACCCCACCTCCATATTGGCTTCTCGTGGGACCTCCTTTCCTATCCCTATTACGTATTATTTTCAGAACTTTACGAGCGTGAGTCTTTCTTTGGTGCCCTACTACTACCCGGTTTATCTTCTCGTCACTCCCCTGCTGGCTTGTTATTTGCATCGGTGAGGCGATAATGGCAGCATTCCTTCCCTCCTCCCTGGTCTGGGCCACTAGAATTGCATTCTCCACATTCAACTTCACCCCTCTTAACCTGTCCACCATTTGCGCGAGAAGTTCATCTTCAGCCCTCTTGATCTCATCATCATCGAATAGTTTACGGGCACAAGACCCCCCAGCCTCCTCCACATTATTCTCTTTCCTCGGGACAACCCGCCATGGTGATGCTTTCAGCCAATCCCCATATCGCCTCCCTTCCCCTACTGGACCCTCCCTCTCCCCACAGTCCTTCTCGATATGCCCCAAACGCCCACATACATAGCAAAAGAGGGGAAGGCTCTCATAACAAACCTTCGCCTTCCACAGCCGCCCTCCATTTCCTCGTAGATTAATGGCACCAAGCAAAGGCTTCCGAATATCTATGATGACTTTCAGTCGCATGGATCTGTTGATCTCCGGATTAACCGAGTTATCCACCGAGACAAAGACCCCAATCGTGTTACCTATACTGGTAGCATTCTCCTCATTAAGGCGCCCCATGATCGGAAGGTCATAGACCCGTACCCACATAGGTTAGTAGAAAAGTGGTACCGTCGTGGGTATAACGTCCTCCTTAAGATCAGCCAAAAGCAATAAATGACGCTCAAAGTGCCAAGGTTGTTCCGAAAGAACCCGTTCCTTATCAATGGTCGATTCGAACTTGAACGTAACAAGTTTCGCTTTTCTATCCACCACTTCCCCCACCACTTTCTCCTTCGTCTTCCATGCCGTGATCATGGTGTCGATGAGTGCCCTCATATTTATATGTCTCTCTGTCCATAATTTTCCAACCACACACAAACCCCCCCGTGCCCTAACCTCCTCTTCATCAGCCACCCAGTCGATGGTGGCCTCCGGCACGTTGTTCCCCGGGATATTGTCCTCCCCCACCCCCATCGTGTTCAGGTCGAGAAGGTCACGATCCATGGCCAACGACAGGAAAACCAAAGCACTGCCCTAACCAGCGCGAACGAGAAACAAGACAACAACGGACCAACAAAAAAAACGAAAGTACCTGGTGAAGACGCACGACGACAATCCTTGATGTGATAGATGTGAATGGTAATGATTGGTGAAAAAAGGTTAAAATTCCTGACGAAATCAAGGGCGGATCCCTAGAAAAGACCAGGGGCACACCCTCCCAGAGAAAACCCTAGAGGGAACATAAGCAAAAAGAGAGATTGAAAAAGAAAAAAAAATATGGAGAGAGAAAAAAAACAAATCTCAAATAGCAGTACACCACCCAATCCCCTCTTCTCCTTTATGTATGAAATTGGTTCTTAGTTTTAGAAACCAATTTCTTAATAAGGAACTCCTTATGTGTGGAACAATGGATAAGGAGTTCCTTATTGTGTATGAAACTTCTTAATTGCCCCCATTGTTATTGCCCTAAGGACAATTTGTATTATGTCAATACTTGACTGCCAATAATGGGGTTGAAGTGCGTGTTTTCCTATTAACTTAACAATGGATTATCTTCGCTCTATATACACACTAGTTTAAAATCCGTGCAAATTACACGGTGGCATCAAAGATCTCGTGATGAATTTATTGACAAAATAATGAATAGATTAAATCGATACAAACCTCAAACTTTGAGGTCAAAATAGGTAGTACAAAAAATCGACAACTTTTCTAGAAAGAGAATGACATGTACTTGAAAATGAAAAACAATGTAAAGAAATGACAGAATGACATTCATGCGAATAGAAAAACTGAAATTACAAATATTGAAACATTTCTTGATAATTTGTACAAACCGCAAGTTGGTTGGTCATTTAATAGATCGAAGGATGTTCGTATAATGAAACGTAAACAATTAAATTGAACGGATTACAATAGAAATTATAAACAACTCATTGAAATGAAGAAAGTAATAAGCAAATCAAATACACTCTATTATGCTTCTTCTGCTTTTAATTTATGTGTTGTTTGGCAGAAGTCATGCCCTTGAAACACTAAAGTTAACACTAAACCAACATACAAAATTACATAGAAATTATAAACAACTCATTGCAACGGAGGAAGTAATAAACAAATCAAATACACTCTATTATGCTTCTTCTACTTTTAATTTATGTTGCTTCTTCTACTTTTAATTTATGTTTTGTTTGGCAGAAGTCATACCCTTGAAACACTATGCTAGACTTAACACTAAACCAACATACAAAATTACATACTCATTGTTTCCGAAACAAATGACTATGTGTATGCACTAATGCCCATAGTCTTCAGCTCGTATACAATGACGATCCTGGTCCCTATCTCGATAGACCCAGTCTCTGTCTCTGTCTATGTCTTTATCCCTATCTTGGCCTCTACCGTGAGTCCGTGATCTCTATCATAGTCATGGTTAATGTCTTTGTCCCTGATTAGTAAATAGGAGAAAAAAAGTAAGCAGGAAAATCACACTCCAAAACAAAAACAAAACACAAAAGCAAGATACGTGCAACTGTTTGAGACGGTAGGGTTGATGAATAGCCTGAATGTTTAAGGGAAAAAGATCACCATAACCGCAAAAGTTTAAAGAAAAGTAGGGGCAAAAATTGAAATTTGAGCACATGCAAAGCCTAAAAAGAACCCAACCGTAGAAGGAGATGAGTATGATTGAGGGATATTGAAGAAGACAATCTATTGGGGAAGAATACATGCAAAGCGTGAAAAGAATTCAACCTTAATCAAGCATATTCAGCAGCAAACACTATAAAATCATAAGCGTCGAAAAGATCATATAGCTTTTACCTTTAAGGAAGATGTCTTTAACTAAAATGTCTGAGAGATCGTTATGGATCTGGTGAAAGTGGGTCGATCAATGAGAGATTCTGAAACGGTGTGAATTGGTGATTGCTCCTCATGATTTGCCTTCTTCTGTCGGACTTGCAATTTATGTGTCCATGGTTAATCACACAATTCTTGCTCTTTCTGAAGCAGGAGTTTTTTAGCAGGTAAAATTCAATGCATGAGATTGTTGAATTAAAGTATAAATGCAGCATCACTGACAATAACCGTAAAATGTCTGTAAAACATGTTAATTTGCAAATGCAGCTGACGACAACAAACTCGCAATCATTTTGGAGAGAATTTCAATTTACAGTAGCAGTCGAGCATAACGAAGTTACAAAGCAAAATAAAATTCAAGTGAAGTCGGGATTTGTTACAAATGATGAGGAATGAGTAGTTAGATATTAATTTGCATCAATCAGCATATATATCCACTTCCTAATAAAAAAACTTACCAAGTTGAATTATCACTGATGAATTTGCGCTACCCCCAGGGGAATTTACTTTTGCGCCAACAATGGGTCACTATTAGAGCTTGTCGAAGATGATCCTCCAAGGTCAGTATCACATTTTCTAATTTTTTTATCTTTTTTTTACCCGAAAAGGTCTTACAGCCATGTATGCAGAGTCCGTCTCGATGATTTTGGGAGCACTGTGAAAGTTTAAAAATTAGACCTGTTAAATAGTTTTGATCAAAATAGTCGACCAAACAAAAGTTATAGGTTCGAAAATGCACTTCTCACTATGCTTTAATGATAATATAACTGATCTCATATGTAATTAGGGCCACAAAATATGGAGGCCTTGTTATAAGAACTATAATATCGAATCGCTTATTTAGGCAATCCAGCATTCATGTTTTTTTATAACAGATCCATGAATCCATGAATCTTCCTTCTTCTTTCTCACCATTGTTGTGCGGGTATATTTCTCTCTTCTAACAAAAATGGGGATATTGAAGAAAGATGAAGAGGGGGAATAACACGCAATTGACCGTCACAGAGTACTAGAGTGGTAGTGAAACTGCAGCATATATATAAGAAAAAACTGTAATTAATATCACCACCAAATATGATTTTTCAACTAAAATTTTGAACTTTTACAGCCAAAACAATTCAACCTTTTTGGATTTACTGATTAATTGTAGATTTCGAATAAATGGGTTGACAAAAAGAGTGTTCAAACTTATAGAACAGGAACCACTGTCAGGCCTGTAACTGCCCCCATTACCATAGTGCAATTTCTCTTCCCTCGTTTCGACAATGCAACAAATTGACAGAAATTATTAGAAAAGTCTGATCAATCAAAAAATTCAACCGATTAACTTCCTAAACTTGACCTTAATCTAATCAAATCAGCCGTAGCATACAAAATAAAGCAATATAACTCACAAAAAAATCTGATGAGGCTGAATTGAATAAAGTGATGGTGAAATGACCTGATTGCCGAGGAAATCAAGGATGAGAGTACTAAGCGCGATCATACGCTCGATGATGACGATACAGGTGGCGGCATCATTGGCTAACAACGACGACAAACTTCTGCCCATTCGCTGATACTTGACCTTAGGCTCGTCCCCTTCATCTTCAGTGTCATCAGCAATGGAGAAACTTCTTCCTTCGTCAACATCGTTGTCGGCACGGTGGGCGGCGCCGTTCTCCGATGAAATAAGGGGAATATCTGATCGTCGGTGAGAGAAAGTTGAGGAATGATGATGAGGTGTCTATCGATGTAGTTTGTTAAATTATTAGTAGAATCTTTTTTAATATCAATTAATGGTGTAGAATCGAGAATTCGTCATAAGGAGGTAGTTTTTGCCTGTTTAATCAATCGGTGAGATGGGGGAGAAGACGAAATGACAGAAGTAGGAGTTAAAATATAGGGAGACAGTTTTTTTTTGTGGGAATGGGGAGTTAAAAGATAAAGTTACATTTTAAGTTGTGTATTCAATAAGCATTATATGGTATCCACATAAGCGCCACTAAGGCGCCAACTAAGATCCAACTGAGATGATGACGTGGGTTAACGTGGAAGCAAGAAATGTTTCTGCTTTAATATATAATGGATAGATAGGAAATAAGATTATATTAGGTAAAAAAATCTATCATTCAAGGTTCCAAGTGAAAGAATTGATGCGTGCCGTTCCTATTCGATTTTTCACCTATTTCGGCAGGCGTTTCTGTGTCATTTTATTAATTTTAGGAGTCGGATTACGTTATTTTCTCCCATAAGTGCTACTCGGGTATTCTTTTGTTGTTGTGCAGATAATCAAGAACGAGTAGTTAAAAGAGCTCAAAATTACGTTAAAAATCGTTAAAGCTCTAAAACCGATTCGTTGTATGAAAATCGAGAGGAGATTGATCGCCTCCCAATCGGATCGGTCGTTAACGAAGGACGGGGGATCAAACGATATTTATAAGACTCGAGATCACACAAAAACAAGAAAGCAAGTATCCGTGGTAAGTCGAGGTCGGTCCACAGGGAACGGATGTGTTGACGAATTTAAAGCGATGAGTTTGATGTCTAGAGGGGGGGTTTCTAAGGGTCGAGTCTACGCTAGAGGAATCACTACGAGAATGGCTAGGGGTAATTAATCTAGGGAAAGGCGTTAAGGGGAAGTCGGGATTCGGAACATGGAATGTAAGAAGGTCGGGATCGAGTTTTTGTTGCAACGTTGATAGAGGGAGAACGCCACCTTTCGGTTTCTTCACCCAACCCACCTAAAAATCCGCTTTTGCGGCGAAGAAGGGTAAGTCTCTTGTTATGGTAATTTCTACCCCGAGTTTCCCCATATTGATAGAAACGAGTCAAGGTCGGTCTAGTTGGCCGGACTAAAACAACAATGACACAACAACCACAAGCAAGGTAAACCAACATGCAAGCAACCCACCAATACCCCTAAATTCAAATTATCCAAGCCTTCATCCCTAAACCCCCCAACAAGAAATCTACTCACTAATCATAATGAAAGACAATAAAACATTAACTATAGAAAAACTAACTACAACATGCATATTAATTAGATCTAAGAAAACTAACAACAATATGATGAGAAAACTACAATCTAACAATTACCCACTAAACTATAAAACTACCAAATTAATCTAGAGAATAATCTAGAACAACATGAACAAGATCTAGAGAAACTAACTACACTAAGATGATCTAAACAAAACAATAATGAGAAAACTAAATTAAATCTAAACTAGAGATAAGAGAGTGAAAAGAAATGTACCAACTATGAAGATTTACAAGAAATAAGAAGATTGCATAGATAAAGGTTGAATCTTTGATGGAGAGAATGAAGAACTTGCTTGTCACTAATCCTTCAATAAACCCAACAAATCTTCAATAAAACTTGAATAATCTTCTTACAAACTTGTAATCTAGAGAATTGTGGATGTAAACTAAGTAGATCTACTACTAATTACTATGTAAACTACTAGATTTTTAGAGAATTACTACTAGAATACTACTAGATTGTTCTACTAATGGGATGTTTTAACTACACTAATGAAAGCCTTACTACACTAATGGTGGGATCTAATGGATTGTTATGAGGATGCCTTGGGCAACAAACTAGGGTAACATATATATAGTAATCTCTTAATGGGTATTTTTAACCCTAAAGCCCAAATCCACTTTATGCTCCATTAGTGAGACAATCTCCCTTAGCATCTTCATGGGGTGAAACTTTGCCCTGCGGTCTTGACGATAATTCCCACCGGGTGAAATTTCACCCGGTCAGATTTTCTTCCTTTTTTTGCGTTTTTGGCACTTCTTTCCATCGGGCGAAATTTCACCCGGTGGACGAAATTTCCCCCGGCCAGTTTCGCCCGGTGGGAAGTCTCGGAAAATCTTCGGGGAGGCATTTTTACCGTCGGGTGAAATTTCGCCCGGTGGTGTCTCATCGGGTGAAATTTCGCCCGGTCATTTTCCTGGCCTCTTTTCTTGTCTCATTCTTCGTTAATTGATTGGATGGCTTTAAACTTTAAGTTGTGTGCTTTAATCTTAGGACGGTATTCCCTTCTCTTGTGCTCGTGGAAGCTCGATCGTGATTTCGGTGTCAAATCCTATCAAAATCGATAGAAAAACTACCAAAACACGTAAAATGCACAAAAGGGACGCTAATGCGAGAAGTACACAAAATATGGCGATAATCGCACTCTAAACTCGCAAAACAAGGGAAAAACGGGTCTAAATGAGGGGAAAAACGGTCTAAATTTAGCACACAACAATTCCCCCACACTAAACCGTTGCTCGTCCTCGAGCAAAGACCCAAAAAGAAATTACAAACTACTACTACTAGCTAGACTATGCTAAGCCGATACGGGGCAATTAACGGGCCCGCTCCGTCCCTTCAACTCACATCGGAATACCTATGAGGTAAGATACTCTCATGCAAGGCAAGTTGAGGCTTGCTCAAAACGGTGGATGCGACTAAACACACAAAAACATAGAACACGAAAGAATAGGCGCATCCAAAGCAAAAATAAAACACCGAATCTCTCATCGAGACGGCGGGAAAGACACCGATTACTTACCTAAAACAACAATAAACTTCCAAGATAAATTACCCATGTAAATAAGGACCAAAGCCTAATACTATGACAATTAAGTAATTTAAATGTTGATAACTTAGCCTAGGTCCTCCTAGTCTTCTAAAGGGGTACGACGGGGCGTATAAAGGAGTGGAAAAAGTGAACCATGGATTCGTTCGACACTGTAGGTAGGTGCAGTCCCGCTCTCTTTGACTAAGCCAAGAGGGTCGTTCCAAACTCGAATTTCCTAATATTAGCCCAAACAAAAAGTGGAGTGTTTACAATTATTGGGGTGGATCGACTAATCACCGCTATCATACCTCGGGACTCGGTCCTCTAGTTGGCATTTCACGGCGATGAATCGATCAAAGGGCTTTTTTTTTAGGAGATGTTTTTGATGATATGATTTCATTTGAAGATCCTTTTCTCTTCTTGTTTTTCATATTTTTGTGCCTTTTTCTCTTGCTTTGGTTTGCCCTTTTTTGGCTTTTTGATTTTGATGTGGTTCATAACCAAGCTTGGAAGTTATTTTTGTGTAAACTTATTGTGGCGATGTATAGGTGGAGGAAAATAGGTAAACGAGAACACGCGTCATTCCCGGATAACCCACAAAAAGGCGGAAAGAATTTGGACTAAAGGTGCAACGGTTGTTCGAGCAAGATCACCTAGAAAACAGGATGCGGGAACCAAGGCCTAACTCCTCCATGGGTGGTCAAGGTGGTCAAATGCAAACCCCGAAGTAAACCTCTAGTAGAAAAGGTGGACTCAAGCTAAAGGATCAACAAATTCATTGATTAAGAGTCATTCTACTAGATTAAGGTCCAAAATCTACAATGGGTTATCTACAATGGAATGTAATCTCTTGTAATAAGCTTGTAATCGGGTTTTCGAAAACATTTAGCCCTAGACACACTATACAAAAGCAAAAAGAACACACATGAAAAAGAAAAAAAAGGCAAATAAAAGAAAACACAAGTGAAGTCATATACTCCAGACTCCATCAACATTAATGCACACAATCAACCACACACCCAAAATGCTCAACTTCGATAGCCTTCAATAGCAACAACCTAACTCCTCTACAAAATTAAAGAAAGAAGGAAGGAAGTTACCAAGCGGAGTGCTTTCATAATCTCTTCAATTCGTGTTTCAAGGTGGTGGTTACCTGTAAGAGTGGAGAATAAGACCGTACGCGGAACACGAAAATATAACGAGAAACAAGAAAAGAGAAGGGAAAGAAAGGAGACAAATGTTTTTGATTTTTCGAATTTTTAAAATTTTTATGGATTTTGAAAAGATTTTTAGCAAAATAAAAGGTAGTAGACACCTCCCCCACACTAAAACTGTACATTGTCCTCAATGGACAAGTAGGGGAAGAACGAAAAAAAAGATGGAAAAGAAAAATCTTTTTGGATTTTAAAGATTTTTCAAGTGTTTTTGGATTTTTCAAAATTTTGAAAAAAGAAAAGGAAAAAGAAAATAAAGAAAACGATGAAATAGTGGTGGGCCTAGGTGCAATCACATCACCTAGACCCTAGCCAAGTGGCTAAGAAGTTGAAAAAGAAATAAAGGAGAAGAAAAGAAATTAAAACGAAAGGGTGAAAAATTGGGCATAGGTGTAGTCACGTCACCTAGCCCGGATTAAGAAAAATTGAGAAAAAATTGATTAAAATTTGAATTTTTCAAAAAGGTCAATGACGTAATCACATCGCCTAAAGACCGGGAGCAAAACCAAGGCCGCCACGGCCGCAAAAATACTGATGGGACAGTGAGACATCTTGCAAATTTGGTTTGAGATAAAACAATCACAATGATTATAATGATGGGACAAGGAACAAGGAACAATATTAATTCAAAGACATACAATCGTAGATGATTAGAGACTCACCGACACAATCCACACAAATACCCACAACACACACAAACCAGATTGTTTACCGACTCTTATAGGGGTGTTTAGTTTGAATAGTCATTTGACGCAAAAGAAGCTGTCGGAGTTCCCTCACCGGAATACTCCCAAACTCCTATTTCCCCTGATTCGGTCAGTCGAAATTCATCGGGACCCAAAGGTAGGTCCCAATTGTGACAGTTATAAATATTGGTTCGGTTTCTGCTGGGGACTATTAAAGCACGGTCATGGCAAAGAGAGACGAGGCGATGATCAGGTACTTTAAAGATCCAGGTGGGGAAGTAGGCCTCGTCAAGCCAGACACGGTTATCATGTGGGATAAGATGGTCGGTCACGTAACCCAAATTTCTTGCTATTAAAGTCACAAGACCACCACAGTCGACAAAGGGGCGTTGGGCAACTATGATTTGATGAAAGTGTAACGCCACGACAATAGATAGGTCAAGGGGGTTAGGGTTACCGAGCAAAGAGTCACTAATTAATTAAAAGACACACACATTGAGGTTGATAATATTGTCGGTAGATGGCAAAAGACAGTGGGAAAGAATTTCAGCAAAATAACGGATGGCAGGGTTACGGATTTCGGCGGTAAAGCTAGAATTGGGTTCAAAATCACGTTGACCCGGCGCTATGCGCCTCCACAAGTCTCTCCTAGTCGCACTACTTTGCGAATCACTTAGGGGTTCACTTAGTCCGGTACCCGATGAGGGTAAACCAAGAGCTAAGCCAAAGTCGGAAACATTTAAACAGTGATTTCTACCAAAGAGTCTAAATTTGAACTCTCTTGGTGCGGTCGGGTTATCGATGGTAAAGGTACCTAAAAATTCACAAGTCAAGTCTTTATTTGTGCAAGGCACAAAATTAAGTAGCTTACTAGTACCAATCCTAGACGATAACTCTCTAATATCGTCCTTAATTCCTAAAAGTTTCATTGTGAATGGACAAGGCCACCTTATACTCTGAAAAGCTTTTTCAGAAAAGGTTTGAGCCAAGGGTGTATTAGGACAAGGTGAGAGTTTAGGCTTCGAAGGCTTACTAGAAGATGGACATTTAAGAGGTTTAGAAGTCGAAGCCATACCTCATTTTCGCGCGGCTCGTTGGGCTCTTGTCTCCATAATGATAATAATTTGCAAGAAAAATCCCGAAACTTTAGCTTCTCCTCTTCAAAAACCCAAGAATATAATCACCAAGTGGAAATGGAATGGAAGTTTGAATGTGAATGGGTATGGAATGTGGTTTGATGAATTTATGATGGGTGAAAATGTGGAGTGAATTGTGAGGTAAAAAGGGTTATATAAATAAGGGTGGTTGGGAGGGAAAGTGAAAGTTTGAAAGTTGGTGGTAAAAATTTGGTGTAAAAATTTTTGGAGGGAAAGTTATGGGTGGTAAATATTTGAAATTGTAATGAGGAGGTGTGCTTTAGGTGATTGAGCAAGTCCATGCCGCCGGGTGAAATTTCACCCGGTCAAAGCACCACCGGGTGAAATTTCACCCGACGGACTTTTCGTCGTGAAAATCGTTTTCTGCCATTTTTCCCATCGGGTGAAATTTCACCCGGTCAAAATCTCAACAGGCGAAATTTCGCCCGGTGGTATCTTCTTCGATTTCGGCAATTCTGGCAACTTTCCGTAGGGCGAAGTTTCGCCCGGTTAGGTCTCACCGGGCGAAATTTTTCCCGGCGGTCTTGTTTCTTCGTTTTTCCGCCTTGCCATTTCATGGCTCTTCAACAATCACCTAATGATTCAAATATTGACTCGACTTACATTACATAATCAAAATCTACCACAAACATGCTTGTGGTCTTCAATTTAGCTCCATAACTTCTCCAAAAAGCGTGGTCTTCATCTAAATTAAGTGCTCCATGGCGAAATCCAAGTTCAACCATTCTTCTCAAGCTAACAAACTAACAACACAAAGAAATATAATACATATGTACAAGGTGGTTGTTGAGGATACCACCAAACCTACTTCAATTTCGAGAGGGGGTTAAACATCGCTCCCCAATGGGAGCTCGCCAAGTTTCATGGTAGCGAAGGTCTCACGAACGTGACCGGGGTGATAAATCTTCAAACATTGTCCATTAACCATAAACTTCCCGGTTTCCGGGCTTGATATCTCTATTGACCCATATGGTTGCACCTTGGTCACTTCGAATGGACCCGACCATTTTGATTTCAACTTACTGGGGAAGAGTTTAAAGCGAGAGTTGAAGAGTAATACCTTATCACCAACGGAGAAGTCCTTACGAAGTATTCGAGAATCATGCCATTGGCGAGTTCGCTCCTTGTAAATCTTCGAATTTTCGTAGGCCTCTAGTCTTAGTTCTTCCAATTCTTGTAGTTGGAGAAGGCGGTTATCTCCTACAACACTCTCGTCGAAGTTTAGCTCTTTGATTGCCCATTCGGCTTTATGTTCTAATTCCACCGGTAAATGACAAGCTTTACCATACACAAGACGATAAGGAGTGGTTCCAATCGGCGCTTTGTAAGCCGTCCTTAATGCCCAAAGGGCGTCCCTTGATTTGGCGGTTGAAGATCTCGGCTTGCCCATTTGATTGAGGGTGGTAGGCTAAGGACATCTTGTGAGTGATACCATATTTCCTAAGAAGGTGCTCGAAGGTATCTTTTCTAAAATGAGAGCCTCCATCACTAATTATGGCTCTAGGCATACCGAATCTCGGGAAAATTACATTCTTGAAAAATGTAATTACAACCTTGGAGTCATTGGTGGGGGAAGCTACGGCCTCGATCCATTTTGAGACATAATCAACCGCTACTAAGATATACTTGCTACCAAAAGAGGATGTGAATGGACCCATGAAGTCAACGCCCCAAACGTCGAACAATTCAATCTCTAAGATGGGTTGAAGGGGCATCTCATTTCTTCTTGTAATATTCTCACTTCTTTGACAAGCATCACACGTGAGAATGAAATCTCGAATGTCCTTAAACATGGAAGGCCACCAAAACCCGCTTTGGAGAACCTTGGCAATTGTCTTTTGGTTGGCCAAATGTCCACCATAAGATGTCGAGTGAAGGTGCTTCACAATATTATAACCTTCATCGGCCGTGACACATCGTCGGTAAATTCCATCTACACAACGGCGGAATAAATATGGCTCGTCCCAATAATAGCGTCGGGCTTCATAACGTAGTTTTTCCTCTCTTGCTTGGAATAATCGTCCGAAATAAAATGGGATACTAGGAAATTGACGATATCAGCATACCAAGGTGTAATAGTTTCGATGACCATCAAGGCCTCATCTCTCATAGCTTCATTGATGGGGATACCATCTTCTTCACTGCTCTCTTTACTAACCGTTAGTCTACTAAGATGATCCGCTACCAAGTTCTCCAATCCGGCTTTGTCTTTAATCTCAATATCAAATTCTTGTAAAAGGAGGACCCACCGAAAGAGTCGGGACTTGGTCTCCTTCTTAGACATGATGTATCGAATTGCCGCATGATCGGTATGAATTATGACTTTGAACCGGTAACATAATTTCGGAATTTCTCCATGGCATAGACAACGGCAAGCATCTCTTTTTCGATTGTTGTATACCTCGATTGGACTTCATCTAGGGTTTTGCTTGCGTAATAAATCACATGTAGCTTCTTGTCGATCCGTTGACCTAGAACGGCACCAACGGCAAAATAGGATGCATCGCACATGATCTCAAATGGAAGACTCCAATCGGGAGCTTTGATAATTGGAGTGGTGGTGAGAGCGGTCTTTATCCTGCAAAAGGCCTCAAGACACGAGTCATCAAAAATAAAAGGTGCATCTTTCATAAGCAAAGAAGTCAAAGGCTTAGCAATTTTGGAAAAGTCTTTAATAAATCGTCTATAAAAACCGGCGTGACCTAGAAAACTCCTCACCCCTTTAACATTTGTAGACGGTGGCAAGTTTTCGATCACGGAGACTTTCGCCTTATCAACTTCGACTCCTCTATTAGAAACAATATGACCTAGGACAACACCTTGTTCAACCATAAAATGACACTTTTCCCAATTTAAAACAAGTCTATACTCTTCACATCGAGCTAACACTTGATCAAGATTTTCAAGACAAGAATCAAAAGATGTACCATGGACACTAAAATCATCCATAAAAACTTCCATAGATTTTTCAATAAAATCGGAAAAAATAGTCATCATACATCTTTGAAACGTTCCCGGCGCATTACACAATCCAAATGGCATCCTTCTATAAGCATAGGTGCCATAGGGACACGTAAAGGTGGTTTTCTCTTGGTCATCGGGATGAATGGGAATTTGAAGAAATCCAGAATGACCATCAAGGAAACAAAAATAAGAATGATGCGCCAATCTTTCAAGCATTTGATCAATAAAGGGAAAAGGGAAATGGTCTTTTATGGTGGCCGTGTTCAATTTTTGATAGTCCATACACATGCGCCAACCGGTAATAGTCCTAGTAGAAATTGACTCACCTTTTCTCCTTTAACTACCGTCATTCCTCCTTTTTTCGGCACAACTTGGACGGGGGTAACCCATTTACTTCCGGTTATTGGGTATATAATGTTAGCCTCATACAACTTGAGGACTTCCTTCATGACAACCTCTTTCATGGCGGGGTTCAACCTACGTTGACCCTCAACCGAAGGATGGTGGTCATCATCAAGGATGATCCTATGCATACAAACATTTGGACTTATGCCTTGGAGGTCGGCAATGCTATACCCGATGGCCTTTTTGTGCTTTCTCAAAATGATTAAAAGTTTTTCCAATTGAGGTCCATCAAGGGTAGCATTGACGATAACGGGATAATTAGTTCCTTCAAGAAAAGCATATTTGAGGGAAGAGGGGAGTGGTTTAAGTTCAAGATTAGGAGGAGAAGATACCATACTCTTACCCACCGGTAGTGGTTCTACCTTTTCATCATGTAAACATTCATCTTCAAGGGGTGGAGAGTCAAATGGTTCATCTTCTTGCTTATCATCATCTATCAAGCTATACTCAACCAAACTGTCAATAACTTCAATGAAATTCATTTGTTCAATCATTGGTTGTTTAAGAGCTTGAGAAATGGAAAATTCTACCGACTCGTTCCCTATGTTAAAAGATAACTTACCATTCTTGACATCAACTATAGTACCTCCGGTAGCCATAAAAGGTCGACCTAGAATAATGGGGGTAATAGTGTCTTCGGGCATATCCATGACAACAAAGTCGGAGGGGATGAAAAACTTACCAACTTGAATGGGTACATCTTCAAGTATCCCAAGTGGATACTTAACAGACCTATCCGCAAGTTGAATCGACATGCTAGTGGGTCTCATCTCCCCCACACTAAGTCTCTTGGCAATAGAATAAGGTAACAAACTAACACTAGCCCCTAGGTCACATAAAGCTTGACTAACAACAACATTTCCAACCCGACAAGGGATAGAAAAACTACCGGGATCCTCAAGTTTCTTTGGTATTTGATTCATAAGAATGGCACTACATTGTTCCGTGAGAGGGATACATTCTTTATCCTCTATGGTTCTCTTTTTAGTCAAGACATCTTTCAAAAACTTAGAATAGAGGGGCATTTGGGAAATTACCTCGGTGAAGGGTAAAGCTACCTCCACCTTCTTCAACATATCCACGAAACGGCTAAATTGAGCATTCTCCTTGTGTGACTTAGCGCGTTCGGGAAAAGGCAATGGTGGGACAAAAGTGGGAGGCGGTGAAACATTGGGTTCTTCTTCTTCGGCTAATCGTTCCGCCTCTTTTCTTTTTGCTTCTTCTGCTTCCATTTGCTCTTTCTTCTTTCTTTGTTCTCTTTGTTCATTCTCCGCATTTTGAAGGATATCGAACTCCGCTTGTATTCCCCGGTTTTGTTTGGGGGAAGTGGGAGATGATTCTTGCAATGCACTTGGTTGATTGACTTTGGATAGAGTGTTTTTGGTGTTCAAGTTCAAATTCTTGTATGGGTCCTCAAGTTCTTTACCACCTCTCAAAATAACGGTATTTGCTTGGTGCGAAGGGTCTCTTGGGTTTTGGGGTTGCCCGGGTAAACCATGGGGTGGATGAATTGGGGCGGCTAAGGCTTTTGTTGCTTCTTGTGATTCCCAAACCTTTAGTCTTGCCTTTGTGTCTTGATGTTCATTCCATAGTTGCCCAACGGTTCTTTGCAAATCATTATAGTTTTCCCATGGGACTCCTCCTTGACCAAATTGAAAATTGCTTGGTTGGCCATAAGATTGAGAGGGTTGATTGAATGGTTGTCGATTGTAACCTTGGTTTCCTTGAAAATTGCCTTGGAACCCTTGATTGTATTGATGATTAAAATGATTCCCATGTTGATTTTGGTAATTGTTGTAATTGTTATGAGCATGGAAGTTGCTCCTTTGTTGATTGAAGTTACTCATTTGATGAGGAGACATATATGGGGGCATCCTTGGAGGACCTTGGTTAAAGGGCCTTTGTTGACTTTGATTGAATGACCTCAATTGACTCCCTTGGGCACATGGCATCGGATTTTGGACATTTTGATTGCCATAAGAGAAATTAGGATGAAATCTTGTGCCGGCATTGTAAGTATTGGAAAAGGGATCAAATTGGGGTATTTGCCCATACACTTGTATAGCTTGGACTTCATTTGACTCTTCAACATAAACTTCTTCATTAGGAATGCAAGAGCTAGAATCATGGCCATAATTGCCACAATGATCACATTGAACTTCCCATGTTAATTGCTTTGGAGTAGATGGTTGCCTTGGTGGAACACTCCCTTGAATTTGATACATACCTCTAGGAGTAGGCCTTGAACTCATGGCATCCATTCTCTTTTTTAATTCTTCAACTTCCGCTTGAAGCTTCAATTCATTAGAATTTGTAGATGAGTTCACTTCAACTTTCTTTCTAGAATCCCGCGATTGACCCATTCTAGAGTCACTCCTTGCCATCTTCTCAATAAGACTCTTAGATGTCTCATCAGTGAGAGAAGAGAAGTCTCCTCCGGCGGCCGAATTGAGGTTTTCTTTAGTTCTCGATGAAAGGGTGTTGTAAAATGTTTAGGTAGTTAGCCAATCGGGTATTCCATGGTGTGGACATTTGCGCAATAGATCTCTAAATCTTTCCCAAGCCTCATTTAGGCTTTCAAATTCATCTTGCTTGAATGTTTGTATCTCCATGCGATATTGGTTAGTCTTTGACGGCGGGAAATATTTCTCCAAGAAGGCATTAGATAATTGAGCCCATGTTGTAAATGTATTAGTGGGACAGCCTTGAAGCCATCTACGAGCTCCATCTCTCAAGGTCTTTGGAAATAATAAACGATGCAATTGACATGAAGTTAATCCATTGAGACGGGCTCCTACTAATTTCTCTTTAAATGAAGCAATGTGCTCTTGAGCATTTTCTTGAGAAAAACCGTGAAAAGTATCTTGTTGAACCGCATTTGTCAAAGAGGCTTTTAATTCATAGTTCTCGGGAATCTCTCCGAAATCGACGGGAGAAGGTGTTTCTTCATGTGTAAGTTGGGAATGAGAGCCTAAGGTTGCCATTTGATGGATTGGTGGTGATGGTGGATTTGAATTTGAATGGTTTGGAGGGGATGGGTTTTGATTTTGTGGTGGAGTTTTCGGTGATGGTGGTGATAGTGGTGATGGTGGTGAATTTTGTGAAGTTGAAGGTATGGAAGGGTTATTTGGAGTGGGATTATGTGATGTAAGAGGTGTAGAGGGTGTATGTGGTAGGATGGGATTAAGGTTAGGAAGTGATAATGAAGGATGTGGAATGATAGTGGTTGAGTTGTTTCCCCGAAAACGTAATGCTCTAAAAGTCCTTTCCGGCTCCGGATCGAACCACAAGGGCGATGACGTATTCCTGGGCATAAAACTCAATTAAACGGTAAGACTCCTAGCACCTTACGGTACTAGGGAAAAGAGAGAAGGGAAAAGGATCAAACACAACAACTAAAAACAACACAACAACTACTCGTCGTTCCCCGGCAACGGCGCCACTTTGATCGCCTCTCAATCGGATCGGTCGTTAACGAAGGATGATGGATCAAACGATACTTATAAGACTCAAGATCACACAAAAACAAGCAAGCAAGTATTCGTGGTAAGTCGAGGTCGGTCCACAGGGAACAGATGCGTTGACGAATTTAAAGCGATGTGTTTGATGTCTAGAGGGGGGTTTCTAAGGGTCGAGTCTACGCTAGAGGAATCACTACGAGAATGGCTAGGGGTAATTAATCTAGGGAAAGGCGTTAGGGGGAAGTCGGGATTCGGAACATGGAATGTAAGAAGGTCGGGATCGAGTTTTTGTTGCAACGTTGATAAAGGGAGAACGCCACATTTCGGTTTCTTCACCCAACCCACCTAAAAACCCGCTTTCGCGGCGAAGAAGGGTAAGTCTCTTGTTATGGTAATTTCTACCCCGAGTTTCCCCATATTGATAGAAACGAGTCAAGGTCGGTCTAGTTGGCCGGACTAAAACAACAATGACACAACAACCACAAGCAAGGTAAACCAACATGCAAGCAACCCACCAATACCCCTAAATTCAAATTATCCAAGCCTTCATCCCTAAACCCCCCAACAAGAAATCTACTCACTAATCATAATGAAAGACAATAAAACATTAACTATGGAAAAACTAACTACAACATGCATATTAATTAGATCTAAGAAAACTAACAACAATATGATGAGAAAACTACAATCTAACAATTACCCACTAAACTATGAAACTACCAAATTAATCTAGAGAATAATCTAGAACAACATGAACAAGATCTAGAGAAACTAACTACACTAAGATGATCTAAACAAAACAATAATGAGAAAACTAAATTAAATCTAAACTAGAGATAAGAGAGTGAAAAGAAATGTACCAACTATGAAGATCTACAAGAAATAAGAAGATTGCATAGATAAAGGTTGAATCTTTGATGGAGAGAATGAAGAACTTGCTTGTCACTAATCCTTCAATAAACCCAACAAATCTTCAATAAAACTTGAATAATCTTCTTACAAACTTGTAATCTAGAGAATTGTTGATGTAAACTAAGTAGATCTACTACTAATTACTATGTAAACTACTAGATTTTTAGAGAATTACTACTAGAATACTACTAGATTGTTCTACAAATGGGATGTTTTAACTACACTAATGAAAGCCTTACTACACTAATGGTGGGATCTAATGGATTGTTATGAGGATGCCTTGGGCAACAAACTAGGGTAACATATATATAGTAATCTCTTAATGGGTATTTAACCTAAAGCCCAAATCCACTTTATGCTCCATTAGTGAGACAATCTCCCTTAGCATCTTCATGGGGTGAAACTTTGTCCTGCGGTCTTGACGATAATTCCCACCGGGTGAAATTTCACCCGGTCAGATTTTCTTCCTTTTTTGGCGTTTTTGGCACTTCTTTCCATCGGGCGAAATTTCACCCGGTGGGCGAAATTTCCCCCGGTCAGTTTTGCCCGGTGGGAAGTCTCGGAAAATCTTCGGGGAGGCATTTTTACCGTCGGGTGAAATTTCGCCCGGTGGTGTCTCACCGGGTGAAATTTCGCCCGGTCATTTTGCTGGCCTATTTTCTTGTCTCATTTTTCGTTAATTGATTGGATGGCTTTAAACTTTAAGTTGTGTGCTTTACTCTTAGGATGGTATTCCCTTCTCTTGTGCTCGTGGAAGCTCGATCGTGATTTCGGTGCCAAATCCTATCAAAATCGATAGAAAAACTACCAAAAACACGTAAAATGCACAAGAGGGACGCTAATGCGAGAAGTACCCAAAATATGGCGATAATCGCACTCTAAACTCGCAAAACGAGGGAAAAACGGGTCTAAATGAGGGGAAAACGGTCTAAATTTAGCACACAACAGAGATAAAGGTGAATCCAAAGAAGGCCTATACGAAAGTGTTGCAAAACAAAAAGGAAGTCTATAGACTAAGAAGATTGAGTCTGTAGACAAAAAGAAGGAAGGAAGGAAGGAAGAAAGGACAAGTCTGTAGACTAAGAAACAAGTCTATAGACTAAGAAAGTGCAAGCAAATAGACAAGTCTGCAGACTTGGATCTTAGTCTACCATCATAAAATCCAAGTCTGCAGAATAGGATACTCCCTCCAAAAACCAATTCAGCGCATATTCCCCCTCTTACGCTACCCACTATCTCCCCCCTCTTACGCATCAAGATTCCTACCCACTACTTCAGTTCCTAGTTAATGGGGTTGAAGATAGCAGTTTAAGCAGGGAGTTAAAGGAGCAGTTATTGAGGACTCTAGCACTATAAATAGAGCTGTAATTCTAGAATCTCTTCATATCATCTTTCTATCTTCTGTTGTAATCTCTTTCTCATTCAATCATTCACACAAATTAGTTTTAGTTTAGTTTCTGTAAATATTTAGCTTTTATTTTTATCAAGTTTATTTCTCATAATTCCGGTTTTCATATTCTCGATCGGGTTATTTTTATTATTCTAATTCTCTGTCTCTGTTAATTTATTTATTCCAATCTAGTACTTTCTTCTTCTTCCCTAATCTCCCTCCGTCTCAATTACTGTAACTTTTGTTTTTTCTTTATTAGTCTTCTGTAATTCTTATTCTTACTGTTTCTTAATCTGCTTCTTTTCTACCTGATTTTAGTTTTATTTTCTTACTTCTTCATCATGATTTTCACTGTTACTTTCTTTATTATTACTGTAAATATGAGTAGCTAATTTCTCCGTCACTAGAGTTTTAGGTGAACTACGAATTAAACCGGGTTGGTATGTGATGACTAAATAATCGAATTTTACAAGCTAAATCGCTCTTGCAACATTATAACAACGAGTAATTAATTATAGGCCGTAATTGATTTCTTGTATCTTGTAAATCCCGACCTAAGATCGAAAGCCTGGAGCGGATTAGACTCGTTGTAATCGATAGAATTCCCTAATAAGTAGCGAGAGCCCGTTAGGTGACTTCTAGGATGACTAGTAATCCGAGAGGACCGTGTCGATGTTCTTTAACTCGTCTTAACTGATTATTTGAAAATCATATGTCTGCTTGTTTTTATTCGTGGTGATCCGAAAACTCTGGTGCTTTTCTCATTTTTGACTAATTCATTATTTTTATTATTTAGATTTTATTAGACCGTCAGCTCACCAAACCATAAAATCGTGACCCGATAATTTAATTGACTAACTTATAATTTTCAACCTGCCTCCCTGTGGAATCGACCCTGCTTACCGCTAGCTACCCGTTAGTAGTAATCTAGGATTATTTTGATTAGGGTGACGCGACTAACCCGTATCAAGAATCAAGCCTGCATCAATGCACGTGTTGGTCTATTCGGAGATTTTACACCAATAATCCTATCATGTAATGGAACACGATCAAGCCCAATGACGAAATGTTATCCTTCAAAGTTATGAAGTTAATTAGAAGAAAGCTTAATCATTTCTAAAGCAAAGCCTAAAATATACTAACGATCATTTCAACTATTTTATTTATTTCTACCGACAACTAACGAGTAATATTAATAAGAGATTTTCTACATGGTACCCGTGTTTTTAGCTTTTCTATATGACATCCTTACACTTTTATAATCATATATGGTATCCCTCATTTTTAGGGTATTATGTCTCCATATCCTTATTGACGTTTTCCGTCTTCTTTGATTATCTCAATTTTGCACGATTTTAAAACAATTCCTATTTTCTCATATGGAATCTGATTGAGCTGTTTCAAAAGCTATCTTTTTTTTTTAGCCCTACACAATTGTAATACTCCCTCCGTCCCAAAATGTTTGTCACATTTACTTTTGCACGATAACTAAGAAAATTGTGGGATGATTGAGTATATATAGGCAATGATGACTCACTTTATAGAGTGAGTCATAATGTTGTTTGAGCTGGTGTGAGTTAATGGAATGGCAAAATGGTAAATACTTTAACTTGGTACGGACAAAGTTGTAAAAAGAGATAGACTAAAAAGAAAAGTTGAGAAATGAGACAATCTTTAAGAACCTACCAAAAAAGAAATACGGGACAATCTTAGTGGGACGGAGGGAGTATTCAAAATTACAATTATCTTAAGTGCGTTAAAAAAATATTGTACTGGATAGCTCTTGGCAATGAAAATCATCACCCGATTAATAACCGTTTCCCAACTTTCAATTTATGTATTTCTTACCACTGTGAGATCAAATTAACTCAAAAATATCATCTAAAAGCATGCCAAACTGTCATATTTTGGAGCCCAAGGCTCAATAGATACTCCTTTAATCCGAAACACCATTTTTAGTGGAGTAATGTATGGAGTATTTCTTAAAGCATGATTAACTATTTTGGGTAATTGTATTCTCACTTTGGACGTGTATAAGCTTAATATTAACAGCCTTATTATAACTTCATTTTACTCCCTCATTTACTCACTTGAACACTCTAACACCCCTTTAAAAACCAAAAAAACTTCAAATATAAAATTAATTTATACTCCGTAATAAATTTACTATTGAAACACAACAGTAGTCCGTTCTAATATGCATTCTTTCTCGAGAAATCTTTGACCATAATTCCTATGTCGGGTCTAGGTCGATTTTTGGACTTACTGTCATCCCTAGGTATGTAAAACAGTACTCCGTATGTTGTAATACACGTGTCTAATACTCTCTCAATTTCAATAATTTGTTTAAACGTCTGGAGTCCGGACCTATTCTTTTCAATTCAGTTCAGTTCAGATTCACTATATTGACTATACATTAGTTAGTTAGACAATGGTTAGAAGTTAGTTATGATTAACTAACTATATATATATATATATATATATAAGGCTCTTATGAGTCCTTCTCTATATATGAGTCCTTAAGTCCTCATCTCATCCATTGAATGGGATGAGGATAGATGGACAAGATTCAATCTAATCTTTCCATTAAAAAAATAAAAATAAAATAAGATAATGTATCCTAAAATAACTCCCATAATTTTAGGAAACAATAATATCACGTTCATTCATTCATTCATTCATTCACGTTCATCAAACCTAAAAAAATGCTTCCAATATCACGCTCATTCATTCATTCAATTTGTGATCGACAACCCGTTACTATGGATTCAATGATCGCGACATCTTCATCAACGGTTGATAAGCAATTCGTGAAGCACAAAAAAGGTGAATTCCGATATTGCGTCAATTGTATTCATGTTTTGCATCAATTGTATTCATTTCATTCATCATATTTTTATATCAATGGTTCAATGCTCTCGTGTTAGTATAGATTCCAGATTATTATGTTTATTATTTAGGTTTTTCATAATCTTCACGGATTATTGTTAAGGTTTTTTATAATCTTCATCAATTGTTATGCTTTCATTGCCATGAAAGTCATTAAAATGCTCCATATTATTAGATTTTACGTTTATAGTATGGAAACATCATATCATTAAAGATCTGATCATTATATGATGTTTTCGCACAAACATATATATGGAGTTATTGTAATGAACAAAAAATGTTACTTTAATACAGATCATCTGTTATTTTAATGTCTAACACCTGTGTATAGACATCTTCTGTTAATTTAATCTCGTGTTACTTTAATGCACTTTATCTGTTACTTTAGTTCTTGTCATCTGTTACTGTAAAGCATTGGAGTAACAAAGGATTTAGAATAACGAGTCATCATCATTAGAATAACATACCTAATGTATTACAGTAACACGTTTGAAGCATTGGAGTAACATGTCATCGGATTTAGTTATTAATGTTTTGGTTAGAATACCGTCTTCATAGAGTGACACACACTGAACATTGAAAAAAGTTTTTGGCGCTGATGTTGAAATAACTTGCTTTACGAGTTAGAGTAACACAACTTATGAGTTAAAGTAACACATATGTTCCATGGGCGTAACGTTGTTTATTTTTTTGCAGGTAGCATTGACAAAGAAGCGAATGCACAAGAATGGTGCAGAGATGTGGGTGAGGCATTCACTCCGTATATGGGGCAAGTATTCGGAACAATCGATGAGGCGATGGAATTTTATAAAATCTACGCGTTGGCTTGCGGATTCGAAGTTGTTTTTTTTTTGTGGGTTTACATGAATAACTGATTTTTTACATATTTTTTACACATAATGATGTGCAACGTTGCAGTTAACTCTATATTTATTTAATACATGTGTTGTTGGTTAGAGTAACATCTCAGATGTATTGGAGTAACACCATTCGTTCCTTAAAGTAACAGATATATATATATATATATATATATATATATATAATGCATAAAAGTAACTGAGGATATTAACGTTGTTTACCATTCATTCTTAGATTAACCACAATCATTCCTTATAGTAACATGAGTTGTTCGTTAAAGTAACAGCTACACTGCGTTAGAGTAACACAGTAATGCGGGTTAACAACCTTCTTTCTTAGGTTAGAACTATTTATTACCAAAGTAACAACATTCGTTCCTTGAAGTAACATATATAATGCGTCAGAGTAACTGATGAAAACAGCGTTGTTTAACCACCATTATGAAAATACCATCATTCATCACTTAGAGTAACATCATTTAATCGTTAAAGTAACAGCTACAATGTGTCGCTGTAACACACTGATTATGAGACCAGATTTGTATTGTAGGTTAACATCATTCACTCTCATAGTAATACCAGTCGTTCCTTAGAGTAACATGAACACTTAGTCAGTGTAACAGAATTTAACAGCGTTATTCAATTAGTAATAATCAAATTCAATGTAAGTCGAATACCCAGATGACAATATGCAATCACTAATTAGCACACAAAAAGGTTAAAACTCTGAAAATTTCGTAAACCCTAATAGTTGAAGGGATTGAACTGAATATGACTGCAACAATTTTTGAATTTCGAAGCTTGTGAGGAAGAAATTTCGAAGCTTATGAAGATGACGATTGAAAATTATGAAGAAGAAATAATTATGAAGATGAAGGGTGAAAGGTTGTACAGTAGTTGGGCGGGTGAGTTTTGAATGAAATTTTTTTAATTATGAGGTAATGTGTATGAGAAGAGAGAGGAAGATTCTGTAGAGAGAATTAAGGGAAGAGAGAGATTTCATATATTTTTATCATATATGTCAGTTACTTCTTTTATTACTCAAATCAATCACCACCATCCATCTCCCTCTAAATCAATGATTGTAATTAGAACTTACGGACTCAAAAATGAAAAGATGACTCACTTGATCCTTGCTATATATATATATATATATATTTGTATCTCATATTATTATTCAATATAATAAATTAGTCTTCTTCAATCCAATGAATCCATAAGTTTGATACACTATACTCCCTCCCTACCACTAAGATTTTCCCACTTTCCTTAAAATGAAACTCCATTAAGATTTTCCCACTTCAAAACTTTCTTTATTCATTCATTATCCTCTTTTTCTATTGGTTACTTTTTGCGATTTAACATCTTGAACCCCACCCAATAATTTACCACCTTTCATTACTCATTTCTTAATCCATGTACCATAATTAAATTGGAAGATCATTGTGGTGAGGAGGAAGTATTTATTTTATTTCAAGTACTTCAATTTAAGTCTATCTATTTCAATTGAAAAGGAGCGTGACTAACTAATAACCAACAAGATTCTAACGTAACCCGACTTATTAAAATTTGGGCCAATTCTTCATTTTTCATTAAAAGATTCCACAATCAAGTGGGCCCACTATTTTAGAAGCATTTCAAAATGCACTCATTTTTGAGCTATTGCAGTAGTATGGATGTGAAATCGGCAATCATCTGGTTTTAAGATAGTGAAAAGCCCAAATGCACTCCGCTTCCCTCTTTTTGAAGGGTACGAGTATTGATAACCGCAATTCTTCATGTTGGTTTTGTTGTACGGGTGTCCTACGTTATCTGTTTTGGGTTAAATTCTCATGCTATTTTCTTCACGAAAGATAAATTCTCATGCTATTTTCTTCACGAAAGATGTGATACTACGGAGTATTACATACAGTAGTTTGTGGATATATATATAAAGACTTCTTTGCATCCCAACGAATACGAGTATTTAATCTAACACAAATCACTTCTTGAATTAAAATTGGTAATCCTTAAATCAAATCTTTAGTTCAACATTTTTTGATAGAGATCATCATTTTAGCATTCTTGCCATGAAATCAAAAACCATGGTATTGATAAGTTAGAATGGCACAAAGTTTCTTGCGAAACTATCTCACAAACGTTTATTGTAAGACATATCCTATAATTCATTAAAACTCAAAACGATAACTACCATAATATGAGATCGTCTCATTTGAAAATAAATGTATTTCCTTGGTACCTACCTCTCACATTAAACAGAGTCTGATAGCCTCATCTCATAGTCGGCCTACACGCCATACAAAATTTCTCAACTACTTGGAGTGCCCCCACTCCCACTCCCACTCCCACTCCCCCCTTCCTTAATCACAGTTACTTGCTTAATCAATAATTACAAAAACTTAAATGAGACGGTCTCACAATAGCGATAATCATCCTCCTTGATTTAGTAAACTACTACTCCCTCCGTATCAACTATTTTCACATTACAGGGATTTATTATTATAGATTTACAGCAATCCTCCATCCCCAGCCATTCCTATCACAATTCACAACCTATCCTTTGCTAATTTAGGTGTACCCTTTCCTATTTATACCTCAACACCCACCCCCCATTCATTCCCTCATCCACCACCACCATCCCATCCCCATTTGCCATCGCATTTGCCATTGCATTTGCCATGGCCACCTTCTTCCTCTTCCTTTCTTCCCTCCTTTTCGTCTCCGCCTCCGCCCTCCGCTCTGGTTCATCTCCTCCCGCCATAATTAAGCAGGCGTGCCGGGCCACTCTCCACCCGCACGCCTGCCACACTATGGTCTCCGCCGCCCGTATTCCGCCCCACGCCAAACCAGCGGATGTCATCAAAGCCGCATTCTCAGCCTCCCGCCGCAACCACAAGGCTGCCCAGGCCATGGTCAGGAGAATTCTCCACTCCTCCGCCGGGAACTTCAACCGCACCCGGGCAGCCCTGACCTGTCTTGAGAGTCTCTCCTATTCCAATTCCCGCACCGCCGCAGCAGCCAAGGCCGTGGGCAAGGGGAAGCTCCGTGACGCCCGATCCTGGGTGTCCGCGGCGCTGCACTACCAGTACGGCTGCTGGTCCGGCCTCAAACACGTCAACGACTCCGTTTCCATCAACTCCACCATGACCTTCCTCGACACCAGGCTCGTCGTCTCCACCAGCATTACGCTTAGCATGTTGCGGGCCCTGGACGCGATTGGTACCCACACCGCTTCCTGGACCCCGCCCCGCACTGAGCGGGACGGGTTCTGGGAGCCTGTTGTTGGGTCGGGACCGGTGGAGGTGGGGTTCGACTTCGCTAGGCTGGGGGTGAACGCGACGGTGTGCAAGGACGGGTCAGGCGGGTGTTACAAGAGCGTGCAGGAGGCGGTGGATGCGGCGCCGGTGAAATTGAGGAGGGGGAGGAGGTATGTTATCAGGATAAAGGAAGGGGTGTATAAGGAGACGGTGAGGGTGGCTTATAATAAGACCAATTTGGTGTTCATTGGGGATGGTATTGGTAAAACTGTAATTACAGGCTCTCTTAATGCTGGTATGCCTGGTGTCGGCACCTATGATTCTGCTACTGTTGGTAAGTAAAATGCACCTGCACTCTACACACACAACATTCTAATTTCACTTTCAATTTGAATTTATTTTTTTCATACATCATCCTCAATAATTACGTCTCTTTTTATTCGAGTGATCTCATTATATCGTGGAATGAAATCTGGTTCATCATCCTAAGGTATGTTTAATTTATGGATGATGATACGGCCTCACCCGATATGTGAAGGGGTGACGCCGAGATTGGGCGTCACCCGGTGACATTAATCATTTTTCTTAATTTATTGTCAACAATGGCAAGCACTGGTTGTTTCATGAGTCGAATAAAGTTAGTGGAACGAGTAGATTATTTTTGGGGGGTTAAGGTTGAATTACTGTCTTTGAAAGATTTTGTTAAAATATTGTCGAGAATTTGCAGATTATTTTGGATAATTTTTTTTAGAATAAGTTTTTAATTGTGTTGTATTATGGAGATATCCACATGACCACATATATTAATAGAAAAAATTAATTAATCTCAGTATATCCATCACAAATGACTAGATAAGACAACGTCAAAAAGCATCGGTAATAACAAATGTTTTGTCTTTATCTATCCACGTGAGTAATTCTTAAACCGTCACAAATTTGTAACGGATATGCTAATTGCAAATAAAAATTTGCCTAAAAAATTATATTCTCCCAATTATGAAATAGAGATTATACCTCACTTTGCAGAATTCTGGATTTGGTCCTATGTTTTTCCTTATCAATAACAAGTTAAGAATTACGAAGTAATATCGTAATGCGACAAAGTACACGTTTTGTTGGAAAAAATAATACGGATTAATACAAAACACTTTAACCATATAATTAATATCAGTGAGAATGAATTTTAAGTGATCAGAATCAAAATATTTTAATGGCAAGTATATATGTCAGACTTATAACTTTAGGTGAAATGTTAACAATGCAGGAGTTATTGGTGACGGATTCATGGCAACCGGGGTGACATTCGAGAACGCATCACCACCACCTACGTACCAAGCAGTAGCCTTCAGATCATCAAGCGACTTCTCCTACATCGAAAACTGCGAATTCCTAGGCAACCAAGACACACTCTACGCGCACTCCCTACGCCAGCTCTACAAATCATGCCGCATTGAAGGCAGCGTCGACTTCGTGTTTGGGAACGCAGCCGCCATCTTCGACAACTGCACCCTCTTAATCCGGCCACGTCAACAGAACCCCGAGGCTGGGGAGAAGAACGCAGTGGCAGCCCACGGGAGAACCGACCCTGGTCAAACCACAGGGTTGATCTTCACAGGCTGCCTCATTAACGGGACACAGGAGTACATGGAGCTGTACCGTGCCAACCCTAAGGTGCATCTCAACTATTTAGCGAGGCCGTGGAAGACGTATTCTAGGACTGTTTTCATCAACTGTACGATGGAAGAGCTGATTAGTAAAGAGGGGTGGTTGCCCTGGGATGCGGATTTTGCGCTAAGTACGCTTTACTTTGGGGAGTTCGGAAATACAGGGGAGGGTGCGAGTTTGTCGAGTCGGGTCCCGTGGAGTAGCCAGATACCTGAAGAGCATTTATCCACATATTATGTACGCAACTTTGTGCAAGGGAATGAGTGGATCACCGCTGCTTCTCATCGAGTTTAATGAACTTTCGTACGTTGTTATTGAAAGAAATTAAAGGTGATTGTAGAGATGAGGTTAGACACAACTAGACAGACACAAGTTTCATAGGTTCACATGCCATTATGATTTATGAGCATGCATGGTCCTTGCCATTCTCAAACTCTTTCTGGCTGGAAAAAATAAAGAAAAAAGAAAAAAAGCCAATACCATTTTTTGACAAAAAATGTCCTAATTGATGATATAATTTGAAATATTATTACTTCTCAAGTGGTTGTGCACGCTATATTTTAATATTCCTCCCTCTGTTTTTATGTTTCTTTTCATTTTATAAACTTTGTGAAAAGTATTTAATTGAAACGGAAAAAAATATAAAAAACGGAGGAAGTATATAATACTCCTAAAATAGCTCTTCATCAATGTAAATCCTAAATCAAAATTCATTTTACGTCATTCAAAGATTTTACGTCATTCAAAGACAACATATACGTACTGTTAGCACGGGTTAAGAATGCATGAGTGATACATCCAAGTCTTCCGATCACGGCCTCTTTTATCGTACGTACAATTTACGCGGACACTTGAAAGGTTGGAGTAATGTTGTTTGCCATTGAGAAATGTATTTAATGTGGCTCTACTTTACCATGCACATACTTTGACTTGTGGGTGTGGGTTGTGATTGTGTGAATTGTGATGGTTGATGATGTTTACCTACGACGACATATCCACACATACAACGCTAACATTCCACAAATTTCACATGCACTTCTTGACCAAACTTCCAATCCTGACCTATATATGCCCACTTAATGCTGGAGACATCTTATTGTGCATATTGAATGTGAAACCAGTTTTTGTGGATACACCTATATCGCTTTATGCATTACTAATTAGGGTCTCGCGTGACAAAATTCAGAGCAATTTTCTTGTGAAATCGTCTCAGGTTAACTTATCGTGAGATATACTAATAAAAATAAAAATACAGAGTAATAATAAAAGTAATTGTTTTATATGTGGGAGGTCTCACCATAAATTTATTGTGCGACTATCTCATATAAGAATTGGTCAACTCCCAACACTCCATCAGGCCATCACCGCGGTCATGCACGGATCGTTGCCATGTTCGGGATTCAGGAAGACAACAATGAAGAGTATCACAAATTCTCTTATGAAACGATTCACGATAATTTTATTGTAAGATATTTCATATAAATGGTGGTTATGTTTTGATGTGTTCTACTACTTCTGTAGCGGAGTGTGTGTATATATATATATATATATATATTAGATCTCTTGTAATAAGAATATACTTGGGATAATGATTGCATGGGAATGAAATATACAAAGAAGATATGAGTAACTAGGATAATGATTTAAACACATACGGAGTATTTTTCTTGAGGAAAACGTTGGGCCTATTTTAATGAATCGATCTAGCCCCAACAAGTCCAAAGTGCGTGGCTTGTGGAAAAGACGAATCAAGCTAAGTATTATCTCCTTGCTCAGGGAAACAGTACAAAAAAACGAGCTATCGACAACCATATTCCCCCACACTTAGCCGTCAATTCGATAATAATTCGTTTAGACAATTTGAAGATGCTAACGGCCTCATTTTTCGGTTTTCGTGCCCCCAGACCTCATCTCAAAATGGTAAAGTCGAGCGTATGATTCGTCGTTTAAATGAAATCACCCTCACCTTACTTTTTCATGCCTTCATCCCGACCATATATTGGGCTGATGCCCTTCAAACTGCCACTCACCTCCATAATATACTTCCCTCCCGTCTTCTCCAATCTCAATCACCCACTTTCGTCCTCTTTCTTAGAACTCCCTCCTATGACCACCTCTATGTTTTTGGATGTGCATATTACCCAAATCTCTCTTCCACCCGTCCCCACAAACTTGCATGCACCCCGTTCCACTAGGTGTGTTTTCCTCGGGTACCCCAATGAATTTCGAGGATACAAATGTCTCAACCTCAGCACCGGCAAACTCATCCACTCTCGTCACGTTACTTTCGATGAAGATTTTTCCGTTTGCTCAGTCCGATCCACAACCCGTTATGACATATTCTTTCCTTGACTCATCCCTCCCCCGCCTATCCTCTCTTTATTTGACCCTGAGCCCATCCAACCCCTCGTCATTCCACCCAGCCCAACCCAATTTCCCCCCTTAACCCAAAAAGTCCAGCCACCTCCCCCCTTACCCCCACTTCGACCCACTCCCCCAATACCTCACACCAGGCTGTACGACCAACCTGCTCCTGGTACCTGTGATGGAGCTGATGGGTCCTCCCGAGTCCAGGGTATTAGAGTAGGAAGCCTTGAGTATCAAGTTTAACTACCAAGCATAGTCATCGCCACCTCAGCATAACTAACTTCCCTCTCATCCTTATCCTCTTGTAACAGAATTGTAGAAGTAGATTTGCATAAGATGCTTGTATATATATACACACATACATAATTAACATGTAAGATAACTGATCAAATAATCAATACAATACATTTTCTATTTACTCTGCTTGTCTACACCCTGCTAAGCTTTGTGGTTCATCAATGGAGATTACTTAAACTACTCCTCTTCATATGGTATCAGAGCTTCTAGGTATAGTAATCCAGATTCTTCATTGATGAAATTGGTTGATATTTCAATTGATGATTGTTATTTCAATCGCTGGTCGCTATTACGTCTTCATGTTTTCTGTTAATTCACGTGGTTATCTTCCAATTGAGTTGATTCTACTTCATTTTTGCATAATTCCGCCATTGTTGTAGTATACCCGAGCTGTTGCAACTCTGTTAGTATATCGCTTTACATTCGCCCAATTTTCTAGGTTTTCGCACATTTCATGTTAATAGATTCTTCTTATGAACACACAAAAATACAAAAACATGCCGGCTACTCCAGATTCTTCCTCTAGTAGTTCGTATGAAGCTTATGATGATCCTCTATACTTAACTAGTTCGGATCAACCTCATCTTTCGCTTGTGAGTAACCTCTTTGACGACACTGGTTTCTTAGCATAGAAACGAGATGCTTTAATGGCATTAGCCTCAAAGAACAAAGAAGGTTTCGTGTTTGGAACATATGATAAGCCATCTAAGAGTGACAAAAAATATCACCAATGGTTGAGATGTGACCTCCTAATCATGAAATGGATCCTTAATTCTCTAGATAAGAAAATTAGGAATAACGTGATGTATGTTAGTTTATCCAAGCAGTTATGGGATGAACTGCTTGAGGCGTATGGTCAATCAAACGGTCTAGAGCTCTATCACCTTAAGAGGAATCTTAATGCTCTTGTGTAAGACAATGCACCTTTGGTAGATTACTATGGAAACATCAGGAGAACTTGGGAGGAACTTGATGATCTAGATCCTTTACCTACTTGTACCTGTCATGTTATTGACAAATGTACTTGTCATCTTCTTAAGCATCTTTTGGACAGAGACACTCAATCCAAGGTTATAGAACTTTTGATGGGACTGAACAACTCATATGAGCAAGTAAGAACACACGTACTTACCATGGATAATGTACCTACCATCAGTAAAGTGTTAGGGTTGCTGCAAAAAGTTGAGAAACATAAACAATTGAGTTAATCTGCAGAAGGACAGCATGAATTAGGTGCCTATGCAGGTTTTAATGCCAATCAAGATGCAGGTTCTTCTGCTCACAAGAAGCCAAGACTTGATGCAGATGGGAAAAGCTCTAAGCATTGTACTCACTCCACAAAGAAAGGGCATACTATAGAGGAATGTTATCAACTTCAGACCTGCACTTTCTGCAATTTTCAGGGGCATATCCGAGAGCATTGTTATAAACTGAAGAAACTGAAGGCTGCACAAGCCAAAAGAGGAGGCAGAGGTGGTTCTTACAGAGGTGGAAGAGGAAACACCGGGAGAAGAGCAAACAATGTTGAGAATGCTACTTATGATGATGAGGCATACAATTCAGACTTCACACCAGTCCATGATGTGGCATGACTCTCTAAATTGCAGGATGATGAGTTGGTTTCAGGCCTAGTCGACACCATGGTGGATACTATTACAGACAGAGTCATGCAAAACATATCCAAGAAGTTTCCTGGTCACAGTGCAAACACAACTATGACTCACTCAGCAGGCTTCTCAGGTATATCTGAACCCATAAATCTTGTTTGTGCTGCTTATGATCAATTTCAAACATCCAGTTGGATAATAGACACTGGCGCATCAGATCATTTTACTGGTAACTCGGTCCTCTTACATGCTATTCATGAATCAAACAAGATAATAAAGGTATATTTACCAGATGGAAGCATTAAAATAGTTGACAAAATAGGTAAAATGCACTTAACAAAGGACATTACCTTACATAATGTGTTTTATATACCTGGTTTTAAACAAAACCTATTATCCATTGGAACCTTGTTGCAGCATTCTAACATAAGAGTCATGTTTTTCCCAACTGAATGTTGGTTCCAGGACAGTTCAAGTAGAGTGATTTTGGCTAAGGGAAAGAAACAAGCTGGACTATACAGAATTACACAAGACCCTGAGTGTAACATCCTTTCAGAAAATGTCATTTCTTCAAATAATTGTGTGGCAAACCCTGATGCTACTTTGTTACACAAACGTCTAGGTCATCTTTCTATTGCAAAACTGAAACATGTAGCTGGTATTCAGCATATTGTTGGTGATAAACTTGAGTGTGAAACATGTATTTTGGCCAAACATCATGCCTTGCCTTTTAATAGAAGTGATTCTTATGCATCTCATTGTTTTGACCTTATTCATATGGATGTATGGGGACCCTATAAAGCTCCTACTATGAGTGAGGCAAGATCTTTTCTCACTATAGTTGATGACCACTCTAGAGCCACCTGGGTGTATTTGCTTCAATCTAAGACACAAGTACCATCCCTGATTAAAGAATTCTTAGCTTATGTCAGAACACAATTTAGTTATGAAGTTAGAACTATTAGGTCTGACAATGGCACTGAATTCATTCAAGAACCTTGTTCCATTTTGTTTAAAAAATTTGGGATTATACACCAGACTAGTATTGTTGGAATCCCTCAACAAAATGAAAGAGTGGAGAGGAAACACAGACATTTGTTAGAAGTAGCTAGAGCCCTTAAAATTCAATCTAATCTGCCTTTGAAATTTTGGGGTGATTGTCTCTTAACTGCTACTCACTGGATAAATAGAATGTCTGTTGATTTGCTTGGGTGAAAAAACACCATATGAACTGCTGTTTCATAAATCTCCCAAACATGATTACTTAAAAGTCTTTGGAACTCTTTGCTATGCAACTGTTCCTGCTAGATTCAGAGACAAGCTAGGATATAGAGCCAGAAGATGTGTCTTCATAGGCTATTCCTATACACAAAAAGGGTATAAACTATATGATCTTGACAAGCACACAATGTTTACTAGTAGAGATGTTGTTTTCAAGGAAAATATCTTTCCATATAAACAACATCCAACACTGAATGAAACAACAGACAATTTACACATTGATTTGTTGGTTAATCCTGGTGTTGTACCTTATGTGGCTACTCCCACAGTAATACACAATAATACTTTGGAAACAAGCAACATGGACAGTCCTATTCATAACCAGAATGACAGTCCTGAATCATCAAGAGAGGTTATATCTCCTGATCAACCAGATGAGGATCAACCAAATGATGGGATCAATGAAGAGGTTATATCCTCTCCTGACCCCACGGAAAAAGACAGAGCCCTGGAAATGTTAAATAGTCAACCACAACCTGTATTGAGGAGGTCTGTCAGAGTGAGAACTCCTTCTGTTAGACTGGCAGAGTATCATTCTGCATTAAACTCAGAAGTCATGAGTGGTTTAGTGATGTTTGATGCAGAATATTTAGCTTCACTCAATCATGTGTTAACTAAACATGAGCCAACATTCTATGAGCAAGCATGTACAGACACAAGATGAGTGGAAGCTATGCAGAAGGAGCTTGATGCACTTGACACCAATGCAACTTGTTGGATCATGACAGATTTACCTTAGAGGAAAAAGGTCATAGGCTCAAAGTGGGTTTATAAGGTCAAACATAGACCTGATGGTTCTGTTGAAAGATTTAAGGCCAGATTGGTGGCAAAAGGTTTTAATCAAATAAAGGATAAAGATTATAAACATACCTTTTCTCCTGTAGCCAAACTAGTAACTGTACGAGCATTGATAGCTTTAGCAGCAGCTAAAGGATGGATAATTCACCAGTTGGACATAAATAATGCGTTTCTACATGGATACCTGGATGAAGAAGTCTACATGATACCACCCCAAGGATATAAGGCATACAAGAAAGGGCAGGTTTGCAAGTTGTTAAGATCCTTATATGGACTTAAGCAGGCATCTAGGCAATGGAATATAGAATTAACAAAATATCTACAAGGTTTAGGTTTCAAAAGATCTAGACATGATTATTCTTTATTCACCAAGGGAGACCCTGCAACTGAAGGTTTTTTGGTGGCATTGGTGTATGTAGATGATGTATTACTTACAGGAAGCAACTTGGCAGAAATCCAGGAGGTAAAGAATGGTTTAGACCAAACCTTTACCATAAAAGACTTGGGACCAATGAGATATTTCTTAGGTCTCGAGATAGCTAGGAATGAAATAGGCATCATCATTAATCAGAGGAAATATATCCTTGATATAGTTAGAGACCTAGGACTGGAAGACTGTGCAGAGACAAACTTCCCACTTCCTCAGGGCCTCAAACTCAGCACTGATGATGGAGACCTTTTGCCTGATCCAGAAGTATAAAGAAGGCTGGTAGGGAGACTCTTGTACTTAAATCTAAGCAGGCATGATGTATCATATGTAGTCCAACATTTAAGCCAGTTTGTTACTTAACCAAGGAGACCACACCTCCTTGCAGGAGTACATGTGGTGAGGTATCTAAGGCACTCTATAAATGCGGGTTTATTCTACCCTGCAGAATCTGATCTAACTCTCAAAGGGTATAGTGATTCAGATTATGCAAAATGTGCATTTTCACGCAGGTCTTTAAGTGGATACTGTGTGTTCTTAGGAAATGCATTGATATCATGGAAAAAAAAACAAAATACAGTGAGCAAGAGTACTACAGGAGCAGAATACAGGTGTATGTCATATACAGCAAGTGAACTGGTCTGGTTAGATAGATTGTTAGCTGATCTGGGAGTAGTTATACCAAAACCAGTAGTATTATGTTGTGACAACAAGGCAACCCAGCACATTGCGCAAAACCCAGTGTTCCATGAAAGAACTAAACACTTGGAAGTCGATTGTCATTATGTAAGAGACATGTTGCAAGAGGGATTCCTAACTACTCAGCATGTTAGCTCAAATATGCAACTTGCAGACTTGATGACTAAAGTTTTAGGAGCTCAACAACATCATTTCTTGGCAGAATTGTTGGGTATGAAGTTTCTGGCTGGTAGTCTAGCTTGAGAGGGGAATATTAGAGTAAGAAGCCTTGAGTATCAAGTTTAACTACCAAGCATAGTCATCGCCACCTCAGCATAACTAACTTCCCTCTCATCCTTATCCTCTTGTAACAGAATTGTAGAAGTAGATTTGCATAAGATGCTTGTATATATATACACACATACATAATTAACATGTAAGATAACTGATCAAATAATCAATACAATACATTTTCTATTTACTCTGTTTGTCTACATCGTGCTAAGCTTTGTGGTTCATCAATGGAAATTACTTAAGCTACTCCTCTTCATACAGGGCTCCCCAGGCTCGAACAAGATTAGGCTCGGTACCCTCGGTGATGAGGCGGGAGGTCCCAGTCCTATCCTTCCAAGGCCCATGTCCGAGGGTCTGAATAAATTCCTTGTCCGAACTTAATCCTGAGACGATCCGGGCCGAGGGCTGGCGGTGATGTTGTCCCCATCACGTGCTATGTTAACAAATTAGACTAAATATTGAGGGATCATATATAATTTATCTACATATTTAAATTTATTTACATGTTATTATTATTATTAATTGGCTGATTGAGTAATCATGTGGGTAAAATATGCGTAGTGTAGAAAAATAAGATTAAAAATTGTAGACGTAAATAATGTTAGAGAGTTAAACGTGGTGTAAATATGATACTGTAAATATCACTAAATATACGTATAGAAAAATATGATTAAAATATTGTGGCTGTAAATAAACTTAGATAATTAAATGTGGTGTAAATGTGATATCACTACATAGTGGGTGCTAATATACATTTTATTTTCTTATTGTATTTTATTTTCATATTTTTTAATATTTGATTGAGAATCATATTATATTGAAATTTGCTTATTATAAAAAAAATCATAAAAGCTTTGTTGTCGTAACTAAAGTCTGAAAAGTAAAACGTAAGAATAAATTATAAAATTTGGTTGATATAAAAAAGTAGAAAAACGTGTTATTATAACATATTTGATGCTTGTTTAAATTATGATGAAATTGTCATTAATATGGTAATGAAATAATGAAAGATTAATTATTTATAACAAATTTTGCAGGGTGATGACACGTGACAATTAAATATGATCAATGATTCTGCTTTAATATAATACAGTAGTATATAGTACTCTCTCCGAGTTTTTAACATTGCCTTATTTACTTTTGGGTGAAAATTAAGGAGGAGAAATTGAGTGGTTAAAAAAAGGAAAGAGAAAGAGAGAGAAATGAATGGTTGAATGTGAACTACACATTTATGGTCCAAAGTGAAAAATGGGTAAAAGCTCAAACTCAGTCCAAAAAGAAAAATGGGACAAAGTTAAAAACTCGGAGCCTCGGAGGGAGTATATGATTAAACCAAATACTTCATAATGGTTAATAATTAAACATATTGGGAAACAATATTGAAGCAATATGATACGGTACGTTAACCAGACTTGATAACGACCCGGCCTCAATCCGATCTGACCCAACATATAAATTGACCTAAAATGATCCGATCCAAACTCAACTCGATATGACCCAAACGACTCAACTCGACCCAAATCCGACTCAAGTGACCCGCGTCACTTTTCGTATAATGTGTTTTTCCCTCTCCATCCTCGTACAAGTTACTAGGGTCACCGGTCAGCGGTCACGTAGTCACGTATATAAATCTGGGGTCTATAATGACGTGCACGATTTAGGGCCCGATGTACATTCCTCTAGAAACCCCATTCCAATTCCCAAACCCCTCTCCCCTCTAAAACCCTTCCGTCACCGATCTGCATCCCACACACCTATAAGATGAACCGTGCATTCAGCCTAACCGCCCTCCGCCGCGCCGCGGCGGCAGCAACCCTCTCGCACCACTCCCTCCGCCCATCTGCTCCCTTCTCTTCTTCCGCTTTCCCCCACTCCCGGTTCGGCTCGGCTTCATCTGCCCACCCTCCTCTCGGCTTTGGCGCCAAGACGACTGCTTTCTTCTCCGTCGTAGCCGCTGCCACCACAACACTCGGCCAAGAAGCCATCGCCAAAGAACAGCAACAGCTTCACTCTCATGACTTCAACGACGTCGTTCTCTACCAGTATGAAGCTTGCCCTTTCTGCAACAAGGTCAAAGGTATTCCTTTCTTCTTTGATTTTTCTGGGATTTGCGATAAAAGTAAACGTAGTTATATTGACCCGGTTGTCGGTAATCGATGTGGGTTTCTTTTGAATTTTGATGTTATTAGTCGTTTGGTACTTGTTTCCTGTGATTTATGATTCCTGAAAATACAGATCGCTCTTAAAGTTTGTAACTTTGGGTTTAAATACTGTTGATTTTGTATATCAGGTATCGGTAATTTGTTCTATTGTATTAGCTGGGGGTGTAGTTGTGAAATGAGATGGAATTTGTATTGGATTGAGGCAGTTAAAACTACGCGATTTGGAAACATTTGTGTGATCCTAGTGCAGGTTTATGAGTTATGACCTTACGTTTGCATATTAATTATGGGCTGAAACAAATACGGAGTAAGAAGGAATGTAAATCCTGACTCCCCATTTCGGATTCTTGAGTGCATTGATTGTGTGATTGAGATATGATTATGTGCAGCATTGGAATAAATCGGCTGATGCTTTTTGGTTACTCGTACTAGTTAGTTGAAACATCTATCTTTAGAAAATGGCTCGTCGGATTTGTGTGTAGATTGGTTGAAATATGTTTTATTCCGTTAAATCTTCTGTCATCTAGAATAGTACTGTAGTTTATAGTAAAAATCGAGACATATAGAAATATCATTGGGCAAGCAAGAATGCACTAGAACGATCAGAGAATGTTGGTGGAAACCAGACAGTTTAGTTGATATTATCCCCAGTAGGCTTTTTGAGATCATTTCATAGTTGTTTGTTCTGTTACTTCGACACGGTGTTGGACATGTTGCTTTGGGAGAAATTTTCAGCCTTTTGGTCTAACGTGAAGTGTCGAAAGGTCGTGTTGTATGGGACACACGACACGGCACCTAAGTGACGTGGAGTAACAAAGGTTGGGAGTTACACGCTAAATAGTGGAACATACAACATCCACTATATAAAAAACAAGGAAAGGGCTACTCTCGCGAGACATTTGATTGTAAAATATACATTTTCATTTGAAAAGTAAGCGTGCCTCTTGTCCTAAGGGGTGCCCATTGCCTCACGGCTTGGACCCCATCACCTAAGTGCACCTTGTGCCTTCTCAAACTAAGCCAAAATTCCAACAAGGTTTGATCACGCATTCCATTTATTCTCCATCTTGTTATACTTTGAATAGCGAGCTTACATTTGGTGATGTTATGAAGGTTGCCGGACAATTCAACAATCTAGCAATTGCCTTTGTTTAATCTTAGATTACAGTGTACTTGGTCATTTGTTGATGCAAAAAGCATTAGAGGTTTACCAAAGGTGGAATAGATTCTGGGATCTGCTAGAACAAGAACACAGAAGCTTAGTACTAAGCTAGCAAAACCATTTAGACTCAGTCCCTGTAGTTTTCTTGAACTCTATTTTTCAGTGGGATAAGATACTGTATGAAGAGTTTGAAAGTGTGTAGAAACTGGGTGTGACATCTGTAAATTTAAGAAAGGGAACACAAGACTTGATAGTCTAGAAATGATGAAAATGGGAACCTTTCCACTAGTCAAAATAGTCGAAGAATGGTTTAGGGATAGATTCTTTGTTAAATCCTACAAGCCTCAAAATTAAAGTTTAATCTTGGGGGCTGGGACTCTGTTCTTTTTGGTCATTTGAAATTTGGAGAAACTTGTACAATCGATATCACCGCTATATTCTTATTGGACATCTAATTAAGTAATGTATTTACTCCATGATCTTTAAGCTAAAGTACCAGTTTTTGGCACTTTGTTGTACCCTGTTTGTCTTTCCCTCCCTCACTGTTGCTCCTTGTGTTTAGCATTCCTGGATTACTATAACATACCCTACAAAGTTGTGGAAGTCCATCCTTTCAGCAAGAAGGAGATCAAGTGGTCCGAGTACAAGAAGGTACCTATAGTGACTGTTGATGGCGAAGCGCTTGTGAATTCATCAGGTTCTAATTCTTAAACCAACTTGCCACCCCCTTTCCATAAAATATCCCGTTAACCGATCCAAGATTAATAAGGAATATTGTTATGTGGTTGCAGATATCATCACTTCTTTGTTTAAGAAAATGCAATCTGAGAAATCCTCTGGCTCCGAAAGATCTGCTGAAGAGGAGGAATGGCTTGGGTAATCACTATTTCTGTTATAGTTTTATGGTTGCATCACACACGATTAAGCTCAAAATACTTTCTGCACATCTGTGCTAATCATTACTCAATGTATTGCATTTTGTGGATAATGCGTGTTAAATTCATTGGTGATGCTACAAATAATATTCGCTCACTAACTTGACGGTCATGAACACTTGCGTTATTCTTTGCATTGTGGACCACATACTAACTTAATTTTTATGCCAACTGGTGGCAGGTGGGTGGATAGTCATCTGGTGCATGTCCTGTCACCGAACATTTATCGAACAACAAGTGAAGCCCTTGAATCTTTTGACTATATCACAACTCACGGTAAGTAATGTTGTTTTGTTGAATGTAAAATGAATTTGGTAGCACTTATCATACGGAGTACATCATTGGGGTAGAATCTCCTTTTCTCGGTCATCAAGCATGTGGAACAGGAATTCCTTGATGGTTGTGAACACGTAATGCAGCCTGGTGAAGTGGTGATCTCCATATCCGCCAATGCTTTTATATTTGATATAATCTCGATAACCATAAAAAGGAGAACGAATTTCACACATTTGTATGCACAGAGTAGTTACTAGGTGCCTGCGTAAGGTTATTCTGGGTGTCTCACTTGGTGCATATTTAGTACCAGCAGCAATAATCCTTTTCAGGGCCAGAGTTTTCATTGCGTTCGCAATGTGCAGGAAATTTTGGATTCATGGACAGGATGGTGGCAAAGTATGCTGGTGCCACCGCCATGTACTTCGTGTCCAAAAAACTGAAAAAGAAGTATAACATAACTGATGAACGAGGTGCGTTGTATCAAGCTGCAGAAACATGGGTAGATGCTCTGAAGGACAGACCGTTCCTTGGTAAATACTACTCCGTACTTACTTACGTAACAGTATAAGAGATTGGTATACAAACATTGGTAATGCCATTGCTGATGATTTCATATCCCTTTCTAATTTCACAGGAGGCTCGAAACCTAATCTTGCTGATCTTGCTGTATTTGGCGTGTTGAGACCCATCCGGCACCTACGATCGGGCAAAGATATGATAGAGAACACACGAATCGGTGATTGGTACTCTCGAATGGAGGAAATGGTGGGAGAGTCATGCAGAATAACGGCATAGTTTACTCAATAAAGGTCGGAAGACTTACTTTCGTTACTTTTAAGTTTCTATCACCTTCTTGTCGATCAAGGCCACAAATTAATTTAAATCATGTGATTGATATTAGGCACTATTTTGCCTCATATTCCCAAATTTACACGCTTTAGGGTATACGATTGCATAAAATTTTCTTCGTTGGTTACCATTGAAGCGGAGATAGGTACCCATTAAAACAGAAAAAGCATTTGACGTAGAATTTGGCTAAGAGCCGTACTACAAACATTACGCAATACGTGTTTTATTCTGTACAGATTTTCTTGCCTCTTCTATATTTTGCTTCTTGCATTCGAATAAGATAGATATTGATGGCAATCCTAAAATTGCTAGCGGCCTACCACAACCATCAAATGCAAGTGATGGGTTACAATTATGATGAAACAGCAAATATGATGGACCGTTTCTTTTAGGGGCTCCCGAATGAGAGAGTTGATGTGGGTGATGGGCGAGCTTGGTGGTCATAACAAATGAGTCGAGTGTCTCTCTACTACTAGTTTTAACCCAGCGCAAAGCGGATGTGCCTTCAAAAATTCGCAGCTACTTTTTACCGTCGGCGCTTTACTTCTTACCTTCAAATTCACTCGTTTCATGTGATTTTTTGAAGAAAAAAATTTGTGATATGTTGCTTGCCATCTAACTATGACTTTTATAACATAAAATGACCGACGGTCGTAAAAAAAAATTAAAATAACTCAGTTTCGAGTGTATGACTCGAAAGTTACCTAGTCAAATGTCTTTTAAGTATGTTTATTTTAAACATAACGTATCTTCTATTTCACCGAAACATTTCTACATTGTATAGAGTTGTTACGTTGGAATTTGGAAAGATTTATTTTTGGAACCAAATCAGCCCGAAAAACTCTAAAATATTCGAGTGTATATATATTGAAGATTCCGCCATAATTCGACGTAACTCGAAAGGTACGTATGTAGTCAAATGTCTTTTAAGTGGGTTTATTTTAAACTTATCATACATTCTGTTTCACCGAGACATTTTTACATTGTATGAAGTAGTTACCGTGAGAATTTGGAGACATTTAATTTCGGGATCAAATCAGCTCGAAAAACATTTGGGCAGTGTTTTGTGAACTTACTTTGTGTTTTCGAGAAGAATCGTAGTTCAGTTTAAACCTCTCGCTGAAACGTGGACATGGTTATATAGTCCATGAACTTGCATCTGACATCTGCATTTTCCAGAATATTAGATGTTAAAAAAATAGTTACTGACCACATTTTACTCAACAAATTGTGTTGTGTTCGACTCACCAAAATATAAGTTGTTGTGCACATTTCTCACAACGATGTCTCGTCATATTCTTTTAAGTTGTACATACATCTTCGGATGCTTGGATCTGGATGAGCTTCCATGACTTTTGTGCTGAATTCTAGCCATATTTGACAGTTGTGTGTCATTGCTTGTTTAGGCGCAACATTCGTTGAAACACTAAACTTCGATATGTTGTAGATGTGACCTTCCTTGAATCCATTGTTGAATGTCTTCACTAATTTTTGCTTAACTGATGCTTGAATTTTGTACCCTATGTCAACAAAAGTGCTTGTTATTTACTATATAAGTTATCGGACGACGTTGGAATACAATATTATATTATAAATACATAAATTACGTAAAAGTTGAATGTTAGCGATGCTTACAGTGCTCAACTAAAATTAATTTAACGTTGTAAATAATTGGCTTTTTGCCGATCTGCTCTGCATCATTATCGGGTTTCTTCGACGTACGTAGCCACTTACGCATTACGCGTGCGGTTAGTTGCACTGATTTCATAGATTCAGGTGATTTTGGAAATCAAAACAGATTTGAATTGGAATGACATATTTTGAATTTTGTATATTTTCAACTGAATATACAGTGATGATTAGTGATGAAGGGAACTTGGGATTGGATGTTTGGAAGTGAATTAAATAAACCGATGAATTTGTTCCAGCTTTAAATAATAAAAAACAAGTAGCATACTGTAATAAACTTCTCCCACTAACCAAAATAAACTACCCACCAATTGAAATTTTGGGGAGTTACATAATTGAAGGGAGTTAATGAAAGTTAGTGACAGTTGAGGGCCCTTAATTTCCGAAAAAGAGAAAATTGCGACGGTTAACACCATTTTTAGCCAAGGGAAAATAAGATTATACACCTGGTTGTACAATAGCATTGTACAACCAAAACAAAATTGTTGAGTTTTTTGTGTATATTTATTGAGCTTATAAAAGTTTCTGAGCTGAGTTGTAAGTTTTTGAGCTTAAACATTCATGTGATTTAACTCAACAACTTTACATTAAAGCTCAGAAAGTTTACAACAAAACTCGAAACCTTTGTGATAAAACTCAAAATCTTAAAACCAGTTGTACATATAGCTATGTACAACTGGTTGTATATCCTCTCATTGAATTTAGAGCGGTTGCACTTGTAGACGTAATGAGCCAACAAGGCGCGTCTGCTCCACGTAGGAGTGTAGGATCCACGTAGGTTTGATGAATAAATGATAATCTGGCTTAATATGGAGCCTTATAATGCTCGAGCTTTTATATAATAAGGGATTCAGCTTATAATGACTTCGTATGCTGCTTCAGGAGGGTGGAAGCTATCCCAAAACAGATGTTTTGTTTGACACAAGGAAGAGAACTTGTGATACGAGAGCCCCGTTTCTAGCAACCCTGATCCACGGCATCCTCTATCAACAACTTTGAACCCTAATTTCACAAGTCATCAACAACCGTGTAAATAAACAAAATAAGAATAAGAAGAAAACAGGAATTTGGTTTAATCGACATGAATGTTTAGTGAGTTGTTTTGCTTTGTTATTATAACCAAAAACATGATGAGATTGAGCGAAAACATGTACTACTATAGTTTGTACCATTGAGCACGAAATCAAGTACAATGGTGTAAGTATCTATGTACGCGTCCCTGATTTGTGTGCCGAGGTTCCTAAGACTAAGATCGAGCTTATCATTGTAGCACTCGGGACATCTGCGGTTTAGACCGCCTCATAGTGTTCTTTGGCACATTGCACACGGCAAATGTCGGCAATCTTCCGAGCCCCCCATCTCATATAACCAGTTCAGCTGATGAACCATAGATGTAGTACCAGTTAGGCAAGCAAGGCTTTCATGGTAGTAAGAAGAAACGACATGGAAAGTGCATATTAGTGACCCTGTACATCAGAGAGATGCGGAGGATGAGAAACCTAGGAAATCATAGAGAATACGGTCACTGGAGAATCAGCCAGTAGGCTTCTGTTTGTAGCCTGAATTGCAGGAGCACCGTCGATATTGAATCTATTGTCTGCACTCTGCAGAACTTACCTTGTTATCATATCTTCTTCACTTGTCTACACTTTTAATAAGACAAGTTGTTCACTCTATTAGAATTCTTTGTTTCGTTAAGCCTCCTTCGTTTGAACTTCTTTTCCGTCCACTTCAGTTCAACTCACCTCAATCCAACCCACCTCAATCCAACCCAGTTATTTTGTCTCAGTACTTAAACCCATTTCACTTCAACTATGTTCACTTGAGTTCATCCTCCTCCAGTCCAAACGAACAAGGTCATACTAGCAGAGTAAAAGGATACAGTAAATTCATTTGCAACGGGACCAAAGTTTAAAAGAAATTGTCGAAGGAGCACGAATCATACTTTCAGAAGTTACAAGAGACAACATGATGATTGATCACAGATCCTCGACGCACAAATAAAAATAAAAAATGTCGATAGATAGTTACATACCATGTAGCCGCTCTTAGTAAGATTGTAGAAGCTAACCTAGGGGTGTTCAATTGACACCATACATTGTGTTCCAAAATTGCCTTCCATAACCAAATTGCTGGAAAAAAAAAAAGCAACAGATTTCATTCACACTCTTCGGTACAGAATCCTCTCTCAGAAAAGAATGGCAATGACTAAGTAAACAACAATAACCTGAACTACGAAAGAGAGCTGGTAAGAAGCTAAAGAGAAGACCATGTCCCAAATGTCGGATCAAATAGACCATGTCGAACGGACTGTAAGAGCTGGCATTTGATTGTTACCATCCATTAGATAAATAAAGGCTGGCTGTAAAGATAGTCTTTTTCCCAGATTGAACTTCAGAAACGCCTCGACTTGAAAATGGTCCCAACTTTTTGGACCCTGGATTGACCCACCCAAATTCAACCCCCATCCGATTTCATCTTCTGGGAAATCAGACATGCCAACTGACCACTGAAGATATGATGGATCACCATTTTTCATTTGAACCCAACCTCTAACTCTTGTGCTCTCATCAATCTCTGATTCAAGCATAACAGCAAGTGAGCCACCTGGATGAATTTCCAAGGGCTGAGAAGACGTTTCTGTCGGAGTTTCAGGACGTTGATGACGTCTCCAGATGCCTGGAGGAATAGTTAAGGATCCATGGAAGACCGGTAACCCTGCTTTAGGCACCTGTTGGAGTCCAAAAAGGGAGAGTTTTGATGCTCGGGGAAGTTGATAAACAATCTGCCCGAATGTACTGAAGCATTGCCCAACTGACCCAGGAAGATCAACAACAAACTGAGCTAAAGAAGCGACAATGTTTGGATTCTTTATTGTTACACCAATTGCGCTTCCATGGTTTTGATGCAAAAGTGGAGGCCCAAAAGAAGAGTAATCGGTTAAGCCTTTTTCCTGACAAATGGAAAACACTGCCAGTCAACATAAAAGCGCAATCAACAAAGGTGCAAACTAAAAAGTAGCCTTCCCTCCCTCCATTCATTTGGATTCACGACAACTTCATTTTAGGATAATTCAAATAAATTCGATACATTCACTTTGGGGTGGACTTTGACTATGATAGACAAAAATAAACCTTCCCACAACCCCGTTTCGTTAAATTGACCATTTGAAAATGTGGTAAATGAAAATGAATGGAGAGAGGGTGCATTGAAATTCAAATATTTGGAGGTGTAGCTGTACATTTAATGAAGAACCTGTTGAAGTTGCCAAGTCTTTACATCGAGCCCCCATTGGAATAGCAATTACGGATAGCCAGTCCGTCATGTTTGCCTCATAACTTAATCTTGCAAGAGAAAGGGTGCCCTCTAGTAAATCGCCTGAATCTACTTGGTTCTGCTGACCACAAATGAAATCTGCCTCAAGAATATCTGTTTGACGGACTTTGGTTTCAAAGGTGATTCTCGCATCATATCCAGTTCTTAAGCCTGCTCTTTTAATTGTATCCACCTTCTCTTGATCAAGACTATCGACTAAGAGCACATTTCCAGTCACACCCACTTCGCCCCTCACAAGAGTACCATCATCTTCGAATGGGTTCCCTTTTGAGGTTCTGTAGAAAGTAAGGATTTTTTCGACCTTGTCTTGTCTGTCTCTTAATTTCATTAAGTCAGAAAATGCTTCTCTTTGTAACCGCTTCAAGATTTCAATCTGAAGATCATGTCACGGGAAGAGTTGTAAAGCTCGAATCACATCAACTTTCACATTTATCATTCAGAACAAATAGGAGCAGTGTACATTATGTCATCTATGATAGCAAAGAGTTTGCCAGAGAAAACAAGGGTGTGGTATTGCTGTCTTACATTTAGAAATTTACAGCATACATGTCCCTTCTTTGATTTAGATTTAAATCAAACAAATAAAACCGATGATACATAATGGTGCTTGATCGCTCCATCACAACATAGACACACTTCACTGCAAATCTAAATATGGGACAGCAAATCATTCCACCTCACAGTGTAGGCATTCAATAAATACTATGGGATCACTTGAGATGAGGGGGTAATGATTAGGCGAATCAAAGAGCTTGAAATGAGAAGAAAATGGAGGGGATTGGTGGAGTACACCAATCAAACAAAAATACATTCTCAGAGGACACAACCCGACTGAGAGATGGTAATCAGGCGGGCAAAGCGGAGTACATTATACAGAGTAGTACCTAACTGGCTTCCCATCCCTTGTGATTCATGAACCAAACACAAGACACTGCCAATTACCAGCCCATGGTATCCAACAGCAAATCACCACACATTCCTAAATTTTGCAATGTTCCATACATTACCCACAATATCCGTTGTATTTGCCTTCCAAAATGCGTCAAATTACTCTACAACAACAACATCAGTCTCAAAAAGATTTGGGGACGCCTAACAAGAATCATTCTCCAAAACGTCTAGTCGCCCCAGATAAAACCGTTAATAGTAATATAAGTAGAATGATCCGTCTCATTCATTTATTTGTCTTTGCTTAAAATACTGCTCACAATAATATAAAACGCAAACGAATGAACGAGACGGGAGGGAGTAATAATAGCAGTATAGCACCAAATGCAACTCCATAATTCAAACACGCTTATATTCACTTTAATAATTGTAAGTTGGAAATGTAGAAAGGAAATCGTATACGGAGAAGAACCAAATGGAACAGAGGAGTACATTATTATGTTCGCGAAAAACAAATTGAAGAATTGGAAAATGAAAGGGTGAAAGAAGTAGTAAGCGGAAAACATACAGGATTGCGGCGGGACTTGTTACTCCGATTGCCGGTGACAAAATTTTGACCGGATTTGACGAATGTCTTGAAACTATCGGCAATTGATGCGAATTGTTCCATATTTTACTGTGTGTTTTATGTAAACCTAAATTTTGAATCAGTGGAAGTTAAATTAAAAAAACACCCGAAAATTTTAAGGATTAAAGGATTGTATGGGAATTTAGAAATTTAAAAGGACGGGGCGTCGGGATAAAGGGTTATAGAATTGGAAATTGGAAACTGGGAACTGGAAAGAAGGTGGGAGAGATGAACTGCCGAAGAGAGATTACCGCCCCTCCGTCCTGGTCATCTGTTTTGGCCCAAATATTTTTTGAATTACTCACTTGTAAGTCGAATTACCCAATTGGTAATGGAAAAAGTTTATAAACCTGGTTGTACAATAGTAATGGTACAACCGAGTAAAATTGTTGAGTTTTTGTATATTTTTATTGAGCTTGTAAAAATTTCTGAGTCGAGTTGTAGGTTTTTGAGCTCAAACATTTATTTGATTTAACTCGACAACTTTACACTAAAACTCGGAAAGTTTACAGTAAAATTCGAAACCTTTGTGATAAAGCTCAAAATCTTAAAATCAGTTGTATATAGAATTATGTACAACTGGTTGTATAATCCTCTTATTGGTAAAAAGGTGTGACTTGTGCTAGTTTGATTTAAAAAAAGTAGCATGCAGTCCCTTCATTCAAATTCAAACTACACATTTATCTTTTGCACATTTGTCGAGGCGTGTTTTGCACCATCGATATCTTTCATTTTGCACTAGTAAAAATTATAAAAAATTGATATTCTTGACCTACTTGTAAAGATGAATCAAACAAGATCCCACGTGACTATATTTTGTCTTATAGATTGTCGAAAATATCAAAAATTCTTTTTAGTTGTGAATAGTGTCAAAAAAAAGAAATGTGTAGTTTGAATTTGAATGAAGAGAGTAAATTGTTACTTACGAGTTATTAGTTAAGTGAAATTGGGCAGCATACATCGGAAGACACTCTTGTCACGTTGTATGAGAATCAGGTTGATTTGAAACGTGATCCGATATGAACTTTCAAGTAACTCGTTTATTTGTAGTGTATAATACATGTTTTTTCAGAGTTTCGAGATCCGGAATAAAAATGTCTGAAAGTTATACAAAGTTTTCATCGGTTTGATATGAACGTCCACAAAAAATTAGAGAAGTATCGGAGAACGTTTGGATTTTAGGTATGTGTTAAGCCACATATACCACAAAATCGATTTATTGTGTCAAAGCGACCTATACTTGTCCTTTGAGCGTGAAATTGGGCAAGGTACATACTAAAGACACCATAGTCATGTGTTATGAACATCAGGTTGATTTGAAACGTGACCCGATATGAGCTTTCAAGTAGCTCAATTTGTAGTGTATAATTGTAGACACCCACATTTTGACCGTCAGGTGTCTATAATAGTTCCCGCCAAACACCCGATGATGATTGGACGTAAACGTGCTTTGATGGACTCGGATATGGGCTCGTAATCATGGACATTTGGTTTAGGCTTATTAAGGAGTACAAATCTTACAAAACCAACCTCAAATCCAGGCCCAGTGGGTCGTTTCGAGTCAAATAACACTAATTTGGGTCGAATCCGACACCGGGGATAAAACCGTCTTTTAGCGACCGAGTCAAAACCCGGTCAAAGATTTTCCCGAGACACGTGAGTCAGCCGTGACACCTCACACGGCTGATTCCTACCCAAATTCCTACAAAATTTCAGATTCATTAAAGCATTAAACAATTCTCCGTTAAAGGTAGAATTCGACCTCAAGTAGGAATTCTATCCGGAAACCGAATCAGACACCGACTGAGTACCAAATACTCAGCCGAAACACCCCCATCAGCCGAGATACCCTTTCTTCTTTGCTAAGAAAGCGGAATTCTCATGCCTCTCAAATTCCTACGTTTCCTATCCTAAGCGGTATTCAAACTCTCATAAGCCAAGGTCGGGAATTCCTATAAATAGGACCTCCCATCCAACACTTTGAAGGACCGAAAATCACGTCACAACATCATATCACACCGAGAAAAACAGTCCTATAACACGGTTTACACATATCCTCGATAGCTAGCAAATCCCGACACCTTTCTGAAGCCTCGAAGTACCGACGAAACCGCACCATCATCCGGCCAAACCCGGCGTCCAACCGCCCAAACCGACATCCTAAACTCATCCTCGTCATCTCGACGCTCCTAAGTCTAAGCCACTTTCCGACGAGCCTTATCCCGAGAAAAAAAAGCATGTAGGTTGAGGGTGTAAATCAAACCCGTTTCTCCTTCTTCTCTTCTCTTCTTCTCGTTTTTATGGGTCTTTTCGTCGGTCTTTTTCTATTTTTCTAATATCGATATTATTAAAAAAAACTATTTTTATATATCGAACATTCTTAAAAATATGATATCGATTCTCTATAATCGAATATTGTATCGAAAAGAATTATATTAAGCTTTCGGCGATATCGTTACATTTTTTCGTTCAAAACCCTTTTTTACAACTTTTCGTTCAAAACCCCTTTTTACAACTTTTCGTTCAAAATAAACTTTTTTTTCAAAACCTTTTTCTAAAACCATTCCAACTATTCGATATCGATTTCATAATCGAATATCGAATACGACGAATATCGAAAATATGAATCGGGTATAAATTAATCCATATTTGTACGCGATTTACATAAATTAACGATTTTCGACAAAGTACAAAAAACCGGGCAGCCTGCCACGCGAGTCGCGCGCCGGTCAGGCGACTCGCGCGGTGGCCTGGTCGGCCGGCTTTCTTTTTCTTCTCGTTTCCTCGCTTTTCTATTTTTTATTCTTTTCGAGTCTTACATAAAAAGCGACTTTCGCGACATATTTCGATAAATACTTTTTTTCGACTTCGGTCAACGCGTGCTAATCCATCACGTGACATAAATCTTTTCAAAAATCATGCATATTATTTATTTACATCTTTATTCAATTTATTCATCGTTACTAACTCGTTTTCTCGTGTTTGTAGCAATTTATTTATTTCTTTGTTTTATTAGACTAAAACGAACTTCACATGCTAAAATAACTTTGACGTTATTAGTTTAACATGCATTAAACGACTTAGCAACCCATTTATTTATTTTCCTCACATGTCTTAGGAAAATAATCTCTGCATATCATTCGACCGTCGAACTAACGCGTGTACACAAAACCGAACGATATCTTAGTAAAGGCCGCTAAGTGCGGGCGGGGTTGGGTGTTCTCAATGAGCTTCCCAACACGTACCCTCACCCCTTACTCAGAACCGTGGTTTCCGGATGTCCGAAACCATTGGCAACGAGAGTCGTTCAATATACGATTAACCGCTCAAATCGGCATCGGTATCGTAATGCAAAGGGACGAACCCGATAAGCTCTGACATCGGAAATGGGCCATGTTTTAAATATGGCCCACTACGACATAGAGTGGGTTCGAATGGTTCCGAATTACCATAAATTCGGTGGCGACTCCTACTTCGATTTAAAATTCTATTCGATCCATCTCATATGGAAATTCATTCGTCTCCCCAAACCCACGCGTGGCCGCGTCGGGGTGGACCTATGTCATGTCCACAATTTGGCGACTCTGCTGGGGATTAACTGATGTGTTACTTACCATCGGCATCCTCAGGGTGAGACTCGAAAAGAAATCGTTCGATTAGTAATGTACACGTTTTAGTTCAATGGTTCATGCATAACCCCGTTCTATCCCGGGCCGGTTACTTGTGACCGACGTCCCACTATACCACGGTGCATTTCTACTTGGATGCACTAAAGACTTCGATGGCGGAACTCGCATGGGTTTTACGGCAGATCCTAAGACCAACTCGGCTTAGGAGGTCCGTCCTGATTTGCGAGAATGCGATCGTTGTTGGTATAGACCCTATTAGACCGACCGAGACTTAGACTAAGAGCATACATGGCGTCGTTATACTGTTTCTATGACTACATGCTACTTGATCTTCTTCGGTCTTTTCAAGAAACCGTCATTTTCAAAAACTTGCAACTTTTCAAATCCATTCCTTTTTCAAAACCCGGAAAGCTGCCGAAAATAGGACTTATGATTTTGACTCAAAATAGCCCATTTTTAGCCGGTATGCTGTCCAAACCTTTTCAAAAAAAAAGCCCGAAATCTAGGCCCGATAACCTCTTTCTCGGTTTTCAAAAAAAATCGGGTCTTCCAATCCGACTTTGCTCGGTTTTCAAATTCAAATTCCCTTTTCGAAACCCTTTTCTTCTTAGGACTTCCCGTATTTAGCAGTGTCGGGTCTTGTCATAAGTTAGAATCTATAGCGACGAAACTCTGTCGATCTTACATCACGGGTTTCCACCCCATCCCAGTCCGCCTTACTTGTCAAGGCACGGCCCACCTTCGTAGGACAGACTCCTACAAAGAGAAGCCCGTTTACACACTCGAGTCCAAAGTCTGGGGAATTCTCACATAGACCTTCCTTCGAACAGGACTAGGCCCACTTTGCCGAATCCTAAGGAAGGCCCACCATTCACGCGTCATCCGTCTAGAAGTCGGTTTTCAGTCTTTTTCTAGTCTAGTCTTTTCCTTGCTCGGGATGTACTTTTGATTCTAAGATCTGGGTCAGTTACTGATTACGCGGTGCCCTTACAGACAGGCCACCCCACACACGAGCCATGACGCAACAAGCCGTAGACGAATTGAAGTCCTCATTGACCAAGCTAGAGAACATGATCACCTCGATGAGAGGGGAGCAGATCGCCATCCTAACCCGGGTAAGTGCCGTGGAGCAAGGAACTCCTAGCGACAGTGTCGATACTACTGGGCCTTTAGCTGAATTGGCCAGCGCAGTCCACAAACTGCAAGAACAGGTCCATCTGACAACCCAAAGCTCCATCCATACGGAGAATGCTCGGACCTACACCCCACTAACCGATGAACTACCCGCCAATCTTAATCTGACGGGTCTGCCAATGTTCGAGGGTACTGAAGACCCGGTCCACCATATCCGGGCTTTCAAGGAGTTCATGGCCCTTAAAGGGGTTAAGTCCAGCATGTTCAGGCACCTGTTCGCTTCTTCTCTCGAGAAGCACCCAAGAGCCTGGTACTACCGGCTCGATTCCAAGAAATACAAAACTTGGGATGACGTGGCAACGGAATTCGCTCGGAACTACGCCGACAACACGGAAATCCAGACCACTATGCGCACCCTGGAAGTAATGGCCCAGGAACCTAAGGAAGGATTCACAAAATATCTTCAACGCTGGAGGGCTGAAAGCGTCAAACTGGTCGATAAGCCCAGTGAAAAAGTGTTGGTTGAAGCCTTCGTCAAGAACCTCCTTCCAGCTTACCGGGTTCATCTCCGGTATGCCATCATACCTAGCTTCGCGGTCCTAACTGAAATGGGAACGAGAATCGAAGATGATTTAAGGTTGGAAAGCCTCACTAAGGCCTCCACTAAGGGATACCAAGGGGCCAGCTCATCAACAAGCAAGCCCACAACTACTACTGCCACTCGTAGCATCTTTGACGAGGTAAACGCACTTGATACCTCGTCCCAAAAGATTACCACTCCCCGGGTATTCACCGACATAGGCACCACCTATGAGAATGCCCTGCAGAGGCTATCATCAAAAGGCCTGATCACCCCGATAGGCCCAACACCTGATCTCCCGGTCGAACGACGCTCCAAGGCCTACAACCTCCAGGCCTACTGTCACTATCACCGCGGTAAGGGGCACGATACCGAGAAATGTTGGAAGCTAAAACACCTTATCCAAGATCTCATTGAGAACGGGAAAATCCCTTTGCCCGGGGGTAAACCCAAGGATTGCTCACACCTCATTTCTCCATTTATCCCGCAAATAAACGGGATTTGGTGCGATGACGAAGACGACGTCTACCTCACCAAAGGGGAAGCTGTCCCCATCACGCCCGAGGAGATTCAGAAGGTTAAGTCCAAGGCCTTAGCCACTAGTCAAGCCCTCATCATTGCCGAACCACTTAAGGTGGAGCCCGCCCAAGAAGAGCCAACTTCTGAAAAGGCTCTTGTAAAACAGCTAAACAGGACCCGAGTTGACCTCTCTATATGGCAACTCCTAGTTAGCTCCCAGGAACATCGAGAGGCACTCACTAAGGCCCTCGATCAAGTCAAAATCGACTCCATGGCTACTCCAGCTGAAATGGTAGCCACGGTACTACCCCACCTAAAGGGGAGATCCATAGAGGAAGGCCCACTAATCACCTTCTCCAATGCTGATCTACCACCATTCGGGCCAGCCCACAACATGGCCCTCTACATCATGGTTATCTGCCGTGGAAAGTACCTGCCCATGACCCTGATTGACGACGGGTCCGCAGTCAATGTCCTTCCCTTAAGGACCGCCAAAGCCCTCGGTATTACCGAGGCCGACTACATTCCCACAGCTCAAACCATTCAGGCTTTCGACGGAAGCCCAAAGTCAGTAGCTGGAGCCACAAAACTCACTATCATAACAGGCCCGATAGAGAAAGAGCTGGAGTTTCAAGTGATCGACGCAACTTCTTCCTTTAACCTTCTTTTAGGAAGACCTTGGATCCATGCAACCAGGGCTGTATCCTCCACTTTGCATCGGAAAATCAAACTACCTTTGCATGATACCGTCATCACACTAGAAGCCACACCTATGACTGTGGCTAACTGCAACACTTCGGGCCGCACCGATCTCTGGGGGTTCGACTTCATAGGAGCCATCGAAGAGGACCAGCTCTTCCGTTCTTACTTCACGGTCCACCTTGACCGGATGCTGCAGAATCTGGGCTTTCTACCTGGGGTTACATCAAGGCGCGATCTCCCTGCAGGAAAAATCCTCGAAGTTCTGGACAATGGGAGGACCCAAACAGGCTTGGGCTACACCCTAACCCCAGAAAACATGGATCAAACTGAAACCGGTAAGGTTATCTTCCTCACTCCAGTATTCGAGACTGTCCAAACTGGCCTATATCGGCCCGCCACCACACGCCCTGGAACCCACTTGGCCCAGGACTGCAACTACATACCGGACGACATCTTCGCTCTCATCCAGTCCGAAGATGCTAAGAATGCTGAGCCCGCGCTAGGGCTACTTTTTGGAGAGGAACTCACAGTCCCAACACCGAAGGAAGAGTTAGTCAGCCTCATACTCCGCAGTCGCACCTTTGATCCGTCTAAGCTAATCTCAGAAGTCGGGTCCGGGACCAGAGCTTGGAGGAAAACTGTCAAATGGACTGACAGTCAAGGAAGGACTTACAAGCTGATCACAGGGGAAGGAGAGATGCCAGAATCTGAGTCTGACTCTGAATCGGAGTCCGAGTCAGAGTCTAAGATTGAGTCTAGTGAGTCCGGTGCTAGGGTCAGTCCTGTAACTCCCCCACTCCCTTTAGCCATTCCTGGTGCCTCGGGGTCTGTCCCGGGCACCCTACCTATCCCGCCACTGACTAGTGATCAGATGGCAGCTCTTTTCGAGCTCTTTTCCCAATTTATGATCAATAATAACAATCGTTCTGCTTACGACTTGTCTCATTTTCAAAACTTTCTCAATTTCAAAAATTTTATGTGCAATGACATTGAGAAATCCGACGAACAGGTATCCTTACCTCCACATCTGATCGAGCAACTAGAGCAAAGGGAATCCCGCAATCCGGTAATCGAAGAAACCGAATCCATCAACGTGGGAACAACCTTAGAACCTCAGATGCTTAAGATAGGATCATCCTTAGAACCCGAGGAGAAACAACAATTCATAGTTCTCCTTCAAGAATTCAAAGACGTCTTCGCATGGTCCTACAAGGACATACCGGGGATCGATCGCGAAATAGCCGAGCACCATATACCAATCAAGGAAGGGTTCAAGCCGGTTAAACAAAAACTCCGACGCATGAGGCCCGAATGGTCCCTCAAAGTCAAGGAGGATGTTGATAAACAATTCAAGGCTGGGTTCATACGAGTCTCCGAGTATCCAGATTGGGTCGCAAACATAGTACCAGTCCCTAAAAAGGATGGTAAGGTTCGTGTCTGTGTAGACTTTCGGGATCTTAACAAGGCGAGCCCGAAAGACAATTTCCCATTACCACACATCGATATATTGGTAGATAACACAGCAGATCACGCCCTCCTATCATTTATGGACGGGTATGCAGGGTATAACCAGATAAAAATGGCATAGGAAGATATGGATAAAACCACCTTCATTACACCTTGGGGTACTTATTGCTATACTGTTATGTCATTTGGTCTCATCAATGCCGGGGCCACCTACCAACGAACCGCCACAACTTTATTACATGACATGATGCATAAAGAAGTGGAAGCCTACGTGGACGACATGATCGTCAAATCCAAAGACAGGGACGGTCACATCACCGCCCTGAGAAAATTCTTCACCCGATTACGCAAATACAACATGAGGCTAAACCCTCAAAAATGCAGTTTCGGGGTAACATCTGGTAAATTACTGGGTCATATCGTTAGCCAACGAGGCATCGAGGTCGATCCAGCCAAAATCAAGGCCATCACCGAGATGCAACCCCCTAAAACCGAAAAGGAGATAAGAGGGTTTCTCGGAAAAGTCCAATACATCAGCAGGTTCATTTCAAAGCTAACCATGGTGTGTGAACCGATCTTCAAGAAGCTAAAAATAGGAGAACGGTTACTATGGGATGACAAATGTCAAGCAGCCTTTGATAGAATCAAGGAAATTTTGGCCTCACCACCGGTCCTGATGTCACCTCAACACGGTTTGCCTTTGTCGCTATACCTAACCACGACAGAGACAGCCATGGGGGCTATGCTAGCTCAAACGGTCAATTCCGAAGAACGAGCCATATACTACATCAGCAAGAAGTTTTTAGAGTACGAGTGTAAGTACACCATGCTCGAGAAAACATGCTTAGCTTTGGTCTGGGCCACTAAAAAGCTCCGACATTACATGCTCAGTTACGAAGTACAAGTACTATCCAGAATGGATCCAATCAAATACCTCTTCGAGAAGCCCATCCTCAACGGCAGGATATCAAGATGGACCCTGATGTTGGCAGAATTCGATTAAAAGTTCGTACCATTGAAAGCCATCAAATGACGAATAGTAGCCGAATTTCTCGCTGACAGTCCCGTAACCGAAGAAGGACACACCGACACTTGGTCCTTCCCGGATGAAGACATTTTCCACACTGACACGGTGACACCGAAGCGTGGGACTTATACTTTGACGGGGCATCCAATTTCCGAGGATTTGGAGTCGGGATTCTTCTGATCTCACCGAGAGGTGAACATACTCCCGTATCCATCAAATTAGACTTTGACGTCACTAACAATGCTGCTGAGTATGAAGCATGTATCCACGGGCTACAAGCCGCCGCCGACTTAGGGGTCACAAACCTCCGAGTACACGGTGATTCATCTCTGGTCATTAATCAAGCACTCCAGAAATGGAAGACTCGAAATGCTAATCTTGTGGCCTACCAGGCACGAGTACGGGATCTCGAGAAACAATTCCAGAAGGTAGAATATATATACCTACCTCGGGAAGAAAATCAATTCGCAGATGCACTCTCAAAACTGGCGTCCTTACTAAACATTCCCGATCATATGACCAGTATGCCAATCTGGGTCGAAAGACGATCCGAGCCAGCATATATTCACGACATCGAAGAAATCGAGATACCTGATTCTGAGCCATGGTATCAAGCTGTATTGACATACCTAGCAACCGGGGAATATCCACCCGGAGCTGACAACCGAGCCAAAAAGGCCCTGCGAAGACTGGCAACCCAGTTTATCCGCACCGACGATGGGCAACTTTACAAAAAGACAGCACAGGGGGCTCTCCTTCGATGTGTCGACAAAACCAACGCCGAAAAAGTTATGGCCGAAGTTCATGATGGCGAATGCGGTCCACACATGAACGCCCAGATGATGGTCCGGAAAATCATGAGGCTCGGTTACTACTGGAATAGCATGGAAACCGACTGCCAGCTGTATGTTAGACATTGCCATAATTGTCAAATTTTTGCCAATGTACAACATATGCCACCATCCTTGCTATACACCATGACATCACCATGACCATTTTCAACATGGGAAATCGACATAATTGGGAAGATAAACCCCTCGGGAACCGGAGGACACTGCTTCATTTTGGTAGCAATCGACTATTTCACCAAATGGGTCGAAGCTGAATCCTACCGTATCCTCAACGCCAGCCACGTTGCCAAATTCATTCAAAATGAGATAATATGCCAGTATGGGATTCCTCATGAATTCATTAGTGACCACAGGACCCATTTTCAAGCCGAAACAGCAGCCTTGCTGACCAAATACAAAATTCAAAGGCATACGTCTTCACCCTACCGACCCCAAACCAATGGAGCGGTAGAAGCGGCTAATAAAACAATTGTCACCATACTCAAAAAGATGGCCGATAATTACCGAGACTGGCCCGACAAAATACCATTCGCACTTTGGGGATATCGGACCTCGATACGTACCGCAACCGGGGCAACACCGTATTACCTTACATACGGCATGGAAGCAGTCCAACCTGTTGAGTTAGAAGTACCATCACTCAGAATCCTACTGGAGAGTCAAATACCTGAAGCTGATTGGGTTCGAGCACGATATGACTCGCTAGTCCTTTTAGACGAACGACGATCTCGTGCCCTCAATAATATTCAAATCTATTAGAAGAGAATCCAACGGGCTTTCAACAAAAGGGTGAGGCCCAGAAACATCAAAGAAGGAGATTTGGTTCTCAAGTCAGTTCGAGCTTTATTGCCAGTAGACCCAAGAGGAAAATTCAAACCTAACTGGGCTGGGCCATATCTGGTAAAGAAGATTCTATCAGGTGGAGCGGTAATGCTGACGGATCTGGACGGGAACGAGTTTGTCAACCCAACTAACCTGGACCAACTGAAGCGCTACTACCCCTAACCCACCTTTCTCAATGTCATTTGCAAAAGTTTATTAAAAACATCTTTTTTTCAAACTTTTAAAGACAAGTCAAAAGCTAGAATTATTTATTCTACTGTTACAAACATCTTGAACCAATAGTCTCGATGTGTTTCGAAATTGCAAATTAATTCAGTCTGAACTACGTTTGGTTTGATTCCATTTATTATGGATACGTAGGCAACCCCTCAAAAGGGCACAACCACTGCAATCGAAAAAACAAGAACGGTTCTTTAATAAACCCTTTCTTATTTATTTAAAAAAAAGAGTCTCTCCGAAAAATTCGGAGGAATTACAAAAAAAATCAATCAAAAAATCAGCACAAAATAAATAATACTAATACTTAAATAATAAAAACTAGGGCATTTTTCCTTTTCCTTTGCCCTTAGCCTCCTTTTCCATCCACCGGCGTCGACGTGGGGGTGAACGCTCCCTAATCACCAAGGGAACCTCCTTAACCCGGGCTCGTTTCTTCAAACTCGACTCCCCGGTCACCTCGTTATCACGCGGGCCTAGCCTATCTTCGAACCACTAGCCTCGGTCCAAGTCTTCTCTCCAAATCACTAGCACCGGTCTCATTAGCCTGAGTCTTAGTTTTTGACTTAGAACCCGACCCCGGCTCAACAAAGGTAGTTGGAGTCTCGTCGAAGAACCGCCTGTTGTCTTTGGCCGATTCTCGGCGGGCCAAGTCAAGAGCTTCTTCAGTCTTCAAAGTTTTACGGGTCTCCTGGGATTCCTCAGAAGTCCATTTTCGGTAGGATTCAGAAACCCAAGTGGTCTGACAAGGACGAGGTATAGTCCATATGACACGGGTGAACCATCGCTGTAGCCACGTGTCACACATAGCGTCCGTCAATTGGATCGAAACGCTAATAATTGCCTCAGTCTCAGGGATCTGCTGAAACGAACCGAACTGTCTTAGAATATGGTCCGGGTAGATATGGACAGTCCAGTCCAAAGACAAGATCACCAGATAACGGGCCTTGTCCCTCCTAGCTAGCCCCGTCAGCCTCGAAAGGAACCACCAGATGACATTCCATCTAATCAAAGGCCCACCATGGAACGTTAGCTCTTCGTCCCAGTATTTTTGAGTTATGTGATGACTTGATCTTATTCGGCGAGACCTTGAACCGATCTGACAGCTACGATATCTGGATATGTTCACCGGGGGCTCTATGATCGACAGACGCTCGGATAACCAGATCTGCAAAATTTCGAAAAGTCAAAAACTTTCGGAAATCGAAAAATTCAGGAAAATTCGAAAAAATCGAAAAATCAAAATTTTCGTAAAAATAGGAAATATTCGAAAAATTCGAAAAAAAATCAAAATTTTCGGAAAAATTGAAAATTCCAAAAAAATCCGAAAAATTCGAGATTATCGCAAAATCGAGAAATCCGGCAAGTATTCGAAAGAAACGGTTAAATACCTGCAGAAGACGGATGCTCCCTGTTAATTGTCGATACGGGTCGAGTCTTCTAGCATCAAGACCCATAATAATCTCCCCAGTTATCAGCCAAGCCGGGCTGTGACCTGTCTCCATTTGGTCAACTATGTTGATTAGCCTGATCTCACCTAGGCAGAAGTCAGCATCCATCCGACCCTCAAAGGCATATCTATGCAGCATACAAAAGTCAAAAGCCCTACGCCTATGGGTAGAAGTAATTCTTTCACCAACTGGGTCCATGAATTTGTCAGCCAAGTCAAATAGGGAAACTGAATCTCCCTTCACCATACGGGCTGTCTCAGCATGCGACAGGCCTAGAAAATCCCTTAACCTCCTCCTTGGGTCGGGATAAAATGGGGGAATAGCAGGACGAGCATTAGGGCACCAACCGCCTATAGCTGCAATTTCTTCAGGAAGGGGACACATTTCTCCTCGAGAAAATGCAAAAACATGGTAGGTAGTATCCCAAAAGGCTAAGCAAGCATCAAGGAAATGCGAATCTACCTTAAGTCGCTGAAGTGGGAATAAAGCCACAATTCCCATTTGAGTTAGCTAAACTTTATCTTCATCTCGAAAATCCTGGGCCCACGCATGAAGCATCGCGGTCAAATGATCGATACCCATTACAAGAATAGTTTCTTTTATTTCACTACAAGAGAAGTGCAGTTTAGCTACTAATTTAGCAACTGCCTGAAATTTAGTTGCTAAATATATAAATTAGCTACTACTTTTGAGACATAAATATATTTAGTCTCAATTTTAGAGATCAAAATATAGTGGTAGCTAATTACATCGCTATTATGGAGACTAAATAAAGTCAATAGCAAATTTGGTATCTAATTTGCGTTTTTAGATACAGAAAAACGTCAGTAGCTAGAGTCGTCTCTATATATGTCAACAAAAAATTACGTATAATGTATTTAGTTTTTATCTAGGAGACTAAAGTAAATTCGTGAATAAGTGTAGTAGTTATTATAGAGACGAAACCAAGTGAGTAACAATTTTAGTATCTAATTTAAATTCTTAGCTACGAAAATAAATTGGTAGCTAAATTTAGTTATCGGTTGTTGTTACCACGTATTTTTTATTTTTCGTATTGATATAATATATTTATATTATTATTTTCTCATTATTGGAGTATTAAAAAAGTACCTTACAATCCACATTTTAATGATTAATTTTATCTTCATATATACATTCATTGCCCAAATAAACATAAATCTTCAAGTAGCTCAATGGTTTGAATGTTAGCCAAGTATGGGAAGGTTATGGGTTCGATTCCTCTTGCGAACATTCACCGATAATTTCCATAAAAGAGTCGGTGGTGCGGTGTATGGACGTACAAGCGTGATTTAGTGAGCTAGGGGTGTGGCTCTACGTAACTGGGTATGACATGTATGCCAAAAATTTGAGAAGGTACATTTATGCCATTTTAGATACTAAAAAAGTATGTTGCTAATTTTGGTACAACCGAATCGGTCTCTAAGTTCGTACCAAAATTAGCTACTATACGATTTGCGGTCGCTAATATACCTACTAGAATTTTTGTCTCTATTATTGTCTCAAAATTTGTTACCACGCTCTCGTCGCTAAATTGGTAGCTATTTCTGGTCGCTAATCCAGTAGCTAAATTAGCGACAAGGCGTTTAGCTACTAATGAAATTTAGTCGCAAATTCCGTCTCTAAGCCAATTAGCTACGGAATATTGAAGATTTGCTACCAAAATTTCCGACTCTAAAATGACTTTACCTTGTAGTGTTTATCCTAAAAGTCTAAGGGATTTTAAGTAAAGATTTGGATGGGAATATGAAAAATAAGAAGCCAAAGCCCTCTATTTATAATAGAGAATATCCCTTTTCCTAGCCATCACAGGAATAGGACTTTAATACCACTTCCCCTGCTTCATCTAGGCATACAGGCCTAACCAGGGAATTCCAGGAATCCGTGTCAAAATCATATTAGGAATCAAAGTCATCCCGAGCATCCTTATTTCCAAATTTCCAAAAAAAATCAGCATTCTTCTTTTCAAAAATTTTTTCGAAAAATTCATCATTTCTTCCCCAGCATGAGTCAGTGTTTCGCCTAAATGTTACATGCAATTCGTTATGTATCAGCATACAGGTACACCCAAGACTCCCGGAAAATTCTAAGAAAAATTCCCCAGTGGAAATCCTGGCGACATTTTATATCTGTAAACAGATATACCCATAGCTTCCAAGGCAAGCTCCCGCGCAATTCCAAGACATTTTATATCTGTAAACAGATATACTCATAGCTTCCAAGGCAAGCTCCCGCGCAATTCCAAGACAGGATATACCTGTAAACAGGTATACCCATGGCTTCCAAGGCAAGCCCCCACGACATTATCACCATCAACCCAGGTATGATTTCTATTCTATGGCTGGCGAGCCCTTCACGCAGATCTAATGAACTCTAAACGACCCGATCGGAAGTCTGCCAGGTTTTAATCCTTGATTGACCTGGTAGCTACTCTGACTTTTGCCTTGTCCAAGCCTCAGTCAGAGTGGGGGCTCTGTAGACACCCACATTTTGACCGTCAGGTGTCTATAATAGTTCCCGCCAAACACCCGATGATGATTGGACGTAAACGTGCTTTGATGGACTCGGATATGGGCTCGTAATCATGGACATTTGGTTTAGGCTTATTAAGGAGTACAAATCTTACAAAACCAACCTCAAATCCAGGCCCAGTGGGTCGTTTCGAGTCAAATAACACTAATTTGGGTCGAATCCGACACCGGGGGTAAAACCGTCTTTTAGCGACCGAGTCAAAACCCGGTCAAAGATTTTCCCGAGACACGTGAGTCAGCCGTGACACCTCACACGGCTGATTCCTACCCAAATTCCTACAAAATTTCAGATTCATTAAAGCATTAAACAATTCCGTTAAAGGTAGAATTCGACCTTAAGTAGGAATTCTATCCGGAAACCGAATCAGACACCGACTGAGTACCAAATACTCAGCCGAAACACCCCCATCAGCCGAGATACCCTTTCTTCTTTGCTAAGAAAGCGGAATTCTCATGCCTCTCAAATTCCTACGTTTCCTATCCTAAGCGGTATTCAAACTCTCCTAAGCCAAGGTCGGGAATTCCTATAAATAGGACCTCCCATCCAACACTTTGAAGGACCGAAAATCACGTCACAACATCATATCACACCGAGAAAAACAGTCCTATAACACGGTTTACACATATCCTCGATAGCTAGCAAATCCCGACACCTTTCTGAAGCCTCGAAGTACCGACGAAACCGCACCATCATCCGGCCAAACCCGGCGTCCAACCGCCCAAACCGACATCCTAAACTCATCCTCGTCATCTCGACGCTCCTAAGTCTAAGCCACTTTCCGACGAGCCTTATCCCGAGAAAAAAAGCATGTAGGTTGAGGGTGTAAATCAAACCCGTTTCTCCTTCTTCTCTTCTCTTCTTCTCGTTTTTATGGGTCTTTTCGTCGGTCTTTTTCTATTTTTCTAATATCGATATTATTAAAAAAAAACTATTTTTATATATCGAACATTCTTAAAAATATGATATCAATTCTCTATAATCGAATATTGTATCGAAAAGAATTATATTAAGCTTTCGGCGATATCGTTACATTTTTTCGTTCAAAACCCTTTTTTACAACTTTTCGTTCAAAACCCCTTTTTACAACTTTTCGTTCAAAATAAACTTTTTTTTCAAAACCTTTTTCTAAAACCATTCCAACTATTCGATATCGATTTCATAATCGAATATCGAATACGACGAATATCGAAAATATGAATCGGGTATAAATTAATCCATATTTGTACGCGATTTACATAAATTAACGATTTTCGACAAAGTACAAAAAACCGGGCAGCCTGCCACGCGAGTCGCGCGCCGGTCAGGCGACTCGCGCGGTGGCCTGGTCGGCCGGCTTTCTTTTTCTTCTCGTTTCCTCGCTTTTCTATTTTTTATTCTTTTCGAGTCTTACATAAAAAGCGACTTTCGCGACATATTTCGATAAATACTTTTTTTCGACTTCGGTCAACGCGTGCTAATCCATCACGTGACATAAATCTTTTCAAAAATCATGCATATTATTTATTTACATCTTTATTCAATTTATTCATCGTTACTAACTCGTTTTCTCGTGTTTGTAGCAATTTATTTATTTCTTTGTTTTATTAGACTAAAACGAACTTCACATGCTAAAATAACTTTGACGTTATTAGTTTAACATGCATTAAACGACTTAGCAACCCATTTATTTATTTTCCTCACATGTCTTAGGAAAATAATCTCTGCATATCATTCGACCGTCGAACTAACGCGTGTACACAAAACCGAACGATATCTTAGTAAAGGCCGCTAAGTGCGGGCGGGGTTGGGTGTTCTCAATGAGCTTCCCAACACGTACCCTCACCCCTTACTCAGAACCGTGGTTTCCGGATGTCCGAAACCATTGGCAACGAGAGTCGTTCAATATACGATTAACCGCTCAAATCGGCATCGGTATCGTAATGCAAAGGGACGAACCCGATAAGCTCTGACATCGGAAATGGGCCATGTTTTAAATATGGCCCACTACGACATAGAGTGGGTTCGAATGGTTCCGAATTACCATAAATTCGGTGGCGACTCCTACTTCGATTTAAAATTCTATTCGATCCATCTCATATGGAAATTCATTCGTCTCCCCAAACCCACGCGTGGCCGCGTCGGGGTGGACCTATGTCATGTCCACAATTTGGCGACTCTGCTGGGGATTAACTGATGTGTTACTTACCATCGGCATCCTCAGGGTGAGACTCGAAAAGAAATCGTTCGATTAGTAATGTACACGTTTTAGTTCAATGGTTCATGCATAACCCCGTTCTATCCCGGGCCGGTTACTTGTGACCGACGTCCCACTATACCACGGTGCATTTCTACTTGGATGCACTAAAGACTTCGATGGCGGAACTCGCATGGGTTTTACGGCAGATCCTAAGACCAACTCGGCTTAGGAGGTCCGTCCTGATTTGCGAGAATGCGATCGTTGTTGGTATAGACCCTATTAGACCGACCGAGACTTAGACTAAGAGCATACATGGCGTCGTTATACTGTTTCTATGACTACATGCTACTTGATCTTCTTCGGTCTTTTCAAGAAACCGTCATTTTCAAAAACTTGCAACTTTTCAAATCCATTCCTTTTTCAAAACCCGGAAAGCTGCCGAAAATAGGACTTATGATTTTGACTCAAAATAGCCCATTTTTAGCCGGTATGCTGTCCAAACCTTTTCAAAAAAAAAGCCCGAAATCTAGGCCCGATAACCTCTTTCTCGGTTTTCAAAAAAAATCGGGTCTTCCAATCCGACTTTGCTCGGTTTTCAAATTCAAATTCCCTTTTCGAAACCCTTTTCTTCTTAGGACTTCCCGTATTTAGCAGTGTCGGGTCTTGTCATAAGTTAGAATCTATAGCGACGAAACTCTGTCGATCTTACATCACGGGTTTCCACCCCATCCCAGTCCGCCTTACTTGTCAAGGCACGGCCCACCTTCGTAGGACAGACTCCTACAAAGAGAAGCCCGTTTACACACTCGAGTCCAAAGTCTGGGGAATTCTCACATAGACCTTCCTTCGAACAGGACTAGGCCCACTTTGCCGAATCCTAAGGAAGGCCCACCATTCACGCGTCATCCGTCTAGAAGTCGGTTTTCAGTCTTTTTCTAGTCTAGTCTTTTCCTTGCTCGGGATGTACTTTTGATTCTAAGATCTGGGTCAGTTACTGATTACGCGGTGCCCTTACAGACAGGCCACCCCACACACGAGCCATGACGCAACAAGCCGTAGACGAATTGAAGTCCTCATTGACCAAGCTAGAGAACATGATCACCTCGATGAGAGGGGAGCAGATCGCCATCCTAACCCGGGTAAGTGCCGTGGAGCAAGGAACTCCTAGCGACAGTGTCGATACTACTGGGCCTTTAGCTGAATTGGCCAGCGCAGTCCACAAACTGCAAGAACAGGTCCATCTGACAACCCAAAGCTCCATCCATACGGAGAATGCTCGGACCTACACCCCACTAACCGATGAACTACCCGCCAATCTTAATCTGACGGGTCTGCCAATGTTCGAGGGTACTGAAGACCCGGTCCACCATATCCGGGCTTTCAAGGAGTTCATGGCCCTTAAAGGGGTTAAGTCCAGCATGTTCAGGCACCTGTTCGCTTCTTCTCTCGAGAAGCACCCAAGAGCCTAGTACTACCGGCTCGATTCCAAGAAATACAAAACTTGGGATGACGTGGCAACGGAATTCGCTCGGAACTACGCCGACAACACGGAAATCCAGACCACTATGCGCACCCTGGAAGTAATGGCCCAGGAACCTAAGGAAGGATTCACAAAATATCTTCAACGCTGGAGGGCTGAAAGCGTCAAACTGGTCGATAAGCCCAGTGAAAAAGTGTTGGTTGAAGCCTTCGTCAAGAACCTCCTTCCAGCTTACCGGGTTCATCTCCGGTATGCCATCATACCTAGCTTCGCGGTCCTAACTGAAATGGGAACGAGAATCGAAGATGATTTAAGGTTGGAAAGCATCACTAAGGCCTCCACTAAGGGATACCAAGGGGCCAGCTCATCAACAAGCAAGCCCACAACTACTACTGCCACTCGTAGCATCTTTGACGAGGTAAACGCACTTGATACCTCGTCCCAAAAGATTACCACTCCCCGGGTATTCACCGACATAGGCACCACCTATGAGAATGCCCTGCAGAGGCTATCATCAAAAGGCCTGATCACCCCGATAGGCCCAACACCTGATCTCCCGGGCGAACGACGCTCCAAGGCCTACAACCTCCAGGCCTACTGTCACTATCACCGCGGTAAGGGGCACGATACCGAGAAATGTTGGAAGCTAAAACACCTTATCCAAGATCTCATTGAGAACGGGAAAATCCCTTTGCCCGGGGGTAAACCCAAGGATTGCTCACACCTCATTTCTCCATTTATCCCGCAAATAAACGGGATTTGGTGCGATGACGAAGACGACGTCTACCTCACCAAAGGGGAAGCTGTCCCCATCACGCCCGAGGAGATTCAGAAGGTTAAGTCCAAGGCCTTAGCCACTAGTCAAGCCCTCATCATTGCCGAACCACTTAAGGTGGAGCCCGCCCCAGAAGAGCCAACTTCTGAAAAGGCTCTTGTAAAACAGCTAAACAGGACCCGAGTTGACCTCTCTATATGGCAACTCCTAGTTAGCTCCCAGGAACATCGAGAGGCACTCACTAAGGCCCTCGATCAAGTCAAAATCGACTCCATGGCTACTCCAGCTGAAATGGTAGCCACGGTACTACCCCACCTAAAGGGGAGATCCATAGAGGAAGGCCCACTAATCACCTTCTCCAATGCTGATCTACCACCATTCGGGCCAGCCCACAACATGGCCCTCTACATCATGGTTATCTGCCGTGGAAAGTACCTGCCCATGACCCTGATTGACGACGGGTCCGCAGTCAATGTCCTTCCCTTAAGGACCGCCAAAGCCCTCGGCATTACCGAGGCCGACTACATTCCCACAGCTCAAACCATTCAGGCTTTCGACGGAAGCCCAAAGTCAGTAGCTGGAGCCACAAAACTCACTATCATAACAGGCCCGATAGAGAAAGAGCTGGAGTTTCAAGTGATCGACGCAACTTCTTCCTTTAACCTTCTTTTAGGAAGACCTTGGATCCATGCAACCAGGGCTGTATCCTCCACTTTGCATCGGAAAATCAAACTACCTTTGCATGATACCATCATCACACTAGAAGCCACACCTATGACTGTGGCTAACTGCAACACTTCGGGCCGCACCGATCTCTGGGGGTTCGACTTCATAGGAGCCATCGAAGAGGACCATCTCTTCCGTTCTTACTTCACGGTCCACGTTGACCGGATGCTGCAGAATCTGGGCTTTCTACCTGGGGTTACATCAAGGCGCGATCTCCCTGCAGGAAAAATCCTCGAAGTTCTGGACAATGGGAGGACCCAAACAGGCTTGGGCTACACCCTAACCCCAGAAAACATGGATCAAACTGAAACCGGTAAGGTTATCTTCCTCACTCCAGTATTCGAGACTGTCCAAACTGGCCTATATCGGCCCGCCACCACACGCCCTGGAACCCACTTGGCCCAGGACTGCAACTACATACCGGACGACATCTTCGCTCTCATCCGTCCGAAGATGCTAAGAATGCTGAGCCCGCGCTAGGGCTACTTTTTGGAGAGGAACTCACGGTCCCAAACCGACATCCTAAACTCATCCTCGTCATCTCGACGCTCCTAAGTCTAAGCCACTTTCCGACGAGCCTTATCCCGAGAAAACAAAGCATGTAGGTTGAGGGTGTAAATCAAACCCGTTTCTCCTTCTTCTCTTCTCTTCTTCTCGTTTTTTATGGGTCTTTTCGTTGGTCTTTTTCTATTTTTCTAATATCGATATTATTAAAAAAAACTATTTTTATATATCGAACATTCTTAAAAATATGATATCGATTCTCTATAATCGAATATTGTATCGAAAAGAATTATATTAAGCTTTCGACGATATCGTTACATTTTTTCGTTCAAAACCCTTTTTTACAACTTTTCGTTCAAAACCCCTTTTTACAACTTTTCGTTCAAAATAAACTTTTTTTTCAAAACCTTTTTCTAAAACCATTCCAACTATTCGATATCGATTTCATAATCGAATATCGAATACGACGAATATCGAAAATATGAATCGGGTATAAATTAATCCATATTTGTACGCGATTTATATAAATTAACGATTTTCGACAAAGTACAAAAAACCGGGCAGCCTGCCATGCGAGTCGCGCGCCGGTCAGGCGACTCGCCCGGTGGCCTGGTCGGCCAGCTTTCTTTTTCTTCTCGTTTCCTCGCTTTTCTATTTTTTATTCTTTTCGAGTCTTACATAAAAAGCGACTTTCGCGACATATTTCGATAAATACTTTTTTTTGACTTCGGTCAACGCGTGCTAATCCATCACGTGACATAAATCTTTTCAAAAATCATGCATATTATTTATTTACATCTTTATTCAATTTATTCATCGTTACTAACTCGTTTTCTCGTGTTTGTAGCAATTTATTTATTTCTTTGTTTTATTAGACTAAAACGAACTTCACATGCTAAAATAACTTTGACGTTATTAGTTTAACATGCATTAAACGACTTAGCAACCCATTTATTTATTTTCCTCACATGTCTTAGGAAAATAATCTCTGCATATCATTCGACCGTCGAACTAACGCGTGTACACAAAACCGAACGATATCTTAGTAAAGGCCGCTAAGTGCGGGCGGGGTTGGGTGTTCTCAATGAGCTTCCCAACACGTACCCTCACCCCTTACTCAGAACCGTGGTTTCCGGATGTCCGAAACCATTGGCAACGAGAGTCATTCAATATACGATTAACCGCTCAAATCGGCATCGGTATCGTAATGCAAAGGACGAACCCGATAAGCTCTGACATCGGAAATGGGCCATGTTTTAAATATGGCCCACTACGACATAGAGTGGGTTCGAATGGTTCCGAATTACCATAAATTCGGTGGCGACTCCTACTTCGATTTAAAATTCTATTCGATCCATCTCATATGGAAATTCATTCGTCTCCCCAAACCCGCGCGTGGCCGCGTCGGGGTGGACCTATGTCATGTCCACAATACACGTTTTTCAGAGTTTTGAGGTCCAGAATAAAAAAAGTTGAAAAGTGTACGAGTACAAAATATGAGGAGCAAAAGAGAATGTTTGCAACTTCCGGTATGTGTTTAACAATACGTCCCAGAAAAATTTGTTTATCGTGTAAAAAGCGACCTGTACCTATCATTTGGGCGTGTAATTGGGTGGGGTATATCGTGAAGATACTAGTCACGTGATATGAAAATCAGGTTGATTTACAACGACGTGACTCGATATAAACTCCCGAGTAGCTCGAGTTGTTATGTATAATACTCTCTCCTATCCATTTAATTCTTTATGTGGAGGCGTTTTTGTGAGAAATAGTAGGCCTATGTAAAGAATTGAATGGATGAGAGGGAGTACACGTTTTCAGAGCTTCGGGGTCCGAAATAAAAATAGCTAAAAAGTACTAAGTTTTCAACAGGTTGGTATGAACATCCACACAAAATATGAGAAACAGAAAACGTTTGGTGGTTCTAACATGTGTAATTAACGGAGAACGGTTAAACCACCTATACCAGAAAATATGTTTATGGTGTAAATACACATGTTTATTCAATGAAATTAATCCAGTTTTCACAAATACTTTACATCAGTGGCGGACCCAGGATTTCTGATCTGGGGGTGCACAAATTTTTTAATACACTCACTCAATCCTTCACGAATATTTTTTTCCACTCCAATAAAATATTTCTCACATACATTATAGAAAGTGGAAAATAAAAAATACTCAGTATGGAGGTATTAATGCAATATACTTTCTTCGTCATAGTCAATAATTCACTTTTTTTTTGTGTTAGTAAATAATTTACATTTTTCATTTTTTTAGTAATTTTCCTATATTCTGCACTTTTTACATTGAAATCTTTTCTCACAACCTTAAGTTTTGTCTATAAAACAAACATAAATTTTCTATTAAGACGGAATGAGTAACAATTTTGAAATTAAATTGCTTGATTTGCTAAATTTTGTAACTAAAATTTTGGGATATAAATTGAATTAACAAGTAATAAACACAAACAACAAAATAATTAACAAATTAACCCATAGATTATATGGAAGAGTTTTTTTATTTTGTATCTACATTCAAATTAAAGGAAAATGAGAAGAATTTTAAAAGAAAATAAAAAAAGAGTTTGAAAAATGTATATGCTGAGCAATTTTGGAAATTAAAAATTGACAACAAGTTCAATATGGGAGGAGAAACAAAACAAACATAAAAAATGTCCACATAGCGAATTGAACACACCACCTCTTGATTCAAATGCAAGAGCCTTACCACTACAGCAATCCTACCTTGAATGCTAAAATGGAGCGCTATTTACTATCTATCCTAAACCATTCGTTATATTTTTTTTTAAAATAAAAACCCAAGGGTGCGCACGTGGGGGGTTGTGCGCACCCCTGGGTCCGCCACTGCTTTAAATGGTATCAGAGCAATTCCATCACAAAATTAAAAACCCTAAAACCCCATTTTACCCACCCCCACGGCACCCCCTAACCCTAACCCCGGTGCCCCAATCTTCAAAGCAAAGTGTCAATGGTGTCACGCTCAAGCTCACTACCTCAAAAATTGCCCGATCTTCAAAAATCTCTGCCCCACCATCACCATACCCGGCCGCGACCCCCCTTATCTCCTATCCGCCCCTTCTCTCCGTTTCAGGACGGGAGATCCCTAACCCCGCCGACTACCGTGCTATAGTCGGTTCCCTACAATATCTCTCCCTCACACATCCCGATATAGCTTTTGGTGTCAACAAATTAGCCTAATTTATGCAGGTACCGCAGTATTGTCATTGGACTGCGCTTAAACGACTACTTCATTCGTTATCTATAAGGTACTCTTGATGTTGGTATTCACTTAACCCGTCAATCTTCTCTAACTCTCTATGCTTTTAGCGATGTTGATCATGCAGGTGATAAGGCGGATTATGTTTCCACATCGGGCTATATTGTTTATTTGGGCAGGAATTCCATCTCTTGGGTCTCTCGGAAGCAGCGCGCTTTATCTCGTTCTTCTACTGAAGCGGAATTTCGGGCCATGGCGGACACCACGGCCAAAGTGATGTGGATTCGGTCTCTCTTGGCCGAACTTCACGCCCCTTTCCGTCCCGCCCGTTGTATATTGTGATAATCTTAGTGCTTGTAATTACGCGGCTAATCCGGTATTTCATTCTAGGATAAAGAAACATGTTGCTATTTCTTTTCATTTTGTTCGGGAACAGGTCACCTCATCGGGCCACCTTCGTTTTCTACATATCTCGGTCGATGACCAGTTGGCTGACGCGCTGACTAAACCTCTTACCCGGTCGCGGTTGTATCCGATTTTGTCCAAGATTGGTCTATCCGTAGGATCGTCCATTTTGTGGGAGCGTGTTAAAGATATTTAATATATCTTGTTCACACTTGTTTAGTTAATTGTAATCTATATGTATTATTTTATTCTGTAATCTTTCCTAGTCTTAGTAGTTTCTTCAACTGTTTATACTATTAGGATTCTCTTTTTGTATTTAGGTAAGATTAGATCTCTAGATTACTTGCTTACCTCCCAAGCATCTACCTTGCACATGTTTATTCAATGAAATTAATCAAATTTTCACAAATACTTTACAGTTTTTTTATTGGGTTGTTATGAACTTCCATACAAAATATGAGAAGCAACAAAGAACGTTTAGGGGGTTTGGATATGTGTTAAAGTGTTAAACCACCCATACCTGAAAATCAGTTTATCGTGTAAAAGCGATATCGTTTGTGCATGAAATCGAGCATGGTTTTTCTGAAGACACTCTAGTCACGAAGTATGAAAATCATGTTGATTTGAAACGTAACCCGATATACGCTCCTGAGGAACTCGATTTGTAATGTATAATACATGTTTTTCAGAGCTTCGGGGTCCACAATAAAAATGGTTGAAAATTGTAAGAAGTTTTCATTGGGTTGGTAGTAACGTCCACACAAAATATGAGCAAAAGAGAACGTTTGAGGGTTTCAGTATGTGTTAAACCATCCCTACCAGAAAATTTATTTATCGTGTAAAATCGACTTTTACTTCTCGTTTGGGGGTGAAATCGGGCAGGTTATATCCTGAAGACAACCTATCTAGTCACGTGGTAGGTAAATCAGGTTGATTTTGAAATGTGACTTAATGTGAGCCGTCGAGCAGCTCGATTTGTAGTGTAATATACACGTTTTTTAGAGTTTCGTGGTCTGGAAAAAAAAACGTTGAAGATTGATCGAAATTTTCATCGGGTTGGTAGGAACGTCCACACAAAATATGAGGAGCAAAGAAGAAGAATGTTTGGGGGATTTGGATATGTGTTAAACGACCACCCCTACCAGAAAATCGATTTATCGTGTAAAACTTACCTATACATGTGGTATGGTCGTGAAATCGGGCAAGGTTTATCCCGAAATCATCCTAGTCACGTGGTATGAAAATCAGGTTAATTTGAAACCTGACTCGACATGAGCTCACGAGAAGCTCGATTTGTAATGCATATAATACACATTTTTCAGAGATTTATAGTGTAGGGGGAAAATGGTTGGAAATTGTACAAACTTTTCGTCGTGTCAGTAAGAACGTCCACAGAAAATAAGAGAAGCATCGAACATTATTAGTGCCGACTCTGTCTACATTAGTACAAATATTAGTTATGCTTCAGGAACAATTTTATTTACACATGCACTATATTAGTACAAATATTCGTATAACAACAATGACAATTTTGGGTTTGAGTGGGTCATATAGAGTATGTCCGAAAACGTATGTGAGACGGTCGACTTACTCGTAAAAATATTGGTATCCAACGCATTTGATAACTCTACCTCAATGGGACAGGGATACGTGGAATCGTTGTCTCACTGAAAAATAGTCATGCATTGAACTGTTTACGGAGACCATCTTTTAACCAGAGAATCAAGGATACTAACCCTGTAGGCCACCATCAAGTAGTCACTCATCACCCCAATTGGTAATTGTACTACCATGAGTGACAATTGACAAAAGTACATACTACTTGCATTTCATACTTACTCCTATTTTGGATTAAAGGAATGGACAACTTCACCTTTGAATACCTCATTGTTACCCTTTATGCATGCCCTAGGGTTCAATCATGTAAAAGCCTCACAAAAAAGGTTTTGTACAGGCCACGCAAAACCTTGTGCTCTTGTCTGCAGAATTTAGCGGTTAAAACTTGTGGTCATCACCTTGATACTTGGAGTTTTAGGTTCAAGTCTCTATAAGAGCGATTTTGTGGGAATTTAATGGTTTGAGAATATGCCGTCTAGACTTCGTACACCAAAATTAGCACCTACAGGTTCCCTCGTTATTTAAAAAATAAATAATAATAATAATAATAATTGTGCTCTCTCCGGTTTCCCTACATCTTTTGTAAAGGAGCTACCATAACACATTTGTTACATGATTCATTCCGTCCAACCCAAAAATAAGCGATTGCACATGTACATACGGATTATCTACAAACCAATAAAAAAACAGGTATACATATATGAAGTAGTACTACATTGTATTTTTCATCAATTTACATTAACCCAACGTATGGGATCGGACTAACCCATTTCAACAACGAACACACTTTTCGTCTTATCCGTAAACACACCCATATATATAGTCCGTAATTTACATGGGATTGATTAATTGGTCCAATATCGGGGCCAACCCAGCAGTGTACTGTATGTAGTTGATAAAGACAAGTGATGCACCCTGTTTTAAGTTGTCCTACAAGACAGTGGCAAATCTTACACATAATATTTCATCAGCAAAAGCTCATCGATCAGGGTACATTATTATTACAGTACTACTACTGCAATTTGTTGGGTTTCAACTTTGAATGGGATGATCGATTTAATGCTAACGCTTCCAACTTGACCCACATTTTCGTTAGGATTCACATCTAAATGATCCAACTCCGATCCTCCTTCGCTAGCTGCAACCCCGCCTGCAACTATCTCCTCCTCATCAAAACAGTACACCCAAAAAATTTAAAATGCCGGAAAAAAGAGCGAGCGAGCGAGCGAGGTATGCAATTATGCATGCATGTTTAAGTAAAGGACTAATATAACGTACATACACTGTATATACATTGAGTATGTAGTAATACTAGTACTACTACTACTCGTCCACTAAGATCGATCCATCCTCGATCAGAAGGGTGCTGTCAACGATCTATTGTGGGTGCTCTTTTTCGGAATCCTTGCTGCAGGTGCCGATAACATCAACTGCAATCACATGAATGTTCAAAATACAATATTTCAACATTTTTGCATCGTGCCTTCGTACTAATACAACCCTTCCATTCATTTCTGACTGCATATATATCATTCTAATGCTGTCGACTATTCTCTGTACAAACTACGAATGTGTGACTTGCGAGGCAAATGTAATCTCAAAATAAACCTTATTTCTAAAGACATATTCAAACGCTTTAAGAACAAAGGTTAGCTCAAATATTTGTATGACCGGCCAACAAGTTTGATAGAGTATATTAGGCAATGTAGATTATGCTTTCATAAGCGGATGCCAACTAGATAAGTTATAAAAGTGTGTTAGGCACAACTCCTGAAGTATTAGTCCTAATTTTAATTAATATTTTTTTTAAGGAAACCGTCCTTTTTGTGATTAATAATTGTATATATGTGCAAATGTGTGCCACTACTCCACTTGCATTTACCAAATTAATGTGCAAATTGCTTAATACTCGTACACTTTAATTAAGGAAGAATAAGTATTTTATTTTTCTACTCCGTATAAACAATAGTGTAGTTGTTATTGGGTGAGACGGCTATAATTTGTGTACACCCTATACATTCATTCACGCCAAAACTAGTGGTTCAAATATGAAGGAAATAAAACTTGTTATCTTCATAGTACAAGGAAATAAATACTTTGTATTTTATTTAAAGCGCATTGTTATTTGGTAGTATCATGGAATGAAGTGACAAAAGATTTGGGGAAACGATTTAGGCTGAGTCGTTACAATGTTTGAGGAGACTTTATATGAAATTAGGAGTGGATCGGTTTTTTGAGAAAAAACAAAATGACATTGCCAAATTGGAGCGATTTGGGGTTGCGTTTCGTCTTCCTTAGTTTGGATGAATTGAGATTGAATACAAATGAAGCTAAATTTGATATGATGATGATGAGTTGAAAAGTTCTGGTGCAGAGAGAATCAAGTACAAGTGTGAAGTGTGTATATATATGTGTGTATGTACCTCAACTTGATGTTTCCTCAGCCTCGCATTCTCTTCCGACAATTCAGCGATTTCCCTTTCAAGCTCACTCGTGTATGCCTGCATCAACAACATTCAACAGTCAAACCCATTTCAAATCAATACCAAATGTTTCACCAGATCAAGCCTCTACCATTCCCCCTCCTTATACTCCACTTTTGACACCAGACACGGACATGGACATGGAGCCGACAACGAAGAGTGAGTGAATATATACAAAAGAAATGGAATATGAGTGGAAAATAAACCCGAGGCTGAAGCAGCAGGATGACTTTACTTTAGAAAAAGAGGGAGGAATCTTGGGAGGAAAATGAAAAAAAGAAGAAGGACCTGTCTTCGAGATCGAGACCTAGCAGCAGATTCTCTGTTCTTCATCATACGTTTATGTCTGGGATCAACACAAGAATCTTCGACTATACTCTGCCCCTCCGAAACCCTCTTGTTCTTGCTGCTAAAGCAACCGAAGAAGGAGAGCGGCGGGCGAGGCGGAGAACCCACGGGGGTCAATCCCTCGAATGGGGTGTTGAGAGAAGCCATGAACGAAGGAGTGCTGACACTCTGGAGAACGTCTCTCTCAGAATCAATCCCGACTTCATGTTGCAAGTTCTTCATGGCTTATCTGTACTCTGTTTCTTTTTCTGGGGTGGTTTTGAAATGGGAGTTGGAGGCGAAAAATGGAGAAACAAATGGTATTGTTATTTGTTGAGAGAATAATGAGGAGGAGGAGGAGGAGGAGGAGATACTTTTAAGTGGGTGATGTAAAAGTGTGGGATTAATTAGCGAGTTGGAGTGATTGACGATGATGTGGGGGAGGGGAGGGGAGGGAGTGTCAAGTGTGTGAGTGAGTAAAACTATTTTTATAGAGATAATGAAAGTGATAAGTTTAACTATTCTTGTTTTATCATTACTTTAATATTCAGGTTTTGATCTGCTGATTACGATTTAAGATTGGAGGATTAGATGCTAATATTGAATCGCTATTTACGCTTTCTTAGTACTATAAGTGACGGGCTTTAACGGAAAAATAAGCAAATGTATATATTTATCTTAAAATTAAAATGAGTCAAATAATATATTATGTGGTTAGATACGAGTTTATACGACAATTGTTTCTGCTAGTACCTAGGACTCTAGGAATAGTATCTACTACTTCCTTTTTTTTCAATAAATTGTTTACGTTTTTTTTTGGAAACTGTTCAAACACAAAGAAATAAAGAATGGTATGTGAGATCCTATGTAAATTCTCTAACCGAAAGAATATATGAATATCAAATTTTTATATGGACTAATTTTTAATAATATGTAACTAAAAATATAGACAAAAGAAAATAAACAATGATGTACATATATAAAACAAACCTAAACAATCAAATTGAACGAATAAAATATCTTAGCTTTGATTTGTCTATTTATCTTATTTGACTCGTTATAAATTTGTTACGAATCAATCATCTTGTGTTTTTATTTTAAATTTATTTTTGTCTTATTCCAAAAGAAAAGGTAAGCCTAAAACAATGTTCTCAAATTGTGTGACTTGTGAACCATTTTAAGAATTATACTTTCCACGGATTCTTTCAAAGGAAGGCCCAAAAGACCTTACCGTAAACACACTTGGTGTCAGAGGCATCTTAAAAATTTTGGAGTTCAATTTCAAGTTTTGAGTCTGTGGTCCTTTTATATATACTTCCTATAATTTTAATTTATTTTTTCATTTGAATATAATACCTCATCCAATAATTAAAAAGTGGAAAGATAAAAGAAAATTGGATGAAGTGCCTTTTTTTTCCTTTACCAAAAAAGCGGAATATAATGTGGAGTATTTTTTAATCTTCACTAATTTTTTTTTGATAATCTACTAATTAGTTGTATGAAATAAAAATTTAGTAGCACTTGATATGTAAAAAATAAATTATTTTGCTCTACCTATTACTTTTATTTGCCAGAAAACGAGAAATAGTGTGTATGAGACTATAATCAATCAATCAATTAATATATATTAATAAAGCAGGAACTTTTCGAGCGATTTGATTGCTCCAAACTTTAATATATATTTTTAATTTAATTAAAAATATAGAGATTTGTATAAGATAAATTAATCCTACTGCACCTCAGACTAAGCAATATTAGATTCGTATAGAAAAAAAAAATCCTACTACGCCTGAGATTAAAATTATCACTATATAAACCATCTATTATCACCTCAAAAGACTACAAAAATTGAACAAAGATCGCGTGGAATGCGTAATCTATTACAAATAAAAAAAAGTAAAGATTATTCCACAACAAATTCTATATTATAAATAAAAGTAATCATCTACCATTAGATATCAACTAAAATGTTTTTGAGTCTTAAAAAGATCTCTCAATAATACAAAATTAAGTAAAATTATTCCAACACATCGAAAAATTATAATGAGCTAATTAAATTATACTACTATATTATAAATAATAGAAGTAGTAATTTTTTTTCTTTTGATATAAAACAAAAAAATTCTGAATCTTAAAAAATGCTCTTTTTTTTAAGCGAGCTCTTAAGACTAAACTTAAGTAAAATCGTCTCACATCGAATAATAAGGTGATGAAATATTATGTAGTACCTCCATCCAACTTTAAACTTCATGGGAGAGTGGAACAAAAATTAAGGGTGAAGTAGGGTTTGTGATGGAAAATGAAAGTTGAAAGAAAATGTGTGATCAGAAATGATATGGATCACAAAAATAAACAAAAAAGAAGAAATATTCTAAGTAGAAAGTTTAAATATGGACAATTCTTTAAGAAAAGTAATAAGAAAAATAAAAATGGATAGAGATGGTATATTATTATAAACAAGAGTAATCATATAGATATCAACCAAACAATTTCGGGTCATATAAAGAGCTCGTAAGACTATAGAAGAGTTAAGGAAAGTTGTCACGCTTCGAGAAATTATGATGAGTTGATAAATTCTATTCTATACTATAAATATTAATCATTCGTACTTTGTAATTAACAAAAAAAATGAGTCATAACTCTTTAAAACTATAACCTTATTTAAAATTATCCCACAACGAAGAATTATGATGAAATGATGAAATTCTTTATTAGAAATAGTAATTATTTGTCCTTCGATATCAACTAAAAACATTTTGAGTTTTAAAAATGCTCTTAAGTCAATAAACTTTAAGTAATTCTATTTTTAAGCTTTCATTTTAGATATTAACCAAAACAAATTTGAGTCTTATAACAGTTCTTAAGAATATAAATTGAAGTAAAATTACCCCACATCAAGAAATTATCATTTGAGTGCGCGTTTCGTTGAACCAAATATTTATGAATATTATTATCATTTGTACGAATATGTAGTGGAAGATGTGACTGTGTGTGACTGTGTTAGTTACTTTAATTCATCTTTCTAACTAAAACGTATGTAAGTCTATAATTTAATTTGACGTTTATCGAGGAAATCATTTCCCTAGAAACATATTAACGTATGTGAATAGTGTTAAGAAAAGAATAATTGATATTTTAAAGTTAATAAAATATCAATTATTCTTTTCTTAACATGATATCAGAGCTTAAGTGATCAACAATGTCAACTAACCAAATTTTCAACACCCATGAACCTAGTGTTCCTCTCTTCATTGTCAATCTCTCCATGATTGACAAACTCACCCCACTCACGTATATGCAATGGCAAACCCAAGTCGAGGCAATACTATTCGGTTACGACCTCCTAAAATTTCTAGATGGCACTCACCCATGCCCGTCAATCACCATACCCGATCCCAATCACAAACCCGCCGCTGACCCGAAAAACACCGTCTCACCACCCGAAATTCCCAACCCCGCCTACATGACGTGGAAATGTCAAGACCAATTCGTAAAAGGCGCCCTCCTAAGTTCCCTCACCTCTGACACCGGAGCACTTGTTACGCGTCTTGCAACATCTCGCAAGGTTTGGACATCTTTGGCCAAAACCTACGCAAATCCCTCCCGTGGACACATTCTCCAAGTCAAAGATCGTCTTGACTCAATTACCAAGACCACCACCACAACCGTTTCCGAATACTTACAGTCCATTAAAACCTGTACTGACAAACTTGCCGTTCTAGGCAAATCCATGGACCCTGAAGATGTCACTGCCAAAGTCTTACGAGGCCTTGACCCCACCATCTACAAATCTTTCATTGACTCTGTCAATGCTCGAGATGAACCCATATCTTTTGACAATCTCCACGAAAAACTCCTCAATTACGACCGCACCGTCAACAAACCCACCATTCCCGAACCCTTCCCAGCCACGGCCCACGTGGCCCAATACCGCCCCGCACCCCGAACCCAATCCGGACCAAACCGAAACCCACCCGCCACAACCTTCAACTCGAATAATCAAACCGCCCCCTTTAAAGGTCGGTGTCAATACTGCAACTACATCGGCCATGTTGTTCCTAAGTGTCGTCGCTTTGCACGGGATTTTCCCGGTGTTACCTTCCAAACCCTACCCTCACCGCGACCCAACATCGACCCGAACCCACGTACCTCTCGCCCACCCCAAGTCAACTTGGCCACCACTCACCAACCCACCGCCGACCAACCTTGACTACTCGACACCGGGGCCACACACCCTGTCACCAAAGATCTCTCCAATCTCGCCCTTCACGCCCCCTATGATGGTAGTGATGAACTTGTGATAGGCGACGGCTCGGCGCTTCCCATTACTCACATTGGTTCGTTTCTTATGTCTCACTCTTCTAAATCCTCTTTTAAATTCACTAACGTTTTATGTGTTCCCACCATCTCTCGCAATATTTTATCTGTCTCACAATTTTGTCAAGATAATAATATTGTTTTTGAATTTTCTGATGATTTTTTTCTCATAAAGGATTCCAAAACGAGTCGGATTCTTATTCGCGGAAGACCTAATGGAGGCGCCTATGAATGGCTACCTCCGTCACCCACCGCGCACACTTCTACCACTACTACACCGGATTGGCATCACCGTCTTGGACACCCGTCAATCAAGATTTTTAATTATTTACGTACTAATTTTAATTTTGTTTCTAATAATCTTGCGTCGGATACTTGTAACCCATGCAACGTGCACAAGAGCCATAAGCTCGAATTTTCTATTTCCACAATAGTTACTAAAAACCCTCTTGAACTTGTCTTCACCGATGTTTGGTCCTCACCAATTACTTCTTACGACAATTTTAAGTATTATATTATTTTTGTCGACCACTTCACTAAGTATATTTGGCTATACCCTCTTAAGAACAAATCCGACTCCACCACAATTTTTACTCGTTTTAAGCTTCTAGTGGAAAAACTTTTTAATAAACCTATTTGTCAAATTTATTCCGATAATGGTGGTGAATACATTAAAATGTCTCACTCTTTAGCTAATCACGGCATAGGACACCTTACCACCCCACCTCACACACCCGAGTTAAATGGATACGCCGAACGTCGTCACCGACACATAGTTGAAACCGAGCTAGCACTTCTCACCCACGCCCGTCTACCTACCACGTTTTGGACCCATGCCTTCTCCACCGCCACCTACCTAATTAACCGATTACCAACCCTGACCCTCAAAAACTCCTCCCCTTACCTTGTCCTTTTTGGTACTCACCCAAACTACACCAAACTTAGAAGTTTTGGTTGCCTATGTTACCCTTGGCTCCGCCCCTACACCACTAACAAACTTCAACCCAAATCCACCCCATGTGTCTTTGTAGGTTACTCACCAACCCAAAGTGCCTTCTATTGTCTCGATCCCACAACTCATAAAATTTATGTCTCTCGTCATGTCAAGTTCATAGAAAACTGCTTTCCATACCCGGATCTCAACCCAATACACTCCTCCACAAATAGTGCACCCATACAGTGGTTTCATCAAACCATTCCCACCCACTCCTCATCTCACTCCCCACCAGCCCCCGTACCCACCCCCGTACCACCCGAACCAGCATCCGTGACACCCGAACCCACCCCCGTGACACTCGAACCCGCCCCCCGACACCCTGAACCCGACGCCTCACCCACCCTGCCCACTTCGCCCACAACCCAGCCGCCCGTGCCCACTCCACCCTCGACCACGACCATGAACCAACCGCCCCTACCCGACCCACCACAAAACCGACCCACGACTCGATTATCCAACAACATAAGGAAGCCCAACCCCAAATATGTCAATTTAGCTTCCCTCACTCCCCCCTCCCAACTTCCTCATACTACAAAACAAGCCTTTGTCATCCCGAAATGGAAGGAGGCCATGATAACCGAATATAATGCCCTGTGTGATAACCAAACGTGGACTCTCGTTCCACGAAAACCCGAGTTCAATGTCATTAGCTGCAAGTGGATATACCGAATCAAGTACAAGCCCGACAACACTATAGACAGGTACAAGGCTCGACTGGTTGCCAAAGGTTTTCTTCAACGACCAGGTATTGATTACTATGACACCTTCAGCCCTGTTGTTAAACCTACCACAGTTCGAATTCTTCTCATTTTAGCTCTCACCAATGGCTGGAATTTACGTCAATTAGACATAAATAATGCCTTCTTACAAGACAACCTCACTGAAACCGTTTATATGTCACAACCACCCGGGTTTGTGGACTCCCACAATCCCTCCCACGTCTGTAAACTCACCAAGGCCATTTACGGCCTTAAACAAGCCCCGCGATCTTGGTATACCACCCTCAAGCAATACCTTCTCGCCAACGGGTTCGTAGGGTCAATTGCTGACCCGTCCCTATTTATCACCACGACACAACAAAATAAAATTTATTTACTAGTAGTATATGTAGATGACATAATAATAACCGGCCCCAATCCGAATATTGTTGCGTCGTTTGTGTCAAAATTATCATCCCGATTTGCACTCAAAGATCTTGGTGCATTGTCTTATTTTTTAGGGGTCGAAGTCACACCCACCAAATTGGGATTATTACTCACACAATCAAAATATATACATGACTTATTGCACCGTCACCACATGCTTGAGGCAAAACCCACCAACACACCAATGGCACTGTTTCCCCCTCTTCACAAGGATGACAATTCTCCAATAACAAACGAATCAGACTATCGAGCCATTATTGGTAGTCTCCAGTATCTTTCCTTCACCAGACCTGACCTGGCCTTCACCGTCAATAGACTGACCCAATTTATGCAACACCCAACTGACCTTCACTGGACGGCCCTAAAAAGACTATTACGATATCTCCAAGGCACTACCCAAGTCGGCCTATTATTGCACCGTAACTCCCCCAACCGACTGCACGCCTACAGCGACGCAGACTTAGCCAGAGACCGGGACAATTACCGGTCAACCACAGGTTTTATTACCTATCTTGGGCGGAACCCATTATCTTGGTCATCCAAGAAGCAGTCCGCCGTGTCTCAATCTTCTACCGAAGCAGAGTTCCGCGCCGTAGCAACCACTGCATCCGAGCTTCTATGGCTGAAAAACCTACTCACTGAAATGCATTTTCCTACCATCACCACACCAATTATTTATTGTGACAACCTCAGCGCCACAAACTACTCAGCCAACCCCGTATTTCATTCTAGAATGAAACACTTGGCCCTAGCTTTCCACTTTGTTCGAGAATTAGTCACCAATGGCGCTCTTCGAGTTCAGCACATTGCAGGTGACGATCAACTGGCAGACTCGCTCACCAAACCCTCGCCACGTGCCCGGTTTGTCGAGTTAGTTACCAAGATCGGACTTTTCGGAGGATCGTCCGTCTTGCGGGAGCATGTTAAGGATATCTCCTGATATCTCGTAGATATTATTTCATAGATATTATTCTGATCTTATTTTGTTTCCAATCTTTGCATATTCTGTAATATCTTATATTGTATCCTAGTTTAGTCTAGATTCATTCATACTTCTTAATTCCTTATTTAGATAGATTCTGTAACTCTTGTATTTATACATCTAGGTTGTAACTTCTGTAATGAAGTTAATAAAATATCAATTATTCTTTTCTTAACAAATAGTATTTCTTTACTATTAGGCACATTCTTTTATCTTCGACTTACTTTCTCTTGTTGCGTAGTCTCACCATTTTATGCAATCGTCCAATTACGTGTCATTATTGATGTCAATGAAAATCGGCCCGTGCATCGCACGGGCTTTCCAACTAGTCAATAGAAATTGTAAAAATATACAGAGTATTTTGTACCCCCTTTATTCAAATCCAAACTACACATCTCTCTTTTGCACATTCGTCGAGGCACGTTTTGCACCATCGATATCTTTTATTTTACATTAGCAAAAATTATAAAAATAGATATTCTTGACCTACTCATAAAGATGAATCAAACAAGATCTCACATGACTATATTTTGTCTTATAGATTGTCGAGAATATCAAAAATTCTCTTTAGTTGTGAATAGTGTCAAAAAAAAATGTGTAGTTTGGATTTGAATGAAGGGAGTATCATAAAATATAGGATTGCAGTCTACATGATTCAAACCCAAGACCTTTTAAGTACACGAGTACACCAAAACTACTCCACTACAATCCATATGTATGCATATTCTCTCATACTTTGTATATAGAGTAAATCCTCAGTGAGATGACTATGAGGTCCAAAGTATTTGGAGGTCCAGTTCCGCCGCTCACCCTGAACCGCCCCTCCTTGATGTATTGAACTTCCGGATATCAATCATCTTCTTCACTCTACTTGGCTTTCTAATACAATATCTCCTGTGTTTTCTGTCTCTCGGAAGCCCAGTAAGATTCGTTTTCAGATTCTTAAGACTAGGTTTATTGGAGGTTGGAAATGAGGTGGAAGAGGAGGGTGAAAGGCAAAATAATAATAAAAAATGTAGACTCAAACCTTATTTTGGCTCAACTAGTTGGGAAGAGGACCTCTCCCACCTTTCCTTCACCTTGCCACATGTCCATTTTTAATTGGTGACAAAGTAAAAATAAAAAAAAAAGTTAAGTGTGTTTTGATAAATGTGTAGGATATGGTGATAGAAGGTGTGGATAAAGGTAAAAAAGTTAGTGTGAGTTTGATAAAGTAAGTTGTGAATAAAGAAGAATATTATATAGGTTGGACCTTGGTGAAGATGAGCCAGGGATAAACATGGTCTAAATAATGGGTTCCAAATAACAGACGTCACTTTTTTCTTGAATTGACTGAAATATTCTCTCCAAAGATCTTCTTCATTCAGCAAATAAGATTCACGACATCTGCTCCGCTAGTTCTTTTGTAGAGTAGCATACATAAAGTCAGCTGAATTTGGGCAAGGATTCAACGGTCCTTCTGCCAACAACAACACGCTAAAGCAAAAGAAATTATCAATGACGATTTACCTACTTCATTTTTTCATCGTGCAAAGGCCTTGCGCATGATTTCCCTGGTAACAATTCTGGAGACTGGTGTAGCTCTGACTAAGATATGTCAATCCTTATCCTCACTTGACAATCTGGAATTCCCAAGCTTAAACTCGGTTGTTGAGAATTCTTATCCCAACCTTTTACGACCGCAGACGTTAAACAAGCAAGCCAAACAGATCACCTGGGCCGGATGGATATCCTCCTCGTTTCTTTATTTCAACTCGATCTACTGTTTTAGGATGAGATAGGAGAAGTCAGAAGACATTACAATTGCAATTCTTTTTTTTTTAAACACCAGCCATATTCATATTCTTAGAGAATGGAATGAAACTCATATTGTTCGTATTCCGAAAGTGGGAAACCCTGAGTTCAGTAATATGAAGTGAGCAGAGGATTATGGTGATTAAAGTGAGTAATAATAATGTTGTTAACCAACTGATATGTTCAGTTGTTCACCAAACCTGCAACTTAGTATAGCAAGTTCCAATACTATTATTTGTACTTGCTAAATGTTAGAAGTATGAAAGTATTACTCCCTCCGTTCCAACCAATAGTATACATATTTCTTTAGGTCCCTTCCAACCAATTGTATACATTTCCTTATTTGTATACTCATTTAATTATTAAATTACCTAAATAACCTTTCTTACTCCCCACCCCCAAACCCTATTAAAAGTTGACAAAGGGTAAAATAGTAAGTTCAACATCAAATTATTTCTTTTCCCACACCACCTAAAATCTTGTGCAAAAAACATATGTATACTATTGGTTGGAACGGAGGGAGTATATGATTATCCTCATAGACAATATATATTTCAGGTAAAAGGGGGAGAAACTTTTTTGGTACATCTTACAACTTTTTGTAATGCATCTAATACATCTATCTAATTAAGAGAGAGTTCAAGTTAAGGAGAAGATTTGTTAACTTATGACTGGAATCTATTTTGAATGTCACTTTGAACAAAAATACCAGGATCTTGCCCCCACAACCTAAACCGTATCTCATAATTAATTTGTCTGAGCTAAGGTTTTTGCAATTGGCCTAGGGTTTTTCTTTTTAGGTTTTCCGTTCTAGAGCATAGGGAATACTCCCTCTATCTCGTTCAATTTGTTGTCCTTTTACTCTCTTTCGTCCCAATGAATGGTATGTCTATTTCATATTGGGTCATCTCAATAAATTCTCTGTTTTTCTATTTTAGTAAGGAAAATGAGATGGCGCCACCCGGTGGCGCTCAATTTGTGCGCCACCGGAATATAATAATGATTTAATTAATTATTTTTATTTTACTTTTTAAAAACTTTAATATTAAATCAATTAGTAATAAAAGGGTACTTTAGTAACTTTAATTAATTATATTATTTGTAAAAAAAATCTTAGATTCTCCCATAATATTAGTCCTATTTGTAGGAAATCGTGATTAATTTGTTACTAGGTATGGCATAACACACAATAAAATGTTACGAAGAGAAATTTAGTACTATTACTTTGTTATATGATATGATGTCTAGCCGAACGGTTGATAAGACGAATGCCGGTATTTCATCTCAAGATTTGTGTATGTTTTTTCTTCCGTTGAACGGTATGGTAAATAACGATGAATATTATGCTTCAAGAATAGAATTATAAATAAAAATGTATAAAATATGATAAAGAAACATAATCGTTGTAACAGTTAAAATAAATTTGTACGGAGTATTTCGTATAAAAGATTAAAAGATACGAGTAATTTTCATTTAGATATATATAAAATTACTTATCTACCCTTAAGCGATGGTGTAAAAATAAAAGTCTCACTTTTCATTTTTTTCATTTTCTTATTTTTTAATTATGGTGACGCCGAGATTCAGCGTCACCGGGTGGCGCCCTATCACTATCCTTTTAGTAATGCTTTTTATATATAATTTGATCCTCCTCATGAATTTGGCTTCACATTTCACCTAATCATTGGACCTCTTACCCTTTGTACCAAAAACTAAGACAAACAATTCATTGGGACGGAGGGAGTATATTGTTTGTGAAAATTATTTTAATCAAAGAACAAATGACCGAGACTATAAAGAGTAATACTCCGTATATAACTCTTTAGCCTCACTATTATAGTTATGGTATCATAACTCTGAATCTATTTGTAATTTCTTTCAAATTCATTAAACTCTCATCTTAATCTGTTTGTGGACGTAGGTAATACATCGTTAATTAGTGGATTATGCATGTAAATATGCACGTCCTTTAATTTTACGTTCTTATTTTTATACTCCGTATCTTTTATGGATTATGCCGTAACAAAGTGAATAAAGAATGAAGCTAAGAAGCGTTGAGTTGTTGAGTGAGAGCGCATTGCATTAGTTCATGTCAAAAAGAGAGTGTGAAGTAGTTGAGAAGGTGAGGTTGGAGTAAATATATATTGATTCCTGGCCTCACTTGATATGGCACAGGATGTATCATGTATGTATGGGCCTATGTAACCAAATCAATTTATTTCAAGGATACAAACACATGCTAAGTTCTAACACCCAACTACCCATGTATCAATATCATCTCTATGATTCTATTTCTGGTGAAAGCTACAACACCTTTTGGTTGCTTATAAATTCCAAAGCAAATCTCTTTATTATACGTCCTATTACCCATACAACTAACCCCATTTTGTGTCCCAATAAAATTGGATCATATTTCCCTCCAAAAACCAATAAAATTGGAGTAATATTTTTTTGATCAACATGACTCAAACAACTCCCAATCATACACAGACAGTGTCGGGATGGGCAGCTCATGATTCATCCGGAAAGATCACTCCATACATCTTTAAAAGAAGGTACGTTACTTGTTTTCTTACTAAATAATTTAACAATTCTAGTCTACCTATCACGTTTACTTTTTTTCCCAAATGACAATTAATTAAATAGGTTACTCGACAAAAAAAAAAGACTTATGCATTCTGATGTGCAAAAAGGGAGATTCGAACGTCTTCACCTCAATCGCTAGACAAAGACATAACACGTGCATGATTTTGATATACATACATTAATACTTCTAGTTTTGTATGCAAAAGGGAGTACATTACTAGGACCGCGGACAAATGGACTGCTAATGTTTGCCTAACACATTTACACTAGCTAGCTAGTAGTACATCGTAAGAAATGGAGGATTTATTTTCCAATTTGAACAAATCAAAATTAAACCTCTTTACATGTTTTTACAGGCTATATACAAGTGAAAATGTATACTCGTATATGGGATAAATTAATAAGACAGCTACGTTTTTGTGATACAGAGAAAATGGCGTTAATGATGTGACGATCAAAGTATTGTATTGTGGAATGTGCCATACTGACCTACACCATGTTCGAAATGACTGGGGTATCACTATGTACCCTGTTGTTCCCGGGTATGTACCTACGTTACTTCATTCCTTCTCTATTATTTCTGAATTTTGCTATATCTTACTTTGGAGATTTGAAATAAATATCGACAGGCACGAGATAACGGGGGTGATAACAAAAGTGGGAAAAGATGTGACAAGGTTTAAGGAGGGGGATAAAGTAGGGGTGGGATGTCTGGCAGCCTCATGTTTGGAGTGTGAATTTTGTAAGGGAGATGAGGAAAATTACTGCGATCAAATTCAGTTCACTTATAACGGTATTTTCTGGGATGGTAGCATTACTTACGGCGGCTACTCCGACTTCCTCGTTGCTGATCAAAGGTCTATTACTCCCTACTCAGTACTCACCTACCTAACCTACTACTTTAAGATTAGTTTAAGAGTTAAAAGTAAAATTAGTTAACAGTAATAAGTAATTGATCCGTTGTTTTATTAAGGATCTACTCTACATGTCAAAATTGAAATAGGATTCTGAGAGCCTATCAATTTCAATTTCAGTACTACAGAGTCATTATCAATTAACATTTCCTAAAAAGGTCCAAATCCCATGTTATATATGTGCTCCCAAGTCCCAATATGGCAATATATCTTTTTCCCTCCCTATTTTCTAGACGGAGTCCGTGTTAAATTGATAAAAGGTCGATTCTATTTCTGTTATCCATAATGTCAAATGTTGTATCGACAAGTGATGCATAACACCCAACCACTTCTGAAGACTCCAGATTACAGAATCTTGCACTAGTAGTCTAAGTATTACCGACCAATACTGTGAAACAGAAAAACATACTCCGTCTACTGTGAAACCGTGTGATAGGATCATCTGTTTAATAAAAGTAACATGACTGATGTTACAAATCTATATGTAGTGAAATCTTGATTGACAAACTTAGCATGTATGAATTGTATGATAGGTATGTGGTACGAGTACCAGAAAGTTTAGCAATGGATGCAGCAGCACCGTTACTATGTGCAGGGATAACGGTGTACAGCCCAATGAAGGACAACGGGCTACTGGAGGAATCAGTAAGGCCGAAGAAAGTGGGGATAGTTGGGCTGGGTGGGCTGGGGCATGTAGCGGTCAAGCTGGCCAAGGCATTTGGGCATCATGTCACCATCATTAGCACCTCCCCTTCTAAGGAGCTCGAGGCCAAGCAACGTCTTGGTGCTCATGATTTTATACTCAGCACTCAACCCTCTCAAATGCAGGTGGGTATCTAGAACAAATAATTAGTTAAATTAGAAGAAGATGATGATGATGATGTTTTTATTGATCGTAAAATGTAAATATATAGGCGAAACGAAGAAGCCTGGATTTCATACTGGACACGGTATCTGCTTATCACTCTCTTGGCCCAACTTTAGAGGTGTTGAAAGTAAATGGTGTCCTTGTCATTGTTGGTGCTCCTGACAAGCCCATGGCCTTACCCTCCTTCCCTCTCATCTTTGGTAACGCTTCCATGTCCTCATTATTGTACGTATATCACTCGACATCCAACTAACCCGAGTCATGATGAACACGTTACAACCGTGATCTATATTAGCTAGTGTAAAGCTAGTTACCAAAGGATTGAAGGAACCCATTTTAATGACAGCATGTATTCCGTTTTATGTATGCTTTTCTAAGTTGTGGAACACAAAATATGAGGCAGGAAAAAGAGTGGTGAAAGGGAGCATGACCGGAGGAATGAAAGAGACACAGGAAATGATGGACGTATGTGGGAAGTACAACATAACTTGTGACATCGAGCTTGTTAGTCGTCATCAAATCAATGACGCCTTGGACCGTCTTTCTAAAAATGATGTCCGATATCGATTTGTCATTGATATTGCCGGCAAGTCTTCTCGTCTTTGATCCTTTTAATTTACAATTTACTTATGGTCTCGTAATAATATTTGCTCTGTCACAAGATTATGATGGATATGTTTGTCATAAACAAGAACGCGTGTTTAATTTAATTAAGGCTACCACTAAGGTTTTAATCATATAAATCTTTGTAATTTATTTACGTACAATAATCAAGCATTCAAGTAATCAAGATGTTACACTACAATCTTGTGGTCGTGCTAAGGGGCGGGATACACAAGCCAGCGGCCCATCAAAAGCTGAGCCTCACAATATGGATTGGGCTGACCCTCCCCAGTCCCCACCCACTTGGTTAGATGACAATTACAGTAATACGGAGTATTGTTTACACCTTACAATGCGCACGTTTAATGTTTAACTAAACGAGAAGTTATGATTTATTTATTTTTTCAACAAAAAATATATTTAATCGCATTTGTCCATGTTACTTAGTCCTAGAAATCTTCAATGTGATCTATTTATATAGACGGAGTTACTAATAGTTTTGCCCTTTTTCTAAAAATATTTAATTTGAAAGTGTTGCACAAGTTCAATGGATCAATCGTTTAACTTGTGAACACCATAACATGGCAAATTGACAACAAAATCTGTTTCAATAAATAACTAATTGGGGATTATCGAGTACGGACTATTATTTAGTTGTTGTGTATTAATAAAGAGTAATTTTGTTTACCTTTTCTAGAATGAAAACTTATTTTACTTTACAACCTTTGGTTTCTTTTTTTTTTTTTATAATAAGTCGTTCTCTCTATTTAGTACACTTATTTTCACTTCAATTATTACTCGCAAAATATGTACTCTTTTTTAGCAGTATATTGATCTATACACATTAAGTTGCCACAATTTTATTTTTTTACAGGTAGCAAAAATGAAAATGGAAATGAGAACGAGAATGGAAATGAAAATGGAAATGGAAATGAGATAACTAACTCTACAAGCATAAGAAATTGAAACTATTATTTCATTTTTATAGAGTACGGTGTATTATTTATTTACAAACTAGCTACGACTATGATTTAGTTTATTGTTCTGTAGTATGAATTCAATATATTTCTTCGGATTTCATATTGTAAAAGGGTGAAAACACTTCACATAAACCACAACAAAGACAACAGTAGTAATGACAAAGATAACAGTGGCAGTGTATCAGCTAACCAAGGGGTACAGTCCACAAAAGACAGGAATGATAGGAAGGGAGTGTGCAGATTTGCAGCATGACAGAGAAAACAAAGCATTCTACAAATACAAGCCCATTGAGGAAGACAAAGACATATGTATGTAGAAGTCAACTAAACATAAGATGACAAATCAGTACAAGACAAAGAGAGCTTTATGTTCTAGGGATTGAGACTTGTAATCTCATATAAATATGGATGTTGAACTATGTAAGTGCTCACGCACAAAAACAACTCTATCAAAACCAGTAATGTAGCCTTGATGGCATTACAATCATTTCAATCATTAAACTAATCTACAAATTAATGAGCTAAGGTCTATTAAATCTTCATGGTATCAGAGCCTACTTGTGCTCATAAATTTCTAAAAACAATCTATTCCTAACCTCTCTTCATTTCTGAGTATACTATTACTACTAAAACTCTACTCATCTATCAAGTTCTTTACCTACAAAATGCCAGGAGGAGACAAAGATAAAGGAGTAGGAGAATCCATATACCTCAACAGGCCCGTCTCAGGGGCGGTGAAGTAGGAGCAAGCGAACCGGGCCTCCATTTTTTTGGGGCCTCAAGTCTGAAGTTGATGGTTGTAATATAAATCAAGTAATAAATGCAGCATTAATAAACAATAGAACTTCAGTTGTTGGAGTGGTAGACTCCCTGGCCCATTAGTGAGACTGTCCTGGTTCGATTCCTCCCAAGTGCACATTCTATATATTTTCACTGTTTTTAAGTAATAAAAAAATTAACTCACTATAATAAAAAGTTCTAACCTTTTTTATTCTACTCTCCAATTTTCTAAAGAAGTTAGCTATTGTCAATGTTTGTTGTTTTTCTTTATAATTTTTTTAATATATTGATAATCTAGTAGACTAATAGATAAAAAGTTCATTTTTCATATTTTTATAGTATCCGTCGTTATTAAAATAATAATCCATCTACGATTGTAAATTAATTATTTAAATTTTGGCTTGGAATTTACCATCTTACGAGTCCATTTTAAATTGATAATTAAGCGGTACGAGTATTTGTTACATGAAAGCAACTAATTAATCTTTCCTTTTTTCGACATTTTATAGTCAGATATTCAGTTTTTGGAGGACTTTGACTTATTTGAAATTAGCACAAAATAGTTAGAAATAACATATTGGTTGAACTAATACGGAGTAAATTTTGATATACGACTACGGACCGCCTATAGCTAAAGGGCCTCATTATTTAGTTTCGCTCCGGGCCTTCCTTAACTCTAAGACGGCCCTGTAACCTCAATCAATCAGAGGGAACTCAAACACTGAAAATTACTCCTGAACTATGTGGGTCTGAAAATTACATCATGTGTAAGCGCAAAATGGAGTTGGCCCTTTCAGCAAAACGCAAACTGGGGTATGTGAATGGATCTGTGTCTAAGCAAGACAAGGATATCTCTAAGCAAGATTGAGACATGGGAGTCCTCAAAAAACTTAGTGATATCTTGGATCTTACAAAATGTCAGTGAAAGAATTAAACATGTCATAATATACATTGACACAGCAAAAGAAATATGGGATGTACTTCAGAAGAGGTACACAGTGGCCAATGGAGCTAGAAAATTCAAGCTAAATAGAGACACATATGAAATCTGTCAGAGCAGTAGGGGTATAGAAGAATACTGTACTCAACTGCAGATTGTGTGGGATGAACTTCATAACATGAAGAACTATCATGTACTCAAGACTATCTCCACTGAGATGAGAGCCTATCTTGATGCTGTGGAAAAGCACTATGAAGAAAGGAAGCTCTTTCAATTTCTCAATGGGTTGGATAAAGAATATGCAACATTGAGAAGCAACATCTTGCTCATGACACCTCTGCCAAGTGTTGACACTGCTGTATCCATTCTCCTGCAAGAAGAAGCTCAAAACAAGAACTTCAACATGGAAAGAAATGGGGAAAACTCAGCATTTCTGGGAATAAAGGAGTCAAATGAAAGCAAATGTATTCATTGTGGAAGGAGCAACCACAAATCTGACATGTGTTGGGAAAAACATCCCAAACAGGCATATACTCATTGTGGAAGATCAAACCATAAGTCTGAAATGTGTTGGGAAGTTATTGGGTACCTTAAGAACAAGCCTGGAAGCAACCAAAAGGCAGGAAACAAGGGGCAAAATACCCTCAAATCTCATAAGCTAAATCAGAATTCAGGTAAAGCTCATACCAACTATGGAGAAAAGAGAAACAAGAGGACCGCTGCTATTGCAAACAAAGAGGCAGACCTGGCAATGGCTATAGGAGCTGCAACACAACAACTTGAGAATCTTCTCAAGCTTGTGCCTGGCAGTAGCAAGTCCAACACCGGTGATGAGACTGATGTGGAACTTGAGTGCAACTATGCAGGTATGAGTTGCAACAATTCTCAAATTTTCAAACATAATTGGGTTATAGATTTTGGTGCTTCAGATCACATGACAACTCACAAATCCCTCTTAACCAATGTGATTGCTCTGGAAAGAAAACCTAAGATAAACTTACCCAATGGCGAGGTTGTGTTTGTGACTCACAAGGGTAATGTAACACTGGAAAATGGCTTAGTGCTAAAGAATGTCCTCTATGTACCAAAATTCAAACAAAATCTTATGTCTGTTCAGAAACTCACACAAGATAATAACTGTTGTGTGTCCTTCCTGAACAACCAATATTATGTGCAGGACTTTTCTAAAAGAAACTCCAAAATCCTAGGATGAGCTGCAAGTGGTCTTTACTATCTTACAAACCAAAAAAATCTGACCAAGCCCTACACCAAAGAAGAGAACAAGGATAATAGGCAGGCCTTAAGTATTAAACAAAACTGTAATCCTGCTGTTAAGCCTTTTGTAGCCAAATCTGTGGTCAAAAACTTTTGTAATGAATCAACTTCTATGAATGATAGTAAAAATGATTGCAGTTATTCTCTTTGGCATCACAGGCTTGGTTATGCTCCTTTCTCAAAACTGAAACACATACCTTCTATTAAAATTAAAATGACACAACCCAATGGAAAATTGTGTCTAACCTGTCCTATGGCAAAACATACTAAATTTCCCTTCACTCTAAGTAAGACTTGTGCTGCCCAACCCTTTGACTTGATTCATATAGACATTTGAGGACCATATAAGGTTGCTTATAAGGGAAAATTTAGGTATTTTCTGACCATTGTAGATGATATGTCTAGGGGAACTTGGTTATACCTCATTGAACACAAGTCAGAGGCTCTTACATTAATCAAATCATTTTGTGTTTATGTGGAAAATCACTTTGGAAACAAAGTTAAGACCATAAGGTCAGACAATGCACTTGAATTTGAAGACAGAGAATGTAGGCACTATTTTGTTGCACAAGGAATAGTGCATCAGACTAGCATTGCGGACAGACCCCAGCAGAATGGGGTGGTTGAAAGAAAACATAGGCACCTGCTTGAGATAATCATGGCCTTGAGGTTCCAGGCTGGATTGTCTTTAGGATACTGGGGGGACTGTGTCCTAGCTGCAGCCTATATCATCAACAGACTCCCATCTCCAGTTATACACACCAAAACACCATATGAAATGGTACACAAAATTGTGCCAGATTATAAGAACTTGAGAAGCTTTGGGTGCTTGGTTATGGCTTACAATCCACGGAGACACAAGGACAAATTACAACCAAGAGGAGTGACCTGTGTGTTCTTGGGATATCCAGCATATCAAAAGGGATATAAAGTGCAAGAATTGGATAGCAAGAGAAGATTTGTAACTAGAGATGCTACCTTCTATGAGCATATATACCCTTACTCACAACACTCAAAGACTGACCTGATGCTCCCTCTTCCTGCTGTTTTATCCCACACATTTGATGGTAAAGAGATGCCTACTGAAGAAGAAGATGAAAGTGATACTGAAGGTGAGTCTGATCAGGTATCAGAACAGGAAAACACTCATGGGGCTGATCTGCAAGCATCAGACCAAAGGGTAAATGATCAAGAAATTCAGGAGGTATCTCTGAGGAAATCCTAGAGAAAAATAAGAGTTCCTTCTTGGATGAAGGATTTCATAATCAATCAAGGAGGAAGAAATGACAGGCAGCGTGTCACTGAAGCTCAATCAACAACTGAAACTGAGGTGGAAGAATCTTTTGTGAACCTAGTCAATCAAGTTGTAAATCATCAGGAACCATACTACTTTCATGAGGCTGTGCAACATAATAAGTGGATAATAGCTATGAATCAGGAATTGGATGCTTTGGAACAAAATGACACCTGGAGTATTGTGAAACTTCCTCCTGGAAGGAAGGCCATAGGATGCAGATGGCTCTATAAGGTAAAAATGCATCCTGATGGAAGCCTGGATAGATACAATCATACAAGGCTAGGCTTGTTATACAAGGGTGTAGACAGAGAAAAGGCCTAGATTATAAGGAGACTTTTGCTTCTGTGGCTAAGATGACCACCATTAGGACCTTGCTAGCTATTGCATCTATGAAAAACTGGATGACATGTCAAATGGATGTGTCCAATGCTTTCCTTCATGGTGATTTGAATGAAGATGTATATATGCAATTACCAAATGGATACTATGAGTTAGAGGACAGAGTTAATGCCAGCAAAGGGGATCAACCTAAGTATACAGGACCTCTGGTTTGCAAACTAAATAAGTCCCTTTATGGACTTAAGAAAGCACCAAGACAATGGTTTGCCAAGTTATCAACTGTGCTTAGATTGGCTTCACTCAATCTAGGGTTGATCATTCTGTGTTCATCAAGAATCAAGGTACTAGCATCACAGTTGTTCTAATCTATGTAGATGACATGGTTAGTACAGGAAATAATTCCACAGAGATGGAAGCCTTGAAAGACTCCTTAAAGACAAAATTCCATATGAAAGACTTGGGGCAACTCAGCTACTTTCTAGGGTTGGAAATAGCTCATACATCTCAAGGGATATTTATTAGTCAAAAGAAGTATGCCACAGATATAATCACTGAGTATGGGGTGCTTAAAGAAAGAAATCTAAAAGTACCACTGAATGCTCACACCAAACTGGAACCTAACAAAGGAATTCCCCTTGATAATCCTGAACCATACAGGAAGCTTGTTGGTAAACTCATTTACTTAACTATAACTAGACCTGATATCTCCTTCTCAGTACAACTTCTAAGCCAATTTCTGCAGAATCCTACATCAGACCATATGCAGGCTGCTAAAAGAGTCCTAAGATATATTAAGACCTCACCGGGTCAAGGTATTTTGCTGGCCTATTCCTCTTCTGCTCAACTAACAGCCTATTGTGATTCTGATTGGACATCTTGCCCTTTCTCTAGAAGATCTACAACAGGGTATTATATCCTACTTGGTTTCTCTCCCATTTCATGGAAGTCTAAGAAACAAATGGTTACAGCTAGGTCCTCTGCTGAAGCAGAATATAGAGTCATGGCCTTAACTACATGTGAAGTCACTTGGCTCCTATCCCTCCTCAAAGACCTAGGTCTAGATAAACTGCAAGCTGCAGCTCGAAAATGTGATAATCAGGCTGCCATTGCCATTGCCGCCAACCCAGTCTATCATGAGAGGACTAAGCACATTGAGTTGGACTGCCACTTCATAAGAGACAAGGTGGAGGCAGGGGTTATCAAAACAGCTTATGTTCCTTCTTATCTTCAACTAGCAGATGTTCTTACCTTGGCATTGTCTGTATCTCAACAATCTAAGCTTCTCCGCAAGATGGGAGTGATGACAATGCCCCACTCTCATCTTGAGGGGGAGTGTAAAAGGGTGAAAACACTTCACATGAACAACAACAAAGACAACAGTAGTAATGACAAAGACAACAGCAACAATGTATCAGCTAACCAAGGGGTACAGTCCACAGAAGACAGGAATGCTAGGAAGGGAGTGTGCAGATTTGCAGCATGGCAGAGAACATAAAGCATTCTACAAATACAAGCCCATCGAGGAAGACAAAGACATATGTATGTAGAAGTCAACTAAACATAAGATGACAAATCAGTACAAGACAAAGAGAGCTTTATGTCCTAGGCATTGAGACTTGTAATCTCATATAAATATGGATGTTGAACTATGTAAGTGCTCACGCACAAAAACTCTATCAAAACCAGTAATGTAGCCTTTATGGCATTACAATCATTTCAATCATTAAACTAATCTACAAATTAATGAGCCAAGGTCTATTAAATCTTCACATATAAAAAATGGTTTTGTTATATACATAAGAAATATAAAATTCCTATAATTAATGGTAGTTTAAGCTTCCAATGGAATCTAAATTAAAAGAAATAGTTGATTAAATGCTAGTTAATTAAATGATAGTAAATCAATCACATGTTGGGAATAAAAAACTTAGAATATCCAAAAAGTAATTTCACCTACATCTTCAAAATCTAAAAACGGATTCAGCCCTAGAAAATCGTGAAATTAGAAAATCCGAAATTAATTCTGACCAATACAAGCGCCTACATCTTCAAACTAAAAATGGAATTCAGCCCAAGATCTTTGGCGGTTTTTTTTCTTTTGTGATGCAGATGATACATCGTCGTGGGTGAAAAAAATTCTTTGTTTGGGCAAGTAGGTTTCGTATGACCCGATTCTTTGCATATAGAACAACACTTAGTCTTCTTCATTGCCTTTTCTTTTCCACCCCGGTCTCGCTTAGTTCTTGGACGTCCTTTTTTCTTTGATTGAGGGGGGCATAACACAATAGTTTCACCATTATTTGTGAGAGTGCATTCTTCTTCAATCAAGACATCATCAAGTCCTTGGATATTGGTTGTATACGTAGCTTCCAATAATGCATCACAATTCCAACGTTGTGGTAAATACAACGATGGAATATTGAAACAGTCGGTATACACAAATACTCGCAATATATGACGACAAATTATACCCAAGAACTCAAAATTTTTGCAGCTACATATAGCTATATCCCTATCTCAAAAGACGACATGTTCTCTAGAACGCACCTTCATAATATTTTACCGTGAACTCACTTGTACCACCGACTTGAGATATTGTATACAAAGTCGACCTTGCTAATTCTTCTTGAAACTTTTTGAAAGCAAATGGTGTAAGGATTTCACAAGCTTGCTTTTCCAAAGGCGATTTTGTATTTAACGGAACCGGTCTCATGTTAGCAACAAGTTTGTTGTTAGAACGCCCTTGACTAATTTCTTGAACCGCCATCTCCACCTAAAATGTATAGAAATAAATAAAGTTATTCTTAGGTACATGTAAGCATTTATTTCTTCCATCGATCTGAGAGATAGCTACAAGCCTACAAAATAATAACTCAAACTAACCTGCTTAACAAAATCCGTCAAAGTTGTATGAGAAGAAACAAATCTCTTAATAAAGGCATTTATGCTCTCCAATCTTCCAGTAGTTACCATCCCTCCGAAAAAGTAATTTCGAAGGTAAGCCGGTGCCCAAAATTCTCTCACATTATACAAACCTACGATATGCTTATTGTTTTGGAGAGAAAAATTTTCAACCATTGCAAATCAATTACACTCAAATTCTTGCAATTCAGTCAACTTGTATAACTTGTAAAAATCACTACACCATTCTTGGTAGTCATTACGTAAAAGACCCGCAAATCAACAACTAAAATTTGAAGTTATATGCCATATACACTAACTGTGTAGGCATTTCAATTTTAATTGCTTCAGACATCCAAGGATCTTGATCAGTCAAGATGATTTTTGGCGGCTTGTTCATAATGCGCACAAAAGTCTGATAAATAGTTGCATGACAAAATTAGTCACATGACAAATTAAAAATTGTTAACCAATCAAAAATGAAATTTTTTAGAATTCGTACCTTCATCAACCACTTAAAGTAAGCATCGTCTCATCCCGAAGGAGTGCAAAACCAAGCAAAATTGTTTTTCCATGATTATCGACACCGACAAAAATCCCACAAGGCATGTCATATGAGTTTACTCTATAAGTAGTATCAAAAATGACTACATCCCCAAACTTTTGGTACCATTCTAAGCTTTGAGCATGACACCAAAAAATATTTTCGAGCCTCCTCTTTTCATCCAATGTAAAAGCATATTGAAACATTTTATTCTCTTCTTTCGCCAATTTCATGTACTCCATCAAGTTTTTTGCATCATCATCTCCAATTATCTTCTTTACTTTAGCGTAAAGATTGCGGATATCTCTATCGAAAAAGGGTAATTCACCATGTTTAAGGTTTTTCTCAAGCTCCAACACCCTAATTATTTGCCTAATAGACAATCTTGCTTCTTTATACATAAAATGATAAAAAAAAAAATCATCCTCACAAGTGATATTCCGATTTATTGGAAGGAAACAGAATTCTCCACTAGACAACATATCATGATTATGTTCTTTCACAAGCGTGGTGACATGCCATTCTTCCGGAAATATATCAAAACACTTTTTAAGAGTGATTCGCATATAAGCATAACAACCACACTTTGAAGACCTTTTATTTCTTTGGGTTTTAGAAATATCAATTACCTTTAATCGTTGTTTTCCAGCACGGTGACAAAGAAAATCTTGTCTAATTGTCCTTCCATGTTTAGTGTCGGTACGATCCTTAACTGCGACAAAACCATGTCTCTTAGCGTAATTGTTATAGAAGATATATGCCTCCTCCTGACTTTCAAAAGTTTGAGAAATGAAATATCCGTCATCTTCTTCAACATATGGTTCATTCAAATCAAAATCAAGCATATTGTAATTCTGAAAAGAAAAAAAAAATGTGTCAGAGAAAAAAAATCAGAACAAATCAGAACGTGATAATTGCTAATATTACCTGCCTAACATTCCATTTATACGTAACAATTGATTCACATGATATTGATTCCCCAAAAAAGGACTAAATCTTCAATTTAATCACAGAACATCACCCGCACAAGAAATCTCTCCCAAAAGTGCCTTTTTATTCAATTTAATTGAACAACCCTCAATTCATACAAACCAAATTCTGAAGATAAGGGAAGAAAACTTACTTGTATGGGTAGGGATTTCTATTTTCCTTTAAATTAAACAAATCATGAAAGCTTCTCTCGACAAATAATGGTGATTTTTTTAAACTGCCGTTGAGGATATTAGGAGAGATTTTTTTATAGCAGTAATTTCTAGCACATTAAATGATGCATAATAAATGAATTCAGTGGTTTCATCTTGAAAGACACTACAAATTCTCTAAAAGGCAGTTTATATTCTTTTTGGCAAAAATTACACATTACAATCTTATAAAAATAAGTTTTTTGTAATTACAACCTTATAAAAATTTTCTTTTCAATTACTACCTAATAAAACACTTTTCATTTGCAATTGCTACCTTTAATGAACTCCGGTGGGTTAGTAAGCTATTTTCCGTTAGCGAAGTTGTTAAATGACGAAAATACCCTTGATGTTAAAATCTTCTTTTTACCCCTTTAACCCCTTTTACTCACCTCCTACACTACTCACTCCGTACCTTCCTCTTCAATCATCATCCACTAAAACCTAATTAATTTTCCAATTGAATCCAAAATTCATACCAAATTCTGGTGCAATTGAAGGGAACGACATATCTGCAAGCAAGTAGCCCCAAATCCTGTGTTAATTTAGGGTTTTTTCGTTAGTTTAGGGGTTTTTCGTTAATTTAGGGTTTTGAATCGATTCTTCACACAAAACCGAGATTTGCATTTAATTTTAGTCTTTCTAATATGAATTAAGTGTAGTTATAGTGTTATTGTAGTTCATTAGCATGTTGAGAGCCAAATGTGGTTGTCGATTAGATAATTTCAATTTTTAGGGTTTCTCCAATTTGGTGTTGATTTTGTTTCGCCTAATGTCTGCTATGTTGCTTTTGCTATTCAATTTTTTGTAGATATGGATATTCAACCATTCACCGTTAACTTGCAACATTTAGACGAATAATAAAGGAAATTAGAGATAAACCCTAAATTTCCACAAACCCTAATTTCTAGGTTAACAGAAATTTTGCAAAGTACAGAATCGTGAATTAGGGTTACATATCTTGTTCGTACACAACAATAAACTACAGGCACTAATGACGGCGAAAATAAAGAAGAGGTATAAACGATAGAGAGAGAGGATGAAGAAATTGAAGACTGCAAAAATTGAATTGAAGAGTGAAGCAATTGAAGAGCAATACAATTTTTAAGAGGTGTTGTAAGAGAGATAAAGGTTGGGGAAAGAGTATACAGAGTCAAGGGCAAAATGGTCACAAAATTAGACGTAATCTAATTTGGGACGGAAATTAGCTTACTAACCCACCGGAGTTCATTAAAGGTTGCAATTGCAAATGAAAAGTGCTTTATTAGGTAGTAATTGAAAAGAAATTTTTTATAAGGTTGTAATTACAAACTGATTTTTATAAGGTTGTAATGTGTAATTTTCGCTTCTTTTTGTATTGAAACTATAAAAAACTATAAAAAAAAATTAATGCTTGGATGAAGCCCTATGTATCAAAATCGTATAAAAACATATTGAATCATGGAAGTTTTATTTTCACACCAATATTTACCATATTAACTACGAATTACATATAATGAGAAAATTATAGAACCGGTTGTACATAACTTTATGCACAACTGATTTTGTGATTTTGAGTTTTATTACAAAGGTTTTGAGTGTCGCTATAAACTTTCTGAGTTTTAGTGTAAAGTTGTTGAGTTAAATCACATAAATATTTAAACTAAAAAACTTACAACTTAGTTCAAAAACTTGTATAAGCTCAGTTAATATATACAAAAGCTCAACAACTTTGTACAATGCTATTGTACAAGAAGGTGTATATATAATCCTCCTACATTAGGCGTAGACGCGTAGTATCCGTATATTATTACCCTCTAGTTTTTAACTACCAAGTTAAAAGTGAGATTACAACCCTCGTACATTAGGTCGTCTGCATTTCAGTTAGGTCGTCGGCGCTTTATACATGATTTTACCCTTTTGCCCTCCTTTAATTATGATTAATGATATTAATTATTTTACTTAATTAATCTAATTATTATTTCCTGACTATTTTAAGATTACAATTTTGATAATTTTTGACGGCTTTTGAGACACGTGTCTCAATAAAGCTCGGGAATCTTTTTAGAAAATTTTTGACGGTTTTAAGAAGTTTTTGACATACCTTCACTTAATCCTTAGTCAAGTAAGTATATATCGATTTTTTAGTACTTTATATTTTGTAAGTGATTTTATTTAGGTTGATTAATGTCATTATAATTGTGATTAGATTGATAGTTTAGGCTCCCCATAACTAGCCTGTGGTTGAGTAATCAATTAAATATTCGATTTTAGTTGTTACAGTTTGACGTATTCGATTTTATTCTATCATTGATTTTCGTACGAAAATTTGAAGGAAATAAAAAAACGGAAAACCCAGTTGACATAAAAAATTGACGCCATTTAGACCGGGGGGGGGGGGGGGGGTGTGTCAAAATTTGACGCCATTCTGGTCATTACGACGTCAATTTTTGACGCCATTTTGGTCAAAATGTCGTCAATTTTTGATGTCATTCTGGTCAAAATGGCGTCAAAAATTGATGCCATAAGGTAATTTGCGTATTTCCCCTTTACCTGAAAGATACCGATTGGCATGATTACTATCCATCTAAGGATGCCCCCTGGACATGGAGGGCGATTTGCAAGGTAAAGGAAAAATTACGAAACGGTTTCATCAACGGTAAATGGAGTCCAGATATTAAGGGATATTCAGTCCGAAGCGCCTATAGATGGCTAATCCCTCCGAATGCTATTCCTCATTGGATTAAATTTGTGTGGAATCCTTGGAATGTGCCTAAACATGGGCTAATCACTTGGCTTATTATGCAAAACGAGATTAATACCAAAGACAAGCTGCTGAAAAACGGCTGCAGCAATGACGACCACTGCTGCCTCTGCAATTCTGACTGCGAATCTATTTCGCATCTATTTTTTAACTGTGTGTATAGCTCCAAACTGCTGCTACAAATTGAGCATGACACTGGTTTGAAGTTGTGCACGAACCAGACTGTTTGCAATGGAGATGGGACTGTCAAATGGAGGATTTCGGCTTGCATTCTAGCTGCTACTTTCTATAGCATCTGGATGCAGCGCAACAGAACAAGAATGGAAGGGATGATATTAAGACCAGAAATCGTGGCGAAGCAAATCATATCAGAAATTAAGACCCGTATAAAGATAAATGAGGAAGAAGTCTCTGCTGAGGAGTAAAATTATCTTCGTAGAATAGGATATGAGAACTGATTCGCATCAGCTCTTGTATCTATTTTGAGTAGTTTTTGATACTTTGTTGTACAGAATATGTGCTCCTTGTATATTTTTTTGTTGAATGCAATCACTTACATTAATTTCACCCAAAAAAATAATTGCGTATTTTTTTTATAAAAAATCATACGAGTATTATACGACGTTATACATTACGAAATACGTTTAGTTTGTTTACATTTTTCAATAAATATGTATATTTAAGTTCCAATTCGTGTCTCGGGTGTTAATATTATGAATTTTTAATATTATGATAATACGAAAATGATAATATTATGAATTTTTAATATTATTAACAATCCATTTAGTTTATTTTAATTTTTCAATAAATTCGTATATTTAACTTTCAATTCGGTTATCGGTTGTTTCTAAATGACGGTTTTAAAAAAACCGTTTCATTATCGAGTTTCATTAACCCGATTAAACTTTTTAAATTTCATTAACAAAGTTAGTAAATGTAGTTAGGGAAGGGCGTTGTTGTCTTTTTACATTAAAAAGCACCGAAAACCTGACTGAAATATCGATGAGGACCTGAAACATCACTCGATTAAAATTACATGCATGCATGGTTGTTCAATTTTTACGAAACCCTAATAACCTACTATCCTACTACTATACATAGCCAAGTAAGCTAAGCCAACCGAAATGAAAACAAATATTCCAAAAGTTGGTTTTAATTTGAGAGTTGAATTGCAATGTGTTGATACTGAAAATAGGCATGTTTGAGGAGTGAAAGCAACAACGGTGGTATGGATGGATGAAATATTGAAAAGTGGCATAATAGTAGATTGGGCCATCAAGCAATCACTTGTTGAATAAGCCAAATTAATTTTGGTAGGATGACATCTTTATTTAGTTTTAGTTGTTTCCTCATATTCATTTCAGCATTATCCTGAATTACAGTTCTCGTCTTCTGTCCATGAGATCGTAGTTACATTTATTTTACTGGGGACCAAGTGCAATCATGCAATCATTTGAAAAAAAAAAGTAGGAAGATTATGTAGTAGTTTCTCCATTTCACTATCATGTTTCCATTTATATTTTTGGTGAAAGTTCATAAACTTTGACCATTAAATCCTTAATAGGTACTTACATACGTAGTACTTCGTATAAAATTTTGTAACATGATTTTTTAACGGGTACATTTGTTATCAAAAGATTTTTAAAAATATTGTAAATTCAACGATATAGTAATGTATAACACAACTATGATAAAAACACGGTTAAACTATCATCTCGAAGATGGTGAAAACAATAAATGGAAAGATAATAGTGGAATTACTGGGATGTGATAAGTGTATGATTCCCACATGTACACGGCTGGCTGTATTATATCATATACACCTTATTATCTAATGAAAAACCTTGAATGTGCAAGAGGACCACGATTCACATAAATAAGTTAAGATCACGATTTCACATAAATAAGTTAAGAAAATACTCGTAAACAATTTAAGAAATTTATTGGTTACTCCGTATGATATATGACGACGTGGTACCTCCAATAAACCGAAGTAATAATTTTCGATTGTCAAAACTCAATACTCAAAAGCACCTCCTTTGTCCTCCCATTCATGAAGAAAACGTTTTAGATACTCCGTCTTTGATATGAAGTTATGAACCACTTCCCGTTCATGCAATACTATAAATCAGAACTTCACTACATATTACATTCAAAATTTTCACATATAGGTTTGGTGCAACTTTAGTTTCATTATTTACTTTAGGGTCCATTTGGATAGAAGAAAATCAAGGAAAAATGAGAGAGAGAAAGGGAGGAAGCAAGTTCCTTTGTTTGGTTAGGAAAATGGGGTGAAGGGATTAAGAGGTGGGGAGGGAAAATGAAACCATCCATTCGACTTCTCTTCTGATAGACAAATCATTTTCTCACCCTAAGGGCTCGCTTGGGATAAGAGTAATGTATTAAGGGGGTAATTGAGCTAAAATGAACTAGAAAATGGAGGGGATGAGTGATTAATGTTTCTATTTTATGGTGTAAAGTGGGAGAAGGGAGTAACAATTACCCCTATATGGGAGTAATGCATTACTTATGGGGGGAGGGGAGTAATGTGTTACCCCAAAAGAGGTCATATAAGTCTCATTTTGATCTCTTTTTCTCCATTTCCGCTTAGCACCATCACTAGTCTCCTCCATTTTCTAGTTCATTTTAGCTCTATTACCCCCTTAATACATTACTTTCATCCCAAGTGAGCCCTAAAGAGACAAAATTTGGAGGGAAACTCCATATCTTCCTTTTCCCTCCCCTCTCCCCTCCCTTTCTTTTCTCTCCTTCTCCCTCACCTTCTTCTCATTTTCTTATCTAAATACACCCTTAGGGTCCGTTTGGATAAGAAAATGAGAGGGAAAGGGAGGGGAGGGGGAAGGAGGGAAAGGAAAGGAAAGGAAAGGGAAGGGAAGGGAAGGGAAGGGAAGGGAGGGGAGGGGAGGGGAGGGAAAGAAAAGGAGTTTTCCCTCCAAATATTGCCTATTGAGGTAGGAAAATTAATTGGCTTGGAGGAGGGAAATGGAGGGATCCATTTTCCCTCCCCCTCCAAATTCCTTCACCCCCAATTTGTTAACCAAACAAAGGATATGATCTTCCTCCCCTCCCTTTCCCTTCATTTCCTTCTATCCAAACACGCCTTTAATCGTCAATTTGTCATACTATTGAATCTATATACTAACTACATGTACTATATATGACCTTATTCATTTGGGTTGTTGAAAGACAAAGTGACAGAAATGAACCGAATGAATTGAATTGAATAATGTTGAACCAAATGAACCACTCCACTAAACGGATCAATGAGACTGAACTTATGATATTGAGTTGAATTGAACTAAATGAGTTAAATGAACTTAATTGAACTAATTGAGTTGAACTGAACTTAATTGGGGTGCATTGAATAAAATGTTAGACTCAGTCAAAATAAGACATACTCCGTATAGAATATTGTAAAAATAATGATCAGCAAGATTGTTTTATGTATCACTATTCACTTAATTAAATAAGCCATTATTTGTAGTGGCCTGGATAGATAATTTGGCACAATAGAGTATTAATGTAAAATGCTCTCACACGTAGGATTATCAATATATACAGGCGTAGAGCTGTGAGTGAGCCGAACTATTCGATCCGATTCGTGAAGTTCGGCTCGAAAAAAGCTCGATTCGTATTCGATTCGGGCGATCAAATATAGGACCAAATCATAATTTGGTATTCGAACCAAATCAAGAATAATATTCGGCTCGATTCGTTTCAATCCATTACTTGTTCCATTTTTTTCGATCCATCTAAATTCATGGCTCATTTAAAAAATTTATCCAATATTTTACCTAAAAGTTGATATTCACGCCTTCACGGTTCATTTTACTTAAATTTACGGTCCAATTTTTTTAAACTTACTTAAAAGAAGAACTTGAAACTAGATTTGATTGGGAAACTTATTATTTTTTGATGAATTTATATTGTAATACTCGTAGATACTAAAGTAGGGACTTCATTGGTGGTTAGCTTGCCGGGTGAGTTAGGACATAATTCTAAACTAAGCTACTGTAATATCTGTAAGGTTATGTAGATTTATTTTGTTTTCCAAAATGTTTTGTGTTTTTAAGATTACTTGTTGAATTAGATGGTTGTCGCCACCATAGTAAGAATAGTACCTATACTTAAGGTTGATTCATTTTGTGCTTCTATTAAATTTTTTTTGTCGGATCAAATCAAATATCATTCGATTATTCGATTCGAAAAATCAAATACCAAATCAAATAATGATTTTCATTATTCGACGGTATCAAACCAAATCAAACGTCGGCTCGAAATTTTTTTAAATCAAACCAAATAATGACATTATTCGGTATAGTTCGGCTCGATCACAGCCTCAGGCGGGTGGACTGGTGGCCTTATACATCACGTAATGGAGCAATAGATCAGAAAAGAATAGAAAAAAGTGTGAATGAATTGAACGACAATCACATATCGAAGCAAGCCCGTTAGGAGGAGAATTATTATTGATTCAGGTTTCTGAATTCTTATCTTTGTAGAATGAAGGTTAAATAATCTAGCAATGACATCAGCTAAGGCTAAGTTTCATATGCAAAAGTAAGTAAGACACGCATGCATGCATATCTATAAATGGAGGTGACGTTGGAGAAGATGAAGTAGAAATAATGATCTAAGATTAATTTAGTAGCTACATGCCTACGTTATTAGAAAGCGATTTTCACCTAGCAATTCACACTTAACTGGGATTATAACCACAGATTTTTAAAGCCACATATATAACCATGATTCCATCAATTCAAGTACTAATGACCTACTCCAGTAATTAACACATTACAAAAAGGTAAATTTGAAAATTACAAAGATTTTATTGTTTTAAGAATAGGTACTTTGTTCATTACATCATCATATCTAATACGAGTATAATACAAAAATCTAGTAGTTGAGTCTCAACCATACATTAGCGTAAGATTTTGGTTCATCTAACATGGTATTAGAGTCAGTTAGACGAAAGGTCACGAGTTTGAATATCTTGCACTAACCACTCTTCAATATCGAGCGACAAAAAAGAAATGAAGTAATGGGAATGTGTATATGCCCAGAAGAAAGCTAACATAATGACGATGGAGTACGTTGTTGTTGTTCATTATCCCCAACAATTTGGAGTAGTTGGATTTGAAAGAAGGTAGTGAGTCGTATGTGGTTGTAAAATCCAGGCTGTTGAATTGGTTGGATTTAGAGGGAGGGAGCTGAGGTTGCATCGGTTGAGTAACTAACTAATTATTATAAGATGACGGAGACTACTTTACTTACTTGGATCTCTCTCCTCATTCCTTCATTCACTCCAAAATTAAACTGACCACATACAGATAGTTTCCTTGAACATTTGTTTTCAGCCTTGAATCCCACTCATCATCTCGTCATTCTTTTTGTCTATTATGACTACATCCATTTATACTCCCTCCCTCTCTCTATTTCATCCATACGTTCCATTTTACATGACGACCTACTACTAAATCTTAAGAAAACATACAACAACATGCAACATGCAACATGCAAAATTAAAGAGACGGCTGGGAGGGGAAGCAACGCAAATTATACTATACAACCGTTGTACCGTACGATGGATCTTAAAATTAGAAATTTACGGTAAAATGCATGCTACTACTTACTACTTTAGGTTATTTAGTGACCACGTTAGATTAAATAGTTACCATTTTTTTATACGAAAACGTGGTAACTACTTATATGAAAGCGGTAATCAACTAACTTAAAATGATCACTTTTTACCATACGTTGCAAATTTTTACTATTGTCGCATTGTACAACGGTTTTGGAGAAATATAATTTAAACCCATAAAATTATAAATGTGTCACAAAGTGTCAGTGATATATTCTATGGAGTAATATATACTGTACCTAGTATTTAATACTCCGTATATAACTAGGCAAGTTTAATCAGTAATTACAACTGTATATATTTCTTAAATTCTCTTATATATAAACTTATCGTCCACGTATCTTACACAAACGTGAGAAAAAAAAGTGTATTTGGCCAAGTAGAAACTTCTAGTGTCTAAAATCAATTCAAACCGCACCTAAGAAACCCTAAACATAAAGTTCACATAATTAATAATTTGCAAAGAATTATGGAGTACATCATTGTGCTAAAAAATTAGGGGGCGTTTGGTTCATCAAAGGGAAAGAGAATGAAATCAACAAAGGGAAACAGAGGGAAAGGAATGGGATTATCCCAATTTTAGGTTGTTGTTTGGTTTCAATGAGAGAGAATGAATTTCACCCAACTTTCACTCAAACTCGACATTAGCGGTGTGCCATCATATTATTTATACTTATGTAAAATAAAAAATTATAAAATAAATAAATTAATATCTAAATTGTAAAAATAATAAAAATTAATTTTTGTAGTATCTTTTGATAATAAAATACCTATAATATGAGTATTATTTTTACACTTTTTTAATTGTAAATATGGTAAATATACGGAGTAATAATTACTGCAATACGATAAATTTTAAAAAATACATTTTCTTTTTAATTGATAAATTAAGGTATCAAAAATTACTTTGACCCAACTTCGACTCATATTTGACTTGACCCGAAAGTGTGGTGGTGTTCGTAATGGTGGTAGGTGGGTCTTGGTGGTGGTGGTCGTCGTAGTGGTGCGGTGGTGGGTGGATTTTGGTGGTGGTGGTGGTGTGGTGGTGGTGGTGGCGGTTGTTGGTGATGGTGACGTGATGACTAGGTTGGTGAGTGGGGGGAAGGGAATGCAATTACCTTGGGGGTGGGGGTAAGAAGGTAGAGGAGTTTGGGGGAAAAGGAGGGGGAAAGGGAATTATTGATTTGACTAAACAAACACAAACAAAGGGAATCGTGAACTTTGATTCCCTTTCCCTTTCCTGAATACCTCATACCAAACGGCCCCTTACCCCCTACTATTGTATACCATAATGCTTTAGGTAAATCCAAAGATAGCTGAAAGTTCAGATTGATATATAAATGCTACCGCCAAATAAATTAGGTCAAATTAGGGCATCGTCGAAGCAATGCAAGCCAATACAATAAGGCGCCATATAACAATCCTTTATTAATTTTCTTTCATAAAATAAACAACTCAAATTTTTAACGATTGTAATACAAGAGTACGAGGCATCTTAGTCATTTATCACTTGAGACATACTCTCCCCATCTTAGTCATTTGTTTATCTTTCATCAAAAAATTCTCACAAATATTATAAAACCTAAATTAAAAATAAATGAGGCAGAAAGAGTAAAAATTCCCAGAAAGTGGAGTTTTCTTCAACATTATTCTGTTCCACTCTAGTACTAAAACACTCTTACCTTCTACATACGAGATCGAGTTTGGAGGAAATTGTATGTAAAATGACGTAGATAAAAAAATGTAGAAATTAAAAGTGAAAGGGCAATGAAGTCCGAATATTTCCTTAAAAAAAATTTTTCAACGAAACACGTACTTAATCAAAAGGGGATCGAACCTGATACCAATTATTCAGGACACTCCATCTTAATCACTTTAACTAAGCTATCTACGGTATCTCCCTTAATTAGAGGAGGCAAAGGACCACAAGTCACAACAATTACACAACTTAACATTATTATTCTGACTACTCGTATTATATATCATAGTTCCATATTAAACTCGTTTCTAGATATCATAGTTCCAATTTAAACTGGTTTCTAGAAGTTTACAACTATATATGATCTACTTAATCAGATTCAAAGAAGGCCAATAGCGTAGGCGTGAGTTTGATGATGGAATGACTGATCTATGGGCGGATAATGGACCATTCAATACATATGAGGAGATAAGTTGGATGGTTTTATTTGATATGTACTCATATTTTAGTGGACACCTATCTTTTAAGCTCATTACTCGTACTATTTTCCAACTAGCTAGTAATAATAGGCTAATAGCCAATCCAAACTTTAAAAAAAAAAAAAAAAAAAAAAATGTTCAATTACAATGAACTTTGACACATTGTTAGTTACGGAGTATACATTATATTATAAGGGAAACTAAAGTTGGAATACTAGGAATACAATAATATTAAGATTTGTGAGGAAGATTTTTACGTTAGTGTGGTGCTATATATCCGACTCAAATCTGGATTAAACCGGATAATTTACACACACAAAAAAAGTTGTCAAATTAAATGTGTATTATTATGAGCTATATATGGTTAATGAATACGGAGTATTACTTTATTATTTCTTTCTTGGCTTATTATTAGTTATTGGGCGTTTTTATGTCTAAAGATAAATTTCATATTATACTATTAGGAATTAAAGGTAAATCTTTATGAAATTTTTTCTACAATAGAGATCACATATTATCAGCAAAACAACTAATCTCTGCTACCTATATGGTGTAATGGAGATAAAAAAGAACATTTTAGGATGAAAATAAACTATTTTTTAATCATCACTAAAAAGCGGTCACTATTCATAATTAAGGCAGTCACTTTGCACCCTAAAATGATCGATTTGTCTCATGTCACATTCTAAACTACAGCACGGTCGCATACGATAATTACTACTCGTAGTAAATTAAGATAAAAGCAGTAAGTTAGCATGGAAATTATTAGAACATGCCTAAATCATAACAAGTCACCAATTATGACGTAATTAATTAATTGCAAACCTCATATATAGTTCTACTTGGACTAATTATTAACGTAGCTACACCGGATTTAATGATAATCTTATTATTAGCTTGTCCAAATAAAATGCTCACAAGAAACAAAAATCAACAGAACGATGAGGTGTCCGCAAATAATGCGCCAAAAATATAGATGTAAGAATGCACGTAATTGAATTTGTATATGTAAGACGTTATCGTGTTACCAAAGCCACATTACCATTACATTACATAAACTACTTTTTCCAACTATATATACACATTCGATTGTCAAGCTACTTTAATTTTCTTGTTCTCTTCCTCATAACTCTCTCTCTAACCTTCACTTCTGAGTTTACTTAATTATACTCCAACTAATTCAACCATTCATCGATCTAATGTCACAAACATTGATACATGATACCAAATATTTTGCATCTAATAATATGATGATCAATACTAATACTAATGATAATAATAATCATTCCTCCAGGAGGAGGAGTTGCTTCAAGTTTTGGTCCAAGTTGTATAAATCTTCATTTTTCTTCAAAAAAGGTATGCATTTGAGTTTATATATTTTTGTTCAATTTTATCCTTCTAGCCTAGGCTTGTCACATACGAGTCATTTTCATTGTTTCATACATATGATATCATTGTTTCGATAGCATAATACATTAATATCATTATGGCGTGCATGTAATTCGGAGTATTCGAACTTTTTTTGTTCATTGATGATAAATTTTGGATTAGGGTTTCGTAGAATTTTATTTTCATAAAAGTGTGGACTTGTTTCGATTGTTTGTTTACTATTTATAATATTTGGGAATTATGGGTATTTGATTATTCGAGATGAATGGATAATATTTATATTTATTATACATGAGTAAAAAAAGGATGACGAGTTTTATTTACTACTTTGATCAAGTTTTATAACAATGTAGTTAACTCAAGTTGAATCCTAACTTTCCAATAATAGGAAGATCAAGGAAGAAAGATAAAGAAGAGGAAGGAAGACTAAGGAAGCTAAACGTAAATGAGGAGTACAAGGAAGTGTTTAGAACCAATTCATTTGTAGAAATATGGAGCAAAGTTCAAGTTGAGCTTGAAACATCACAATCACCATCACCTTCACCTTCACCATCAACGACGACTACTACAACACAAAATCGCAAGAGATCTTCATTTTCTTCGACTTCACTTCCCTTGCTCAACCACCATCTCTCCGATTGCCTTCTAGAGCCACCACAAAACGTTGTCCTCGACTCGATCAAATCATCTAAGCTCCAATCCCTACTCAAAGACTACTTTGATGTAACCCTAGATGCCTACAATGTATGTGAGTTGCTCCTTAGAGGGATCCATAAAACCCGGTCCAACAACCGGATCATCAAACGGATCATCAACAATAACAACAAACAAGGGCGTTGCTATTTGAGTAATTACACCATCCAAGAGTTAACTTCCTTTGCAAGGCAGAGGAATCCTCTGTCCTTCACCATGAATGGAAGGGTAGACTTCCATAGTATCCACGACGGCCATGCTACTTTGCTACGTAAATTGAGCTTAAGACGAAGAAGAATCAAGCGAAAACAAAGATTCATCAAGCTTTGCAAGAATCTAGCTAGCTACGGCTCCTTGGTTGCTTACGCGGCCTTGGCAGCCGCCTTATTAGCCCTAGCATTGCATAGCGTGGTGGGACTACTAGGGGTGCCGGGTATTTTGTTGCCCTTTTCGAGTGGTGTGTTGAAGAAGGTGGGCTCCGAGAAGAAGAAGAAGGCGGTGAGCCAGGTGGAATGGCTAGGGGCTCAAGTGGATGTGACGGCCAAGGGAGCCTACATTTTGAGTAATGATTTTGACACCATGGGGCGGCTTGTGGCACGCTTGTATGACGAGGTTGAGCATAGAAGGGCGGTGGCCGAGATGTGTGTGAGGAATAGTAAGAGCCAAGAAGTGGTGAGGGAGGCAATGAGAGAGCTCGAGGTTCATGAGGATGGATTTGTTGAGCAGTTAGAAGAGCTTGAGGAACATGTTTACTTGTGCTTTTTGAATATTAATAGGTCAAGAAGAATGGTTGTTCAAGAGGTTATGGACCCTTGAATCTTGTCTTGCAAATACTACCACTACTACAAAGATTATTACCATTTATTAATTGGACATCTTAATCATCGGTTTAGATTTTTGATCGAGATGATTTCAAGTGGTGTCACTTGAAGGCTCATTGGGTAGATAGAAATAGGATATTATTCATAAGTACTTCATCACATATAAGTGAAGCACTAGTTCTTTGATTTTTTTGGAGATATGGTAGTAGCAAAACTTAGCAAATTACCTTTTTTATATCAATTACGAGTATTATTCTAATGTATATGGTAATTGAAAGAGAATTTGTCTAACTTTTTTTGATATGTAATAGAGTAAAAATATTTAGGAGGACATGATAAATGACAATTTCACAGTTTATAAGATTGTATTAGTATTATAAGACGAACTTATGAATCATTCTAATATAAATCTGTTCTATATTATGAATCTGTCCTATAATATAGACAAATTTAAAAGAAGAGAAGTCAACTTTTAAATACAGTGTAGAAGTTTTCGATAAGAGGAATTATTATGATATATTTAGGCTCTTAATTTATGGGCCATGCCTGTACTATAAGAAGTTTTTTTACAACGATTTGTTGGATCGTGTTGGACCAAAAAAAGACATTGAGCCCAGCCCAAAACCATTGATCACGATGGTAAAATGACATACTTTTCTTTTAGCAATTGACTACGTAGTAGTCTAGAAGCCCATAGAGGCATATGTTAATGCAAGTGAGATTACAGTGTACGAGTAATATTTTAAGGGTGGTGCTTTTTAGTAAGTGTATATATTACTCATTTGTATTTGAAAATTACATAATTGTCCTCCCCATTTCCTCCTCCCTCATCATTGCATTATAGAGAATTTTGAGAGAAATCTCAAAAATTCTCAACCTTCCAAATTCCATCCACCTCCATCACCTCCCTACTCCGGCCGCCACTCCGGCCACCACTTTTTTTTTTCCTTTTCGATTTTTTTTTTTCGTTTTGAAAAAAAAAATATTAATGTTATTATTGCCAAGTTTTTTTCTCGGAAAAAATGATCAGCACTCAAATTTATTTGTAATTTGGGGAAAATTATACAATAATGCGAGAATTAAAATACAAGAATTACAATCGCACAAATCAAAATTAATTCGAATAAAATTCAAAATAATTAACACAAAAATCTAATTACAAAATACTATTTTCAAAATCTAATAAATAAACCTCAAATTAAAAAATAAAATAAAAACAAAGTACAAGGTACAGCAAGATGACAGGAGAAGAAAAAACAAAAAACCTACGATAACGTTACAGCATGAGAAAGGAAAAAAAGAAAAGAAAAAGAACCACACCACCACCCAGTCAGCCACCACCTCACCACCCACCCCATGGCTGTAACCACCCACCCTCACCCTCCCTCCCCCTTTTCCGGTCGTTGGCGCCCCTACATGGACCCTCCTCCGACGCCGCCTCCTCACACCACCCTAAACAACCACAACACCAACCTCCCTCTAACACTCGCGCGCAGCCCTCCAACCTCCTCTCTTCTCCGGTCGCCGGCGACGCTGCCGCCCCTCCGCCGCCGCTGACTTGCTGCCCTCCACAAATCCTCCGGCCACCGCCATCTATTCCGGCAATCTCCGGCGTCCCAAACCCTAAACCCTAAAATTCTAAAAACAATTAAACATACTTATCAATTAAATCATAATTTGCAAATAAAATTAAAATATCGATTACCGATTTGTAATCCATAGCGAATTCCAAACTAGCGATCGATCGATTGTCAAATTTGACGAGATTTAAGAAAGAAATTTTGATTAAATGTGGCTTAGAAAAGAAATAAAGAAGTAGGTTTGAATAAGCATGAAAAATTATGGGAAGGGCAATATAGGAATAATTAGAAAATTTTAGTGATTATTGAGTAACACGCACCTATGAAAAAGTAATTCCGTATTTTAATCACATGTGGCCTACAGTCGCTATCTTTGTAAGATCTCAGAGTGATGATCACAAGTTTTTAATCATTAGGTTTCACCCTTGCGCGTAAACTGTAATACTTGCGCGTAAATTATCCCAATGACGAGGTTATGGAATATGGAATTATATACTATAAATAAAAGTAATACGGAGTAATTTTTTTTACCAAAAAAACTCTTAATAAGACTATATACTTAAAATTGTCTTACATAAAAAAAAATAATTAAAATAAGATAATGATTCTATATTATAAATAAGAGTAATCATCTGTTCTTTTGGGTCTTAAAATGAGTTCTTAAGACAGTAAATTATCTCACGTCAAAAAAATTATGATAATGAAATTTTATATTATAAATAACACTAATAATTCGTTCTTAAATATCAATGAATAAAACTTTTGAATCTTAGAAAATATCTTATTAAGACTACACACTTAAGTAACATAATCTCACATCGAAAAATTATAATAAGGTGATGAAACTCTATAGTATAAATAAAAAATAAGAGTAATCAATTATATAATAAGACGATGAAATTTTTATTAAACAAATAAAACTAATCATTCCTCAAAATTATGATAAGGTGATGGAATTCTATATTGTAAATAAGTGTAATCTTTCGTACTTAAATATGACTAATCATTCTTTATTAGAATTGATAATTTTGGAATGAGTGATGTATATTTCAGCAATGAATATAAATGTAATAAGATGAATTGATGACTGCTGTACAAGAGCATCTCTCCTTATATATTACATGAGACTAGAGCAATAAAAGACCTAGAGAATCCTAAGTGAACCAAGGACGTGTTGTCATGACATTCTCGGACCATGTGTTGGTGGATGGATAGTTGGGCCATTATGGAGAGCGCTCTTGTTATCACAGTGGAGCGTTACAGGTTGTAGATTGGGGGCTCCTAGTTCCTCTAGAAGTCGAACAAGCCAGTAATTTCAGCAGCGGCCTGAGACAGCTCGGTATTCTGCCTCAACAGAGGACCCTGGTTTGTTTCTTGCTTTCCAACTCAAAGGTGAATTTTCTGAAAGTATTACCCAACCTGTGATGGATCGTCTTGTGGTTGGGCAAGAAGCCCAGTCTGAGTCACAATAGGCTTGAAGGGAGAGAGTTGTGTCACCTGTTAACATTATGCCTTGGCCACAAGTGCCTTTCAAGTAGCGTAAGATGTGATATAAACAGGCCCGTCTAATGGTTTTAAGTGACCCTGTTCTAGAATCCAAGATGAGGCCCTTTGCCCTCGTTACAAAGGAAAATCAAATTAAATAATTAATTAATCGCATACAGCCAAAACTCATCACATTTTATTTGAAACAAAAATTAAATGATAAATATTGCAAATTATTTTCTCAATGTTAATCTTTACGAAATAAAGTTGTTCGCCTTGCATTCACCGAGGCAAATTCATCGATCAAATCTTTAAGATCTATATGCTCTAAGAAATCGTTCTCGATTGACATGAATGCTAAACCATTTAGCCTTTCTTGCGACATTGTCGACCTCATATAAGATTTCAGCAATTTAAGCTTGAAGAAGCTTCGTTCGGCACTCGCAACGGTCACGGGAGTAGTCAACATTATTCTATATGCAATCATAACATTAGGAAAACAACCAAATCGCTTCACCAACTTCAAAAGATCAATCGGTCCAATATTCTCGCTTGGCAAGAATCCTCTTAAAAAATTTAATTCCATAAACAAATTGATTCCATCAACATCAACATGTTCATCTTTTTTCAATGCACCTGCAAGATAAGCACAATGTAATTTTAATGTCTCATCTTCTATTGAATTTAACTTGCTAGACGAAAATAGAAAACCAAAAATGCTCTCAAAATCTTTATATTATTGCTCAAACCTAGATTTTAGTGAAGCAATTGCTTGATCAACAATGTACAAAAAGAAATTAACTTCTAAATGATTCTTGAGAAGATTGATCAGTAACTACAGATGAATCATCACGACTCTCATCAAATTGCTTTTTTCTTCGAGTTACTTGTCTCTGAGGAAATATCGGATCAATATTAATTTCTAGAGCAATCTTCTTAGTTTCTTCTATCGAATTATCAAAACCAGTTTCACGAAATTGCTCAAAAAGGTAAGTAAGCCTTTGATCTTTTCAATTGCAACATCTATGACCATGTCTTTCGATTGTAAATCTTTACTCACCAAATTAACATGATGAAGAATTTCAAACCAAATAACCATTGCAACTAGAAATTCAAAGTCATCAAGCTCATTCAATGCCAGAGATTTAGACTCGCTCCTTATTTTAGGATCATTATCCTTCTCAGCAACTTCAAATAAAGCCTCTCTAATATCTCCAACTTGAAATCTAATTGCCTTTACACTATCTATACGACTCTCCCAACAAGTAACTGATAAAGGTTTAGGTGTTAACCATTCAACATTATCTGTGAAAATTTTCCACCTTTTATTTGAATTTGCAAATATTGTATAAACTCGTTGAATAATACCAAAGAAATCTCTAGCTTTACCACAACTGTTAGCCATGTCACATAATGTCAAGTTCAAGCTATGACAACCACAAGGCATATAAAAAGCTCGAGGATTTATATCTAACATCTTTCTTTGAACTCCTTGGTTTTTTCCTTTCATATTTGCTCCATTGTCATAACCTTGTCCTCTTACATCATCAATATCAAGATCCAATTTGTTTAACTCATTTTTCAAAACATCGAATAATCCTTGACCACTAGTATCATCAACATTTAGAAAGCCTAAAAATGATTCCTCAATGCTAACAGAATTTGAAGACACGTCCACATACCTTATTATCAACGACATTTGTTCTTGGTGGGAAATATCAGGAGTACAATCTAGTATCACCGAAAAATATTTAGCTTTTTAAATATTTTTAATGATTTGAGTCTTAATCCGAGATGCAAGTAAAATGATCAACTCATTTTGAATGCTAGGACCAAGATAATGAAAATGAATGTCCTCATTTTTAATCTTCCGAATATGCTCTTGAACAACAGGGTCAAATTCACCTAACATTTCAATCAATTGCAAAAAATTCTCATTGCTGCTTTGAAATAATCGTGCATTACTAACTCGAAAAGCTAGATTGTTTTTTGCAAGAAACTTCACCGCAAAAATAATTCTAGACAACATTTTAGTCCAATGATCTCTTTCTTTTCTAATTTGTTTTTGATTTAACTCATCAATCGTTTGATTATTTTGGAGCCTCCATCTCAATTCATGCCAATTAGCCATGTTTTTTATATGCTTTGAACTTGTCTCGTGCTCTTTAAGCCTTTGGCTAAGATGTATCCAATCATTACAACCTTCATTAACTAATTGACCTCGTCTTACTTTACTAAATACTTTACAACAAAAACAAAAGACTTTATCAATTTCTTTAGAATACACAAGCCAATCTCGGTCACATTTCTCTCCATTAGGTAAAATTCTAGTATAAAATGTCTTGGAAAAAAATTTATTCTGACTATCTCGTGGCCCATATTCTACTGTCGTGTCTCTTTTTAGACCTTGCTCAACTAAAGAATCAATCATCCGAGACGTCAGAATATCCCAATTTCTAGGATCAAATATATCAATTTGAAATTTTTCTCGAGAATTACAAGGCTCGTCATTTTCATTACCACTCAAAACACGATTATCATTGTTTTTATCACATTCTGGAACATTAGGCTCTTCTGTAAAGACAAATTCACTAACATTCTGAACTGGGACATCACCAACCGATGTCACATTCTCCTCTATGTTCTCATTTTGACTATAATTATTTTGATTTTTGGTCAAAAAAATTTCAAGAGCCCCTTTTTGAGATTCATTAAACTCCTCTATTCCTTTTCTTTTCTGTCTTTTTGCATAACCAGACTCCTGTTTTCTAAGACCCGAAGACATAATGCACAGTATGTAACAGAATATATATCAAGGAACGAAATAACCTGATGCAGTATAATCAGAAGAAATTCATTATTTGGACTCCCCAATTGTAAAAACCTTCCAATAAATGTCCGAAAACAATCCGCCTACAAAAATCAAAATCAGACCCAATTAGATAATCAATAATCAATTAAATGATATATGAAAAATCAAATAGAAATTATGTAAAAAAAAATCAGCTAACAAATGATGAAATAAAATATGCAGAATTTTGGTGAGTACAGACTACTGCAAATTTCCAGAATTCAATTTCTGGAATTCAGTTTCCGCAAAAAAAAATGCACGAAGAAACACATAATCACATACAGCAAAAATCAGCAATTAATCGAATCGATTGAGTTGAATCTGGAAACTTCTAGGTTACAAATTTCTATTACACTGATTCTTCAACGACCGAAAGAGGGAAGAATGCATCCGTATAAATTTGAATCAGCAAAAGGGTGGAGAGATAGAGGAGAAATTTGAATGAATGATTGAATTTGATTATCAAATTATGAAAGCATCAGTATAAATAATATCTGATGGAAGGAGGGATATTAACAGAAAAAAAAATCTACTAGTTTTCAAGAAGAACTTACCATTTTCCAAGAGGAATTCATTGAATGAATGATTGAATCTGAATGTTGATGGAGGGGTGGAGTTATGGAGATGGGAAATTGGGAAGAACAAGAGTCATGAACCACCAACCATACGTTGAAAGGAAGATACTAATTTTTTTATAAAAAAAATGACAACAAGTCATATTGGGCTCTTTTGTATTGGGTCCCTGTTCCCAGAACAGGCTGTACAGGTGTTAGACGGGCCTGGATATAAAGCTTGAATATGAGGTGTTCTTGGAGCTTGCATATACTGACTAAGGCTTTGAACCGCAAAGGATAGATCGGGTCTTGTATGTGTGAGGAAATTAAGCTTTCCAATCAACATTCCATAGTGGGTAGGATTTTTATAAAGGCAACCATCATCATTGTCGAATTTGGAATTGGGAGGTAAAGGCGTGACAGTAGTACCTTTATTAGGGAGAGGACAATCATTAAGTAAATCTTGAGTAAATTTATTTTGTGTAAGAATAACTCCATTAGGCACGTAGTTGACCTCAATACCTAGAAAGTAATGTAATTTACTTATATCCTTAATTCCAAAAGCAAGATGAAGATGTTCTTTCAACATGTCGATTTGAGTCTTGTCTGAGTCCGTGACCATTATGTCGTCAACGTAGACGACAATGATAGTAGTATGGTTCCTTTCTTTCTTGATGAAGAGGGAGTAATCGTGTTTAGATTCTCTGTAACTGAGGCCAGTGAGAAGACCACATAACTTCGAGAACCATTGTCTAGAGGCTTGTTTAAGGCCGTAAAGGGACTTCTTAAGTCTGCAAACTTTAGAGTCAGGGTTTGGTATGCCTTCAGGCATCTGCATATAAACCTCCTCATTGATATCTTCATGTAGAAAAGCATTATTCACATCTAGTTGGAACATATCCCGTTTGTTGTGCACACCAACACAAATCAATGTTCTAATTGTTGTCATTTTCACAACTGGTGAGAATGTCTCTTGATAGTCAATGCCTTGCCTTTGATTACAACCCCGAATTACCAATCTAGCTTTGTGTCTTTCCAATGTCCCATCAACATTCAATTTTACTTAGAATACCCATTTTGAGGAGATGGCTTTCTTATCAATCAGAAGATCAGTAACCTGCCAGGTGTGGTTAGACTCTAAGGCCTCAATTTCCTTCGACATAGCTTCCTGCCAGTTTGGGTCAGTACATGCCTCAGCATAAGAGTTGGGTTCAGAATAAGAGAGTATTTTGTTGATATTGGTTTGAGTGGTGGAAGAAAGAGACTCGAAGGTGACCAAATTGCACCAATGATGGGGGATAGGAGAACTAGCAAATTCAGAATGGGACAGGGAAGGAGAAAATGTGGTCTCATAATCTTGGAGCTAGGCTGGTGGCCTCCTTGTTCTGCCAGGTGAAGGTTGGATCATAGGTGAGGACTGTGTAGACTGATCACTAGACGTGGTAGAATTAGGAGTGTGAGAGGTAGTGAAATGAGTGTTTTCTATGTCATTGGTGACAGTGTGAAGATCTGATGCATTTATAAATTCTAGGTTTTGGAAGTCATTTTGTGGGGGTTTAAAGAAGATGGGATCAGTCATTTTGTTGACAAAACATGTAGTGGAGTTTTGAGGAAAGAATTTGGAAATGTTGCTCATGTGAAATGGTAAGACATTTTCATGGAAAACGACATCTCGGCTATGAAATACTTTGTGGTTTGTGAGATCAAGGACAGTGTAGGCTTTCTTCTCAAATTCATATCCAAGAAACACACACGGGCTAGCCTTGGGATCGAATTTGTGTCTGTTTCTCTTTAGTGTGGCAACGAAACAAAGACATCCAAAAGTTCTTAAATGAGTATATGAAGGGGGTTTGTTGTATAGGACTTCTAAAGGAGTTTTGTAGGCTAGAGTGCATGAAGGTATTCTATTGATGAGATACGTGGCAGTGAGGATACACTCTCCCCAATATTGAATGGGTAGATTGGCTTGGAAAAATAGACTTCTGGCCGTGTCAAGGAGGTGTCGGTGTTTGCGCTCAACAACACCATTTTGTTGTGGTGTGTCGACACAAGAAGTTTGATGTATTATTCCTTTAGATGTATTGAACTCTATAGCCTGATTATCACAAAATTCCATTCCATTTTCACTTCTTATATATTTGACTTTAAGTTGGAAGTGATTTTCTATGTAAATGATGAAGCTTTTAATGATGGACAAAGCACTACTCTTGTTATTAAGAAGACGAGTCCAAGTCGTTCTAGAGTAATCATCAACAATGGTGAGGAAATATCGTTGATTAGAATGAGTAGAGTGGTGATAAGGCCCCCATAAATCAACATGGACAAGTTCAAGTATTGATTTGGAAACAGTAGTGCTAGTAGGAAAAGATAATCGGCTAAACTTAGCTTTTGGACAAACATGACAAACCGATAATTTTTCTTGCTTACATTCACTTATTACATGTAAATGTTTCAAACTTGAAAGAGGAATGTGACCTAGTCTACAATGTCATCTATCAAGAGAGACATTGGAACAAGAAGAAGCAGCGGCAAAAGATTTTGGAATGTAGCTTTGTTTGGTCTTGAATTGAAGTGAACAAAATCTAGGATCAACAATGTAGAGGCCGTTTCTCTGTCTACCAAGGATCAAGTGACTGTTCGTGGAAGGAACCTGAAAAAACAATGAGTAGATGTGAATAAGACGTGTGAAGAAGAGTGCTTGGTGAGCTGGCTTGTGGACATGAGATTGAAATGAATATCAGGGACATGAAGGACACTGTGAAGGATGAGATTGGGGAGAAGTCTAATTGTGCCTATGTGAATAATGTTTGCTTTGTGGCCATTAGGAATAGTGATCTGTGAAGGTGTCTTGAGTCTGGTATAAGAGTCAAAAAGATGTAAATGAGGTGTCATATGACTTGAGGCACCACTGTCCACAATCCAACATTTATCCATATCAAAAGAAACAAAGGTTTGAGAATTACCTGCTACCATAGCATAGTTGTTGTCAGTCCCACTGATATCAAATTGGCTCAGATGGTTCATAATTTGCTCATATTCTTCTGAAGACGAAAACTATCATGTTAGCAACAGTGTTAGGAACCTGCCTAATATCGTTCTTTTGTGTGTTCTCCATTTGGCAATCATTGGCAACACCAGCAAATTTCTTGTTGTTTCTCAGCTCAGGGTGAAGGATATAGCATCGAGAGTTGCTATGGCCCTCCATTTGACAGTGGCTGCAATAGTAGTTGTTCCTCTTGTGGTTTGGATCATGATTCTGACCCATGTAGCCCCTGGAGGCAGACCCCCTTCCACCATTAGTTGTAACCTTTGTAATTGTTTGATCCTTGTTGCTGTCCTATATTGTTATATTATTGTTGTTGTTGCTGTCCTGACCACGACTTGGCTGCCATAGCTGTAGCATCAAGATTCAGTTGGATTGAAGAAGATATCTCTCTCTATTTCTCCTCATGTATCAGCAAAGAATAAACCACATTGATGGAAGGCATTGGGCTCATCATAAGAATATTGCCTCTGACCGTGTTATAGCTCTCATTTAGTCCCATCAAGAACTTCATCACCCTCTGGTTTTCTTCATTCTTGACCATGTCATTCTTAGCAGAACATGTACAAGTCGACATAGGGCACATGCTCCTCAATTCTTCCCATGATTTCTTCAATCTAGTGTAATACGTGGAGATAGAATTCGTGCCTTTAGATGTTTTGCCGAGTTTGTCTTGCACCTGATAGAGTTGTGCTCCATTATATTGTTCAAACCTTTCCTTTAACTCGTCCTGTATGTCCTTGGCAGTGGCAGAGTTAATAACACTGTCACCGATCTCTTTGTTGAGTGAGTTTATCAACCATCCAATGACCATATCATTGCACCTTTCCCATTGTCTCCATTTGGTGTCGGTTTGGCAGGCTGTTTGATGAAACCGTCGATGAAACCTGTTTTGTTTTTGGCGGAGAGAGCTATGTGAATGGATCTCTTCCAAGTGGTAAAACCAGTTCCTTCGAAAATGTTGGATACAATTGGCAGACCAGCATTGTCGCCTGGATGGACATAAAGTGGGTCTTGTGGATCTATAGTCGTGGGATTAGTCATGTTGACAGAAGAGAGGGAACAGGGAAGGTGATAAAGGTGGGGCCTTTATATGAAGAAAGTTGATGACGAAAAGATCTGGAAAAATTATCTCTAGTTGAAGATGTTTGGGGAGAAAATGCTCCCGCTCTGATACCTTGATAATTATAATTTTGAAATGAGTGATGTATATTTCAGCAATGAATATGAATGTAATAAGATGATTTGAGAACTGCTGTACAAGAGCATCTCTCCTTATATATTACATGAGACTAGAGCAATAAAAGATCTCGAGAATCTTAAGTACTTAGTGGACCAAGGATGTGTTGTCATGACATTCTCGGACCATGTGTTGGTGGATGGATAGTTGGGCCATCATACATGTTACTAGGAGAGTCCAACAAGACTCAAATAGAAGTATTACAGTACAAAAATTCTTGAGACTATATCTAAAAGTTAAGTCAAAATTATTCTATATTGAAAAGTTATGAGGTGACTGAACTTGATATTATAAATAAGATTAATCTTTCGTCCTTGGATATCAACAAATAATCATTTGTCTTGGATATCAACTAAAAAAATTGAGTCTTAAAAATGCTCTTAGGATCGTAAGCTGATGGAAAAGAGAAATCATTCATGTTTAAATATTACCAAAAATTTGAATTCTAAAAATGATTTTTAAGACTATAAACATAAGTAGAATTATCGCATATCGAAAAATTATGATGATGTGACGAAATTATATCACAAATAAGAGAACCTCATTCGTTTTTAGATATTAACAAAAAAAAAATTGTCTTCTAAAAGCTCTTAAAGCTATAAATTTAAGTAAAATTATCTCACTTTGAGAAATTATTAAATTCTATTATATAAATACGGAGTAAAAGCAATCATTCGTCTTTAGATATCAACGAGAAATCTTTTGAGTTCTAAAAGAACTTTTTAAAACTATAAACTTAAGTAAAATTATCCTACATCGAAAAATTATGATTTTTTTTTTGGTCGAGACATCGAAAAATTATGATGAGATGATGAAATTCTACATCAATAATAGAAATTATTCGTTTTTAGATATTAATCAAAAATCTTTTGAATCTTATAATACTCCTCTTAAGGCTATAAATTGAAGTAAAAATTATCTCACATCGAAAAATTACTAAAAAAAAGTGATGAAATTCTACTATTCTAGTATAAATAAAAGTAATCACCGTCTTTAAATGTCAATCAGAAATATTTTGAGTCCTAAAAAGAGTTCTTAAAAGTATAAATTTAAGTAGAATTACCACACATCGAAAAATTATGATGAGATATCATAAATAAGATAAATCGTTCGTTTTAGATAATCATTTGTCCAAAAATATACTCCATAACAAGGTGATCGAATTCTATTATATAAATAAGAGGAATCGTTTGTTCTTAATAACTTAGATGAAAAACAAACTCTTTTGGGTCTCAAAAAAAATTCTTAAGACCATAAATTTAATTAAGTAAAAATTATCCCAAACTTTTGAGTTTTAAAAAAACTCTTAAGACTATAAACTTGAGTAAATTTCTCACATCAAAAAATTATTACAAAGTCATGAATTTCATAGATATAAACTAAACATCTTTTGAGTTTAAGAAAAGCTCTTAGAACGTAATAAACTTAAGTAAAAATTTCTCTTTTAAGTCTTAAAAACCTCTTCAGACTATAAACGTGTGTGAAATTTTCCCACATCGAACAATTATTATAAAGTTAAGAATTTCATATTATTTGCTCTAAAAAATAATGAATCTATTACATATAGAAATAGTAAAATCATCCCACGTCAAAAAATTATATTAAAGTGATAAATTTTAAGGGTTATTTAATGACAATAATACCAACTATAGGGCGTCTTCCAAAAATAATACCAATTTCAATAAATCTAAGAATAATACATATTATTGGAGTAGTTAAACAAGAGTAGTATAAGTGACTTTATAACCTGCTATATCAGGTCACCTAATTAATATTTAACCTGCTACATATCCTCCATCCTTCTACTTAGACCTGGATAACGGGCGTGTCGGGTTAGCTTCGGGTCGGGCCACTTTCGGGTTATAATAATTGGGTTGACTTCGGGTCGGGTCGGATACTTTTATGTTCGAGTCATTCTCGGGTTTGTCAACTTTTTTAGGGATATCGACTCGTTTTCTATAATAATAGTCGGGTCAGTTTTGAGTTAGCTCGGGTCAATTCGGATTATGGGTCGAAATCAAGTCTTCAATTCGGGTGTCGTGTCGGGTTCAGTTTGGCTTATTCGGGTCGGGTCAGTTTTGCCAGGTATACTCCCCCTTAGTTCTCTCCATTACCCTTCATCCTTCTTCAGTTTTTTTCTATACGTTTCGTTTAGATTAACGTGTTGATTTTGGTGTAGGAATGTGTTGTTAGCTAGATTTGGTGAGGTTGAAGACTTGAAGAAAGAGGAAGATAGAGGACATGAATGACGTTTAATGCCTCGTACGCAGAGTAAGTGAAAAGGAGTGAATTAATGTGAAATGAATTAAAGGCGAAAAAGGAAGGTGAACGGGTTCTACCGCTAACCAGTAACCTATACTACTCTGATTTAACTACTCCAAAAATACGTATTATTCTCTGATTTATTAAAATTGGAATTATTTCCGGAAGACACTCTATAGTTGGTATTATCGCCATTAAATAAAATAAAAGGTGAAAAAGGAAGGTAAAAGGGTTCTACAGGTAACCGGTCACCTATACTACTCTTGTTTAACTACTCCAATAATACATATTATTCTCAGATTTATTAAAATTGATATTATTTTGGGAAGACGCCCTATAGTTGGTATTATTGTTGTTAAATAACCCTAAATTTCTGTATTATAAATAAAAATAATCATTCATTCCTAGCTATCAAAAAAAATCTTTTGATCCTTAATCTTTTAAGACTATAAAATTAATTAAAATTATCCCAAATCGAAAAATTATGATGAGCTGATTAAATTCTATATTATAAATAAAAATAATCTCCGTTGATAGATGTTAACCAAACTGTAGACACCAAAATTTTATACATTTCGGTATCTATTTATGTCTAGTATCTTTAGTATTTAGAGATAATTATCAATAAATATTGTAATAATTTCTTAGGATACTATAGAATATTCTTAGCTTCCTTTCTAAGCTAGTAGGCTGTATTTATAGTCTGGTTTAAAGGGTTTAGAGGTAAGATGGAATAAGTCTCAAAACGACCCATCATCCTACTACCAAATTGTAGGTAAATGGAATAAGTCACAAAAAAGACCTCATCTTCCTCCTACGGATCTAAGTCGATAAGACCTCCGTAGAACTATTAAAAAAACCTAGCCTTCGAGATTGGAATCAAGAGATCCACGAAAATTGTAACCGTCAATCTTTCAATTATAAAATAAAAACTCTTGTTTTCATATTATTTTGTATCTGTTATTCTATTATCGCAGGTGTGAAATTTTATGTTTTACAAATTGATGAAGCCGACGTGAAGATTTTCGCTCTTCATCTCCAATCTCGAAGGATCCAGATCTGTAGAAGGCATGGGGGCAAACAAAATCGACCTCAAGTCATTCTACAAAGTTTTGAGACAAAGTTCCAACCGACTTCGAAGTCTCCACAACAAGTCTCGAGGGGGCATTTGTAGACACCAAAATTTTATATATTTCGGTATCTATTTATGTCTAGTATCTTTAGTATTTAGAGATAATTATCAATAAATATTGTGATAATATCTTAGGATACTGTAGAATATTCTTAGCTTCCTCTCTAAGCTACTAGTGATACGAAAATTATGACTTTCGTATATGTGCTGAAGCGGAAGTATTTTGGTATGTTTTATTTAATAATAATAAAAGGAAATAATTACTCGGTCTAGGCCCATAGACTGAATAACGGTGAGAACAATTAAGACCTATTAATTGTGTTTCGAGTTAATGTCTGAAACGCGTCAAACACCCACCACAATTAAGAACGAAACGCGTCGATCAATAATTGAAAATAAACGAAATTCTTAATATTGTTTCTTGATGCCTGGAATATAAGAACGACAAGCCTACTTATACTACTAAATAAGTCACTCCTAATTATGGAAGAATACTAGTATGACTTTACTTATCCTCTCAAATAATATTAGAAGTAGAGGACTAACTACGTGCTTCCTTTTCAGAAACTTATTTGAAGTAGAAGACTAACTAGGTGCTTCCTCTTCGGAAACTTATTCCAATAAAATAATACGACTAGAACTCTTTTACGACTAGGACTCATTTTGCTCGTGCGCAAGTTGAGCCCATGTAGCTTGCTATAGTCTTTTGGCTCGTCCCATTGACCTCCTTGATATCGATCACCACACTGTCACTTGAACTTGTTATTTTCGTATCATCCTCCCCTTCTTCGAAAGGAATTGTCCTCAATTCGCTCAGCCCGTCATCATCGAGATATGGCGATAGGTTACCGACATTAAATGTTGCGTGTACGCCATAATCGTCGAGTAATTCAATTTGATAAGCATTTTCGTTAATCCTGCGTATGACCTTGTATGGACCCTCCGCTCTTGGCATCAACTTGTTTTTTTGCTTGCTAGGGAATCTCTCTTTCCTCAGATATAACCACACAAGGTCGCCCGATTTGAACACGTTTGATGACTTATACTTATTTGAACGTCGTTTGTAATCTGCATTCACGGATTCAATCCTCTCCTTCACTTGTGTGTGTAGCCTAAGCATCGATTTTAACTTTGACTCGGCATCTTTGTGAACTAATTCATCCTTGGGCATGGGTAGCAAATCTAAAGGTATATATGGATTAACCCCATAAACGATCTCGAATGGAGAATGCTTAGTGGCAAACGTCGGTGACCGGTTGTAAGCAAATTCTGCATGAGACAACTTGATATCCCAATCTTTTTGGGTCTTACTCACCAATCCTCGTAGAATTGTTCCCAATATGCGATTAGTCACCTCGGTTTGACCATCCGTTTGCGGGTGATAGGACGTGCTGAATAGTAATTTAGTTCCAACCTTCCGCCATAACGTATTCCAAAAATAACTAAGAAATTTTGAATCTCTATCGGATACGATGGTACGTGGAATGCCGTGAAGTCTTACTATCTCCTTGTAATATAAGTCCGCTACATGACTTGCATCATCTGTCTTATTACATGCCACAAAATGTGCCATTTTTGAGAATCGGTCTACTACCACCATGATAGCATCTCTCTCTCGTTAAGTACGAGGTAAGGCTACGATAAAATCCGTCGACACATCTTCCCAAGGTTGATTCGGTACGGGTAATGGCATATACTCCCCTGATTTGAACGTGCTTTTAGCCACATGACACGTTACGCATTTGCTCACGATGTTGTGAACATCACCTTGCATTTTCGGCCAGTGAAAGTGTTCACGTAATACCTCTAATGTCTTCTGGACACCAAAGTGACCTGCTAGGCCACCCCTGTGAGCCTCACGGACCAACAATTCTCGAACAGAGTGCTTGGGTACACACAATCGGTTGCTCTTGAAAACAAATCCATCTTGTCGTAGGTAATCCCCATTAATTCCATATTCACATGCTTGAAATATATCTCCAAAATCAGCGTCATCTTTGTAATAGCCTTTTAATGACTCAAACCCAAGTAACCGAACCTCTAAAGTGGAGATTAGCGTATAACGACGTGATAATGCGTCTGCTACAATATTGCTCTTGCCGTCTTTGTATTTCGACGAGAAGTGAAAAGATTGTAGAAATTCCACCCACTTAGCATGACGAGGACTTAGTTTCTGCTGACCATTAATATACTTTAAGGATTCATGGTCGGAGTGTAAGATAAGATGACTTGAACGAAGATAATGACTCCAATGCTCGAGTGCCCTTACGATTGCATAGAATTCTTTATCGTAAGTTGAATAATTAAGTCTCGCACCTCCTAATTTCTCGGAGAAATAAGCAATTGGTCTTCTTCCTTGAATAAGGACGGCTCCAATTCCAACCCCGCTGGCGTCACATTCTACCTCGAACGGTTGCGAGAAGTCTGGTAAGGCAAGTATTGGTGCTTCGCATAGTTTGGTCTTAATCAACTCAAATGCTTGTTGGGCTGTCTTGGTCCAAGTAAATGCTCTCTTTTTCATACACTCGGTAATAGGACTCGTTACCGTACTAAAATCTCGGATATACCTTCTGTAGAAGGAAGCAAGGCCGTGGAAAGAACGGACTTCAGTCACCGTTTTAGGTGTTGGCCACGAGCGAATAGCCTCGATTTTCTCTTGGTCCACCGAAACTCTATCTTTGGAAACAACATAACCCAGAAACACAACATTGTCCACCATGAATGCGCACTTCTCAATCTTCCCGTAGAGTTGTTGTGCTCTAAGAGTTTCAGACACTCGTCTAAGATGGACGAGGTGATCTTCCACATTCTTACTGTAAATAAGAATATCATCTAAATAGACTACAATGAACTTACCTAAGAATGGTTTAAGTATCTCGTTCATTAGTCTCATGAATGTGCTAGGTGCATTTGTGAGTCCAAATGGCATGACGGTCCATTCATATAGTCCATGCTTTGTTTTAAACGCCGTCTTCCACTCATCACCTTCCTTTATACGAATCTGGTGATACCCACTCCGTAAATCAATTTTTGAAAATACCTCAGAACCGTGCATCTCGTCTAACATATCATCTAGTCTAGGAATAGGAAAACGATATTTGATAGTAAAGTTATTTACGGCTCTACTATCGATACACATCCTCCATGTCCCATCTTTTTTGGCCATTAGTAAAACCGGAACAGCACACGGACTTAAACTTTCTCGAGCATACCCTATTTCCATTAGTTCCTCAATTTGTCTCTGTAACTCCTTTGTTTCCTCGGAATTGCTCCTATATGCGGCCTTGTTTGGAAGGGATGCTCCGGGTATCAAATCGATTTGATGTTCTATTCCACGGATTGGTGGTAAGCCAGGTGGTAGGTCATTAGGGAATACATCGTTGAACTCTCTGAGTAACTCTTCCATGATTCTTTGCTCTCTAACCTTAGTCTCAGCCTGATTGTCTAAATTAGTAATCAAAGCATACACCAATTCCCCACTGTCCAATGCTTGCTCAATGTCACGCTCACTCACAAATATCGATAGACTAGGCTTCTTAACTCGATGGGTACTCATGGAGCGAATAGCTTCGGGTGTCATAGGTCTCAATATGACTTTCTTCCCCTTATCTCGTAGCTCATACTCTTTGCTTCTTCCTCTATGTATTACATCGCGATCAAATTGCCATGGACGGCCTAGCAAGATATGGCAAGCGTCCATTGGTATTATATCACACAAGACCTCGTCGCGGTAGGACCCCATAGCTAAGCCTACTCGAGTTTGCCTCGTAACTTTTACTTTGTTCCCGTTATCGAGCCAATGTAAAGTATACGGCTTTGGGTGAACCGTGGTAGCTAGGGCTAGTTTTGAGACCATATCGCTAGAAGTGACATTAGTAAAACTTCCACCGTCAATAATCACGCTACACCACTTGTCGCTAACTTGACATTTGGTGTGAAAAATATGGTCTCGTTGCTCATTTATTACCGGTTCCGATTTATTAGCTTGTAAAGTACGTCGGAGAACTAGTGTTGTGTCATAGATGGGTGCATCATATGCTTCTACGTCCTCCTTTTCTTCCTCACACTCCTTGTGGGTGAATATATCCTCTTCTTTGACATCCTCCTCATATAGTTCATCTCGGATGGAGATAGCCTCTCGTAAAGTGACAATTTGTTTGTTAGGACAGGCATTCTGGTAGTGTCCAAAACCTTGACACTTAAAACATCGTACTCTCGCCAAACTCGGCTCTTTCAGTGAGACATTAGTTTTGGGAGTGTTTTGAGAAGAACCTCCTGGTGTGATAACGGACTTGGATGTCGAGCTAGTGTTCGTACCCGTGGTTGATTCTGTTGTTGGTTTCACCCAAGTTGCAGGTTTGGATGATTTGTTTTGCCCTTCCACCTGTAGGCATAATCCACATAGCATGTCAAAAGAGGCATACGGATGCAAATCTACGATATTAGCTATGTTTTGATTCAGCCCCCTTAAAAATCGAGCCATCTTTTGTTCTTCCAGTTCTTCGATCTCGCTCATCAAGGATAAACGTTCGAACTCGCTTATGTAATCGCTTATGGTTAGCTTTCCTTGTACCAGCTCAGCTACTCTCCTGTATAAGTCGAGTTTGTGAGTCCTTGGTATGAACCTCTTGCGTAACTTACGTTTCAAGATTTCCCATGACGTAATCTTTTCTTTGCCTTCACGTGTTCGTCGTGCCTTTAGATTCTCGAACCACAAGGACGCGTTTTTGCTTAGCTTAAGGATAGCATATTTACAGCTCTTCTCATCGGAGAGTTCTTTGAACTCAAACATACGTTCGATTTTTCTTTCCCACTCCAAGTAATCCTCTGGATCTGTGCCTCCTATGAATTCCGGAAGCTCTGTGATTTTGAACTCGTCAAGCGCTCTTTGTCTACTACCGGATCGGCTACCTGTCGGTCTATTGCGTAGCGCATCGCGTACTTGATTGAGTACGGTTTCATCGTCGAATTCTGCCAACGAAACTAAGAATCAAGAACTTGTAGCTCTGATACCACTTACGATACGAAAATTATGACTTTCGTATATGTGCTGAAGCGGAAGTATTTTGGTATGTTTTATTTGATAATAATAAAAGGAAATAATTACTCAGGCTAGGCCTATAGACTGAATAACGGTGAGAACAATTATGACCTATTAATTGTGTCTCGAGTTAATGTCTGAAACGCGTCAAACACCCACCACAATTAAGAACGAAACGTGTCGATCAATAATTGAAAATAAACGAAATTCTTATTATTGTTCTTTGATGCCTGGAATATAAGAACGACAAGCCTATTTATACTACTAAATAAGTCACTCCTTATTATGGAAGAATACTAGTATGACTTTACTTATCCTCCTAAATAATATTAGAAGTAGAAGACTAACTACGTGCTTCCTTTTCGGAAACTTATTAGAAGTAGAAGACTAACTAGGTGCTTCCTCTTCGGAAACTTATTCCAATAAAATAATACGACTAGAACTCTTTTACGACTAGGACTCCTTTTGCTCGTGTGCAAGTTGAGCCCATGTAGCTTGCTATAGTCTTTTGGCTCGTCCCATTGACCTCCTCGATATCGATCACCACACTGTCACTTGAACTTGTTATTTTCGTATCAACTAGGCTGTATTTATAGCCTGGTATAAAGGGTTTAGAGGTAAGATGGAATAAGTGTCAAAACGACCCATCATCCTACTACCAAATTGTAGGTAAATGGAATAAGTCACAAAAAAGACCACATCTTCCTCCTACGGATCTAAGTCGATAAGACCTCCGTAGAACTATAAAAAAAAGATCCACGGAAATTGTAACCGTCAATCTTTCGATTATAAAATAAAACTCTTGTTTCCATATTATTTTGTATCTGTTATTTAATTATCGCAGGTATGAAATTTTATGTTTTACACAAACATCTTTTGAATCTTAGAAAAACTTTATCTCACATCGAAAAATTATATAATAAGGCGATGAATTTTCATTATATAATTCGTCTTTAAATATCGACAAAATTTAAAGAGCTTTTAAGACTATAAAATTAAGTAAAATTATCTCACATTGAAAGAAGGGTGTCATCATATGTATAAATTAAATATTTTTCCCTTCTATAATTGCAGTTATAAGTAAAAAGTGAGGTTAATATAGTAAAAAGATTGGACCAAATAAAAAATATTTACGATGAGAAGAAGATAGAAGACGAATGAAAATAGAATATGGAAGAAGATAGAAGGAATGAGGATGATCCTATGATTATAAATTGAAGTCATTATTAGTTCTTAGATATTAACTATCAACTCAAATATTTACCGAGTATTGTATTAAAGAGAGACATTACGAGTTTCAAATACAATGCGTGCGTATAATTTAATTTGACGTTTACCACATATATGACCTCCCAAAATACACATTCACGTATGTGGATAGTATTCATTTACTATCGGACCTACTCTTATCTTCGACTTACTTTCTACTGTTGCGTCTTGAGTAGTCTCACAAATTTATGCAATCCTCTAACTTGGTATTATTATCATTGTCACTAAAAATCGGTCCGTACATTGCACGGACTTTCCAACTAGTTTGTATTAAAAACGGATATCTACTCAGACTCATGGGTTGGTTGATGAACTGTGATGAGTAAGATTGTCCCTATATAGTTTGACGGTGCAACATTAATAATGAGGAATATTAAGAAATGGGATGAAGAGCAGCACAAGGGAAGGTGGTGAGATTGGCCTTGTATGTTTTGCATGACGGTGTTGGTGTTGGTGTTACCATACGCGTTTATTTAGCTTTATCATTTTGCCATCGGAGTCGAAGCTTCACTTGACCCTTCCTCTACAATTTTACATCCATGCATGCTCTTCTTTTACTACCCCTAAGTGCCCTAATCAAAAACCATTAACCATTTCGTCAACTATCGTCAATAAGTACTTCCTTTATCTCGTTCATTTATTTATCTTTGATCAGAATAATATTCACAATGAATATAAAAGAAAAATACGCAGTCAATTGATGACAGTTTGATGACGAATAATGGCTAGCTTATGAGTCCAGGTTCTACGACTGCGCCTATGAGATGAATAATCTTTAGTTAACTATTATTACTACTTCCTCCGAGTTCTTATTTATCTTCCTGCTTGCTTTTGACACAAGATTTGTTTGTAATGAATGTAAAATGATAAATTTAAGAATATTAAGGGTAGAATGGTAAGTGAATGAAATAGAAAAGAATAAAGATGTAAAGTGTTGTAAATAGTAAGAGTAATATGGTAAAAAGTATGGCTCAAAATTGAAAGAAATGAAATGGGAAGATAAAAAAAAGACGGACCAAAAAGACATACGGAAAGATGAAAGAAAACCGTAGGAAGTATTATTTTTTATTAAAAAAACACAAACATTCATGAATCATCCCCAGTCCGCAGAAGATTAAGCACCGGCTAAAAACATACTCGTATATACGAGGAATGTGAACGAACAAGGAAGAATGCATGTGCTTTAGGCACATGAGACTTATGCGGAACGTATCACTTGATCAAATTATGTCAAAAATTAGTACCCATGTGATGTGATGTGATGTTTCACTTGCTTTAGCTAATTTATCCAAAGGTGCGTCTTGTGCTCTCTTAAAACGAATTAATATATCATCTTAAGATTGACGATGGATATAGCGTCTCCAGAAAACAGGTTATATAGCAATATACTCAGATAGATAGGACAATGCTTGTTAATTTTTAGCCACATATTTTATCTTATACTGTCTGAGATACGGAGTATATATTTAGCGAACAATTGTATTCTTATGACGGTATAATGCACGTGTATCCAAAAACTCGACATTAATTTAATAATACTCCCATCTACATACGATTCTTCCTCAATACCCCATGCTATGCATATCCTTCAACAAATCTCTATTGAAAGCAACAATTTGTTGATTATGTGACATTTTCATATACAAGTATTTAATTTTGCGGCTTTTTCTGCTTGGAAATCCATGTGGGTCGTCCATTTATGATGAAATTGTTGAATGAGAGAGAGAACGTGCAAATAATTGAAATGGAGTCAGAAATTCCAACTTCTAGTGTAAACAAAAATGTATTTATTTCGAGCCTCTAATTGATTTCATGTGAGGTAGTTGCAAGCTCGCAATATGCCAAGTTATAAAAAGGGTGGCTTCCCCAACATTTATTCTCAGTAAACCTGCAGAAAAGTGTCATATATTCTCTAATCAATCCAATCCATACTACACACACACACACCTGAATAATCTTATTATTGGAATCAAAATGAGCAAAGCTGCCTTATTAGCCTTCGCCACCTTTCTAGGGTTATACTTGCCCACCCTCGATAAGGCTCATGCTTTCACGGCCTCCGCTTGGCAGAGGGGCCATGCCACTTTCTACGGCGGTAGTGACGCCTCAGGAACCATGGGTATGTTTTCATCCTTCAATAACCACGGGGTTTATACTAGTTTTGTTTTCTAGTATTAAACGAGTGAAAGAAATTATAAGGCTGAACATGAAACATCATCCTATTTAATTTGAATACTGCAGGGGGAGCATGCGGGTACGGGAACTTGTACTCAACCGGCTACGGGACTAGGACTGCAGCTCTGAGCACGGCATTGTTCAACAAAGGCGCTTCGTGTGGGGAATGTTACAAGATCATTTGCGACTACAACTCTGACCCTCGTTGGTGCAGGAAGGGAACATCCATCACCATCACCGCCACAAACTTCTGCCCTCCAAACTACGACTTGCCTAGCAATGCCGGAGGATGGTGCAACCCTCCTCTTCAGCACTTTGACATGGCTCAACCTGCTTGGGAGAAAATCGGCATTTACAGCGGTGGGATCATCCCTGTTCTCTTCCAACGGTTAGCATTCAGATCACAGCTTAATCACCCCTCCCTGGCCTCCCTCATGCTAGCTAAAGCTATACCAGGCTACATTTTATTTTAGTCACAACTAATCTCGAGCATCTGTTTGTGTGGCAGGGTAGCATGCAAAAAGCATGGAGGAGTGAGATTCACTATATGTGGAAGAGACTACTTTGAGCTGGTCACAATCAGCAACGTCGGTGCAGCAGGATCAATCCAATCGGCATCCATAAAGGGGTCCAAAACAGGGTGGCTGGCTATGTCTAGGAACTGGGGTGCCAACTGGCAGTCTTTGGCATACCTAAACGGACAGTCTCTTTCGTTTAAGGTCACTACGACGGATGGACAGACCCGGGTTTTCAGCAATGTTGTTCCTTCAAATTGGCAGTTTGGACAGACATACTCTACCCGTGTTCAGTTCGCATAAACCGTATGAACAGCAAGACGAGAGCACCGGGTCCTTGAGTTTGTTGGTTGAAAGCGTCTTTTGATAGGCCGAGGCGAGCTCGATTTAGTTTTTTCTTGGGGTCGAAGCAGCCCGCCAAATCTATCATTTATGTTTTTCATACAAGCAGTTTTAGATCAAAACGTTTCTGCTCAAGTATGGTATAGCTAAGGAGGCAAAGCTGTAAACTCAAGGGCACTGCAAATGATTTTATTAAACCCATTTGATATTTCATTACACATTGTATACATATATTTACAGTACAAAAATCATGTATTATTAAATAAAAATAGAGAAATAAAATGTTTGTTGCGTTACTCACATTTTACCAAAAAAAAAATTGTTTGTTGCATTACATAAACGACTTTTAGACGTCTTTCCTAAAGGGGAAAACTAGAAATTTACTATAGTAAACATCAAACGTCTCTGGAGTCTTGCCTATCAATTCGATTACGATTATATTTTTAGGTTTTATTGAAGACGAAAGAAAAATTAGAAATGGTACAAAGGATACAAATCATTAACAGAAACAGAGGAAACGTAGCCAAGGATACAGCCCAGGTTGCACGGACACTCCTCCAAACCAACGTGTCATGTCGGACACACGTGTCAGACACCGACACACGTCGGACACACGACGATACGTGTCGGACACCTGTAAAACCGTCTATGAATTTTTTTAATTTATTCGGAATGTATCGGACACGGTTCGTCATATTTGGAGACGTGTCCGGCCTGATTCGTAATATTTAGAGACTCATCGGACATACGTAACGTTGTTTTATTGGGTTCCGGATTTAATAAATGATAATATTGTAGGTTTACGGTGGTTAATTGATGCTATAAACACTTATTATAACTAACTAATAATTACTATATTATAGTGGTACAATTGTTTGAATTTTTAAGATTTGATTTTTAATCTCAAATTCATAAGACTTTAATTTTTGTTTTATTATTTTACGATAATTGTGACAGTGTAAGTAACCAAACGTATATCTTAGGTACAAAAATCTTCAAATTCTCTTTGTTTAAATATGTGTATTGATTTTTTTTCCTGCCGTGTCTGTGTCCTACAAAATTTAGAATGCCGTGTCACGTGTCCGTGTCCGTATCGGTAACCTAGGCTACAGCCATAGCACCACAACCTCGAACACTACTAATACCAACACAAACATATCACAACCAAAAACCCTCAAGAAACAAACACGGCCCAAAAGTGAGTAGGAGATAAGAGATAACCCCCTCCCGAAGGCCCAAACGGCCGAGGTGCACATACCATAGACAAGGAAGGGGACTAATAGTTGAAAGCCTGCATCTATTCCCCGCATTGTAGCTCCCGCAGTGAAAACAAGCAAAACCACCCACACAATAATTACTCTCTCCCATACATTCAATTCTTTACGGACTCATCATTTCCCCTCACAAAAACGACCTCCACGTAAAGAATTCAATGGATGGGAGTACAAACTTTACCATTGACTGCCACAAGCAAGGGAGGTTATAATTAATGCAAGTCTTGGAAACTCGTATTGGAAATAGATTGTCGGAAGTTCCAAGTTACAACAGCAATCACAGGTAACATACTAACATGATAACATCCCACACCATTAAACAGATTTCAGAAGCACCAAGAATATACGTAATTTTTTTGGCAAAAGCTTTCCCGAGATTCTAATGCTAAACAAAAGCTCCAGATATGATTCAGCCAAAAGATCCCAATATCAAAATTCACAATATCCAAGTCTAAAAGTCCAATCTGCTATCATTCATAGATAAAGGGAATCCCAGATAATTGTTCAACTATAAAATTATCTAAGACGAAGAGTCATGGAGCTTACAACCACGAATAAATTGAAACAGTAACCATTCTTGTATTAAAACACATCCACAGAATAGAGCATAATTAGTACTCTTGAACATAAACCATGAACTCATGATGTTCTAAGGAGAAAACTGTTGACCTGAAAGAGGTACCAACGCCCGAAAGAACGGAATCAACGAACATCAACAGATGATAGATTTAATCAGAAATCGTCATCCTCCTCCTCAGCAATGTGCTTAGCCAGTTCCTGTTCCTGCTGTTGCCTTTCCCTCCTCTTCTCTGCGCTTTCCTTCTCCTTGTGTGAATTTGGCGGGTACCGCAAGGCCCTGACAGCTTCGTTGTGCATGTTGAGGCAGAAAGCAATTCTGGAATCAAAGGCGGACTGAGGCTCGGTCGTTGAGTAGATATCACCGGTCTCCTTCGACAGCATGTACCCATTTGCATGGTCCAGAGCAGCATCGATGGCTCCATCACGAATTGCCTTGGCCACAATGCTCTCAGCATCGGCTATGGGATTGGGGGAATCCAATCTTAGTTTCTTCGCCACGTCAGCAAGAGAGATGCGAGAGTATGAAATGCTGATGTTTCTTAACCCTGTCCTGATAACATTGTGCCTCAGCCGAACTATTAAATTGTGGGTCCTGTCTTTCTCAAAAGTCGAAGAGAATTTCACTGTAACTTGCTTGAACAACCCCAGGTCACCAATCCTAACAGCCTGAAATTCAAAAATTCGTCAAATTAGCAGTATCCTCAGAATAAAGAGAAGAAACAGAAACTTTCCAGGAAAATATCCACTGTTCAGATCCTATGTCCCATTTTTTGTTTACCATCCCCAACATCCTTTAAAGACATCTTCTCTTAAATGATAAAAAGATTCTTCATTGTTTGTAAAAAAAGTAATCTATATTAAGTTAATGACGTGTCAAATAGAGAATGAGGCGGGATAGGAGATGGGACATGGGACGTGGGACATGGAATCCACTCTAAAACATCCATGGAACAAAAGCTTATCAAGATTTATAAGGGTAAACTTAATTACCTATCAAGGCAAACAAACCAACCAAACCCATGAAAAACTTACATTAGTGAGCTCAAAGTAAGGACGCAATGCATTCTCCATGCCTTTCTGCATAAATAATGTCCTCTCAGGAATCTCCCCCAAAAGTAATCGGACTATAACACCCCATTTGTTGCACTGAATCCTGAAGCCACAGGCTGAAACAGGGGCTTTCCGAGCAGCCTGAAGCAAGCTCTCTTTGGCATCTGTGTACTCCAGCTGAATAGTCTGGATCTTTCCAACATAGAAGAGATATCGACAATGCTGTGAACAAACATTTCAAGACACAATCAAATTACAGACCACGAACGCCACCCACCTTAAGACACTTGAGCTGAAAATCAAGCAAGCATTTATACAGAAGAGTACTAATATCTATAACAAAATTTTCTGTTTTTTACATGTAGAGATCACACTTTACATAGCTTAGGTCGATTTAACAAAGAATGTCAAAGATTATTTGAAGCAGCTAAGAATAATAAAGTAAGAAATAGAGCTACCTGCTGATTAGAATGGGCCCCAAAACTAGGAGCCTTGGATCTCAATTTCTCAGCCTGGTCATACAAATTATAGTGCAAGTAATTGCGTAGTAGCAGGTTCAAAAGTGTCTCCTGCAGCAAAAAGTAAATACAAAGATCAAATGCAGTGCAAGTGGACCCACTGAGATTTATAAATAAGAGTAAATTAAAAATTACTCCCTTTTAAAATACCAATTTTAAAATTTACTCCCTTTTGAAATTTTTGTTAAAAATAACTCCCAAAATCTATCAAAAGTTCAAAAATTGCTCCAAAATATAATTTTTGGACGAAAATGCCCCTAACTTTTTTATGTCATATTACTTCACCTCACCCTCAAGCCAAGGGCATTTTCGTCCTAAAAATAAATTTGGGAGCAATTTTTGAACTTTTGATAGATTTTGGGAGTTATTTTTAACAAAAATTTCATAAGGGAGTAAATTTTAAAATTGATATTTTAAAAGGGAGTAATTTTTAATTTACTCAATAAATAACTACTTTTAGGTTTTCCAAAGCTTAGCAGTTCATCCGCTAAGAAAACATCCGAACCATCCGTTTAATCAAGAAAACACACCTGACCAAGCTCATCGTGGTGCAAGGTTGCCAGTCGATGCAAAGTAAGGAGTTCACTGAAAAAAGTAAGCACCACATTAGAGACGGGAAAGGAAGTAGCCATGAATTTTATTTATAAGTGCTGCTAAAGCGAATAATCTGTTTTAAAAAATTCCAACCTACCCACGAATTTCAGCAAGATTGCCTGTAAGCTCATAACTCAATGAATAATAGGAATACAATTTGGAAGCCAAAACATCAGCAACCCGTCTTTTCAATGACTTCACACGTGCAATGCTAGCAGATGCACAAATTTTAGCCTGAAATTTTTTAAGGAGTGAGTGTAAAAACAGAGCATAAGGGAGAAAAGAGAATGTGGGTCAAACACAATAATAAGAAATATATAAAAAAAAAATACCTCATTATACATCTTCTGATCAATCAAAAACAGCAACACTATCAAGTAACAGAAAATCTCCAACTCGGGCAGAGTGCTCTTCCCAGAAATTTGAATGGTGGAGGCAGCACTGTCGACTTCCATCTCTTGTTCACTTCCCTATGATCAATGACGCTAGTACAATCAACACTCAAAGTTTTCAAGGTAAAATAAAAACAACAGCAGTACAAGTATCTCATGGAATCTAAAGCTAGAGACCAAATAGGACATCAGACTATCAAATAATCAGAGTATATTCAATTACTAAAGGTGGTACTCCTATTTGTTTAAAAAATACTCTGTACTGGCTTACAACAGTTACAAGTCACACCCAATAGATCTAAAAAACTTGGTATCATAATTAGACCTGGCAAACAGATCGTGTCGTGTCGTGTTCGTGTTCGTGTCATTGATAAACGGGTCACGAATCCCTCAACCCAAACCCAACCCATTTAAGTTTCGTGTCGTGTTCGTGTTGACCCACTTACATAAATGGGTCATCAACCCTCAACCCAAACCCATTTATTTCGTGTCGGGTTCGTGTCGTGTTTTCGTGTCATGTCCAAATTTGGAAAGTATTAACATATTATGTTAAAAATGATTAAAAATATTTACACTAATTTAATAATCAGGTTATTCGTGTCAATTTCGTGTTTTGGACCTCAACCCAAACCCGACCCAATTAAATCTCGTGTCGTGTTCGTGTCGACCCACTTACATAAATGGGTCATCAACCCTCAACCCAAACCCGTTTATTTCGTGTCGGGTTCGTGTCGTGTCAATTTTTGCCGGCTCTATTCATAATCAGCATCCAACCAGCACATCTACCCTCCGTGAAAGTTCAATAGAATCTTAATAGAAAACTTCCCTCTTCTATAGTTTTATGTAATTAATATCAGCAGATAAAACCAGCACCCTAGTTATGCTGCCAAGGTACTTTCAGCCAGTCCTGAAAATATACTCCCTTAAGCAATATCGCCCTTTTAGAGGTTTGAGAGATATTTTAGGAAAAATATAACTCGGAAAAACTGAATGGCCACATCTACTAATCAACTAGGGGGGCATTTTGATTGGCAGAGAGGAAAGGTGAAACCAAAAAAGGCAAAGGAAAAGGTAAAATGGAAATCACCTAGATTTCCCATGACAATTGGTTCAATATAACGGGGAAGGAAACCCAAGTAATGCCACCCACTAGAGACTTACACCACAATCTTCAAAACACACCCTAACCTAGCCACCTTAATTTCATTCGAGCACATGTCTAACCAGACACTGAAGCACAGCATCTATTAACAATATAATTGTTGTCATAATTTCTCATCTTGTCAAGTCATCATCAACCAATACTCCCTTCAATCGCCACACTCTCTATCTTCCACTAACAATGTGATGAAGCAAGCACCATCGCTGAATGTCAATTCCACACTCTCTATCTTCCACTAACAATGCAAATCGCAAAGTATAATATCGCCCAACCTATTATCCCATTATATGGCACCCCATAAAAAAAAGATCATATTTGGTTCGCCACATTACATAGCTCCCCATCAAACTGTCTACATTCCAGCTGTGGCAATAGATAATTAGAAAGCCATCAATATTTACAAGACTTGATCTTATGAAAAGCCTACTACTTTTAGCCGATCTGCATAGTCCACTTTTCACTTTGATGGTCAACTAGATCTCTCCAAATATGAAAAGGTACAAGTACAACAATATGAAGCTTGTCACATTTCTTCTAGCAAAACATCCATTCAAACTTACAGCAAAAGCTACTTCACGGAGGGTCATTGAAACATACAGTACTAATGAATCAGGTTCAAAACCTGTATGCAGCAAAATATTATTCACACGGCTTCTTGTATAATAATTCCCTTTAAGACATCATAACCAACCCACGTAAACAGTTTTACACCGCACCACATCAGATATATCCTTGACAAGTTAACACCAAAAACAGACAATCCAGGGCCTTCTATTGAATTTTTAAAAAATCAAAAAGCCTCCAACTTTGAAATTAAATTAGCACTTTACAATTAAAACGAAATAACAAAGCCCATAACTAATAATCCATACATGTCAACTCAAGGCCTACTTTCTCCGGTATGTATGATTTCCAAATTAAATACAGCAAATGTAAGCAACTTTTTAGGATAAATCAAGTTAAGTAGTTAACCTCCTCAAAAAATAGAGAAGTGTTCCATAAAAAGATTCTTCACAACTATGTCAAACTATAGGCCATATCTGTATGATGCGCGTTCATGAACACAGCACAGCCAAACGCATCATTCGATCCACTTCCCAACCACAACACCATGTTCCTCAGAAGTCCTAAACTCGTGCCCTACACTACCTATAGGAAATCAACTAACGATAAAAATACTCAAGGAACACTGATCCACAAAGTATCTTATACACTTTCTGTCCTCATCCAACATAAGAGCCTTAATCCAAACATGATTTGGGGCAGCTAACATGAGCCATTCTTGGGAAATAACTACGCAGAAGATATCATGAACTAATCCCAGAAGATGATTTGACACAAAATAACCTAAAAACTAGGGACTGCTCAACATCTAAGCAGCAAAAATCACATAATTCAAGTGCGATATCACAAAACAAATTGGAAAAAGGCGAGCAATTGTACCTTGGGAAGAAAGGCAGTAAGCTTCACAAGCGCATCGGAACCGGAAACAAGAGCGTGATCGAGGAAGGAGGACAGCGCATGAGCCGTTAATTTGTGACGAACAGTAAAAGTGAGTCGAATAGCGCGAGCAATACGACGAGACTCCTTATTGTGTGAGCCAGTCTCCAGTAATGCCGCAATCTCCTTCAAATCTAAAATCAAATCAAACGAACAAAAAGAATGAACTTTTAACACCTAAAATCGAGAAATCAGATGAAAACCCTAGAAATCAGGGAAGAAGAACATAAAGGCATACGCTTGAAAGTAGGAGGATCTGCTGATGAAAGAGAATTGGATTGCGCAGCTTGAGTCATCTCCACATCTTGAGTCATCGTGTTCGTCTAATGTGCTGTTTCAGAAGAAAATCAGGATTAAATAAAGACGATTTGAAATCTGGAAAAGGGATTAATTTGATCAATTGTGATGAAGAAATGGGGGATTGACGAAGAAAGTGAGTTTACCTGGAGGAAATTAGGGTTCGGAATTGGGGAAACTGAAGTTTAGTGGGTGTTACTTTGGTGCTTTTCTTTCTTCACAAGAAGGCACATGAATGAAAATAAATAAATAAATACCTATGTATTATATTCCGTACTTGATGAAATATATATGTATATATATTTTTAAAAAAATAGTAATTTACCTTTGGTTAAATTACCTCTTTCATCAAATATAAAAAAATATTATTATACTTTTAAAGTCCTACTCCCTCCGTCCCTAAATGATTGTCCCATTTCCCTATTATTTGTGAGGAGTATTTTAATGAAATGTGACAATCTTAGTGGGACGGAGGTAGTATTTTATACTGTACATTAGAAATAATCTTAAAACGGGTGGAAAAAAAATTAATCTTATTAAAATAAAGAGCATATCAATTTACGGTGTAATTGTTACTCCTATTTTGTGCTCGTATTTTTTTCATAAAAGACCTTTATGCTACTATATTTCATATTTGTAGTTAACTTTTTCTGCAAGTGACTTCATGTTCAAAGATTAAAGTGGTTCGAACGTAATAATAATTAAAAAAAATCATGTGTAATTAACTAAATTCGTAGTACTTCGCAAATTCTGTCGAAAACTTTTAACAATTACAGAGTATTTGTTAGAACTTTAAGGGGGAGTTTTGGAGAGGTGATGTGCGTGATTGATACCTTTTCTATCACGTGTTGTCTTGCTTTTTCTGACGAAATCGTTCTTAGAGCATTTTTGAGCTACTAATGTCTTTCTTAGTGTTGTTTGGTGCTACTAGGTTCAATTAAATGGAGCTATTGGAGGCATATGGGCATCTCTATGGATAACTGAGGCTTGGAACCCGTTCCCGAGCTCCAAGGATCCCCACAAGTGTCGTTCCTGAGTCCCAAGCATCACCAAAGAAGCGAAGAAGTCAAGAAAGAGCAAAGTAGGGTCATCCCGTGACAAAAGAAGCAAAGTAAGATGGAACCATGATAGAAGTCACGACCGTTATGACTGTGACACAACAGTGATTATGCACTCGTCACATGAGTTTCCAAGAAGAGTCGTTTGGTTTTTCTAAGGGATGCGTGAAGCACGCCCATTACTCTTCAACAATCATCCTCCACTTTGTAAACCCAACGTGAAGAACGTACCAAGCAAAAACCCAACTCAATAATGGTACGTTCTTCAATAAGAACAACGTTTAAGAACTTCATTGTTGATGCTCTCAAGTAGCTACGAGTAAGTCTTACTTTCACAGTATGTAGAGTAGTCAGTGGTATAGTTTAGATTGTACGGAGTAACTATGATTCTTGGAGTCACCTTTACATACTTGCATCCTTTTCTGCTGACCAAAAAAAATGTTTGTAGATGAAATTCGGAATACAACACTCCATTTTGCTTTTGAACTTGATCAGTGATTCAGTGACAAATGACAAGGCTAAACAAAGTTACAGCATCAAGACTTGTGAAACATAAATAATGAAAGAATGCACTGCTCCTGCTCGCTCGCCATGTAAACGAAAGATTACAAATACGCAAAACAAACTTAGGCTACCACCTAAAAAAGGCTACAGATAAAAACTTTATCTAAACTAAGTCTATAAAATCAAGGTACAGAATCAAAATGACATGAAAATACAGTCTCAGCCTCCTCCAACAAAAACCAATGTCAAACATATAGAGACAGAGCAGGCATTTCAACATTTTAAAACAGGAACTCCTGCGCATTTTTTTTGTTGGGAAACCACACTAAGCTTCTCCATCAACAGCCTGGACAGCCATGTTCGAGCGTCCACCACCACGCCCACCTCTTCCACGACCACCTCCCCTACCACGGCCACGTCCTACCAAGTCATGTGCAAGAGTCAAAATAGGCATCTCACACTCGAATAAAGAAAAAAAAGTGCAATATATCAGGAGAAACTCACCACGGCCGCCTGGTGGGCCTCGGTTGTAGCCTCCATCGAATGGCTGGTGGTCCTCCATAGGACCATTGTAGTCATACCCTCCCCTCCCACGGCCGCCTGGGGGACCTCGGTTGTAGCCTCCATCAAAATGTTGGCTGTCATCCATAGGACCATTGTAGCCATACCCTCCCCTGCCACGGCCACGAAAGCCACGACCTCTACCTCGCCCCCTACCTCGAGGGTAGCCCCTGTTGTAGCCTCCATCCTCGTATTCAAGAGGCACAAACCCATTTCCTGACACCAAACAGTCCTACTTTGTCAGCTAAATATTACCACCAATAAAGTGTTCAATACTCCAACTTTCATTGTATAACAAAAACGACAACCACGACCCCAAAAGGGATAACTCTTTAGCCCTTACAAAACCCAAGTCATTTAGAAATAACAAATAATTTCCCAAAGCAAAAAGAAGAAACATCCTGGGAGCAAAACTAGTTTTCTTGAAAACTGAGGAAGGCCGAACAGATAAAAGCATGAACAGTTCAAACCTGTTGGACCTCGGCCCCTTCCCCTTCCACCACGCCCCCTACCACCACGGCCCCTGCCTCGACCATTTGGAGAGCCTTCTGCATCATGAAATGGTATTAAAGAACAGTAAAACTGGTAATTATAACACAAGAATATGTCAGGTCATGTTTAGCTTATAAATACCTCCTTCATAGTCATAATCATTTGATGGTTTCACTTGATCAGCTGGCAATGGTGGCTGATATCTAAAACAAGATGCAACAAAATAATTACTACTCCCTCCGTTCCATTCAATTGTTTGCCTTTTATATTCATTGTGAGGAGTATTTTAATCAAAGACAAACAAATGAATGAAATGGAGGGAGTACAAGGCAACTCACAAGCATATTCTTATGAGCATGAATCAATCCATCAAAAGTCACATAAATGATTGAAGAACAACACAGATCCAGTGAACGTAAGAAGAGAACGTCAAATGGTAAATAACAATTCCTTAACGTCTCAAGAATAGCTTTCCAACTTTTGAAATCAAGTGCATATGAAAGACACCGCAAGAAGGGAGGGTGAAGAAGATCATCTTCACATATCCTCAAGAAATACAAGTCCATTAATTGTGCTTAAGATACAAAATTTGCTCCTAGCACTACACTTACTATAAGTTTATAACAATCCAGGGAAAAATATAGAATTCACACAAGAAACCATAATGCACAAAAGAAGGTAACATGTCATTATGTCAATCTTCAAACATCAGGAGCAGACCAACCTAAGCAGATACTTTATGATAAGATGCTAAGTAGAATTATGAGTGTACAACTAACGTACTAGGGTATCCAAATAAAGTTCTCTAGGTTAGTCTGTTTCAGTATTTGCAACGATAAGACACTTAACACTATGAAAATAAAAACATTTAGATGCGAACTCACCCAACAGCAGATGTATCCAAATCGTTCTTTGAGAGGATTATCGTGATCATTGAAACATGTCGAGTAGTTTCAAGGCTGCAACAGTTTCAAAAAAAATCAGAGAAACCCAAAGACAACATTTCCAAGCAAATTTCAGTATCACAGAACAATAGAATCAACAAAGTCGAAGAAGAAACATTATACTCCGAAAAAGAGACAATAGAAGAACACTTACGGAAGAAGACCTTCCTCAAGTGGCTCCCAAGTGTCAGTGATATCAGTGGAACCAATTGAAGTGATCTGGTGCAGACCAACAATTCTTCGCTGCATTCGAAAACAGCAAAGTCGGATGAGAAAGGCCATTCAAAGAGCCAAACCGCAAAGTAAGATGAGAACAATTTGAAAAACAAAAAGTACCTTGATTAATTCCACTATTGTTACAGTCTTATTGATTGCTCTCCCCATCGCCTTGAACACAATTTCATTGGCGTTTTTCTCCTGCACAGAAAACATAGACAAAAAGGGAAATGTCAAACAGAAGACAACAGCATAAGGAAGATTCGCAACAAAAATTTCATCTCGTCTTAGCCACCACCTCTGAACGGCTAAAATTCCAAATAACCATCACAGCCAAAGTCAGTCTACCGAAACCTCACCATCAAATCCACATTTTGTGCATGCTCAACAAAAAAATTTCACCTTTACGTTACAACTTACAAGACTAAAACACATCAAGGCACAATAGGTAGTATAAACCCTCGGTGCCGTCACCCTAAAAGTCACATGATAAAAAATTAGAAACGCTCTACAATACCACAATTTATATACTCTAACACGCCCCCGGACACAAATGCCCTTGTGGCTCAAAGTGTGGATGCAACTCAGACCTCCCCAGTGATGGTTATTGACTTTTATACTCTAAAAGACACGACTTTGACAGCGAAAACCACATTGCCATTGAGAGGCTAGCAACGAAACCACTCCAAAACCCAACCCGCTGCCATGGAAACACATCCTATCCAATTGTGACCACACACATATTACTTTGAAAAATACAGAGCGAGTAATAAGTAATTAGTGATATGAGATATGACCCCTGTGTCCGCCCGCCGCCATAACCGAAACAAAAGAACATCAAATAGAAACATTCGACAGCATAAAAAATGAAGAGTGGGAAATAATTGAATGAAGGCAAAATGGGGGAAAGGGGACCTGAAGAAGAGTGATGGCGTAGGTGATGTAACTGCGCATACGACCTTGACTGGTAATCCTAATCTCGTTTTCGTCGATGGGTGTCTCCACCTTCGGCTTCTCCACCTTTATGTATTGCTCCATTTTTGTATCTTCAAACTTGAATCAATTCAAATCATGAAACAACAAGATTCAGAAGAAAAAAAAGAGAGAGAAGAAAACGGAGAAAGTGGTTGAGAAGAAGGAAAGGGTAAAAGGAGAGAGAGCAGGGAAAACCTGGAAGAACAAGAGTGGTGTTCGGCTATAGTAGAGAGAAAGAAAGAGAATGAGTCTCCTCCTGTGGCCTGTGGGTTTTTTGTGTGTAAAAATGTGTAATTGTGTCTGCGTTTGCGCCCTAAGACTCTCAATACTTCAACTGCACACAGGTTTGGTTTTGTTGTCTCTTTTTAAAAAAAAAAAAACGAGAAAAATGAGATATTGAGATGGGCCTTGGATTGCTTAAACTACCCTAAAATCAATAACCACCTGTTTTTAACTTCTTCGTCTTATCCATATCAATCTCATCCACATCTGCTATTCTATTCTACTCCCTTTCAAGTTTGGATATTCTCTTGATCCCACCCTTATTATGATGACAATTCATCGTATCTTTGTAACGGGTTAGGTAATACTGTAATCATTTAGTTAAGGAAGGACAAAACATTTGACATTTTTCATGTGATTTGCTTTTTGTATTTTCTAACTAAACGGGTATTATTTGATCCGTCATAATAATATGACAATAATTTCGTCACAAACAAGAATTTGTGTTATGTTATAGGAGGATCTTATAAAAGAGTTACTTTATCGATAAATAAAGAAAAAAAGAAGTTGGGCTCAAACCTCAAAGTGACTCAATAATCAATACGGAGTACTAGAATAATGGTACGAGGTCACCAACAATAATATTACGAGGTCTTTTGGAGAAGAAACCTAAGATTATATCTGTGAGGACTTGGCTCAAAGCGGACAATATCGTATTATTGTGGACCATGGATAAAAGTGGAGTAAAAGTCCAACACGAGATACACGCTTCTGTGCACAAGTGATATCAGAGTCCAAGGTCGAGTTGGGCCTTAGGAGTGACGAGTTTAGTCTACTTGGGGACTACTTTTTACCGTCGACGTTTTACTTCTTACCATCGGCGTTAATTACGTGAAATGACGACTTTGTCCTTGATATTTATTCTCGAAATAATATTGTGAACATGACATAGGTCCACCCCGACGCGGTCACGCGCGAGTTTGGGTAGGCGAATGAATCTCGTGGTAAGATTGATCTCGGGTTGAAATTTAAATCGAAGATGGTGTCGCCACCGAATTTTATGGGAATTCGGACTCGTTCGAACTCACTCTACACTTAGGCGTTTCGTGCACAAAGCACGACCCGCTTTTAGTGTTAGAGCTTATGAGTTCGTCCCTTTGCATTACGATACCGACGCCGAGTTATCGGATATCGTGCATCGAATGACTCTCGTATGCCAACGGTTTCGGACATCCGAAAACCATGGTTCTGAGTAAGGGGTGAGGGTACATGTTGGGAAGTCCACGAAGGACACCCAACCCCGCCCGCTCTTAGCGGCCTCTACTAAGATACCGTTCGATTTTTGTGTACGCGCGTTAGTTTGACGATGAAATGTTATGCAAACGACATTTTGACTAAGCATGTGAATTACGTGTGAACTACGTCATTTAATGCATCTAAATTATCGTCGGAGTTGTTTAGCATGTGAGGTTCGTTTTGTAAAGCGGTAAATCGCAAGCATAAAACGAGAATAAGTTACAAGTTACACGGGCGGAAATACAACCCGGCGGACAAAACAAAATAACGAGCAATGTCGAAATAATGATATAGTAACGGTAATAATGAACGGATTAAAATATGTAATGCAATGCATGGTTTTGAAAATGTAGGCACGTGATAGTCTTTACACGTGACGACCGAAGTCGTAAAAAGGAATTTGATTAGGCTTACGGTATTTATAAGGCTCACGGTTTAGGCATGATAAAGGTCACTCAATCAAGTCATGGGGGAGACTCGACCCTTGGGTGGGTCGAAAAACTCACTCGACCCGACCCATTTCGGAATTTTTTTCTTTTAATTTGTATAATAAATCTTGATTGTCGTAGATTAATTAGGATTTAATTTGCGTATTACTCGTATTTGTTAATTACGTTTATTAAATTGTATTAAGTCGTTAATTAATCTAATCAACTATTTAAAATCGGAGGCGTAACAATAATCGAAAAAACAGTTTTATTATCGAGTTCTAATAAACCGATACTCTATAAAATGTAAATGTGATAATATTTCGAGAATTAATTGCAAAGGAGAACTCGTCATTTTGCGTAATTCCATATATTAATTATATAGGAAGTCGGTTTTGGTTTATTACGATAATCGAAAAAGATGGTTTTATTATCGAGTTTTAATAAATCGATAATCTATAAAATGTTAAAGTAATATTATTTCGAGAATAAGTACCAAGGACAAAGTCGTCATTTCACGTAATGATTGCCGACGGTAAGAAGTAAAGCGCCGACGGTAAAAAGTAGTTGCGGTCTACTTGTAGAATTTGAACTCCTTTTGTACTTCTGAGAATTTGAGTGAAATGAGAAAGGATATTCATGGTATGAGTTCGAGCCACATCAACATCATAATTGCCCTCATGATTCTTCTCAAGCATAAAAAAACACAAATTCTTGTTTGTGACGGAGATATCCGTCACAAACGTATAACGAGTCAAATAGATACGGAGTATCAAATAGGTATGATAAGACAAAAGTATAATTGGTGGGACCTAGATAAACAATGTTCTTCTCTCCTCAAGTGGCACTTACTTGACCCGTTTTAATCTTACGATGAATATATCCATCGCAGGAGAGATCAACTGGAAAAAAAGGAGGGAATATAAGCTTTCTAGTTTCTACCAACTTCTTACTCCCTCCGTCCCACTAAGATTGTCCCGTATTTCTTTTTGGGTAGGTTCTTAAATATTGTCTCATTTCTCAACTTTCCTTTTTAGTCTATCCTTTTTTACAACTTTGTCCCTACTAAGTTAAATTATTTACCATTTTGTCATTCCATTAATTCACACCACCTCACACAACATTATGACTCACCCTATAAAGGAAGTCATCATTGTCTATATAGTCAATCATCACACAATTTTCTTAGTTATTGTGCAAAAATAAATGGGACAAACATTTTGAGACGGAGGGAGTATTTTATTTTGCTCAAAATCACCTCAAACTCCACACTATCTTTTTCTATGAAATTCTACTTGATTTTTGAAGGTGATAAAAAAGATTGGACGCGTTTTTACAATATTTTTTTTTCTCGCTTTCAAAAAAAATAAGAAAAACATAACTTTAGATGTGTTACATAACATCCTTCAAAGCATGTGTTAATTATACTCATGGAATTACTAGTTGAGTTTTTAATCTTAAAGATCAAGATATTGCGAAGACAGACTGTGATAAATATTAGAGTATTGAGATAAGAATCGCCTCAAAATTATGTGCATGTATTTTAGGGCTGATAAAATATCATTTCGTCTAAGTGCCAAGAGACCAAAGCTTTTGGCTCTTTTTCTTTACGGTTTCTGTTTTACCGAGGCTAACTTGACAAGATTGAAACACAAGCAGTGAGTTTGACTATAAAGACTACTGGACTAAGTTTTGTCCTGAGATCGAAAAGCAATGCCTTCATTATTGTTAGCGAAAATTACACATTACAACCTTATAAAAATCAGTTTTTTGTAATTACAACCTTATAATTTTTTTTTCAATTACTACCTAATAAAGCATTTTTCATTTGCAATTGCTACCTTTAGTGGACTCCGGTGGGTTAGTAAGCAAATTTCCGTTACCGAAGTTGTTAAGTGACTAAAATACCCTTGATGTTAAAATCCTCTTTTTACTCCATTAACCCCTTCATTAACCCCTTTTACTCACCTCTTACACTACTCACTCCGTACTTTTCCTCATCAATCATCATCCACTAAACCCTAATTAAATTGCCAAATGAATCCAAAATTCTTACCAAATTTTGGCGCAATGGAAGGGAACGACATATCTGCAAGTAAGTAGCCCCAAATCCTGTGTTAATTTAGGATTTTTTCGTTAATTTAGGGATTTTTCGTCAATTTAGGGTTTTGAGTCGATTCTTCACACGAAACCCAGATTTGCATTTAATTTTAGTCTTTCTAATATGAATCAAGTGTAGTTATAGTGTTATTGCTATTCATTAGCATGTTGAGAGCCAAATGCGGATGTCGATTAAATAATTTCAATTTTTAGGGTTTCTGCAATTTGTTGTTGATTTTGTTTAGCCAAATGTCCACTGACGTTGCTTTTGCTATTGATTTTTTTTTTGTAGATATGGATATTCAACCATTTACGGTTAACTTGCGGATGATGTTTGGTGGTAGTTTTGTCTACAAGAAAGGTAAGACAACGTATGAAGGGTGGGTTTTGCATCTTAATGTGGTATTTCTAGTACTAGTTTCAGTGTCCAGCTCTTGAAAAGTATAACTGATGGTATAATGGAAGGTAGGGAGTATGAAATCTGGTATAGGAGGCATGGTAGGAATTTGACTAATGGTAAAACTTTACTAGTGTCTGAGGTAGATATTATCTCTTTATTGAGGACAAGATGTAGCATGGAGACAGTTACTGTGTATCTTGTTGAACCAAGTACACCTTCATTAATTAGTTGCTCATCTCTACCTAGACCCAAAAGACCAAATGTGGACATGAACACACATCACATCAGCCCATCTACATCTCCTAGCCCATTTGAGAAGAAACCCAATTTGAGAGCTCATCCTACCCTTAATGCAGAATTGTACAAAAGATATGGGATGAAGATTCCTTCTTATCCTAAAAGTTATAGTAGGACAAAAAGTAAGGAAAAGATTCCCCTAAATTTGACTAGTGTGGGCCCTTTGAGGAGAAGCCCTAGATATAATAACACCCTAACCACCTGTGAACCTACCTCTTCTTCAATTCCATCTCACTCAACCACTAACCTACCAGCAAAATTAACACCCCAGAACCCTTTACCTCCATCTAAATCATTGACAAGACCTGAGAAACTGTTAACCAGAAGGTCAAAAAGGTTGTTGGACTTTGGTGACGCAGATGGGGGAAGGGATAGTTACGCAGATGGCCTTGAAAGGGAACCTGAAGTTGCTGAGGTTCTGATTTCTTTGGTGGATATTGGTAAAGGTAAAGAGAGTGAGAAATTAGGTGGTTCAAATGATGTGGAAGATAGTGGTTTAGGTGGTTCAAAGAAGGTGTAACAGCCCTAAATTTTCGCGACCAAAATAACAGAATAAAATAGGAAAATTTAAAGCCGTTACTCCGCATTTAGCTCACAAGGCCAAATGCAAGGCAAAAGAATAATATATGAATTAAAAAGAAATGTAAATACGATAAATAATTAAATGAAAACGTTGCAGCGGAAGACTTAAGTCCCACAAAATTCAAAACGGTTTAAAACAACTTCAACCCACAATTCAACATAAATATAAATAGTTTGGAGTTAAACGTTAAATAATAAAATCCTTCCTCGCTCAGCATCCCGAACCAAATGCACCCATGCAGCATAGTAATTGTACCTATCAACTGTACCCAAAACACAAATAGGTACAGGTTCCAGCGGGGGAACGACCCAAAACAAAAGGACGTCAGCAAAGCTGAGTAAAATATATTATATTGAAAACGTAATACAATAATAATAATTTGTAGTAAACTGAAATCAGAGTCAAATATTATTGTCTCAACACCAAACCAAAATACTGTGAAAATAGTAGTCAAAACCAAAACCAACCAAAATATATTGTTTCCACCTGTGTGCCAAGGTCCTACCCTTTTGCACGATCTAGAGGTATCACCTATGCTTAGCTAGACTTACTATAGTGCGCACTACTCACATTTGGGCAGTCAGTAGGATGACGCTGCCAAAGGAGGAAGTCTAACTACCTAGCAAGTGGGGGACCGGAAAAACCCCACTTAACACAACTCGGGCCAGGAGTTCAGTTTCGGGACGAAATCCCAGGAACGTCTCAGACGCACCTTAACCTCATAGACCAACAGAGCTCCCAGAGTCTGTTATAACCACCAAAAGAATTGTACCAAAATAATACCATACTTGTGTTACAAAATTCCAACATCCAAAATATTACAAGAGTATCATAAAAATTCATTGTTGACAAAATAATTATAAAACTGTTTCAATAATATAATTTAAACCGGACATGCTCTTTACTTAAAGGTGAAAAGGTCAAAACGTCCTTACCTCTCAAGACGGTCACAACTCAGTTAATATTATTCCAAGAATTCTTTCTCCTTAAACCCACAAGCTACAAATAATATAAATAGGTTCAATAATCTATAGCTAAAGTGGACATGACTCTAACTTAATATATTAAGTAAGGGCCTAACGTAATAGATCAATCTCCCAACATACTAAGTTGCCAACTATTATTCCGAAACTAATTTACTTACTACCCAAACGCTAGAATTACGATTTTCGGACACAACCCGATTAAAATCCCAAATCATTATTCACCTAATTAAACCTGATAACCAATGTAACATAAATGCCTAAAACTCCAAGACTTGTTGCATTTACGTAAAGGATTAAGTCAAAATTTCACAATTTCAGAGTAACAAGGAATTAAATCACCTTCTATGTCAGCATTGCATCATCGCTGCTGCATCATACTTGTTATACAAACAAACCCATGGTATGTCAATTAGCCACGTCTTAACCTCCTCCAAATTGTCCTCCTAAGAACCCCAAGCAACCTACTACCCCAAATTCACCCCGACGGAAATTCTATAACACTAATTGAGAAAATCTCACCCCAACTAAAACGAATACAATAATAATAGGACTGAAATCGATTTACAAAATACACCAAACATGGTTAAAATAAACTGAGGTTAGAAAAAGTGAAATACTTACAAGTTTGAAGAAGAAGAAAAAGGTACAATGTGTTGATGTAAGCAAGAATCGAGACCGATTTTCGATGACGATTGAAAACTTGAAAATCGAGAAGCAGAGGGAGAGAGAGGGAGTATGGCGGCAGGAACTCAGGAAACAAGAAGTGAGGGTGATGGGAAATAAGGGATGACGGTGGGGTTTAAATAGAATTTGGGTTTTCCTTTTTTTTTTTTTCCTTATCGTGTTTGACCCGAAATCGAATACGATACAAATTCGGTTTATAAAATAACGTTTCACTTAAGAAAATCAAAACCGATTTATAATATGACGACCCGAAATACTTTAATTTATAACGACATTAAAAATATTTGTTTTTCAACTTAAAAACCCGATTTAAATAAAAGTAGAAAAGTCAAGCTTAATAATTGACCCGGAAAATAACGGGGTGTTACAGACTTCCCTCCTTAAAACAAAACTTCGTCCTCGAAGTTTAAACTCATCCTCGAAATAAAGTCTCACGTTACTCCCGAGTATCCAAAATGACCCGCTCACTCCATATATCCAAAATCCACCAAAATCCTCATGTATATCCAAAATAAATCTTTTGCTTCATATATCCAAAATCCGTCAAATTAAATACACAACCTCAAAATATCTCGCATTTCTAATTTCCTCAAAAAAAATCGAAGAGCACCTAATTCCTCAAATTTCAAAGTATACAACTTCACCACCACCTAAATCCACAAAATAAAATCACCTAATTCCATAGGATAATACCAAAGTTCAAGACCACCAAAAATCTCATACGGTAAGAGTATCACTTGCCAAGTCAAGAGCATGTCGGACAAAAATATTATTTCAAAATTTTGAAAATCACAAGTTCAACCATTTTTCCAAGTGCGTAATGCACAAAATCAATCAGTCAATCAAATAAGTGCGTTGAGCACAAAATCACCAATATGTGCGTTGAGAACAAGCAAACCACAAATATGTGCGTTGAACACAAACAATTCACAAACACGTGTAAAAACAAGTCAATTTCAAGTAATAACCAATAACCAACGACATTGTGCTTATTAAGCATCGATTATTGCCAAAATATTCATATTTGTGACCAATAAATAGATATTAGCATGAAATCACACAAGAACATGTTTAGTTTACCACAAAAACAAGTAGCCACGTATATTTCTACCCACCTTAAAAAAAAGCTTCGTCCTCGAAGCACGAAAAATTCACCATGTTCGCTACCTAATATAATATCCTTTGAAATCCCATGAAGTCCTACCACATAATGTATATAAGCCTCACCAAGTTGCTTCCTCTCTCACATATCCTTCATGGTAATAAAATGTGCACCCTTAGTTATTAATTATAATACAAATCATATTATTACCTTCCTCTGACCTTAACAACCCAACTATAAAATCCATAAAGATTAAACTCCACTTCCACTCGGAAACTCCTAAAGGATCTAACTCATACTCCAAGCATCAGCCACCACATTGGCTTTTCTTACCTGATACTGAATCTCGATCTTATAGTCCTCAATCAAATCCAACCAGCTTCTTTATCTCACGATTAGCTCCTAATGGGTAAATATATATCTTTAATATAAAACTTTAAAGGGTACACCAAACAGATAATGTCTCCAAATTTTCAAAGTAACGACTACGATTGCTAACTCTAAATCATAAGTAGGGAAATTTTCTACATAAAGGTTCAACTGCCAAAATACATGAGCAATCACTTCTTATTCGGCTGAAAACACTAATTAATTCATTCTTAAAATGCATATGTATAAACTTCAGAAACTTCATTTCCATCCGGTAAGGCAAATCCTAAGGTAGTGGTCAATTTTTTCCTTTAAAATTCGAAACGATTCCTCACACCTCTCATCCCAATGAAATTTTATGGCTTTCTAGTGCAGTCATTAATTTATCTATATTTGAAAAAAAAATCTTCACAAATCACATATAGTAACCAGCTAAACCCAAACGTTACGAATTTCAGTCACAGATTTCGATTTAGGTCACTCCTTAACAACCTTAGCAGGATCTATTGATACTCCATCCTTAGATATAATATTCCCCAAAATTGCTCGTACCATCCAAAAATCATACCTCAAAAATTTAGCAAATACTATTTTCCTCTCAAGATGTCTAAGATAATTCGTAAATGTTCCTCATTCTTCTCTTCATTCTTTTGAATAAAAATACTATGTCATCAATGAATATCACAACAAATTTATCTAAGTAAGTCCTCAAAGTTCGGTTATTCTAAGTCCATAAACAAATCAAGTGCACTAGTCAACCCAAAAAAAAAACCTCTTAAAAATCATAATCACTAATAAAAACAGACACATCCCTATAAACCCTCTTATAGTTTACTAAGTCCCCAGATGACGTGGCAAAATCATAATCCACAATTTCACTAGATTCAACATTCATTTTATCCACAAACTTAGTCGAAATAAAAGAGTGAGATGCACCAGAATCAAATAAAACATGAGCTAAAATAGGATTCACTAGAAAATTACCCGAAACAATGTCCGTGTTTTCGGCTTCCTCCCTATTCATGACATAGAGCTTCCCAGTAGGCTTTTTGCTATTCTTAGCACCATTTACTTGGCCCGCGGGTTTACTAGCTGCAGTAATGTTGGTCTGAGTTGGAGCTGGATTCCTAAAATTATTGTTAGTTGTGGATCTACCAAAATTCTGTGTGTTCCCTTGACTCTCAAATCGATTACTCTGATTCACACTAGCACTAACAGATTGCGTAGCACGAGGTTTCCCTGCCTTCTTGTTCCTACACTCGAATTCTCGATGTCCTAACTTCCCGCACCAGTAGCACGTCACCTTATTTCCCTCACAGTCAACCCCTGGGTGATCTCCCTTGCATATCTTACAGTAGTAATGTGGGGTAAAGTCATTTGTTGTTCCCTGATTTCTACCTCTCCAGCTATTACCTTCTTCCTTCCCATTCCCTCCAAAAGATCGAGACTTTTGTTGAGTGTTATTGTTAGTATTGAAATTCCCTCTCTTTGTTGGGGTGTCAGATTGACTCCCCTGAAACTCCCTCTTCTTAGTCCCATTACTTACCATCTCAGTCTCCATCTTCTGGTTACTCCTCTCAATATTAACAGCCCTGGCATAGACATCTCTTAAAGAAGTGAATGTCTCTCCAGCAAATCTACCCTTAATCTTCCAATGTAACTTATCCTCAAACCTAGATGCTTTAATCCCTTCAGTTGGCACTAGCTCCTTAGCAAAACGACTAAGTTCAACAAATTTATTATAAAGGTCTTTCACACTCATCTCATCGGTTTGTTTTAGGTCTCCAAATTCAGCTAATTTTTGATGTTTCACATGTTCTGGGAAAAATTCTGCTTCTAATATTTCCTTAAGAGTATCCCAGTCTTTATCATATAATGTGTGTGTGCCATTAGGATTTCTTATTCTAACTGGTTTCATAAAGTCCTCTTTAACGGTCTGCCACCAAATGTCCGCCTCTTCTTTCAGATAAAAGACAGCGATCCTAGCCTGAAATTCATGTGGACAACCTACCGCTAGAAAAATTTTCTCCATCTCCCTAACCCAATTATCTAGTTCATTTGGATCCCCTTTCCCGGTAAAAGTCGGCGGTTTCTTCTTCTGTACCGCTTCAGACATTCCAGTAACAGTGGGTGTAGGATCATTCTCATTCTCGACCCTATCATTCATATTCCGGGTAACAGCAGTCATTTGTTGTACAGCTTCGATAAGAGCTGCATTCTGAGCTAACAATTGTGCCATCATAGCGGCCATATCATTGTTTTCATTTCCTCGAGACATTGTCACTATAGATGTAAACAATATTCTATTAAGTCCAAGAACAGGAAGATTCAATCACAAATGTAAGTAGCATTCATTACTATCACAGTTCAATTAGGCAAGGATAATAATAGTACTAAACATGACAAATATAAATATATATATATATATAAATAACATAAATCATTCGTATGCAATGCACCCCATCCACCCAACACTCTCGGTTTATAAAGAAAGATTTTTTTTTATAATAATAATTTCAAATATAAAGATAAAAGTTTTTTTTTAAAACCATTTCAAATTTTGCAAAACATTTCGAAAAGACCTATTGCTCTGATACCAACTGTAACAGCCCTAAATTTTCGCGACCAAAATAACAGAATAAAATAGGAAAATTTAAAGCCATTACTTCGCATTTAGCTCACAAGGCCAAATGCAAGGCAAAAGAATAATATATGAATTAAGAAGAAATGTAAATACGATAAATAACTAAATGAAAACGTTGCAGCGGAAGACTTAAGTCCCACAAAATTCAAAACGGTTTAAAACAACTTCAACCCACAATTCAACATAAATATAAATAGTTTGGAGTTAAACGTTAAATAATAAAATCCTTCCTCGCTCAGCATCCCGAACCAAATGCACCCATGCAGCATATTAATTGTACCTATCAACTGTACCCAAAACACAAATAGGTACAGGTTCCAGCGGGGGAACGACCCAAAACAAAAGGACGTCAGCAAAGCTGAGTAAAATATATTATATTGAAAACGTAATACAATAATAATAATTTGTAGTAAACTGAAATCAGAGTCAAATATTATTGTCTCAACACCAAACCAAAATACTGTGAAAATAGTAGTCAAAACCAAAACCAACCAAAATATATTGTTTCCACCTGTGTGCCAAGGTCCTACCCTTTTGCACGATCTAGAGGTATCACCTATGCTTAGCTAGACTTACTATAGTGCGCACTACTCACATTTGGGCAGTCAGTAGGATGACGCTGCCAAAGGAGGAAGTCTAACTACCTAGCAAGTGGGGGACCGGAAAAACCCCACTTAACACAACTCGGGCCAGGAGTTCAGTTTCGGGACGAAATCCCAGGAACGTCTCAGACGCACCTTAACCTCATAGACCAACAGAGCTCCCAGAGTCTGTTATAACCACCAAAAGAATTGTACCAAAATAATACCATACTTGTGTTACAAAATTCCAACATCCAAAATATTACAAGAGTATCATAAAAATTCATTGTTGACAAAATAATTATAAAACTGTTTCAATAATATAATTTAAACCGGACATGCTCTTTACTTAAAGGTGAAAAGGTCAAAACGTCCTTACCTCTCAAGACGGTCACAACTCAGTTAATATTATTCCAAGAATTCTTTCTCCTTAAACCCACAAGCTACAAATAATATAAATAGGTTCAATAATCTATAGCTAAAGTGGACATGACTCTAACTTAATATATTAAGTAAGGGCCTAACGTAATAGATCAATCTCCCAACATACTAAGTTGCCAACTATTATTCCGAAACTAATTTACTTACTACCCAAACGCTAGAATTACGATTTTCGGACACAACCCGATTAAAATCCCAAATCATTATTCACCTAATTAAACCTGATAACCAATGTAACATAAATGCCTAAAACTCCAAGACTTGTTGCATTTACGTAAAGGATTAAGTCAAAATTTCACAATTTCAGAGTAACAAGGAATTAAATCACCTTCTATGTCAGCATTGCATCATCGCTGCTGCATCATACTTGTTATACAAACAAACCCATGGTATGTCAATTAGCCACGTCTTAACCTCCTCCAAATTGTCCTCCTAAGAACCCCAAGCAACCTACTACCCCAAATTCACCCCGACGGAAATTCTATAACACTAATTGAGAAAATCTCACCCCAACTAAAACGAATACAATAATAATAGGACTGAAATCGATTTACAAAATACACCAAACATGGTTAAAATAAACTGAGGTTAGAAAAAGTGAAATACTTACAAGTTTGAAGAAGAAGAAAAAGGTACAATGTGTTGATGTAAGCAAGAATCGAGACCGATTTTCGATGACGATTGAAAACTTGAAAATCGAGAAGCAGAGGGAGAGAGAGGGAGTATGGCGGCAGGAACTCAGGAAACAAGAAGTGAGGGTGATGGGAAATAAGGGATGACGGTGGGGTTTAAATAGAATTTGGGTTTTCCTTTTTTTTTTTTTCCTTATCGTGTTTGACCCGAAATCGAATACGATACAAATTCGGTTTATAAAATAACGTTTCACTTAAGAAAATCAAAACCGATTTATAATATGACGACCCGAAATACTTTAATTTATAACGACATTAAAAATATTTGTTTTTCAACTTAAAAACCCGATTTAAATAAAAGTAGAAAAGTCAAGCTTAATAATTGACCCGGAAAATAACGGGGTGTTACAGACTTCCCTCCTTAAAACAAAACTTCGTCCTCGAAGTTTAAACTCATCCTCGAAATAAAGTCTCACGTTACTCCCGAGTATCCAAAATGACCCGCTCACTCCATATATCCAAAATCCACCAAAATCCTCATGTATATCCAAAATAAATCTTTTGCTTCATATATCCAAAATCCGTCAAATTAAATACACAACCTCAAAATATCTCGCATTTCTAATTTCCTCAAAAAAAATCGAAGAGCACCTAATTCCTCAAATTTCAAAGTATACAACTTCACCACCACCTAAATCCACAAAATAAAATCACCTAATTCCATAGGATAATACCAAAGTTCAAGACCACCAAAAATCTCATACGGTAAGAGTATCACTTGCCAAGTCAAGAGCATGTCGGACAAAAATATTATTTCAAAATTTTGAAAATCACAAGTTCAACCATTTTTCCAAGTGCGTAATGCACAAAATCAATCAGTCAATCAAATAAGTGCGTTGAGCACAAAATCACCAATATGTGCGTTGAGAACAAGCAAACCACAAATATGTGCGTTGAACACAAACAATTCACAAACACGTGTAAAAACAAGTCAATTTCAAGTAATAACCAATAACCAACGACATTGTGCTTATTAAGCATCGATTATTGCCAAAATATTCATATTTGTGACCAATAAATAGATATTAGCATGAAATCACACAAGAACATGTTTAGTTTACCACAAAAACAAGTAGCCACGTATATTTCTACCCACCTTAAAAAAAAGCTTCGTCCTCGAAGCACGAAAAATTCACCATGTTCGCTACCTAATATAATATCCTTTGAAATCCCATGAAGTCCTACCACATAATGTATATAAGCCTCACCAAGTTGCTTCCTCTCTCACATATCCTTCATGGTAATAAAATGTGCACCCTTAGTTATTAATTATAATACAAATCATATTATTACCTTCCTCTGACCTTAACAACCCAACTATAAAATCCATAAAGATTAAACTCCACTTCCACTCGGAAACTCCTAAAGGATCTAACTCATACTCCAAGCATCAGCCACCACATTGGCTTTTCTTACCTGATACTGAATCTCGATCTTATAGTCCTCAATCAAATCCAACCAGCTTCTTTATCTCACGATTAGCTCCTAATGGGTAAATATATATCTTTAATATAAAACTTTAAAGGGTACACCAAACAGATAATGTCTCCAAATTTTCAAAGTAACGACTACGATTGCTAACTCTAAATCATAAGTAGGGAAATTTTCTACATAAAGGTTCAACTGCCAAAATACATGAGCAATCACTTCTTATTCGGCTGAAAACACTAATTAATTCATTCTTAAAATGCATATGTATAAACTTCAGAAACTTCATTTCCATCCGGTAAGGCAAATCCTAAGGTAGTGGTCAATTTTTTCCTTTAAAATTCGAAACGATTCCTCACACCTCTCATCCCAATGAAATTTTATGGCTTTCTAGTGCAGTCATTAATTTATCTATATTTGAAAAAAAAATCTTCACAAATCACATATAGTAACCAGCTAAACCCAAACGTTACGAATTTCAGTCACAGATTTCGATTTAGGTCACTCCTTAACAACCTTAGCAGGATCTATTGATACTCCATCCTTAGATATAATATTCCCCAAAATTGCTCGTACCATCCAAAAATCATACCTCAAAAATTTAGCAAATACTATTTTCCTCTCAAGATGTCTAAGATAATTCGTAAATGTTCCTCATTCTTCTCTTCATTCTTTTGAATAAAAATACTATGTCATCAATGAATATCACAACAAATTTATCTAAGTAAGTCCTCAAAGTTCGGTTATTCTAAGTCCATAAACAAATCAAGTGCACTAGTCAACCCAAAAAAAAAACCTCTTAAAAATCATAATCACTAATAAAAACAGACACATCCCTATAAACCCTCTTATAGTTTACTAAGTCCCCAGATGACGTGGCAAAATCATAATCCACAATTTCACTAGATTCAACATTCATTTTATCCACAAACTTAGTCGAAATAAAAGAGTGAGATGCACCAGAATCAAATAAAACATGAGCTAAAATAGGATTCACTAGAAAATTACCCGAAACAATGTCCGTGTTTTCGGCTTCCTCCCTATTCATGACATAGAGCTTCCCAGTAGGCTTTTTGCTATTCTTAGCACCATTTACTTGGCCCGCGGGTTTACTAGCTGCAGTAATGTTGGTCTGAGTTGGAGCTGGATTCCTAAAATTATTGTTAGTTGTGGATCTACCAAAATTCTGTGTGTTCCCTTGACTCTCAAATCGATTACTCTGATTCACACTAGCACTAACAGATTGCGTAGCACGAGGTTTCCCTGCCTTCTTGTTCCTACACTCGAATTCTCGATGTCCTAACTTCCCGCACCAGTAGCACGTCACCTTATTTCCCTCACAGTCAACCCCTGGGTGATCTCCCTTGCATATCTTACAGTAGTAATGTGGGGTAAAGTCATTTGTTGTTCCCTGATTTCTACCTCTCCAGCTATTACCTTCTTCCTTCCCATTCCCTCCAAAAGATCGAGACTTTTGTTGAGTGTTATTGTTAGTATTGAAATTCCCTCTCTTTGTTGGGGTGTCAGATTGACTCCCCTGAAACTCCCTCTTCTTAGTCCCATTACTTACCATCTCAGTCTCCATCTTCTGGTTACTCCTCTCAATATTAACAGCCCTGGCATAGACATCTCTTAAAGAAGTGAATGTCTCTCCAGCAAATCTACCCTTAATCTTCCAATGTAACTTATCCTCAAACCTAGATGCTTTAATCCCTTCAGTTGGCACTAGCTCCTTAGCAAAACGACTAAGTTCAACAAATTTATTATAAAGGTCTTTCACACTCATCTCATCGGTTTGTTTTAGGTCTCCAAATTCAGCTAATTTTTGATGTTTCACATGTTCTGGGAAAAATTCTGCTTCTAATATTTCCTTAAGAGTATCCCAGTCTTTATCATATAATGTGTGTGTGCCATTAGGATTTCTTATTCTAACTGGTTTCATAAAGTCCTCTTTAACGGTCTGCCACCAAATGTCCGCCTCTTCTTTCAGATAAAAGACAGCGATCCTAGCCTGAAATTCATGTGGACAACCTACCGCTAGAAAAATTTTCTCCATCTCCCTAACCCAATTATCTAGTTCATTTGGATCCCCTTTCCCGGTAAAAGTCGGCGGTTTCTTCTTCTGTACCGCTTCAGACATTCCAGTAACAGTGGGTGTAGGATCATTCTCATTCTCGACCCTATCATTCATATTCCGGGTAACAGCAGTCATTTGTTGTACAACTTCGATAAGAGCTGCATTCTGAGCTAACAATTGTGCCATCATAGCGGCCATATCATTGTTTTCATTTCCTCGAGACATTGTCACTATAGATGTAAACAATATTCTATTAAGTCCAAGAACAGGAAGATTCAATCACAAATGTAAGTAGCATTCATTACTATCACAGTTCAATTAGGCAAGGATAATAATAGTACTAAACATGACAAATATAAATATATATATATATATAAATAACATAAATCATTCGTATGCAATGCACCCCATCCACCCAACACTCTCGGTTTATAAAGAAAGATTTTTTTTTATAATAATAATTTCAAATATAAAGATAAAAGTTTTTTTTTAAAACCATTTCAAATTTTGCAAAACATTTCGAAAAGACCTATTGCTCTGATACCAACTGTAACAGCCCTAAATTTTCGCGACCAAAATAACAGAATAAAATAGGAAAATTTAAAGCCATTACTTCGCATTTAGCTCACAAGGCCAAATGCAAGGCAAAAGAATAATATATGAATTAAGAAGAAATGTAAATACGATAAATAACTAAATGAAAACGTTGCAGCGGAAGACTTAAGTCCCACAAAATTCAAAACGGTTTAAAACAACTTCAACCCACAATTCAACATAAATATAAATAGTTTGGAGTTAAACGTTAAATAATAAAATCCTTCCTCGCTCAGCATCCCGAACCAAATGCACCCATGCAGCATATTAATTGTACCTATCAACTGTACCCAAAACACAAATAGGTACAGGTTCCAGCGGGGGAACGACCCAAAACAAAAGGACGTCAGCAAAGCTGAGTAAAATATATTATATTGAAAACGTAATACAATAATAATAATTTGTAGTAAACTGAAATCAGAGTCAAATATTATTGTCTCAACACCAAACCAAAATACTGTGAAAATAGTAGTCAAAACCAAAACCAACCAAAATATATTGTTTCCACCTGTGTGCCAAGGTCCTACCCTTTTGCACGATCTAGAGGTATCACCTATGCTTAGCTAGACTTACTATAGTGCGCACTACTCACATTTGGGCAGTCAGTAGGATGACGCTGCCAAAGGAGGAAGTCTAACTACCTAGCAAGTGGGGGACCGGAAAAACCCCACTTAACACAACTCGGGCCAGGAGTTCAGTTTCGGGACGAAATCCCAGGAACGTCTCAGACGCACCTTAACCTCATAGACCAACAGAGCTCCCAGAGTCTGTTATAACCACCAAAAGAATTGTACCAAAATAATACCATACTTGTGTTACAAAATTCCAACATCCAAAATATTACAAGAGTATCATAAAAATTCATTGTTGACAAAATAATTATAAAACTGTTTCAATAATATAATTTAAACCGGACATGCTCTTTACTTAAAGGTGAAAAGGTCAAAACGTCCTTACCTCTCAAGACGGTCACAACTCAGTTAATATTATTCCAAGAATTCTTTCTCCTTAAACCCACAAGCTACAAATAATATAAATAGGTTCAATAATCTATAGCTAAAGTGGACATGACTCTAACTTAATATATTAAGTAAGGGCCTAACGTAATAGATCAATCTCCCAACATACTAAGTTGCCAACTATTATTCCGAAACTAATTTACTTACTACCCAAACGCTAGAATTACGATTTTCGGACACAACCCGATTAAAATCCCAAATCATTATTCACCTAATTAAACCTGATAACCAATGTAACATAAATGCCTAAAACTCCAAGACTTGTTGCATTTACGTAAAGGATTAAGTCAAAATTTCACAATTTCAGAGTAACAAGGAATTAAATCACCTTCTATGTCAGCATTGCATCATCGCTGCTGCATCATACTTGTTATACAAACAAACCCATGGTATGTCAATTAGCCACGTCTTAACCTCCTCCAAATTGTCCTCCTAAGAACCCCAAGCAACCTACTACCCCAAATTCACCCCGACGGAAATTCTATAACACTAATTGAGAAAATCTCACCCCAACTAAAACGAATACAATAATAATAGGACTGAAATCGATTTACAAAATACACCAAACATGGTTAAAATAAACTGAGGTTAGAAAAAGTGAAATACTTACAAGTTTGAAGAAGAAGAAAAAGGTACAATGTGTTGATGTAAGCAAGAATCGAGACCGATTTTCGATGACGATTGAAAACTTGAAAATCGAGAAGCAGAGGGAGAGAGAGGGAGTATGGCGGCAGGAACTCAGGAAACAAGAAGTGAGGGTGATGGGAAATAAGGGATGACGGTGGGGTTTAAATAGAATTTGGGTTTTCCTTTTTTTTTTTTTTCCTTATCGTGTTTGACCCGAAATCGAATACGATACAAATTCGGTTTATAAAATAACGTTTCACTTAAGAAAATCAAAACCGATTTATAATATGACGGCCCGAAATACTTTAATTTATAACGACATTAAAAATATTTGTTTTTCAACTTAAAAACCCGATTTAAATAAAAGTAGAAAAGTCAAGCTTAATAATTGACCCGGAAAATAACGGGGTGTTACAGAAGGTGACAACATTTGAAGTTGTCGGTAACTCTGTGGTGGGAGAAAAGGAAACCGGTGAGGGATTGGTTGATGTAGGGAAGGAAGACAAGGTTCTTAGGAGAAAAAAATCAATAGTTGTTAAGAGGAGGAGGACAATTGGTTACAAAGGAGGAACAATCCAGTTGAAGAAGTAAGAAGGGGAGCAGTTGGTGAGGTCTCAAAAAAGAAAGAAAAAGAGAAGGGTGCAGCTGGTGAGGTCTCAAAAAAGAAAGAAAAAGAGAAGGGAGCAGTTGGTGAGGTCTAAAAAAAAGGGAAAGAGAAGGTTGTGGCAGATCTGGTAAGTGAAGATGATGAGGACGACGAAGATGATTCCACTGACTCTGAAGCAGAAGACAATGATGCTTTCAGTGACCCAAACTGGGTTGAGGAAGACATTGTGATTGGTGGACAAAGTGAGGAGCTGTTTGAGGAGTCTTTTGGTGAGAGTAGAGCTGAAGATGATGAACTTCTACAGAGGGTAGAGAGTTTTTTAGGAGTAGAGAAGGGCCAAGGGTCAAAAACAAAACTTGGGGGGGGGGGGGGTGGATGACTTAGAAGTTGGGAGAATTGAAGAAATGGATGATGATTCTGATGAGCTAAGAAGTCTTCAAGGTTCGGATGATGATGAGGTTGACACTGGGCCAACTTTCAACACACAGAAGGACTTTGGTGGTAAGATAGTTCTTAAGTTAGCTTTAAAATTTGAGAGCAATAAGAAGGCACTTATTTATCATTGTTTGGAGAATGGGTACGCCTTCTACTACCAACACAATGGTAGTAAAAGAGTGACAGCATTGTGTAGGTATAAGTGCAACTGTGAGTGGAATAAATAAAGGTCAAATTTTGGGCCATGCATTTGTGGTGTTAAAAACCCATGTCCCTTCAGATTGTATGCTGCCAAGCTTAAGGGGGAAGAGACATTCCAAATCAAGTAATTAAACCTCATACACACTTGTAAGATGACTAGTTACAAGAGGAATGTGAGGTCTGAGTATTTGGTAGAGAAGTACATAGAATTTTGGAGGTCTAACATTATTGACTGGAATCTGAAGTCATTCAAGGAACATGTGATGAGGGACTTAGGGGTTCATGTCACCTACATGACTTGTTGGCTTGCAAGATGTAGAGCCAAACTTATCATTTATGGTAATGGTAAAGACCAATATGCAAGGGTATGAGATTATGCTGCAGCATTGAGGAAGTATAATGAAGGATCTACTGTCATGGTGATGTGTGACAGTATAGAGAGGCCACCAGCAATTTTTAAGAGGCTGTACACGTGCCTCCAACCTTGCAAGGAGGGGTTTCTAAATGGATGCAGGCCTTTTATAGGTGTGGATGGGTGCCATCTGAAAGGCCCTTATTCTGGTATGTGTATTGCAGCTGTTGCAATGGATGGAAACAACACCATTTTCCCTGTGGCATGGGCAATAGTGAAGGTGGAAAATACAGAAATCTGACTTGGGTTTTAGAACTACTATGCAATGACTTAGACAAGGTTGATGGTAAAGGTCTGACCTTCATGTCAGACAGGCAGAAGGGACTGGTTGAGGCCCTTAAAACTGTGGCCCCAGAAGCAGAGGTCAGGTACTGTGTTAGGCACATATGGGCCAACTTCAAGAAGAGCTTTAGTGGGCAACTCTATAAAGACAGTTTCTGGACAGCTGCTACAGCAACAACTAAGGTAAATTAAGTCCATTTCAATTAATAAAGCTTCTGTAATGTACCGTGAACTAACAATTTTTTTGTTTTTGTTGTTTGCACTTGTCATTTTAGACTCAGTTTACCAATGAAATGAAGGGGATGAAGTGCATCTCAACCGAGGCTTGGTTGTACCTAAATGCAATCCCTCCTAAACATTGGTCTAGGCATGCATTCAAAACTTCTAGTAAGTGTAATCTACTCCTAAACAACTTGTGTGAGACTTTTAATTTTGTGCTGAAGGATGTTAGAGACAAACCTATTCTGACCATGTTGGAGTGGATAAGAAGGTACGTTATGAACAGAAATTGTGAAAAAAGAGAGGTTGCAGAGAAGTGGGATGAGGATTATATGCCACATGTTAAAAGATACCTGATTTGGACAGAGAAAGATGTTAGGTTTTGTAATGTTGGAAGAAGTAGAGTTGATAGGTTTGAGGTTGAGCAAAGAGGACAGACTTGAGTGGTTAAACTGGATGAAAAAAATAGTAGTTGTTATCATTGGGAATTAAGTGGCATACCATGTCCCCATGCAGTGGCTTGTATCCTTTTCCAAAGGCAAAACCCATATGATTTTGTTGACATTGCCTACACTAAGGACAGGTACATGCTAGCTTACAATCCTGCCATCTCCCCCATGCCAGGTTCTAATTAATGGGAGGACTCAGGCTTACCTCAACCACTCCCTCCTTCAATGAGAAAGATGCCTGGCAGGCCTTCCAAGAAGAAGAGAAGAAGGGAGGCTGATGAAGGTCGTAGCAGTAGAGTGAAGAGGCAGAAAAAACAGAATAAGTGCAGCAGATGTGGACAGTTAGGTCATTACAAGAGAACTTGTAAGAACCCTCAAGCTCCTCCAAACACGGAAAGGCGGCCAGGTGGAAGACCTCCTCTCCAAACAGCCTGGGCAATTCGGAGGAGAAAACAAAGGCAAAACACAAATGAAAAGTTGAGGCTACGACAAATCAGCCTACTACAGCAGCATCACCAACATCTACTCAGCAGGCTCCAACTGCAAGTGCGACACAAACGCAAGCCACTTCCTTCACAGAGTTATTGTCACAAGCAAGGTCATCTACACTGTGGAATTTTTAATGTGTATGTACTGTCTTTAATGTCTTTAATACACTACTATCAATCAGTAATGGACCTATTTAATTTAAGCATCAGTTTGAGAAGTTGTTTTATGTTTGTAATGTACTGAAATGCTACTGCAAGTGCTGACAGTTTGTAAGCTTGACTTTGAGAAGTTGTAATATTTGGAGAACAAGTACTTTGGAATGAATTTCAACGAACTGAGCTTACTTTAAAGCTACTAAGTGAAATTGGCTCTAAATGTGCAAATTTGATGCTCACTTGTTGCTAAAATTTTCGTCAATAATGACGATGATAAATGTTCAATAAGTTTGACAAGGAGTGTGAAGAACAAGCAAACGTTACTCAATAATGTTGATAAACAGAAAGTGATTACTTAAAGAAAGAAATTGTCATTACATTCCGACTACGATGTCATATGAAGAGTTACAAAACTACCGACTAAAGAACTTTGTATAGAAACAACATGAAGAAGAATACCATTACATATATGGCTATTGTGGTGCCTCTTAAAATCGGACTATTATCCATATCCTTATTCTCTAACTTGCTCAACACCCCGACCTTAGCTTTCTCAATCGCAACAAGCATTTCTTTCCTTTCGTCTTCAAGCCTTTCAATTTTGTGCTCTAAATTTTCTACTTTTACAGTACAATAACTCCCTTTCCTTGAGAAGATATTTCATAACTTGTGCTTGCCAAGTGGTTTGATTCTCATGGAGTCATTTGAAATAGTTACATCCATCACGATTGTTGTTTCGATTGGAAAATTTACAGCTCTCAAACCTCCTCCCTGGATTTTTTTCCGTCCATGAAGTGCGAACAACAAGAGAAAACCCACAACGACAAACCCTTAATTCGGAGTTATATAATGAGCTACGTTCAGATGTAGAATATGACGACCGTCGATAGCTACGACTTGAGCCCAGATTCATTTTCCTAGCAAGAAGAAAACCCCAAATGTATACAAAAGAAAATGTGCCAGTCATCAACCAAACACAAAGTTTCAGCTTTCTACCTACATATTCAGTCAATTTAAAGCAACAATGGCTCATGAACGACCTAGCTTAATTCACGCGAATGCGTTAGTCAATGTATTCATTCACACATGAATTAGGGAAAACGAATGCAACATTTAGACGAATAATATAGGGAATTAGGGATAAACCCTACATTTCCACAAACCCTAATTTCTAGATTAACAGTAAATTTGGGTTACATACCTTATTCGTACACAACAATAAACTACAGGCACTGATGGTGATGAAAAAATTGAATTGAAGATTGAAGTAATCGAAGAAAAGTACGATTTTGAAGAGCAATATGATTTTGAAGACCAACTTTAAGAGTGATAATGGTTGGGATAGGAGTATATAGAGGTAAGGGCAAAATGGTCCGAAGATTAGGCGTAATCTAACTTAGGACGAAAATTAGCTTAATAATCTACCGGGATCCACTAAAGGTAGCAATTGCAAATGAAAAGTGTTTTATTAGGTAGTAACTGAAAAAAAAAATTATAAGGTTGTAATTACAAAGAACTGATTTTATAAGGCTGTAATGTGTAATTTTCGCTTATTGTTAAACTGCGATCCATTATCTAGTACAAATAGAAGGGAGCCTATATGTCCCCAACTTGCTTATTATTACACACACAACCATTATTTTCAGTAAGTAGGGTTCGTCGATGGACTTGATTTCGTACATAACATATGATCCACCCATATTGATTTGGGTGCCATACACTTCTGAAATATCGCTGCAAACATAAAGTTAAAGCAATCGACATATCACATGACTCTACATGGTCCGATAAACCTTTGCTTCCCTAGCTTTGAGCAATGGATCGATGATCTTTCTCCATCCATTATAGTCGAGGGGGGATCCCCCATCAGGCAACAAAAAGCCATTAACATAGAAAAAGGGTGTTCCAAACACCCCTCTTGAGCAACCATACTGCACACAGAAGACGACATTAGATATAAGTACATGGATGAGGAAGTGGTTAAGTTGATCATGTTTTACTCCGTACTATAAAAAACACGTGTCCATTTTACAAGGCCAAAGGAGATTCCATCCAAAACTGAAGGTGGAGCATGTAATCTAACCTTGAATGAAACTCTGGTTTTCAGATCAGTGGCTCTATCTTTGAAGCCGGATTTGATAGCAGAATAGTGGTTAAGACCTGCTACCCTTGCAGCCACTTTTACAACTCGCTCTACAACCTCAGACTTGCTGATGTTGGCAGTCTCCGAGTTGTAAAACTTCTCCTGCACACCAAACAGCAATGCTCAAAACAAATTGTATTCACTATAAATCTATACCAAAATGATAAACACTTTAACATCAGAATAGTGTTCGGCTGATGCTGATTTTTTACGTTCATATACAGGAAACGCTATCTAATTAAGTACATCGACTAACACCTACTTACCCTCCTCTAGTAGGAGGGTTAGGAGCGTATATTACAAACCTTGGGTTAAGGGTTTGAATGTGCAATGGAAACCCAACCTCTATTGTGATGTCCTAACCGCTCATGAGCAACAAAAAGGTCACTGAACGACACCAAGGGTCAAGGGACTTGACCTTTATGGAACAGGCGAACACAAAATAATAATCTAATCATGATATACAGTAGTATTGAGCTATCATTATGAATACCCCGATGCAAGAAAATAAATACAGAGAGATGAAGTAGACGAACCTGAATCTTGAACAAAGTTTCCCACAAGGGGTAGGTTGCAGAAGAGTTGAGACCGTCTACAATGTGCAGCACTCGAGAAGTAACAAATGCATTGTCGTGGTACCTGTGAAAGTGAAACACACCCTAATTAAACACCATCACTTGACTAATACCGAGTACAAAGGAAGTCATTTCCAAACTGTTGTGGATTAATTCAGTAGTAGTCCTAGAGTTTTGGAGGGTAAATATGGAAACCAAGTCCACCATATCCCACTCCAATTCGCTATCCAAGCAAAGGAATTTACTAGTACATCACAACACAAGTGTCTTCAGCTTTGGTTATATTTTGTAAGGTGGTTTAGTTTTTTTTTTCCATCGAAAATCACACATAGTGGCATTATGTACAATATGGGAAGGGATTCGAACTTGAGGCCACGACATCTTTAGTAACAAAAATGAGGAGGTTTCCGATGATGTAATGTAAAACCGATTCCCAAAGAATATGGAGCAGTAGGGAGTACTATATGGTAGAAAAAGTTTGAATTCGGCTAATCATTAATCAATATCAAATCCACAATTTGATGACCTTAAGTTTGATTGTACCTCTATTTTCGCAATTAATTCAGAAGAAATTTGATTGCGTTTAAGCTTAGATAACATTAATACTGTTCTATTCTTATTTATTTATTGGTCGCATTAACTCGGTTTCAAGTTTCAACCACTGGACTAACCCATGTTATCTAACAGCCTAACACTGCCGAGCGAGTTATAAATTATAAGACGGTGTTGCACATAAGAGAAGCTACTCGTATTAAAAAACGGTGTCATTAATCAAATCAAGAGAAAGGGAAGGGGGGTTGACTTACGGAAGAGGGAAGGGATGAACAGTGAGGGAAACACGAGAGCCATAGTGGTGTAGAGCTTGTTTCAATGGAGGCCAAGCATCTCTTGAATCCGGGCAAACCGGGTCGAAAAATGCCTCGATTAGAATCTTATCCGGGTTGAAACCCGACTTCTTCCCATACACAAACCCGTCGAATTGGGCTGAGCTGGACTGGGCTCGGACTACCCAGTTTTGTGATGCAAGCGATAGCAAAAGAAGAAGCGGTAGAAGAAGAAGAAGATGAATCACGCTCATTTTGGGGTTTGTGTGGTGTCGAATGCGTCCAAGTTCACTTTTTATTTGAAATGGGACACACGCTCTATTTTTAATAGGCATGACTTATCCGTCTTATATACTCCAACCTCCAACATTCGAGTTTCATTTTTGATAATCTTGATAATAATGATTAGTGACTTAATTACCATAAAAGGGTAGCGTTAATGTTAACGAGTACTAGTAAAATGATGTTGGACAAGTGCAGGATGAATGTCGACGGAAAAGCATGCTAAAAGTGACACGCATTTGGCCTAACCAGTAACCATGCGTCATAATCTCGACCATTCACTCCCATTTGGCAATTTCCTTGTCAGTACTTATTTTTAGCCCCGTCTTAATGAATTCTTTGTATATTTCATATTCATTGAATTGTTTGTCTTTCTATTCTAGTACACTCTCATAAGTTTGGCTCTACTATCAGCTCATCATTGGATCTCTTTCCCATTATACCAAAAACAAAGACAATTCATCGAAACGGATGAAGTACTTTCTAACTCATTTCAATTTTACAAAATCTAACCAGACGATCTCTTAATAACTTATTGAGAGACTACTTTTCAGTAACACTTTATATCTTATTCGTACCTATTTTATTATTAAATATATCTCTAAATGACAATTTTGTGTTGTACCTGTTTTTAGAAGTTTACCCATTCTATATTTGTTGACTATTTTATACTATTAATCGTACCTATTTTTATTAGTTGTGGTACCAATGTTAACTCCATTTGTCTGTTAACTCCATTTGTAATTATTCTCTCAATAAATGCAATGAGATACTGTCTTTCAAAAGACCTACTCTTTACATTTAAGACTTAAGAGTAGGTCTACTGAGAGACGATCCCTCATTATAAGAGATCAATTACAAATGGAGATGATAATGATACCAAAAGTAAAAAAAATATCTAGGTTTAACATAAAAGATTATACAAATATAATTGGTATGATTGTTATAAAAACTAGTATAAAATGAAATTGTTATTTAGAGTAACATCTAATAGCAAAATAGATCTGAATAACACTTCAATTGGTACTTGTCTCTTACGGAGTAATTTTATTTTTTTTAGCGAAAAGATCATTTCATTAATAAAAAGTCATACGACATCTACACATTATATCGAAATTAAACGGGGTACAATACTATAAAATTTGAGTAAAATAAATTCTCGTTAAAACAAAGATCTCTCACTATGATTTTGATCCCCGCTTCTGCACATCCTCTTTCAACATATCGTTGTTTAATGATACAGCTTTTCACAAGAGGGTCTTCGGATCTTCCAAAGTTTTGAAGAGAATCGAATTCATCTAACTTTATAGATTGTAGCTGTCAATCTGACATAATTTGAGATACTATATAAAGAACGATTGTGGGACTGATCTTCCGCGTCCTCTCTGCTATCATAGATTGAACATCTCTCCTAAAAGAGAGAGCGAAACCCATCAATTGATGGAGGTGAAACTCTCCAAAAGGAGAGGACAATTATTATAACTATAATACTAATACGGTTAAGATACTAAAACTATATAATTAATTAAAATTGAGGCTTACCACCAATTAATAGTGGAAGCTCCAAGTTTTTTTTGGAGGCTAGGGTTTTTAGGGAGGAGAAAGAAGGTTGAGAGGAGGGGGAGAGTAACTTCTTACGGAGTATTAACTTATTAAGAGAACGTCTTACGTCTCTCCATAATTTTTGTGTCAATTTGATCACATACATTTAAATCTATACTTCAATTTAATTATATTTTCGTTCGATTTAATTTCATTAATTTCATTTTGTCTAAACCACTTTACTTTAGTATAATTCTTATATATATCGTGCACAGTCTATACTAGTCAACTAGGTAGCACGGACACTGACACGAAGACGTATCCGACACATGACACGACAATCTAAATTTTGTGGAACACGGACACGTCGAAAAAAAACAATACAAATATTTAAACAAAGAGAATTTAAAAGTTTTTTTATAACTAAAATATATGTTGTACTACTGTATTATTAGAATTAGATACAATACTTATTTAGTATTATGTTGAGTTTTTATAGCATCAAGTAGCCGCTATAAACATATAATACTGTCCTTTTATTAAAATCCGAAAATCCATGAACAACGTGAAGTGTATCCGCCAAGTCTCCAAATACTATGAACCATGTCCAACACGTCTAAAAATATCATGAACCGTGTCCGACACATCTCCAAATAAATTTTAAAAATCAGACTCGGTTTTTTTGGTGTTCGACACATATTGTCATGTGTCTGACGTGTATCGATGTCCGACATAGACACGATGATTTGAAGGAGTGTCCATGTTACGCCTAGCTAGTGACTTACAGACTCGTTTGGTTCACCATGAGAAGATGAAGTTACCAAGAACTTAAATTCACGTGACTTTGTATTTTATGGGGAATTACAATTTGATTGCCATGAGGGAAATGAGTTCATGCGGGAAGTTGTACACACCAAAGTGGTACTTGGTGAGTGACTTCCCCCGTTATGGAGAAAATGAAATTCTTGGGAAGCGGTAATTCCCATGAAATGGACAACCAAAAAACTCTCTAAAATGCAATTCATGAGATCTTGCACTTCTCGAGAATTAGAGGAGTAACAAAACAAACCCTTAGGGGCCGTTTGGTTCGCACAAAGGTATCGATATGGAATGAGGAATCATAGCAGGGTGGTATAGGTTTGAAACTCCATTCCTGATACCCTATGTTTGGTTCATTTCTGGTATGAATAATCTTCGAGAAAAAAATGTTTGTAATTTAAAGAAAAAAATGTTTTTAATTAAAAAATCTATTATTATTGTGATAGAATACTAGTATAGACCCCGTGCAATGCACGATATTTATAAAATATTTATCGTATAAAATATTTCATTTAAGATTTAAAATAAAAAAATTTATTATTTTATTTTTACTATTTATCGACGGTGAACTTTAGAAATAGGAAAATATTTTTTAAATCGCAAAACTAATCAAAATATTTGAGTAATGACTTGAAATGTACGGAGTATTAAATAACGTGTAATTAATGAAAATATTGTCTATATTTTTTATATACTCGGTTTATGTCATCTCACATTTCGAGATACCCACTTCTCTCTTTAACATACAGTAAAATACATAACTATTTATCAAAAATTGTATAATAATGAACTTTTTTTAATGGTTAGCACACCGTGATACGTTCTCAGTGTAAGACTTATATTATGTAATTTGTGAAACTTTTTTTTATATGGATTTTAATAGTATATTCCGTATTTTGTACTCTCCCGTACCAAAATAATCTTTCTATATGATAATTATAATCCTCACATTTGAATAAATGAGAAGATTTTAGTGGTATCGAGTGAGTATATACTCACTCCGTCCCGATTAATTGTTTGCCTTTGCTTTTGGCACAAAAGGGAAAAGGTTCAATGATGAAGTGACATGTGAAGCCAACTTCATGAGGAGTAGAGTTGTTCATGGGACGTACCGCCCGATTGGCCCGTCCCGTCCGGCCCGAATTTTTAGCGGGCTTGGACACAACATTTTCAAAAATATACAAAGGGCCGGCCCGCGAACTCGTCCCAAACCCGCTAACCCGCTAGTCCGTGGGCCAAAATTTTACCCTTAGCCCGGCCCGTGTCCGGTCCGAACCCGCAAATGATCACCTCTAATGAGGAGGTCAAATTACATATATATAAAAAAAACATTCCCAAAATAGAAAGCCAAAGAATTTATTGAAATGCCCCAATATGGAATAGACAAAGAATTCATTGGGACGGGGGGAGTATATCTTTGTAAAAGTTAAAGTAAATAGCTCATTTCAAAAATAAATTTTTTAGATAACTGATTTTTTTCTCAAGGTTAATGACATCATATCTTAAAATTTATCTAAGTATTTTCATAAAAAGAAGTTTTTTTTGTCAATTTCTTTAACATTAATGAAAATGAATAGTTTCGGAATTTATTAGTGAAATGTTCTTTTACTTCTCAATTTAAATTAGTGTAGTTTTGAGAAAAATGTTAGTAACTGTTATTGTCTTAGAGTAGTATATAGAGAATTTTCGGTGAGTTTTTACTATGTATTAGGCTTTGTAAGAGTAATCGGAATATATATTTCATTTTTATATAGTTACTAAATTTTATATCGATGTTAAGAATATGATTTTCGAATATGATCAGAAAGATATAGAATAATAATCATAACTATTTTATATTCTATGTAAAATATTGTACGGGATAGTGCAATCTCCTATTAACAAAAATAATGCAACTATTTGGTTAAAACGGAATACAATATGTTTATACTTTTTAAAAAAAATTGATCATACATTCCATATTAAATATTGTATGTGATATCTTCTATGTAAAACATGTGATTTTCGTAATCAATGTAATCAATCAAATTTCCTTAATTACATACTTTCTGTGGTATATAGCTTTAGATGTAGTGATATTTTAATTAGTAAGATGTTAGAGTGTAGTTGGAGAGGAGAAGAGTAACACACATGATGTCAAGGGTACGATTTGCACATAGCTCATTTGATCAATTTTTTCATTTTTGTTGGTGGATGGCTTTAGGCGGGAAAATACATGACTACATGAGTTGTGTTATTTGGTTAGTGGAAAGGGGGATTATTTTTTACCCATTTTTACTTGATTAAACAACAATGTTTTTTTTAATGTTTGTCATCTTAGGAAAAAAATGCTTTAACCAAAAATCAATACTCCGTATTATTTTTGAGTAGAATTATTTTAAGCATATTTTCATCATTGAAAAAATAAGTGTTAGTTTGAATAACAATAAAAACGCAAAAAAAATCCAATAAATATGTTCTCGAAATAAAAAAGAATTTTTATTGATTTGATACCAAGGTATCAACTCTCATACCCACCCCCACCCTTGGGTACGAGAAACTCATACCTCATGAGTTTGAGGTATGGATATGAAAATAAAAAAAGACACAAACAAACATAAGGTATGGGGTTTGGTAATTTAAAACTCATACCTCACACCTACACAAGGTGAAACAAACAGCCCCTTAGTGAGTCTAATATACGGACAAACACAAACATAACATCTATTGCTATGTACCATGGGCTTGGATCCGCTCCAGCAAAAAGGCATAAAGATGATGGACTAGAGTGTCAAAGTTCTTTGGTGGAATCCGTAGCCCGCCTTAATTATTGTGATTTGTGAGACGTCTAAAAGGTTGAAATTCCACCCAAATCTTCTTGAATAAGCTCGAACAACCTTCGAGGCATGCCTTCTTTTTCAAAAACATTCAGCTGCATACTCTATTGTACTCCTTGATTAGCCAACCAACCGACACAATAATTCGCCTCCCTATAGATGTGTTTCAGCTTAACCGTCCACTCGTGATCCTCGACTTAAGACTGACAAATCCGAATCATATGAGAATGTGCCAAAGCAGTCAAATCTTTGTTGAGCATGAGACGTTTCGACCATTTTGGGTCAGTTTGTATCAATAATTTCATAAATCCTCGCTCTCGTGCTAGGATCAAATCTCGCTTCAGTGCCATGATTTCAGCCCTTGTAACTGTTGCTACCCCAATTTTTCTGAGAAAGCTAGGAGCATTGATATGGCTAAAGCCATATCACCAATCAAGATTATCCTAATACTACTAACAAGAAGATAGCGGTAAGTAGGGTATCGAATCCACAAGAAGACGGTCAAATTGTCTAATAGCTATGACGATTCTAAATTGTTTTTAATGGTTTAGTTGTTTGATAACTAAGGCAATAACATGCGTAAACACAAATATGGGTAAATCAATTAACGGAAATTCTAGGGCTAAAGGTTCATAATGAGCATTCGGCGATTATGCGATAACAACAATAAGCACGTAAACATGCTAGTTGGTTATAATAAGTTCTCTCGAAACTGTATCAGCCTAGGAAGGACCTAATAACGGGTTTTCGCTACTTATTAGACTCCCTACCATATTACATGCGGTCTAAATCCAACTCGGCTCTCGCACATGAATTAGAATTTTCCAAATCAGATTAATAAGTTATGGCCTTTAACAAATTAATCATTCATTATAACATGCGAAATTGGCACTAGCATAATTACGAGTTAGTATATCGAAATGATAAAACCTAAGAAATACTCATCGATTTCCCTCGACCCTAGCGAGAGAATTAATTACTCATAGTAACTACAAGACAAGGAATCTAGCAAGATAGCAAAACAAAAAAAATTGGAACAAACTAGAATGAGAGATGATGAGATTAAAATGAAAAACTAGAAATTGCAAAAACGAGATTACCGATTAAGATTACACGATCAAGGAAAAGCAAGAATACTAAAAGTCACCAATCACGTAGTGTATTTTCTCTAATGATAAGTGATAGTATTAAAATGTTCATAATCCTCTACTTAAAGAAATAAGACGAAATCCTAAGTAATGGGCATGCAGGCCGGCCGACTGACCCCCTCTCAAGTACAGGGGCGGAGGCCAATGGTAAATTAATACACAAAAGCTCAAAATAAACGAAAACAAGGTGGAAGTGCTTCAAGCCGGCCGACCGGCCCCCGATCTCCTACCGTCCTTATTATGCTGGAGGGGGATTGGGCCAGATCCTTGGTCTTGGGCCGACTTCTTGGATCGATTCTTGCTTATTCGTTAAATAATGAGTTAACAACATGAGTCTTGTCCCGGGAATGCTCTTCTAACCAGATATGAGTATGATTGCGCTAAAATTCCTGTCATTGCACAAAATCTACAAAAGCACTTACTCAAGGTAAAACATTAGAAGAAAGGGCTCCTAAGAGCTCATTCCGACTAAGAAAAGGACAACGGAATGAGGTAAATAACTATATAAATACGACACAGCAAACTCCCCGAAACCGAACTCTTGCCCGTCCTCAAGCAAAATCCATAATACAAACGGACAACCATGATACCGGAAACAGCTCAGAGCAAAATATAGGCTTACAAAACTCATATCCCATCATGACAACCATATAACTGAGTTAAGGGAAAATCACTCACTTCTAAGGACACAAGCATAATCTATAGGAGCCATATTTTCAACCAAACCATCACAATAGGCTACTCACGGTGTCACGCATCGCTCATGTATGTAGGCAAGGGCGAGTATATGTGAGAAATATGTGTACTCGCTCACCTACTACAACTCATGGAAATATGCCCGTAATCAATAACGGTACCAACCTATAAATTCCTACAAAACATGCTAAGATCACACAAGGTAAACCAAGACGGTAACAAGGACAAAGGTAAGTTAGAAGGTGGAATTCGATATGGTCATGTAAGGTTAAAGTCAAGCTAGTGAACTAACTAATGCGATAATGCTCTCAACTTAAAGTTAAATTCCACTTCTAAAATATCAACACACATGTTACCGAACAATGGAGAAATAATCTGGATCAAGAGAGGTTACTCACGTTCATCAAGTTAGAGAAAATAAAATGTAATGAAAATAACATATTTTTGTTGTTTTGTTTTTGTTTTGATCCCTTTCTTTTTTTCATTTCATTTTTTTTGGTTATTTCATGGGAATTATCCAAACTATGCGTGTGCTTCTTAATATAATCCAAACTATATATAATCACATTTTAATATGAACTATGCATTCATTAATTTTGCTTTGCTATGTATAAAATTATTATGACTTGCTATTAACGGTCATAGTGACTTGTTGTAATTTTGTAGGATTTTATTAAGTCCGTTGCAGTCATCGTGAAAGCCAAAATTACAATAAAAATATTTTTTCATTGCTTCCATAAGACCAATTGAAAAAGAAACGGAAAATGAATTTTAATTTCGGATTTTTTTTTTATCAATGGCCGAAAATGAACACAAAATGTGAATCAGAAGAAGAAGAGTCAGAGGATAATAGAATATAAACGGGCGCCAACCACCGCCTTAAGGTTTTGGTTGAGATGGTTCGTTAACATGGTATCAGAGCCAGAGGTCACGAGTTCGAACCCTGGCCGTCCCCAATATCTCGAACTCTCAAGTGGAATCTCAGCACACGGTACGGGGGGAGCCGGTGCGCACTAACCACTCTTCAAGCCCAAAGGGCATTCGAGTGAGGGGGCGTAATAGAATATAAACGGGCCACAACCACCGCCTTAAGGTTTTGGTTGAGATGGTTTGTTAACAGAGGAAGAGTTGAATAAGGGAGGTTCAACACGTAGCCGGTCACCCATAGCAAAGCGAGGTTAATGAAAACGTAGTTAATATTAAAATGGGATTACGTATAGTTTGGATTAATTTAATAAGCACACGCATAGTTGAGATTATTCCCCATGAAATAACCCTTTTTTATTTATTTTTTCTGTTTTTTTTTCAAATTTGAATGATAGGCTTGATCAAACGAAGAGCAGATATACAATAATTTAAATTGACCCGGAATACGATCATGGCACTCCCTTAGGAACGAAATCAAAACCATCCAAACACCTATAAAAAATCTCAATAATCATACAAGCAATCATGAGCATAGAACGCTCTAGGTGACCTACATCATCAAGCTTGGCTGGGTAGGCGAATATGTTAATGTAGTTCATTTTAGTGAATTTTTTCAAAATAGGTCGAGGAGAGAAGAGAGAAATGGGTAGAACTGTAGAAGTGAATGAACATGAAAACGTCTCACAAATGATCACAAAGCATGTTAAGCCAAAATAAAGAGGAAAACACTATACTTATGCGTATTGACATAGCATATTCCACAAGAAGACCTACTCACACCTAAAATGGTGGCAAGGTATGAATATACTGACCACATGTGACTCTAATCCTCACCAATTATGTAGCTATATATAGCCAAATTTTAAGGTCGAGTCTAAATGGGAAACTACAAATATCAGCTTGGTTGATTGGTACTTATCAGCGAGCATCATTTCTATATAACACAGGTCATTTGAATGTCAATCAAGATTGAGAAAGTAACCTAAGAAGTGCAAAATATCATTATAGATGCATAACCGGCATCGGTACCAAATACACAAACTAACTAAAACTACAAAGAAATACTAGAACACCCCCACACTAAGACTCGACAGTCCTCAATGTCCATATCATACAAACACAAAATTGGTGGGGGGGACACGAATAAAAAGAGAGAGAATAGAAGACACACCAAATATGTGCACGGAAGAGCGAAATCAGCAATCCGCTACAGGTCACTATCACCAAAATCAGTCATCTCATCATCGCCATCACCCGCGACTCCCGAACCAGATGCACCAGTGGGATCACCACTATACCACCCACCGCCTTGATATTCACTGGCAGCTCCAAAAACATTGCCCGACGGGGCACTAAAATGATCAGTCTGGAGGTGGAAGCCGCCATGAGAATAAGGATCAGAATAACCACCCTCGGGCCATGAGAAGTAAGAAAGAAAGGGGCCTTGAGGTGGCACGAAAGCTCGCCGAGCATAATCATTGTTGACGGGATACATCCCGAGGGCCTCATCAGCATAAAAACGATCTAACCGAGCACGAGTGGCGGTAGAATCGGCACGGATCTCCGCGCGAAGACTGTCAATATCAGAACGACAACAAGCCACATTTATCTCCATGCTCTCCATCCATGCTACAAGGTCAGGATGAAGGGGACATACTGGGGTTGAAGTGGTGGAGAGGGTTGCTCGATCGGGTGCAGAAGTGGTGGCAGTCTTGGACGTGCTAGGCCCAGCCGGTGTGCGACAAGTGTAAGTCATATTAGGAGCAGAAGCAACACCCGACTCCATGATGGGCATAAAATAATTAGGCTGATCAGCTTGCAATTGCACGGGTGCCACACCACCCAAAAGAATAGATTTTCTCTGATAATCATCCAAACCCATCTACCCTGACCCCGAGAGTGGATCCAATCAAGGTGTGCCAAATACCTAAGACTAAGGATATTTTCTCCCAAAACATGACCAAAATCATCTTCCTGGAACGTGGTAATCTGGCGGGCAAGGTGAATAATTAACCCACCTATATAGATCAATATCGACTCAACAGTGGAGCTAGCAATTCTCCTAAGTTGGAGAACAAGGTGATAAGCAATATTGATATGCCACACCTTCGGCTTACGCCGCAAGTAAGAGCCCGGGATAGCAACCTCCGCACATTATGCGGTTCCTTCATAGCAAGAAGAGTCCATTCCATAAATCTTTGCCAAATAACCGGGTGATGGATAAAGTTTGAACTCATATGTCTCGAGTTAGTATATTGGGAATCAACGATAACTCTCAAAAATCATTAATCCGGAAGTTAGCATATTTCGGTGGTGCATGTGTAGAGTAGTTAGGAATCAAAAAATTTCCCAAATTCTTTCCAGTCCATCTTAAAGGAGGGATTCATGAGACGGAAGGAAACCTTAATATCTCCACTCCTCCTATTTTTCGCCACCACAAAGTAGCTCAAAAATTCCCAAGTGATTTGGGCATAAGCATTCTGGCACATAGAAAAAAGTATCAATTCCATCACCCTTAAACAAGTTCTTTAGCTCAGCGTCATAGCCCTAAAGTTCGCATTGCGTCTAGCTCGGCGTCTAGCCCTAAATCGAGTGGGAATTAGAATTCGAATTTTGAAGGATTGGAACTTTACCTTTTGTTCAAGTGTGGAAAAAATGACACCGGTGAAGGTATTATCGTTGGGAATATCCGGTTGAGCATGCTCCGATCGGGTGTGCTTGTTCCTTGAAGCCATGGGAGAAGATGGAAGGTAGTCGTAGTGAAGAGGAAGCCCCTCCTTTTTTTCATTTTTTTTGGAGATGTTTGGGGATAGTGAGAGAGGAGAGAGAGGCGAGAGGATGAGGAATGAAAGAGGGCGAGACGAGGCAAAGACTGTTGGGGTGGGGTGGGGTGGGGTGGGGTGGGGGGGGGGGGGGGTGGGGGGGGAAGTGTGGTGCGCTCAGGCCGGTCGGGACCGACCCCTGGTGTACTGGCCAAACGGCCCATCTCACTAATATTTGATTTTTAAAATAATAATAATAATAAGTGGCATCTGGCCGGTTGGGTACTGGCCCCCGGTGCACCGGCCTGACTGTATCCTTCACCCAAATTCGAGATTTTCATACTTCTAGCTTCAATTTTTCTTGGGTCTCGGCCCTTATGCACAGGCTAGAATGACCTTCTCTTTGAGCAAATTTTTTGACGTACCTTGGTTCTTATAGTCTATAGGCCTCATAGGCACAGGCCAGGGCGACCTGCTATTCAATATCAATAGCGCAACCAAGATCATCTTGAGTTCTCCACTTAAAATATTCTGCACATCTCTAAAAATCATAAGTCCCTCATCTCGTCCTTACTAAAAAGGAAAAAATAAAAATAAAGTAAAAGAGCATAAGGAAAATTATGTACATACCCGGGCTGCCTCCCGGTAGCGTTAGTTTATAGTTCCGCATGACTTGATTAACTTCAAATTAGAGAGAAGGGGAAGAGGAATGAAGTTGAATAACTTCAATCTCCCAAATATAAGTACCTTGATGATATAATTTTAATTGTTAACCATTGACCTTGAAACGTTCACCCACTTCATTCTTGATCTCAATCGAGCCAAATTTACCGACATGAGTGACAGGAAAAGATCAAGACCAACGAGACTTGAGCTTTTCGGGAAATAACCGGAGTCGAGAATTGAACAATAAAACCTTACCCCCTTCATGAAATTCACGAGTTAGATTTGCTTGTCATGCCACCGCTTAGTGCGCTCGTTGTAAATCCGAGCACTGTCATAAGCACCAAGACGAAACTCTTCTAACTCATTTAGTTGCATAAGTCGTTTCTCACCACTCAATTGTGAGTCTAAGCTAAGCTCTTTGATCGCTCACCAAGCCTTGTACTCGAGTTAGTTTAACAGGTAAATGGCAAAACTTGCCATAGACCAACCGGTAAGGTGAAGTACCACTAGGCGTTTTAAAAGTGGTTATGTAGGCCCACAATGTGTCATCTAGCTTAGAGCTCCAATCTTTCCTAGCCTTTGACACGACCTTTTGAGGAATAGACTTGATTTCCCGATTAGACACCTCGACTTGCCCACTCGTTTGAGGGTGGTAGGCAAGACTGGTACAGTGAGAGACACCGTACTTAGCAAGTAAAGTGTCAAGTCGCTTTTCATGAAAATGGCTACCGCCATCACTAATTATAGCTCTTGGGACACCAAATATAAGGAAAATAGTCTTCTTAAAGAGAGAAATTACCATTTTAACATCATTAGCAGGAGATGCTGCGGCCTCCACCCACTTGGAGACATAGTCGTCCGCAACCAAAATATATTTATTGCCTTTAGATGATGGAAATGAACCTTGGTAATCAATACCACACACATCAAAAATTTCTACTTCAATTCTAGGATCCTATTTTGAGGCATCTCATGTCCTCGAGAAATATTTCTGGTCATTTGACAAGCGTCGCAAAACATAATAAAAGCTTGGGCATCCCGGATTATGGTAGGCCAATAAAACCCGGGTTGGAGGACCTTTGGCCGTGGTTCGGCTAGGTCCATGATGACCATCGTAAGGTGATGAATGACAACGTTCTAAAATTCCTTGGACCTCCCATTGAGGGACACATTGTCGGAACAAAGCATCAGCACATTACTTAAACAAATAAGGATCATCCCAAAAGAATTGTCTAACATCATGTATAAATTTGTTCTTCTGTTGATATGAAAGATTAGAGGGTAATTCCTTACCAACCAAATAGTTGGCATAATCCGCGAACCAAGGACTCTCACTAACGGAAGTGGTCAAAACCATAAGAGAATCCTCCTCAATCCTTATTCTCGAGATGATCAGCAACTACATTTTCCGCTCCTTTTTTATCTCGGATTGATAAATCAAACTCTTATAAGAGAAGGATCCGTCGTAGCAAACAACGCTTAGCTTCCTTTTTAGCTAGGAGGTACTTGAGAGCCGCATGATCTGTGAAAACAATAACTTCCGAGCCGAGCAAATAAGTTCTAATATAAACTTCTCCAAGGCATATACTATTGCTAGCAACTCTTGCTCCGTAGTTGCATAATTCACTTGAGCATTGTCAAGTGTTTTGCTAGCATAATATATGACATGCAAGCCTTTGTCCTTTCTTTGACCCAAAATCGCTCCAATAGCATAATCACTCACATCACATATAATCTCAAATGGTAGATTCTAATCCGGTGATTGAATGATCGGAGTTGAAATAAGGGCCTGTCTAATCCTGTTGAAAGCTTCAACACACTTATCAGTAAAATCGAAAGGAGCATCCTTGAGGAGCAATTGTGTGAGTGACTTAGCAATTTTAGAAAAGTCCTTGATAAAGCGGCGATAAAATCCCGCATGATCAAGGAAACTTCTCACCCCTTTCACGTTAACGGGTAGGAGTAGTTGCTCAATCACTTGCAGTTTTGCTTTGTCTACTTGGATACCCTTTTCGAAAACATGTCCTAGTACGACACCTTCAGTGACCATAAAGTTACATTTTTCTCAATTTAAACCCCAACGGACCTCCACACATCGATTTAAGATGGTATCAAGGAAATAGTGCTCCTAACTAAGGCACGACATGCCGGGCTTCCTACCCGTGTCTGGGCCGGACTTGGTTTGAGGTGGGCACGACTGGACGGACATGAGTCACGAACGAAGGGCACCTCTAGTGATTAGTCGTGGACTAGTGTAGATGGGAGCATGGTTAAAGGAGGGTCCACGTTTAAAAAAAAAAGTGGAAGAGGACTGATTTTGAGCTTTAACTATTTATATGTCTTTATTATTTAGTCGCAAGTTGGATGAATAATAGCAGAGCATGCAGTATTGGAATTGATTAATAGTTTCACTCCCTCGACTACTCATAATACTTTTGACAGTAGTTTCACTCTCACTCCCCTCGCTCCCTTGTTCATTCCCTAACACAATAATACCTGCGTGCAGTAGCACTCCTCCTCGACTCCTGAACATCTCATCACTCTTCTCTTCTCTTCTTCTCTTTTGGGTAACGTAAAGCTAACGTTATTCTCTTCCATGCTTCTATCTTCTTTTAACTTTCTCATTATTCCACCTTGCTTACTCTTCATATATAAAGAAGCTCAATCTTAAAAGTAGCTACCTTATATACATTAGCTTCTGATACTATATACTCATCATCTTACAAGTAAGTTTCATTATCCCTCCCATACCTACCTCAACATACAGACATACATACAACCATACTCCTAATTATAATTTAAGTACTACATACTAACACAATACAATTGTTTTTTCATCTAATTAATTTTGTCCCTCACATTCATTCATTCATTCATTAAGTGAAATCAATCAGGTAGCAGTTTAGACATGAAAAACAGGGGAAAAAAAGAGGTTGAAGCATCATCCAACTATTATAATTATAATTATAATTATAATGACGGATATGAAGAGGGTTTTGTAGAGTTTCCATGCAAGAAACATCCAGCTGCTTCATCAACAACTTCTTCAAGAGGAGGTGGAATTTGTGCATTTTGTTTAACTGATAGATTATATCAACTTGTTTGTCCACAATGTGGGGAGCAAAGGCTTTCATCTTCGTCTTCTTGTTCTTGCTCTATTGCTGCTGCTCCTGCTGATGTGGGAAGGATCTCCTTCTTGCTTGAGAATGACAAGGCCGATTACCACAATAACTACACAGCAGCAGATCATGTTTCGAGGGCGAAACCAAAAATAGATCATCGGCAGCATAGATCATCATCTGCACATGTGGATGAATACGCGTACGCCACTTTGAGACGAAGCAACAGTACTTGTGTCGGTTATATGAATAATCCTTCCATTACTACTGCTGCTGCTGCTGCTGCTGCTGATAGAAAAGAATTAGTCAAGGATAAGTTTTGGAAAATAGGAAGGTTATTTAGGAAAAAGAGAGACAAACACAACAACAACAACAACAACAACAACAACCATCATGATGATGAGGCACCGGTGGTGGAGAACATGAACAATGAGTGTAATAATGGGGGGCCTAATGGGGTATCAAGATCAAGATCACTTTGCAATTTCAGGGGGTTTTATGATGAAGAAAGTAGTGGGAATAATAATAATAATTTCAATGTTTCAACTCCTGCTGCTGCAAGAGCTTCAACCGGCAATTTCTACGCAGATTCGTCCGCTAAAATGAGCTGTTTTAGTGAATCTGAAGCAAGATTTAGCAACTTCGATAATTACATTGATAATGCTAATGGGTTTAACAAGAACAACAACAACAACAACAACAACAATGTTTACTCCTCATTGAGGGAGACTGAATTTATGAGCTGTGATGATCCAGCATACATAGATCTGAAACTTGAGAATATGTCGTCGTCAACATTAACAGATAATCGTCATTCAAATAGTAGCAGCAGGGTGCCTGATCTTGCAGCCATGAGGAGAAGTGGGCTTGGAATGTCCACAAAGGAGTTCAGTAGTTACAGAGGAGGAGGCCTAGGACATCCTGCTGATCAGCAGGATTTGTTCAGGAGTGCTTCTTGCAGGAGAAGAAGTAGTGTCACTGAGAGGGAGTTGAGGAAGTGCAGGAAATCCACCAAAGTTTGGAGTTGGTTTTTCAAGCATCAGTCTAATGACCAAAACAACCATGCTTTCGATTCATGAATCCTGATCATAACAACAACACACCACCTCTTCCTCCTCCTACTTTATCTCACTTTTTGTAAAGTTCTTTTCTTTTTTATTCCTTTATTTGCCTTTGATTGATACGGACTATCATGTTACTTGATTTAGTTTCACAGATAATATCAACTCCTATTATTATTATTATTGCTTTGTGCTACACCAGGCAACTGTATGCCCTCTTCTTTTCAAAAATAAAAAATAAAAAATTAGTTCAGTTCAATTATTCGCTTCAGCCCAAAAGAATGCGACCTTAATTACCATCAAAAAAGGGTAGCGTTCAGATTAATGAGTAAAATGATGATGGAGAAGTCCAGAATGAATGTCGACAGAAAAGCATGCTAAAAGCCTAAAAGTCACACTCATTTAGCCTAACCAGTAACCATGCGTCATAATTTGGACCCTTCACTCCGATTTGGCAATTTCCTTGTCATTACTTACTTCAATCCAAGGTTGGATATTCCTAGAATGTTTTTAAAAAAAGTGAATAACACAAAATCTTATACTCCCTACGTTACAAAATATAAATCGTTTAAAGTTTTTGCACAGTTATTAAGGAACTAATCTACAATGATTATAAATCATTAATTAAATAAGAGTGGTGCTTTGAGAAAATAAAGCATTCATTAAAATACGAGTAGTGCAGGAAGATAATACTAGTACTTGTGTAGCGGAGTATGCATTAATTAAATCATGAAAAGGAGAGAGTGATAATTGCATCAATGAAGAGAGTGCATGGATCTTGGCAAAACAGCTTATATTAAGGGCTCGTTTGGTTCACCATGGGAGGTGAAGTTACCGGAAACTTTAAATTCACGTGAATTTGTATTTCATGGGAATTACAAAAATATTATTTGATTGCCACGTGAGAAATGACTTCATGCGGGAAGTTCTACACACCAGGGGGCTTGGTGAGCCACTTCCTGGAGGAAGAATTCCTAGGAAGCGACAATTCCCATGAAGTGGGCAACCAAACAACTCCCTCAAAATGCACTTCCCAAGATCTTGCACTTCCCAGTAATTAGATGGGTAACCAAACGAGTCCTAAGTAAAATTTACAAATACCTTAAACGACTTATATTTTGTAACGGAGGGAGTACTCCGTATAAGAATGGTCTCACTATGTACTTTAATTGTTTTTTTTAAAATTAAATAAGTTTTTAGTGTATTAGAAACATGTCTCACACTACGGTCTACAAGGGATGATTGATTGGTAAATAAATTAAGGATTTAATGTTTTCATGGTCCACCTAAATTAAATTGGGTAAAATGTAATGACATTTTTTTAAAGTGAAGATCAATATCATTAATAATAAGTCATCCGGTATCTACAAACGATGTCAAATTGAACTGAATACAGATTTGTAAAAAATAAATAAAGAATACTTTTGAGACAAAGATCACTATTAGAATAAAGCGCTTCTGTATAGCCGCCTTCTATATATCGTTGTTGATTGACACAGCCTTTCGCGAAAGAATCTATAGATATGATGAAATAATCTCCAAAACGATAAACTTTTTCTATTTTGACAAATAGTAGACCGAGATCTGACCTCAATTGTATCGCCGTACTAATGTAAAGGACTAAAACCTCGAATTAAAGAACGTAACCCTTGAAATAAAGGATGAAAAAACAACTCTCATAAAAGAGAGACTTTTATTGAAGGAGATTTGATTATCTGGTATTGAGAATTAAACAATTTTTGAGGGTTATCATCGATTAATTATCGATGGAGGCCCCGGATGGAGGAGGAAAGTTAGGTTTTTTTTCGAGGGGGAGGAAAACTAGGTTTAACTAGTTCAGACAATTTCTCTGACCTTTAAATGTAATGACATTTTAGATAAATAGAGAAAGAATATAAGGATTGTATGGTAAAATATTTTGCATAAAAGAATGTAAACTTTTTGATTGGATGATACGTTTATAGTGTAAAGTTTGGGGTAGGGAGTAAGTAAACCTGGCAAACGGGTCAATTAGTAGGTTCGAGTCGAGTCGGACCACTTTCAGGTTGACTTCAGGTCGGGTCGGATCATTTTGGGTTTGTTATTTTCAACTTTTTTTAGGGATATTAGCTCGTTTTCTATGATAACAATCGGGTTAGAGTTTCGGGTCAATAACCTTAGTCAAATTGAGTTACGCGTCAAACTCAAGTGTCGGGTCGGGTCGGGTTTAGGTTGGGTTATTCGGGTCGGGTCAGTTTTGTCAGGTTTAGGAATAGCTCATTTCAATTTAAGAGTAGCTCTACTGAGAGACGATCTCTCCTTATAAGAGAACAATTACAAATAGAGATAATAGTGGTAGCAAAAGTAATATTTCCTCAAACTTTCTAAGATCTTCCCATTGTATAATCATTTGAGAGAGATTAAAAGAATCAAACGAGAAGATTTTAGAAAGTTAGAGAAATATATACTTCAACCGTCTCGTTCATTGGTTTGACTTTGATTAAAATACTCTTCACAATGAATATAAAAAACATACGTTTTAGATATTAATCTTATAATACTCCTCTTAAGGTTATAAGTTGAAGTAAAAATTATTCCATATCAAAAAAATTACAAAACATTGATGAAATTCTATTATATAAATAAAATTAATCATCATCTTTAAATATCAATCATAAATCTATTGAGTACTAAAAAGAGTTATATATTACTATAAATTTAAGTAGAATGATCACACATCAAAAATTTAAATTATGATGAGATATAATAAATAAGAGAAATCATTCATTTTTTATAATCATTTGTCCAAAAGTATACCTTATAATAAGGTGAACGAATTCTAATATATAAATAAAAGTAATCGTTCGTTCTTAATAACTTAGATGAAAAACAAACTCTTTTGGATTTTAAAAAAAAATCTTAAGACCACGAGCTTAATTAAGTAAAATTATTTCACACTTTTGAGTCTTAAAAAACTCTTAAGACTATAAACTTGAGTAAAATTTCTCACATTGAAAAATTATTACAAAGTCATGAATTTCATAGATATAAACCAAACATCTTTTGAGTTTTAGAAAAAGCTCTTAGGACTATATATATAATAAATTTAAGTAAAAATTTCTCTTTTGAGTCTTAAAAAAACTCTTAAGACTATAAACGTGTGTGAAATTTTCCCACATCGAAAAATTATTATAAATTTATGAATTTCATATTATTTGCTCAAAAAAGTAATGAATCTATTACATAAATAAATAGTAAAATCACCTCACATTGAAAAATTATATTAATGTGATAAATTTCTATATTATAAATAAGAATAATCATTCATTCTTAAATATCAACAAAAAAAATTTGATCCTTAATCTTTTAAGACTATAAAATAAAGTAAAATTATCCCACATCGAAAAATTATGATGAACTGATTAAATTCTATATAATAAATAAGAGTAATCATTTGTCCATAGATATTAACCAAACATATTTTGAGTCTTAGAAAAACTCTATCTCAAATCGAAAAATTATATAATAGGGCGATGAATTTTCATTATATAATTCGTCCTTAAATATCGACAAAAGTTAAATTATCTCACATTGAAAGAATAATGTCATTGAAAGACTAACGTCATATGTATAAATAAAATACTTCTCCTTCTATATTTGTAGTTATAAGTAAAAAGTGAGGTTAATATAGTAAAAATGTTGAACCAAATAAAAATTATTTGCGATGGGAAGAAGATAGAAAGACAAATGAAAATAGAATATGGAAGTAGATAGAAGGAAGGAGGAAGTACTCCGTAATATAATTGTACCACATTGAAAGATTATTATAAGGAGATGATCATATGATTATAAATTGAAGTTATTATTGGTTCTTAGATATCAACTATCAACCCAAATATTTAACGAATATTGTCTTAAAGAGAGATATTACGAGTTTTAAATATAATGCATACGTATAATTTAATTTAACGTTTATCGCATGTATGACCTCCCAAAAAACACATTCACATATGTGTGGATAGTAGTATTTCTTTACTATTAAACATACTCCTACCTTCTACTTACTTTCTACTGTTGCGTAGTCTTACAAATTTATGCAATCATCTAACATGGTGTCATTTCCAACTAGTACTGTATAAAAAAAGATACGCTTGTTATAAAAACAAGTATAAAATGAATTTGTCAATTAGAGTGACATCTAATGACAAAAAAGATCCGAATAACACAAATAAAAATTGTCTCTTGATAATTTATTGAGAGGATGTATTATATACACTAAATCTACTGTTTCGTTCGATTTAACTTGGTTAATTTCATTTTGTCTTAATCACTCCACTTTTCAGACGTTTTCAGCTAAGTTCGATTCAATTGAAAGACATTCAATTAAGTTCAATTCAATTGAATAATCACGTTTAATTTACTACAGCTCATCCTCATTGAGTTCAGTTCAGACATCTATTGCTAAGTAACAAGAGGTTGGATTCGCCCCGAAATGGCAGAGAGATAATGGACTAGAGTGTCAAAGCTCATCGGTGGAATCCGATCCGTAGTCCGACTTAATATTGTAACTTGTGAGACACGTCTAAAGAAAGGCCATAGTTTAAAGTTGACTCCCTCCAAAAAAATTTGAAAACTCATTGATCAAGAAACTCACAAAAATGTCATGGCGGCTAGCAAATCAAGATTGACAATGTTAAAGATGCTTCCTACTCTGAGCAGTGGACAGTTCTCACTCCTTCTCTTATAAAGAGCATGTCAGTGGAAAGCACTCCTGTAACATACTTCTTCTATTTTGTTGTTACCTTGTTGTTGTCCTACTTGGAGGTCAACTCCAATTGTCTTTTAGCTTTGGGCTTCTAGTACTTTTGCCTAAGAGCTGTTGTTGAGTTGTAGCTTTCATGGTTTTATGTGCAGGTCATATATAAGACCCACATAACCTTCCTTGTAGGAGAGATCAACAAAATGAATGGAAACACAACAGAACAGCCACACAAAAAGATGGACTGTCTGATTGCATAAACAACAACGTTTTCACTTATACAAAAGCTCAACCCAAACTAATTCACATGGTATCAGAGCTGAGCTTTTGATACCTGTTTACCCCCCAAAGCTCCAAAGTCTTTCACCTCACTTCTCCATAACTATTCCTATTAAGGGTCCTTAATCTTCATCTCAACATGCCGGGTTCTGATGAAGTTATTAACAGCAATTCCGCTGCTGATCCCCTGTACTACAACCCTACTGATGGTACTCAAACTCTCAGGATCACCCCTATCCTGAGCGGGTCTGAGAACTACACTCCATGGAAACGCCAAATGGAGCTCGCTTTGTCTGCAAAAAGAAAGCTTGGGTATGTCACAGGAAAAGTCTCGAGGCCTGAAACAAATGAGGAGAAAATAGAAGCATGGGTGGTTGGAAACAACCTTGTTATCTCATGGATTCTACAAAATGTGAGTGAAAGAATTAAGTTCATCATCATGTATGCTGAGACAGCTAAAGATGTGTGGGAAACACTTGAGAGGAGGTACACAGTGGCTAATGGGGCGCGTAAGTTTAAACTAAATAGAGACACTTACGAGATAAGCCAAAACAGGAGAACCATTGAAGAGTACTACACCCAACTTCAAATAGTATGGGATGAATTGGAGAATATGAGCAGTCTACCGCCACTAAAAAGTTCCACAGTTGAGATCAGGACATTCCTGAATGCTCTACACAAACAGGATGAAGAAAAGAGGTTGTTTCAGTTCCTCAATGGACTGGACAAGGAGTATAGATCATTGAGGAGTACCATTCTATTAATGAATCCTATGCCAAATGTAGAGACTGCTGTCTCCATAATGCTCCAAGAAGAGGCACAAGCAGCCAATCTTCATGAGACAAAAATGCCAGAAATGGCAGCTCTTATGAGTAAGGGGGAGGAAGAAGAAGACAAGTGCAAGCACTGTAACAGGAACAACCACAAATCTGAATTGTGTTGGGATGTCGTGGGATACCCTGTAGGGCATCCTAGACACAAGAAGGCAAACGGAAAACAAGGTGGCGGCAAGAATCAAAATTCTGGCAAGAATAAAAAACAATACCAAGGAAAGGGAAACACCACATCAGGAGGCTACAAAGGCAACAAGAAATATGCAGCAAACTCTACTACTGAAGAACAAGGTCTGGCAGGCGCAATCAGTGCTGCTACACAACAGTTGGAGAACCTACTAAAAATGGTGCCTAGCAGCAGCAGAAATCAGCAAAAAGGGGGAGAAAGTGAAGATGAATTGGAGTGCAATTACGCAGGTATGAGTCATAATGTCAAAACTGAACATCACATGAATAGATGGATCATAGATTCAGGTGCCTCAGACCACATGGTAAACCAGTTTGATATATTGTTCAATGTACAAAAGGTGCAACAAGGGGCAAAAATAAGCCTCCCAAATGGTGAATATGCCAAAGTCACCCACAAGGGTGATGTTATCCTAAACAATGGTTTAAAACTGTTGAATGCACTATATGTTCCTGAGTTTAGACAGAACTTGGTGTCTGTCCAGAAACTCATCAAAGACAATAATTGCTACATGGTATTTTATGAAACTCACTGTGTTGTGCAGGACTATGATAAGTGTGAACGCAGGGTCTTAGGGAGAGTCAACAGTGGTCTGTACTACCTTACCAGTCCTCAAGACAAAATCAAACATCCAAGACAAGATGTAGACAAGAAGAGTCTAGAGAAAAATGAGTCCAGATGCTTGTCTTTTAACTTTTGTACTCCTAAATTAGGACCTTCTGAACCTGAATTGCTAGAAAGAAAATTCAGTCAGTGTAATCAAAACGCATCCTTCAATGTTATGTCAGATTGTTCTTCCTATTCCTTGTGGCATTATAGACTTGGTCATGCTCCATTTAGTAAACTCAAGAATATAACAGACCTCCCTATTAAACCAAATAGCCAAGGAAACAACTTGTGCTTGTCGTGTCCCATGGCTAAACACACAAAATCACCTTACACCCACAGCAAGACCACTGTTGGCCAACCTTTTGATCTCATTCACATAGATATATGGGGACCTTATAGAGTCAAGTTCAGAGGAAAATTTAGGTTTTTCCTAACCATAGTAGATGAGTATTCCAGGGGGACATGGGTATATCTTCTTGTACATAAATCAGATGCATTTGAACATATAACGATGTTCTTCAACTATGTGAAAACTCAGTTCAATAAGAGAATCAAATTGGTTAGGTCGGACAATGCTCTTGAGTTCGATGATAGGCAATGTAAATTACTGTTTGCTCAAAATGGTGTGATCCATCAAACAAGTATAACTGATAGACCACAACAAAATGGGGTGGTAGAAAGGAAACACAGGCATATCCTTGAGATCGGTAGAGCCCTGAGGTTTCACTCAGGTCTATCTTTGCAATACTGGGGTGATTGCATTCTGACTGCAGCATACCTCATCAATAGACTCCCATCCTCAGTCAAAAATAATAAGACACCATATGAGTTAATTCATGGAACAAGACCAGAATATGGACACTTAAGGGCATTTGGTTGTCTTGTAATGGCCTACAATCCTGATAGAAACAAGGATAAGTTTCAGGCACGAGGAGTCCCATGTGTGTTCTTGGGTTATCCAGCAAACCAAAAGGGCTACAAGGTTCAAGAACTAGTTTCAAAGAGGAGATTTGTCTCTAGGGATGTAAAATTCCATGAACAATTGTTCCCATATGCAGAGGGTGGGAAGGATAAATACATGATGCCTAACCCCATTCCCATGCTTTCAAGGGATGACAACACCACCCTTGATGAAGTTCAGGTGATAGAAGAACCTGAACTTGAGTCAACCAGTGATGAAAGTGTGATGGATCTAGGTGGAACTGTTGAGGAACAACAAACTGAAGAAGACAACATCGTTGAGCCTCAACAATCCCAAAGGAAATCCAACAGAGAAAGGAGAGTTCCTACTTGGATGAAAGACTTTGTGCTTAGTACACAAGGCAACAAAGATCAGGGTAAAGCTGCTGAAATCAGAAAGGTTACAGACACCAATGTCCATGAGAGCTTTGCTAACCTTGTGCAACAAATTACAGAGAACAAGGAGCCTCAATATTTTAATGAAGCCGTTACAAAAATGGAATGGGTCAATGCTATGAATAAAGAACTTGAGGCCTTGGAATTGAATCAAACGTGGGAAGTCACGCCACTTCCACCAAGAAAGAGAGCCATTGGATGTAAATGGTTGTACAAGATTAAATTTAAGGCTGATGGAAGTCTTGATAGACACAAAGCAAGGCTGGTCATACAAGGATGTAGACAAAGGGAAGGAATAGACTACAATGAAACCTTTGCACCAGTGGCGAAGATGACCACAGTGAGAGCTCTCCTTGCCATTGCAGCAATGCAGGGTTGGTCATTGTATCAAATGGATGTCACAAACGCCTTCCTACATGGGGATCTGAGTGAAGAGGTCTATATGCAACTGCCACCAGGATACACAGCACATGGAGACAGAATGAAAGTCACCAACTCTGCCCTAGCCAAGTATAATGGTCCAATGGTGTGCAGGCTAAGAAAGTCTCTATATGGGTTGAAACAAGCACCCAGACAATGGTTTGCTAAACTATCTCAGACTCTAATTAAATCAGGATTCAAGCAATCTTCGTCAGATCACTCCTTGTTTGTCAAGGTGCAAGCAGCCTCAATTACTGCTGTCCTAGTATATGTTGATGACATGGTCATCACAGGCAACAATAAGAAAGATATTGCACAGCTAAAATCTGTTCTGAGCTCTGAGTTTCGGATGAAAGATCTAGGGGCACTCTCTTACTTCCTAGGTTTGGAAATTGCTCATGTATCCCAGGGATTATTTGTTTCTCAACAAAAATATGTGCAAGATATGATCAGGGAGTTTGGTGTCCACAATGAGAGGTCCCTAAAGGTGCCTTTGGATGTCAACACAAAATTGGAACCAGAAAAAGGGATCCCTCTCCATAAACCTGATGTGTATAGAAGGCTAATAGGTAAGTTGATATACTTGACTATCACCAGGCCTGATATAGCCTATTCTGTACAGATCCTGAGCCAGTTCATGAAGCAGCCCACGTCTGATCACTGGCAAGCCGCAAGAAGGGTTCTAAGGTATCTAAAAAATGCTCCTGATCAGGGCATACTGTTGACCAATAACTCTACTGCAAAATTGACTGCCTATTGCGACTCAGACTGGGCATCATGTCCATTCTCAAGAAGATCCACCACAGGTTTTTGCATTCTTATTGGTGATTCACCCATATCATGGAAGTCAAAGAAGCAAGGGGTAGTCGCAAGATCCTCCGCTGAGGCTGAGTATAGGGCAATGGCACTAACAACGTGTGAGGTTACATGGATTATGACTCTACTCAAAGATTTAGGCATCAAACACGCGTCCTCAGTTATCCTAAACTGTGATAATCAGGCGGCCATATCAATTGCAGCCAATCCTGTGTACCATGAGCGTACGAAACACATAGAGATAGATTGTCATTTCATACGTGACAAAGTGACTGAAGGAGTTATCAAGCCCAACTATGTTCCCTCTCACAGACAGCTTGCTGATGTGTTCACTAAGCCTCTCACCACAACTCAGCACCAATACCTTCTCCGCAAGATGGGAGTGTTGCCAAAACCCCACTCTCATCTTGAGGGGGAGTGTTAAAGATGCTTCCTACTCTGAGCAGTGGACAGTTCTCACTCCTTCTCTTATAAAGAGCATGTCAGTGGAAAGCACTCCTGTAACATACTTCTTCTATTTTGTTGTTACCTTGTTGTTGTCCTACTTGGAGGTCAACTCCAATTGTCTTTTAGCTTTGGGCTTCTAGTACTTTTGCCTAAGAGCTGTTGTTGAGTTGTAGCTTTCATAGTTTTATGTGCAGGTCATATATAAGACCCACATAACCTTCCTTGTAGGAGAGATCAACAAAATGAATGGAAACACAACAGACACACAAAAAGATGGACTGTCTGATTGCATAAACAACAACTTTTTCACTTATACAAAAGCTCAACCCAAACTAATTCACAGACAATCCCATCAATTCTAAGCTCAGCTTCGTCATCATCCTCACCCTTCCACACTAAGCAAGCACATGCCCGCATCCTCAAAAAAGGTCGTCTTTCTGATGTTCGTTTCTCCTCAAAGCTCCTGTCTTTATACGCAACTCATCAATGTTTTGCTGATGCAACGCTTTTTCTTGACTCCATTCAACCACCCATTTCATCATCTTACTCAATTCTCATTCATGCCTTTTCAAAATTCAATCTTTGGAACAATCTCTTACATTTGTTCCGTAAAATGTTGTCTAAAGGCGTGTTTCCTGATGGGTATCTCATGCCGGCCGTGGTGAAGGCGTGTGCTCAGTTGTCAGCTTATGAAGTTGGTAGACAGGTACATGGGGTTGTCAAAGTATGTGGCCATTCCTTGGATATTGTTGTTCAATCGTCGTTGGTTCATATGTACGCGAAATGTCATCGGTTGAGTGTTGCACATAAGGTGCTTGACGAAATTTCTGAACCAGGTATTAAGACTTTTAGTGCTATGATTGCCGGATATGCTAGGAATGGCAATGCGGGTGTGGCAAAAGGCTTGTTTGATGAGATGGGGAAGTTGGGTTTGGAAGCTAATTTAATTTCTTGGAATGGTCTGATTAGTGGGTTCAATCGGAGCGGACAATATTTGGAAGCGATTAGTGGTTTTAGGGATATGCATTGCAAGGGTGTTCAGCCTGATGGAAGTAGCTTTTCGAGTGTGTTAGCAGCAATTGCGGATTTGGAGGTTTTACAAGTGGGAGTTCAAATTCATGATTGTGTGATCAAGATGGGTTTTGAGTCGGATGTTTGGGTTGTGAGTGCTCTTGTCGATATGTATGGTAAGTGTAAGTGTGTCTATGAAATGAAACTCGTTTTTGATCTGCTTGGATATATGGAACTGGGATCATTTAATGCCTTAGCCACTGGCCTTGCACGAAATGGTCTTGTTGATGATGCACTAGTCTTATTTAAGCAACGGAGAGAGGATGACATGGATTTAGATGTCGTTTCTTGGACATCAATGATTGCTTGCTGCTCTCAAAACGGGAAGGATATAGAGGCTTTGGAGCTTTTCACTGATATGCAGCTCGCTGGTGTGAAGCCCACTACAGTCACCATACCTTGCTTACTTCCTGCCTGTGGTAATATTGCAGCGTTGATGCACGGGAAGGCAGTACATTGCTTCTCTTTTAGGAGAGGGATGGTTCATGATGTCTATGTTAGTAGCGCGCTCATAGACATGTATGCAAAATGTGGAAAAATAAGGGATTCCCAACTATGTTTTGATACAATGTCAAATAAAACTTTGATAAGTTGGAATGTGATAATAGGGGGATACGCTATGCACGGAAATCACAGAGAAGCGTTTGAAATGTTTGATTTGATGAAAAAGAGTGGACAGAACCCGGACTATGTGACATTTATTAGTTTGCTTTCTGCTTGCAGTCACAACGGCCTTGTTGATGATGGGTGGCTGGCATTATTTTAATAGCATGTCTAAAGATTATGGTGTTGAAGCTAGAATGGAGCATTATGCTTGTATGGTGAGTTTATTGAGCCGTGTAGGCAAGCTTGACAAAGCTTATTCGTTGATTAGCAAAATGCCCTTTGAGCCCGACGGTTGTATCTGGGGAGCTCTTCTCAGTTCTTGTAGAGTCTACAAGAATTTAGAACTCGGAGAAATTGCAGCCGAGAAGCTCTTCAAACTGGAACCTAGAAATCCTGGGAACTATGTCCTCCTTTCGAACATCTATGCTTCAAAGAGTATGTGGAGCGATGTGGACAGGATGAGGGATTTGATGAAGAGAAGAGGTTTGAAGAAGAATCGTGGATGCAGTTGGATTGAGATTAAAAACAAAGTCCACATGCTCTTTACAGGGGACGAAGCACATCCTCAAATGGCCCAAATCATCCGAAAATTGGAGGCATTGGGGTCAGAGATGAGGAAAGCGGGATTAAGCCCTAAAACTGATTATGTACTACGAGATGTGGAGGAGCAAGACAAGGAGCAGATGCTGTGTGGGCATAGCGAGAAGTTGGCTGTGGCTTTTGGGCTGTTAAATTCACCTCCAGGGTTTCCTCTTCGTGTTATTCAAAACCTTAGAATATGTGGTGATTGTCATGCAGTCATTAAATTTATTTCGAGCTTTGAAAGGCGGGAAATCTTTGTAAGAGATACTAATCGTTTCCACCATTTCAAAGATGGGGAATGTTCTTGTGGTAATCATTGGTGAGTACTGAGTACTGAGTAGTCGATCAAACTTCTCTTGTTTCTAGAGTTCATTTTTCTTGAGGTTGTTGACTTAAAAATGTTTTGGCGTACGAGTATTCTTGAAGCTCGTCACCTGGTCGGAGACTCGGACGTTGCTGCATATTTTTAGAAGGATTGTATACACAGTACGAGTATTTTTTTTCCACAAATTCTTGTCATATCCGTGATAAACGTGTGACGAGTCAAGTTGTATATAGAATTGTAGATAACACAAAAAGGCATAATGCATAGAAAATTAGAATGAGTCTGTCATTAGCTATCAAGTGGTCAATACTTGATCGTTATAATTTTGTAATGGATATACCCGTCACAAGGGACATTTGCTAATTTTTTTGGCCGGGTAATATTCGGTTAATCGATTTTATTTAAGTACTCCCTCTGTATCTATATGTTCGTCCACTTTGTTTATTATATGAGTGGAGTATTATATTAAATGTGGACGAACATATAGATACGGAGGGAGTATATTATTATACGGTTACATATCAACGAATTTGTGTGCTACTATCTCTTATAATAATGCAATGATAAAAAGTTACTCCGTACATGATGGCGGGTCTGATGGCTGAAAGCGGAAGATTGAGCACAAGCGATTGAACTAGCCTTATCATCATTGGCGTTCTACGAATTTGGTTGAAGCTTATGTGATGCAGAGTGACAAGTATCAAGTGTACTTACGCTCTTGCGAGAAGAACGTGGAAAGAAAAGAGAATACTAAGGGGCTGTTTGGTTCGTTCAATTTAAGTATGAGGTACGGAGTATGAGTTTAGAATGAGCCAGACTCATACCTCGTATTTGGTTGACAAATTTTTCATTTCGATACTCATACCTCAAACCCTCAAGGTATGAGTTTCTCATATCCAAGGAGGAGATGGTATCAATTCACACCCTTAGAATCAAACTTTGTTTGATTTTCGGAAAAATTTTGTTCCAATTTTTTTTGTTGAAATATCATGACTAAAATATTTTATTGAGAACACAAATTTAAAATACTAAAAAAAAATATTTTAAAATGTTATTAATGTAACTCAGCGTTTTATATCGTCAAAAAGGGTTATTTTTATTGACATTTATTTAATTTTTGTTTCGTGTTAATTTTTTTAGATTTTTTACATAGTTAAGTTACCTAAATTTTTATATATTTAAAATATAAGAGTAATTATTAAATATAATTTTAAAAAAACTAGAATTTCGGATTGATTCTCAATCATTTAAAAAATGAACCAAATATCGGGTATCATGAATCAAGTTCCACCCTCATACCACCCTGGTTTGATTCTTGATTCCAACCCCATACCTTTTCGGGAACTAAACGGTCCCTAAGAGTATGTGAGAGTTTGGAACCAAAACAGAAAAAGGGCTGTCAAGCGAGCTTTCGGTGATGATAAATTCAGGTTTTGATAAAACACTTCTGAAATCCTAATAAGCAATGACAGAAGATTATTTCTCGATTTTGATTTCGCTTTGCACCAAATTAGGCGGAAAAGATCAAAAAATAATTGATCGAGACACCCTGAAATAAAATTGGACAACAGATGACCGGGACGAAGGGGGTAACAAATTTGAACAAGACTTATCTTTATTATTTTTATCTTTTGAAGCAGAAACATTTCTGCTTCCCACATTCACCCACGTCAGTCTGCCACGCTGTATTCTACATGGCGCTTCGATGGCATGTATGTGACGGTTTGCGTTGGATATTTTAAAAAAAAGTGATTATTAATGACAACTGTTAGTCGCGTCGGTTACAATTAAACCGCTTCACCCTAATTGATTACCATAACTGGAAACCGCTTCTCTTCTTATCCTACAATTTTTATCCCTCCATTAATTTCCCCTTAATTACTTCCTCCAAAAATGCTACGTAAATTTCTCTCAATAACATGGGCACCAAATCAAAAGCAGACAAGCCGGAAAATTCCACCACCACCACCAAGCAACAACATCAACAATAACAACAATGGCGTGATTGGCAAAGGCATCAAAGGAAAAGCTTTAAAATACGGTCTCGGGAAGGTCATAAGTTTTGCGTGAAATGGTATCTTCTCACGAGACTTACTCGATTTTGATCAAAAAATTTGAACTTTACTGAGGAGCCGTTTGGTTGGCGAAGAGGTAAGGGAATGAAAAGGAAAGGAAAAGGTACCATTTGATGTTACTATTTGTTTGGTTACAAAATGTAAGAGAATGATAAACAACCACAGGTCAGATATGAATACGAGTTGAGTCAAACATGGATCACTATTTGTATTCGGGTCGAAATAATTTGTGATGCCTTCCTTTTTAACAATAATTTTTTTTTTTTTTTTTTTTTTTTTTTTTTTTTTTTCATATTGAGCATTAAAAAATCGTGTTTAAAAATTTTAAAACTATATGATTTTACAAATATTCTATTACTAAATGATAGAGTATATAAAAGTAATATGAATTGCAATTTTTAAATTATTTTTATAATTTACCATGTTAAAGTTAATAACTTTTTAATTGTTATTTTAAATATAATAAATTAACGGGGCGAATCTCAAATCTAAATTAATGAGTCATTTTAAATTTGTCAAATGGATCACGGGTCAAAAAAATATGGGTCTTGACCCTAAAATAAATGGGTCAAACAATCGAGTCAAAATTTAACATGTTTACGGGAAATGATGGTGAGAGAGAGGTGATGGGTAATCAAAATTCAAACCCTAGAAGAGTGAGGTAACGAAGGTAGAAGGGTTTGGGGGAATGGGGAGGATTGAAGAAGGGAAAGGGAAAGAGAATGGAAAAAAAAACTCAAACAAACAAGAACGAATAGAATGATATAAATTGTTTCTCTTTCCCTTTCCTGTAAACCCCAAACCAAACGGCCCCAATAGGAGGTGAAATTCGAAATATTTGACTTGAAATGTGTTGTTTTTCTTCGTTCTATTCAAAATTAGTTGAAGTTGTTCAAAATGTGATGCTGGTAAATGTGCAGCCATCGGATGAAATAAGTAAGGTTGTGTTTGGAGGGCAAGTGACAGATGAAGAAGTTGAATCACTATTGAAACGGTAAAACATCTCTTCTTTCTCTTCCATTCTTTACGCTCCATTCCATTCATTACCCACTTATAATTTCAATTTCTGTATATTACGAAATCCACTTCCACTAACTGATGAATTCGATGATTATATGCTTTGGAACTGAAATTGTTAAGGTTACTCTCTTTATTTCAATTGAGTTTTTGTCAATTTGTTTAATTGTATAGTTCACTTGTAACTCTTTTCATGACTTCTAAAATATCCTCTGTTAATACTAATGATCATGTAATGATTTGTGTTTTTGACTTAAAATCTCATGTCCAATAACTTCAAGAAATGGAGATCATCCGATGGTTTATTGATATGTTGTCCTGCGCGATTTATGACATATAACATGACAGTCTAGACATGTCAAAAACTGACCGACCCAAAAACGTCTGAAAATTCGAGAAAACCCGCCCAAAAATGACCGAAAGCCAAAAAGTGACTCGATCCGATAATGATCCAAATATTTAGGGTCAAAACTCGCCCAACCCACAAAATAGGTAAGCTATTTTATCAAGATATTATTGTTATTTAGAGTTGAGCTATGTTACTTGTACCTTGTCATTAATTTCTTTGTTATTGTTCTTCATCAAAGACTTGGACTGCTGATGAATACAAATTGAAAGTCACACATGTTTCACCTTGGGAACCTCCACCAGCAACTTTTGATGAATCATGAGACGAAGGGTCTCCACAGAAGCCTTCTGTATCTAACAATGACATTTTGAATGCTACTATCGTGAGTCTATGATTCCTAGAGCTATGTATAATGCTTTTAAGTGGTGCGTTTCAAAATCCTTCTTCATTTTTAGATCAATAAAGTACTACGTAGTAATTATCTCATGCATGTTCAGACTTCAAGAGCACCCGTTGAAATAAAAGAGCATGACTTAGCCCAGGTGACTTAGTTGTTATCTACTACTCCATATTTGAAAGGATTTGACATTAATTTGATTTTTTTTTGAATTATCTTTCAGCCATGTGTAGTATTGATGATGGACTTCAAAACATGCACTCATTTAGTAAGTAAAATTGAACTCTTAACATGTGCCCCTTGGGCACATTCTAGAAAACCCAATCATCATATACTGTGTATTGGAGTTTACTGTAGGTAATGTGAACGTACGTGTGATGTCTATCAGGGCAGTGGACGCTTTACATAATAGAGCATCTCCCTGCTTCAGAGCTCATAGTATGTGTACAATGTACCCATCATCCTTAATACTCCAATATCTTTATTAATCACGAAGTATATTGTTAACCAATCATAATACAAAGTATAGATATTTAATTGGTACAGAGTAATATTTATTATTGCTTTTCATGTTCATTATTCTCCTGGACGTATTTTAGCTTTCAAGTACATATAGGAGGTAAAAAGATGTGTTGACATTACACTTAAATTGTCTTCTCTTCATTCGACTCCAGGTAATAATGTGGGGATTATGTGTTAGCATCAGTTGCTGGGTTGACAATCGACAGGATTTGGACTTTTAAAGATGGCCATTGATGAGTATTACAGAGTTCACCTTTTGTCTACGATGAGAATGTTTTGTAGGTTTTATGAAAGTACTATATTATGGCAACATGAGTGTCTATTGAAGTGATGTGGTGAACAACAGTACGTACGTGAAACAGAGAAAAGATATTGGCTTGAATGACATCTATGATGACTTCTACTGTTCAGGAGTGTAAGGACCTATTGTAAAAATCATGTCCAGGAAAGTTTTAGGAATTTATTCTGAGTTTTGCTGCAATAAGCCCTTTAATCGACTGGAATAATAATGTCAGTTTTTTTTTCTAATCCTTTTTGTTTGGGTATCAAACAATCGAATGTCGCTGGCCGGCAATGACCGACGCGCTCCTCCTTCGTCCTAGAGCAGCCTCGTGTTCCGTATCTCCACAATGAACACACAAGGGTCTCGGAGGGTGTCCGAGGTTGCCTCTCCGATGCTCATGTCAGTGAGCGGGACTGAGGAGGTAATCCCTACTAATGAAGGATTTACTTAGCTTTTTAGAGAGATGAATGGTGTATATGTTGTGATCCTCTTTCTTGTGGAGGCCTCCTCGGTATTTATAGGGCAAGTACCTGTACGAACCTCCTCCTTCTTTGGTGCCAGCTAGGGCGCCGTCCTCTCTAAGGAGGGCCGGTGCTGACCCTTCGTGGGTGGAAAGCTCCTTCGTTGGCCGGCGGCCGACTACATGTGTCCAGTGGTGCCGACCCCCATCAATTACCCCATCGTTGGTTGTTCACCAAGGGCTATGGTGGATGGATACCGGCGATCGGTGTGCCTGGGCGAGGTACCCCAGGGTTGGTGGCGTTCCTTTGAAGTCCCGTTCGTATTCCTCTACTTATATAGGACACCATAGGGGTGATGATGGTTTTTGCCTTTCCAAGGTTCCACCCATTACTACCTAGGTGGCCGGGGAGTTGCATGCATTAAATGGGGTGCAGGCATGGCCTTGTGTGCCTATAACCTCCAGCACCACCTCGTGCCGCCGTCGGGCGGCGTCGGCGTCTTCCCTCCCCTGAGCCTTCAAGACCTCGGAGGAGGCGTCACATTGCTCGCGGGGCCCAATCATGGCTCTTGCCCAGGGGTTCTGTGGTGATCCTCTGCCTTCCACGCCTGCTGGGGGCCTGTTAGGCCATCTTTTGGTGTTATTTGCCCCCGTCGTCGTCGGAGGGGCATGGTGCATTTTGGGGTGTCAGAACCCGACATTGACTCGGACTGTCCCTCCTCAGGGGGCTCGTCCAGCTCTTCCACTTCTTCTGGCGATGGCTCTTCCTCGTCGTCGGGAATGCCTCGGGGTCGGTGTCTTTGTTGCTCCGACGATGACATGGAGGAAGGATATGATTTGCCCCATGTGGGACCCGTGCCCCACCTCTTTCTTCGGGGTCTTCGACCCCGTTCACTCGCTTGCCCTCTTCCCTCCCCCAAGAGGATTCCGACAAGGAAGAGCGTGATTAGGCTCCTAAGCCTGGTTGGGCCTTGTTTTGCCGGTTGAGGCCAACCATAGGGGAGGAAGGGTGACGTATTTTGGTGGTGATATGTCTTGGTGCTAACATGGATGCTGCTAATGACCTTCTCCGTTGTCGTCCTTGCTTATTTTAGTATCTTTAAATTTGGTAGATAACGCCGGTTGTTTAGATGGGGGTGTCGGCCTCCCTTTTTTGCTTATCTTGCCGGTCTGTATAATAGGGGTACTCGCCTCTTTATCCTGTTGATGTGGCTTTGGGTGTAATGACGTTGATTCTTAATGGTCACTTTTATGCTTTTAGTTAGAGCAGGCAGTTAGTCGGGCCGGGCCGGGCTTCGTGCCGTGCCCGGCGGGCTTCGTGCCTGGGTGGGCCGGCCCGGTCGTGCCTAGACCCGGGCTCGTGCCGTGCCCGGCACAGAGCTCTAGCCGACCTTGCCGCCGAGGCACGGCCCGAGGCCCGGGCCCGGTCGTGCCGTGCTCGGGCCGGGTCTCGTGCTCGGTCGTGCCCGGCCCGTCGTGCTAGTTTCGTGCTCGTGCCCGTGTTTCGGTTTTCGTGCCGGTTTTCGGGTTTTGGGTCGTGCCTCAATCTATTTCATATTTTTTCCAGCAAAAACAAGACGCGTTTGTGTGCGACCCGAATATTTGTAGCCTTGTAGGTAATTATATATTATAATATTTGTAGCCTTGTAGCTAGCACTCCACAAGTCCCACTTTGGAAATAGCTAATACTCTTTATTAAAAAAAATTGTAATTGTAAAAAAACACAATTACTAAAAATTACAATTACTAAAACAATTACTAAAAATAATAGTAATTATACAAACTAAAAATTATAAATAAAATCTTCGTAGGATGTAAAAGAAACTAAAAAATAATTAAAGTCGACTTGTGAAATTGTAATTGAAAAAATAATTATGTCTATTACTCTACGATTCGACACTGCCACTCGAAGGGGTATCGCCGGTGTCGACATCACTATCTCTTGGTTCCTGACCTTGTTTTCGGTCTCTTGCATCCATCCAATCTTTGTAGCAGATACACATGCGGAGGGTGTCGCAAGACAAAGACGTACGTTTTTCGTCCAACACCCTTTTAGAGGCACTGAAGCAACGTTCGGACGCTACAGATGAAACTTGAATGGCGTAGAAGTCTCGTGCCATTGCTGACATCACCGGAAGACCTAGTTCATGTTCTCGCCACCATGATAGAAGATCAGTGGTTAGTTTATCGAATTCGAAAATATTGTTGAAATAATCATATCGCAGGTACATATGAAATTCAGCAAGATCGGACGCCCGTGTTTGTTGAGGAGATGGCATCAGTCGAGACATTCGTGACATGGCCTTGCCCAATCCTGTAGCGATCGTCGATCGGCTACTGCTAGCACCTGCACCTGATCGAGAAGTAGTGGTGGGGTTAGTTTGACCATAAATCCGCTCGTATTCACCAAATACTACACCAAAGTCGTGTCTAACCGAGGCCGCATAGGCCTCCCTGTCGAATTCTAGGTTCATTGTTTTTTTATAACTTTCAACAACGTTAATGGCACCCTCAAATTTCCACCTAGGGTCTAAAATCACTGCAAATACATAGACAAGAGGAATATCGTCCCAATATTTTAACCATTTTGCCTCCATGTCGGGTAGAAAAGTAGAGTAATCAGGTAGGCCTCGATATTTTTGGAAAATAGTGGCAATATTGTCAAGGTGAGCAATGAAGAAAGGGACCGTGGGCTTATATGCATGAGAAAATGCAGTGGTCGCCTCCTCAAAGGCTGACAACAAGTCAATATACATTTCTATTTTCTCCCAATCATCTTCAAGTAATTGTTGATCGGGAAAACGAGTGTTCCAAAAAGTAGTTAGTGGATCCTTGTATTCTAAACATGACTGCAACATTGTGTACATTGAATTCCACCTCGTGTTGTTTTCTGCGGGAAATTTTCTGTATTTAATTTTATTTAATTTACAAAAGTGACGCCAATCTTGGCGCCTCATTTGACACGTGTTCAAGTGCATAACTATTTTTTTAAACTTGGTGTGATAGTGTCGTAGACCCACTAAACCGTCCTTAACACACAGGTTTAAAATGTGACAACCACATCGAACATGTAACAATTCACCATCTAAAAAAATATTTTGTAAACTGGTCTTCAACATGTTAGCACAAGAAGTCATAGACGTTGCATTATCAAAAGTAACTGTCAAAATTTTATCTCTAATTTCATACTCGCATATCACAATAACGTCGTGGATATTAGCAGCGGTATGCGGACTTTCTAATCTTGCAAATTCAATTATTCTTTTTTGTAAAACCCAATTCTCATCTATCCAGTGAGCTGTTAAACATAGGTAAGAGTAATCGATGCGAGAGTCCCAGCCATCGGATGTTAACGATATTTTAGACCTCATATTTTTGAAGCATTCTATAAGCTCCATTTTAGCCTCCATATATTGTTTCATTGCTTTACTTTTTACAGTTTTACGGCTCGTTTGTAGATGAGCCGGTTGGTTTGCTTTTACGTATCTGTTAAACGCTGGGTGTTCAGATAAAGCGAAAGATTTTTCCGTTTGAATTATCATTCTAGATAATTCCTCAGTGCATGTGTTATAATCGTACTTATACTCTTCTTCTGATTCGGGTCGGGTCACAAATTGGTCAAGGGATGTTTGACCGACCTCTTTGGGAACATATTTTTTAGCATGTCGTGATAGGTGACCGGTACCATTTGCACTTTTACCACTAAATTTACTTCCACAATTATTACACTTAGCATGTTTTTTATCTACACTCTTAGTGAAAGATTGCCATACTCTACTTGTTCTACCAATCGCACACAATCTAGCCATTTCTTCTTTAGTCTCCCAAACTATACCGTCATCGGACGATTCGCTCGTTCTTGTTTGTACATTTACATTTGTGAATTGTGACACGGTTTGTGCCGATGTGCCGTGTTGTGCAGACTCTGTAAACGATTGTGGTCCTTCTGGACCTTGTTGTGTAAATTGTTGACCCGTTTGAGGGAGTTGTTGACCCGTTTGTGTAAATGAATACGGTGGTAAAGGTGGTCTCCCCGACATTGCCTGATATGTCGACATATCAAAATTAAATAAGTTGGGTGTCATGTGAAAAGGTTGTTGGGACCCTTGTCCCGTTTGTGCCCCGGTTAAATCGTAACCGTAAGGGGTCGACCCGCTCGGATTGCCAAAGTTCATGAACGAAGGCGTGACACCGGACCATTGGTTAAATTGTGGGGTCGTAAGTTGACCATGTGCCTCCGATTGTGGTGTTTGTGAACCGGAGGGTCGTTCTACGCTACCTTGACGTTGTTGTGATCGACTCCTTTTTGACGCTGACTCGGTGTTGTGTGATTCAGACATGATTTAAATATTTTAACGGATTAACAATTTAATTATCAAATTAATTACCAAATTAATTAACAATTCAACTAACAAATTTAATAACAATTACCAATTTAGTATTTTAGTTCAATTGACAAGTTAATATGTAAAAAATTATTTAGAAGGTAACTTAATTATAATAAATTAATAAGTGAAGATTATAATTAACTAATTAAGTAATAAACAAAAATAATAAACAAAATTAAAGTAAAAGAGATTAAGTTAGAAAATGCAAACAAAGCTTGTAGAGATCCGGAGATGCGGTCGAATATCGAGAATCGACAGACTATAATAAAAAAACCCGTTAACCCGATACGATCAATTCTTCAATATAGTAGATTAGCACCAAAAAACGCAACCAAAACCTTCAATTCTTCAAATTTCAAGATTAATATATAATACTTGTTATATTAAGATTATAATATTATTTATATATTATTTATAAGATTAGTAATAATTTTTATAATTAATAATTTTTATATATATTAGTAATAATTTTTATAAGATTAGACGATTAGAATTTAGAAATGTAGACTTATAGAGTATTGAAATTTTCAAAAAATTAATAAGAATGATTATAAGATTAGAATAAGAATAGAATGATTTGTGAAATGAAGATGGATGAAAGTGGGTAATTTATAGGAAAAGAAATGAAAAAAAAATATAGAGGAAGTAAGGAATGGGCAGAGATCCGTTGGAGTCTTGGAGACTTGGACTGTTGGACAATTGGGAAGGTAAAAAGGGGAGGCTAGGGAGTAGGGAGTAGGGAACAGTGAATAGGAGCAGAAGCAGAGCAGCAGAAGCATGCGCAGCGCAGGGAGCCGTTTGAGGCCGGGCCGGGCCGTGCCGGGCCGTGCCTCGGGCCCACCATGCCCGGGTCGGTCGTGCCTGGTCGGGCCAGCCCGCGTGCCTGTCAGCGGGCTGTCAGCGGGCCGTGTCGGATCGGGCCCGTCGTGCCCGTGCCTGGCACGGGATTTTCAGCCACTTCTTCGCCGAGGCCCGACCCGAGGCCCGACGGGCCGTGCCCGTGCCAGGCCCAATTTTGCCCTCGTGCCGGGCCGGTCGTGCCAAATTTCGTGCCGGCTCGGGCCGGCGGCGGCGGCCCGGCCCTAACTGCCTGCTCTACTTTTAGTCTTTATCTTTTCTCGTTTATCGCGCTTCTCCCTGCGGCCTTTCATATTTCCTTGCTGTCAGAGTTGCATTAAATGATTTCTGCTATTTGTCAGACTTCCATGGCTCAAACAAGGCAACCCCCTTTTCTATATAAATAGGGGCTCCCCCTTGTTGCGTCCTCATTTGCCCCTCTTTTTGTTTCTCTCACTAGAAGTTCCCCCATTTTTTCTTTCTTTACCTGCCCTCTTTACATTTTAATTTACGTTACTAACTTTTATTTATGGCACACTAAAACCTAACATTTATTTATTGCTCATTTACATTCCGTTACGATAATATATATATATATATATATATATATATATATATATATATATATATATACTCCCTCCGAGTTTCTAACATTGCCCCATTTACTATATATATATATACTCCCTCCGAGTTTCTAACATTGCCCCATTTACTTTTGGGGTGAAAAATAAGGAAGAGAAAATGAGTGGTAAACAAAGAAAGGAGGAAGAGAGAGAAATGGGTGGTTGAATGTGAACCACACATTTATGTCCTAAAGTGAAAAATGGGTAAAAGATCAAACTCACTCCAAAAAGAAAAATGGGGCAATGTTAGAAACTCGGAGGGAGTATATATTTAACAAAAACTGTTTTCGGATCGAATGCGTTTAATTACGAATTCTGTCCAAAGTCCGTTATAATCCTTTTACAAGTCGTACTAGAGGTGGCGCCTTTTCGAGGCGCGCCGCCCTAGACACTTAAGGGCGTAACGCGATCGCGGTAATTCGTCGTTAAACATGTCCGATGCCATTTTGCAAAATATTATTCTAAAGGCGTGATATCGACTCCGTAGTCGAATATCATGCCTAGAAGAATCATCGATAAATTGGACTAGAACGAAGCTCGTTGACGCCGAATCGATAGTCACATAGTCCGAAAAGATTGATTACGACATCATGACGCGGAGGGAATCTATATTCGTTCTAGTTCGATCAAATTTGATTTTTTTTACAAAACTTGCTCTAAATGCTAGACGTTGGTCCTATGACCGAATGTCGAGTATAGTGAGCCCTCGAGAGTTAAGCTAATGTAAATTGAACAATATTTACAATTAGTACAATTATGTCTCGACTCAAAACATGAAATGGCGAAATGAGTCGTTTTTAAAAGAACAAGTCAGTACCCGTACAGATGGCACTCGATCGAGTGTACAAGACCACTCGATCGAGTGACCCCTCAAAATTTGGGCAGGGATTCTTTATGAAGGGAACTCGATAGAGTCCCCTCCCTGACTCGATCGAGAAACCTCCATAACCCCCAACGTGAGCATGCTAGTGACACACAATCACGTTAAATCATTTTTTTACGACTTTTAGTCGTCACGTGTTAATCCAATCACGTGTCTTCTTTTTAAAATCATGCATCATATCATATTCTAACCATCTAACCCATTTATATTACCGTTATGTTTAAGTATTGTATTTTCGGGTTGTATTTCCGCCCGCGTAACTTGTAATTTATTTTCGCGATTATTTACTTTTGATGTTTGTCATTTATCACTTTATAAATGAACATCGCATGCTAAATTCAATTCTGACATAATTATTAGATACATTAAAATGACGTAACTTAACACATAATTCACATGTTTAGCTAAAACGCTGTTTGCATTTCATTTAATCGTCTTACTAACGCGCGTACAAGAAAACGAACAATATCTGATTGGGGTGGGCCGCCTGTCAATCAACTGCCTGCTATGCAGGCCCCGAGACGGTTCCTGTCGGGGAGTCGAAAGACTAGCCCCCAGCAAGGACCTGGAACAAAGCATGAAACGCTAAAGGTTGGCCGTCAGCCGCCGAGAGCACGGGCCAACCCAGCCTGTCGAAGCTTGGCAGCCCCCTGTCTGGAGACTGTCTGCCCTGGGAAAATCCCTGGCCGGCAGGGTCAGGACCCCCAGGGGCCCTCTCGTCATTTTGCCTAAGGTAATTGGGAATGGATGGATGAGAAGCCGCCACTTGTCACTTTTCCATCCAACCATTCCTCTTTCTCTTCTCTCTCTTGTGGGAAGGTATAAATACCTCCCCATTTCCCACATGAGGGGGGGGGGGGATTTTCTCTCTCTAGACTCTTACTCCTAAAACGCCACCTAGTTCCTCACGAGCTAGGTTCGTAAAGGCATTTCACGGACTGACTTAGGCGTCGGAGAGGGTTTCCTCGGACAACCTCCGAGGCCCTGTGCGTTCATTGTGCAGGGAGCAGGCCGTTTTCCGCCGGGAAGGTCCGACTCAAGGAGTGAGAGGAAGGGGAGACCAAGGGAATCAGACGATCAGTTGTTCATCATTAATTCAATTACACTACACGGCTGGGGATAGCGTGGACGTTTCGGGCCTACTCTCTGACTCTGGAGCTGTCTTGGCCGACCGCCTCACAAAGATGGTGACTTCTACTTCTCACCAAGTGCTTCAATATATTCAGCGTACCTCCAAGGTCATGTTGGCATCTGCGGAACTGGCGGCTCTCAGCCGCCTGAGTGATGAGGAGCTAACAGTTACCCCTGGGGCTCCTCCTCCCGACCGCCTGGCCATGATAGAGAGGGACGTCTCCCTGATAAGCTCCTTGAAAGACAAAATGACAAGGCAAGAGGGGGAGTTGGAAGAGGCCAAGAAGCAGGCTGATCGCTGGAGGCTGCAGGGGGAAATGGCTGTGAAGGAGGTTTCCAAGTTAGAAGCCGAACTGAAGGAGAGCCGGCAATCGTTGGATCGTGCTAACATATCTTTGGCCGAGATGGGGCATTTGAAGGGGAGAGTGACTGTCCTGGAGGAGCAGCTGTCGCAGGCAAAGTCGGCTTTTGACCAGGCCAAGGGGGAATGGGCGAAAGAGAAAGAGACCCTGGCTGCGGAGACTGAAGAAGCGGTGGGTGCCAGCTTCGTGAGCGGCGCCAATTCTTCTCTGGAATTGGTTATGGAGGTGATAGGGGAGATGTTCCCTACTTTTGACGAGGATGCTTTCCGAAGCCTTTATTCCGCCAAGGACGAAGCCCGGGTGACCAGGCAGCCTGAAGCAGACGCCAACGCTCGCCAGGATGCTGCGTGACGCCCCTTCTTTGTGAAAAGCTTTTTTATTCTCTTGTGCTGAACCAATGTTTATGGTTTTTCTGTAATTTTTTGCTACTTGGTTTTTTTCAACTTTGTAAAGACCTTTTCACCCTTCATGGGTTTTGTTTGTGGAATATCTCTTTTGGCTTTCTATGGCATAACTGTTCCTTTAAGATTTTAGGGATCCTTTTCTCGTCTGTTTGATCGTGCCTGTTATAGCCTGTCCCTGGCTTTTGTTCAAAGTCCAGGGGGCCCGCCCCCTGCCTGCCTGGAGGTAAGCAGGGTAGCTCTGGTGTTTTTTATACAAGGTTGGGGGGCCTGCCCCCAGTCGTTGTTAGCTTGGCTTGTCCCTGGCTTTTCGTTCAAAGTCCAGAGGGCCTGCCCCCTGCCTGCCCAGAGGCAAGCAGGGGTAGCTTGTGCGTTTTTTATACAAGGTTGGGAGGCCTGCCCCCAGTCCTTGTTAGCTTGGCCTGTCCCTGGCTTTTCGTTCAAAGTCCAGAGGGCCTGCCCCCTGTCTGCCCAGAGGCAAGCAGGGGTAGCTTGTGTGTTTTTTATACAAGGTTGGGAGGCCTGCCCCCAGTCCTTGTTATCCTGGCCTGTCCCTGGCTTTTCGTTCAAAGTCCAGAGGGCCTGCCCCCTGCTGCCCAGAGGCAAGCAGGGGTAGCTTGTGCGTTTTTTATACAAGGTTGGGGGGCCTGCCCCCAGCTCTTGTTAGCCTGGCCTGTCCCTGGCTTTTCGTTCAAAGTCCAGAGGGCCTGCCCCCTGCCTGCCCAGAGGTAAGCAGGGTGGCTTCTGATTTGCGTTGGGGGGTTCGTTTTACCCAATTTTGGCAACAGGGGGCCTCCCCCTATTGCCCCTGTCAATCAACTGCCTGCTATGCAGGCCCCGAGACGGTTCCTGTCGGGGAGTCGAAAGACTAGCCCCCAGCAAGGACCTGGAACAAAGCATGAAACGCTAAAGGTTGGCCGTCAGCCGCCGAGAGCACGGGCCAACCCAGCCTGTCGAAGCTTGGCAGCCCCCTGCCTGGAGACTGTCTGTCCTGGGAAAATCCCTGGCCGGCAGGGTCAGGACCCCCAGGGGCCCTCTCGTCATTTTGCCTAAGGTAATTGGGAATGGATGGATGAGAAGCCGCCACTTGTCACTTTTCCATCCAACCATTCCTCTTTCTCTTCTCTCTCTTGTGGGAAGGTATAAATACCTCCCCATTTCCCACATGAGGGGGGGGGGGGATTTTCTCTCTCTAGACTCTTACTCCTAAAACGCCACCTAGTTCCTCACGAGCTAGGTTCGTAAAGGCATTTCACGGACTGACTTAGACGTCGGAGAGGGTTTCCTCGGACAACCTCCGAGGCCCTGTGCGTTCATTGTGCAGGGAGCAGGCCGTTTTCCGCCGGGAAGGTCCGACTCAAGGAGTGAGGGGAAGGGGAGACCAAGGGAATCAGACGATCAGTTGTTCATCATTAATTCAATTACACTACCCGGATCTCAGGCCGGGTAAATTGTTTCCGTTACCGGAACAATTTGGCGCCGTCTGTGGGGAACTTACGGTTGTGCTCACGAGTTACCCACTAAAATCAACCACTCATAGTCACAAAATTAAACACAATCATGCCAGAAATCGTTGATGCCAGTGCAGGAGCGGGTCCGACGGTCCCTCCGGTGACCCCCCTGTACGGTATGCCGCTGTCGGAGAGGGTCCTTCCTGCCACAATCCTGGGGGTAGGGGGAACCAATCCCCTCGGTGGATCTAACACTGCTGTGACACCCGAGCTGGGGGCACGCCCAGGACGTGCTCTCAATCTGACCCCAGCTCAGATGGCACAGGCGGCCGCGTTTTTCTCTGCGATGCTGGATCAGGAATTCACACCTGAGGACTTGGTGGGCAGGGTCGCATCGGCTCCCAGGCAACCGTCCCCAGTCAGCAGAGACGAGGCCGGGGGCACGAGGCGGACCGCCGCCAGAAATGCTCAGAGAAAAGCGAGAAGAACAGCCCAAGTGTATGCGCATATGCAGAGGCGCATTACCACTGGCAATCCAGAGCCACCTGTCCAGCAGGCGTTCTCTATTCACACAACAGAATCGGCGTCTGGAGGGCAGGGAGGCTTATCCCAAGGATTACAGGAGCGCATGAGGCCCAGGGAGCCTGTGTCAAAACGCTTAGGAGAGAGGCCAGGCGGAGTTTTCTCCAGACTAACACCTGCGGCCAAGGAACAGTCAGCCCCCGGCTTATCCCAAAGCCTGCAATCCAGACTCAACCGGGGACAGCCGCTCGAGTCCAGGTACCATCAGGGTGAAAATCTCTGCCACTCCCAGAGGAAGAGGCCCAGGCAGGCCTCCTCGGGAACAGAGGGTGAGGCAGCTAGCAGACCGCCACCGAGGCACCGCTCCCCCAGTACGAGGAAACCGACCTATAAACAATGGGAATCTCACGGTAACCAGTCTGGGGAAAGCAGGTCACGACTGGTAGGCAGGCCCACGAAAACCCCGTTGCACCCTGAGGTACAAGAGTACCCCATTCCAAAAATCAAAATGCCCACCATCAAATTTGACGGGACGACAGACCCTGAAGACCACCTGGCAGCCTTTGAGAGCCACATGGGCATGTATGACGTTGATGATGCCATCTGGTGCAAAGTCTTCCCTACCACCCTGGTGGGACTTGCGCAGGGGTGGTTCAGAGACCTCCGCCAGGGGTCAATCAGGTTCTTCATAGAGTTGGCTGAAATTTTCCTTGAACAGTATGCCGGAAATAAGAGAAGACGCCTTACCCGTTTCGATCTCATGACCCTGAAACAGAAAAAGGGTGAGAGTGTAAGAGAGTACATGAGAAGGTTCGATCTATCCTACCAGCAGGTTAGGGAGATCGACGATTCCACCGCCGCCTACGCCCTGACAATCTCCCTACTTCCAGGGGAAATGAAAAACCAGATGATCAGGGCCCAGCCAGAAACCTTGGCCATGGCCAGAAAGATTGCTGAAGGGTTCATTCTGCAGGAGGAGTTCCACGGCCTGACGGACACCCCTGCAGGCCAAACAAAGCCTCAAGGGGGACCGCAGGGTGGAAGGGGCAGAAGTGAACCAGGTAAGCAAAAAGAAGAGGGAGACACTCCCAAGAAGGAACGCCCAGTCTACCAACCCAGATTCGATAGTTATACCGCTCTGAACAAATCCAGGGCGGAAATCTTCGAACTGGAAAAAGAAACTGCCAAATGGAACCGTCCAAACAAACCTCGCAGCCCAAAAGGCGACCCAAAGAAATTCTGCACTTTTCACGACTGTATAGGCCATACCACCGAAGAATGCCGTCACCTGAAGGATGAAATTGAGAAGTTAATCAGGAACGGATGGTTGGCCAACTACGCAGCCAAAAACAAGTCTCAGAAGGAAGTGTCTGAGAAACCCGAGGGGTCAGTACAAAACCGGATGATAATCCATGTAATTTCAGGGGGCACTGAGGGTCAGCTCAGTCGAAGAGGCCAAAAAAGGCAAATGCGCGAGCTGAGAAACCAAATCTGCTACGCTGAGAAGGAAGGGAGTCCAAGGGGAGTGACATTGAGTATCACCCCTGATGATGCAGGACGGGTGATATATCCGCACAGTGATCCTCTGGTGCTGTCCCTAGAGATCAGCAACCATATTGTGCGAAGATGTATGGTAGACACGGGTGCATATACGAATCTTTTGTACAAGGATGCTTTCGAAAAAATGGGCCTGGAAAAAAGGCACCTGCGGCCTGCTCCCGGATCGCTGTATGGATTCAGTGGGGCAGGCGTGCTGCCCATGGGCGTCATCGACTTGCCTGTAACCTTCGGGGAAGGTTCCACAGCCAGGAATGTCAGGGCAACCTTTGTTGTTGTGGACGCAAGATCTGCCTATAACGCCCTGATTGGCAGAGCCACGCTGGATGAAATCGAAGCGGCAATTTCCATCAGGGCTCTCACCATCGCGTATGTCACAGACTTTGGGCTGGAAGGAAAGATATGTGGGGACCAGGAGTCAGCCAGACAATGCTACTCCGTGGCCCTACAAGAACACGAGAGGGACAGAAAAGGGAAAAGAAAAGCTGACAGCTCCCCCTGCAGGGAAGGCGAAGTCCCAGTCGAACACCCGGTGTCCGACCGCCTGGAACCAGGGGGCGAAAGTATGTTGGTGGATCTAGAACCAGGAAGACAGGTCCTGGTAGAAACAGGCCTAGAGGAATCCTACCAGGCCGAACTGGTCAAGCTACTGAGGGAGAACAAAGACGTATTTGCCTATTCTGCAGACGAGATGCCTGGCGTTGATCCCTCATGCATCGTTCACAAGCTGAATGTAAGCATGGATGCTCGCCCTGTAAAACAGAAGAAGCGAAACATGTCTGCAGAAAAAGACGCAGCAATCAAGGAAGAAATTGACAAACTCTTGAAAGCAGACTTTATTGAAGTCTGCGACTACCCAAAATGGCTGGCAAATGTTGTTATGGTCAAGAAGTCGTCAGGCGCATGGAGAATGTGCGTCGACTTTACAAACCTAAACAAGGCCTGCCCGAAAGACTGCTATCCGCTCCCTCGGATCGATCAATTAGTAGACGCCACCAGTGGCTACACCATGCTAAGCTTCTTAGACGCCTTTTCAGGGTACCACCAAGTGTATTTGTGGCAGCCGGACAGGGTGAAGTGTGCGTTCATCACTAGTTCGGGCACTTACATGTATAAGATGATGCCCTTCGGGCTCAAAAATGCAGGGGCTACGTACCAGCGGTTGGTTGATAAAGTGTTTGAGAAACAAAAAGGCAGAAACATCGAGGCTTACGTTAATGATGCCATCGTAAAAAGCAGGGAAGACAGGGAACACCTGACAGACTTGCAGGAAACCTTCAGTTCTCTGCGCGCTTACAAAATGAAACTAAATCCGAAAAAGTGCACGTTTGGAGTCCGCTCCGGAAAATTCCTAGGGTTCTTGGTCAGTTCTCGGGGTATAGATGCCAACCCTGAAAAAATTCAGGCAGTTCTAGACCTCCCTGAGCCCAGGACCATCAGAGACATCCAGCGCCTGACGGGTCGAATGGCCGCCTTGGCACGATTCGTTGCCCGATCAGCAGACATAGCCACTCCTTTTTTCAAGATACTGAAACGAAACAAACAGTTCAAGTGGGAGGGCGAGCAGAAAGAGGCTTTCGAGCAACTGAAAGACCATCTCAAGAGGCTACCCACCCTGGCAAGACCAGTAGCGGGAGAAAAACTTTTCCTCTACATTGCAGTAACCAATATAACTGTCAGCGCAGTCATCCTACGAGAAGAAGCAGGCACCCAGCAACCTATATACTTTGTGAGTCATGCGCTGGGGGCAGCTGAGAAGAATTATCCGATGGTTGAAAAAGCCGCCTACGCGGTCATAATTGCAGCCAGGAAGCTCATACCTTACTTTGACGCGCATCCAGTCGTAGTCCTCACCGACCAACCCCTGGAAAAGGTGTTGGAAAAATTCGAAAAATCGGGGAGATTGTTGAAATGGGCAATTGAGCTGAGTGGGCTAGGTATATCCTACCAGCCTAGAACAGCCATCAAAGCCCAAGCTTTGGCAGACTTTTTGGCTGAGTGCTCCCATTCAGGGGAAGAGGAGGCCCCTGCCCAGGAATGGGTCGTGTATACTGACGGGTCCTCGACGGCCAACGGCGCAGGCGCAGGCGTCGTACTAACCAGCCCAGAAGGGACCGACTTTGAGCATGCTCTCAGATTCGTTTTCCCAGCATCAAACAATGAAGCAGAGTACGAAGCAGTACTCGCAGGCGTCAGGTTAGCTAAAGCCGCAGGGGCAGAACGAATTGTCTTGGCGACAGATTCCCAACTCATCGCCAACCAGATTAATGGAGAATACGAGGCAAGGGACCAAGCAATGGCCGCATACCTGGAGATGGTAAAGGGGGAGTTGTCCGGCCTGAAATCATATGAGGTCAAACAAATTCCCCGATCCCAGAACAACAGAGCAGATGCCCTGTCAAAACTGGCAAGCTCCAGTCTACAGGACATCCGGAGATCAGTATGGGTTGACGTTTTACACGAAAAGTCTACTAATCCCTGTCAAACGATTAATGCCGTGGAAGAAGAGCTGGAAAGCTGGATGACCCCTTTCATCCAGTACAAAAGGCACGGAATCTTACCATCAGACTCATTACAAAAGAGGAAGGTACAGGCTAAAGCAGCCTGGTTCATATTCATTAATGGGGAACTCTACAAAAAATCTTTTACTTATCCCCTGCTTAAATGCCTACGGGCGGATCAGGCCGCTGAGGTATTGGATGATATCCACTCAGGGATTTGTGGACATCACATTGGCGGGAGGTCGCTGGCCCACAAGGCCCTCAGGGCAGGCTACTACTGGCCTACCATGCTGGCAGACGCCAAGAGCCTGACCCAGAAATGCAGAAAATGCCAGCTCTTTGCCCCATCGATCCATACCCCAGCCCAGGAGCTCAGGCCAATCCTATCTCCCATCCCCTTCGCTCAATGGGGGATGGACATCCTAGGACCCTTCACAGTGGCCACAGGGGGCAGAAAATTCTTAATTGTCGCCATAGACTACTTCACCAAATGGGTGGAGGCTGAAGCAGTGCCCAACATCACTGAGCCGGCGGTCAGGAAGGTGATCTGGCGAAATGTCATCACCCGGTTCGGTGTACCAAAGATGCTGGTATTTGACCACGGCAGGCAGTTCGATAATGACCCACTAAGAATCTGGCTGGAAAGCCACAACATCTCAGTCGCCTACTCAGCTGTCTGCCATCCTCAAACCAATGGACAGGCGGAAGCAGCCAACAAACAAATTATGAACGGCCTGAAGAAAATGGTGGATGACTGCAAAGGAAGGTGGGCTGATGAACTCCCCAGTATACTCTGGTCCACCCGAACTACCAGAAAGGAGTCTACAGGCCAGACCCCATTTGGCCTGGTATATGGAGCAGAAGCTTTATTGCCAATTGAGACAAGAATCCCCTCTCTGCGCTCCCTGCAGTACGACCAAGCTGAAAACGAAGCTGCTATGGTTGAAGCCTTAGACCTAGTGAATGAACTAAGGGAGGAAGCCAGTACCAACATCGCTGCCTACCAGCAGCGAATGAGGAAAACTTTCAACAGCAAGGTCCGTCAGAGGAGTTTTCAGATGGGCGAGTTGGTTCTGAGAAAGACTCAGGAGATTGGAAAGTCAAGAGAGCATGGAAAGCTGAGTGCCAATTGGGAGGGCCCATACCAAGTAACTCAGGTTTTGGGGCCAGGCACGTACAGGATAGCCAATCTGGAGGGACAAGAGCTAAGCGCTCACTGGAACGCAGATACACTAAAGAAATATTACGTCTGAACAAGAATGTAGGAAGTTTTCACTTTTACTAGAGTAAAAAGGCGGAGGACGATCAGAAATGTCGACAGCTCCGACCACCCCAATGTCAAAAGAATTTTAAGAGAAATGAGAAGATGCAGATTTATACTCGTTGCCTGTTCACACTCGCGTCTTTCACACACAAACGAGCAGGGGGCAATAGGGGGAGGCCCCCCTGTTGCCAAAATTGGGTAAAACGAACCCCCCAACGCAAATCAGAAGCCACCCTGCTTACCTCTGGGCAGGCAGGGGGCAGGCCCTCTGGACTTTGAACGAAAAGCCAGGGACAGGCCAGGCTAACAAGAGCTGGGGGCAGGCCCCCCAACCTTGTATAAAAAACGCACAAGCTACCCCTGCTTGCCTCTGGGCAGCAGGGGGCAGGCCCTCTGGACTTTGAACGAAAAGCCAGGGACAGGCCAGGATAACAAGGACTGGGGGCAGGCCTCCCAACCTTGTATAAAAAACACACAAGCTACCCCTGCTTGCCTCTGGGCAGACAGGGGGCAGGCCCTCTGGACTTTGAACGAAAAGCCAGGGACAGGCCAAGCTAACAAGGACTGGGGGCAGGCCTCCCAACCTTGTATAAAAAACGCACAAGCTACCCCTGCTTGCCTCTGGGCAGGCAGGGGGCAGGCCCTCTGGACTTTGAACGAAAAGCCAGGGACAAGCCAAGCTAACAACGACTGGGGGCAGGCCCCCCAACCTTGTATAAAAAACACCAGAGCTACCCTGCTTACCTCCAGGCAGGCAGGGGGCGGGCCCCCTGGACTTTGAACAAAAGCCAGGGACAGGCTATAACAGGCACGATCAAACAGACGAGAAAAGGATCCCTAAAATCTTAAAGGAACAGTTATGCCATAGAAAGCCAAAAGAGATATTCCACAAACAAAACCCATGAAGGGTGAAAAGGTCTTTACAAAGTTGAAAAAAACCAAGTAGCAAAAAATTACAGAAAAACCATAAACATTGGTTCAGCACAAGAGAATAAAAAAGCTTTTCACAAAGAAGGGGCGTCACGCAGCATCCTGGCGAGCGTTGGCGTCTGCTTCAGGCTGCCTGGTCACCCGGGCTTCGTCCTTGGCGGAATAAAGGCTTCGGAAAGCATCCTCGTCAAAAGTAGGGAACATCTCCCCTATCACCTCCATAACCAATTCCAGAGAAGAATTGGCGCCGCTCACGAAGCTGGCACCCACCGCTTCTTCAGTCTCCGCAGCCAGGGTCTCTTTCTCTTTCGCCCATTCCCCCTTGGCCTGGTCAAAAGCCGACTTTGCCTGCGACAGCTGCTCCTCCAGGACAGTCACTCTCCCCTTCAAATGCCCCATCTCGGCCAAAGATATGTTAGCACGATCCAACGATTGCCGGCTCTCCTTCAGTTCGGCTTCTAACTTGGAAACCTCCTTCACAGCCATTTCCCCCTGCAGCCTCCAGCGATCAGCCTGCTTCTTGGCCTCTTCCAACTCCCCCTCTTGCCTTGTCATTTTGTCTTTCAAGGAGCTTATCAGGGAGACGTCCCTCTCTATCATGGCCAGGCGGTCGGGAGGAGGAGCCCCAGGGGTAACTGTTAGCTCCTCATCACTCAGGCGGCTGAGAGCCACCAGTTCCGCAGATGCCAACATGACCTTGGAGGTACGCTGAATATATTGAAGCACTTGGTGAGAAGTAGAAGTCACCATCTTTGTGAGGCGGTCGGCCAAGACAGCTCCAGAGTCAGAGAGTAGGCCCGAAACGTCCACGCTATCCCCAGCCGTGTAGTGGAACTCCACATTTTCCTCCGGGAAGGGAATGCTAGAGGGCTCGCGAGCAGGGCGTTTCGCATCAGGGGTAGAGACATCCGCCTCCAAGTCCACCACATCAGCACTAGGAGGCTCCCTCTCCCTTTTCCTCCTCGCTTCCAAAGGAACACACTCCCCAGTCCCCTCCGAATCTCCAGGCTGCGTTCCCTGCGAGATCCGAGGGCCAGCTGAAGAAGCACCCTGTTTTTGGCCAGGGGAAGGAGTAGCCCCTGAGGTAACCTCCGCTTCCCCCTCATGAATACTGGGAGTAGGTGTCGCCGGCTTCGACGAAGGCAGCCGAGGGGGGAGAGGTAATCTTCGACCTGCGGCAAAGTCTTTCACAAGCTTCATCAGGGCCTTACTTCCTTTTCTAAAATTTGGTGGAAGAGAAGGACGCTTTGAAAGAACGTGCAATTCCTCGCTCAAGCCTAACCTTCTGACCTGCTTCTTGGTCCAGGACCAGGAGTAGGAATCTGCAGGGAAGGAAAGGCGGTCATTTAAAAAACAGGGAGAAATAAAATCCCTGGAAAATCGTGACAACAAGAAAACCCTAGAACTACCTTCAAGGCCACGAATCAGGCCCATGGGAAGCAGGTACTCGTCTGTCGTGATGAGCTCCGCGTGAGGAAGCCAGAAAACAGGGCAAAAATTCCCATGTTTATCCGTCACGATCTCAAACTTTTCTATCAAAATCTTCTCCTTATTGCTCAGCCTGACTTCCAGAGCCTTCCCCCCAACACGAGGATGATACTCCTCACGCGTCTCCATGCGGGTATGGACATGATTCCTAAAATGTCTAGGAATTTTCCACCCCGACGCACTATGGACATAAATGAAATTGTTTTTCCAGTCCTTGAGACTGCTCATGGCCGGCCAGACCAAGGCGTACTTTTTCTGTCTCAGCAGAGACCAATAACCAGGGGAGCCATCCCCCCCAGATGAAGACACCATTTGGAGGCCAACCATAAAGCGAAGGGCGTCAATGCAAGGCCCCTCGCCATGGAACAGGCAGGTCCAAGTGTAGGCCACTAATGCCCTAATGGCCGTTGCAGTTAACTGAGCGATGACGACGTTCATCCTCCTGAAAGTTTCTTCCAGGAAGGGATGCAACGGGAATCGCAGGCCGAATTCTAGGGCCTTATGGAAGACGGCTACACACCCTTCTGGGGGACAGCATACTGTGTCTTTTTCCCCAGGGATCACCACTGTGTACCCCTCCCCAAAATTATAAAACTGCTCAATGGCCTCAGCCGCGTTACATTCCAGGATCAGGTCCCTATTCTTAGCCTCGGGGTAGGTCTGTAAGGGAATCACGTATTTTTCTTTGTCCAGAAAATAGGTCCTCCCTTTCTCCCTGCGGATGAGAGGACCGGCCACCCTGGCAGGATCCACCTCCAGGGCTTCGTCATCAGAATCAATCACATCGAAGGGAGCTGGGTCGGGTGACTCAGCACCCTCTCCCCTGTGATCGTCTTCCTCTCTGGGGCCAACCCCGGAGGAAGAAGCAACGTCACGACGACCACCGTCGCCGCCGCCAGTTCTTCCGAGCAAAGAATCAAAGGAAAGGGGGTGGGCTCGCGACATTTAGGCTATAGAAGGGAAGAAAAGAAGCGAAAGATTCGAAAAGTTCTGACCTAAGAAACGCCGGTGAAGTTGTCAGAGACGGCGACAAGAAGTGATCCTTGCTCCTCAAAGAAAAAAACGCTCGGTCAATGAAGGGAATTCAAGAAGTGTTATGGGAAGTAAAGGTATCAAGAAGAGTAAAAGAAGAGAATGAAGGGGGAGAAGGGTTTATATAAAAGCCCAAAGAAGTTCGAAAGGTGGAATCCCTGACAAAACCTTCGAAGACCATCCACGTGTCACACACTGAACACCAATTGCTCACCTTTTTCAAGAAGAGCCTCGGTAAACAGAAACGTCAGAGAGAAAGGTCAATCAACGACCTCATTCAAAAAAAAAAAAAACAACAATAAAATAATAACATAATAAACTCATATTAAGAATTCAAATACGCAAAATATTCATTTCATTGAAAACCCCGCAAGGGAAAGATACATCGTGGGACGGGCATGAAAGAAAATTACACAAGGCTCGAAAAATTCCAGCCTGACAGAAATCAAAGGTCCTGCCACGCAGGCCTAGTCGTCCCCCAAATCTGGGGAATAATCTCCAGGACTGCCTGGACTCCCGAGAGCCGAACCCCAGTCCCAGCTTGGGGAACCCTGAAAGGGGTCATTTGAAGCCCCGTCTTCGTCCCTGTCGCTCAGGCAGCCAAGACCTTCGCTGTCGTCAGAGTCATGGCTGCTGTCTTCCCAGTCCCTTCCAAAAGGGACAGCTCGGGACTCGTCGCAAGTGCGACAGCCTGTCTTCTTTACAGGCGAAGAAGGACCCGACTCCAGGGAGGAATCGGTGTCAAAGTTGGGGCCAAATTGTTCAGGGTGCAGCCATGGAAAACACTCATGACACCCCCTATCATAACAGCCCCCTCCCTGGGAGCAACGCCTAAACCTAGGCGCAGCAGGAGGAGAGGACCTCCTAGGGCGTTTGCCCATCCTAATAGAGGCCTTCCGACCCCTCCGGCGAAGGCGAAGCCGTGAACGGCGACTCCGGCGAACAGCTAAATAAGCTGTCCGCGCATATCTGAGCCTCCAAAACCCTCTGAAGATGAAGGAAACATGTTTGACTCCGCGGCGAATTACACTTTTCTTGATCCAAGTCATGTTTAAAATGAGAAAAATGGAAAGATTGAAGGTGGAATGAAGCACAAATGATCAAGGAAGCTAAAGATTTTATACCAAGGAAAACACCGCATTAATGAACGCTCCAACCACCCTGGGAGGAGAGCCACCAATCAGGAACTCTTCACGGTTCCCCAAAATCCGCCCAGAAGAAAAGGGCAATCATCACAAAAGTGCTCTCGCCTCTTTGCATTCCTGACAGGAACAGTACAAAGTTCCATTGGGAAGGCGCGAAGCATTAAATGCTGCAACAGACATGGAAGTCAACCCCCCTCCAAGCAAGAGTCGCCAGCAGAGGAGAAGTCTCACTTCCCCCCTACTGACGAGGGCCAATTGATTGGGGTGGGCCGCCTGTCAATCAACTGCCTGCTATGCAGGCCCCGAGACGGTTCCTGTCGGGGAGTCGAAAGACTAGCCCCCAGCAAGGACCTGGAACAAAGCATGAAACGCTAAAGGTTGGCCGTCAGCCGCCGAGAGCACGGGCCAACCCAGCCTGTCGAAGCTTGGCAGCCCCCTGCCTGGAGACTGTCTGCCCTGGGAAAATCCCTGGCCGGCAGGGTCAGGACCCCCAGGGGCCCTCTCATCATTTTGCCTAAGGTAATTGGGAATGGATGGATGAGAAGCCGCCACTTGTCACTTTTCCATCCAACCATTCCTCTTTCTCTTCTCTCTCTTGTGGGAAGGTATAAATACCTCCCCATTTCCCACATGAGAGGGGGGGGATTTTCTCTCTCTAGACTCTTACTCCTAAAACGCCACCTAGTTCCTCACGAGCTAGGTTCGTAAAGGCATTTCACGGACTGACTTAGGCGTCGGAGAGGGTTTCCTCGGACAACCTCCGAGGCCCTGTGCGTTCATTGTGCAGGGAGCAGGCCGTTTTCCGCCGGGAAGGTCCGACTCAAGGAGTGAGGGGAAGGGGAGACCAAGGGAATCAGACGATCAGTTGTTCATCATTAATTCAATTACACTACCCGGATCTCAGGCCGGGTAAATTGTTTCCGTTACCGGAACAATATCTTAGCAGAGGCCGCTAAGAGCGGGCGGGGTTGGGTGTCCTTCGTGGGCTTCCCTACACGTACCCTCACCCCTTATTCAGAATCATGGTTTCCGGATGTCCGAAACCGTTGGCATACAAGAGTCATTTGATGCACGATTCCCGATAACTCGACGTCGGTATCGTAATGCAAAGGGACGAACCCAATAAAATATAGTACTAAAGCGGACCGTGCTTTGTGCAAGATGCGCCCAAGTATAGATCGGGTTCGAACGGGTCCGAACTCCCACAAAGTTCGGTGGCGACTTCTATTTTGATTTAAATTTCAACCCGAGATCAATCTTACCACGAGATTCATTCGCCTACCCAAACCAGCGCGTGGCCGCGTCGGGGTGGACCTATTTCATGTCCACAGGTGATGAAATTCTCTATTATAAATAAGAGTAGTTATTCGTCAAATTATGATGTGATGAAATTCTATATTATAAACAAGATTTCATATTATTTTCTCGAAAAAAAAAGTGCTGAGTTTATTATGCACTCCATAAAAGTAGTAAAAAATTATCCCACATCGAATAATTATAATAAGATGATGTAAGCAATATATATATATTAACCAAAAAAATTAGTCTTATAGAAGCTCTTATAACTATAAATTTAAGTAAAATTATCCACATCGAAAAATTATAATAAGGTGATGACATTCTACTATATAAATAAAAGTAATCGTTCGTCTATAGATATATACGAGAAATCTTTTGAATTCTAAAAAGCATTCTTAAGACTATAATTAAATTAAGTAGAATTATCAACATCGAAAAATTATAAGTTGATTGAATTCTATTATATAATTAAGAGCAACCATTCATCTTTATATGTCAATCTGGAATCTTTTGAGTTCTAAAAGATCTTTTAAGACTATAAACTTAAGTAAAATTATCCCACATCGAAAAATTATAATGGTGGTGATGAAATTCTACATCATCAATAAGAGAAATTATTCGTTTTTAGATATTAATAAAAAAATCTTTTGAGTCTTATAATAGCTCTTAAGGCTATAGATTGAATTAAAATTATCTCACATCGAAAAATTGCATTAAGGTGTGAAATTCTATTATATAAATAAAAGTAATCATCATCTTTACATATCAATCAGAAATCTTTTGAGTCCTAAAAAGAGTTCTTAAAACTATAAATTTAAGTAAAATTATCCCACATCGAGAAATTATAATAAGACGATGAAATTCTATTACTCCATATACAGATAAAAGTCCGTCAACCAGTAGTTTCACCAACTTATGCAACTATCTAATTTGGTGTTATTATTGTTGTCACTAAAAATTGGCTCGTGCATCGCGCGGGCTTTCCAACTAGTCCAAAACATATCAGCCTAATGGTTAAGACTATGTACATACGCTGGGATAATAGGTCACAAGTTCGAATCCCTTTTTTTATATTGTAATGTGATTAACTGTGCGATTCTGAACCAAAAAATTATTATTCCAGATATAGATCTGAATGAACGAATCGGACGATACCAAAAAACATTACTGTACAAAACTATTGTTTTGTCTTTTCTATAATAATGGAATAGTATTCGACCGGTTATAACAAAGTAACGGATAACTTCGTCACAAGGGAGACTAGACTAGATGTTCAATTTAAGTCTTTAAGAGACGAAAGACATGAACTCGGGATCTGTCAGAAGAGAGGCCATGTGCTCGTCTTTAAGCGATATTTCTAAGTCCACACTTCCGCCCCCTTCGCAACCCGGGTGAGCCGTTACTTTCCCATCGATCTTACTTCCGAGCCCCATTCGAACTGCCACCGCCTTACCGAGTCCGAATTCAAGCCCGTAAATATCGAATCGGGCCGATCCACCAACCACAACTCCATTTGGGCCTTGAAATTCTTTGTCAAAATTTTGGAAGCCCAGGGTATCAAGTTCCTTAGTAATCCAATCCATAACATCTCGAATCGACTTGTCATCTTGGGCTTTTAACCTATTGTTCAAACGGGTTGCGGCTCGGCCCAAATCATGGCTCAACAACTCATCCACATTGCTAACTTCCTTGACTTGTGATATATAATTCCCAAAGTAATTATCGGAAATGGGTGGGTCCAGACGGGGGCGTGCATTTATTATCATGCAACAAGCAGTTTTTTGATCTGCTGGAAGGTTTCGAGCCCTGGTTATTGATCTCCATGTAAGCGAACACAAACCTTGGAAGGAAGACACATTTGAAATCGACTCTTCTTTGTTCGCCTCGACCTTTATCATTGACATTGACTTAGATGAAAAATGAAAAACCCGGTCCCTTAATGGGCCAATCTTGTGTCTAGGCATGACCTCTTCAAGCCCAAGATAGGGCAATTTGATGCACGGGCCGTGATCATACACGGGCATCCGTGAAACCTCCAAAATTTTCTCACTTTTATTATCTGAACAAAATATCTCAGATAACATGCTCAAAAAATGCATGTAAGAAGTGCCATCTACGACACAATGACACATAGAAAACCCGAGGAAAACCCCATCCACAAGTTCCGTGACTTGGACATTTAACAAAGGTTTAGTGTGACAATCGTAATTCAAATACTCTTCCCCCAAATCGAAGAATCCTCTAACAACACCAGGCCCGTGATCCTGCACCAAGATATCTGATTTGGTAACACCCGGGGCAATAACATGCGTTAGCCTGGCCCCGAGACTTTTATTACAGTCGATGAACACGCTACATGCGTTTTCATCAAGGAAAGTCTCGGTCACAAATCGACCAGCTAACGGGTAAAAATGGATTAAGGCGATCGAAAGCGAGTCTATTAGGGTTTCAATGAGATTAAGGAGGGTGGAAGAATTGGTGTAATTGTATAGGAAACCTCTTTGTATAGGGTGAATACGTAACATACATATTTCAATATGGTTCAAATAAATTGGCTCATTTGATGCTTTTACTTCATTTTTTGGTTTTACAAAATATTCCGAAATTAACTCCATTTTTTTTGTTTCTTTAATTAATTAATTAATTAATAATTATTTTTTTGGGGTGAAATTAATTAATTAACAATGATTTAGCATTTTTTTTGGGAGAAAAATAAGGTGTTTTCACAATTTAAATGGATAAATAAATGCAAAAAACTTTGCTTAGATGATTAGAGCCCATCATTTATATTACACAAATTTGTGTTAATTAATAACGGTATGATGTATATGTTTTACATTTAAAACACGTCAGATGTGATACATAAAGAAAATCGATAAAAGCACAATGCATAGGGACTAACGAATTATTTGACTTGTTTGACGATTAAACAGATACACGTTATTTTTGAATATGTTCCTAATAACATCATTTGTAATACATATTTAATCTACTAAATATCAAATATTTTTTTCTTAATTATGTTAATCTAAATTTTCAATTAAAACTGCTATTAAAATCTACTAACCGTATGCGATTATTTTTATTGATTATTAAAAATTGCTTGTTTAACAAGTCCTTTTAAAAAAAAGAGTAAATTAGAAATTACTCCCTTCGAAGTTGCGGTTTTTAAAATTTACTCCCTAATGAATTTTTTTTAATATTTTACACCCAAAAAGATGCAAAAGTTCAAAATTTAATTGCAATTCTATATTCCGACGAGTATTTCCGGCGAGTTTGATTTTTTTTGCCTTTTCCCTATTTTTAATACCGAAATTGCCCCTGTCTTCATCTTACTCTTCTTCCCCCTTCCCTTATGGACTCATTTGTAAAAAAATCTTCCTTATGTTGTCATTTGTCAAAAAAAATCTCCACCATTGGAATCGTCTCTAAAATAGTCACTTTGAAGGTTTGCAAGTCGGTTATTGTATTGCAAGTCGGAAAGTAAAAATGAATAAGAAGTGGGGGTGGGGGAGGGGGCGTACGATAAAAGAAGGGCAAATCGGTCAATAAAAACATAAACTCGTCGGAATATAGAATTGCAAGTAAATTTTGAACTTTTGCATCTTTTTGGGTGTAAAATAATAAAAAAAACTCATAAGGGAGTAAATTTTAAAAACCGCAACTTTGAAGGGAGTAATTTCTAATTTATGTAAACTTTATTAGCCTTACTCAACTCACATGGCCACTTTAATTTCAATTTTCATCAATTGGATGGATCGAACATGCAAATAATATTAAACCACATTCTATTTTATGATCGAGAATAATATAAATATATAATACGAATAGTAAATACAAATAAATAAATAAAATGGAATGATAGAAGTATATATTAATTTAAAAATATAGATTAAATCATACTTAGTCGATTTACAAAATTTGACGTAATATCATTTTTTTTATATTTATGAATGTCGTGTAAAACTTTTGGAATAATATAAATCCATTTATTTAGAAAATGAAATTTATAAATTTCTACCTATATAAAAATAATGTGAAGTACTATTAAAATAAGATATTTTGTAGGTCACTAATTTACTCTATTATTATAATATATAAACAAATACGGAGTATAAAAGTACTAAAGAAAATAAAAAATATGACCAAAATTACAATTATATAAAATACATACAAAATGTAAAGTACATTGAATAAATATACACAGTAAATAGAAATAAATAAATAAAATGATATAAGTAAATTTTATTATTTTAAGTTCTTTTATTCATTTTTTTTCAATTTCTCATATAAATATAAATGTAAAGGTGATAAATAAATAAATTAAACAAGTGATAATTTAGTTAAATTGAATTTAGTCATAAATAAATACATAACATAAATAAAATATCACATAACATTTTTTATATACATAAGTAATTTAATCATATAAATAAACCTAAATATTTAAGTAAACAATTTATTAAATTAGTAACATAATACACTTATATTTGTGTACAAAATATTTTTAGAATAAAAGTTTGGTTACCTTATTAAGCTATTACGGAGTATATTAACGTTATTAAGAATTAAAGATCGTCGGGTCAATAATATCGTCTACGTTAGAAAAGTCATCTCCTTCCCCCTTTTAAAGAAATTTTTGGTCGAAATGATTTGGCACTTAATACGGTTTCAGAAAAGTTATTCCATCAAATACTGGCTAGCTCCTCATTCTCGATGCTCCAATTATATAGAGAAGGACGAGGGATTAAATATAGTAAGTAGTACGGAGTATGTAGTATGTAGTATGTAGTATGTAGTATATACGAGTAGTATATAGGCCCTGTTTGGTAAACAGCGGATTGATATTGGCAGAAGCAGGTTTAGAAAGCAGATTTGACTTGCAGAATCAATTGACAGTTTCCACTAACAGATTTAATTAGCAGAATTATTTTAGCACTGTTTGGTGATTAGCTGTTATAGATTAGCGGATTGATTAATTGATTTGTAAAATGACAAAAAAAGACATAAGAAATTTTTATTAAATGCTCCGAATATGCCAAACATACAACCAACCATTTTACAACTAATTTCTCTATTTTTAGGGGTAGTGCTTAATACAAAAAATTGGTCCAAGAAGTTCATGATTGATCGTAAAACAAAGCAATTAATCACCAAAGATAGATCAACATTCAATTGAAAAATAATGATCCATAGAATCGTATAAAATACGGAAAATTGAATCAATTAAAAAATAAACCAAACATAAATTAATTAGTGCAGAAAAAATCAAGAACGACGTACCTTATAAGATGAATTATGAAAGTGAAAAGTTGAAAATGAAGGAAATGACGAAGGTAAATAAAGTTTGATTGGCAAAGGGGGTGAGAAGTAAAAAAAATAGAAAATCTAATATGCTAATTGAATATGCTGCTACTAGCTGCATATTGCAAATTGGCGTATTGGACTCAAATATGTCATTTCAATCTACCATTTACCAAACACCTATATTGACGGATTTTGCTGTCAAACATGCTAATCCATCCAAATATGCTATTTTTCGGCGGATCCGCCGATAACCAAACACCCCCATAGTGTAGCATAGTAAGTAGAGGTAGTGTAGTACGTAGTATAGTGCTCCGTAACATGTAATATGTAGGAGTAGTAGGGGACTACTTTTTACCGTCGGCGCTTTACTTCTTACCGTCGGCGTTAATTACGTAAAATGACGACTTTGCTCTTGATATTTATTCTCGAAATAATATTACTTTAACATTTTATAGATTATCGATTTATTAAAACTCGATAATAAAACCGTCTTTTTCGATTATCGTAATAAACCAAAACCGACTTCCTATATAATTAATATATGGAATTACGCAAAATGACAAGTTCTCCTTTGCAATTAATTTTCGAAATATTATCACATTTACATTTTATAAAGTATCGGTTTATTAGAACTCGATAATAAAACCATTTTTTCGATTATTATTACGCCTGTGATTTTAAAAAGTTAATTAGATTAATTAACGACTTAATACAATTTAATAAACGTAATTAACAAATACGAGTAATACGCAAATTCAATTAAATCCTAATTAATCTACGACAATCAAGATTTATTTTACAAATCGATGCAAATTAAAAGAAAAAAATTCCAGAAATGGGTCGGGTCGAGTGGGTTTTTGACCCACTCAAAGGTCGTATTATTTTTTCTATAATACTTGAAAGTTTGATACAAAACATGAAGTATGAGGTGGTGAAGTTGGTCACAGTGACAACTTTCATACAAGAGACCCGGGTTTGAATCCTCTTGTTTACACTTTGAATTTATCTTTTGAAAATTTAAAAAAAGAATTCAACAAACAAATTGATATTGAGGAGGATCGAACCCCTGACCAACCGACTGGGAACCAAATGACCAAACCACTGAACCACCATCAACTTACTGATATTTCAAATGGTTGAAAACTACTTGTTTCGAAAAAAAAAACCGGAAAAATGGACTAAGTCGAAAAAATTCGTCGACTCTCGGATGGGGATGTCGACGAATATCAGTAAGTTGATGGTGGTTCAGTGGTTTGGTCATTTGACTCCCAGTCGGTTGGTCAGGGGTTCGATCCTCTTTAATTGCATTTTGTTTGTTGATTTATTTTTTAAATTTTCAAAAGATAAATTCAAAGTGTAAACAAGGGGATTCGAACCCGGGTCACTTGTATGAAAGTTGTCCCTGTGACCAACTTCACCACCTTATACTTTATGTTTCATATCAAACTTTCAAGTATTATAGAGAAAATAATACAACCCTTGGGTGGGTTGAAAAACCCACTCAACCCGACCCATTTCTGGTTTTTTTCTTTTAATTTGCATCGATTTGTATAATAAATCTTGATTGTCGTAGATTAATTAGGATTTAATTTGCGTATTACTCGTATTTGTTAATTACGTTTATTAAATTGTATTAAGTCGTTAATTAATCTAATTAACTTTTTAAAATCACAGGCGTAAAAACAATTCTGTGTATATAAAAACAATTTTAGTTTACATAATAACTGTTTTAGCGTATATAACAATTCTACTATATCAAATAACCATATAATTAAGTACATATGACAATTATTTCAATGTATATATATGTTAATTAATTGGTGTAAACCATTTGAGTGTATATAACAATTATTTTACCGTATATATTGAGTTCTTAAGTGTATATATGTAGTGAGTTTAATAGCGTATATAATGAGTTTTTTTGTGTATATAACAATTATTTTGATTTATGTTCCATTGTTAATTAATTGGTGTATATAGTAATTTGAGAGAGAGAGAGAGGTAGGTTCAAATAAGGACAACATGTTTCAGTAAGTGTATATTAAAGTTATAGATGACATACGATAAAGTTGCATTTGTTTAAAAATAATAGATATGTAACTATATTAACTTCAAGTGATAAAGTGCAATTTTATCAATCATCTCGTGTAACTTTAAGCACTTTTTGTGTAACTTTAACACTTGACCTCATGCTCTTAAAATAGTTGTTGCTCTTATTTGAACCTACCTCTCTCTATATATATATATAGTTCTTAAGTGTATATATAGTGAGTTTAATAGAGAATTTTTTAGTGTATATAAAAGTTATTTTGATGTATGTTCAATTGTTTTAGGTTATTTCAGTGTATATATATATATTTTTTGATTAATTGGTGTACATAGTAACCATTTGGGTGTTATTTTTCTATATATATTGAGTTCTTAAGTGTGTATATATATAGTAAGTTTAATAGCGTATATAATGAGTTCTTTAGTGTATATACTCCCTCCGTTCCAATGAATTGTTTGTATTTTCTTTTGGCACCAAGGGTAAGGGATCCAATGAGGAAGTGACATGTTGACCAAAACTCATGAGAAGAGTCGAATTGCATATAAAAAACATTCCTAAAATAGAAAGGTAAACAATTCATTGAGACGCCCCAATATGGAATATGCAAACAATTCATTGGGACGGAGGGAGTAACAGTTATTTTTATGTACGTTCCATTGTTCTAGGTAAGATTAAAGAATCAACTTGATTAAAAGGGTGGAGGGTTGGTTGTGATCTAGGTAACATATCGTCATCAAATTCGGCCATATTTTGGGTTTTTTTAAATACGTGAAAAACAGGGACCGTCTCGATTTTATGGAAATCAAGAACCGAAGCTCTGATACCACATATGATACGACTAGCAGCAGAAACAACTGTAACTGGATAGTTTGATTGAAAGCTAGACATATAACTTAGCAATCGTAAGTTTGAGACAAGACCTATTGACTCGTAACTCAACGAAACAAAGCCAGGATCACGTTCTTGCTAAGTCACGTTAACTGTGCTCGACAATCAGAGAAAACACAAAAGTTTTGATTGAGATTTTAATTCTTGGATGATTAAGATACTAACTAACGTCGACTATAAATAGCCTCCATTACAGCCGTTACAAGCAATTGATTATTTGCTCTTAAAACAGGAATTAAAAAGCCTAATTAAGATGGAAATTAAACTAGCTAATTAAGACAGAATTATGACCAAATCTCCACCTTAATTGCTCTACATTATTACTAGTATAGACCCCGTGCAATGCACGGTATTTATATTATAATTATCTTATAGAATATTGGATTATTTAACGACAATAATACCAACTATAGGGCGTCTTCCCAAAATAATATCAATTTCAATAAATCTGAGAATAATACATATTATTGGAGTAGTTAAACAAGAGTAGTATAAGTGACTTTATAACCTGCTACATCAGGTCACCTAATTAATATTTAACCTGCTACTTATCTTTCATCCTCCTCCTTAGACCTAGATAACGGGTGAACCGTGTCGGGTCTGCTTCGGGTCGGGCCACTTTCGGGTCATAATAATTGGGTTGACTTCGGGTCGGGTCGGATAATTTCGGGTTCGGGTGATTCTCGGGTTTGCTGTTTTCAACTTTTTTAGAGATATCGACTCATTTTCTGAAATAATAGTCGGGTCAGTTTCAGGTTAGCTCGGGTCAATTGAGATTACGGGTCAAAATTAGGTCTTCAATTCGGGTGTAGGGTCGGGTTCGGTTTGGCTTATTCGAGTCGGGTCAGTTTTGCCAGGTCTACTTCGCCTTACTTCTCTCCTTCATCCTCTCTTTCCATTACCCTTCATCCTTCTTCAGTTTTTTTTCTCTACGTTTCGTTTAGATTAACGTGTTGATTATTTTGGTGTAGGATTGTGTTGTTAGCTAGATTTGGTGAGATTGAAGACTTGAAGAAAGAGGAAGACGGAGGGCATTAATGTCGTTTAGTGCCCCGTACACTGAGGGAAGTATTATGAAATAAATTAAAGGTGAAAAAGGAAAGTGAACGTGTTCTACCGCTAACTGGTCATCTAGACTACTCTGGTTTAACTACTCCAAAAATACATATAATTCTTTGATTTATTAAAATTGGAATTATTTTTGGAAGACACTCTATAGTTGGTATTATAGCCGTTAAATTAAATTAAAGGTGAAAAAGGAAGGTGGAAGGGTTCTACAGGTAACCGGTCACCTATACTACTCTAGTTTAACTACTCCAATAATACGTATTATTCTCAGATTTATTAAAATTGATATTATTTTTGGAAGACGCCCTATAGTTGGTATTATTGTTGTTAAATAACCCTAGAATATTTCATGTAAGATTTAAAATAAAAAAATTAGTATTTTATTTTTAGTATTTATCGACTGTATAATTTAGAAATAGGAAAATATTTTTTAAATCGCAAAACTAATCAAAATATTTAAGTAATGTCTTGAAATGCACGGAGTATTAAATAACGTATAATTAATGAAAATATTGTTTATACAATTATACTCCATTCGTTTCATTGAAAGCTTCCACTTTTCCTTTTTCGTAAATTTCTTCACTTTCTTTTTTGGTATAACTATTCACTCTTACCTAGGTGACCCACCTACTTTACACCCTCTCTACTTTGAATATTTATTAGGATTATTTCATGGGAATAATACCAACTATGCGTGTGCTTCTTAAATTAATACAAACTATATGTAATCCTATTTTAATACGAACTATGCCTTCATTAATCTCGCTTTGTTATAGGTGACCAGCTACCTGTTCAACCTCCATTATTCAACTCTTTCTCTGACTCTTATTCTTCTGATTCACATTTCGTATTCATTTTCGGCCCTTGAAAAAAAATAATTAAATTTTTCGAAAATTCATCTTTCATTTCTTTTTCAATTAGTCTTATAGAAGCTATGGAAAAAAAATGTTTTTATTATTATTTTGGCTTTCACGATGACTGCAGCGGACCTAATAAAACCCTAGAAAGTTACAACAAGTCACTATGACCTATAATAGCAAGTCATAATTTCATACATAACAAAGAGAGATTAATGAATGCGTAGTTCATATTAAAATGAGATTACGTATAGTTTGTATTAATTTAAGAAGCACGCGCATAGTTGGTATTATTCCCATGAAATAACCCTATTTATTATTATCCTTGAAAAATGTGTCATTTTTTAGGTGGAAGCTTTCATTGAAACAGAGGGAGTATTTTTTATATACTCGGTTTATATCATCTCACATCTCGAGATACCCACTTCTCTCTTTAACATACCATAAAATACATAAATATTTATCAAAAATTGTATAATAATATACTTTTTTTAATGGTTAGCACGCCGTGATACGTTCTCTTTGTGTAAAAAAATTATTCAGTTTTTCATTTGAAAATTAAAAAATAAATTAAAAATGGACCGTCTCAGGTGTAAGACTTTTTTTAATGGTTAGCACGCCGTGATAATTTATTAAAAAAAATTGATCATACATTCCATATTAAATATTGTATGTGATATCTTCCATTTAGAACATGTGATTTTCGTAATCAATGTAATCAATCAAATTTCCTTAATTACATACTTTCTGTGGTGTATAGCTTTATGTGTGATGTAGTGATATTTAAATTAGTAAGATGTTAGAGTGTAGTTGGAGAGGAGAAGGGTGATACACATGAGGTCAAGGGTTAGATTCGCACCTAGCTCATTTGGTCTATTTTTTTTTATTTTTGTTGTGGATAGCTTTAGGCGGGAAAATATATGAGTTGTGTTATTTGGTTAGTGGAAAGGGGGATGCAAAAACTGAAATAATAAACTTGGGAATCCTATTTTTTTTCTTTTAGAATAGCCTAATTGTAGCAACTGACCAAGCAAACAATTGGACTAACTCCTTCACTAATCCAACTTCCCTATTTCGAAACTTGAGCACGAGTTACGGCCTGATTTGGCTCTTTCTCCATCTCGCCTAGCACAACCTCAACAAAGCCCTCCAAGCTCGTATCATACGTGTCAAGCTCTCCTTGCATAGTTTCCCGCCTAACCATGTATTAGCTTCATCTATAGAAACAATCTTCCATAAAGTATAAATCAGACAACTATTAGGTTCATTTATAGAAATGAGCTTGCAAAAATATAAGATTAAACAGCTATTAGCAATGTTGGGAAATAATCTTGGGAAATAAAATAATTTCGTGGCTCTCTTAAATATGCAGATTATAGAGTTTGAAAGATTACGCAAATCAAATAATATCGTGTATATGTTAAGAATAATAGAGATTAAAGAGATTGAATGATTACGCAAATCAAATAATATCATGTATAACCTAAGATTAACAGAGTTTGAAAAATTACGGGATAAACAAGCAAATAAAATCATCACTAATCTTGAAAAATTAAATAATTACGCAAATTTTTATTATACTAAATGCCCTACCCAAATATAAAATAAGATAATCTCGCAAATACCTATTACTGCGTATATGATCGCCACCCAATCGGTTCGGTCGTTAACGAAGGACGGGGGATCAAACGATATTTATAAGACTCGAGATGACACACAAAAACAAACAAGTAATCGTGGTAAGTCGAGGTCGGTCCACAGGGAACGGTGTGGTAATAACGGGTTTAAAGTGTCGTGTTTGATGTCTAGAGGGGGGTTTTCTAAGGGTTGAGTCTATACTAGAGGAATCACTACGATGATAGCTAGAGGTGGTCAATAATCTAGGGAAAAGATGTTAGGGAGAAGTCGGGATTCGGTACTCGGAGTCTAAGAAGGTCGGGATCGAGTTTTTGTCGCAATATTGATAAACTCACCTAAAAACCCGCTTTCGCGGTGAATGAGGGTAAGTCCCTAGTCATGGTAATTTCTACCCCGAGTTTCCCCATATTGATAGAAATTAGTCAAGGTCGGTCTAGTTGGCCGGACTAAAACAACAATGACATAACACCATAAATAAGATAAACCAACATGCAAGCAACCCACCATTACCCCTAAATTCAAATAATCCAAGTCCTCATCCCTAAACTCCCCAACAAGAAATCTACTCACTAATCATTATGGAAAACAACAAAACATTGACTAAGGGGAAAATCTCTACAACATGCATATTAAATAGATCTAATGAAACTATCAACACTAATATGATCTAAAACTAGACTAGAGATTAGAGAGTGGAAGAGAAGTATACCAACTATGTAGATCTACAAGAAATAAGAAGATATCATGAATAAAGAGATTGAATCTTTGATGAATAAAATGGAGAACTTGTCACTAATCCTCCAATAAACCCAACAAATCTTCAAATAAAACTTGAATAATCTTCTACAAACTTGTAATCTAGAGAATTGTTGATGTAAACTATGTAGATCTACTACTAATTACTATGTAAACTACTAGAATTATGGAGGATTTTCTACTAGAATACTACTACTAAGATGGTGTAATAGGATGGTGGAGTGGTGTAATGTCTTCCCTCCTTAGCATAATGGAGTGGTAATAGGCAACTAAATAGGGTAGACATATATAGTAATCTCTTAATGGGTATTTTTAACCTAAAGCCCAAATCCAACTTCATGCTCCATTAGTAAGACAATCTCCCTTAGCATCTTCATAGGGTGAAACTTCGCCCTGCGGACTTGACAATAATTCCCACCGGGTGAAATTTCACCCGATCAGATTTTCTTCCATTTTTGCGTTTTCCGGCTCTTCTCTCCATCGGGCGAAATTTCACCCGGTGGGCGAAATTTCGCTCGGTCAGATTCGCCCGGTGGGGAGGTCTCGGAAAATCTTCGGGAGGCGCTTTCACCGTCGGGTGAAATTTCGCCCGGTGGTGTTTCACCGGGTGAAATTTCGCCCGGTCATTTTTCTTGGCCTCTTTCTTGTCTCATTCTTCGTTGATTGATTGGATGACTTTAAACTTTAAGTTGTGTGCTTCACTCTTCGGACGGTATTCCCTTCTCTTGTGCTCGTGGAAGCTCGATCGTGATTTCGGTGCAAAATCCTATCAAAATGATAGAAAAACTACCAAAAACACGTAAAACGCACAAGAGGGACGCTAATGCGAGATTTACTCAAAATATGGCGATAATCGCATGACTCGCAAAACGAGGGAAAAACGGGTCTAAATGAGGGGAAAAACGGTCTAAATTTAGCACACAACAATTCCCCCACACTAAAGCGTTGCTCGTCCTCGAGCAAAGACCCAAAAAGAAATTACAACAACTACTACTAGCTAGACTATGCTAAGCCGATACGGGGCAATTAACGGGCCCGCTCCGTCCCTTCAACTCACATCGAAATACCCATGAGGTAGAGTACTTCCATGCAAGGCAAGTTGGGGCTTGCTCAAAATGGTGGATGCGACTAAACACAACAAAAACACATAACACGGAAGAATAGACGCATCCAAAGCAAAAATAAAACACCGAATCCCTCATCGAGACGGCGGAGAAGACACCGATTACTTACCTAAAACAACAATAGGCTTCCAAGATAGATGACCCACGCAAACAAGGACCAAAGCCTAATACTATGACAATTAAGCAATATAGATGTTGATAACTTAGCCTAGGTCCTCCTAGTCTTCTAAAGGGGTACGACGGGGCGTATAACGGAGTGGAAAAAGTGAACCATGGTTTCGTTCGACACTGTAGGTAGGTGCAGTCCCGCTCTCTTTGGCTAAGCCAAGAGGGTCGTTCCAAACTCGAATTTTTTAAATTAGCCCAAATAAAAAGGTGGAGTGTTTACAACTATTGGGGTGGATCGACTCATCACCGTTATCTTCCTACCTCGGGACTCGGTCCTCTAGTTGGCACTTCACGGCGATGAATCAATCAAAGGGCTTTTTTTTTCAAGGAGATATTTTTGATGATACGATTTTTCATTTGAAGCTCCTTTTCTTTCTCCTTTGTTTTTCTTTTTCATGTTTTTGTGCCCTTTTCTCTTGCTTTGGTTTGCCCTTTTTTGGCTTTTTGATGTGGTTTGTAACCAAGCTTGGAGGTTATTTTTGTGTAAACTTATTATGCTGATGTATAGGTGGAGGAAAAATAGGTAATCGAGAACGCGCGCCATTCCCAGATAACCCACAAAAGGCGGAGGAAATTTGGACTAAAGGTGCAATGGTCATTCGACCAAGGTCACCTAGAAAACGGGATGCAGGAACCAAGGCCTAACTCCTCCATGGGTGGTCAAGGTGGTCAAATGCAAACCCCGAAGTAAACCTCTAGTAGAAAGGGTGGACTCAAGCTAAAGGATCAACAAATTCATTGATTAAAGGTCATTCTACTTGATCAAGGTCGAAAATCTACAATGGGTTATCTACAATGGAATGTAAACTCTTGTAATAAGTTTGTAATCGGGTTTTCGAAAAGTTTTAATCCTAGGCACACTATACAAAAACAAAACAAAATAAAACACACGAAAATGAAAAAGCAAATAAAAGAAAACACAAGTAAAGTCATGAACTCCTTACTCCATCATCATTCAAGCACAATCAACCACAACACCAAAATGCTCAACTTCGAGAGCCTCCAATAGCAACAACCTAACTCCTTTACGAAAGTAAAGAAAGAAGGAAGGAAGTTACCTAGCGGGTGCTTTCACAATCTCTTCAATTCATGCTATTAAGGTGGTGGTTACCTGAAACACCCCACATTGATTGAAGATGTCCTATTTATGAGCTTTGCTTAAAGGGATTTGAAGTACTACTCATATCAACAAAGTGCACTTTCTTTTCTGGTTTGCCCATGATAAGAACTCTGCAGTTAAGCGTGCTTGACTGGGAACAATCTTAGGATGGGTGACCTCCTGGGAAGGTGGTAGCCCGCCAGTTAACATTTCTGGTCCTAGGATTGGGCCGGGGTGTTACATTACCTGTAAGAGTAGAGAACAAGACCATACACGGGACACGAAACATAAGAAACAAGAAAAGAAAAGAAAAGAAAAGAAAAAGAAAAAGAAAATATTTTTGATTTTTCTTATTTTTCAAATTTTTATGGATTTTGAAAAGATTTTTGAGAAAGTAAAAGATATTAGACTCCTCCCCCACACTAAAACTGTACATTGTCCTCAATGGACAAGTAGGGGAAGATCGAAAAGGAAAATAAGAAAAATATTTTTGGATTTTTATGGTTTTTCAAATGTTTTTGGGTTTTTCAAAATTTTGAAAAAAAAGAAAAGGAAAATAAAATAAAGCGATAAATAGTGGCGGGCCTAGGTGCAATCACATCACCTAGACCCTAGCCAAGTGGCTAAGAAAATAAAAATCAAAGAAAATAAAATGGGCATAGGTGTAGTCACATCACCTAGCCCGGATTAAGAAAAATTGAGAAAAATTGATTTGAATTTGGATATTTCAAAAGGGTCAATGGCGTAATCACATCGCCTAAAGATCAAGAGCAAAACCAAGGCCGCGACGGCTGCAAAAACCATTCAGTGGGACGGTGGGATAGCTTGCAAATTTTGTTCGAGACAAAACAATCACAAAGATTATAATGATGGTGCAAGAAACAAGGAACAATATTAATTCAAGGACATACAATTGTAAATGATTGAAACTCACCGACACAAACCGCACAAATACCCACAACAAACACAAACCATATTATCTACCGACTCTTGTAGGGGTGTCTAGGTTGAATAGTCATTTGACGCATAAGAAGCCGTAGGAGTTCCCTCACCGGCGTACTCCCAAACTCCTATTTCCCCCGATTCGTTCAGTCGGAATTCACAGGGACCTGGAGGTAGGTCCCAATTACGGTGGTTGTAAATATTGGTTAGGTTTTTGTTGGGGACAATTAAGGCACGGCCGTGGCCAAGAGAGACGAGGCAGTGGTCAGGCACATGAAAAATCCAATTAGGGAAGTAGGCCTCGTCAAACCAGACACGGGGGTCATGTGGTTTGAGATGGTCGATCGCGTAACCCAAATTTTTAGCTATTACAGTCACAAGACCACCACAGTCGACAGAGGGGCGTTGGTCAATTATAATTTGATGGAAGTGTAACGCCACGACAATAGGTAGGTCAAGAGGGTAAGGGTTACCGATCAAAGAGTCACATATCAATTGTAAGACACACACATTGAGGTTGATAATGTTATCGGTAGACGGCAAAAGACAGTGGGAAAGGATTTCAGTAAAATAACGAATAGCAGGGTTACGGATTTCAGCGGTAAAACTAGAATTGGGTTCGAAATCACGTTGACCCGGCGCTATGCGCCTCCACAAGTCTCTCCTAGTCGCACTACTTTGCGAATCACTTAGGGGTCTACTTAGTCCGGTACCCGATGAGGGTAAACCTAGAGCTAAACCGAATTCGGAAACATTTAAACAGTGAGTTCTACCGAAGAGTCTAAATTTGAACTCTCTTGGTGCGGTCGGGTTATCGATGGTAAAGGTACCTAAAAATTCACAAGTCAAGTCTTTATTTGTGATACGCATAAAATCAAGGAGTTTACTAATACCAATCCTAGACGATAACTCTCTAATATCGTCCTTAATTCCTAAAATTTTCTTTGTGAATAGACAAGGGCACCTTGTACTCTCGAAAACTTTTTCGGAGAAGGTTTAAGCTAGAGGTGTATTAGGACAAGGTAAAAGTTTAGGCCTAGTAGACTTACTAGAAGATGAATTCTTAGAAGGATTAGAGGTCGAAGCCATACCTTGTTTACGTGCGGCTCGTTGGGCTCTTGTCTCCATAATAATAATTTGCAAGAAAAATCCCGAAACTTTAGCTTCTTCCCTCTTCAAAGACCCAAAATAAATATTCACCAAGTGGAAATGGAGTGGAGGTTTGAATGTGAATGGGTATGGAAAGTGGTTTAATGAGTTTATGATGGGTGAAAATGTGGAGTGAATTGTGAGGTAAAAGAGTGATATAAATAAGGGTGGTTGGGAGGAAAAGTGTAAGTTTTAAAGTTGGTGGTAAAAATTTGGTGTAAAAATTTTTGGAGGGAAAGTTATGGGTGGTAAATATGAAGGAGTGAATTGAAATTGTAGTGAGGAGGTGTGTTATAGGTGATCCAGCCAAGTCACACCGCCGGGTGAAATTTCACCCGGTCGGGTCTCATCGGGTGAAATTTCACCCGACGGACTTTCGTCGTGAAAATCGATTTGCCAACTTTTCTCCACCGGGTGAAATTTCACCCGGTGAAAATCTCACCGGGCAAAATTTCGCCCGATGGTATTTTCTTCGTTCCTGGCATTTCTGGCAACTTTCCGTAGGGCGAAGTTTCGCCCGGTAGAGTCTCACCGGGCAAAGTTTCGCTCGGCGGTCTTCTTTTCTGCGCTTTTCCACCTTGCCATTTCATGGCTCTTCAATAATCACCTAAAGATTCAAATATCGACTCGACTCACATTACATAATCAATATCTACCACAAACATGCTTGTGGTCTTCAATTTAGCTCCATAACTTCTCCAAAAGCTTGATCTTCATCCAAATTTATGCTCCATTGCGAAATCCAATTTCAATCATTCTTCTTGAACTAGCAAAACTAACAAACTCAAAGAAAATATGATACATATATACAAGGTAGTGGTTGTTGAGGATACCACCAAACCTACATCAACTTCAAGAGGGGGTTAAACAACGCTCCCCAGCGGGAGCTTACCAAACTTCATAGTAGCAAGGGTCTCACGAACGTGACCGGGGTGGTATATCTTCAATCGTTGGCCATTAACCATAAATTTCCCGGTTTCCGGGCTTGATATCTCTATTGATCCATATGGTTGCACCTTGGTCACTTCGAATGGACCCGACCATTTAGATTTCAACGTACTGGGAAAGAGCTTAAAGCGAGAGTTGAAGAGCAATACCTTATCACCAACGGAGAAGTCCTTACGAAGTATTCGAGAGTCGTGCCATTGACGAGTTCGTTCTTTGTATATCTTCGAATTTTCGTAGGCTTTGAGTCTTAGTTCTTCCAATTCTTGTAGTTGGAGTAGGCGGTTGTTTCCTACAACACTCTCATCGAAGTTTAGCTCTTTGATTGCCCATTCGGCTTTGTGTTCCAATTCCACCGGTAAATGACAAGATTTACCATACACAAGACGATAAGGAGTGGTTCCAATCGGTGCTTTGTAAGCCGTTCTCAATGCCCAAAGGGCGTCATTCAACTTCAATGACCAATCCTTTCGGTGTGTATTTACAACTTTCTCTAAAATTCCCTTGATTTGACGGTTGGAGATCTTGGCTTGCCCATTTGCTTGAGGGTGGTAGGCTAGTGACATCTTGTGAGTGATACCATATTTCCTTAGAAGGTGCTCAAAGGTATCTTTCCTAAAATGAGAGCCTCCATCACTAATTATGGCTCTAGGCATACCGAATCTTGGGAAAATTACATTCTTGAAAAGCTTGATTACAACCTTGGAGTCATTGGTGGGGGAAGCTACGGCCTCAATCCATTTTGAGACATAATCAACCGCGACTAGAATGTACTTGTTACCAAAAGAGGATGTGAACGGACCCATGAAATCAATGCCCCAAACATCGAACAATTCAATCTCCAAGATGGGTTGAAGGGGCATCTCATTTCTTCTTGTAATATTCCCACTTCTTTGGCAAGCATCGCACGTGAGAATGAAAGCTCGAATGTCCTTAAACATGGAAGGCCACCAAAACCCGCTTTGGAGAACCTTGGCAATTGTCTTTTGGTTGCCCAAGTGTCCACCATAAGATGTCGAGTGAAGGTGCTTCACAATGTTATGTACTGTTCTTCTTTGGCCGTAACACATCGCCGGTAAATTCCATCTACACAACGGCGAAACAAATACGGTTCGTCCCAATAATAGCGTCGGGCTTCATAACGTAGTTTCTTCCTCTCTTGCTTGGAATAATCGTCCAGAATATAATGAGATACCAAGAAGTTAACGATATCGGGATACCAAGGTGTAATAGTATCAATGACCATCAAGGCCTCATCTCTCATAGCTTCATTGATGGGGATATCATCTTCTTCATTGTTCTCTTTACTAACCGTTAGTCTACTAAGATGATCCGCTACCAAGTTCTTCGATCCGGCTTTGTCTTTAATCTCAATATCAAATTCTTGTAAAAGGAGAACCCACCGAAAGATTCGGGACTTGGTCTCCTTATTGGACATGATGTATCGAATTGCCGCGTGATCGGTGTGAATTATGACTTTGGAACCGGTAACATAATTTCGGAATTTCTCCATGGCATAGACAACGGCAAGCATCTCTTTCTCGGTTGTGGTGTACCTCGATTGGGCTTCATCTAAGGTCTTGCTTGCATAGTATATCACATGTATCTTCTTATCAACCCGTTGACCTAGAACGGTGCCAACGGCAAAATCGGATGCATCGCACATGATCTCAAATGGAAGATTTCAATCGGGAGCTTTGATAATTGGAGTAGTAGTGAGAGCGGTCTTTATCCTGCAAAAGGCCTCAAGACACGAATCATCGAAAACAAAATGTGCATCTTTCATAAGCAAAGAAGTCAAAGGCTTAGCAATCTTAGAAAAGTCTTTAATAAATCGTCTATAAAAACCGGCGTGACCTAGAAAACTCCTCACCCCTTTGACATTTGTAGGTGGTGGCAAGTTCTCAATCACGGAGACTTTCGCCTTATCGACTTCGACTCCTCTATTAGAAACAATATGACCTAAGACAACACCTTGTTCAACCATAAAATGACACTTTTCCCAATTTAAAATAAGTCTATACTCTTCACATGGAGCTAACACTTGATCAAGATTTTCAAGACAAGAATCAAAAGATGTACCATGGACACTAAAATCATCCATAAAAACTTCCATGGATTTTTCAATAAAATCGGAAAAAATAGCCATCATACATCTTTGAAACGTTCCCGGCGCATTGCATAGTCCAAATGGCATCCTTCTATAAGCATAGGTGCCATAGGGACATGTAAAGGTGGTTTTCTCTTGGTCATCGGGATGAATGAGAATTTGAAGAAATCCGGAATGACCATCAAGGAAACAAAAATAAGAATGATGCGCCAATCTTTCAAGCATTTGATCAATAAAGGGAAGGGGGAAATGGTCTTTTATGGTGGCCGTGTTCAATTTTCGATAGTCTATACACATGCGCCAACCGGTAATAGTCCTAGTAGAAATTGACTCACCCTTTTCTCCCTTGACAACCGTCATTCCTCCTTTTTTCGGCACAACTTGTACGGGGCTAACCCATTTACTTCCGGTTATTGGGTATATAATGTTAGCCTCATACAACTTGAGGACTTACTTCATGACAACCTCTTTCATGGTGGGGTTCAACCTACGTTGACCCTCAACCGAAGGACGGTGGTCATCATCAAGGATGATCCTATGCATACAAACGTTTGGACTTATGCCTTGGAGGTCGGCAATGCTATACCCGATGACCTTTTTGTGTTTTCTCAAAACAATCAAAAGTTTTTCCAATTGAGATCCATCAAGGGTAGTATTGACGATAACGGGATAATTAGTTCCTTCAAGAAAAGCATATTTGAGGGAAAAGGGGAGTGGTTTAAGTTCAAGATTAGGAGGAGAAGATACCATACTCTTACCCACCGGTAGTGGTTCTACCTTTTCATCATGCAAACATTCTTCTTCAAGGGGTGGAGAGTCAAATGGTTCATCTTCTTGCTTATCATCATCATCTATCAAGCTATACTCAACCAAACTGTCAATAACTTCAATGGAATTCATTTGTTCAATCATTGGTTGTTTAAGAGCTTGAGAAAGGGAAAACTCTACCGGCTCGTCCCCTATGTTAAATGATAACTTTCCATTCTTAACATCAACTATAGCACCTCCGGTAGCCATAAAAGGTCGACCTTAAATAATGGGGGTAATAGTGTCTTCGGGCATATCCATGACAACAAAATCGGAGGGGATGAAGAACCTACCAACTTGAACGGGTACATCCTCAAGTATCCCAAGTGGGTATTTGACGGACCTATCCGCAAGTTGAATTGACATACTAGTGGGTCTCATCTCTCCCACACTAAGTCTCTTAGCAATGGAATAGGGTAACAAACTAACACTAACCCCAAGGTCACATAAAGCTTGATTAACAACAACGTTTCCAACCCGACAAGGGATAGAAAAACTACCGGGATCCTCTAGTTTCTTTGGCATTTCGTTCATAAGAATGGCACTACAATGACCCGTGAGAGGAATACATTCTTTATCCTCTATTGTTCTCTTTTTAGACAAGACATCTTTCAAAAACTTAGAGTAGAGGGGCATTTGAGAGACTACCTCGATGAAGGGTAAAGATACCTCTACTTTCTTCAGCATATCCACGAAACGGCTAAATTGAGCATTCTCTTTGTGTGGCTTAGCTCGTTCGGGAAAAGGCAATGGAGGGACAAAAGTGGGAGGCGGTGGAACATTGGATTCTTCTTCTTCTTCGGCTAATCGCTCCGCCTCTTTCTTCTTTTCTTCTTCCGCTTCCATTTGCTCTTTCTTCGTTCTTTGTTCTCTTTGTTCTTTCTTCGCATTTTGGAGGATATCAAACTCCGCTTGTATTCCCCGGTTTTGTTTGGGGGAAGTGGGAGATGATTTTGTGGTGCACTTGGTTGATTGACTTTGGATGGGGTACTTTTGGTGTTCAAATTCTTGTATGGGTCCTCAAGTTCCTTGCCACCTCTCAAAATGACGGCATTTGCTTGGTGCGAAGGATCTCTTGGGTTTTGGGGTTGGCCGGGCAAACCATGGGGTGGATGAATTGGTGCGGCTAAGGCTTTTGTTGCTTCTTGTGATTCCCAAACTTTTAGCCTTGCCTTGGTATCTTGGTGTTCATTCCATAGTTGCCCAACGGTTCTTTGCAAATCATTATAGCTCTCCCATGAAGGTCCCCCTTGACCAATTTGAGAATTGTTTGGTTGACCATAAGATTGAGAGGGTTGATTAAATGGTGGTTGATTGTAACCTTGGTTTCCATGGAAATTTCCTTGGGACCCTTGATTGTATCCATGATTGAAATGATTACTATGTTGATTTTGGTAATTGTTGTAGTTGTGAGGAACATGGAAGTTGCTAGCTTGTTGATTGAATTTGCTCCTTTGATGAGGAGGCATATATGGGGGCATCTTTGGAGGACCTTGATTAAAGGGCCTTTGTTGACTTTGATTGAATGGTCTCATTTGACTCCCTTGGGCACGCGGCATTGAATTTTGAACATTTTGATTTCCATAAGAGAAATTAGGATGAAATCTTGTGCCGACATTGTAAGTATTAGAAAAAGGATCAAATTGAGGTCTTTGCCCATATGCTTGTATAGCTTGAATTTCATTTGGCTCTTCAATATAAACTTCTTCATTAGGAATGCAAAAGCTAGAATCATGACCATGATTGCCACAATGATCACATTGAACTTCCCATGTTAATTGCTTTGGAGGTGATGGTTGCCTTGGTGGAACACTCCCTTGAATTTGGTACATACCTCTAGGAGTGGGCTTTGAACTCATGGCATCCATTCTCTTTTTTAATTCTTCAAGTTCCGCTTGAAGCTTCAATTCATTAGAACTCGTAGATGAGTTCACTTCAACTTTCTTTCTAGAATCCCTTGATTGACCCATTCTTGAATCACTCCTTGCCATCTTCTCAATAAGATTTTTAGATGCCTCATCGGTGAGAGAAGAGAAGTCTCCTCCGGCGGCCGAATTGAGGTTCTCCGATCCTTGGTTCTAGATGAAAGGGTGTTATAAAATGTTTGGGTAGTTAGCCAATCGGGTATTCCATGATGTGGACATTTGCGCAACAAATCTCTAAATATTTCCCAAGCCTCGCTTAGGCTTTCAAATTCATCTTGCTTGAATGTTTGTATCTCCATGCGATATTGGTTAGTCTTTGACGACGGGAAATATTTCTCCAAGAAGACATTAGATAGTTGAGTCCATGTTGTGAAAGTGTTAGTGGGATGGCCTTGAAGCCATCTACGAGCTCCATCTCTCAAGGTCTTTGGAAATAATAAACGATGTAATTGGCATGAGGTTGATCCATTGAGACGGGCTCCCACTAATTTCTCTTTGAATGAAGCAATGTGTTCTTGAGCATCTTCTTGAGAAAAACCGTGAAAGGTGTCTTGTTGGACCGCATTAGTCAAAGAAGCTTTTAATTCATAATTCTCAGGAATCTCCCCGAAATCGACGGGAGAAGGTGTTTCTTCATGTGTAAGTTAGGAATGAGAGCCTAGGGTTGCCATTTGATGGATTGGTGGTGATGGTGGATTTGAATTTGGTGAATTTGGAGAATTTGGAGGGGATGGATTTGGTGGTGGAGTTTTCGGTGATGGTGGTGAATTTTGTGAAGTGGAAGGTATGGAAGGTTTGTTTGGAGTGGATTGATGTGATGTAGAAGGTGTAGACGGTGAAGGTGTATGTGGTAGGATGGGATTAAGGTTAGGAGGTGATAATGAAGGATGTGGAATGATGGTGGTTGAGTTATTTCCCCGAAAACGCAATGCTCTAAAAGTTCTTTCCGGCTCCGGATCGAACCACAAGGGCGATGACGTGTTCCTGGGCATAAAACTCAATTAAACGATGAGACTCCTAGCACCTCACGGTACTATGGAAAAGAGAGAAGGGAAAAGAACCAAACACAACGACTAAAAACACAACAATTACTCGCCGTTCCCCGGCAACGGCGCCACTTTGATCGTCACCCAATCGGTTCGGTCGTTAACGAAGGACGGGGGATCAAACAATATTTATAAGACTCGAGATGACACACAAAAACAAACAAGTAATCGTGGTAAATCAAGGTCGGTCCACAGGGAACGGTGTGGTAATAACGGGTTTAAAGTGTCGTGTTTGATGTCTAGAGGGGGGTTTTCTAAGGGTTGAATCTATACTAGAGGAATCACTACGATGATAGCTAGAGGTGGTCAATAATCTAGGGAAAAGATGTTAGGGAGAAGTCGGGATTCGGTACTCGGAGTCTAAGAAGGTCGGGATCGAGTTTTTGTCGCAATATTGATAAACTCACCTAAAAACCCGCTTTCGCGGTGAATGAGGGTAAGTCCCTAGTCATGGTAATTTCTACCCCGAGTTTCCCCATATTGATAGAAATTAGTCAAGGTCGGTCTAGTTGGCCGGACTAAAACAACAATGACATAACACCATAAATAAGATAAACCAACATGCAAGCAACCCACCATTACCCCTAAATTCAAATAATCCAAGTCCTCATCCCTAAACTCCCCAACAAGAAATCTACTCACTAATCATTATGAAAAACAACAAAACATTGACTAAGGGGAAAATCTCTACAACATGCATATTAAATAGATCTAATGAAACTATCAACACTAATATGATCTAAAACTAGACTAGAGATTAGAGAGTGGAAGAGAAGTATACCAACTATGTAGATCTACAAGAAATAAGAAGATATCATGAATAAAGATTGAATCTTTGATGAATAAAATGGAGAACTTGTCACTAATCCTCTAATAAACCCAACAAATCTTCAAATAAAACTTGAATAATCTTCTACAAACTTGTAATCTAGAGAATTGTTGATGTAAACTATGTAGATCTACTACTAATTACTATGTAAACTACTAGAATTATGGAGGATTTTCTACTAGAATACTACTACTAAGATGGTGTAATAGGATGGTGGAGTGGTGTAATGTCTTCCCTCCTTAGCATAATGGAGTGGTAATAGGCAACTAAATAGGGTAGACATATATAGTAATCTCTTAATGGGTATTTTTAACCTAAAGCCCAAATCCAACTTCATGCTCCATTAGTAAGACAATCTCCCTTAGCATCTTCATAGGGTGAAACTTCGCCCTGCGGACTTGACAATAATTCCCACCGGGTGAAATTTCACCCGATCAGATTTTCTTCCATTTTTGCGTTTTCCGGCTCTTCTCTCCATCGGGCGAAATTTCACCTGGTGGGCGAAATTTCGCCCGGTCAGATTCGCCCGGTGGGGAGGTCTCGGAAAATCTTCGGGAGGCGCTTTCACCGTCGGGTGAAATTTCGCCCGGTGGTGTTTCACCGGGTGAAATTTCGCCCGGTCATTTTTCTTGGCCTCTTTCTTGTCTCATTCTTCGTTGATTGATTGGATGACTTTAAACTTTAAGTTCTGTGCTTCACTCTTCGGACGGTATTCCCTTCTCTTGTGCTCGTGAAAGCTCGATCGTGATTTCGGTGCAAAATCCTATCAAAATGATAGAAAAACTACCAAAAACACGTAAAACGCACAAGAGGGACGCTAATGCGAGATTTACTCAAAATATGGCGATAATCGCACTCAAGACTCGCAAAACGAGGGAAAAACGAGTCTAAATGAGGGGGAAAACGGTCTAAATTTAGCACACAACAGTATAATAAAGATTGAATAAGACAATTTGTCATTCCAATTTTTCTTTACAAAACACTCCCTCTCTAAAAAATCTCTTTTTCTCTCTAAAATCTCATAACCAAAAGTAAACCCTATTTTTCACCAATACAGCCGCCGTCACTAGGGATGGCAATGGGTCCAGGACCCAGCGGGTCGGACCCAAATGGGTCGAGTCTAGATCTCATTTTTTCAGACCTGGCGGGTTCGGGTCGGGTCGGGTCTGGGTCTTGTGTTTTAAAACCGGGTCTGGGTCTGAAATACTGGACCCGGACCCGACCCGTGGACCGACACTTTAGTTAAAAAAACCCTAAAATCTACCTAACACACGCAGTAAAGATCAGAGCAAGCAACTAAACATCCTTTAATTCAAACTTCAAACTTCTTACTCCCTCGCTTCACTCCCCAGTCCTTACTCCCTCAAACCATCACCCTTTCAAACCCTAGAGGCCTAGATCCATCACCACTTCACCGGTCAGCACTCACCACCTTTTCAGATCTCTCATCTTGTTGCCGTCAATACCGTCGTTCTTCTTAATTCTTACTATAAAACTGCTGAAATTTGGAAGAAATGAGGAATGTAGGAGAAAATAAAATAAAGTAGTGAGACTCGCGGGTAGACCCGAACCGGACCCGGCGGGTCTGGATCTGGGTATGAAAATTTTGGACCGGTCGGGTCTGGATCCAGGATAATTTGACGGGTCTGGATCCTAGTGGACCCGGCCTAGACCCGCCTCATTGCCATCCCTAGCCGCCACCCATTCTCCTTTTATCTCTCAATCTGTGCCGGAGATGGTGCTCAATATAGCTCCATCTCCGTCCCTACGATCATTATCACAGATATGATTTCCTTTTGCTTGCTCCAGGAGTCTGTCCGTTGGCCGTCGATGTCCTTTTCCAGCTTTGCATCGTGTTCGGGGTTGCTGGTTTCGTTTGTTGTGGTGATCTGATCCGCCTCTTGGTGGTTGATCGACTCGGTTTCCGTCGACCCGCATCCTTGCCTGTATGTTTGCATTGGTTAGTTTTTTTTGGATTTATGGTTGGTTAATTTGCTGACCATCATGGTTTGAGTTGACTACTTACAAGTGCTTCCCCCTCCCCTCGCGCCCCTCCTCCACCTTTAGGTATGTCGATTTTGTCTTTTTCTTGCCTCATTTGGGTCCGCTCGATCGTGACCTGGGTCGATTACTAAAGGGTGTTTCCCCCTCCCCTCCCCCCCTCCCCCACTCTTTGGCATGTCGATTTAGTCTTTGTCGAGTCTCCTTTGGGTCCGTTTGGTTCCTATTTGGTCTTTGTTGGGTGTTCCCCTCCCCCTCTCCTCTCGCCCCCTCCCCCACCTTAGCTTTGTTAGACGAACTAGGTTCATCGGGCTTCTATTTCTTTTTTTTTTGGTCGTTGCCTATATGTGGTTTCCGTAGGCTTTTGGTTTTTTCTTTGGGTTTGGTAGGTTGTGGGTTCGGCGGCTTGCCGTGTTGTTCTCCGTGGTCAGGTTTGGGTCGGTCCTCTTGGTTTGTTGGTGTTGGGGGCGTCTCGTTTTCGTTGTGTTTCTTTGTTCTTTGCTTACGTTGTTGGCTAGGATGTCTTTGTTTGTGGACTCAAGCTTTTTTGGATCTGGCTGTGGTGTTTTTAATTGCATTATGATCGGAGTGTGATTGTTTTTGGGATAGGTTGGATTATGGTGTTGTGTGGTTCGGTTGTGGTGGTGGTTCTCTTTCTTTCGATGAAGTCTTTTAGTAATACTATGCTACTTTCTTTTTTCGTAATAATCTCCTTCTTGAGGAGAATGTTAAGCTCTTGTGTTTACTATGGGGAATTTATGAAGACCATGGGCCCTGTTAGTATCGGCTTCACTTTTGTGGTTACGACTACGGATATGGTTAGTAGGGGTTCCTCATTCCTTCTCGTTGGTTGGTTTTCTCCCTTGGATCGTTGGTCTTTTGCTCGGCTAGTTCGATTACTAAGTTGCAGGAGTTGTATCTCCATCTGGGACAAGTCTTTTGACCTGTTTTTCTCCGTTTTCCTTCTACGTCCTTGTGACGTAAGTTCATTTGGTTCTTGTCACTTATTCGTTCAGAGGAGTTGGCAGTCTATTGGAGTGATCAATCAAGAAGATGGGATGTGTGCTGAAGCTTGTGTCTTTCCTACTTCTCTTACCAACAATTGGCTCTTGGACGTGGTCTTAATTCCTCTTTTCCGTTATCAGAAGACTTTATTTATATGTTGTTTTATGTTGTTCGACGATCCCTTAACAAAAGAGCACATACCTTAATGGTAATAGCTCTTAATATGTAATAGGGTGGATTTTCAAACTTTGGCAAAAAAAAATTGAATATATTTTCAAGTTGGTTGAAGCCTCGAATGTACTTATTTAAGGACCGTAACACAACTAAATTACTACAATTCCCCAATTTTAATTTGTACTGCATATCCAAAAAAAGTCTTCCAAAATGAATACAATAAGGGGAATCTCTCCAAATCGTGAATCAGGGAGGATCAAGTGTCGCATCATAAGGCTATATACCATCCGTGAATGGAATAAACTGGAAAGCCAAGGCGCCTTGAGATGATCCTTATGGACCGAATGATAAGGTTTTAAAGTTTTCTTGAATTATAGATATCAAATATTATTATACCCGCCGGAAAAACACATAATCAATCAAAATAACTAACATATCTTTGGTTTTCTTCAACAGCGTGATCAAATTCATGCAACTGTGAAAGGAACTTTGATCCATGACGATTAAATTAACTACTCATGACGATTATAAAACAACAAATTGCAAGCGTATAATTCATGCTCAAAAGAAAGCAAATAAATCTAATGACAACAAACGAGAATCTAATGAACTAAACGGAACAACGAATTGTAAATAGAGAAAATTATGACGAACTAAGTAATTCACGATGAAGAATGAAACAAAGAACTAAGATTTTCATAAACGAAATTACCGAAATCGAATACGAGTTTGAGACCGAGTACGGAATGTTAAGAGTCACGCAGCTTCTAATGAAAATATTTCTAAGTTATGGAAAAAAGTGAAGTGACAAAAACTAAGTCTTCCCCTAGTAATACAAGGCGGAAAAAGCTGAGTGTGCATGGCGGCCGACCGACAGGGGGCCGGTCAAATGCAGGGGCCGAAGCACATCTTGAAAATAAGCTTGAATTCTTCAAAACTAAGTGATGTGTCACTCAGGCCGGCCCACAGGGGGCCTGTTCTATGTAGGGTGGCGCTCACATCTAGCTTGTAACACGGTTTGGGCTACTTCCGATGGCCCGATGGATCGACTCTTCTCAAGTTCTTCTTCGCCAAAACGACTTATAGCAAGAGTCTCGTTCCGGGATCGTTCTTCTAACCAGATATGAGTGTAGATGTGCATATGAATATGAAATTACGTAGTATCTACAAAAACACTCACTCAAGGCAAAATGTTGAAGAAACGGCTCTAAAGAGCGCGTTCCGACCCAAAAATGTAACGGAATCGAGGGAATAAAGCTATAAAAACACGACACATCAATATTCTTAACTAAACATCATTAAAAAAAAACAAAAAAAAATAACTTTTAAATATTAAATAAAAAATGTTTTAAAATGTATTAATCACACCTAAGTCAACTTGCTAATTATTGACCCAACAAGGCGACAAGGCCTGACCTGACCCGACCCGACCCGGACCTGACCTGACCCGTCCAGTTTCCACTCCAAGACATATTTTATAAAATTCATCATTCGCAGTATTTGCGTTTTTAATCTTCAATCGCAACTATTTACTGTTACATATGGTTTCATATAAAATTACTCTTTGTCTACCAAACTATTGAAAAACATAATGAAAATTGAAAATAATTTGTATCAGATAATATAGTCATATACTCTGTAGATAATAATTAACCTTGTAATAAATGATAAATACTAATAATAATAATAATAATAATAATAATAATAAAACCGTATAATGAATTGATTTTTTAAACTAGACCAGACCTAACAAAAGCTAGTCTGACCCGAACATGACCCGACCCGATAATGACCTGAACCCTATAGTGACACGACCCGAACCCGGATGACCCGACAACTCAACCCGACCCGAACCCGACGCAAAAAGTGATCCGACTAACCCGACTCGTAAGCGACCCGAAACTGACCCGAACCCGACCCGCCCGATTGCCACCTATGTGACTACTAAAAAGACTTAAAAATAAGGTGGACTTAGGCGGTAAAAAAACCAACGCAGCTCACCATTCTGAAATCATAACTCGCCCTTTTTCTCACAAACCCCAATTCCCCTACCCGGCGTCCCTCGCCTTCGCCGGCCCCCCGGACTGCCGACCCCTTCCTCGCGGGATTTGCCCTTCTCCTCTTCTTTATTTCTTCTCCAAGTATGTTGTTTATGTTGTCTTATTGTTAATGTATTGTTGATTGTTGATTGTTGTTGTTCTTGTGGTGTTAGTGTTGTTGATGGGTTTGGGGTCGTTGCTTTTTGTTAGTTACGATTCAAAAATAGTTAGAAAAGTATTAGTAATGCTATTCGCTCATGAATGTTATCTACTGATAAAGTTTAATGTAAGTTTAAAATACGATAAAGAGTATATTTCATTCATTCATTCATTCATTCCGGGATAAGAGTATAGATTGAGCATTGAGGACTCATCATCTAGTTATGCATTCTTAAACTAGAATCCACTCATAAAATTTGATTTTGATGTTTAGCCAATTAAAGTTGCTCTTCTTTTCTCTTTTAGATACAGTAAGTAGGAAGGAATCTACACTATTCTTCTGAAATTCTTATATAATGATAATTAAAAAGATCATGTGAAGTTGTTAATTACTAGTAATATGGAGTACTCCGTAATAGAGTAATCAATCAATCCCTTCACTCTTTAGGTAGCAATTCCCATTACAATGTCGTAAGACTTGACTAGTAGAGTTTCTAACAACAACAACAACAACATTAGTTACAGTAACTAAAAGTTTTTTAAACTCACTGATTAAGAGGAAATCAAAGAATTATGTCACATGTTTGTAACAGGTAAAAATTATAATATAAAAAGGTTAATAAATTCAAATGTCGTCACATGTTTGTGTCAATGTCTCCAAAGAAGCTTGAACGTCTCTATTTCAATCTATATATATATATATATATATATATATATATATATAGCTCTTTTAATACTTTAGGCGATTGTTATACGTTATGGAGTTAAATGGGTAATGTAGTGGAAGCATAACATGTACGGAGTAAAACTTAACAGTCGGATATGATTAGAGTGTAGTCTAGAAATAAAAAATAGAAGCAATTAAAGTGAGCTTTTGATGCCAATTGGGAGGGAGACTTCATAAAATCCAAATACAATCAATTTTAGTATCCCGTTGTAGACCTTGTTTATCCACGCCATCTTGATTAAATTTGGTGTAATATAGAAGAAAAGACGTCCAAGGATAAGAGTATAGATTAATAGGATAGGATTACAAACCTTAGTTTTGTTTACAAAGTGTTTTCCTAGCCTTTTCCTTACATACTATCTACCAAGTTATAGGAAAGTTATAGTTTAACCTTTATATATATATTTAGCTTTTATTAGTATTAGCACTAGTAGTGCTACTGAATGATTAGATCGTAGTTTGTTTCAATATTTAAGTTATATCTTCTCAGACCTAGTACCCTTATTAGGAGTAATTTTTGAATAGTCCCCATTTTGGGACTGTCTTTGCACGTTTCTTGTTACTTAGACGGTAAACACGAAATTGTACCGTGTTAATAAGAAAATAGTTTGGTGGCAAACTGGCAATTCCCACGAAGTTTTTTGATTGCTTATGGGGACTATTCACTTATTCCACATCGTGCATTTGGAAAACTGAGGCAAATTATGTTGATTTTTTTTTCTTATTGACATCGCACAATTTTGTGTTTACTAGTGACATGAAACGTACAAGAACGAGTTTAGGTTGGAGCGATAAGGTTCCAAGCTGATGAAACTGTTCCCAAATGACTGGATTTATAAGGCCAAATTAAAGGAATTAGACTATGTGTAATTGTGATTGATGTTGTTATATCTTAATTAGTTGAATTATGCTCATACTAAAGTTGTTAAATGTTATTGTCCTATGGTAATTACATTATGCTTTTGTATTTTGCATAGACATATTGTTTTCCCCTAATATACACATTGTCCTATACTGAACTTGTTGAATATCTTCCCCTTACGCGAATTACATTATTGTTACGTACTTTGCAGATGTATATTGAATTCATATGGAATGAAGAGAGGAGAAAGAAAGTGAATGTACAAGAGATTAGACCAAGGCTCAAGGCTCAAGGCTCATTGTTTGTGAGATGTAAGAAAGTGACTTTGTGAGACGTTTAAAAAAGCCCATTGTTTGAAGTTCAAGATCAACTCTCTCCCTCTGCAAAAACTCTCGGTGAATTGAACTGAAGTCAGGAGTCAACAAACTCACTAAAATGTCATGGCGGCTAGCAAACCAATTTTTAAAATAAGCAGATCGACATTGATAATTCCATCAATTCTCAGGTCAGCTTCATCCTCATCCTTCAACACTAAGCAAGCACATGCCCACATCCTCAAAATGGGTCTTCTTACTGATGTTTTTGTCTCCTCAAAGCTCCTATCTTCATACGCAAATCATCACTGTTTTGCTGATGCAACGCTTTTTCTTGACTCCATTGAACAACCCACTTCATCATGTTACTCAATTCTCATCAATGCCTTTTCAAGATCAAGTCTTTTTCAAAATGTGTTACATTTATTTGGGAAAATGTTGTCTAAAGGCGTGTTTCCTGATGGGTATCTCATGCCGGTCGTAGTGAAGGCGTGTGCTGGGTTGTCAGCTTATGAAGTTGGTAGACAGGTTCATGGGATTGCGAAACTATGTGGCCATTACTCTGATATTGTTGTTCAATCATCGTTGGTTCATATGTACGTGAAATGTCATCGGTTGGGTGTTGCACATAAGGTGCTTGACGAAATTTCTCAACCAGATGTTGTGACTTTTAGTGCTATGATTGCTGGATATGCTAGAAATGGACATGTGGGAGTGGCAAAGGGGTTGTTTGATGAGATGGGGAAGTTAGGTTTGGAAGCTAATTTAATTTCTTGGAATGGTTTGATTACCGGGTTCAATCAGAGCGGACAATATTTGGAAGCGATTAGTGCTTTTAGGGATATGCATTTCAAGGGTGTTCAGCCTGATGGAAGTAGCTTTTCGAGTGTGTTAGCAGCAATTGCGGATTTGGAGGTTTTAGAAGTGGGAGTTCAAATGCATGATTGTGTGATCAAGATGGGTTTTGAGTCAGATGTTTGGGTTGTAAGTGCTCTTGTTGATATGTATGGTAAGTGTAGGTGCGTCTCTGAAATGAAACTCGTTTTTGATCAGTTGGGATATATGGAAATGGGATCTTGTAATGCCTTAGCCACTGGCTTTGCGCGAAATGGTCTCGTTGATGATGCACTAGTCTTGTTTAAGCAACTGAGAGAGCATGGCATGAATTTAAATGTCGTTTCTTGGACATCAATGATTTCTTGCTGTTCTCAAAATGGGAAAGATATAGAGGCTTTGGAGTTTTTCACTGATATGCAGCTCGCTGGTGTAAAACCAAATGCAGTCACCATCCCTTGCTTACTTCCTGCTTGCGGTAATATTGCAGCGTTGATGCACGGTAAGGCAGCACATTGCTTCTCTCTTAGGAGAGGAATGGTTCATGATGTCTATGTTAGCAGCGCGCTCATAGACATGTATGCAAAATGTGGTAAAATAAGGGATTCCCAACTATGTTTTGATAGAATGCCAAATAAAACTTTGGTAACTTGGAATGTGATAATAGGGGGATACGCAATGCACGGAAATCACAGAGAAGCGTTTGATATGTTTGATTTGATGAAAAAGAGTGGACAGAAGCCAAACTCTGTTACATTTACTAGTTTGCTTTCTGCTTGTAGTCAGAAAGGCCTTGTTGATGATGGGTGGCATTATTTTAAAAACATGTCCAAAGATTATGGTGTTGAAGCTAGAATGGAGCATTATGCTTGTATGGTGAGTCTGTTAAGCCGTGTAGGCAAGCTTGACGAAGCTTATTCGTTGATTAACAGAATGCCCTTTGAGCCTGACGGTTGTATCTGGGGAGCTCTTCTCAGTTCTTGTAGAGTCTACAAGAATTTAGAACTCGGAGAAATTGCAGCTGAGAAGCTCTTCAAACTGGAACCTAGAAATCCTGGGAACTATGTCCTCCTCTCGAACATTTATGCTTCAAAGACTATGTGGGCTGATGTGGATAGAGTGAGGGATTTGATGAAGGGAGCAGGTTTGAAGAAGAATCCTGGATGCAGTTGGATTGAGATTAAAAACAAAGTCCACATGCTTCTTGCAGGGGACAAAGCCCATCCTCAAATGGCCCAAATCATCCAAAAATTGGAGGCATTGGGATCAGAGATGAAGAAAGCAGGCTTGATCCCTAAAACCGATTATGTATTACAAGATGTGGAGGAGCAAGACAAGGAGCAGATACTGTGTGGACATAGCGAGAAGTTAGCCGTAGTTTTTGGGCTGTTAAATTCACCTGCAGGGTTTCCCCTTCGTGTTATTAAAAACCTTAGGATCTGTGGTGATTGTCATGCAGTCATTAAATTTATTTCTAGCTTTGAAGGGCGGGAAATCTTTGTAAGAGATAATAATCGCTTCCACCATTTCCAGGATGGGGAATGTTCTTGTGGTGATCATTGGTGAACCAGTCTTCTGATATCTTAAGATTATTACTCAAATATCAGAATGTTTTGGCATACAAGTATTCCCGAAGCTCGTCAGACTTTACTGCATGTTTTTGGAACAATCACATTCTCAGCTTGATCAAAGTGAGTACTCCATATTCTTTCTTCAAAAAAAAAATGTGAGTATATTCTGAGTGCTAACTTTTCTAAACTCTCATGTATCCTTGTAGAACGCACTGACACAAAGACACTCTGACATTTGGGCACTTCATTTTAGACAAGGACATTACATGACACACTAGGCCAAGAGTTTGAAAACACATGAAATAGCCAATTCGGATTGTTAAATTCTCATGTGAGTATTACACTTGCAGGCAATTTTGAGTTACTGTGCACTTTCGAGTGCCCTGTAATCTGGCTATTTGCCTAATTGTTAAGCATAACAATCGTAATTTAGCTGTTTTCCAGATTCAATTTAGTACTAAGAAACATGATTCTTCAGCCTTTGCTGTTTTAGGTATGTAGAGATGAACCTATCCCACTAATTCTGTCTCAGTTTTTAATTATGTAGTGGCCAGCCCCTTTTGAATTCAGATTGTTGCCAACTTGCCATGATTTCTCATTATGAGGAATCTTTCTTATCTGAATCTACAGGATACTTCGCTCTATCTTCAAAGATGCTCTCGGGTTCATTGCCAAATATGTGATCAGGTACCAAAAATCTTCTGCTCATTTCTGTCTGTTAGCTCTCTATTTTTCTTGCCCTATCTGTTGTTTGCTCGAGGGATAACTGTGATAATATATATTTTTGCTTATTTGCCTCATCCGATTTCAAATAGGTTACGATTATAATGATCTTCAAGTTAAAATTTTAGTTCCATTTCTAATGCACCTTTGTTCATGTAAAAAGCTGGGAGTATTGGCACTCCGAAACAGGATTCCTGCGCTCCCACTAATATTGCACTCCCCAAACAAAACTTTTGGAGTGCCAAAAGTAAGTCCCAAAAACATACAAGTAGTTATCTGGCTTCATCATCCTATAAGCCGAGTAGGACCCGTACCTGAATGATATTTTAAACAACAGACTATTAAAACGACTTTGATCGACGGTCTCACACTATTAATTTTTGTATCGACGACTCTTTAGTCGTATCCGACACATAATTAATTTAGACTCCATTTCTCGATGTGATAAGTCGGGACAAGGCATCGAGATTCGGGATCGGGCTAGCACCACGCCTAGGTTCCATATCTCCGTCCTCCGTTTAATACACAATATAATGTGTATTTAATCGAAGTTCGTCCATTTGCACAACTTACGGTCTAGTTTATATTTATTATATACGGGTCCGTTTCTAGTTAGCATTTGCTGCTTATAATTCAATTATTCTATTTTATTGCTCGTTGTATTGTGAATTCCGGGTTGTATTCCGCCCGTGTAATTTGTAATTTATTTACGAGTTTTCTATTATTTGATGTTTGTCATTTATTTATTTAAATGAACATCACATGCTAAATCACTTTGACGTGAATCAAGATGCATTAAATGACGTAGTTAATCAACAACTCGCATGCTTAGCCCGAAAACGCTGTTTGCATATCATTTAATCATTTTACTAGCGCGCGTACACGAACACGAACGATGTCTTAGTAGAGGCCGCCATGTGCGGGCGGGGTTGGGTGTCCTTAGTGGGCTTCCCAACACGTACCCTCACCCCTTACTCAGAACCTTGGTTTCCGGATGCCCGAAACCATTGGCGCACGAGAGTCATTTTATATACGAAAGCCGGTGTAAACGGTATCGATATAATAATGCAAAGGGACGAGCCCAATAAACTCTGAAATCGAAGTGGGCTTACTTTGTGTATAGCCCATGACGACATAGAGTGGGCTCGTATGGTTCCGAATAACCACAAAATTCGGTGGCGACTCCATTTTGACTTAAATTTCGAACCCGAGAACAATCTCACCACGAGATTCATTCGCCTACCCAAACCCGCGCGTGGCCGCGTCGGGGTGGACCTACGTCATGTCCACACTTATATATTATAGGGTGATACTTTTTTATACTTTGACATTACTCAATTATACCTCAAAATTACCACTCTATCCCTCCCATTTCCCCCTTCCCACATAAGTTTCTAGAGAGAAAAATATCTTAAAACTCCAAAGTTCATTTCTTTCCGCCACTCCACCACGCCGATCGCCGGCAACCACTCCGGTCCACTGTGCCGACCACCATTCCGGCCATCTCAATTGTTTTTCGATTTTTTTTTTGGGTTTTCCTAAAAGGTTATTATTAATGTTATTATTATTTTCAAGATTAAAATTAAAATTAACTATAATTAATTAAAATTATAACAAACTTAAAAAGATGAAATTAATTCGATACTATTCAAATTAGAAAATACAATTCAAATTTTAAAAAAAAAGTACAAGTTTTAAATCCTAAACCCTAAAATTCAATGTTACCCAATTAACCCTAAATTGAATCCCTTAATTAATGAATTAAAACTAATTTACGATAAAATATCGATTAACAAATTATGATCCATATCTAATTCGCAATTAATTGATGGAATTAGTTTTAGAATTGATGAGAATTAATTTTGATGAAAAAAATTAGGATTTAGTTTAGGAGAAAAATAATGAAAAAGAGAAAAAGGGTAATATTGGAAAATTTATGAAATTTTAGTGATGATTGAGTAATACACAATTATGAAAAAGTAATTCCGATATTATAATTGTCATTATTAAAAAAAATTATGAAAAATGTTACATCCTCCGTTTTATTCATTTATTTATTTACCTTTTTAAATTTATTGTGATGAGTATTTTAATCAAAGATAAATAAATGAAGGAGACGGATTACAAGAATTGATAAGTAGGATACCCTTAAAAATTGAAAAAAGATTAGCGTAGAAGGCGATACTCATTTGTTTTTGACTTGTTAGGCAAGAAAGTGTTAAATGAGAGTACTAAACAAAATAGAAGGGATACATTTTATTTGAAGTGTGTTCATATTTGTTTATATAAGTACGGAGTATAGCCCAAGGCTGCCCAACCATTTGTATTTGTATGAGGTTGGTTAATTATGTTTCTCAATAATTGGAGGAGTAATGAGTAATGAGTAATGAGTAATGAGTAATGAGTAATGATCAGTCATGGCGTTGCGTGATCTTGTGTCGTTACTTGGCTTTCTAACAATGTACACGACCCCTCTTTTATGCTCATCTGTCACCTCTCACATTTATTTTTGTTACCAAAATGAGTTGCCTAAATTTTGATTAAATCATTGATTTTTTTAAGGAGAGGCTGAGAGTTATAAGCCAACTGATGATGGGGACTCAATTTTTTTACTTATGAAATGAGTAGAAAGCTAGTAGTGATCATGAGTATGGGCTGCGTTACACGACTTACACCTGCTTTGGTGTTCACAATTCATAATAGTGAATTTTATTTTTTTGAGTTAGTCCCTAATAAAGATGAAGGGAGTATAATATTATTCATTTCAGGGTAAGTCCTAAAAAATTCACTCTTAAATTCTTCAATCTTGTATTATTATTATTATTATTATTATTATTATTGGTGGTGGCGAATGCTTATAAAGAACATTTTTCATTCTTACACCACTCATATGGGATAAGGGTTGTTTATTACACCCTAATATGACGCGTCTTTTGTTTAATTGCTTCAAATTACTTTTGTTGCTAGCAATACTTCTTAACGCAAATGGTGATTAATACAGAGTAGTACATGTATTAGTACATCGGTTTTAAAGCACTGTTACTTAGAGTAAGTGCATCATTTTAATTTGGGACTTGCTTGCAAATACGTAGTATATATGAGAAATGCAAGCTGGTCGTTCAAGCATTGTTTTTCTCCCTTGATATTAGTTACTTCAAACTACTACGGAGTAGTTTAATGAAAATAGTAGGAGCAACTTAAATGAATCTATAAAATAATTCAAACAATCAAATTGTCACTAGTATTTCTTACCAAATAATTTGATTAAAAATATGAATTGTATACTCCGTAGTAGTTTGTAGGCATATGGATCAAGTTAAGCTTGAACATTGTAACTTGCAATACATTGGATGAAATTATAACTTAAAAATTTAACACGACAAATTGAACTAGTAGGAAACTAAATTACCATCTTTACTAGATTACGACCTCATCAACATGATTAACAACAATTTTACGATTGTAACCAAAAAAACACAATCTTACAATCAATTGATTTTCCTTGTGACGAGCATATCCGATGTAACGTTAAAACATGTCAAATATATACCCAATTAGGAAAAAAATGTCAAAAAAAATTCTACACTCTAAACACATGGGTTTGTCGTATCCCATATATTTGACCCGTCATATATTTGGCTTACATAAACGAGTGAGTATACTAACGTGGAGTTAGAGGTATTCCCGGTTAAATCAGAAATCAATGATTGTTCGTTGAGCCAACACGTCACGGGAATCTGAATCTAGTTAAGTCACGCACACAGGGAGGGAGGGAGGGAGAGAGGATGATGATCGAGTATGTAAATCATTTAATGTGTGTGTCTAGACAACTCCACAAGTAAGTCTACAACTACCATTTGTTTCTTATAGGAATACGTTTCACAATTCACAAGCAACACTCTTACATTTACTGACTTTTTTTTCCTGGGAGTTCAGAGACTCAGAGCAAACATCATTTTTTTTCAAAATAATACCCCTTTCGTCCCAATAAATTGTTTACAATTGTTTTATGAACAAAAGTTAAGATAGTGAGAAAAAATTAATGTTTATTTACTAAAAAGTAAAAAATAGATGGTAAAACTTTTTCAAAAAGAAAAGTATGAATTATTGACTGATACACTCAAAAGAGGAAAATGTGAGCTCATTAACTAAGACGGAGGGAGTATGAACCACGACCTAAAAATTATGAAAATAGACTTCAAATGGAACTGATTGTCAAAAAAATCTATTACTCCGTATTTTCCTCCATCCTCATTATTTATTTATCTTTACGTTTGGAACAAAGTGTTCATATGATGAGACTATGAGAGTCATGATAACGACTCCCTCCTATTATAGATTTTCTTCATTTTTTTTGGGTACGAAAATTAAGAAAATAGTAAAATTGATTAAAGGTAAGAAGGGAGAATTGAAGGAAGAATAAAAAATCAACCCCCTTTCCATTAACCAAATAATAATTCTCCAACATTTTTTTGCCTACTTTTAACAGACCTATTTTTGGGTCATTTATTATATTTAGTTGAGCTTCGTAAATATATAGCATAGCATACTATACAGTGCATATGGGCCTATTAAAAATATATTATATAGCTTATTAGATATATTTAGTAGACAGTATATACATTTAGTATAATTAAATATATTTATTATATAAGAGAATCTTACTTATTAATGTGAGTATTTATAGTATATATAAATATATCGAAATATATAGAGTATATGTTACTTCCTCCGAGTTCCTATTATTGTCCCATAAGGTTTAGGGGTGAAAAATAAGGAAGGGGAAATGAGGGGTTGAAAAAGGAAAGAGGAGGAGAGAGAAATGAGAGAGTAATTGTGAACCACATCACATTGATGACTTAAAAAAGAAAATGGGACAAAAATCAAACTCAGTCCAAAAAGGAAAGTGGGACAATAATAAGAACTCGGAGGGAGTATTTAGTATTTATTTATATTATTCTCTTTATATATTAAAATATACTCAGTATAGTATACCATACCGTGCATATGAGCCTATTAAATATATAGTATATAGTTTATTAAATATATTTAGTAGACATTATATATATATATATATATATATATATATATATATATATACTATAATTAAATATATTTATTATATAAGAGAATCTTACCTATTAATATGAGTGTACAGTATATGTACTTATATCGAAATATACAGAGTATATGTTATTTAGTATTTATTTACCAATTTATTTACCGTATATACATATATCCGTATTAATATGAGCATATTATTCTCTTATATATAAAATATACGGAGTATAGTATAATTAAATATATTTTCCATAATTAATATATTCTTTATATATTGCATCTTATATATATTGCAACTTATATATTCCATAATTAAATGTATCTTCGTCAATATATTCACTAATATATTCCATTCCATAATTAATATATTCCTTAAATCCCATATATAATACATAAATATATAAGATGCACTTAATTCATAAAATATCTTTGACATAAAAATATAATACCCTATCACGTTATATAACTTGTATAAGTACTTAAAAAGATTTTATAACGCACTTGGTAGAAATATTGACATAAAATATACTTAATTCATTTGGTATATAATTTGTATAAGCACTTAACATTAAGCTACAAATATTTGTCATAAATAAGGTACATAACGTACCTCACGTGCAAAAATTTCGACATAAATAATATAACTTTGGTATATAATGTGTATATTATTATGGCATAAATTTCGGGAAATATATCTCATCCCAAACCATTTGCCGTCTTCTAATCTTCTACGGAGTATATTAATAGGTGAACTGTAGTTAGATCAGTAACTTCTCTCGGAATATATCAGTTGTGTACGATTTATTAATAGCTTCTTTACATTATACCCAAAAAAATGGCTACCTCTTAATCCCGACGTTTCAATATGATCAGTGACATTAATGACTCCAAGGAAACATGGAGCATCAGGGTAAGAGTCATCAGGATGTATTCCGTACCGGCTTAGAATATTCCATAAGAGTCAGGACGTTAATTTTTCTTTTTCATTTTTTTATTCTATATATTCATGTATTATACTATTAAGGCTTGGTATCCTAATATTAACACCATAATACAAAGTATACAAGGTTTATCACCAAAAAAAAGAATAGTAATTACTTTAATTTTAATTTTAATTATTTATATATTCCTTAGAAAATCATGCAATTGCGGGATCTACACTAGTTAAAAGTGTAACCAAAAAGGTAGTAATAAGGAAGAAAAACAAACTAAGTCCAATAAAAAAAAGCGGAAGAAATCGCATAATAGGAGGAATACTCATTAAGAGAATAGGATGGTGGAATGATATGAGCCATTTCCACCATTATGACCAAATGTTTAACAATGTAGGCAGGTACGGTACAGTCGGCATCTCGATTTCTTCACCTTGGTAGTAAAATCGCGATTTTCAAATGCCCTCAAAGATTTAGTATCGGACACTTTGGAAAAAGTTCTTTATATTAGATGAACACTTAATAGACAAACGTGGGAGATACAGTAAGAGTGTAGCAGTAAATAGAAGATGCATGAAGAAATTGGATGCACTATTAAGGAATACTCACTCCCACCTAAAGAGGTGAGGTTAGCTTTAGTACCCATCTCACATGCAGCAGCTTTTCATTTAACTCAAGACTGAAGAGTGTGGAAGTAAGTTGAGTAAGCTAAGTCTGAGCTTGTTCTTCAAGGGACAGTTGTACAGTACATATCAAACTTAAATACAGTAATAATACTCCACCAATTACCATACGTTTGGTTTCAGGCCTCTTTACTTTACTTGAACACATTATTCCACTCACTTTGCTTTCCATCGGAATCAGTTGTTCCTTTCTTCATCATTGCTACAAATTCCTCGTAATTTATTTGTCCATCCTACATCCATATATTTTGTAATCAACATTTTTACTTTGAAGAAAAAAATACTCAGTTTAAACTTAAAGAGGTTGATTATTACTTTGTCAGTGTCAACATCATCAAGTATCTCTTTGATGGTTGCCTCATTTCCCATTCCATATTCCTCCATCGCTTGTCTAAGCTCCTCTTTTGTGATATATCTATAAAAACACGCTCGCTCGTCAAAACGTCTACTCTGGTGTAATAATAACAACTTCTACAGTCTGTACAGTGATACTAACCCACTGTTATCCTTGTCAAAGTACAGGAAAGTCTTGTACAGATTTTCCTCTTTATCAAGTCGATGTCGGTGCATAGTTGCTGTGATAAATTCCATGTAGTCAATGCTTCCACTATTGTCAACATCAGCCTGTCAGAAACCATAGCTCAGTCAATAAGCTGCATAACTGTAACAATGCTTTTGCAGATACCGGCTAGCTTAATGCATTGTTTGCAAGGGCCGGGGATTGAAAAGAATTTGAACTTGTTACCGCTTCCATTAACTGCTGAATTTCGGGTTCAGAGAGGCGGGAACCCAGCCTTGCCAGCCCTGCCTTGAGTTCCTCCAGAGTGATTGTACCACTTCTGTCGGTGTCAATGTTGTTGAACATTTGTTTTAATCCTTTGATTTCTTCGTCTGGCAGATTTTCTGCCATTACCTGCATACCAGTACACTCAAATTCAGCACCTTCTACTAACTGCTAGAACGATACTACGAAATTTTCAATGAGTTAGAAAAGCAGAAATGCTGTTTTTTATACGACTCAAATTAGAAACAATCAGCTTAGGAGGAGTGTATTGTCATTTGTGTTACCTTGAGAGCAAGCTTCTTGAGTTTGTTCATTGCTCTGAACTGCTTCATTCTAATGAGGACAGCACTGTCGATTGGTTTGTCAGAAGTTTGACCGCCTTCTTTGAGCCACGGATGTTCTGTTGCATGCATCAACACCATTACACTAGTGTTTCAATTCTCAAAGGCTCTCGGTGACGAAGAAACAAACGGTATAGTTTATTGATTGTTGACAGATGACTGCTTTACAATGTACGGAGTATAAAAAAAGAGAGTAGATAGTTTAGTGAGCCATTTTGCTGAACAGGAAACCTACCAAGTGCTTGAGCTGCAGTAATGCGAGCTTTTGGATCTCTAGCTAACATCTTAAGAATTAAGTCTTTGGCGTCTGCAGATATCGATGGCCAAGGTGGAGATTCCAAATCAAGCTTTCCTTTCAGAATCTCAGTAAAAATCCCAGCTTCAGTCTCTGAAATGTTAATTTCAGCATTATTGATTTATTGTGTATAATGTTCTGTATTGAAGTGAACAACTTTTGATGTGTAAAGTTAAGGCATACCGGCCCAGAAAGGAGGAACACCGGATAGAAGGATGTATAACATGATTCCAGCACTCCAGACATCGATCTCTTTGCCATAACGACGCTGTAAAACCTCTGGAGCCACATAATATGCACTTCCTACCAGTTCTTTGTACACCTTTCCTGCAACATTGTTGCAGCTCATTTCTCATGGCTCAGAATTATTACGCAACTACATCTACAGCCTGTAATTTGCAACTGAGAAATTCTATGATGCATGAAGTTTAAAATCATCAAAAGTATCATATACTCCGTACTTCATTTACCAGTGATTTCCCTTCTATCATGCGGCTAGTATAAATCCGCATTATCCATTTCAGCAAAACATCAAAAATCGGTTTTGTTACCATATAATTTATCTAGTGACATTTCACAGCATATTATCAGGCTATCAGCACACGAAACAATAAAAAAAGGGTGCTACTTTTTCATACATGCATGTTACTCAATTGTACTTGAAAATTACAATTTCACCCCTCTTATTTCTACCTTCTCATCTAACGTTCTAGAGAGATTTTTGTGAGATAAAAAAATCTCAAAGTTGTCAAAATTCTCCACCACCACGGCGGCGACCACTCTGATCCACCACGTCAGCCACCGCGTTTTTCCCTACTTTTTAAAGATTGTCTATGCTATTATTTTTTCAATCGTTTCAAATTAATTAACTGAGCATACAATAAAAATTACAATAAAAAAATTATAATTAATTAAAACTATAACCAAATTAAAAAGACGAAATTAATTCGATAAGAATTATAGAAATCTAATTCAAACCATAAACCCTAAAATTCAATGTCACTCAAACCCTAAATCGGAATTAACCCTAATTAATCAATTAAAACTAATTTTACAATAGAATATCGATTACCGAATTATGATACATATTGAATTCACAAATAATTGATAGAATTGATTTTAGAATTGACGATAATTAATTTTGATAAGGCTATTTAGAGTTTTGTTTAGAAGGAAAATCATGAAAATGAGGAAAGGGATAGTATTGGAAAATTTATGAAAGTTTAGGTAGGATTGAGTAACATGCAATTATGAAAAAGTAATTCCGTAAAAAAAAGAATGTAAAATCAAACTGTATAAACACAGATTTCATTCACCAACCTTCCTCAATGAAAACAGAAAGGCCAAAATCAGTAATCTTCAGAGGAGAATTCTCATCCTTAGAAACCAAGAGAAAATTCTCAGGCTTCAAATCTCTATGCATAACCCCCATGAAATGACAAACATGAACAACATTCACAATCTGCTTAAAAACAACAGCGGCCTCTTTCTCAGAATAACTCACTTTTGCCACAATCCTATCAAACAATTCCCCACCGCAGCAGAGCTCCATCACCACATACAAACTATTCCTATCTTCATAAGCCCCTTTAAACTCAACGATATTTGGTTGCCCACTAAGATGTTGCATTATCAAAATCTCCCTCCTTACATCTTCTATATCCTTTTTATGCCTCAATTTCAGCCTAGAAATGGACTTACATGCATATTTCAAACCACTTGATTTCTCGGTACACAAGTAGGTGACACCAAACTGCCCCCTGCCTAGCTCTTTGTCTAGCTTATATATGGAGGCGATGTCCGCGTAAGGTTTGTTCAAAATGGGGCCCAGATCCTGGAAATACGAAGGCATTGCCGGCGGTCTTGAAGGAGGAGGAAGCGGTGGAGGTCTATACTTGGTCCTGTCAGCTGCGTCTGAGGAAGAAGATGAGATTGCAATGTCAAGTGTTCTTGGACAGCAAGAATCTGAAGAAAAACAATTTCCCATTAAATATTTTGTTTTGCTTCCACTCTTTTGAGAAAGAATGGAGACACAATTATGGGTTGTAGTTGGATAAATTTGTGGGATGTTTTTGGTTCTTTAATGATGGAAAGGAAGCCAAGTTAGTCAAGTTACATACCTAAATGTTCATGATGCCTTGCTTTGCCCAAGGGAGATTATGCTTTTGCTGACAATATATATTTTTTCTTTTGGTTAGCTTTTTTGCCTCGACCAGCATGTTTGTATCAAATATAGACTGCAAAGCAAATTATTCTTGCTTTGTATCAAAAATATGCATCAAACTGAATCACATTGCTAGTTTTTTATAGTTTGCTAGTACATTCAACCTCCACTTTACCTTGTCATAGACAGGACAGGAGCCTAGGAGCACTGCTGTAGATGTGGAATGTTGTTGTCGGGAACAATCCTCGTTCAGATTAAGGTCATGCATCTTAAGTTTGTAGCTTACATGACAAGATAAACCATGAACAGATAAAAAAACATGTTTTTACGGATAATAGATCAGTTGAAAACTTCGGAAACAGGCTGATCAGACCACGCTGCTCCCATGAATGAATCAGAAATCGAAAGTATGATTAATTTTGTGTTTGATGATTAGTAGTATAAGAGTATCATACAAAAGGCTTAATACACTGACATATCATTTTGAAACAACTAAAGTTGAAAGTTTAAGATTAATAACCTTAACATTAAACTCTTTATCTTAATTTCTACCCTCCTGCTTCTGCTCTTTCAATATCTGCTGTCTCTGCTTCTCGGCAAGCTTGTCAATGGCAGCTTGTACAGCATCTCGTCCTCCAATCAACAATCTAGTTATAACTTCAGGATCCTTCTCAAATCGAGCTTCTTCAAACTCTTTCCGTGCGTTTTCCCTCAAAACATCTCGCCACAATATGCCCCGTGAGTCGGGCCACATGAAAAAACGTGTTGCTCTGAATATATCTCTGTAGAGACACAATGCTTCCCGTCTTGTACTGGTAAGCCTTTGGCGGTTTAGAATCTCAGTTTGATCGTCATCATAAGACGGTTTCTCCTTGACAACATGGCGATCTAGCAGCTCTTCAACTGTGTCCGGACCATTATGAAGTGTTCGCCAGCATGCGGCCTTGCTCAATTTGTTCACTGTAGAAGGTAAAGTTGGAGTGATAATCAGAGACTTCCGCAGGTGTGTGATCATGTCTCTATATGCCACAGCAGGGGATTGAAAATGCAAGGAGCAACAATTGGAATAGGAAACGTTGTCCTGGATGCGCAGAACATAGTAAAATCAATCAGCCTCCGTGTCGCAAAATGGCAATCCATAAAGTTTCATGTAAAACAATCATCAATAAAACAAGACAACACGTGAGATTGATTTCTCAGTCTCTACCACAAAATCTGTTTACCATGCCAGATTTGTAGTACAAATTTAGATCCATTCAAAGCATACTGAGGATTTCATCTCAAAATAAATCACAAAATTAAGCGAATGACTGACTGACAACATAACGTGTCTAAGCATTACTTACTGAAATAGAAGTCACCGGATTCCACTGTGAACTTGATTTTATGCACTTCATTAGTACACAGCTTAAATGTGTTGTCAGGATGATTTCCGAACAAGTTCACCCGATTAATGTAATACCACTAAATGCTTTTTTTTTTGGTTGAAAATAAAAATAAAAATATCAAGTTTTTAATCCCATAAGTACTCTATAATTTTCGACCAAAACTAATCATAGTTATAGAATTCCACCCACCAAAAAACCTAAAGTGAATACAGAAATCCAGATCATAAAATTCTTCGTACCTGGAAGGCTGTTCTTGCCGCTTGATGACAAGGAAGAGAGAGAAAAAGTCACCCAGTAATGTTTTCTAATTTTCTATTTTGCCTACATCAGTGCATCATCAAGATTCAAGAGAAACAGGCCCACTCAAATATCAGCCCAGTACCTGAATTCTGTGGCCCAATGAGTTAATACGACGTCGTTTCCAACTTCCTTGCTAATTGTCAATTCAGTGTTCTTCCCCAAATTTACCTTAAAACCCTAGTTAAACCTCTGATCCTTCATTTCAGTTAAACTCAACCCTAAATATCAAAACTTTCTTTGAACCCAGTTCCTTAATCTATCTAATTATGGCGTTAATTAGATCAAGATTACATCTTGCTTTCCCTAAATTCTGTATTAAACCCTTCACCTCATCATTTTCTACAGTTCTTCAACCCCCTCAAAACCCTGATTTGTCTGAAGATGATGATGATGAAACCCATGAACGACATGGTGCTAGTTTAAACTTTGGTATCTCTCCTCAAGAAAACCCAGTTGTTCAGGGATTGCATTCATTGATCAGAGACCATTATAAGAAAAACCCAAATTTAGACCTAATCCCTAGCGTAAATCTCACTATTTCCTCCCTTTCTCATTCATTCTCTCAGCTTACTCCAGGTGAGTCTATTACGCCTTCGGTTGTCGTCTCTGTTATCGAAAAGTGTCGGCTTGTTCGACATGGCACTCCCTTTACCCAAGCTCTCGCCTTTTTTAATTGGGCAGTCGGGCAAGAGGACAATGCAGAAAATTTTAAGCAGGGTTTTATTGAGATGGTTGATTTAGCTGCTAAAGTTAAGGCATTTGATGTAGCCTGGGGTTTAATCGAGGATATGAAACGTCGAAAATTAGAAATTCCATCAGATATTTTTGTTGTATTGATCAGGAGGTATGTTAGGGTTGGTATGATTTCGGAGGCGATGCACGCGTTTAATAGGATGGAGGAGTATGGGTGCAACCCTGATACTAGTGTAATTACTGCTGTTATGGCCATACTTGTGAAGAGGAAAAAGGCGGTTGAGGCTCAGTCGTTTTTCGATGGGTTAAAGGGTAAATTTGAGCTTGATGTGGTTATTTACAGTAACATGGTTAATGCTTGGTGTAGGGTTGGTAATATTCCGGAGGCTGAGAAGGTTTTTAGCGAAATGAAGTCGAAGGGAATTGATCCTAATGTGTATACTTATACTATTGTTATTGATGGGTTGTGTAGAAACGGGCAGATTACACGAGCCCATGATGTTTTCTCGGAGATGATTGAGAAAGGTTGCCAGCCTAATGCCGCAACTTTTAATAACTTGATGAGGGTCCATGTGAAGGGAGGGAAGACCGAGAAGGCCTTGCAGGTTTATAATCAAATGAAGAGGCTTGGGTGTCAACCAGATGTCATCACGTATAACTTTTTGATTGATTGTCATTGTAGGGATGGGAATAGGGATGATGCCATGAAGTTGATCCACCAAATGATAAATAAGAATATTGTGCCTACTGCTAATAGTTTTAACCCGATATTTCATATGATCGCGCAAGCAAGGGATGTGAATGCTGCTCACAGGTTGTTTGCTAAGATGAAAGAGTTGAAGTGTCAGCCTAATACCGTGACTTATAATAAGCTAATGAGGATGTTTGTTGAATCTAAGTCAACTGATATGGTTTTTAAGCTCAAGAAGGAGATGGATAAGCTTGAGGTAGAGCCTAATGTGCAGACCTATAGGATTTTGATCGATATGTTTTGTGATATGGGGCATTGGTCCAATGCGTGTAAGTACTTCAGGGAGATGATTGAGGAGAAGAAGCTGAAACCAAGTAACAATGTGTATGAAAAGGTTCTAAACCAGCTGAGAATTTCAGGACAGATGAAGAAGTACGAGGAGTTAGTGGAGATGATGGTTAAAAGAGGTTTTGCTTCTCGGCCCACTGAACCTTGTGTTGTGGCTTGAAACGAAGAACAACCGTAATTGGAACTCATATCTTGGCTAAAGAGTTGTGAGCATCCTTAATTGTGACTCATGCAGGCTCAGAAAAAAGTCTCCACCAAGATTGTGTAAGGTTTCCTTCTTGCTTAGCTTGTAGGCTTAAATGCTGTATGCTGTACACAGTTAGGGCTGTTTTGTTTTTCAGATTGCGCTTCTGCTCTTCAGATAATAATTTTTGTTTTTTAAAAAAAAAAAAAAAAAAAAAATCTTTTTGGAATTTCCATGGTGTATCTTAGAGTATTAAATACCAAAGTTTCAAGGTTTACAACTGACTATAAGAGTATTAGCTGTTAGAATGTTCTCAGTATAAATACCAATATTGTACCTTGAAACTGAGACGGTTTTCTGCGTTTAACTATGCTATTATTTTGTTGTATGTATATAACCAACCATCTCATTCTAGTTTTTGTAGAAGAATAAATACATAAATTGTGTACAGACTAGTAGTGCATCTTGCAAGCTATGCTCCCCAGTGTGTTTTGACTAATGCTCACCTTTGTCTTGCAAGTTGCACCTACGCGTGTTTATTAAATTTAGCTGCAGGTTTCGGACAAAAAAATATGAATCTTCGGTTTAATGGTGATGCCTATATGGAGAGATCGGTCTTTAGAGAAGGATATGCTGGCATCCTTTCCATTAAGGATAAGCAAGGAAATACAACACAGTTTTTTAGTCTCATGATGCAAGTATGATCAGATACACAGTTGAAAATATACAAATTTGGGTATATTAACCATAGCGGGTACCTGATACAGTTTTGTAGGCGTTAAAACGATGGCTTTGTATCATATTTGTATTCCCGAACTATAAAACCCAACTTGTAAACTGTTCCCGAAGATGACCAATCTCAAACATAACACATACTCAGAAGTAACTCCCAACCTTACCTCAGTTTAAAAAAAAACCTCACCGATCTTACCCAAGTTGCTCACAGTTCAAGACTTCTGAAAGTTACTATCTTTATGGAAGATGTAATGTGCTGGTTTTTATGCGCCTGCATTGTTAACAAGGATATGATATGTTTGTATTTAGGCTTTACAGTAATCATTGTAATTGTCTGATATCATTTGGAAGTTTGCTGTAAAAATGTGTGTTGCAGTGATACCATTTTGAGCTCTTATTACTCCCATAATAATTACGCCACCCCAAACAAGTCCTTATTTTTGGGGTTTAAACTTCTACACACGGTGAGTCAGTGATCTACAGTGGACTTTCATAAATTCTTTGGTCTTATTTAAGTGTTTATTTGTGTACCTACTACGGAGTACTTTGATGTAGCATTGAAAAAGTTCCCTTATCTTTTTCAATGGGCTGAAAAGTTCACTATTGTTTGGCTTTAGAGTTTGATGGATACAAAATAGTTTATCAAAATGTTTGATGGGTCAATGCAATGTTTGTAAATGTTATGGCTCACTGGGAAATGATCCCTTTACTTCAACACAGAGGGAAGGCGGGGTAAATCTGATCATTTACATCGCCACAGACAGGTGCCTTCGCGCGCTTGATATTTTTGTTGCTCTGAACCGTATGATCATTTGATGTTACAGCCACTAGATTGTGGTTAGGGAACGTTTCCTGCCTGAGCATTTGCTACTGGAGCTCTAAGCAATCGAGGTAGGATAATTCCTGTCTTAATATGTGTTTTATATCAGTTTGAACTTACAAAGAATTGAGAATCATTGATCAACTAACTTCATGTTGAAGCTCTTCTCCCCACATTTTGGATGAAGTCTTGCAATTACCAATCTATTATCCGTTTAGCTCTGGATATGATATTTTCAGACTGATCCATGTTACCTCCATATGTAATGCAGTAGAGAATATATTTAGGAATAGGGAACATACATATTTCAAAAATAATGAAAAAACTTATGTAAAGAGTTTTCATATGATTGCACTTGGCAACAACAAGCCCTTTCTGAAGCTTCCGGTTCTGCTTTCTGCTTGGTTTGCGGCTAAGCGGCCTAAGCCTACAAAACACAGTTCCTACTTTACTAAGGGACTTCCTGTTCTTGGAATCAACTTCTATATTATTATACTGTTTTATGTACTAAAATTTTCAAATTTAATGTTACATTGGGCTTGATTTTGGCATGAAAATAGTGTTTAGTTGTTACTTTGGTCATCCTGTGTCCTGTTGTGATCTGAACAGCGTGTGAAAATTGTTTCTTTGTGTTATGAAATATGAACTGTGGGATTTCATATGCTTCCCTTATTAGATGCATATGGATTCATATCACTTCATATTCAGACCACTAACCATAATGACTACTGGCAGAAGATTGGTTATATCTTCTATGATCTGCTGCTGCTAGGACCTGAATGCTACTCCGTATCTTGTTGAACTCTGTTCTACTTTCTGGGTACAAAGGTATTTTTTCTTGCTTTCTGCTTCGCACTTACATGTTAATTTGTCTTGACTATTGATACAAGGACTATTCATGTGGAAACCATTTTTTGAATTTGTGCTACTTTATGTTGCATTTTCCTATGTCAACACACAGACAGGCGCACTTCTTCCTGCTCGTTTAATTTATATACGATTAGTTTACATTTAATTTTGATGGTAAACGATTCTTAACTCTTGCACATGCACCTATACTATACTAGTCACAATGTTGATAGGTACGGTACGGTACGGTACAACTTTATAGAAATGATAATTTGAGACTATATTTCTTGATAAATACAGTACCAATTAAGCGAGACATATTTTGCATTGTTTCTATACGTAAGTAGAGAAATTGGCATAATAGATTAAGCAGTATGTGACATGGGGATGTTATAAATGGGCTAGTGTAGTGTAAGCTTGTGCGATCGATGGGGATGGGGATGGGGATGAGAAATTTGAAGAGATTAGTAAGCTGCTAAATATTACTCCTACTCCGTACTGTATTATTTTGTTGCTGCAGCTAGCAAGGTCAAGTAGTCCTCTGGTAATGGTAATAATAATGGCCTGCGTGGTGAGGAAGGAAGAAGAAAAAGTAGAATCGAAATGCCTGTCAAGTGTCAACACGTACAGCCTGTTGTCAAACAATCTTATCTATGTTGAGATTATTCATGTGTGACTGTGTGTCTATATGTAGATAATACTGATATGATGCTCTACTATAATTGATGATCCTCATTGATTTCATTATTACTCCTACTTGCCTCCACCCAAAACGACTACTATACGGGAACGATTGCGTCAAGAATCATACGTAGTACTCCGTAGTATTATTCTAGATTTGGAGGTTTTGGTGGGTACAAAGATCATAGTAACTCGCCTAAAAAGAAAATACTCCGTATGAAAGATTATTATTTTTATGTGAAAGCTCTAATAATAACCAATTGAAGTCTCTAATTTGAGTTTTTTTTACTAGTTATGTTATACAATAACTTAGAATATCCCCAATCATTTTTCCATTTTCTGTTAGCAAATCAACCTATTGTTATGGATGATGTGATATGGAAGATGATTTCTTTTCAAATTAGATTATTACTCCCCTATCTCTTTGCCTTTATTGATTGTTTCGAATTCTGATGATACTTGAATATATTCATCTGAAAAAGCCTTGAATATATTCAGCAGACTAAACTCTATATATCTAGACACTACTCCGTACAATTCATATACATGTAGATCGGTAGATGTAAGCAAAATCCAAATACCAGTACAATGATAATGGAAATGGATCCTCTCCATTACTTTTTCTCTCCATTACCTTCCATTACCTCTAATACAACAATATAATATCATTAATCATACTCCATCTCATCAAAACCGATCACCGTTGGATCGTTTTGAAACAAATCCAAACCATCCAAAAGTAATGGATGGTAATGGAGAGAAGAAAGTAATGGAGAGGAAATGAACTCAATGATAATGCCCAACTTAAATAAACTTCTGCCATCCTTTCTTCTCTCATTGCTTGTCGTTATATCATCATTAATATCCAGAAACGATGGACTAACAATGAGGATGATTCCTATCAACTCCCCCCATTTGAATATCGTGCCAAAACAAACAACTATGTATCAACGACTCGAATTTTTCAATAACATATCCCTGTCACGGTTATACAATAATCACAAAAATGACTTATCCCTAGCGCTATTCAGTCGCCGTTTCTTAGAGCTAAGTCCAGTTTGTTTGTGACTCAACTTTCACTCGGGGAAGGTAATCATGCCTTCTACTCTCCTTATCTCCTCCTTGACATTGGTTCTGAGATAACTTGGGTTTAGTGTGAAGGTTGCGATCCTTGCTTTCAGGTAAATGGGAAAAACTTTGCCTACAGAAGGTCGAGTTCCTTTAAACGAGTCACCGTATATGATGAGATGTGTTTTTTCCCCGAAATTACCTATCAAGGCTCTTGTGGCCTTTCTCTCAATTACGGCACTGTTCCCCCTTTCCCTCGCGTTGAAAGGCCTTTTCAGCCGAGAAAACTTTTATTTCAGGAGCTTGAGAACAAACAACATGGAAGTCCACCAAGGTTTGGTATTTGGGTGTGGACTCGAGAACGAAAACATCCACTTTGGGTTAAACGATGGCCCGCAAAACATAATTGCGGGTAGATTTGGGCTTAATGCCCAGCCAAGATCGTTTTTATCCCAACTCGATGCTCAAGCCCATGGTAAATTTTCCTACTGTTTACCCCCATCAAGTCAATCAGGCTTAGCAGAATCCACTATTTACTACGGCGATGATGCCCAAATGAGTGGGGATGCAGATACACAAGTTCAAACCATCTCAATGCGCAACGGAGATTTTTTCTATCATCGACTAGCAATAGATCCGAGTGTGTTTGAGGATGATGAGGCCGATGTGATCGACACGGGATTGCCTTATACAATGCTAGTGAGAAGCGCATACAATCCTCTAAGAGAAGCGATACAGAGGTTCTTTCTTATCCGATATGGATGGCTTCCAAAGCGTCAGGGAGGAACCCTTGATCTTTGTTATTCAAAGTATCCGAATATGGATGAACGTGAATTTCCGACCGTGACTTTACATTTCTTGAACGATGAGCAAAGTGGAGAGATTGATATGGTGTTAACCAAAGATCAATGGTTTGTTGGCAACCTCGAGTTTTCAGGTGACGATCAAGGGATTTGTTTGACGGTAATGCCATTGCCGATTGACAACCTCAGTGACTCTATACTTGGAGCATTCCAACAAGTCAATTTTCAGTTTTTATTTGATGTTCACAGTACTCGTTTATCTTTGTGCCTCAGAATTGTTTACAATATACAAGTATACCATAAGTAGGGGTGATAATAATGAGACGAGACAACTTGGTTCGTGTGACAACTTTACAAGTCACTCCGCTCGAAATAAAGTGATTAGTTAATATTTTGATATTATTCAAAATGAGTTGTAAACTATGAATGTCATATGGATATGCTGCTAGCCTGCCCAGAAATTCTAGTGTCAAAATATACTATTCTCTCTATTCATCCCTGCAAATTAATAACTCCGCAAATGTAAGAAAAAAATTATTGTATTACATGCTATAACAAATTTGATATATTCAATGCGACCGACTTTTTTTTGTAGTCCATAGTATTGTATTACATCTTGCTGAGCAATGAAGTCGGTACACCACGTATGTCTGTCTATGATGAGGCCAGCAAGGAATTAGAGTCTGGAATAATCGATACAAGCTAAGTCAAGTATTATTTTAGTTATTTTACTTGAATTTAATACAATCAGAGAATTGGTCCTGCCATAGCCCTCTTATAAAAACCAGACGGAATCGTTGATAACAAAGAAGCGAAACAATACATAAATTAAAGTCGACACCTGAATCAAGGCCTCTAATGGAAATGGAAATGGAGATCGGGGAGAAGGATGTTTGTATCCTAAGCAGCAGCGACGTGTACATTCCGCAGGAGCTGTGGGTTCAGTATATTCTCCCAAGAGTGTCGGTCAAAGCTCTGCTCAGATTCAGGTGCGTTTGTAAATACTGGTGCTCTTTAATCGACGACCCCAATTTCATCTATATTCACTTTAAACAATACAAGAACAACTGCCAAAAGAATCGGATTCTCGCCTTGGAACGCTTGGGGTATAATGGTTTCAGAGGAAGTAGGTTCACAATTCGCGAAACTCTCACACTAAAGAAAACCACCCATGTCTTGAAAACCTCGGAATTGTACAGGTTGTTAGGGAGTTGTCATGGGTTGTTTCTGCTGCAATTCGGCAAACAGTTGAAGCTGTGGAACCCATCTGTTAGAAAATGTGTGACTCTTCCCTTCCCTTATCCTTTCCGCGGCAATAAAATGATTCTAGGATACGCGCCTCTCACTAATGATTATAAGGTGGTTATTCTCAAACTTACTTTCTCAACGACCAGAGACGTGTCAATCGCTATATACTCACTCAACAATAATACATGGAGGACCAAAGTTGTTCGAGCAGAGGACATTGCGACAGACGACTTCACAGAGGGGATTCCGTATGTTTACTTTCAGGGGGCCGCGTACTGGATTGATCCAGATCAGTGGTACAACTATTGGGATTCATCATCATCGAGGAACAAGCTTGGTTTCTTCGACTTTGACACGGAGGAGCTGAGGTATGCAGCCCTACCCGTGGCACCGGATAATTGGTATGAACAAGCATATGATTGGGACAAGACTCGATGTCTTTTTCTTCTTGGGGAGTCACTGGCGATTTTCAATGTCTCGCCTATATGGCGTTCTGTATGGGTGATGGAAACGGAGGGTGAAAAGCGATCATGGAGTTTGTGGTTCTCAGGGGATTCTAACAAAGACTACCTTCGTTCCTTCAAAGATCAGGTTGTATTTCTGGATTTTTCATCCTCGAGGATATTCTTCGAAGAGAACAGTGGCACGTCTTTTCTTTACGGGAAAAACTGTTGTAAAATGACGGGTCACGATTTGGAGTGTTTGGGGAAAGCTATGAGTCGTCATATAACTTTGGAACCGTATGTAGAAAGCTTGGTGTTAGGCAGAGGGTATAGCGACCGGACTATGACTCCGTTCCCTGGAGCTGCACAAGACAAGTAGACATTATTTGGCCCTGATTTTACATCTAAGTTGCAAATGACACTTCACTTTACATCTTGTATTTAGTTGTATATGTGTGATTGGTCTGCAGTGGTGTAATTTGTGATCATGTCCTGGCTTTTGTGTGTGTTCTTAACAAAAGGAAAAATCAATGTGAAGCGAGGTAACAAGAGTTTTAATCCACTACCTCCGATGGGCAATGTTTTTTTTCTCTCGTAATTGTAAATCTTAGCTTTCAGTGGTCGCCTCATTGACAGTTTGGGGGGATCAGATGCAGATTGCAGGGCTTATCCTGTCAGTTTTGCCAGCTGGTAACGTTTTTTTAGAGTGGTGCTCGTGCCTCGTGCCTCAAGTACAAAACGTACACATCAAACTACTACTACTAGAGAAATAAAAACACCTCATTTAGATCAATTATCATATTCATCGAATCATACTAATCTTGACTACTCTTCATATTTATTTCTAATATGTTGAAAACTGGAAGCAGCAGTACACAAACACTCAATAGTAATTCCAGCAAAGCAAACAGCAGCATGGTGACATGATCTGTAATTAGCTATTCATATTATCCTTCATCCTTTGAGCAACACCAAACTCTCCGAGTAGGAGTCGAGTTTGTGATACATTCTTTTGGATTTGTCATGCTTCAGCACTGCGCAAGTATCAATATTATAGGACTTGTCCCCCAACCTTAGATACCGACTTCTACCACCAACACCGCTCTCGTAATAGAATACGAGTGGATCCTCGGGTCTGTTCTTCTTGAATAAACAAAAACCGCCTCTACTTGACTCTCCTGAAAACCATAAACTCCACACTCCCTGCGGCTTTCCGCTCTCCTGTCTCAGGACCCATATGCTGCAACAAACACTAGAAATACACAAAACAGCTAGTGATTCCCGGAGATTAAACATATACCACACACTTTCTCGTTTCTCTGATGATGTGTATGGCATGTCCAGGAAGCTGAATTCTTCGGAATCAAAGTCTAGGGAAACAAGGTGTGTTGGGTTTTCCCTAGTAAACTCCGCATTTGGGAGATATCCAAGCCAGTGTGCTCCCCCTTGAAAGTAATGACACCAAGGTGTCGTAGCTCTGCGGAATATACGGCTGAAGTAGACGTGGCTGATACGAAGGCCAGGTTTATGACTGACACGCCATTGTTGATCACTCAGTGTATAAACTGCAACATTCATCAGCATGTTTGTACCCTTCAAATGATTCGACCCTGGTTTAACCAGAATGACTTTATAATCCTTGGCTTGAAGGGCAAATCCTAAGGCACATACAGAGTCGGCAAGAATAGGAAGAGGGAAAGGGCAACAAGGAAGGATCAATGATTTTCTGATACTCGGATTCCATATCCTCATTTCTTCGTAATTGCCCACGGAGCGCACCAGATACATCCCATCACAGTTTCTCCCATAGAGATAGTGTGACTCTATAGCAAGGGTGTTGGAAATGTCAGCAGATAACCTGAGAGTGTCAGCTCGACGAAGTGTTATCATTTGAATGTATTGTGAAGTACGTCGTCCACGGGGTTTAATGCTCTCGGTGACTAACAATAGTTTGTTGTTAACCCTGGAGAGGTTCAAATGCCTGGTAATGAAATCAGGGTCATCGATGATGGACTGCCAAGATTTAGATACGCATCTGCATCTTAGTAGTGATTTTACCGGCAATGATTCAAAAATCTGAGTCCAAACTTCAGGAGGTAAGTACTCCACTTGCGAGTATGAGCAGGATGATTTCACCTTCTTTCCGTTTTTCATAATCTTCCGAATAACCTTATATTATTATGATGAGTATATGACGATGGAAGAAACAAGATTACATATGGCATTTATGATAAGAATATACTCTATATGTAGATAAACTTATCATCAACATCTGATAATACAGTATAATATAATCTTCCAATTAAGTACTCGTATGTATAATAATACTCCTATACTACTATACGTACTAGGGAGTATATACTTGAGAAATCTTAGCTCTTATTCTGTTTCTATTCAAGCTAGCCACGGCTGTGTACTGTACCTGTACCTGTACCTGTACGTGTACGTGTCCTCAACTCCTCAAATTCATTCATTCCTACAGAGTATATTAACCAAATACAAATTCTTACGGTTCTTTTTTTCATTAACTAGTATAAAACCCGTGATAAAATCACGGGATTGCAAAGATAGGACTATTAGCGGTTTATTATTTTCCCATTTGTCGTACGTGGTGATTTTTAGTATGAATGAAAAATTATTTGATTTTTTAGTATATGGGCAGAAAATAGCGGATATTGGGTATCCGTCAGTGGCAATTATAATCTCGTTCGGGAATTAAGTTCTGTTATTCGATAATTAGCTCTTCTATAATTATGAATAACAAAATTGCTTTTTTAGTTTGAAATATACTCATACAAAGCAGGACAAAAGTAATTTTAAAGGAAGACACAACCGTATCATGGAAAACAAATTTCTTGAATAATGACAATCATAGAGTTACCATTTTTTTGTAAATATCTTAGGTATCGGTCGCGATATACAAAAGCATAAAGTTAAAAAAAACACGGGAGGAGAATAGTATTTCCGAACACGTTTGTCTTGTACTTTGAGTATCTTTTCCACGTCTATATCTTGCGTATTAATAAATATGATTGAGTTCATTTTTATACTGAGAAGAATAAATCGTGGACGTTTAACTCGTATTCTTAAGTGCATACTAAGACAATCTATCTTATTTCATTTCACGTATTTCCTTCGAAAAAATACACCGAACAAACACAATTTCTTCCCAATTAGATATGGAACCTCTCCATTAAAGCACCTATGAAGTACGGAGTATATGGTTTTCGAAATTGATCGAAGAAATTGCAAGAGAAGAAAGGTAATAAATTATAAATCTTATACACGGTTGTTAATTTCAAAAATGTGCTCGAGTACATACGTTGCTAAATTTCGTGTCTAATAGCATTAATTTTTTATTGCATTTGGAACAGAAAGTAGCACATATTCATTGTTCGATTTTGGGCTCTCCATTCACGCTTATTGATAAAAAAACACAATTTTTGATAAAATGAAATGAAATTATTGAATAAATGAAGCAAAATGATGGTATGTCCAACGTTATTCTTAGAAATTTTCAAAGAGGGATTTCTATGAAGCAGGGAGGTCTTCTGAGAGACGGTATCTCATTAATTTTACTGAGAAACTAAGTACAAATGAAAGTAACAGTGGTACCAAACCTAATAGAAGTAGGTACGATTAACATAAAAGAAGATACAAATATAAAGAGGGTACGCTTGTCATAAAAACATGTACAAAAACAAATTTGTCATTTAAGGGTACGAATATGACATAGAGGGGTACTGAAGAGTGGTCTCTCAATAAGTGTGATGCTTCATTACTTGTAAAATCCAACAATTTCTGATGGAATACTTGAATATGATATTAATATTAATATTTTGACGATACCACCTTATCAATCCGTATTTCTGCCTAACCCGTGATCCTTCTTGCTCGACTTGTTTGGACGTGTCTACTGAAATGTTCTGAAAAAAATTTGATTATATTAGATTCAACTCACTGAAATACTAAGTTTTTTTTTTGTATTTAATAAATCTTCTTTAAAAGAGTAAGCATATAATATACTGAAATTTAATGAAATCTTTTCTACAAAGATTCACATAAAAATATTAAGATAGATGATTCGTGCTACAAATTATATGTTAAAAATATATTTAGGGTTGTTAATTGAGGATTATATTTAAACTTTTTTTTCAAAATTGAAAGGAAAATTCAAACCTTGATTTTCTTGAGGAGTTCATGATCGTTCATTTCGAAATTGCAGTAATTAGTGATAATGTATGAAATAATTAGATTAAATTCATCATTGATAGTTCTGCAAAACGCAATGAACAAAAACAAATAACAAATCATTAGTCACATAAAATCAAAAAATCTCGATGATATAAATATAAATTCATGATAGAAAAATGGTAGATTACTATAATAATAGATGAATGAAATTATAACAATAGTGAATAATAGATGAGAGAAAATATAAATGATTAAACTGACCAAATTGTAGATGAGGGAAATTGCTTATCAATGAAGGCCCAACCCTGATTGAAAAAAATCAATGTTGATCAGCAATTCTTGATCACCCATCTTTTTGATCATCGTCTACAACCTTACCCGAAACCTGCGATAAAATTGGGGGTTAAAGAAATAAACATGAATTAGCTTGTAAACAAAAAAATCTATAACCTTGCAAGAATAAGATACAATCCATGAAAAAAAAAATTATAACCCAAAATGAAGTTGAGATGAATGGGTATTATGCGATGAATGCAATCCGACAATTAGAGTAATTACTGATTTATAAACCTAAGATACATGTGAGATCTTTGTGATTTGTTGAACTTGTAAATGAACTTAGTTCTAAATCTAAACTTAGTTCAAAGAAAATTACATCCTATATTCAATAGCTTACCCTAAATTGAAAGATATAGAGATAATGCAATCACATAATTAGAATAATACTGATTCCGTAACCAATAAATCGTATAATGAATTATTGTATTAATATAATATTCAGCGAGAATATTGTATTAACTTAAACTCTGTTTTTAATATATTCAGTGAGAATATATGTTAATACAATATTACTTACCAAAATTACCGTAAGATACTTGCCGTAAAATATGCAAATTTTGAAATTGTGGCAAATATTAGCTCCTAATACCTCATAATATTTGATATATTCACATATATTACCTATGAATGTAAACATGAAAATCATAATATCACACAATATGCCTAATTACGCAATATTGGTTGAGATATTATAATACCTAATTATAAGAATGGGAAGGAATAATTACGGAATATGGCAAAAATACGCAATATTGGTTGAGATATTATCATGATAATCTATTCCGATGTCTGAACTTAATTTCTTTATTTATTGTAAATATTTAACAAAGTTACGGTATGAATAAAGTAATTCAATATTTACTGAAGTATAAAATACTCAAATTGGTTGAGATAATGTCGTGAAATTTGTACAAAGATTTCGGTCAGATTTTAAATAAGCAGTACGGACTATAAATATTTATATACGTCAAATTTTTAATAAGACGTTTAAATAATATATTAATAACACGTAATTTATAATAAATTCGTAAAATTGTACATAGCAATGTAAACCTGGTGCACGTATGTAATATATATATATATATATATATATATATATATATATATATATATATATAATCAAATTTGAATTAAGCAATACGGAGTATAAATATTTATATACGTGTAATTTTTATACATATGCGAATATTTTGTGCGTGTGTGTATATACATATGTGAATATTCCACGTGAATATAATTATTATATATGTGAAGAGGAAGATCTCGTAATATATATGTAAATAGGTAATGTCAGTTTTGCCCCTACATTTTGCATAGGACTGGAAAAAACTTTAAGTGATTGGACGATTATGTCCATTTAATGAGGGAGCTTGGATGAGTGTTTTGTGCGAAATCGTGCTGCCACGTCACTGCGTTTGGTCCCTTCTTTAATATAATTAAGATTAAGTCTACGGTATTATCATTGGTTCAGGGAAACAAAAGATAATAAACGACTGAAACTTTTAACAATGAATCGTTATATATCATCGTCTATCTTATATAGTACGGAGTATCACTGTTCGGGCAAAAATTTGCACCATCAAGAGTGCAACGTGGCATGCTACGAATGGACGGTCAAAAGGTCAAAAGGACAAAAGTCAAAGTCGGAAAGTCAAGGGACGACAGTCAAAAACCGAGGGTCAAAACCAAGTCAGAGACCGAGGATCAAAGGCTAGAACCGGGATTACTGGGCTGTTCTTAAACCCGGGAAATCAAAAGGCAAATGGGCTGCGGAAAGATACATCAGAAGAGGAGATGGGCCGGATCAAGGGAAGACCATAACCCAGCCCAACAGGTATAGTAACCTACTCCACTCCAACCAGGAATAAAACAAGGAAGAAGTCAAGGTCAATTCCAAAAACCAAAAGGATAAGGAAGAGAAGCAGTAACTACTATGAGAGTTAAGGCAAAGATTCACCATTAATGGAAAATCAATCGTAACAGCCAGAAAACGGTAATGAATTGGGCATTAAGAGGCAATAAAGGGGAATGAATGATGGAGATTCTCCATTGATGGTGGAGATAACAAGCACCAGCAGTATAAAAGAGGGGAAGAAGGGACATTCAAGGGCATCCAAGACCAACACATTCACACAATCTCACATACTCACAATAACCGTCCAAATACTCATACTTGTATGCTTTTTGTCATTTTCTCTCTTATTCTTAGTGAAGCTTTGGTGAGATTCCGACTCCCCCCGCGGTTTTTCCCACAACGGGTTTCCGCGTCACCAAATTCTTGTGTGTTATTGTTCTCCTTCGTCGCTCCTCGTTTACTGTTTTTGCTTTGATTTCACCGACCCGTGGTTATAGGACGATCGCTTTAACCCGCAACCGAAACTAAGAAACTCCGGTAGATTTTTTACCAAAACAATTTGGCGCCGTCTGTGGGGAATAGTGATCACATCCTGTAAGCCAAACCCCACCGCGAAGCAACCTCGTTCCATCATGACCGGATCCGGACAAAGTTCTTCCAGCAGTCAGGAGGCAACAACTCAACCCGTAGGAGGATCATTCCCGGGAACGGCAGAGCCGGTCTTCACACCCCTCACCCTGGGACTTACCACTAGCCAAGCAGTGAAGCCCACGGTATCGGCGTCTAAACCCCCTCAGACACCTAAAAGTGCTGGGGTCACCGGCTCCTCCAAGGTCAGGAAGGAAAGCATACTCACCAGAACCATGACTCCAGGAGGATTTGTAGGAGAAGCACCCGGTGGATCGGGGTCACCAGACCTGATGCAGAGTATGCTCCAAGGAATCAATGCTCTGCGCCAAGCAGTAGAAACCCTGCAGAAGGACAACCAAGATATCAAGGCTCGGATCTCGGCAGCAGACAAGATTCCAGTTGCGTCGCTCCAGATGTCACCAGAGACGTTGCCCTTAATGCCTAGGGGAGAACCTAGCACCCGCAGGGAACCAATGACCAGCAGGAGAACCACCAGAGAAATTCCCTCAGAACTGGTCACCAGGCTGGAGTTAGGTTTGGCTCCCCCAGAGCCAGTCATCGAACCCCAGGGGTTAGGCTACCTAACCTACGGCCCCACACCTGGCAGATCTCCTACCACAGGTAACTTTCTCTCTAACATCAAAAATCGAGAGACTAACTCATTATCTTCTGCAGGCACCCCTGTCCACCAGACGCCAGGATGGCAATCACCTCCACCTACCACCAGTGCTTGAAGTTCCCTACACCCTGGGGAGTGCAGAAGATCACCGGAGACCAAGGAGAGGCCAAAGACTGCTACAGGGTAGCCCTTAAGAAGACGGCGAGCCCCCCCAGCATAGCAATTACAGAGCCTTCATCTGCCTCTGCAGGAGTACGTAGAGCCACCTCAGGCGGAGTTGGATGAAGTCAACTTGGACAAGCAACATCCGGAGCAAAAAGTGTTAATCGGATCAGAATGCACAGGTAATATCCGCCAAAACCTCATTGAATTATTAAAAACTAACATGGATTGTTTTGCTTGGTCGCATGATGATATGGTAGGTATAGATCCGAGCGTTATCACTCACAGGCTAAGCGTGGACCCAAGCTACAAACCAGTCCAGCAGAAGAGAAGGAAGTTTGCTCCAGAGAGAAATCAAGTCATAAATCAGGAGGTGAAGTACCCAGAGTGGTTATCTAACGTGGTGGTGGTCCCAAAGAAGAATGGCAAGTGGAGGGTGTGCGTCGATTTCACCGACTTAAACAAAGCATGCCCAAAAGATCCATTCCCCCTACCACATATAGATGTCATAGTAGATGCTACAGCAGGCCACGAGATGTTAACCTTCCTTGATGCATGGAGTGGATACAACCAGATCAAGATGCATCCAGCAGACCAGGAGAAAACAGCCTTCAGGTCTGAGAGAGGTATATATTGTTACAATGTAATGCCTTTTGGTCTGAAGAATGCAGGTTCCACCTACCAGAGACTAGTCAACAAGATGTTCAGGAGACAGATTGGGGACACTATGGAGGTATATATTGACGACATGGTCGTCAAGTCAAAGCAAGCTTCGCAACATACAACACACTTGGAGGATACCTTCAACACCTTGAGGGAATACAAGATGAAGTTAAATCCTTCAAAGTGCACATTTGGAGTGTCATGTGGGAAGTTTCTGGGGTACATGGTGACCCAGAGGGGAATTGAAGCTAGCACAGAGCAGATCAAGGCCATCCTCCAGCTGAAATCCCCACAGAAGCCAAGAGACGTGCAAAGGCTGACTGGAAGAATTGCTGCTCTGAGCAGATTTATCTCCAGGTCTTCAGATAGATGTCGGCTGTTCTATGATGTCCTGAAGAAGGCCCAAAGGTTTGATTGGACAGCAGAGCACGAGAAGGCGTTCAGCGACCTGAAGCACTACCTCAGCACTCCACCTCTGCTGTCAAAACCAGAACCTGGAGAACCACTCTTCCTGTATTTATCAGTAACCGAGGTAGCAGTCAGCGCGGTATTAGTACGTGAGCACGAAGGAGCACAATGTCCAGTATATTATGTTAGTAAGTCTCTGCTTCCTGCAGAGATCAGGTACACATCCCTTGAGAAACTCGTACTTGCACTTGTTACGGCATCTTATAAACTTCGACCTTATTTTGAATCACATGCTATTTCCGTAGTAACAAATTATCCACTAAAAACTATTATGAGAAAACCTGAGTTATCAGGGAGAATGGCCAAGTGGTCTATACACTTGAGCGGCTTCGACCTGAAATTTGTCCCCAGAACAGCGATAAAATCCCAGGCGTTAGCAGACTTCGTATCCGACTTCAGCCCAGCTCTGCAGACACAGGCGGAGAAAGACATCCTCCTCCTTGAGGAGGACAAAGGCGAACAGGTGTGGAAATTAAATGTAGATGGCGCCTCCAACATGCGAGGATCTGGAGCAGGATTAGTTCTGAAGTCTCCTCAGGGGGATCTCATAGTCCAAGCAGTACGGTGCGAGTTCCGAACAACAAACAACGAGGCAGAATATGAAGCTCTAATCTTGGGTCTCCAGCTGGCTCTAGACCTCAAAATCAGGCGCCTAGAGGTTTACAGCGATTCCCAGCTAATAGTCAATCACATGAATGGTTCGTATGCAGCTAAGGACTCCAAGATGGTGTCTTACCTTGAAGTGGCAAAGGAACTCTCCCTTAGGTTCGTAGCCTTCTCAATCAACCAAGTCCCTAGGGACCAGAACGTGGAAGCAGACGCCCTAGCCACGCTGGGGGCAACCTTCAAACCAGGCGTAGTTTCCACCATACCCATTGTCCATGTACTGGAGCCAGCAGTCTGGACAGGCACACAAGAATACCAGATGCTGAGGCAGGAGGACTATTCACCAGACCAGGGATTGCAGTGGCTGCAGGAGGCAGGAGTCTGCAGCACCTCAGCAGAACAAGAAAGAATCCCAGACTGGAGAAAACCCTACCAAGAATGGCTGCAAAACGATATCCTGCCAGCAGACAAGAAGGAAGCCCGGAGTTTTAGAATGAAAGCGTCCAGGTACACCCTCATTGATGGTGTCATGTTCAAAAGATCAGCCGCTGGACCATACTTGAGGTGCCTAAGTCAGCAGGAGGCAGAGGGGGTTATGCATGACCTCCACAGTGGTGAGTGTGGAAATCATGCAGGGGGCAAGAGTCTATCCAACAAAGCACTCCGCCAAGGTTACTATTGGCCGACAATGCGCAAGGACGCGAGGGAATATGTTAAGAAATGTGACGCCTGCCAGAGACATGCACCGGTCAATCACCAGCCAGCAGAGCCGTTGCACCCAATAATTTCTCCTTGGCCCTTCATGAAATGGGGGATGGATATTGTTGGCAAGCTACCGAGAGCCCCAGGAAACAAGGTTTTTATGTTGGCCATGACTGACTACTTCTCCAAGTGGATAGAAGCAGAAGCATTCCCTCAGGTGACTGAGAAGCAGGTTATATCCTTCATAAAACGTAACATTATCTGCAGGTTTGACATTCCTTCAGAGATCATCTGCGACAACGGGTCCCAGTTTATTGGCAACAAGATGGAGGCCTACTGCGCCAGGTGGAACATCACACTAAGCAAGTCTACCCCCAGAAACCCTCAGTCTAATGGTCAGGCGGAGTCTAGCAACAAAATTGTGATAGACAACCTGAAGAGAAGGCTGGAGGAGGCAGGGGGCAGATGGGCAGAAGAACTCCCCTTGGTGCTGTGGTCTGACAGAACTACACCCAAGGTGGCTACAGGACAAACACCCTTCAGTTTGGTCTTTGGTGCTGAGGCGGTCATCCCTTCAGAGGTGAGAGTGCCTACTCATAGATACGGATGCATAACCGAAGACAGGAACCAGGTAGAGATGGCAAGCAGCTTGGATACTATAGATGAGCTCAGAACCGATGCTCAAATAAGGATGGCCTCCTACAGACAAACAGTCGCCAGAAGTTACAACAAGAATGTCAGAGTCAGAATCCTGCAGGAAGGAGACCTAGTCCTCAGAAAAGTCTTCCAGAACACCAGGAACCAACGAGTAGGAAAGTTCGCTTACAATTGGGAAGGACCCTATCAAATAGAGAAAGTAGTTGGGAACGGAGCCTACCGACTTATGACCATGGAGGGGAAGATCATCCAGAAGCCATGGAACATCGTACACCTAAAGAAATACTTCTTCTGAGTGGGCCACAGCCGCCAGCAATCTGGGCCACTGCCGCCAGAAACATGGGCTACAGCCGCCAGAAACGTGGCATCTATTCTGCCAGGTGCACCTCCACCAGAACCCAGGTTTAATCTTTTCAAACCTCGCAAACACGTATTTAAATTTTCCTATCATTCTTCTGTTTTCTTTTTTCTTTTAGCAAAATTCAAATTTAATCAGATAAAATTTTGTTTGACATTAAGGTTTGATTTTCTTATTGCGTACATTTTCGAAATTTAATTTTCTCTCTCCATATATTTTTGAAATTTGATTTTTTGCTTCCACATATGTTTTCAAATATTGTGTTCCCTATCTTTGCCAAATTTTTGTCAGTTTTCTCAAACTGAGTGCTGGTGACTAATCTGGTGGAGTGTACAATTTCTACAGAGGGCATGCGTCTGTGACTAAGTGCCTACAACCGGGACATTACAGTCTCCTGCGCCACTTAGCACCCACGCAAAGCGTGGCACCTCCGACTGAGTGGGCGAACTAAACCCCAGGCCACCACTATATCAAAGGTAGACCATACAAACATAAGGCATGCATACAACAGAAGGTAGTTAGACAAAACTACAACAAACGATTACAATCAAACGCAAACAATCACGATCCAAAGCAAACATTTACGACCTTCTGCTAAGGCACGAAGTGCCACAAAATACTAACACACGTCGCTCCCCTGAGCAAAGGCGAAGTCATTACAGAATTTTTTGCAAACACTAACAAATCGGAAGTACATGCCATGCAGGATTCACAAGCCGGAAACAAAGGAGGAGTAACATCACTCCAGCATAACTTGGTCCACGGACTGGACATTCTCCTCTGGTGGAGGCGGAACTATAGCAGGTTCTCCTGCAGCAACCTGGGTCTCTGATGAACAACAACAGAATCTCCCCCAGGGTAATCAAGACATCCTGCTGGTCCACGCTCTCTTGCCCATCAGCCTCCTGATCGGCAATGAGAAATCAGCGGACTCCATCAGATCCTCCGCCTCCACAGCAGAAAGAGCATCCAGGTCAAGCGCCACAGGAAATTCCTCATCCAGTCACTTCTTCTCTACAACCAGATTCCTCCGCCAACAATCTGCGAACCAAGTCCAACTCCTTCAGAGAACCTTCTTCTAGCACAAACCTGGGATCAGGAAGTAGCATATGATCCAGGAAAGGCATATCCTCTGCAGACTTACCAAAGCCTTCAGGAAATTTGAGCACCACTTCAGCAGAAACCTCATCAACGGATCTGGGGGCAGAGTAAGAGGTAGACTTAGAAAGGTCTGCCACCAGAGGTCCTCTCTCTGCAGGAGTAATTTCTAAGAGAGGGGACAGATCGCGCCTTCTCCTAGAACCAACAAGCTAAGGCCAGCAGAAGCAGAGCCGAATGCCTACAATAGAGGCAAACGGAAATTCCCGCCAAAGATAAGCTTAGTCGGAAATTTGGGGGCATTTGTTCGGGCAAAAATTTGCACCATCAAGAGTGCAACGTGGCATGCTACGAATGGACGGTCAAAAGGTCAAAAGGACAAAAGTCAAAGTCGGAAAGTCAAGGGACGACAGTCATAAACCGAGGGTCAAAACCAAGTCAGAGACCGAGGATCAAAGGCTAGAACCGGGATTACTGGGCTGTTCTTAAACCCGGGAAATCAAAAGGCAAATGGGCTGCGGAAAGATACATCAGAAGAGGAGATGGGCCGGATCAAGGGAAGACCATAACCCAACCCAACAGGTATAGTAACCTACTCCACTCCAACCAGGAATAAAACAAGGAAGAAGTCAAGGTCAATTCCAAAAACCAAAAGGATAAGGAAGAGAAGCAGTAACTACTATGAGAGTTAAGGCAAAGATTCACCATTAATGGAAAATCAATCGTAACAGCCAGAAAACGGTAATGAATTGGGCATTAAGAGGCAATAAAGGGGAATGAATGATGGAGATTCTCCATTGATGGTGGAGATAACAAGCACCAGCAGTATAAAAGAGGGGAAGAAGGGACATTCAAGGGCATCCAAGACCAGCACATTCACACAATCTCACATACTCACAATAACCGTCCAAATACTCATACTTGTATGCTTTTTGTCATTTTCTCTCTTATTCTTAGTGAAGCTTTGGTGGGATTCCGACTCCCCCCGCGGTTTTTCCCACAACCGGTTTCCGCGTCACCAAATTCTTGTGTGTTATTGTTCTCCTTCGTCGCTCCTCGTTTACTGTTTTTGCTTTGATTTCACCGACCCGTGGTTATAGGACGATCGCTTTAACCCGCAACCAAAACTAAGAAACTCCGGTAGATTTTTTACCAAAACAATCACGAAAGACCCTCTTCTCTTCTCGTAAGCAGCCGGATACATACGCTAGCTTAGCTAGCTAGTTGCTACTTATACTCGTTTCTTTTCTGTACTGCTGTTCTCGTTCGTGTTCGTGTTCGTGTTCGTGTTGTCAGTGGCAGATTTAAATTGGTCTTGGCTTAGTAGTACACGTAATTTTTTTTGTTTAACGAATGAAGAATGTTCTTAATCGTGTTACAAATACATCAAAAGGAAATCCAAATTTGGGACTTTTTATCGGATACCCCGTTTCAAGGGAACGAAAATACGACCATTATATTCTCAAGTCCTCATTTTTACCTTAATAAAAAAAATGATTGATCAAATTTTCAATTATTTAACTACTAAATCAAACCCAAACAATATCAATCCTCTACACTACTAAGAGGATAATACGTGCTTAGGTGCGTGACATGCTCACATTGAAAATTTTCCCTCCAAAAGATTCAATTTTCAATTATGGTAACAAGTATGTGGCTACAACTCCATGGGTCTCAGGAAGCCCCTACAAGAGCGTTCTTGTGAGAGTTGTATGGATTGAGGCCATTGGCGGACCCAGGGGTGCGCACAGACCCCCAAGTGCGCACCCTTGGTTTTTATTTTTAAAGAAAAATTATTCAAAGTATACATCAAATAAAAAACAATGCTGATTGTAAGCAATGAAAATGAAGTGGTGCAGTGGTAAGTCCCTTGCATTTGGCCCATTAGGTTGGGGGTTCAATCCCCTGTATGGTCATTATTATGTCTTCTTAATTTTTATTCTTGATGTTCCAAAATTTGTCAATGGATATATTTTTCAAACTCTTTTTTATGTGTTTTATTTTAATTTACGGTGTCTTCTCGTTTTCATTTTTTTACTCGTACGAGTTTAAATCTTAACTATTTGCCTAATTTTAATATCCCAAATTTGCAAATTTAAATTGTTTGATACAGAGCATATTCAATCCGTGATCATTTTTTTTATTGTTTTGTTGTCTATGTTTATACTTTATAGTACTACGTACTTGTTAATTAATTCAATTAATTATCCCAAAATTCTATCTTCAAAACTTACCAAATTTTGCAAGTCAGAAACCTAATTTCAAAATTATTATTAGTATACTAATACCTCAATATTTTATTTATTTTTCGCTTCTATAATAGATGTGAGAAATATTTTATTGAGGTCGAGAGAAAATGAGAAAATTGAGAGTATATTAAAAAAAATTGTGCACCCCCTTATCGAAAATCCTGGGTCCGCCCCTGATTGAGGCTATGCCATCTAGACTTCGAGTCTGTTGTCCAAAGGGCGGTTTACATGGCGTGCGTGGTTTGCAGGCTATTGCGTAATCTCGGGGGTTACCCAGAGCGCACCAAAGGTAGCGGCTGCGGGTTCCCTCGTCACCAAAAAAAAGAAAAACAAGTACGTAATTAATTGTACAAACCAACAGTTAACTAATTATACGAGTATTTATAAATTCTAATTAAATTTTATGATAATCGTAAAAATTGAAAAATACAAAAAAAACTATGCAAGTATTTATTTAAATATTACTCCGTATTTGACTTTATTTTAAATAAAATTATAATTTAAGCAACTCTATTATCCGAATAAAAGAGTAAGTTTTCCCCTTTATTATCAACTCCTTTATCTAATACTACTATTTATAATATTTTCATGTTCAACACAAAATTGTAATAAATTATTAATACTAGCTTTTTTACAGTAATATCACCATTATTAAACCATGCAATTGCATGAGATCTATACTAGTTGTGAATTTAAATGGTTACAGAGAGGAACTACAATGTTTTATTTAGTGCTCGGGTAAGCTCTATGGCGCACTGCGCACATACGAAGAATACTCTAGCTTAAGACAAGTATTGGATAGCTAAAAAAAAGCAGCTCAACTATAGTTCATCAATTTTACTTATAGTATACTCCCTCCGTCCCAGTGAATTGTTTGCCTATTCCATATTGGGACGTCTCAATGAATTGTTTGACTTTCTATTTTAGGAATGTTTTTTATATGCAATTTGACCCTTTTAATGAGTTTTGCTCCACATGTCGCTTCCTCATTGGATCTCTTACCCTTAGTGCCAAAAGAAAAGGCAAACAATTCATTGGAACGGAGGGAGTTTCCTATATCTCGTTCATTCGCTTGTATTTTCAAAGGTTTTTTAATTGGGGGCGCAAAAGATCGATTAAATGGCACACGTCCCAATGTGCTAAAACGTAATTATGAATCGGAAAAAGTTATCTTGTTCTGTTCATCATACCAATACCTATATATATAGATTACATAGCAATTACACAATAACGGGATATTCTCAAGAACATATCATATGATATTAAATATCGGGATATAATCTAATACCCCTTCAAGCTGAAGCATGGAGATCGAGAATGCCCACCTTGGGAAGAAACTCATGAAACCGTTTGGAGCCTAAGGCCTTGGTTAGGATGTCAGCCAACTGCGCATCAGTAGGTACATGAGACGGAGAGACCAAGCCGTCAATAATAGCATCACGCACAAAGTGACAATCAATCTCAATGTGCTTCGTTCTTTCGTGAAAAACAAGATTCTGCGAGATATGAATAGCAGATTTATTGTCACAAAATATAGACATAGAATGCGAGAGGGTAATGCCAAAACTAAGAAGCAAACCCTTGAGCCACTTCAGCTCACAGACAAGTTGGGTCATAGCACGATATTTAGCTTCAGTTGAAGAAAGAGAAACCGTCTGTTGCTTCTTAGTTTTCCATGAGATTGGGGAACCCCCCCCCCCCCCCCCCCAAGAAAACAAACGAACCAACCAGTGACGGAGCGACAAGATTGGGGACAATCAGCCCAATCCGAATCACTCCACCCCATGACTTCAAGGGGCCTATCAGTGCGCAACAACAAGCCCTGACCCGGACACCCTTTTAAATATTTAACGACCCGTACGTAAAGTGGAATCAAAATGTTCTTGGCGAGGCTCAGTCAAAAATTGAGACAGGACATGAACAACATAAGATAGATCAGGACGGGTAACAGCAAGGTAAACTAGCCGGCCAACAAGCCGACGATAATGCTCAGGTTCAACCATAACTGGTCCAGTGGCTAAGCCCAAACGATGATTCTCCTCGACGGGGGTGAAAGCGGGACGAGCGCCAAGATTTCCCGTCTCGGAAATAATATCAAGCGCATATTTACGCTGACTCATGAATATCCCTTCAGAATTCGCCGAGCAATCTCAATACCAAAGAAATATTTCAAGGGACCCAAATTCTTCATAAGAAAACAATTCGCCAGATAAGCTTTAAAGGCAGAAATAGCAGAAGAATCATTACCTGCTATGGCCAAATCATCCACATAGACGAGAACATGAAGGCAAATATCACCATGTGAATGACTGAATAAAGAATAATCAGAGTAAGAATGAGTGAAAGCATAAGTCTTAAGAGCGGCAGTCAACTTGGCAAACCAACATCGTGGAGCCTGCTTGAGACCGTAAAGGGCTTTACGAAGCCGGCACACTTTACCATCTTTACCATCACCGAATCCAGGAGGTAACTTCATAAAAACCTCTTCAGTCAAATCCCCATGAAGAAAGGCGTTGTGAACATCCATCTGATGAATCTCCCAACGCTTAATAGCCGCAAGTGCCAAAAAAAAGCGAACAATAGTCATTTTGACTACCGGGGCAAATGTTTCACCATAGTCCAAACCTTCTACTTGATGATTGCCAAAAATAACAAGACGAGCATTAAGACGTTCAATAGTACCATCAGAAACATATTTAATCTTATACACCCAACGACAGCCAAAAACTTTCTTACCAGGAGGGAGTTCAGTCAATTCCCATGTTTGGTTTGTTTCAAGAGCCGCAATCTCACTTTGCATAGCGGCACGCCAACCGTCACGAACTGCCATCGCGAAACTAGTGGGCTTCTCCCTGGCAGAGACAAGTGCAAGAAAAATTCGGTGCTTCTCCGAAAAATGATCATAATTAACACAATTTGCTATAGCATAGGATGTACCTGAGGATGATGAGGAAAGATGTGGTGAACTGCACTGACAATAATAGTGCCGACAACGTAATCTCGCAAGAGGGACGAAGGAACCTTAGAACGTAACCCACGACCAAGAGTGTCCGCTGCATCAGTAGAATCGACAGACGCAGTCTCAGGAGAAGACCGAGCTGCCGAGGGGGAACCCGGATCTGTCAGGTCAATGGATGTGTCATCAGGCCGAGGGGCAGAGTCATCTGACTCTGCTGATGGGGATAATAAAGAGAAACCTGGTTCATCATCGAGAACAGTGAGAGTAGAATCGGGAGCATCATGTGGTTGAAAAGGGAATTTATCCTCATAAAATACAACATCCCGCGAGACAAGAAAAACTTCTTTATCAATATCATAAACCTTCCACCCTCGCTTATTATGCGGGTAACCAATAAAGACACATTTACGGCCTCGAGGAGCAAACTTATCACCTTGGGTATGTTGATTGTGAACAAAGCAAAGACAACCAAAAACTCTCAAATTAGAGTACGTCGGAGGTACCCCAAAAAGAATCTCATAAGGAGATTTGAACCCAAGAAGGACCGAAGGTGTACGATTAATCAGATATGCAGCACTTAGAATACACTCACCCCAAAAGAATTTAGGTAAATGACCTTGAAACAAAAGCGAGCGAGCTACATTCAATATATGGCGGTGTTTACGTTCGACTCGACCATTTTGTTGGGGTGTGCCAACACATGAAGTCTGAAAATGAATACCACGACGAAAGAAAATTCCCGCCACACAATTAAATTCAGACCCATTATCACTTCGAATCGTTTTGACCTGTTTAGAAAATTGTCTCTCTATCGTAGCCAGAAAATTCGGAAACATGTCTGTCACTTTCGTCTTATTAGTTAATAAATACACCCACACGAAACGTGAACAATCATTGACAATAGTCAAAAAATACTTAGCACTACAAGACGAGGGAGTGCGATGCGGGCCCTATAAATCACAATGAATCAATTCAAAGGTTTCAGACGCAATATTATTACTCAAATCAAAGTTGTGTCTATGATGTTTTGCAAGACGACAAATATCACAAACGTGCCCATCAGACAGACTAAGATTTCTAGCCAAAGGTACAGATTTTACTACTTTGTCAGTCGGATGCCCAAGACGACGGTGCCATAGATCAAAATTAGATACCTTCTTGACCTGAGTCCAAAACAATCGTTGTCCACATCCCGAAGAAAATATAGTTCATTCCTCAGTTCACCAACTCCAATTGTCATCCTCGAGGCGGGGTGTTGTGTGTCAAATTTAGACCATTTTCCCTCACATTTAGACCCGTTTTTCCCTCGTTTTGTGAGACTTGAGCGCGATTATCGCCGTATTTTGAGTAGTTCTCGCGTTAGTGTCTCTCTTTTACATTTTACGTGTTTTTGGTAGTTTTCTGTCTATTTTGATAGGATTTTCGACCAAAAACGTGTTTGAGCTCCTATGAGCATGAGAGAGAGGGAAACCATCCGAAAAGCAAAGCACAACTCAAAATCCAAAGTCCAAACCCAAGAGATGAAACCATGAGCAAAAAGGAAAAAACTGTAGTCCATTGGGCATCTTCACCGGAGAGGTCGAACTTCAAATGAATATATCTAGAGTTCTAAACCTCGGATCGAAGCGATTTCAGTTGGAGGTGAAAACTTATCTTCTTAGCTTTCCAACGACATATTACACGCCCCAATCGAAGTTCAAACAAGAGAGTTATGGCCCTCTGAAGTCACAGGGCGAAATTTCACCCGATGAGAATTTGACCCGGGCGAAATTTCGCCAGATGGTGTTCCTCCCCAGATTGCCATTTCGGAAAAAAAAAGTTCATCGGGCGAAATTTCACACTACGAGATTTTGACCGGGCGAAATTTCACCCTACGAGATTTTGACCGGGCAAAACTTTGCCAGACAGTATTTCAGCCATATTGGAGAGAATCCGCAGGGCAAAACTTCACCCTATGAAGACTCATTGGACAAAGTCTCACGCAAAGGACAAAGTCTCACTAATGGGCAAGGATTGGATTATGGGCTTTAAGATTGTGTAACTCATTGAGGGCTTATTATATATAGTAACTAGACCTGTCAAAAACTGACTGACCCGAAAACCCGACCCGAAACCGCCCGAAAAAAACCCGAAAAAACCCGCCCGAAAATGACCGAAACCCGAAAGTGACCCGACCCGATAATAACCCGAATATATTGGGTCAAAACCCGCCCGAACCCGTTACCCGCCCGAAAATAGATAAATTAAAAATATATTGCTATTATACAATAAAGTTTCTCAAAAACAGTAAGAATTTTTTTTCCTCAAAATTATAAGAAATAATATTTATATATACATCTTTAAAATCATATTTTTATCAGATGATAATTATAATGAGAAAAAAAAATCAATAAATCGAGTCAAAGTTCGTCATATATATTCGTACTTCCTGTAGAAATAAAATATCAATGTAAATTAAAAGATATATTAAATAAAACATGTTTATTCCCACTAATATCATATATTAAATGAGATGATTAAGAAAACTAAGAATAAAATTGTATTTATGATAAAAAAAAGTAAAGAAAATTAATGTTTTTAAAGTGCGTTAGTAACCCGTATTTGACCCGAACCCGACCCGAAACCCGTATAAACCCGACCCGTATAAAACCCGTATTTTTCAAACCCGAAATACACCCGACCCGTATTTTACCCGAACCCGAAATGACCGAACCCGAAACCCGACCGCCCGACCCGTTTGACAGGTTGAATAGTAACCCTAGATTTTCATTTGATTTTTGTGCCTTAAGTGAGCCTCTTAAGGGTAGAGTAGTGTAGGAAGATCTCCTTAGTAGTAGTAGTAGTACTAGTAGTAGTAGTAGTTCACATAGTAAAATTTCATAGATTTAGTAAAACTCTCTTAGTTTAGTTTAGATCTACTATTTATTTTGTAATCAAGCTTCCATCTTTGTTGAAGATTTGGGTTTATGTTGAAGATTGAAGAGTTTTGCAAGAATTGGTGACAAGTTCTGTTATTTTCTTCTCCAAGATTCAATATTTATGTTAATCTTCATCTTCCTCCTTTAGTTTCTCCATTGTTGGTAGTTTCTTTCCTCTCCCTTTCTCCATTAATTAGTTTGTCTTTAGTTTCTTGTTAATCTATTGTTAGCCTTGTCATTTTTATGTTAGTGTAGTTTTTCATTGTTTGTTTGTTTTTCTCTCTCCTTAGTTTGTTTCTTGATAAATGTAGTTTGTAGTGCCTATTTCGTAGTGTTTTGGTCCCATTTCCTTGCGGAATCGCTCCTTGGGAGCGGTTTATGGGCTACTTATGCTTCCTCTAGTTCGTTTCAGGTTCCCGAGACCATTCGTGAAGAGTTGGAGTGATTCCGACTCAATACATACACTTTTCGGAGCCAACGAAGCGGAGGAACGATTACTCGATGCCTTGGATTCGACCCCGAGACCTTGGGACCCAATCCCGAGTCCCGAGAATCGATGAGAAGTCCATGTGAAGCAAGGAGGGACCAAAAGGATCATATTGGAGGCCTACAAGACTCATCCCCGACGGGTTTATATGCACCTCATCCCGTCCGGGATGAAGTGCACTTTTGAAGGGGCCACTGACAGGCCGTCCCGGTCGGGACCAACCCGTCCCGGTCGGGATGACAGGCCGTCCCGATCGGGACCAACCCGTCCCGGTCGGGATGACAGGCCGTCCCGGTCGGGATGATCCCGTCCCGGTCGGGACCAACCTGCTGTAGCCGCACCTCTTCTTTTCCTTCCTCCTTCATTCTTGTACCCCTATAAATACTTCCCTCTTGTATTGTTTATGTATCTTATCATACCCTAAACTCTTTTAAGCCTCCATTAAGCTTTCAAACCCTAGATTAGTGTTCCTCACATTAGTTTTAATCTCTCTTTAATCTCTAGTTAATCATTGTAATTAGTTCTTGGATTAAGGGAATACTTGAAGATTTCTCCAAGCTTGACAACCTTGGGATTAATTTGGGTTCTTATTTATACAAGATTGCATCTTTTTCATCATCCTATTGTTGGTATAATCTTTCTTTCTCTTGTTTATTGTTATTTATTCAAGTTTGAATCTTTACTTAGTGTTTATTGTTATTGTTCATATTGTTCTTGATAATGGATGTTTGGATTGTGATGTGGTTTTCTCCTATTGTTGTTAGTTTATCTTTGATTATGTGTAAGTAGTCTCCTTGTGGGTCAGTAGGGGGATTAAGGGTAGATTATGGGTGATTAGGGTTTGATTAGGGGTAAAGGGTGAATCTTTGTTGTTAGTCACATACTTGGCACACCATGTGTTTGTTGAAATGCTTGTTTGAGTTGTAGTGGCCATGCTTCTCATGCTAGTCTTCCTCTACTCATTGTTTGTCTTGTATGTGTTCATGTTGAGGATAGTCGTAGTCACGAGAGTGCGGACTAGGGTCTAAGTTGCAAGAGCCCGGACCTACCTCGACATCGGTCTAAGTTGCGAGAGCCCGGACCTACCTCGACATCGGTTTAAGTTGCGAGAGCCCGGACCGATTCTAGCAATTAGGAGACACCTACACCCTTGACCACCCAAGTCACCCTACTACACTTATGAACCCGACCTAACCCACTTCTTTCCATATTTGATTTCATCTTATTAGTTAGTCGTCATTTCTTTAGTTTGCTAGATAGTTTGATCTTTAATTATTCCGTCTTAGCATCATTTTAGTCTAGTCATTGTTAGTCTACTTCCTTCTTCTCCTCTCATCATAATTCATCAATTAGTAGCTCTTTGTGTTTGTTTGGTAGCGTAGTCTCGTTTTAGGCCGACCTAGTCTAAACCTTGCAACACCGTCTCCGTGGATACGATCCCGACTTACCCTAACTACCGTTAGGTCTTAGCCGGTTATTTATTTGGCGGTGGGGATCCACGACAATTCCCACCATCATTTCTCCTTAGTTTGTGTGTTTGTTTAATTATTTTCCTCTTTATTATTGTTTGTTAGTGTAGTTTCCTTTATTGCCTTAGATTAATTACTTCTTCTCTAGTTTAAGCATGTTTAGTCTTTCTCCTAGTCTCTTTAGTGTTAGTTTTATTATGGGTTGTGAATAGATTTTAGTTAGGGGCTAGGGGAGGAGGAATTCTAGATAACATGGATTAAGGATTCTTGTGATTGAATACACTTGGGTTGATTTGTCTATTTTGGAATTGTTGTATGCTTGTCGACTTTACTTGATCAATTTAGTTGACTCGTATTCACCCTCGTCAATATGGGGAAACTCGGGGCTTGGGTAATTCCGACTTAGTGACCTAGCTTCTTCGTCGCGAAAGCGAGTCTTAGTAAGGTCGGGTGTAGAGACCTTAAGGTGACCCATCCCTTATCAACCGTGTATTTTTTGCTTGATTCCTTGTTTTTGTGTCCCGTTTCCGATTCCCCGACTCCCCCTAACACTTTTCCTATATTGATTTTCGTGTTAGCTATTAGACCGACCATCTTAGTTTAGTTCTAATCCTACTCAAACCCCCCTTAGATCCCAAACGTATTTAGACTTTTACTCGACTGACTTTACAAAGACCGTCCCTTGGATCGATCCCGACCTACCACTACTACTTTAGTTAGGTTAGTCGGTGTTACAAATATTGTTTGATCGTGCGGGTCGCGACGCCCGCACATCAAAATAGCACCGTTGCCGGGGACGGCGATAGTTAATTGAGTTTTAGTCATTGTGTTTGGTTAAAATAATAATAATAATAATAATAATAATAATAATAATAATAAATAAATAAATAAATAAATAAATAAATAAGGGTTAGTCTGTTTGTTTGCTTCTTGGTGATCATATTGCTTGCCTCTTGCATTCATCTCATTTGTTGGCCAATCTCTTTTATGTCTCTCATGATGACCTTAGCCGACCATAGTAGACTCTATGACCACATGGTTACCTCACCTATTACCATTAGAGATGAGGATAGAGCGAAATTTGAAGTGGATCAAGTATTTATCACGGTGCTTCAAAGAGATATGTTTTGGGGATTGCCTAATGAAAATGTGCTTGAGCACCTTGCGGCATTTCATACAAATTGTTTAGTTGCGAGGAAGAATGGTTTGTCAATCAACACCTTTAAACTCTTAGTTTTTCCTTTCACCCTTGGAGGTAAAGCCAAGCGATGGCTACGTTCTTATCCACCTTACACATTTTGTACTTGGGATGAACTTGTTCAAGCCTTTCTAAACCACTTCTTCCCATATCACAAGACCAATAAACTTAGACGAGAGATCCTTACCTTTGAACAAGGTGAGTTTGAGTGTTTAAGTGATGCTTGGGAGAGATTTCGAGATTTATTGACATATTGCCCACGCCATGGGATTCCGGTTTGGGTAACCACCACAATATTCTTTGACAACTTGCTTGAACACGTTAGAGACTTGATTCATATTTCGGCCGGTGGTAACTTTTATGAATTTTAGGTGATGATGAGGCGAGATTATTGCTTGAGAGAGTGGCTAGAACCGATGCCCGTGAGGGATATGGGAGAGTGACACCTTTGAGAGAACCGAGAGTTGAATATTTCTCTCTTGTTTGTAATGTTCAATCCTCTCTTGTTAACTCTTCTCCAATTTTTGTGATGACGTGAAACATGAAGTTAATGCTTCTTCTTCTTATACATCTCCACCCCTTTCTTATTTGGATATAATATACGAAGAAGAAGAAGAAGAAGAAGATGATGATGATGTGCATAATGTTCAATCCCAACATGCTCCCCCTCTCCCTTTGAATACATGTGTTGTGCATGATTCTCCATTGCATTGATTGATAATGATGCTCTTGATAATGATTTTATGGAGTCATGTAAGAATTGTGATGATGTCAATGTGTCTTGTCATGATGATGTGCTTGAGCTAATTAACTCCCCTTCTATGAAACATGATATGAGCTCCAAGCCTTTAAATGTGACACTTGACGATAATCTTGGGAGTAGGAGATGTGTTGGTGATGAGGTTATTGAGGAGACTCTTGTTGAGGATTTTGAGGGTATTGATGAGTCTTATAATGAGGAAATTGTGAGTATGTCTTGTGATGTTCTTGACATGAAGAGGGATGATGATTGTGTGTTAATGGAGGTTGAGAACCCCGTTCTTTCCCTTGAGAATGATTGCATCCCCCACTTTGTTGATGATGAGAGTAAATGTGAGGACATACCTACAACTACTTGTGATAAGCCTATTGAGCTTTCCATTACCAACACCTTTGAAAATCCGACAATTGAGAGCTTATGTGAGGTTGTGATGCATAGTCCTCTATTTGAGCGCATGATAGAGGGAGTTAGAAGTGAAATGGGTGAGATGTTTGATGATGGAGCGAATTGTGGAGAAGCTCCTAAGACCCACCTTATTGAGGAGTATGAGACTTTGAGTGATAATGGAAAGGATGAGGAGAACTCTAATGTGATCAGTATTGAAGTATTGTCTAAGGATGACTTCTTTTACCCTAACCTTCTTGATAAAATGTCTCTCCCTACCTCTTTACAAGCCTCACTTGAGCTAGATTTGAATGGTTTCTACACCATATATATATCCTCCATCCTCTTTGATATTCCTTCCTCATTCACATAAGGAGTTTAACAATGACATGAAAGCGCCTTTTGAACATAGAGGCATGATGGATACTCTATTATTTGCTTTGACCTCCTATGTTTATGTGCTATCTTTGTGCCTCAACGCTTTCTATTGTCATTTCTTTGAGTTCCATGCAAGATTGTTTGATCTACTTCAAAGAGCATTGAATTGCTCTTTACTTGAAAACTCGAATGAGTTGTTTTCCGGTAAGTTGAAATCGAAATGGTCGGGTCCATTCGAGGTGAGCAAGATACAACCATATGGATCAATTGAAATTTCAAGCCCGAAAACCGGGAAGTTTATGGTTAACGGACAACGCTTAAAGATTTATCATGCCGGTCACATTCGTGAGACCTTTGCTACCATGAAAGTTGATGAGCTCCCGTTGAGGAGCGTTGTTTAATCCTCTCAATTTGATGTAGGTTTGGTGGTATCCTCAACAACCACCTTGTATATATGTATCATATTTCTTTGTGTTTGTTAGCTTTGTTAGCTTGAGAACAATGGATGAACTTGGATTTCGTCATGGAGCAATTATTTGGACGAAGATCAAGCTTTTGGAGAAGTTATGGAGCTTAATTTGAAGACCACAAGTATGTTTGTGGGAGATATTGATTATGTAATGCGAGTCGAGTCGTTATTTGAGATTATAGGTGATTATTAAAGAGTCATGAAATGGCAAGGCGGAAAAACGAAGCATACAAGACTCCCGGGCGAAATTTCGCCCGGTGAGATTATTGAAGGTTTTCCGTCGGGTGAAATTTCACCCGATGGAATTTTTGCCACGCCAATGGATTTGCTGAAGATTTGCCGTCGGGTGAAATTTCACCCGATGAGGTCATGATCGGGCGAAGTTTCGCCCTGCGAAAAAAATCCCAGAATTGCCGGATTTGACGAGAAACCATCGGGCAAAATTTCGCCCGATGAGATTTTCACCGGGTGAAACTTCACCCGGTGGAAAAAGTTGGCAGAAATTGATTTTCACGACGAAAACCCGTCGCGTAAAATTTCACCCGATGGTACTCGACCTGGTGAAACTTCACCCGACGAATTTGGCCGGATCACCTACACACTATTTACTCACTACAATATCAATTCTCTCCTTCCCAAATACCCCACATAACTTTCCCTCCAAACACAAACACCAAATATTCACAATCTACCTTTCAAACTTTCCTTTCCCTCCTCAATTACCTTTATTTATATCACCTTTACCTCACCCTCATTTCACCTTATCACTCCTCATAAAATCAAATCATCATACCCCAACCACATTCATACCTCCTCTCCATCTTGGGTGATTATTTTGGGTGCTTGAAGAGGTGAAGCTAAAGTTTTTGGGATCATTCTTACAAATTTATTATTATGGAGACAAGAGCTCAGCGAGCCGCTCGTAAGCAAGATATGGCTTCGACTTCTAAATTTTCTAAATCTTCTACATCTTCTAAGTCTTCTAAGCCTACAAATTTACCTTGTCTTAATACTTCTCTAACTCAGACCTTCTCTGAAAAGATCTTTCAGAGCACTAGGTGGCCTTGTCTCCACACAATGACCAATCTAGGAATAGTAGACGATATTAAAGAGTTATCGTCGAGGACCGGAACTAGCGAGCTCCTTAGACTCGCGGCCTTCACCTATAAAGACCTTACTTGTGAGTTCCTAGGAACCTTTTTCATTGATAATACGACCACACCAAGAGCGGTCAAATTTAGACTATTCTATAATACGACCACACCAAGAGTTATCGTTTGACTATTTCCGAGTTCGGCCTAGTACTAGGCCTACCCTCATCAGGTACCGGACTTAGTAAACCCTCGAGCAACATACATGCCTGTGTATCTAGTAGAGATCTTTGGAAGCGCTTAGCACGCTATAAAGGGGGTTACGAGGCTAATTTATCCTTCGCCACAGAAATTCGTAACCCCGCAATTCGCTATTTTTGCGAGATGCTCTCCCACTGCTAGTTACCCTCGGCTGAGAATATTTATACTCTTAATGTGTGTGTCTTGCAATTGATTTATGACTCTTTGTTAGGTAACCCTAACCCCTTAGACCTACCACTTGTCGTGGCGTTGCTTTTCCACCGTATCATTATCACCCAAGGCCCCTCCTTAGATTGTGGAGGTCTCGTGACCGTAATTGCAAACAAATTGGGTTATTCGACCGACCACCTCACCCCACTAGACGATTCCATATGGCTTGACGATGCCTATTTTCCGACTTGGATTTTTCATGTACCTCATCAGTGCCTTGTCTACATTAGCCGTGGAAGAGCTTTAATAGTTTCGAACACACACCGAACCACTATCCTTGTTTACCACAATTGGGACCTACCCTTGGGTCCCGGTGAATTCCGACTGACCAAGACTGAGTCGGGAGGAAGGGGAGTTTGGGAGTATGCACACTACGAATTACCCGAAGGTCGTACGATCTATGACCTATGTGAGATTGAATCCGACTTTGCTCTCTTGCTTAGCGACGGTCCGGAGGAGTTTTCTCCCGAGCCATCCTCCGAGTGTATGCCCTTTTTCTATGGGTCTCCTAGCGCTTCATTTGCGTCGGACGATCAATCAGACTAGACCCTCTCCCGGAGTCGGTGGTGTGTGTGTGCGTGTTGTGTATTTGTATGTGAGTTAGGTCGGTGAGTCCTTAATCTTCTATAATTGCATGTCCTTTGGTTGATTTCGTTCTTATTCCTTTTATCCTATTGTCATTGTGATTGATTTATCTCTAACATAACTTTGCAAGTTGTCCTATTGTCCGATTGTTGCGGCCGAAGCGACCTTGGTTTTGCTCCCGGTCTTTTGGCGATGTGATTATGCCATTGACCTTTTGAAAATCCAAATTCTTCTCATTTTCTCAATTTTTTCTTAATTCGGGTTAGGTGACATGACTACACCTATGCCCCTTTTTCATTCTTTCTTTTAATTTCTTTTCTTTTCTTTTATTCTCATTTTCTTAGTCACTTGGCTAGGGTCTAGGTGATGTGACAAAAATGCCCTTGGCTAGAGGGTGAGGTGAAGTAATATGGCATAAAAAAGTTTGGGGCATTTTTGTCCAAAAATTATATTTTGGAGCAATTTTTGAACTTTTGATAGAATTTGGGAGTTTTAACAAAAATTTCAAAAGAGAGTAAATTTTAAAATCAGTATCTTAAAAGGGAGTAATTTTAATTTACTCTATTTTTTAAGAATAAGATATACTTTTCTTCTAAAATTATTTTTACTCTAAATAAAATAACACTTTTTTGGTACAAGGGCCAAGACCAATTTTCCTCTAAAATTAGAGGAAAAACACACATTCCTCTTGAAGGAATATGTCCTAAGAAATTTCCGGCAATTACTAAATATAATATAGGATATTATTATGGAGATAATCATTATATATTATAGTAATTCATAATTGCTTGCTAGAGAATAATTATGATAATTAGTCCAATTCGATTGGGCTGATGACTATGAATATATAATCTTATAAGGTCACACAATCAAACTGAGTCAGGAAACTAAAACAGGCCCAATGTGGACCTGTGAGGTATTGGACTGTGACTACTTATGAGGCCCGGTTAGTCTCTTGGTTTAACCTAAACTCTACTACTATATAAGGATATGGTATATGAGTCATAAGTTGATTGAGAATCAACCAAAGAGAAAACCCTAATCTAAGTCAGTTCAGTTTATTGCCTCAAGCACCCTAAAAGTAAGAGAGAGAATCGTTCTATCTCTTCCGTCCTAGCAGACGTGGGATTCCGACTGGGTTGGTGGACCGAGTAGAGGAGCAACATGTGGGGCTCTGGTATCTCTCCGTCTTATATATCGAGGAATTTGCGCTACGAGGGTATGTATTTCTCGACCTACTTTTGTCCTGATTCATATCTATATTGTGCTTGTATTCTTGGAATGGTGTTATGAAATTGTTTCCTGAAATTCCGCTTTCGCACCGGTAAAATTCTTCAGTGGTATCAGAGCCTATAGCATAATATTTATATGATCAGATTCATATTTTTTGTGCGTCTTTATTATGATTCAATTATAGTCTCGAGTTTATCACGGGAAAATTGCATAACTAATATGGTGATATTAATTGATTGAATTTTTTTAAGGAAGACCGACAAAAATCGGATTTTTACGGTTAATTTTTTTTCCCTAGTTCGCCATGGTTATAGGATAATTCTTTGCGAATTACAATTTCACTAAACCAAATTACTAAACCAAATTATATGAAAAGGAGTTTTATGTGAATTTGGTTAACAAAGCAGAAAAACTGTTTTTCGATTTTGTTATTATTTTAAGTGAAGTCGTAACCCGATACTGGATTTTAATTTTGTAATTAATGTAAAGTTGTTACTTTTCTTATAAAATTAATAAATCAATCGGAAAATTGATAAATTAAGAAATCAATCGGTAAATTGATAAATTAATAAATCAATCGGAAAAGGGATTGAAGAGATGCGACCACTGGAGAGGCACGAAAGTCGTGTTCTGGTTTCGTCAACGTTTGTCTTCTTTCTATTAGCAATATATGTATTGCTTTGGCCCAATTTGATAATTAATACGATTAATCATCCATCTTGGTCTATTATGGATTGAACACATTTTAGAAAAAAATTCCTTTAAATATTCAATAATGCTAATTTTTCCGTAATTTGATTACACTCATGATAAAATATTATAGATTGAATCATAATAAATTCGTTTGTTTAGTTTACGACTTAATCGTTAAGTCGTGTTACTAAAGTTGGTTCTGCGATTAGTTTATGACTTAAGAGTTAGGTCGTGTTACTAATTTCAAGTTTTTTTTCTCTAATTAATCGTTAATTAGAATATGAATGAGATTCATTATTTTTTTTCCGTATTGTGAATGCGGCGCCTGAATGCCATTATAATTGTTATGAGATTGGCTTGTGACTAGTATGGCCCAAACTAGGATGGTTTACGATCTGCGTATCGTTATTCGTTGTAATAATTTTTAATTATTTATTCGTCTTGTTACGCGAGCAATGTATAATTATTTTAGTTCATACGATTGCGGGCGCATCGTATTGCAATGTAATAATTTATTGTTTTATTTTACTAGTTAAGTTGTAATTAGTGAAAATAAATGTAATTTGGAGACGAAGTCCCGAGAAGATGGAGGATGGAGATCCAAACGATTCGAGGGAGGTTTCATGAAGGATGGAGATCCGGATGAAGCTTTTGGACCTAGTTAGTTTAGGGGCCATACTAGATCACTTATTTTTATGCTTGCATTTATGTTCGTTTTATGCTTGCTTTATTTTGTGAATGTGGTTATTTTGTTATGAGTTCACCGTAAATAACCGACATTTGATCCCCAAATAAGTAATATTGAGTCTTATGTTTTTCCAAACAACACCTATGAAGCCCCAGAACACGATTGATAGGTTCTGCCAAAGCAGGGTGTTGATCGTTATTCCGGGGATAATAGGGTGAATTTATGAAATTCACACGTTAATGTTTGGTTTGATTCAACGGAACTATCAAAAGATAAAGTTTTTGGTTTCGAAACAAAGGAGATGCGTTTGACAAGGAGTTGTGGAATACGTCGACCAAGAATTATAAGTCTGTTATAATTAGTAAGGTTGTTACTTACCTTAAACACTGTTTAATTAAAGGCAGGGCCAAAGTCCGTTTAATGAATAGTGGGAGAGGGTCTTGGTTATATGCCTTTTAGGGGATGATTTTTAAAAAAAAGGGCATTGAGTAGTTTAAAAGGTTGTTTTAAATTGCTTTGATGAACATTTTGCTTATACTCGCTTGTTCTTTTTGATTATGTAGAAATAATGACTAGTAACAAAAACAACTCTGCTTTTAATCTGCGCTCTGTCCTTGAGAAGGACAAACTGAATGCTAACAACTTCCTTGATTGGGAAAGAAATCTGAGAATTGTTCTTAGATGTGAAGGAAATGAGTCTGTTTTGGACACTGCTCTTCCTGGTGCACTCTCTGCAACGACATCGGTTGTCCAAAAGAAAGCTATAGAGAAAATCATTGCGACAAGCGTGCAAGTCACGTGTCTGATGCTTGCATGCATGGAACCAGACTTTCAAAAGCGTTTTGATGGTATGGATGCATACAACATTATGGCACAGTTGAAAACCATATTTTAGAAACATGCTAGGCTAGAGAGATTTGAGGCTAATCGCAGGTTACTCGAATGCAAGTTGGCATATGGTGAACCAGTTGGACCACATGTGTTCAATATGATTGGACACTTTCAGGTCATGGAAAAACTTGGTTTTGCTTATCCACGTGAGCTAGCTATTAATATTGTGATCAATTCATTACACGAAGGTTTTCGAAACTTTCATTTGAACTTTTGTATGCAAGGAGGAAAAACAACCTTGCAAGAGTTGCATGGTATGTTAATTCAGGCTGAGAGGAAAATCCCGAATGAACCAGAGAAGGAACATAAAGATGTTCTTATGATTTGTAAAGGGAAAAAGTTCAAAAAGACTGGGACTGGGCCAAACTCTAAGAAGGATAAAGGCAAGGAATTTGCCAAGTCCGATTCTTCTGGAAAGGAAAAGGCTAGTTCAAAAGCAAAGGTTGCAGCTGAACAAGAATGCTTTTATTGTCAAAAGGTTGGCCACTGGTGGAAGAGGGACTGTCCCAAGTACCTGGAGGACAAGAAAAATGGTGTTTCTACCTCAGGTAAATTCTGTTATAGAAGTGAATTTAGCAATTTCTACTTCCACGGTATTCGATACCGAGTTATAGTACTCACATTATATGTAATGTGCAGGGACTAAAAAGGAGGAGAATGCTGGAAAAGGAGAAAAGTAGATTCACTGGTTGATAATGGAGCAAGAGTTGCTGCATTACAAGCCTATAGTCTAGCTTTGTCTCTATATTATGTTTTAGTTAAGAACTCAGTAATGGTTATTTTGTCCGAACTACTACTACGAACTATGTTTTGGTTTCTGGTTTTGATTCCAAAAGTTATTCATCTAATATTGAGAATAATTGGTATTCTGCATATTTGAATGAAATGTTCTATATTTTCGCTAAATTATCAAATAGTTTGTATGTTTTAGAAACACACATCTATAACATCAACAGTGAGATATATAAGATAAGTCTTGCTGACCTTCTAATTTTCATATCCAGATTTGCATTTAGAATGCGGCATTCACACTTAACATTATTCTGACCAAAGCAGTAAATGAGACACCATATACTTGATATGGATGGAAACGTTCCTAAGTCGTCGTTTATGGTCTATTTCGAATAAGACTATGAAATATTACTTCTACACCCAAAGCGTAAACAAAGTAGTTGTTGCTTGGGGTGGTGTCTTTTTGGGAAAGGTGGTTGTTCCAAAAAGTCAAGTGGGAGTAGTATACATCTCGAAGGAGTTCATGATGACGAGCAACAACTGAGTGAGATGGCACAACATAAGGATGTTGTAAAAGGTGGTGATGTAGGTTCGACCCACAACCCATCCGCTAATTATCTAAAGGTTTCAGTTCCATATTGTAGAACTAGTAGATCTTATATTCCAACGAAAAGGTTTTCAAAAAAAAACTTATTTGACGGAATGTTCCAAAATAATGATTTTGGAAAATAAGAAACTTACTACCTACAAGGATGCTTTGGTAAGTTAGGACTCCATAAGGTGACTAAGAGTAGTCGTACTAAAATGGATGTCAAACCGCATTCTTGAAAGAGTTCTTGAAAGAGGATGTGAAGTTAAGTGGGAGTATTATTACTTTCCTAACATTGTATGTGGATGACATACTAATCATAGGAAACGATGTATCCATACTTGAGGCAGTCAAGGGATGGTCATACTATTGCTTCGTTATGAAGGATCTAGGAGAGACAAATTACATATTGGACATCAAGATCTATGGAGATAGATCGAGGATGATGATGATTGAACTTAGTCAAGAAACTTATAATGATAAGATCTTGTTATGTTCATGATGACCGAAATACTAGACAAACTCGGGTGTTTGACACTGGGTTGTCGTGAGTTGGTATACGGTGGAGAATATGAGTTGGTTGTTACGAGTTACACTGGTGCGAGTTTCTGTAGTGACTAAAGATGGCTTCCGCGGTAGTTTGGTTTCATTCTTTGTCTCAATGGACTCTCGTAGCTAGATTTTACATAAGAAACCGAGTACATGGCAACGACAAATGCAGCAAAGGTAGTTTGCAAGGTTCGGAACAATGCAAATGTCGAAAAACTATTTGACTAAACCGTTCCCACCACGTAGGTATGAGAGTCATACTAGGTTTATGGGATTTAAGCTAATCAAGATTAGCGTTGAACTTGTATTTGGAGAAATACAGTTATTAAAACATGGTTGATGTTTGGAATGTTCATCTATATCATTGGTGCTTATTTAATCATTGGTTTAGTGTTAAATAAAATGTCCAGAAAGTGTGAGAGTTCTCTATAAGATTATCAAAAGTGTTTTGATAAGTGGAAAACTATCGGTGAGCAGAGATCACAACTTATTTGTGTCCCTAGTCAGCATCACTAAATTGGACATAAGTGATGTATTGAATTACTAGCACGAGATTGTTGGATAGCGCAATTCCATGGGCTATGGGAACATGGAGATGTTCGTTCAATCGAGTGGATATATTGGATATATTGTGACTTGACCAAAGTGGATTCTAAAGTAGAATCAAATCTATGTTTAGTGAATTCCTTTGACATGAGTATATCATTGCAACCATGATACGATTAGTTGTGCATTGACACTGTCAAACGCCGCACCGTAAAAGGAGGTTATAAAGACATTCGTCATGCATACTAAGAATTGAGTGTGAGTTTTGGATGATACAAGACTGGATAAGTCCTCCTATATGATAGGATTGGTGTCTGGGCCCCTTGATGAGGGAGAACTGAAAAATGCATGGCCATGCGAGGAATGGATTAAGGAGTTAATCATTCAAGGACAGTTCGAAATCGGAGATCGAGGAAATGAATTTGATAAGTGACACATTAATCATGAGATGTTTAGATGTGATCGAATTCGACATTAAGCGACTTAAGGAATTTGAAGATTGCCTTATTGTCTTCGGACAAGTGGGAGTTTGAAGGAATATGTCCTAAGACATTTCCGGCAATTACTAAATATAATATAGGATATTATTATGGAGATAATCATTATATATTATAGTAATTCATAATTGCTTGCTAGAGAATAATTATGATAATTAGTCCAATTCGATTGGGCTGATGACGATGAATATATAATCCTATAAGGTCACACAATCAAACTGAGTCAGGAAACTAAACAGGCCCAATGTGGACCTGTGAGGTATTGGACTGTGACTACTTATGAGGCCCGGTTAGTCTCTTGGTTTAACCTAAACTCTACTACTATATAAGGATATGGTATATGAGTCATAAGGTGATCGAGAATCAACCAAAGAGAAAACCCTAATCTAAGTCAGTTCAGTTTATTGCCTCAAGCACCCTAAAAGTAAGAGAGAGAATCGTTCTATCTCTTCCGTCCTAGCAGACGTGGGATTCCGACTGGGTTGGTGGACCGAGTAGAGGAGCAACATGTGGGGCTCTGGTATCTCTCCGTCTTATATATCGAGGAATTTACGCTATGAGGGTATGTATTTCTCGACCTACTTTTGTCCCGATTCATATCTATATTGTGCTTGTATTCTTGGATTGGTGTTATGAAATTGTTTCCTGAAATTCCGCTTTCGCACTGGTAAAATCCTTCACCTCTTACTGTACTAAGAGGATGAACTATGAACACCTTACAATAGAGAGGACGAGGAGGGTAAATCTTCTCTATTGTACATGCTCTTAGGAGGTGACTTGTTTAGATTGATTGTTACGAAATCATGCAACTATGTCAATAAGTATTAGGCCTGGAAATGATTCGGACCCGAAATGATCTCGTTCGATCCAAAGTCAAACCAATTTTTCTTAACCAAAACGGTCAGACCCAAAGTTGAACCCGATCGATTGCCCCGTTTTCCAGGTAACTAGTAATATAAGAAATACGAAGTATGAGAAAATATTATAATTAAATGTAAGTGGGGTCATTCCAACTAATATGAGTGGTATATTGTGTAAATATATAGTGTTGATAAGGATATTATGGTAAAGTAGACTAACCAATTAAGGAAATAAAATAAATGGGAACATCTTAGTGGTATTTCCTTTTTGGGAAAGTGGCAAGAAGATAGTGGGATGGAGGGAGTATGTAGTATGAAGTAATTGTTAGCAGGTACCTAAGAAACGTAAACATGAGTCTATGTGACAATATTTACCTACTCTGTAAAATGTTTCTATATCGACCCAAAATGCTAGTTAATTTATTTTACCAGCATTCATTTCTAAATTATTTTTTACATCGATTATAATTTTTAAACGATTTGCACAAATTATATACGGAGTATTTTTTAACCAAAAATTTTTCACTAAAATGTAAACCAATTTGGTATCAATGAGTACGTTTTTTTATCATTTTGTCGCTAGAGGGTCACTTTTTTTACCAATTCATCACCAAAGAAACTTTTTTTTTATACCAAATATCACCTTAGGTGCCACTTTTTTTTATCCATTTTGATAATTTGGCCGGATATATTCTAAACTAGGAATATAAATAGGCATGCATGCACTACATCTCTTCCTATACCAACTCTTCATATACCAACTCCTCCTAATCTTTTTCATAGAACAATCAGAGAGAGCGAGAGAGAGAATGGGTCAAGTGTTTTCTTACGTATGGAAATGGTTTAGCCAGAAACAAAAAAGTGAGAGTAGGAAAACTTTGCAAGATGGTGAGCATAGGCATGAGAAAGAAAGCCACTACATCGCCATTCCTGATGTGGAAACCCGATACATCGCAAGTTGGAATCCCAATAGTGGCATCCCACAAGTTCCACAACCAAGGACCGCAAAGAAGAAGGAGAAACAACAAGGACATGTAGAAGTTTCTGAGAAAGAGGTAGTAGTAGTTGTGGAGAATGAGGATAATAAGAAGGTGAAGGTCCCTCAAGAAATAGTGGATGTAGATGAGGCAGCAGCAATTAAGCGTATAGGGCAGTACACAAGTAAGCAAAAGATTTTGTTAGTGGGTGAAGGTGATTTCTCCTTCTCTGCTTCTTTGGCTGTTGCTTTCGGCATTGCTTCCAACATTATTGCCACTTCTCTCAACTCTCAAGGTACCCACACCCTTAGCTTGCTTTTTCATTTATCTACAGTACGTACTTTGAAATATTTCTCGCACCTTAGCTTTTGCATGTGATTGTGGAGCTAGACAACAGTAAACCCATATATACTCCGTACTTAAACGGTGCGTGAAATATTTCGGTAGGGTTGTCTCCACATACATGCATGCATACGGAGTATAGTATTATTTTAACCAATGCAAGTCGGACTTGGTAATAATAAAATGATATACTGTAGATATAGTGTATTATTTTGTGGACTTTTAACATCCATCCATTACTTGTTTACAGAGTTTTTGATACAAAATTATAGCAAGTTCTGGACAAACAAAATGGAGGTGGAGAAGAGAGGTGGTGTCATCATTCATGGCATCGATGCTAAGACTATGTTTAAAGATCTTGTCCTTGGCGTCTTAAAATTTGATCGAATCATTTTCAATTTCCCACATTGTGGAAAATTTACTAGAACTGATGCTGATTTGAGGTAACAAATATATTAAATTAACTTTGCTGATATTGTCACGTTACATGTTTAAATTGAACGTATGTATGTATGTAGGAGCATTAGTTGGATAGTACATTTTTTGAAATTAAGTAGATTATGCATGCATCGATTCGTTAACATCCGTAATTAATTAAGGTTGCGTATAGTATGATGAAAGCTTAGCTTGTATGAGTATGAGTATGAGTATGAGTATGATGACACATTATTGTTACTGTATTTAAAAATGGATTTGGTTGATTTGAAGAGCAAACAAGGAATTGGTAAGAGGGTTCTTGAGAAACGCGAAGAAGATGGTGGAGGAAGATGGTGAAATTCACATAACCCACAAGTGTAATGGATATTTCAAGCAATGGAACATTCCGAAAATAGGGTCAGATCAAGGTCTAACACTGATTCAGGAAATGAACTTCAAACGTAGCAAGTATCCGGGATATAATACCAAGTTCGGATTTGGTGGAGACAAGGACTTCGAATGCACTCCTTGCAAAACCTACAAGTTTAGGTTCTATTCTCAATAGATCATCTCATCTCATCTCATCTGTTGCATGCCTACCATGCATCCACTATGCCTTTAGATGTGTAGGAGCTTTAATTTGTTACCTAAGTACGGAGTACTAATCGTTTTGGAACCCAGGCCACTCCTTTTGTTTTTGAGTTATGGAAGCAAGGTTGGAACTTAATTAAATTTAGCTCCATCGGTTTTCTTCATCCAATGCATGGGCTTCACGCCTGACCTCTATATATGGATCCTAGCTCGCCCTTTCCTCTTCTCTCTATTTGCTTTCATTTCCTTTTTACGGTTTACGCGAGGGCTTTTATCTTGGAATGACGCAAATCATCATAAATAAGGTAAAAAGATAATGGACAAAAAATGGTGAGAAACCCATCAAAACATTGGAGTATACATACTCAGTGATCTAAATAATTAAAGCCGACTCGTAAAGCCCTTGATTTGGTTCAATCTCGATCAAAATGAGCTTCAGGTTCACATCCAAGTCGCTTCCAGGCTTGGTTGAGCTAGGCTAGCTCGATTAAAAGCTTATTTGGACTCATTTTTTTAGTTATTTTTACATGGTAAGTTTAATCATTTTAAATTCAAATAACTCTAAACATACGTTTATTTGATATTTAATTTATATTTTATTACACTTTAATTAAATGGTAAGTTTAAAATTTATATTTTTTTGTTTTTTTTTATTAAAAGTTAATTTTAGTTACTCTTATACTTCTGTATATATTTATAAACAGATGAAAACAATATTATGCATCAAACCGGTCCGAGTCCATATACGGAGCATAATTTTAGTTCACCGAGCTTGGTGCAAGTTTGAACCAAACTCGAATGTTTTTCAACCGAACTTGAACTTCAATTTCTTTTTGAGCTCAACTAGTTTTGTATCGAGTTTAATAGAGAGTATTATGCATCAAACCGAGTCCACCCAAACTCATTTACACCGTGCTCATGGGATACGACTATATGAGTCGGCCTTCTCATGGATATCGCAAATTCGAAACATTTGAAAACCCTAGGTATGGACTAATCTGTTGGAAGAAAACGAAGTGCAGATACAAAATGAAATCATTGCCAAATTCACCCAATTTCCCCGAATTCAAGTACATACCACCTGAAGTACTGTCTCAAATCCTGGTGAAATTGGGAGCCAAAACCCTATTGAGATTCAGATGCGTATGCAAATCTTGGCGCACCATTATTGATGACCCTGATTTCATTACCATGCATCTTCAACTATGGACCAAGTCTAATTCGGGTCAAGTATTAAGTCTCGAGGGTTTGGGATTGGGTGGATACCATGGATGCTCTTTGACTCTTCGCAAGCTTGATACACTTGACGAAATATCGCATATCCTTCAGAGTTGTCAAACATACTTTTTTTATGGAAGTTGCAATTCATTAGTTTTAATGAGTTTGTCTTCAAATTACATGTTTCATGAAGTCAGATTGTGTAACCCAAGTATTAGGAAATCGCTGTTGCTTCCCCGTTGCCCCTTTATTCCCTTCCAGTGCTCTGTCGATTTTTTACTTGGATTTGCGCTGCGCAGTAAGGATTTCAAAATCATTGCAATATCGATTAAGGATACTAAAGGTGATGAACTTACAGAGATGCGTTTTGCTGTTTATACGCTTAGTGATCCACATTGGAGGGTCAGAAATAATGGATTGAATTTGAATACCAAGAGTTTTTTTGCCACAATCTGCGATTTATTTTCAAGGCGCGGCTTACTGGCTTGGGAGGGATCCAAATAGGGAGATTCATAAGTATGATAAACGAACTCATCTTGTTTCCATTGACTTTGATACGGAAAATTTCGAGTTCTTGGAACTACCTCTCCCTGTTGTCGACGACAGAATAAGGTTTTTGTTTCTACTGGGGGAGTCACTAGCGATTCTCAGCACTTTTTCCGGAGGAAGATGGGATGAAAGATTCCGCATATGGGTGATGAAACGTGATAGGGAGTGGAGTCTATGGCATTCATCAGGACCTTTGAATCTTGATGCTTTAAATTTTTTCGCCTATATAGGGACAGGAGCAGCAGGGTTGTTGTATTATGAAGGCGATGGTGGCTGTTTTGTTTATAAGAACATGTCCTATAATATTTCAACTTTGGAAGTGCGGTCGCTTGGAGTTGAAGACTACATTTTCCCTGCGCCAGATTTGGTGATGTATTCAGAGAGTCTGGTGTTGGGAACGACCTATGGAGCTGAGGATATAGCGGCTTCCCCACTCTGCTGGGATGAACATTCGATTCACCGCATTAGATAACTACTAATATTTGCACTTCATTAACATCAACACTGTCATTAGTGCATTATTTTAAAATCTCTATTATAAATTGTTCCACATACCTAAAAGTTCTGCCAATTGACAAACAGAGTACCTTTAGTCTCTTACGGATCATTCTTTGCTGTTTCTTTTTAAACTGATGACAATGTCGTTACGCTTTCATATTCTTCCATGTATCTCATACATGTCCTTACATGAAAGCTATCACAAAAATTTTGAGCTTTCCCTTGCAACTTTTTTTTTACATCAAATTTCATCTTTGTAACTCTTTTGTTTTGTTTAATATACAAGTTTATACGATTATTATTTTTGCGATGGAGCCTGAAATGGAGTGGGACAATGTAGGATTCGAAATAAAGAAAAAACGGATTACGACATGTACATAATGAAGGAGTTTATACAAGTTGAGGTTATGCCCATATATGCAAATATTGATCGAGTTGAATCCTGCTGCTGGAGTCTTGATTTATGGTCTGGTAACTTGGCAAGTATTTTTTTTGTGCAATGGTATCAATCAATCCCAGAAATTTAGAAAATGATCAAACTGTTATTCCAATGTAGGAAAACACGTACACCTGATCCAGATTCTTAGAGTGAGTCAGTCTATAACAATCCGTGCCTTCCAATGCTTGTTCTACATTTTAGTGCTGCACAACACATGTTATGACACTAGAGAAATTGTTCTAAAGTAGTCATTGGTTCCACTGACACTAGAAATGACTTCAACGCTTTGTGCAATACTCTGTAATTAAGTTCACTCTTGAAACGACTTTAACCAACAACACTTGTAGCTGAGTACAATTAAGTGCTCACTTCTTTGAAGAAAAAAAAAAAAAACTAAATCATATATTGAGCTGTCTTGCTTGTAATGGAAAACATGTGAATCGTATAAATAATTTACTAAGGACAACGAAGAAGTTTTATTCAGCACTCGGCCAACTAGAAATTAAAGCATAACAAACAATACACAAAATAATAATCCATATCATCATCATATGAACATGGACCAGATCAATCCCTAACGCTAGCTTTGTAATCCAAGTTAATCACTCAATTAACGAGGATTACGCTAAGCAGCCTCAATACTTCACACGCCACTCCATTGAAAACACAATTTAGCAATAATTTATAAATCAGATGCCGAAACGCTCATTAATTAAGACACGTGCTTTTTAAGGTACTCCATGATCCAGGTATCACAAGCATAGCTAACGACACGGAAACCTTCAAATCCAGCTTCTTTGCCCAAGCTCTCAAACTCGGTTTTAGTCCTAGCTTTTCCGCCAGGAAAAGGAAAAGTCATCATGATTGCGTCAAAAATGAAGGCATTATGAGCTGACGGACTATGCTCTGGTAGTTCCGGTACAACTACTCGCACATTATCAATTTCCCTTCTTCTGGCAACGCTGCGTAGCAGTTCTTCAGTAATTTGACGCAGTTTTCATCGTTACCTGTTTGAAACGTCCACTGCAAATTGTGTTACGTAATCAGCAAACACCGTACCACAGAAAGAAGGATGTAGCTAGTCAAGATTGAGATGGAGAAACACGTAAAATTTGATACCTTCATAAAAATAGTGTCAGCACTTGGAACACTGACCAGCTACATGCTCCACCCCTACATATAATATGATCAAAGTGAGTACAATCGATATTAAAACTTGTCGTATGTCAAAATCTTGGCAAATCATGGATGGATTTTAAGAAGTAAAGTAGTTACATACCAGGATAAGTCGGGGCATCGCGAATGATATGAGGAAGGTCGAAGTTGAGAGCTTTAAGATGAGGATATTTAGCTAGGATCATGCTAAGAGTAAGTCCAGTGGCACCACCCACATCAACAACTGATGAAATCCCTTCAAAACCTTGATAGTTCTCTAGGATTTCCTTCATAACAATTGTTGAATGATGATCCATTCCGTTGAATAACACCTTGTAAAATCTCAAATCTGAGCCAAGGTAGTCGAATATCCCCATCCCATATGCATTCTTAAATGCAGTTCCTCCCTCTAACACTGAATCCTTCAAATGCTTCCGGTAATTAACAACCAAGAGTACTCATTAAATTAGATTCTAATTAATTATTACAAGATGGTATACATCAATTAATATGGAGTCTAGTCAATAATTAATACATCAATTCAATTATATAAAAACGGAATCTAGTCTTTAATTAATACTACTCCGTTCTTTACGGTAGGAGGATTTTAAACATAGATAACAAATGAATAAGACACACCCACTCATGATGCAATAATACAACATTCACGTCAATACAACAAGGTAAGGTGTAAGGTAAAGTGAGACTAACCAAGTGTCCATGATAATCTTATCATGCATGAGCTCAGCAAAGGCAGCATAAGAAACCTCATCATCATTACTAACCAAGAATTGGCAAATGGGTCCAAGCCCATATAGCCGCTCCAGCTTGCCATCTGACCCGACCCTAGCCGAGAAAGTCAAGATGTCAAAGCTGGCCAGGAGACGCAGCATGCGGTCCAAGACGGTTGCCGCCTCAGGGTTCTTGGTGCTATCTCCGAAGGAGACATCTGACCCATTGGTCCAGCGGTTTGGATAATGTCTAGAACTTTAAGTTCTATCACGGTTTTAAACACCATAGATGGCACGGACCATGAGGCCATGCACATGGCTAATGAAGCCGCCTCGTCGGTGGCATGCATGTGGTTCATTTGGTTACCGGGTCGGCTCATTAGAGCAATCACAATGGACAAATTTTATATAAAGTTTGTCCATGTCATGTCATATTTTGACAAACTCGATAAACTTAGAACTTTAATCTACAATGGAAGAACTTTAATTCAAGTTCTTAGATGAGACATATCCATAATCACTACTAAATTTTATCATTTATTTAATCATCAATATATAAATATATATTTTTTCAACTTTGGTGTAGGCAAGGATTGGCCAACTTTTTTTTGGAATGAGGAAGAACTTGGTTCTTAAACAAGAACTTAATTTCATAAAAATAGTAAGAATTTTTGTCCACAATGGACAAACTTTACCAAATAAAGTTCTTTTGACAACCTCAAGGGTAAGAACTACCCATTGTGGCAAAAAGATTAGACATACAATGGGTGTATGAGGAGGTTTGTACACCACTAGTAAAAGATTGCCACATGTCCATTTTAGATTTTTTTTTTTCATTTTAATTTTGTAGTTTCCCTCGTTAAATACGTCATGTTAAATGCATTGATTTATTGTATTAATTATGTTTTGTAATTATTAACTTTTTTTTTTTTTCAGTTTTTTTAGTATTTCGTATTTTTTTACTTTTACCGTATATGTACATATATTCTCCTAGTATATTTCTAATCTCTGTATTTGTATTCGCTGTACATGTATGCTTTATGCTTGTACCTTATGTTTACGTATTTTATATTTGTATGTTGTAAAATGTTGTGTTGTGGAATATTTTTTTTTTAATATGAATTTGTTTGTACGTTTCAGTTTGTATGTTACGGCAGACAATTTTTTTGTTGATTTACTGTGAACGGGTCAATCGTGTGAGACAATTTTTTTTACGGAGAAAATAAAAAAATATGTAATCAGGTTATATAACTAAGCGAATAAATATTACGTACGTACTACAAATTGTGTAGTCGTGGAAATTTAATGATGATATACAATCTCCCCGAAATTCATTTAAAAGTAATTTAAATGTCATTAGTTAAAAAAAAATCTCGTGAGACCGTCCCGACAATTTGAAACGTAATTAGGAGCTTCGAACCAACAAAACAGAAATAAAATGCAGAAACAAAATCAATTTAAATGTTTACGTATTTTATATTTAATGTTTTAAAATGTTGTGTTGCGGAATATTTCTTTTGTGTAATTTTTTATATGAATTTGTTTCTACGTTTTAGTTTGTATGTTACGGTAGACTATATTTTTGTTGATTTACTGTGAACGGGTCAATCGTGCGAGACAATTTTTTTTACGGAGAAAATAATAAAATATGTAGTCATGTTATATAACTATGTGAATAAATATTCCGTACGTAGTAAAAATTGTGTAGTCGTGTAAATTTACTAACGATATACAATCTCCCCGAAATTCATTAAAAAACAATTTAAATGTCATTAGTAAAAAAAATTTAAAAATTTACGCCTCGTATATTTTTAGGCCAATATTTGTACGCCTTGTATATTTTTCATATGTATTTTTGTATAATTTTGTAGTTTGTAGTTTTGTACGCCTTGATGTTATATGTTTGGTGTAATTTTTTTACGATTAGTTATACGATATCAATAACATATTATAATAATACGATATGTTTGGTGTAATTTTTCATTTGTTATACGATATTATTAACATATTATAATTTTGTCTTAATATATTATTATGTTAAAAAATAGTTTTAGTAACATTTTGTAGTTTATTTTTATAATATCATTTATCATTATTTACGCTTCATATTTTACTACGTAATTATCATTACTAACATTTTGTAGTTTATTTTTGCAGCTTACGGATTTATTATATATATTTATTTAAAAAATATTTTGTGTTAATTTTTTACCGATGTAAATACCTTCTACTTAGGTATTTAACCCGTATATTGCACTCGTTTTTCAAACATTAAGTATATAAAGTACAAGTAACGAGACATAGTATTTTCAAATACTAATACGGTACTATCCACATTTCATACGGAGTAGTATAATATAAGTCGCTTTATGGCTAAAAAATTTTATAAGTCTTTTAATCATTTATTATGATTTTACATTCTCAATAACACTAATGAGTTAATAACAAGAGAAAAGATAATTCAAACACTATGATTGGTTAAAAAAAAAATATATGTTTCCAAGGATCATTAATTGGACATATTTAAAAAATGGAATAAAAAAAACTCCTGGAATTGGGATTCGATCCCGCAACCTCCATATTACAAGGCTAGCTTTTTACCACTTGACCAAGAGATAATTACTATAATTAATTATGCATAAATAGTCTATATTATGAGGCCCTCTTGGCTTTGAGCCGGGTGAAAAAATAATAGAAAACTGTCATCATCAAGGCTCGAACACTGACACTTCAGAAGAATAACCAACCCAACAACCAATTGAACAACATATTACTAAAATAATTTGCACTTTAATTACACTTCACAAACTATCTCAGGCTACGGCCCAAGTGTAAAAAAATAGTAAACTTAAGAATTTACAAAATTAAAAAATTAAAGAAAATTAAAATTAAAGAACAAATACTTTCAACACGTATACATCCGGAATACACCTAATATAGTTACATTACTAAAAAAATACCTTCCGAAAATATTGTAGGTAAAACATCTTAATTTTTTTTTCTATAAAATTTTTTAAATAAAAATAAAGTGCAAACAAAGTTTACAAAACGTAATAGAGCATAAATAAAAATGTATAAATACACTACAAATATGTATTCGGGTATACATACACAAAAGGTATAAATAAATTATTATACTAAGACGGTATAAATACATAACTATAACATACATATAAAATACAGTTTAATAATACGTAACAAAATATATTTGGGTAAAAAAATACACCAATATAACACTAACGTATAAATACATTTACAATACAACATCGTATAAAAATACACGTATAATATGGTATATAAAAATACATGTATATAAATAAGAAGTATTAAATTTGAAGTTAATAAAATAACAAAAAAAAAATTAGGTGAGAAAAGTAGGTGAGAGTTAGGTGGGAAGATCAATTAATAAGGAATCTTTCAAAAAGGTAGATTCTTTAAAGTGCATAGGTGGCATGCATATATTGGTGGTGTACAAACCCACCCATACACTCAGTGTATCTCTATCACTTGCCACTCTTAGGCTCATTTTTACAACTCGATCTACGCGATGTTAGAAAGTTGATTATTGGTTTAATTTGGAAATTGGAATGAAGAGTTAATTAATTTAGGGGAAGAGATTGGTCATTGGTGAGTGGGAGTAGGATGGATGAAGAAAATGTAGGGAGTTGCATGGGTTTATATAGTAGAGTATGTAGTGTAGCCCATATGAAACGTTACTGGTTGTATTACCATTCGCGCGCATACATTATTATTGTATCAAGTTACATGTTTCACGCCCGACAGGATCGTATATTTTATTTTTGTCTGTAATTTGAAGTCTGATATGATCCCTTAATCTTCATATGTTATTTTATGTCAAACATAAATTTAATTTGACGTCACATGCCTGTACCCATGTACGCTATTATCGAGCTACTCCCTCTATCAAAATATTTTCCGATTTAATTATGACTCCATATTTCTCATATTATTGAAAGACTAGCATCTAATATAGTGGCTGGTATCATGGAGTACTTTTTATATGGAATTTGTAGTTAATAACTAACATAATATGAAACAAACTCATCATTTTATTGAACCCCGATCGACTCGATCAGATTCAATATCGACTTAATAAGATTGCTAAATAATCGACAACCCAAAAAACTAAGAACAAACGGTTTCTTGCCTCCAAAAAAAAAAAAAAAAAAAAAGAACAAACGGTTTCTTAGGGCTTGTTTGGTTACTCCTCAACTTCCGGGGAAGTAGAAAATCTCATGAAATGGATTTTGAAGGAGTTGTTTGGTTACCTAAAAGTGTAAAAATGGGGTAACTCAAACTTCCACCATCAGTTGCACTTCCTGAATAATGCGAGAAGTTGCTCACCGACCCCCCCTCGGTGAGTTGCACTTCTCACATCACAAATTATGTCAATGACTTTTTTACCCTCATCATATTTCTCACTCTATTACCCTAATTGCATAGAAACAAATTGCTACTAATCCTCTTGAAGTTGATTTTTTTTTTTCAATCTTCCCGAGGATTTTAAATTCACATATAGGTGGTGCTTGTTAATTTCCAATCAACCAAACACTAATGTCATTTTTTCAAACTTTCACTAGAACGCGGTTTTTTTTTCTGAACAATGTTTTTTTACGGAACAGTGAGAATAATGTAACTCAGTTTTTTTTTAATAATGTTTGTTCTTTTTTAGGCTGATGATGTAATTTGGTTACGACTGCATATCATGGTCGATAACCAAATTAGAACATTGATTAATTAAAGACGTAATAGTCTTTATAAACAAAATCGTGAGAATCAGATGAGTACAAACAAACCATATACGGGAATTCAGTTCACTTGAAGTGTGAATTCCAGGATGACAACCAAACACATATTTGCGAATTCATGGGATGTTAACGTGGGAAGTAAATTCCTGGGAAATACAACTTCCTACCGGAAGTTACTTCCCAGATGAACCAAACGAGCCCTTATTATTAGGTTATTGAAATCCATTTTTTTATCTCTTTATATGTTATTCGTATATCTTTTCTTGTTAATTAAATGCTCTCAAAATAAATAAGGCCTTGTTTAGTTCATTCGGGAACTAACTTCCCGTAGAAAGTTGTATTTCCCATGAACTTACTTCATTCCTACGTCAACTCCCTATGAATTTACAAATATTTGTTTGGTTGTCATCTTGGACACATTTCACATTCTCATGATTTTTGTTTATAAGGACTATTATGCCCTTTATTAATCAAGAATATAAAAAACTTATGGAATACGGAGTAACTTTTTTCCAAGAACTTATGAAATAGTTGAAAGTTGAAACAGTCGTAACCAAATTGATTAATAACAACATTAACAAGAAAGAATGACAAAAAAATATAAAGATAACCAACAACGTATAATATATAACAAGATCAAAATGGAGATCAAAGAAAGTGATGTACCATGAATTTGGCGGGTAGCAATATTTTTTTTGAAAGGAAGGTGGGAAATGGAGAGTTGAGAGAAGATCGTAAATGGAGAATTGAGTGAAAAATTAGAGTTATAAAATGGAAAATATGATAAAGTTCATAAGGCTATAAAAGTGAATGACATAAGTCCGGATGTGCGAGGTGCGTGCATCTCACCGAGGGGGATCGGTGACCAACTTCCCACAACATCGCAACTCATGGTGGAAGTTTGAGTTCCCCAATTTTTTTACTTTTTGGTAATCAAACAATTCCATAAAATTATATTTCATGGATCTCCCACCTCTCGGGAAGTAGAAGAATAACCAAACAAGACCTAATTCATTTTGTATTTTTTATATAACAAGTGTACTTTTTTTTCTACACAATTTGAATTTTAATGGAAATTGGACAAAAATTTAGTTTATCAAATCCGATTCATGCAATATAGGGGTAAAAGTTGAGCGGGAAAATTGAAATAACTTGTTTACCCTTCGATTTTTGTTTTAGTTAATACTGAACCGGGGAATCCGTGACGGTTGATTTAGAAGTAGTACTTGCTCCGTATTTTATCATTTACTGGAAGATTTGAAATCAATATAATGGAAGTGCAATTAATTTGGGATCTTCGTCCCAATTCCCATATCTTTGACCGCAATTTCTTCAAAATGTAACGTGGCTTGGGCATTTAGTAAGAATTTGTATCGGCAGAAGGAAAGTGTTTAAGTATATTATACGGAGTAAAGTATAATGTACTTGGTGGGTTTGTTAGAATAATAAGTGGATTCAATTGAAATGTTTGGTAGTAGATTTTACCAGAGCAGTACATATGACTATACGAGTAGTAGATTTCAATCTTGGCAAATCATACCCCTCCAACTCAATCTAATTTATCCACTTATTATTTTAATCCCTCATATTTGAATAAAAGTGGGTAAATTATAGTGAATTAGAAGTACTAGTTTAAGGAGTGTGTCGTGTGATAGAGTTAATAATTACGTAGTAATTTCATGGTAAAATTGATTATTTTAAGTTAATTAGTAATCACTTTTAACTTAAATAATAGAGCAAATTAAAAATTACTCCCTTCAAAGTTGCTCTTATTAAAATTTACTCCCATTTAATTTTTTTTTTTATTATTTAACAGCCAAAAAGATACAAAAGTTCAAAATTTACTTGCAATTGTAAATTCCGGCCAATTCATTACTAATTTGACCGAACTGCCCCTCACCGACCACCACCTCACTAAACCTCATTCTCCCTTCAGTCTCTTCATTCCAATTTCTAAAGTCAAAAAAAACCCCAAATATACCTAGAAACATAAACCCTAGAAATTCAATCGACAATCAATCTATTTGTTCCATTCAATCAATCCATTGCTTCCATTCGATCAATCCATTGCTTCCATTCATCAAATAGGTGAGTAAGTTTGTGTCATTTTTCTACAATCATCTATTTTTTTTATTTTGTAATTCGAATTTAGGGCTTTCGATCATATACGATTTTTTGATTATATGTCCACTTTGAATGCTGATTAGTCGTATTTTATGTTTTTTGTTGCAGTTTTTGATTGCAGAAATGGCCGCCACATCGAAGAAGACATTTACGGTCAATCTTCATGTCTTCCATGGTGGAAGTTTCGAATGGGTGAATACAAAGACCCTTGACTATGTTGGAGGAAAGCTTCATATTGAACATGGGGTATGGAACTATAACTTAAATTCTCGTTTTTTGAGGATTTTATGTGAGAAAATTAGTGGGTCTTCATCTATTCTAATATGGTATAGTACAGATGGGAAAACTGTTAGTAATGGGAGAGAATTGTTGGGGGTTGACGCTGCTATTCCCAAATTTTTAAAAACAATTAGTGCAATGGGGACCTTAACTATTTACATACAGAAAGTGGGTGGGAGGGAATCTTCTGTCACTACAAAGATGTCAGGAGAGAGTAAAGAAGTAGGTGTTGGGGGGAAAAAACAAAACTTTCCTCTCATCAAAGCACCACTAACTTCCAAAGACCCTAAACCTAATCAAACAAGCAACATTGAAGAGGATCCCTTATCTTTAAGAAGGAGTCCTAGACTCAACAAAAACACCACTTTCCCATTAGACCCTGACATCTCATTTACTAAAACAAAACCCACATCTAATGTCTCTCTATATGGCCCTAGTGTTTGCAAAAAAATAGATAAACCACCTCTAAAAAGGTTGCTGCGTTACACTAAGAAATCTGTGCAAGAGGAGACCAGTAACAAAGGGCAAGGGGAGGTGTTGGAAGACCAGATTACTAGAGAAGTTGAGGGGAAATCTAGGTGTGAGGGAAAATTGAAGGGGTTAGAAGGGAAGGGAGTAGTTGGTGTTGTTGTTGAGGGTAAAACAAGATCTAAGACCAAACTGAAAACGATTGAGCAGGAGCAAAATTTCAGAAGTGTTCTTGAGGAAAATACATAGGGGATACTTAAGGGGAAGAATACTGGGAAGTGTACACAGGTGAAGGGGAAAGGTAAGGAAAAAGGGGAAGGGATTTCTAAGGGAAAGGGCAAGGCAATAGTTGAGGAAGAGGAACCTGATTTGTTTGAAAAACTTCCATCTAAAGGGAAGAAAAAAAGGCAAACCAGAAAGTGTAAGAGAAAGAGTAAGGATTCTGACTTCACTGACTCTGAGATTAGTGAAGAGGATGATTCTGATAGAGATTATGGGTTTGAAGAGTATGATGTTTGCATTAATCAACATGATGATTTGTTTGTTACTAAAGACAATGGCACAATTCTGAATGGTTTAGATGATTTCTTATATCCAAAAGGTAAGTCCACTAAAACAACTTCAGTAGATCCTAAGGAGAAGGTCATTTTGGGGGTGGATAACATAGAGGTGACCTTGAATGAAGAGTTGTCTGACAATTCTGATGAACTTAGGAGCCTAAATGGATCTGATGAAGAGGGAGACACCTACCCAACCTTTAACCCAGATGTCGACTTCAAAAGGCCAGTAGTTCTTACTCTAGGTCTGAAGTTTCCTACTGTTAAGGTGTTTAGAAAGGCTTTGCAATATCATAGTGTGACTAACAACTACGACTACTACTATACACACAATGGAAAAGATAGAGTGACTGCCCTATGTAGGAATAGGTGTGACTGTCCTTGGAATAAGAAGAGCTCTAAACTAGGGAAGTGTAGTTGTGGGTCATTGAACCCGTGTAGGTTTAGAGTTCATGCTAGGAAGTTGTTTGGTTCTGAAACATTTCAGATAAAGAGTCAGAGGTTGAAACATATTTGTGCCATGTCTAATTACAATAGGAAAGTCACTTCTGAGTACTTAGCTGACAAGTACATTGAGTTTTGGAGAGACAATATTGATTGGAAGCTTAAGGCATTCCAAAAACAAGTTTTAAGAGAGGTTGGAGTGCATGTAACCTACATGACTTGTTGGGCAGCAAGGCAAAGGGCTAAGCTCATTATCTACGGGAATGGGAAAGACCAATATGCATGTATTTGGGATTATGCAGCTGCACTTAAAAAATACAACAATGGTTCCTCTGCTTTTGTGGTTTGTGACAGAATAGACAACCCCCCCCCCCCCCAATGTTCAAAAGATTTTACACGTGCCTTCAAGCATGTAAGGAGGGATTTAGTAGAGGTTGTAGGCCAATTGTAGGTGTTGATGGCTGTCATTTGAGGGGTGTATACCCTGGTGTATGTTTAGTTGCAGTTGGTTTGGATGGCAACAACAATATATACCCCGTAGCCTGGGCAGTAGTGGAAGTAGAGAATAGAGACACTTGGGTGTGATTTCTTGAGCTCTTAAGCAATGATCTAGGAAAGGTAGAAGGGGAAGGGTTGACCTTCATTTCTGATAGACAGAAGGGTTTGCTTGACGCTTTTAGTGTCGTTGTACCAAATGCAAAACTGAGATTTTGTGCAAGGCATATCTGGGCCAACTTCAAAAGAAGATTTAGTGGCCAAGTATACAAAGAAACATTCTGGAAGGCTGCAAGAGCACTAACAGAGGTACATAACATTTGTGGATAATATATCTTCTTCATTTGTTTGTAAATGTTGGTACCTCACTACTAGAATTATTACAAAAGAAACCATCAATAAGAAACCATGTGAAAATAAATATGATTTCTTTGATAAAAGAAACCTTTTTAAAAAAAGAGATGGTCTCTTAGGTGGAAGGACTCATTGAAAAGAAACCTTTTAATCAAGTAAATGGTCTCTTTGATGGTCCATTATCAAATTATTAAACCCACCCTTATTTAACTACGGAGTATTTTTGAGAAACGCATTCTTAACCACTGTTCATTCACTTTCTATTTTTTTGGTTGAAAAAATCCACCGCCATTCACTATTCATTCACTCTTCGGTCTTCATCTCTTCTCAATCCGGCGTCTTCTACGACTGCACCACCACGATCATACACGCTCGTTGCTTATCACTCACCGACGCCCACCAGATCACTATCTCTTTCCTATTGTAAGTGTTTATTTGTTCATATCTCGATTTCCCCAAAACTCTCAACCCTAAATCCCTATTTCATTTTTTTCCGATTTATAATCTAATTTGTGCTTGTTTATGATTGCGTTTGTGGTTGAGTGTAAGCAACTCCCCTTCTTTGTGATTGCGTTTCTGATTGAGTGTTGTATCAGAATGGTGGATTTTTACCGACAGTGTTTTCTGTTGATATTTATTCCGATTTTTCGGCCAATCATTAGATCTATTCTGGAATTAAACCATAGAGATTACTAGTTATATACTAGTTACAAGTTTTAAGAGCTGAATGATTGAGCAAGACAGAACTAGTACATAAAAATATGTGAGCTGAATGACTTCCAGACAGAATATCTCCAGCTCAGCAGCGCAATTTGTTGTAGGAATTAGCTTTGGATCTGATCAGTGATGGAAGCTGAAATCAAATGAACTATTCCTTATTAAGCTACCAGTCTTAAAATTAGAAGAGTGGCCAGTAAAAAGGCATGGAAAGAAAACATGAAAATTATCTTAATGGAGATTTGTTTCATTGAAATTATTTGAGTGTGCACAAATTTCATGTTTTTCAGTTCATAGCGCACTCAGTTTATCTATCCAATCCTGCGTGAAAGGGATTCGTAAATGTTATGGGTAGTAATTTCTTTGCCTTACAACTGATTGAGTATTTAGCTGTCAGCCAAGCTTGAGAATTGAGACCCTACGAGCTGAGGTTAGTTATAGAGATATCAATATTCTGCAGTTGGAGGGGCATATCAGGGAGTTGAGAACCTGATTGTGATGTCACAAAAGAATCAGAAGGTAATAGTAGAAGAGTTGGGTTTGAGATTAATGAAATTAATGCAAGAGTTGGAGAAGCAAAGAGATTGGATTTGCGAGAGAGGAGAAAAGAAACGAGAGGCAATTGGGCAGCTTTGTCTCTCCATCGAGTACTAAAGATCTGAGTACCATGAACTCCGCCAGGCTCTGCTGAAGCACAAGCAGCCGACAGTTATGGCCTCTTAAGGATTATTAAAGTGTTTTCATATATTGTAATTTAAAAATTAAAATGTTGTTTTGTGTAGTTTTCTTTGAAGCTATCTTGGTAAGGTATCCTTTACATTTTCAGTATAGTTTAGAGCAATACATGTCCTTTCCTTTCCGTGTTATTCAGTTTCCTACCGTTATGTTACTTCCTTTTATAGGCATGGAACATCTTGATTTGCACTCTCAAAGAATGATTCTTATGTTATGTCAGCTCTCGGAGAGAAAATCTCGTTATTTAATATGAAGACCTTTAAGGTAGTTATCACTTATCAAATTTTTTCTTCCGTTTTTTGTTTCGATTCCATGTTATCATCGTTTATATTCTATCTGATATTTTAAAAAATAAACTGTTGTTTTGGTTAGGTGGAATACGATTCCAGAGTTATAAGTTTTCGGGAGCTTTTTTATGTGTTTTGGTTGAGACATGAATCAAGGCAGATCTTTAGCCAAGGTTCTATGTTGGCAACCAACACAGGTAAGCACCCAATTAGTAGTAGTTGAAGGAAAAATGTAACCCGCTTCATGTGTTGAGTATTCAGATACACAAATCAGTTTTTTTGTTTATGTACAGATCAATCATCTTCACCAACACTACTAGTGAGTCCTGATTGGCTGCTGCCACCAAATACAAGGAGCGATTGAAATTGAAACCTAGTATTATGACCACCCAAATCTACCCCTCGAAACATTTTATCCTGCTTAGCTTGAGCATCAGGTAAATTCATCATCATGCGCTATATGTTGATCTTTTTGCCCGTTGCGAAACTAGAACGGTTATAAGTCGTCAAAAAACCCACCTCGTATATTTCTACCACTGAAGAGGGGATTGGTTTGATACCAAAGGTTTCAATCGTTTGAATTCTGGCAGCTAAGGAGATAACGTTGTGTTTTCAGTCAGAAATAGCGCATTTATCGTGTTTAATGCATTTGTCATTTGTCTACAGTTGCTTAATGCATTTGTCATTTGTGTTCTTTTTTACTAATATCATCTTTCCGTGTCATGCGTGCATTTGTTTAATATATTTGTCATTTGTATTGTTTTATTTTACTAATGTCATTTTTTTGTCGTGTAGTATTTTAAGAATTCTTAAACTCAACAAATGCAAGATGAGGTTAGAAAAAAATGTGGAACAAAGAAGATTTCGACGAAGGACAAAGGACGAAGATGTTTAGAAGTTCATCATTATAGTGGAACTTTGATTTATTTGTGTTTTTCTTTTGTTTGAGAAAATATGCCCCATTAGGTCTTTGGAATATTAATGTTATTATGGGCTTTCAATGTAATTTTGAAAATATTTTGGCATTAATATATATTATGTTATTTTTTTAGAAATCCTTGAATTTTTTCTATAACTTTAATAGTTGGACTCTCAAATTAAAAAAGAAAAAAGAAAACAAAAAAACAAAAAAAAACAAAAAGGAAATAAAAGAAGAGATCAAAGAGACCATTCTTTTTTAGTTTTCTGATTTCTTACAAAGAAGAAAAGAAACCATTTAAGTATGTTAGATGATTTACTAACTTGTGATAAGAAACCATTTATCTTGTAAACATGGTGTTTTTCTCACACACCAAAGAAACCATTTATCTGTTGAAATTGGTTTCTAAGATTTACTCAAAGAAACCAATTTTTGGAGATGGTCTCTTAGCCTAAGACACCTTTGACTTGGAGACCATCTCCATAATGGTGTCTTAGGCCATTTTTTAATGGTTTCTTTGCCCTTTATTGTAGTAGTGCCTAATCACATTTTTTGTCTTTATCGCAGGGTCAGTTTCTGTCTGAGATGGAAGGACTGAAGTTCCTTTCAGAAGATGCTTGGTCTTTCTTGAATGATATTCCACCAGAGCATTGGTCAAGACACGCTTTCCAGACTAGCTGCAAGTCGGACCTACTCCTCAACAATGTCTGTGAGTCATTTAATTCTGTGTTGAGAGAAGTTAGAGACAAACCAATTCTTACTTTTCTTGAATGGATAAGAAGGTATGTAATGAAAAGAATGTTTGAAAAAAGAGAGAGTGGAAGAGCATATGAAGGAAAGGTGATGAGTTATGTGAATAAGTACTTGTCGTATGCTGCTGATGAGGCTAGGTTCTGTATTTTGTCACAATCTCAGTTGGGAGAGTACGAAGTGGAATATAAAGGTGAAGTAGCTGCTGTGAGTTTGAATGGTAAGTCATGTTCATGCAACTCTTGGAACCTAACTGGATTACCATGCCCTCATGCAATGTCTTGCATTTTGCATAAAAGAATGGACCCTTTGAATTTTGTGGATGAGGCGTACTCGAAAGCCAGGTATATGATGGCATATGAGCCTGCAATTGCTCCAATGCCAGGGGTTAACCAGTGGGAGAGAACTGGTTTACCAGAACCAATCCATCCAAAGATGAGGACCATGCCTGGTAGGCCCAAATCTAGGAAGAGAAGAAAGGAGATTGGTGAACTAGAGGAACAACAGGTGAGAAGGGGGAAGAGGGTTAATAAATGTAGCAATTGTGGAGTGCTTGGACACTCCAAGAGGACTTGCAAGAACCCCAAAGCCACTCCAAATCAGATTAGAGCTCCGGGTGGAAGGCCTTTGGGAAAAAGTGCGTGGACGCAAGAGGTCAGGGAGAAGGCAAAGAAAAGGGATGCTCAGAAGAAAAGATGGAAAGAAGCGCATAAGGTCGGGAATACTGAAGCAAGCACATCTGCTGGGATCGAAACCATCACACAAGCATCAGTCAACAATCCTCAATGAACCTGCATTTCATTTATGGTTTACTGAATCTTGTACGAATACTAGTACTTTAACTTGTGGATTTTGGTTAAACACCACTGCTGGTGTGATGCTACTGCTAGTACTTTAATATGTTGCATTTTGGCTCCTATTTTGCATATTTTGGTTAAGGTTAAACACCACTGCTGGTGTGATGCTACTGCTGGGCATATACTACTGCTGTAATGCTACTGCTGTAACGCTACTACGTAGCGCGACTTCTTTTTTAATGTTTATATTGAAGGGCTACTGTATTGATTAAACACCACTGATGGTGTGACTTCTTTTTTTCTTAATGTAAATTGTAATGCTACTCCTAATTCTACTATAACGCTAATACTATCGCCACTGTCATGCAAAATATATTGACGGGCATACGATACTGATGTACTACTACTACTACTAATGCATACGACATACATTTTGTCCACACGTGAACACACTTCATTAATAAACAAGTTCGTACATGAAGTCCCTAAATACTAAATTGTTCTTAGTAGTGCATTACATGACGTTAACGAAACTAAAAGACTCGCTACTACATCGTCGTGTACTTAGCCACCACGTAGAAGCAAACAATAGCACATATCGCCATTTGAATCACTTTGGAGAAAGATGTACGAGATCTAAGATTATCACGACATTCCATCCTTTTTACCGCATTCATTAAGCTCTCCAATTCAAATTGCATCTTCATTCTAGCATCCTTCAGGCGTTCAACTTCACGATTCAAACTGTCAATTTCAGTGTCGGCCGTTCGCTTACGCATCTTTAGCTTGTTGATAACGTTTCTTTGCCACTCGGTTTGACTGCGATCGTGCCAACGGAACCATCGACAACCAACTGCACCCGTACTTATATTGGAAAATTTACATTTCTCAAACCGTCTTCCGGGATTTTCCGTTGTCCACGAAGTTAGTATCACAACAAAATGACCACAAAAACATTTGTTGCGGACTTCATCAACAATGCTAGAACTTGATTCCGTAGACATCTTCCCTACAACAAACATCACCAACAATGTCGATTTTTTCCAAAAAATATAAAAAAAAATTGTGTGCATACTGGAATCGAAGCACAATGTGTCAATATGTTTATCACAAGCCTAGAAAACAACTATCCCTAAATCACTAATTTGTAAATGAATAAACCCTAAAAACCAACCCAATTAGAAAAAATGACAATTATGAATTTACCTGAAGAATTAGAGCGCTCGAAGAATTACTAAAACAAGCTTAATTTGGAAGAACTAACAAGACTCTGAAGATTATATAATTGATGTGGGATGAGATTTGGAAGAATTGATTTTAGTTGGTTTGGGATGAGATTGAAGATTATATGGGATTTCCATTAGAATTTAAGGGAGAGGGGTAGTTTGGGTATTAAAAGGCAAGAAAACGGTCAAAAATTCAATTTCGCCGGAGACTCTTGCCGGAATTTACAATTGCAAGTAAATTTTGAACTTTTGTATCTTTTTGGCTGTTAAATAATAATAAAAAATTAAAAGGGAGTAAATTTTAATAAGAGCAACTTTGAAGGGAGTAATTTTTAATTTGCTCTAAATAATAATAACTTTTAGGTTAAATAATGACCGCTTTCTAATATTAAGACATGGTTACTATTTATTTAAAAATGACTAACCTAAAAATGGTTAATTTTTTAAATAAAACTTTAAGTTTTTACTTAAGTCGTACGGTACAATGGTTATACACCATCAAACATAAATGAAAAAAATATTCTACGGAGTATATTTATAATCCACTATATACTAAAAGGATAGGAGAACTAGAAAAATAATGATGTGTCGTTCCCTCCTTCCTTCATTTTCCCGCCTAATACTATCACTACTATATAATGAGCCACTTAAAGTATGGGTCACCTAAACAATGGAAAAAATGTAAATCTCATATACTTTGAGGTCATACGAGACCTAATGTCATTTATAAATCTTATACAAGGCCCAATGGAAAATAGACGCGTTCTTCACTCAAAACTTTTCGATTGAATAAGCGATGGTCATCACAACTTTATTCGATATCCAACGTTATAAATAAACGACCTTTTAAAAACATTTTCTCGGAATGATTGATACCTACCCTTAGTAATACACGATACTCTTTATTAAAATAATACGAAGTATATTTCAAACTCAAACCTATTTTGAATATAATACATAATAATAATAATAATAATAATAATAATCTAATTGTTACCACCTACATAAATCCCATATCTCAAACACTGTGGAGTTGATAATTATAGATATCTCATCTAGAATATTAAAAATAACAAACTAAATTTATCCCGTATTTACCTGCAGTTAAGCCATCAAGGTTTTTAAACATGGATGAATTCATACCCTACATTAAATAAACTTTAATTTGCTTTACACTTACAAGTCACTACTGTTCACTTGAATTCGACCGAAATCCGATCAAGCCGGAGCTGGCCATACATGATCACCTCTACTATGGAGTAATTGTTCCTCTTTACCTCTTCTTTACAACATAAATTAAAATGCTACCATTAAGCACCAATCTGTTTCATTTTGTTTTCATTCTGAGCTTCATTATTGCTTCCTTAATAATTAACTTCATCCCAACCGAATCCTAAATTCTTTCGAAAAATAGTACTCTGTATTATAGATACCCAAATGAGCGGACCTTCTCTTTTTTACATCTAATTTGTTTTTGTTATTTCTTAATTAATAACAAAAAACTTTGGTTAAAAATCCTTTATTTTTTCAACTCTACTGCTCTTTTGATTTTGGAAAATCTTTATCAACCGATAGCTCCAAAATTGTTGAACTTAAATGTATACTTTTTAAGATTATACAATTTTCTGAGTTGAGTCGTAAGTTATTTAACAACACACTCATGTGATTTAACTTGAAAATTTTACCTCAAAAAATTTACAACAAAACTCAACAAACCTTTTGGTGACACCCAAAATGACAAAAAACAGTTGTAATAGATGTAGAGCTACGAATAAGTGGATGTATAATCTACTTATTATAATGTGAAACTTTTCATGCGTTACATTAAAATATATTTTTAGAGGATGGAAAAAATTAAATAATACTGCTAGTACTCCTTAACTAGTTGAATAATAGCATTACCGTTCAATGTGGAGTAGAAAATATTATTGTGCAAGATGGCCGGTTGATTTAAAAATGATCTTTGAACTGATCATTGAACTATGGGTTGTAAACTTGTAATGTTCAGTGCGCATTACTCGTATAATTGTACAATATATGTAAAAAGTATTATAATGAAATGTGATAATCATTTAAAATTGGAGGGATTATTATATTCAAAGTTGTTAAACTAATTAACGTAAGACAAGAACTACTATGAATATATACTCAATATTCGAGTACAAAGTAATAAAATATTCTTGGCTAGTGGGGGTACCATTGAAAATTCTTATACAACTGAAAGCGACAGAAACTTCATCATTGACAAACTGTGTTCACATTTGGTATTACACAACTACTCCCCTATAAAAATGTATCCGTCACAAATTTATAATAGGTCAAATATCACCATATAGGAGGTGGGTAAAGACAACTCATTTACTCGTAATTCCCAACCATTATATTTTTGTCTTATCTCTTATTTAACCTGTCGCTAGTTTGTAACGGATATAACCCTCACAGACAAGAATTTGGGTTTGATATATTCTCTCTATCCAAAAAAGATGTTTCAATTTGATTACTCTTGGGGACGATTGGTTTGGGGATTACAGGGAAGGGAAACAACTTCTATCCTTCCATTTGTTCTTGTTTGTTTAAGTTTTTTTTTTCCATTCTATTTCCCTTCTCCAATCCTCCTCATTCCCCTTCTACCTTCACTACCTCACTCGGTTTGAGTTTTGATTAGCCATTACCTCTCCCTCACAATCATTTTCCGTAAACCTTATAAATTTTGACTCAACTACTTGACCATTTATTTTTGGGTCAAGACCCATATTTTTTGACCCTTTACCCAAATTTGAAATGACTCATTAATTTAGATTTGAGATCTGTCCTGTTAATTTATTATATTTAAAATAACAATTAAAAAATTATTGACTTTAATATGGTAAATTATAAAAATAATTAAAAAAATACAATTCATATTACTTTTATATACTCCGTATCATTTACCAATAGAATATTTGTAAAGTCATATTGTGGACATGACATAGGTCCACCCCGACGCGGCCACACGCGGGTTTGGGGAGGCGAATGAATCTCCATATGAGAATGGATCGAATCGAAATTTAAATCGAAGTGGAGTCGCCACCGAACTTTGTGGGAGTTCGGGCCCGTTCGAACCCATTCTATGTCGTAGTGGGCCGTGTACAAAATACGGTCCATTTCCGATGTCAGAGTTTATTGGGCTCGTCCCTTTGCATTTGAAACCGATACCATCACTACCGATTATCGTGTATTGAATGACTCTCGTGCGCCAACGGTTTCGGGCATCCGGAAACCGAGGTTCTGAGTAAGGGGTGAGGGTACGTGTTGGGAAGCCCACAAAGGACACCCAACCCCGCCCGCACATTGGCGGCCTCTACTAAGATATCTAAAGACTCTCTAATACGCGCGTTAGTTAGATGGTGAAAAATGCTTATGCAAACATTGTTTTTCCTAAGCATGTGAGAAGTTGAAAGGGTTTCTATGTCGATTTAATGCAATTAATTCTAACGTCAAAGTTGAATTTTAGCATGTGGGTTCATTTTAGTACGATAAAATAAACAACCAAAATTGACAAAAGAAACAACAAACGGTTAGCAACGGTATAACGATATTAACGGTTTATGCAAATATTGAATCGTGTAGAATGATGCAAGTGAGTTAATGCATGGTTTTGAAAAAGATGTTTCACGTGATTAATTAGGCACATGTTGACCTAAGTCACAAAAAAACGGTTAACGAGACCCGAATGCTATTGTAGGACTCACGGTTTAACGTGATAAAGGGCCACTCGACCGAGTCATTGTGGGACTCGACCGAGTGGACCTCTGAAAAAGGTTCTGTCCGGATTTCATGACCCTACTCGACCGAGTTATTGACCAACTCGACCGAGTACATTGCCACTCGACCGAGTCACTGTGAGACTCGACCGAGTGGAGGTCGTAAAGACATTCTATTTTGGTTTTTGTGATGTCACTCGATCGAGTGGCACCTGTACGAACCAGGTTCGTTTGCAATTTTGTTGTCGATTTCGAAATTGCTTTTGATTTTGATGATTTGATGATTTGGGCATAAATATTGTGGAATTTATACTCAATTCTGAAATTGCATACTCGTTGTATCTCATATTCGACTATTGAATCGATATGGGATAGTAGAGTGAAAATAAGAGAAAATTGTTTTAAGTCGTTTGAATTAACTATCGCGATATGAATAGATTTTCTCCGCGTTTAATAATGTCGTGATTCTAGCGAATCGTATGACTATTATTTTAGCATCAACGAAAAAATCGCATTAGTTAATTAAATTGACTAGATCGTTAGATTCGACATCCGATTATGAAATTGGTATCGAGTCTAACGGATCGACACTTTGCTTGAATTAGAGAACTTGATTCCCTCGGCTTTTCCGACATCGAAATAAGTCCCTAGGGATTATGAGATGTCGGATCCACGTCAATGGGTTTCGACAAACTTGTTTTGAAAATTGTTTTTAAGAAAATTGATGAATGTGCGATTAATGATGACGAAAACAAAAAAATAACGAATTATTATTTAAGTTGACTTGTCTCAATAATCAAGTAATTGGGGTGTCGGAATAAGCGACCGGCAACGCTGTGTGCAGTACACTTGTATATTCGGGTTTCCTTATTCCGACATCCCTCATACTCGACACAAATTGACAAGTATTTTAATGTTTTAATACTAACGGTACTATCGATATTATGATGCGATGATAACGATAAGAAATAAAAAACGACCCTTATGACGATAAAAGATGCGAGAAGGGCGAGAAAGGAGAAGAAGAAAAGGGATTTTGCACCCTCAACCTACATGTTCTTGTCTCGGATAAGACTCGTAGTCGTGGCTTTAACACGGGAGTTTCGAGGTTTATGGAGGTTGAGTTGTGGTGGTTAGGGTGTTGAATTCCTAAAGCTAGGTTTAGGGTTTCGATTCCTAGGCTAGGGCTAGGGTTTGCTTGGTGTAGGGTTTGAATTATGATTTTGAGATGTGTAAAGTTTAGGGTTGCAAAAGGTTGAAAAAGATTAGGGTTTGTAAAATTGTACAAAAGTTGTGAAATTGTGTGTGCATGGGGTTGCTTATATAGGCAAACGCAAGGGCACCCGGTTAGGGTTACTCGACCGAGTAACCAGCTGACTCGGTCGAGTGGCCCGTTATGCCTGCAGTCGGGCTTGAATATGGGCCCACTCGATCGAGCGGGTGGGGCACTCGATCGAGTGGGTGGGGCACTCGATCGAGTGGCCCAGCTGGGTCGCGCGGGTCCATTGTTTTGGACCGTGACCTGGGTTTTTGATGGGTTTTGTGTTTGAATTGGACTTTTGATGTTTGAATGGCTGTTTTGTATGTCTCGGAAACGACTTTGACCGGGGTTGACCCAATCGCTAAAAAGTCGGTTTTATTTCCGGTGTCGGTTTTGACCCAAATTAGTATTGTTTGACTCGGAAGGGTCCGCTGGGCCTGATTTTGAGGTCAGTTTTGTGAGATTTGTACTCCGTAAGTGCATTAGCCAGCAACTAATGGTTTTGAGCCCATATCCGAGCGCGTAGAAACACGTTAGCGTCCGATCATCATCGGGTGTTTTTTGGAAACTACCATAGACACCTGGCAGTCAAAATGCGGGTGTCTACAGAGCCCCCACTCTGACTGAGACTTGGACAAGGCGAAAGTCAGAGTAGCCACCAGGCCAATCGAGGATTGAAACCTGGCGGACTTTCGGTCGGGTCGTTTATAGTCCATTAGACTCGCGTGAAGGGCTCGCCAGCCATAAGCTAGAAGTCATACCTGAGCTGATGACGATAACTCCGTGGGTTATTGGACTTATCGCATAAGTCCTGGGTGCGCCTGTATGTAGGCCCATCCCGTGAAATGCCGCCGTTGGCTTCCGCAGGGGAGATATAGTGGGTTGCACGTCCCTGTTTGAGTCGTACCTGTATAAGTTACATAAAATCCGTATGCAACACGTAGGTAGAAAAATGACTCGCGCTGGGGAAAATGATTTTTGAATTTTTGAAAACTTTTGAAATTTTGAAACTTTGAGATTTTTGGAATTTGGAAACTTTGAGATTTTTTTTTAGACTCCTAACAAGAATTAAGAAAGTTCGGGATGGATATTTCCGTGTTAGTATCGAGACTAGGCTTGTGGGTTGATTCCAATTAGGATTAGGAAACTATGGTGTAAGGAGAGATATGGAAAGAGGGTGTAAGGTTGATTGCTATATATAGCCCCTTTTATCATTGATTTTCCTCACAATCCCATTACAATTCACTCCCTTCTTAGAAAGAAAACCTTTTCAATCCTTTCAAGAGACTAGCCATGGGAATTGATAGATTAACTGTGATGCTGCAAGAATGGTCCCGACGCTTCAGGGACACAGATAGGGTAGCTCTCAACCAGACGGGTATAACTCAGTTGTACCCGTTCCGTCAGATGGTGGTTGATCGTTATTTCTTGGATGCATGCTTGGCTTACTGGGACGACATATATCATGTCTTTGCCTTTCCTCGGGGCGAAGTTTGCCTTTTACCTGAGGAGATTGCAGCTATAGGAGGATGGAACCCGATACTCCATCCCGCTGTCCCGTACTCGATCTATGACCCAAAGAGGAAGCTTCGAGAATTTCTAGGGCTCTCTCACAACGAGGTATCCCGTATGATGGAGGGTGATAATATTTCTCTGATTGACTTGGCTGAGAAATTTATGAATCCTCTTGATGTTCGGGTCAGACCGGCTTACAGCCGCAGGGCTTTTTCTTTCTGCATGCTCCATGTTTATGCTTTCGAGGGTCACATGGATTTGTTATCCTGCATGGGAAACACCTGTCTTTTGACCGTAGTGGACTTGATGGAGACTGAACACAGCCCGGCTTGGCTGATCACGGGCGAGATTATCCAAGGATTGGACAACCGCAAAAGGGACTCATCAATTTGTTTTACCGGGAGCCCCCGATTGATGCAAGTATGTCAGATTTTTATTATTTTTCCAATTTCTCGACTTTTCAATTTTTTTGATTTTTTTCGCGGGTTGCCTGCTGCAGTGGGCACTCGATCGAGTCACCCTGGCACTCGACCGAGTGCCCTCGTAGAAACCTCTTGATCTGCTCTCAGAGGTACCACTCGATCGAGTTACCCTGGCACTCGATCGAGTTACCCTGGCACTCGATCGTGTGCCCTCGTAAAAGCCCCCTGTTTGTGTTCAGGGATACCACTCGATCGAGTGTCCCAGGCACTCGATCGAGTGGCTTTAGGCGGACGCCTATTTTGCCTTAAAAACTCATGTTTTTGTTTCTTTTTTCAGATTTGGCTATATGAGAGGTTATCAGTGATAGATCCTCCCCTCGACGCGAGCAACTATCGTCATAACCAGGTGATGACGAGGAGGCGGGCCATTGACTTTTCTCGTCAGATTACCCAGAAATATTAGGACGAGGTATTGTCATTCCATGGTGGTCCGTTAATTCGATGGGTAGTTCCGTGGTGACATCTATCTTTGGACCGGCTTGGACCCGAGGGACAGAGCCCGTTATCAGGTGATATTATCCTTCAGGCAAACAGTTCATCTTTATCCGGATCGCATATTAAGGCAGTACGGATGGACCCAGCGAATCCCTGAAGTCGAAGCAGTTGTGAGTGACCCTACCCAACTGACTGATGTGATGTACGATAAATGGATGCAAAGATGGTACACCCGGCACACCTGGCCCATCACCAAATCTCGCCACTCGATCTGACGTTTCAGACTCTTACACGAAGTGGACCAAAGCAGGCGATGCTAAAGCCCGAGCTGCTCTGAAGGTTGATGAAGCTTTCGACCTGCTGCGAAGGGAGCAAGCTAAGGACAACAGGGGCTTTTTTGACGAAGGAGACACTCCTGCTACCCTAGTCCGTCTTATGTCAGGACAAAAGAAGAAGACCAAGACTCAAGCTGGAGGGTCTAGTGCTAAAGGTGCTTGGGGGAAGGTGAGCCCCAAGACTGACTTGGAAAAGAGACTGGGCCCAAGACTACCCGTGCAGGACCGACTTGGCCTACGGGATAGATTACCCGAGCACGTGCGGGCTCGCATTGGACCGAAGACTGTGGTGGAAGACCCGTTGTCGAAGAAACGGGCTCGTGCTAAGGAGGTTCCACTTGTGATTCGGGAACGCTCGCCACTACCTCGAAGACCTCAGGCTCCACGCGACCCGAAGGACAAGGGGAAGGGGAAAATGCCCGGATATTAGTCTCCATTATTATTATTATTATTTTTTTTTTTGGGTGAGATTTTTTGTGATTTGCCGTTTTTTTTTTGTAATTCCCAAGTTTATCGGTTTAATAAAGACGTATTAAAGAATACCATTCCCGTCTTTTCGTTTATTGCAATGGTTGTACCCTTTTGAGGGGTTGCCTACGTATCCACGATTAGCGGAATCAAACCAAACATAGTTCAAAATTGATTTGATTGCTTTTTTTGCAATTTTCGAAATACATCAAGATTATTAATTCGAGTTGTGCGACAGTAGAATAATTAATTCTAACTTATTGACTTGTCTATAATTTTTGAAAATTTATAAAAAGACAAATTTTTATAAATTTTTTGCAAATGACATTGAGATGGGGTTTATGGGTAATAGCGCTTCAGCTGGTCCAAGTTGGTTGGGTTGACAAATTCGTTCCCGTCCAAGTCTGTTAGCATCACCGCTCCTTCTGATAGGACATTCTTGACTAAGTATGGCCCAGCCCAATTGGGTTTGAATTCTCCCCTTGGGTCAACCGGTAGTAAGGCACGAACCGATTTTAGGACCAGATCCTCTTCTTTGATGTTTCTGGGCCTAACCCTTTTGTTGAAAGCCCGTTGGATCCTCTTTTGATATATTTGGATATTGTTAAGGGCCCGTGATTGCCGTTCATCTAGAAGGACTAGCGAATCGTATCGGGCTTGGACCCAATCGGCTTCAGGTACTTGGCTTTCAAGTAAAATCCTGAGGGATGGTACTTTTAGCTCGACCGGTTGGACCGCTTCCATTCCGTATGTCAAGTAATACGGGGTTGCTCCGGTTGCGGTGCGGATTGAGGTTCGATATCCCCATAGGGCAAAGGGTATTTTGTCGGGCCAGTCCCGGTAATTCTCAGCCATCTTTTTAAGTATGGTGACAATTGTTTTATTGGCCGCTTCTACCGCTCCATTTGTTTGAGGTCGGTAAAGCGAAGATGTATGCCTTTGAATTTTATATTTTGCCAGCAATGCGGCAGTTTCAGCTTGAAAGTGGGTCCCGTGATCGCTAATAAATTCGTGAGGGATCCCATACCGGCATATGATCTTGTTTTGGATAAATTTGGCCACGTGCTTGGCGTTCAAGACACGGTATGACTCGACTTCGACCCACTTGGTGAAGTAGTCGATGGCCACCAAAATGAAGCAATGACCTCCCGTCCCGGAAGGATGCACCTTTCCAATTATGTCTATACCCCATGTCGAAAATGGCCACAGTGATGTCATTGTATATAAGAGGAGAGATGTCATATGCTGTACATTGGCAAAGATCTGACAGTTATGGCAGTGTTTGACATACAACTGACAGTCTGTTTCCATGGTGTTCCAATAATACCCGAGCCTCATGATTTTGCGGGCTAGCATATGGGCGTTCATATGCGGACCGTTTTCACCATCGTGTACTTCGGCCATAACCTTTTCGACCTGTATTTTGTCGATGCATAGGAGGAGAGCCCCCTGTGCCGTCTTTTTGTATAACTGCCTGTCATCCGTGCGAACAAATTGGGTTGCCAATCTCCGCAGGGCTTTCTTGGCCCGATTTTCAGTTCCCGGGGGATACTCTCCCGTTGCCAAGTAGGTTAGGACTGACTGATACCAAGGTTCCGGGTCGGCTAGCTCGATGTCCTGAATGGCATGGATGTAGGCCGGCTCGGACCGTCTTTCGACACAGATCGGCATGCTGGTCAGGTGATCTGGGATGTTCAGTAGAGATGCTAATTTGGAAAGTGCATCTGCAAATTGATTTTCTTCCCGAGGCAGATAAATGTATTCTATCTTCTGGAATTGTTTCTCCAGAACCCTTACTCGTGCTTGGTAAGCTACGAGATTGGCGTTCCGAGTCTTCCATTTTTGGAGAGCCTGATTGATGACCAATGATGAATCACCGTGGACCCGGAGGTTTGTTACCCCTAAATCAGCGGCGACTTGCAACCCGTGAATGCATGCTTCGTATTCAGCTGCGTTATTGGTTACGTCAAAGTCCAATTTAATGGATAATGGGATGTGTTCCCCTCGTGGTGAGATTAACAGAATCCCGACCCCGAATCCTCGAAAGTTGGATGCTCCGTCAAAATACAAATCCCATGTTTCGATATCGGTATGGAATATGTCTTCATCAGGAAAGGCCCAAGTATCAGTGTGGTCCTCTTCAGATATTGGGCTATCAGCGAGGAATTCTGCCACTACCCGGCCCTTGATGGCTTTCAATGGTACAAATTTGAGGTCAAACTCAGATAACATTAAAGTCCATCTGGACATCCCGCCATTGAGGAAAGACTTCTCGAATAGGTACTTGATAGAGTCCACTTTGGACAGAACATGTACCTCGTGACTAAGCATGTAATGTTGGAGCTTTTTAGTGGCCCAAACCAATGCTAGGCACGTTTTCTCGAGCATTGTATACTTGCATTCATATTCGATGAACTTTTTACTGATGTAGTAAATAGCCCGTTCTTCTGACTCGACTGTCTGGGCCAGCATAGCCCCCATGGCTGTCTCGATCGTTGTTAGGTATAACGACAAAGGTAAGCCGGTTTGAGGTGGCATTAATACCGGCGGAGCAGACAGAATCTCCTTGATGATTTTATCGAAAGCCATTTGACATTTGTCGTCCCATAGTACTTGTTCTCCGATCTTCAGTTTTTTGAAAATGGGCTCACATACCATGGTTAGTTTTGAAATAAATCGGCTGATGTATTGGACTTTCCCGAGAAACCCCCTTATTTCTCTTTCGGTCTTGGGTGGTGGCATCTCGATGATGGCTTTGATTTTGGCTGGGTCGACCACGATGCCGCGTTGGCTAACGATATGGCCCAGTAATTTGCCTGATGTTACCCCGAAACTGCATTTTTGAGGGTTTAGCCTCATGTTCTATTTGCGTAGTCGGGTGAAAAATTTTCTTAGAGCCGCAATGTGCCCACTTTGATCTTTGGACTTAACGATCATATCGTCCACGTAGACCTCCACTTCTTTGTGCATCATGTCATGTAATAAAGTAGTGGCGGTCCGTTGATAAGTGGCCCCGGCATTGATGAGCCCAAATGGCATAACAGTGTAACAGTAAGTACCCCAAGGTGTAATGAAGGTGGTCTTACTCATATCCTCCTCTACCATTTTGATTTGATTGTATCCGGCATACCCATCCATGAATGATAGAAGGGCATGATCGGCCGTGTTATCCACCAATATGTCGATGTGTGGTAACGGAAAATCGTCTTTTGGGCTGGCCTTATTAAGGTCTCGGAAGTCCACGCATACCCGCACCTTGCCGTCCTTCTTGGGTACCGGCACGATGTTTGCAACCCAGTCTGGATATTCATACACTTGTATAAAGCCCGCTTTGAATTGTTTGTCTACCTCTTCTTTGACTTTGAGAGACCATTCGGGCTTCATCCTTCGGAGTTTCTGTTTTACCGGCTTACACCCATCTTTGATGGGTATTCGGTGTTCAGCTATTTCCCGGTCTATACCCGGCATGTCCTTGTAGGACCATGCAAAGACGTCCTTGAACTCTTGGAGGAGGTCTGCGAATTGTTTTCTCTCCTCGGGATCTAAGGATAGGCCCAACTTAAGCATTTGGGGCTCTAAAGCGGTTCCCACATTGATGGACTCGGTTTCTTCGATTACCAGATCTTGGGACTCCCTTTGTTCGAGCTGCTCGATCAGATGTAGGGACAGAGGTACCTGTTCGTCGGGTTTCTCAATGTCATTGCATATAAAGTTTTTGAAATTGAGAAAATTTTGGAAATAAGACAAGTCGTAAACAGAACGGTTCTCGTTATTATTATTAATAGTAAATTTTGTGAAAAGCTTGAAAAGAGCGGCCATATGATCGTTGGTCAGTGGCGGGATAGGGAGAGGTCTTGGGACAGGCCCCGAGACCTCAGTGGATAAGGGAAGAGGGGTTACAGACTCGACTCTAGCACCAGACCCTCTAGACTCGGACTCAGACTTCGACTCTGACTCTGACTCAGACTCGGTATCCGGCATGTCTTCCTCGCCGGTGGTTAGCTTGTAGGTCCGCCCTTGGCCATCCGTCCACTTGATGGTCTTCCTCCAGGCCCTTTTTCCTGTATCTGCACCAACTTCGGTGATTAGCTTAGTTGGGTCGAACCGACCGCTGCGGAGGATCAGATTGACCAAGTCATCTTTTGGAGCAGGGACGGCTTTGTCTTCTCCAAATAAGAGCCCTAGCACGGGCTCAGAGTTGTTTTCCCCTTTCTTGGACTCGGTTTGAACGAGGGCAAATATGTCATCGGGGATGAAATTGCATTCTCGAGCCGTTTTGGTCTCGGGATATGTGATGGTGGGTTGGTAGAGGCCCACTTGAATGGCTCCGAAGACTGGAGTGACGAAGTAATCAGTTAACTTCGGGCTATAAGGGCCTATGTAAGTACCCTTGAGAATGTTGGTGGCCTAGTGGATCCCGGCCCGGACTACATTTTCCGGGGTTATAGCATACCCCAATCCGAATTGGGACTCGCCGTCGTTCAGGACCTCGATGATCTTCCCAGCTGGAAGATATGGCCTTGAGGTAGCCCCTGGTAAGTACCTCAAATTTTGTAGCATCGTGTCGATGCTAGTTGTGAAGTAAGACCTAAAGAGATACTCTTCTTCGATCATGCCCACGAAATCAAATCCTCGTGGGTCGGCCCGGCCCGTAGCATTGCAGCTTGCTACGGTAATTGGAGTAGCCTCTAGTGTGATGATGCCGTCCTGAAGTGGCATCTTGACTTTTCGGTGGAGAGTGGAGGATACGGCCTTGACTGCGTGGATCCAAGGCCTTCCTAGTAGTAAGTTAAAGGACGAGGTGACATCAATCACCTGGAACTCTAACTCTTTCTCGATTGGGCCCGTTATTATTGTTAACTTAACGGCCCCGGCCACCGGTTTTGGGCTTCCGTCGAAAGCTTGGATGGTTTGTGTTGTTGGGAGGTAGTCGGCATCGATGATGCCGAGAGCTCGAGCGGTCCTTAGAGGAAGGACATTTACGGCAGATCCGTCGTCGATAAGCGTCATCGGGAGGTATTTACCTCGGCAGATGACCGTGATGTACATGGCCAAATTATGATTGGGCCCAAATGGTGGTAGGTCGGACTCGGAGAAGGTGATAAGTGGGCCTTCTTCCTTGGACTTGCCCTTTAGATAAGGCATGATGGTGGCTACCATTTCAGAAGGGGTAACCTGTGCGTCGACCTTGATTTCATCGAGAGCCTTAGTCAGTGCTTCTCGATGTGCTTGTGAGCTAACCAGTAGTTGCCATATGGTTAGATCAGCTCGAACCCTCTTCAGTTGCTGGACCAGAGCCGTGTCAGTGCTTGATTCTTCGAAGGTAGATTCTGTCCTGGTAGGTTCAGTGACGGATGTAGGAATAGAACGCCCAGCTGCGGCGAGGTGGTTGGTGGCTAAGGCTTTGGACTTAGCCTTTCGGACCTCTTCAACGGTGATGGGGACAGCTTCCCCTTTGGTTAAGTATACATCATCCTCGTCATCGAACCATATCCCGTTAATTTGTGGGATATAGGGAGAGATGATGTGAGAACAGTCAATTACCTCACCGGTGAATATTGCATGGGCACTGAACGGGTTTTCTTTATTGCTCGGCTTGTCTCCGGGCAACGGGATCTTCCCGCTCTCGATCAGGTCCTGGATTAGATGCTTCAGTTTCCAGCACTTTTCAGTATCATGCCCATTACCACGATGGTATTGGCAGTAGGCTTGGGCGTTATAACTTTTGGGCCTCTTCTCCACTGGAAGCCCGGGCATCGGGCCTATTGGTTGGATCAGACCCTTCGAAGATAGCCTTTGTAAGGCATAAGTATAGGTAGTCCCTATATCTGTGAATACCCGATTTGGCGTATTCTTTTTGGATGAGGTGTCAAGCAGGTTTACCTCATCAAAGATGCTGCGAGTTGCAGCTGCGGGTGTGGGCTTGCTCGTAGATGAACTTGCCCCTTGATAGCCTTTGGTAGAGGCCTCATTCAGGCTCTCTAACCTTAGGTCGTCCTCTATTCTTGTGCCCATTTCAATGAGGACGGCGAAGTTAGGGATGATAGCATACCGGAGATGGACCCGGTAGGATGGGAGGAGGTTCTTGACAAAAGCCTCCACTAGGACCTTCTCACTGGGCTTGTCGACTAGCTTCACACTCTCGGCCCGCCATCTTTGCAAATATTTTGTGAACCCTTCTTTGGGCTCTTGGGCCATCATCTCCAGAGTACGCATTGTAGTCTGGATTTCAGTATTGTCGGCGTAGTTCCGAGCAAATTCGGTCGCTACATCATCCCAAGTTTTATATTTCTTGGGGTCAAGCCTATAGAACCAGGCCTTAGGGTGCTTCTCGAGAGAGGAAGGGAATAAGTGCTTGAACATGGCGGACTTTACCCCCTTGACCGCCATAAAGTCTTTGAAAGCCCGGATGTGATGGACCGGGTCTTCAGTGCCCTCAAACATCGGAATTCCCATAAGGTTGAGGTTAGAAGGCAGCCCGTCATTCAAAGGTGAATAGGAATGAGCATTTTCGTTGTGGATCAAGTTGTTCGTCGACAGGTGAACTTGTTCTTCGAGCCTGCGAACAACGCTGATAAGTTCAGCTATAGGCCCAGTGGTCTCTGACCCGTCAACAGGGGCCGTCTTTTCTACGGCGCTCAAACGGGTGTCTAATGTTGCTTGGCTAGCCTGGATGGAGGTCAGTTGAGTCTCGATCTTGGCCAACGCGTCCTTGAGTTGATCCATTTGACGTTGATGTCTGGTTTCGGGTGGCCTGTCTGTAAGAACACCGCGTAATCAGAAACTAGCCCGAATCCCGGAATAGAAAGTACATCCCGAACAAGACTAAAAAGGGAAATGACTCGAGAAAAAACACCTAGACGGGTGACTTGTGAAGTGTGGGCCTTCCTTAGGATTCGGCGAGTGGGCCTAGTCCTGTTTGAAGGAAGGTTCACGTGAGACATCCCCAGACTTTTGACTCGATCGTGTAAACGGGCCCTCCTTTGTAGGGGTTTGTCCTACGTAGGTGGGCCTTGCCTTAGTCTAATAAGGCGGACTGGGATAGGGAAGAAACCCGTGATGTAAGATCGACAGAGTTTCGACGCTAAAGACCTTGACAACTTACGACATGACCCGATACTGCTAAATACGGGAAGTCCTAAGAAGAGAAAGGTTTTGAAAATGGATTGTTTTTGAAGATCCGAGAAAACTCGGTGGAGGGCCCAATTTTTGAAAAAGCGAAAAGAGTATTGGGCCACGGGTTTTGAAAGTTCGAAAGTAATTTTGAGTTTTGAATTGGGCAGCATACCGGCTAGAAAATAGGCTATTTTGAGTAAAATCATAAGTCCTAAATTCGGTATGCGACCCGGGTTTTGAAAAATTGAATATCTTGAAAAAGATGTAAGTTTTGAAAGGTTGACGATTTTTTTGAAAACGACACGGAAACCAAATAGCACGTAGTCACACAAGCATTATAACGACAGCATGTATGCTTTACACTAAGTCTCGGTCGGTCTAAGAGGGTCTATACCAATGTACATAGTCTAGACGTTGATCGGGACGGACTCTCTAAGTCGAGTTGAGCTTAGAACATGCCGCGAAACCCACTCGAATCGACTATGGACACCTTTTGACATATCCATATTGGAGTACATCAATGGTATAGTGGGACGTCGGTCACCAGTACCGGCCCGAGAAAATATGGGTTATGCATGAACCGTAAAACTAAAACGCGTATTGTACTAATCAAACGATTTCTATTCGAGTCTCACCCTGAGGATGCCGATGGTAAGTCACGCATCAGTTAATCCCCAGCGGAGTCGCCAAATTGTGGACATGACACAGGTCCACCCCGACGCGGCCACGCGCGGGTTTGGGGAGGCGAATGAATCTCCATATGAGAATGGATCGAATCGAAATTTAAATCGAAGTGGAGTCGCCACCGAACTTTGTGGGAGTTAGGGCCCGTTCGAACCCACTCTATCTCGTAGTGGGCCGTGTACAAAATACGGCCCATTTTCGATGTCAGAGTTTATTGGGCTCGTCCCTTTGCATTTGATACCGATACCGTCACTACCGGTTATCGTGTATTGAATGACTCTCGTGCGCCAACGGTTTCGGGCATCCGGAAACCAAGGTTCTGAGTAAGAGGTGAGGGTACGTGTTGGGAAGCCCACAAAGGACACCCAACCCCGCCCGCACATTGGCGGCCTCTACTAAGATATCGAAAGGCTCTCTAATACGCGCGTTAGTTAAATGGTGAAAAATGCTTATGCAAACATTGTTTTTCCTAAGCATGTGAGAAGTTGAAAGGGTTTCTATGTTGATTTAATGCAATTAATTCTAACTTCAAAGTTGAATTTTAGCATGTGGGTTCATTTTAGTACGATAAAATAAACAACCAAAATTGACAAAAGAAAAACCAAACGGTTAGCAACGGTATAACGATATTAACGGCTTGTGCAAATATTGAATCATGTAGAATGATGCAAGTGAGTTAATGCATGGTTTTGAAAAAGATGTTTCACGTGATTAATTAGGCACGTGTTGACCTAAGTCACAAAAAAATGGTTAACGAGACCCGAATGCTATTGTAGGACTCACGGTTTAACGTGATAAAGGGCAACTCGACCGAGTCATTGTGGGACTCGACCGAGTGGACCTCTGAAAAAGGTTCTGTCCGGATTTCATGACCCTACTCGACCGAGTTATTGACCAACTCGACCGAGTACATTGCCACTCGACCGAGTCACTGTGAGACTCGACCGAGTGGAGGTCGTAAAGACATTCTGTTTCGGTTTTTGTGATGTCACTCGATCGAGTGGCGTAGGCACTCGGTCGAGTGGCACCTGTACGAACCAGGTTCGTTTGCAATTTTGTTGTCGATTTCGAAATTGCTTTTGATTTTGACGATTTGATGAATTGGGCATAAATATTGTGGAATTTATACTCAATTCTGAAATTGCATACTCGTTGTATCTCATATTCGACTATTGAATCGATATGGGATAGTAGAGTGAAAATAAGAGAAAATTGTTTTAAGTCGTTTGAATTAACTATCGCGATATGAATAGATTTTCTCCGCGTTTAATAATGTCGTGATTCTAGCGAATCGTATGACTATTATTTTAGCATCAACGAAAAAATCGCATTAGTTAATTAAATTGACTAGATCGTTAGATTCGACATCCGATTGTGGAATTGGTATCGAGTCTAACGGATCGACACTTTGCTTAAATTAGAGAACTTGATTCCCTCGGCTTTTCCGGCATCGAAATAAGTCCCTAGGGATTATGAGATGTCGGATCCACGTCAATGGGTTTCGACAAATTTGTTTTGAAAATTGTTTTTAAGAAAATTGATGAATGTGCGATTAATGATGACGAAAACAAAAAAATAACGAATTACTCCCTCCGTCCCAATGAATTGTTTGCCTATTCCATATTGGGCCGTCTCAATGAATTGTTTGCCTTTCTATTTTAGTAATGTTTTTATATGCAATTTGACCCTTTTAATGAGTTTTGCTCCACATGTCACTTCCTCATTGGATCCCTTACCCTTGGTGCCAAAAGAAAAGGCAAACAATTCATTGGAACGGAGGAAGTATTATTTAAGTTGACTTGTCTCAATAATCAAGTAATTGGGGTGTCGGAATAAGCGACCGGCAACGCTGTGTGCAGTACACTTGTATATTCGGGTTTCCTTATTCCGACATCCCTCATACTCGACACAAATTGACAAGTATTTTAATGTTTTAATACTAACGGTACTATCGATATTATGATGCGATGATAACGATAAGAAATAAAAAACGACCCTTATGACGATAAAAGACGCGAGAAAGGCGAGAAAGGAGAAGAAGAAAAGGGGTTTTGCACCCTCAACCTACATGTTCTTGTCTCGGATAAGACTCGTAGTCGTGGCTTTAACACGGGAGTTTCGAGGTTTATGGAGGTTGAGTTGTGGTGGTTAGGGTGTTGAATTCCTAAAGCTAGGTTTAGGGTTTCGATTCCTAGGCTAGGGTTTGCTTGGTGTAGGGTTTGAATTATGATTTTGAGATGTGTAAAGTTTAGGGTTGCAAAAGGTTGAAAAAGATTAGGGTTTGTAAAATTGTAAAAAAGTTGTGAAATTGTGTGTGCATGGGGTTGCTTATATAGGCAAAGGCAAGGGCACCCGGTTAGGGTTACTCGACCGAGTAACCAGCTGACTCGGTCGAGTGGCCCGTTATGCCTGCAGTCGGACTTGAATATGGGCCCACTCGATCGAGCGGGTGGGGCACTCGATCGAGTGGCCCAGCTGGGTCGCGCGGGTCCATTGTTTTGGACCGTGACCTGGGTTTTTGATGGGTTTTGTGTTTGAATTGGACTTTTGATGTTTGAATGGCCGTTTTGTATGTCTCAGAAACGACTTTGACCGGGGTTGACCCAATCGCTAAAAAGTCGGTTTTATTTCTAGTGTCGGTTTTGACCCAAATTAGTCTTGTTTGACTCGGAACGGTCCGCTGGGCCTGATTTTGAGGTCAGTTTTGTGAGATTTGTACTCCGTAAGTGCATTAGCCAGCAACTAATGGTTTTGAGCCCATATCCGAGCGCGTAGAAACACGTTAGCGTCCGATCATCATCGGGTGTTTTTTGGAAACTACCATAGACACCTGGCAGTCAAAATGCGGGTGTCTACACATATAGTTTTTTAAATTTTAAACACGGTTTTTGAATAGTCGATATGAAAAAAAAAAAACAAAAAAAATCAATTTTTTTATTGTTAAAAAGGAAGGCGTCATAAATTATTTCGACCCTAACATATATAGTGATCAATGTTTGACTCAACTTGTATTCATATCCGCCCAGTAGCTGTTTCTCACTCTCTTACATTTTGTAACCAAACAACTAGCAACATCAAAGGGGTAACCTTTTCCTTTCCTTTTCATTCCCTTTGTTGATTTCATTCTCTTGCCCCTTTGCCAACCAAACGACCCCTTACTATATATATATATATACTCCGTACCTCATATTGAAATATAAGTGACAATAACATCTTAATCGGATGAAGGGATTTATATTCCGTATTATACTGTGTAAGCAAATACTCCTCCCCACAAAGCCACGATTAGATTTATATGGGTTATTAGACCTAGTAAAAATAATCCAATTCGAATGATCCGATCGACCCGAATAAGTCAACCTAGCATTTGGTCTTACGCCGTTGAATTTATTTTCATCTTTTGGATTGAATGTTAAACATTTTTGAGGATTTTAATTTTTTACCCTTTTTAAATAAAGTGACAGTTGTACTGACTTACCTTTCTTAATGAAGGCATTAGAATTTATAGGGGATTACAATCTGGATCCTATAGGATCCGGTCCAGATCATACCCTTTGACATCCCTACTTGCACCGCACCATCCATTTTATACTTTGTTCACTTTTATTTAAAGGTATATCGAATAATTATTATTTTTAGTTATCTATAAAAATAATATAAAATGATTTTTAATCAAATATGAAATTTTATAGGTAGAACTTAATTTTTTTGCAGTAAGTGGATTGTAGGTGGGACTCATTTATAAATTTGGAAGAACTTGTACCATTGTTCACGGGATAACGCATTTGTTTTTGGGCATTAGCGATGGTAGGAACTTCATACCATATTTTTTTATTACTGCCACATCAACATATTCTTCTACATATGGAACTTCTATATTTTTACCTTAGGGCAACCAAAATAAGGATTGTCCGTCCAAGTTTATATGTCGTCACGTCATCGTCACGTCATTTCATTACAAACTCTAACTTCATACAACCAATCTCAACAATGGTACAAGTTCATCCAAGTTTATAAACGGTCCTACCCACAATCCACTCACTACTAAAAATTAATTTATATCCAAAATATTTCATTTTTAATTTAACATCATAATATTTTTTTTAATAAATGACTAATAAAATTAATTGCTTCATACACTTTTAAACAGTAAATCTTAATTTAAATTACATTATCTTAATTTAAATTAATTTAAGATTTGTTTTAGTTAATAATGTTTAATTAAGTTGTATTTTATTTTAATATCTAATTCGATGGGTTAGTATTAATGTATTTGTATATTTATTTTAATTAGATAGAGTATTTATTTGTCCTATTGGATCGAAAATAATTCATACCGGATAAACATTATACTCCGTATTTGTTAGATGTTGTGATGGGCAATTGGGCACTATACTCATAATTGTTCCCACTACAAACAATAAAGTATGCAAACTTGGTCCCACAAATCATGGATGAACAAGTTTGAGTTTGCATACTTGTATGGACAAACAAGCCAACTCATTTGCTCAACAATAGAGAGCCATTTGTCCATCTCCATGAACTCATCCAATAATGGCCTCCTACTGTTGTTGCTCTTAGGTCTACAAACACGTTTACACAAATTAACTGTCATTTTTATACTCCATATGTGTTAATTAAAGGAAATCAGTTAATTTTCTTTCCAAAAAAAATACGAAGTAGTTAATGTCTTGGTTTCTTAGGCTCTAAATATGATTTAGATTTGGATTAGGATTAGGATTATTAATGCCACAAGTCCACAATTTATTCTAAATAATAAAATACACCTTTTTTTTTAGAATTTTGATTTTTGATTTTTTTTTTGTTCTTAAAAATTCGATAATTACAAAAAAAAATCATCATTAATTATTTGTAAATAACTAATTAATTCGTTAAATTAAAGTAAAACATGTATACAAAATTAGTAGTTTCCGATACATTGATTCGATAAAAAAATTGATCACACGCACAACACGTCAAATGCGGAAAATGGACGATATAGACACATACTTTGTACGTAAATTTGATTATACTTTCAATTAGTCTCTTAGAATTATGCAGAAGGGGCTGGTATACAAGGTCTATTCAGATTTGGTACATGGTATAGGCACAAACAAGTTCAAGGAGAGCATGGTTACTTTGGAGGGGTCTAACCATCAAATTAGACCATGATTCCACTGAAACCTTTTTGACCCTTAACCCTTACTTCATTACCTACAAATAAGTCCAAGACAATTTAAGCTAAAGCTAAGTCTATTGATCGAGAGCAAACAAGCTGAAACCAAGAGTGTGCAATAGGAAGGTGCAAAAAGAAGAACTTGTAAGAATTATGGGTCTAATACAATATATGTGGACAACATTATTTGGACCTATTGTATTTATTAGCTATCATTAAAGTTGAGCCCAAATACGTGATCTGTCATAATACAAATGATACGGGCTTATTTACGTCTTATAAAGTATGGGTCGGATACTATAATAGTGTAGAGACCCATTAGGGCTTTATGGGATATATGATGGGCTTATCCACTAAAGGCGACTAATATAGGTCACCAGGGTTTCACATCCCTCCCTATATATAGTCAGGGTTATGGTCCCTGACAGCACACTTTTGACCTAATCTCTCATATATCCCATCGGTATGGAGAAACCCAAAAGGCGAGTGTGTCTGTTAGAAGATTATAATCGGGTGATTCCTATTCCACCTCCCTTCCCCAATTGAGTCAGGTACGCTTCCGCTACAGTTTATTACCAATTAATTTAGTATGAAGTTTCAGTCTTGGGTCAGATTAAATCTAACAAGTGGTATCAGAGCCGTCTTCGTATTAAATATTTGGATCAGATTTATTTGGTTTGTTTTATGGTTAGCTTTTGATTTTTGGGTCACCGTTATTAGCCGTGATGAATTGAGGTATTGTGCTGCAATTTATTATCTTCAATCATACCGTAATGATTACGTGATGAGTATTGCTGCGCCTGTCTTTGTTCTCTCTCCAGCCATTTTTTTTGTTCTCTAGCACACTCTGAGATTGAATTCCTTTTGCACTTAAGTCGTCGCCTGCATCATCATGCACTATATTCTCATCCATCTTCGCTGAGATTGTTTTTTGTTTGGCAATATTTCTTGATGAATGATTCTGATATTATTTTTACGCATATTTGGCATATTTGTCTGAGATTTTGGTATATTTTCTTGCGTATATTTAGAGTATAACGTATTCTCAGCTCCTTTCTCTCGTTCGCATCGTACGTATATCACTTTTGATTGATTATGTACGGAGTATATATATTTGGATTATTTTTGTATGCAATCGATACAGTTATATAAGGATTAAAGAATTATATTTTGGATATTAAGTTTCAGACTCTTATAATTGGCTATTCAGTTTGTAAGGTCTCTTTTTTTTAAATCGATTGCATTTGTTTCATTATTTTGTTTGGTATTCAGTCTTATGATGTTTAACGGTCTCGTATTTTTGATTATTATGGTATATTATGGTATTTCGGTTGCGATTATTGTCGCGTATATAATTGACAAGTTGACTTGTATGATGAAAGAACTAATTTGGGTTATAGTTTCTTTTATCATTTAAGGATTCAGTCACTTGTTAATTACGGTTTGTTTAAAAGAACTTGATTTCAGTTCCAATAATATTGACTATTTGGTTTTTTATAAGACGTCTAATATTTTGGATTGTTTGATCGAAACAATACGTTGCCAAAGTAACCTCTATTGCGTAGATTAGATAGTTTAAATAATTAGACGATTGTGTGTGATTGAATTTCATGCGGGTAATGGTCGGCCCAAAGAAAGTCCATTATTTGGCCGAAATTCAATCATACTTGTGGTGATAAATATGTAACAGTTATTCGGTTCTCGTGTAGATGTTAAGTCGGCCCAAAGGAAGACTTGACATTTGACATGATCTTACTGTTAATATTTGATTACTACACCAAGAGTACCACTTACAAGTCTAATTATCATCCAAAGATGAGATTAGATGTTGTGCTAGGTATCTTGTTATGATGAGAATGCTAATATTCAAATCTGAAATACAAGTTAAGGGAGTGTTGTTAAGTTTATGACACTCATAAGGATTATGTCCATACAGTTTTTTTAATGGAGAGTAAATTCAAACATTTGGTTTTTAAGTTTGGTTGTATGTGTAATCATGCGGATAATGGTCGGCCCAAAGGAAGACCATTATTTGGCCGAATATATATACAATTTCGGGTGATAAATATGTGACGATTATCCGGTATTTTAATGTGTATGCTAAGTCGGCCCAAAGGAAGGCTTAGTGTTCGACATGAGTTTATCATCAGTATTTGATCACAATTATTTAATTATAGTGTCAATGCTTAGTTAATTATTTATGCCCAACGGCTAAATTTTAAATATGCAAAAACACTATATACTGTTTGAATTTATTCAAAATATGAGAATATTGTTTTGTTCATCAAATTGACATTACTGTTCATTATATCTGTCATATTCAGGTTACATTCTCAATTCGGATAACGCTATTTATTTAAATAAATGGTAAGAGAATGTAAATATTTATTTTAGGTCGTCGCAATCTTAATACAGCATTAGGAATGTGTGATTGTACTACTCATAAGGATGAAAATATCGTGTGGACTCACGTGTTTTTGTAGAGTACAAAATTTAATGCATATGCTTAATGATTGCTTAATGCGACATTAAGGAAATATTAAAGGACATTGTTTCTATTAAATAAGTTGCAAGTGTCCAACTCAAGAAATAACAAGATAAGGGTAGAGTTATTGGTTGTTAGCTTGTTATGAGTATGGACACATAAGGAATATATTACGAGTTTGTACGCCTCATCGCGTGTCGGTAAGAGTACACTTCTCATTTAAGACTTGTCGTCTAAAGTTATTCATTATATCCAATTATGTTTTGTGGGTGAATTTGGTTTTTCATTCACATAAGTACATTAATGCAAGTAGAAGTAAGAATCTAAGATGTTGTAGGTCAATTGGTGATGAAAGATTCATCTATTCGGGGCATGTCATCATCTGAGTTTGAGATAATCGACTAATTTAGTTATCACTATTGACTTGTTATTTGAATCTGGAAAATTTTCGGTACTGCCTTTTGGTGGAGTTCAATTATTTTTCGTTTGGTCAAATTTGGTTCATTGTCCATTGAGAAATAATTAATTTTGTATTTTCCTAATTCAAATAATGGTAAAGTTGTCATTTTTGATAACTAAATATAGCTTAGATTGGAATATTATGTAAAGACTTGCATTAAAACTCCAGTGGATATAAAGAATTGAGGACAATAATTTCTTTTCGGTATGACACATTAAAAGGATTATCAAAGTTTTGTGTCAAAATGAAATTATTGACCCTTCTACTTAGGATCATATTGAAGGGGAATAAAGACGAAAAGAGAAAATAGATATCAAAAGGACTTTGGATGTCTTATAATTGATATATAAGGGTATGTGAATTATTTTATGTTTTAAGTTGTATTTGTTCACATCACTATATTAATTTGTAGACAAAATTATGTATGATATTTATATCTCGATCTTGAGAAGTTTCAAGTTCCTAGACGTTTTAATCACATATTTGATTGAGACATATTCTCGGTAAAGGATTAAAGATGTCAGTTGATCATAAGTGGAAACACTTTGACAAATTGACTGTTCAGGATAATAATGTCAAGGTTATTTCGGATACTTGCTAGAGATGTTTGATCTTACATTAAAGATTGCACCATATGAAGGTTTAAATATGTATGGTGTATTATCTGTGTAAAGTGAGATCTTGGGACTTGGAATGAGTATGATTATTCACACTCTTTCCTAGATAACTCTAGAAGTAAATTTAGAATTGCAGCTTGGTTTTGGATAAAGTTACAACAATATTATTGATTGATTAATTATGGTAAATTACACCTAAGGTATGTCCAACTAATTAAGAATATTTTTTTTAAGGTAACATAGTTGGATTTAAAGACAATCAATAATTATTTTGTTGTAAAACTTTATAAGGATTAAGGGTAATGTTTAAAGTTATGATCTCACACGCAAGTTACTTTAAGACGGATAATATGGGTTCATTGAGATTATTGAGTTTGGGGGGAAGAAATGAGACTTATGGAAATGATCTTGTGTCTCATTATAAAGGATCGTAAGATCATTTTAGTAAAACAAACTCAAATACCTCAAGAACAATTGTTATTAAAGAAATTCACTAAGTGAAGAATGAATGCAGTTTCAGAGGATTATATTGTTTTCATGTCAGGACTGACATATTACAGTGTAATAACAGTTTTATATATTGCGCACATTCAAGAGTAAGAGTTAGGTGATGAAACGGTAGAAAAGTATTCATTCAGCAATTTACCGAATCATTGAAAGTTCTAACTAATACATGTGAATTTATATATGTCATCAATAAAGTATTATGTCATTTGACAATAAAGACATTTTGGAATTGTTTCATTACCTAAAAAGCATATTGGTTTCAAATGGTTATTTGTTACCAAGACAGATTTATTTGGTAATGAGACAGTAAGGTTTGTCTTGTCAATAATGGTTATAAAGACAGTTGGCATATCCGGTTATATGGAGTTACATTGGATGAATGGTAAAGACAAGTTTGTCAATGGTGACATTGACAGACCCATTGTTGCAGATACTGGAAATCTTGACTCAATAGATTCAAGGTAAAATTTCTGCAAAATTAAGGTTAATAATCATCCAATGAAAACTCAAATAAGGTTTTCCGTCAAAGAGTACATCAATCTACCATGATATCATCTCATTTAGTTTTGTATGAATGTGGTACATGATTGTAGATACTCAAGATTCAGTGGGAGTATGAAATTATATCAAGTTTTATACCCTTTCAGTAAATGAGACTAATGCAGTCTCATTGATGTCCTTAAAGAAATGTTCATATCCATAAAGTACAATTTACTTAAATCCATGTATTTCAGGATATTTTTCATGTGTTTAAGTAATAAGGTATAATTAAATTTATTTTGTACATATTTGGATATCGTACATTCTATAGTTTAATTGACAGATATTAAGGAAATACAGTAGGATATTGAGATCCACTAAGGGCAGCCAAACATTGTTTGTCATTTATATTTGGAGCAAAACTATTTTATCATATAAAGGAGATCGATTCAGGTTGAGATCATTCGGTATTTCGACTCCTATTTAGTCATGATTATTTGTCACAAGGCTGCGAATTAAGTTCGGTATTGAAAGATCATTTAAGTTTTTTGTGACAAAATGATGGTTATTATAGTTTCAAATAACAATACAAGTGATGTGTTGTTATAGAAATGATTCAGAGTGAAAGGCGTCTAAGATATGTTTGTACAAACTCAATTTTTTGCGGATCCGCTTATTAAGGAATTACCACCCACGGTCTTTCTTGAGCATATTACTCAAATGGGTGTTTCGGTTCTAAGGATATTCAGATTAAGTGGGAGTTTGTCACATTAGACACATTATGGTATATTGTTATTCAGTTCTGCAGAAATAAGGTTTACAGTTTTCAGTTTCACTCTGTCTTATTTGGTTGATCTCACTAAGGCTTAAGGTGGACCAGTTAGAAATATGCATATTTGGATCACATTCGGTTGCTGTTTCCATGCTACACTCCTATACTAGATTCATGTCGTTAGTCATGTTTGCATATGTGATCATTGATGAGTCCTGTCACGACAAACTGTGGCAAAGGCCGCTTTGGTTCTATGCATATATGATTAATGGACCGAATTGCATAAGACGGTTAGAATGTTTGATAGCACTATTGAGCTTATACGGTTATAATGAATACAATTTTCAGTGTCCTACATATACTAGTATATGACCCAAGTGGGAGATTGTAAGAATTATGGGTCTAATACAATATATGTGTACAACATTATTTGGACCTATTGTATTTACTAGCTATCATTAAAGTTGAGCCCAAATACGTGATCCGTCATAATACAAATGATACGGGCTTATTTACGTCTTATAAAGTATGGGTCGGATACTATAATAGTGTAGAGACCCATTAGGGCTTTATGGGATATGTGATGGGCTTATCCACTAAAGGCGACTAATATAGGTCACTAGGGTTTCACATCCCTCCCTATATATAGTCAGGGTTATGCTCCCTGACAGCACACTTTTGACCTAATCTCTCATATATCCCATCGGTATGGAGAAACCCAAAAGGCGAGTGTGTCTGTTAGAAGACTATAATCGGGTGATTCCTATTACACCTCTCTTCCCCAATTGAGTCAGGTACGCTTCCGCTACAGTTCATTACAGTTTATTACCAATTAATTTAGTATGAAGTTTCAGTCTGATCTTGGGTCAGATTAAATCTAACAGAACTGTCCTATTTGGCGTGAACAAAGAATGCAGCAGCAAAAGTTCTTTATTCCCTTCGCAATTCAGCAATTAATGACTCTAGTATAAGTCACATGGTGTCCTTCTCATTCTTGGGGCTCAAGGAACAAGTGAGGGCATGCAATTCTCATTTAATGAGCCCGCCTCGAAAGACCACGGACCACCTGATTTGTACCAGCTTTTGGGCGGAGGGAGGGAGTAATAAAATAATAATTTTTTATTATTATTTTTATACCATTTAATAATAAAGTATTTATAAATAATACTTCCTCCAATTATTTTTTATGAGGAAGTATAGTTTTTTTTTTACAATTTAATTGTAGATACGATAATTATTGAATTTAATAACATTGGTGATACTATTAAATATGATAAATATTAAGAATATTTTTTTTTTGAAATTTTAATTGGTATAAATTAAAGGATCGAAAATTATACCTACGTAGTATTCTCACCCTAATCCAACCCAACCCGTGACATTACCCGTATGCTATCCAACTCGTATGATTTGAGTCGTCCGACCCGTTTGTTAGGTCTAATAGAAAGTAGGAGAAATTTTTTTGTTATTATGTTACGACCTTTTTTAATGTTGTTATACGGATTGCTAGATGAGTCTCAAATTGTATGCACATCTAAATTTGTTTGGGCCATGTATTAGTCCATGTTAATGAGTCCATCGACGCGGGTTGTTTGCGCGTTGTATCCTTGTAGGTTGAAATTGGATTGACTTTACCAAAAGCCCAATTTGTTAAATTATTAGGAGCATTTTGGCGGGAAAGTTGAAAAGACGGTATTGCCCATTGGTTTTTGTTTTAGTGAATAGAGGATATATATTCAGTTTATTCTGTGCAACAAATTGATCACTTAAACCCGCAGAAAAAACAACAACAACAGGGTCACTTTTCATTTCCCTTTGATTAATTTGACTTATTATGTTTTTTCCGCTTTTTTTTTCAGAATTCCGACGATGGTGGAGCATCATCTTCATCTCTAGCCGCGGCAGCGATGACAAACATTTCAGGTCCGACAAGAGTATGACTGCCAGGTGTGGACGACATTGAAGATAGTGAACAGCGTGACACTTCTCTTATAACTTCATTTTTTAAGGGCTCTAGATGGCTTCATCTTCTTATCCCTTTATTTAATCATATCCCTCATCTCCGTTAATCCATTCTTCAGGTAATTTTCACCGATTTTTTTTCAATCTTTATGCTCTGTTTTATCGTAGTTGATTCAATTATTCATCGTTAATGATTGATTTTATCTAAATCACATGGGTACTTTTAATTTTGATGATTATATTAAAGATAATTTTGATTTTTTTAAACGTTTCAATGTCGAATTTCATCACTAATTCTTGATTTCGTATTTAGTTGATGGACTTCCATTTTACAAATTCAAACGTATTTTTTCATATTAATGGGTTTGTTTGGGGTTTTATGCTTTGTTTTATTAATTAAATTATTAATTTTTGATGATTGATTTCAACCAGAATCACATCGTACTTTTCATTTTGATGACTGCAGATATTTTGATTCAGGGTTGTTGATTGCTGTTGTTGTGAACGTGATGGTTCTATGTCAAATTCGATCATCAACTCTTGATTTCAAATTGGGTAGTTAGTTAGTTACCTCATTGTTGCACTTCCTTTATAATTTCAATCATATTTGTTTTTGCAATTTCTTTTATATTTCAGTCATATTTTGGCATATTAATTTCAATCATAGTTGTTTTTGCACTTCCTTTTTATTGTATTTTGATTTAATTGTTAATGATTGAGAATTGATTTCATAAAAAATTACATGGACACTTTTAATTTTGATGATTGAAGGTTTGAATCTGGGTAATTGTTTTTTCGATTTCGAGTTTTTTGATGATTAATTCTTAATTTAAGTGCATTGATACCAATTTTATTGTATTCGTTGTTTGATTTAAATTAATTAATTTAAATTTGTGATTAATGTCATATAAATCACATTTTGTAAGAGAACCAATTAATCAAAATCTTATCACTCACTCTCCGATTAATTGATCGGAAGACGATACACTTACCCACCGTTTATTAGCTTTTTCATACACATCACAATCAATAAAAAACGGTTATGTGTTTGATTTAGTTTAACCTAAGATTATTAACTTAGGCTCAAAGTAGTATTTTACATATTTAATTAACTTAGGCTCAAAGGAGTATAATTTATTCTTAATCTTAACTAAAAAATATAATTAAAAGGTTGGGAAATTCCCATTTGTACCCTCTAAGTTTTCACTTTCCCCAGTTGTACCCCTGCGTATAAGCAATTCCCAACTGTACCCTGAACTCTGTTAATTTCTCTCAACCGTGACTAAACTAGAATTAGCCGTTAAGTATAATTGTTAAGTGCCAACTTGCAGTCCTAATCTAATGACATGGCGAGTGACAAGTCAGTCTAGTGGACTTTTGGCCTTTGTTAATCCCTAATTACCCCTTCATTCTAATTTTGAGTTTTTGCCTCGTCGAAATCAACAACAACATGCAATAATAAGTGAGAAAAGTCATGGAGAATATGATGATGATGATGATATTACATAGAGGAAGAATGACAGATATATGATATGGTGATGATCAGTGAATTCGAACAGGGGAAGAAAGGAAGGAAGAGGAAGGGTTTGTAGTTTGAAATTAGAATAAAGGGGTAATTAGGGATTAACGAAGGCCAAAAGGCTACTAGACTGACATGTCACTCGCCATGTCATTAGATTAGGACTGCAAGTTGGCACTTAACCGTCATACTTAACGGCTAATTCTGATTTAGTCACGGTTGAGAGTAATTAACAGAGTTCAGGGGTACAATTGGGAATTCCTTATACGCAGGGGTACAACTGGGAAAAGTGAAAAATTAGAGGGTACAAATGGGAATTTCCCTAAAAGGTTTAAAGACAAAGGTTTACCTAATTATATAAATAAATTATAATAAAAAATGTATCAAAAAAATTAAATAAACGGATTATCATCAAAAAAACATACTCCGTATAATATAAAAAATTACGGTAAAGAATGAAGGAGGTGATGGCGATTCTAACTGGAGTCCGATGCGAGAAGCAGGAAAAGCAGGGGAAAGATAGGTGTTACTTTGTATTATATTGAGAGCATTTCTTTAGGAGTGCAGTGGTCGAAGATTTTAACAACACAACAATGGTAGAAGTGATGTGTTCTTGATTTACTTTGATGTGATTTTTTTATTTGAATTTTCATTTTGTATTAGAACATGCGTAAAAGAATGTAGGTTAAACACTCATTTATGTCGTAGGGAAAGAAATAAAGAGTACGAGACAAAGTACTACGGAGTATATTATTTCAAATCATTTTTATCGCTTTGCGTATGTAATCGTATACTATAAAATATGCGCCGATGCCATCAATTTTTTCCACGGAACCTAGACGGTGTAACTTCTCTTCAGTTTACAGAGAACATTTTACGATTACTACATAGCGCAATTTAGGATATGAGTTTCATAATATAAAGAAAGATTTTGTGTAACCACTAAGAGTATAATTTCATATTTTACCTTTGCTTAAAGTGATGACTTCACTAACAAACACAAAAAAACAAATCCTCCATTTCGGATATTTTAATTAATCTGGCAAAAAAAAGCATCAACATAAAAATTAAGCATCGATTTTAGTTTATTAAGATCCAAAAACTTGTTTTATAGTTAATCTGGCAAAGAATAAATTACCCGTGTATTATTACAATACCCGTACGCTTGCAACGGCGCCAAAAACTTGTTACGTTTTATTTTATAGTTCCGCAAGCGTACGGGTATTGTAGCATACGGGTCGATCTCAGGGAGGTGAATGATTAAGTACTAGCTAATTCTGACTATATGTTATCTACGTCGAATAAAGAAGGTGTTGATTGTATAACTAATTTTAACAAACTAGATGTAATAAATCGAGATGAAATCAATAATAGAAAGACCTAGGGCAATGGTTCACCATTAACATGGATTATCGATGCAATAAAAAAGTGACACAACTTTGTCAAATTACCGTCTTGGGTGAGACTAGCATTCCAATTTTAATCATTACTTTAAATTCTCCGTCGAGACATAAAAAGCCTATCTAGCATGTTAAAAATCCTATTCTCATGGCACGAATAACAAAGCTAGATGCATTAAGAATCGATACTAACATGTCCCAGTTATTCCAATTCACTATTCTCATGTGAAAGTTCAAATCTTGTTTCGGCTCTCTAAATTAAAACCCGACTCTCGTCGTAATTCAAATTGAGTAGAAATTAATCGACAAAGATACAAACTTTTAGGTAAGATTCATAAGAAAACATCTAACTCTCGTTGTAATGATAATCTAGACTCAAACCTAGCAATTCAAATTAATCAATCAATTATTAAGCACAACCGAAACAAACCCAATTCAATAATTCAACAAAGCGCGATTAAATTAAAATCAAAGCATCAATAACCCATATTATCGGCTCACCGAGCCCTAGATAAAAGAACTACTCACAATTCATAATCAAAATAATAATCAACAAATAAGATAAATGGTAGAGAATTAGGAAAACTTATTCTTGATTGATGAACAAAAGGATGAACAACCGTCTTCTTCAAAGTCTTGGAATAATTAAACTAAAATTGCATAAATCTAATAAAATTGCATAAGTTTGATGTATGTAGTCTAGGAATAATAAGCATTTTCTAATAAAAATAGTAATCCAATATAAGTAGGAAAGAATAGAGGGAAGATCAAGAGTCATTGCGTTCAGCTGTTTGCTAGTAGCGGCCATTTTCGCTACTAGCAGCACTCTGGAAGCTTCACAATTCATAAAAATTCTGATTATGCCTCTACTAGCGGCAGTTTTACTCTTCGTCATCCGCTACTAGCGGCACTTAAAGACTCCCAATTCTTTCTTCTTTGCTTTCCTTTTACTTTTCTTTTCTTCTTTTCTTCATGCGATCTTCAATATAACCCGGCATTTGACATGTATAACACCAATATAATCCGGGCATAACACAAGAATTTCTTGGCTCTTCAAAATAGCTAGAACCGTCATCAAAAATCACATATTCACTCAAATCATGCAAGCTCATCGGAAATCACTCAAATATCACTATATCGTCCAAAATCCACTCTCAAACACTATAAATATGACGATATATACTCACAATTAGTGCTAAAAATAGCACTTAACATAAACTAACATAACAAAGTCAAGACGCAATTTAGATGTATAAAAAAACGTAGCACAAGAAAAATCCTTAACATTTTTGATATCTTAATTAAATTTGTCATTAAAAAAATCAACAACTAGAAAAGATACTATCAGTAAGATTTTAATGAAGATACTATCCTAAAACAAATTTAAAATTTAGTCAATATAAATCTCTAAAAACAAAACATGAATTTTAACCTAGAAAAGTTACAAAACATCACCCTACTGAACTTATTTAAACATGAGATGATCGAGTGCATAATTCACAAAAACGAAAATGCAATCCTCCAAAGTTATTCGATGGAACTAAAAAAGTTCTCATTTTCAAGTCTAACAAATGATCTCACAATAAATTATCCAAATGAGAATAATTCGGGTTTGGCGCTTAGACTATGAAACAGAACTGCAATCATTAGAAATTTTAATGGCAGATCGTGAGGTAAGTATCTTTGTGAAAATTTGATTTTTACTTTTACTACCTAAAATATAAATTACATAAATAAGTCAATGCAAAATCAAAATCCTAATATATTATGGTGGTATTTGGCCTAGCTTTTTTTTATTAGCTTTTAATGCCAAAAAACTTCAACTTGGTCAAACACATATTTTTTGTATCCAAAAAACTACTTTTTAAAAGCTCAAAATAAGCATCAAATTGATGCTTCTACTTCTACTTTTTTGCTTCAAAGTCATTTAATGCATAAATAACAAATTTGCATGTTGTAAATTTTTTAATAAAATGATATAAATAGGTACTCATTCACATTTTTGCATTCTCTACAAATAGAGATCCATCTTGATATACTTTTAAAACATAGTTTTTCATTTTTTTCATTTTGTAAAATTATTCTGTAAAGGATAAACAAACGGATGTAGTTTTTTCGGGAAGTAACTTATAACTCCTTTTAAAACGAAAAAACACTTTCAGATAAGCAAGTCCAAACATAACTTATATTTTGTTTTTGATATTTATCATTTTAGAGAATTGTCATGTAAGACACAATAATTGATGAGCTAATTCCAAAATTTTACAACATGTTAATTAAAAGTAAAACATATTCCCTTCGAGTTCCTATGATGTTTCCCTTTGTTTTTGGGTGAAAAATAACGATAGAAAAATATGTGACTTTAAAAAGGATGTAGAGAAAGAAATGTAAGGCTAAATGTGAACCACATATTGATGACATAAAAAGAAAAGGGAAAACAAAATCATACTAAAAATGAAATATGGAACATCGTATGAACTCGAAGGGAGTACAAAATTAACAAATTTGCAATAACTTTCCACTTACATGAGAAACTTACTTAAGGGGGTGTATAGACGTAATGACAAGCAATTGTAAGCCTAAGATAATTGATTTAATGCATTATATTTCAAGATCGTAAATTCCACAACAATGAATGCGACACTTTCAATATTAAGCTTCGTGTTGGTCTTTCGTTCTATGGTATGAGAAAATAAATATTTATGACTCAAGAGATTATATTTTCTGAATTAGGGTCACGTCAAGATCGGAAACGCAGAGACTCATTTAGATTAATGGGCTATGCTTTTTGCTGGATACATGCAGCTAGGCGAACCCCCAAGTTTGCAACAAGTTCAATTTCATGCATGTTACGGGCTACTGTTGTGAACCAATATGAATTTTTACATATATCATTATTGTGAACATGACATAGGTCCACCCCGACGCGGCCACGCGCGGGTTTGGGTAAGCGAATGAATCTCCATATGAAACGGGTCGAATTGAAATTTAGGTCTATGTGGAGTCGCCACCGAATTTTGTGGTTATTCGGAACCATTCGAGCCCACTCTATGTCGTAGTGGTCCGTATACAAAATACGGCCCATTTCCGATGTCAGAGTTTATTGGGCTCATCCCTTTGCATTTGATACCAATACCGACATTATCGGATATTGTGTATTGAATGACTCTCGTGCGCCAACGGTTTCGGGCATCCGGAAACCGAGGTTCTGAGTAAGGGGTGAGGGTACGTGTTGGGAAGCCCACAAAGGACACCCAACCCCGCCCGCACATTAGCGGCCTCTACTAAGAATTCGAATGACTTTCCAATACGCGCGTTAATTGAACGGGAAAAAGATATGCAAAGATTATTTTCCCTAAACATGTGAATGGAATTGAAAAGGGTTTCTATGTCGATTTAATGCAATTAATTCTACGTCAAAGTGGAATTTTAGCATATGGGTTCATTTTAGTAAAATAAAATAAACGACAAAAATCGACAAAAGAAACAATCAAACCGTTAGTAACGATGTAACGAGTAATAAATTGAATAAAGATATAGATGTGATGAATGCATGATTTTGGAAAGAATAGTAGGTCACGTGATGGATTAACACGTGTTGACCGAGGTCAAGGAAAAATATATCGAGATCTAAAAAAAATGTTTTGTCTAAAAAAAATGATGTTCGAAGAATAATAATAAAAAAAGAGCGAAATTGTTTTCTTCGGAAAATTGATGATTTTATTAAATCGCGTACAAATATTGCGTAATTTGCACTCGACTTAATATTTTCGATATTCGTCGTATTCAATATTCGATTATGAAATCGATATTAAATACTTGGAATAATTTATACTCGATTTTAATTGTGATGCTCGTTATATCCCATATTCGATTATGGAATCGATATGGAATACTAGAGTGAAAAAATAAAGAATATTGATTTGAATCGTTTAAAATAACCAAGACGATATAGATATTCCTCCGCGTTTGTAGTGTCATGATTCGAACGAATTAAATAACATCTACGTTAGCATCAACGAAAAATTGAATTGGCTAAATTGTTTTATTAGATTATTAGACTCGACATCCAATTATGGAATTGGCATCGGATCTAACGTATCGACACTTTGCTTGAATGAAAACTTGATTCCCTCGGCTTTTCCGACATCGAAATAAATCCCTAAGGATTAGGATGTCAGATCCGCGTCAACGGGTTTCGACCCTTATTAAATATAATGCTTATTTTTTGAAAATTAATGTAAATATGCGACTAATGATAATGATGCAAACAAAATAAAAAAATATTGTTTAAGTTAACTTATCTCAATAATCAAATAATCGGGGTATTGGAACAAGCGACCGTCAACGCTGTGTGCAGTACACTTGTATATTCGTGTTTCCTTATTCCGATACCCCTCTTATTCGACACAAATTGATAAGTATTTTAATGTTTTGTATTAGTTATTATCGATATTATGATGCAATAAAGAAAAAATAAAAAAAAAATAAAAAAAAATAAAAAAATAAGAAAAAGCGAAGAAGATGACGAGAGGAAGAAACGGGGTTTTGACACCCTCAACCTACATGTTCTTGTCTCGGATCGAACTCGTAACCGTGGCTTTAACACAAGAGTTTTCGAGGTTTTATGGAGGTTAAGTTATGGTGGCTCGGGATTGATTCCTAAAACTAGGTTTAGGTTTTTTTTGCTAGTGTAGAATTGCTAGGGTTTGATTAGGGTTTGTAATAGATGTTGTATGTGTGTGTAGGGTTGCTCTAGGGTTTTTTTCAATGTGTGAAAGTGTGTTTCATGGGGGTGTTTATATAGGCATGGTCATGCACTTTGGTGTCTAGGGTTTTGCCTTGACGGACTTGACCTGATGGCCCGTCTGAAGATGGACTGTTGGTTTTGCTTCTTGAGTTGGACTTTTGATGTTGTGAATGGTTGTTTTGTATGTCTCGGAAACGACCTTGACCAGGGTTGACCCAATCGCAAAAAGTCGGTTTTAATTCCGGTGTCGGTTTTGGCCCAAATTAGTCTTGTTTGGCTCGGAACGGTCCGCTGGGCCTGGTTCGAGGTTGATTTTGTGAGATTTGTACTCTGTAAGTGTGTTAGCCAGCGATTAATGGATTTGAGCCCGTATCCGAGCGCATAGAAGCACGTTAGCGTCCGATCATCATCGGGTGTTTTTTGGAAACTGCCATAGACACCTGGCAGTCAAAATGCGGGTGTCTACAATTAGACCTGTCATCTATGATTAAAAAATATAGTATTAAATGTTTGTACTACTTGTTTTGATCTCAACGATTGCAGTTTGGATCTAGGTAAACTATTCGTTATTTTGTCAATCATTTCATCACGAGTTTTTTTTATGCCACCGTGCAATTTGCACGGGTTTTAATCTAGTTATGTTGAAAGAAGTGGCATTAAACGTAGTGCATCAGATGAAAGTTCAGCTTACTTGTGGCATCAAAGACTAGGTCACATATCTAAAGAAAGGTTATTGAGGTTGGTAAAGAATGAAATTCTTCCTCAATTAGATTTTAGTGACTTAGATGTATGTATAGAATGCATTAAAGGTAAGCATACTAAACACACAGTAAAGAAACCAGCCACGAGAAGCTCTCAGCTACTTGAAATTATACGCACTGATATTTGTGGACCTTTTGACGCTCCTTCTTGGAGTGGTGAAAAGTTTATTTTTATCACCTTTATTGATACTCACGGTATGGATACACTTATCTACTGCATGAAAAGGCTCATTCTGTGAATGTCCTCGAGATATTCTTGAATGAGGTGGAAAGGCAGCTAGAAAAGAAGGTAAAAATTGTGAGATCGGATAAAGGTGGTGAATATTATGGGAGGTTCACCGAAAATGGTCAGTGTCCTTGTCCGTTTGCCAGGCTTCTTGAAAATAGAGGCATTTGTGCTCAATATACTATGCCAGGTACACCTCAGCAAAACGGTGTATCTGAAAGGCGAAATCGTACTTTAATTGAAATGGTTAGGAGCATGTTAAGTAATTGTTCTTTACCTCTTTCTTTATGGATTTATGGATTAAAAACTGCAACCTATGTTTTAAATCGGGTTCCTAATAAGTCAGTTCCTAAGACTCATTATGAACTGTGGACGGGAAGGAAACCGAGCTTAAGACATCTTAGAGTATGGGGTTGCCAAGCTGAAGTGAGGTTGTATAACCCTCATGAAAAGAAGCTAGATTCTAGGACGGTCAGTGGTTTTTTCATTGGTTATCCTGAAAAGTCAAAGGGGTATGTATTTTAATGTCCTAATCACAGTACGAGAATAGTTGGGACTGGTAATGCTAGATTCATTGAGAACGGTCAAACTAGTGGGAGTGATAAACCACGAAATGTGGATATTCATGAAATCCAGGAAGAAATTCACTCTCCTGAAGTTGCACCTAAAGTAGTTGTACTCATTGTATGTATACAATCAAATGACACAGTGGAGCAACATAATGATGTCCAACACCTACAAAATGACAATAATAATGAATCAGAAGTCACAATTCAAGGAGGAAATGATACATCACATGAACAACCAAGGCGGTTTGTAAGAGAAAAAAGACCTGCTATTTCAGATGATTATGTGTATTATCATGTGGAAAGTGAATGTGACTTAAGCATTAGTGAAGATCCCATCTCATTCCGGAAAGTCATAGAAAGTAACAATTCTGAAAAGTGGTTAATTGCTATGAAAGAAGAGATGAAATCAATGGATGATAATAGAGTGTGGGATTTAGTTGTGTTACCTGAAGGTTCCAAGACCGTTGGGTCGAAATGGGTCTATAAGACCAAAAAGGATTCTAAGGGGAACATAGAAATATACAAAGCCCGACTCGTCGCCAAAGGTTTTACTCAGAAAGATGACAGTGACTATAAGGAAACCTTCTCTCCAGTATCTAAGATGGATTCCTTAAGAATTGTGTTGGCAATGGTGGCTCATTATGATCTCGAACTTCACCAAATGGATGTGAAAACTGTTTTTCTAAATGGTGAACTTGAAGAGGAAGTATATATGAAGCAACTTGAGGGTTTTTAGCTCCAGGTAATGAGGACAAGGTTTGTAGGCTGAGAAAGCCGATATATGGACTAAAACAAGCTTCCCGATAGTGGTACTTGAAGTTTAATGATACTATCTGTGGACATGACATAGGTCCACCCCGACGCGGCCACGCGCGGGTTTGGGGAGGCGAATGAATCTCCATATGAGATGGTCAAATTGAAATTTAAATCGAAGTTAGAGTCGCCACCGAATTTTATGGTTATTCGGAACCGTTCGAGCCCACTCTATGTCGTAGTGGGCCGTATACAAAATACGGCCCATTTCCGATGTCAGAGTTTATTGGGCTCGTCCCTTTGCAGTTCGATACCGATGCCGACTTGATTGGTTTATCGTATATTGAATGACTCTCGTTGCCAATGGTTTCGGACATCCGGAAACCACGGTTCTGAGTAAGGGGTGAGGGTACGTGTTGGGAAGTTCACTAAGAACACCCAACCCCGCCCGCACATTAGCGGCCTCTACTAGGATATCGAATGATTTTTTAATACGCGCGTTAGTAATACGATGAATGACATCCAAACATTGTTTTCCTAAGCATGTGAGGAATTGAACGGGTTGCTAAGTCGGTTTAATGCATGAAAAATTAACGTCGAAGTTGAATTTAGCATGTGAGGTTCGTTTTAGCATAATAAAACAAACGATAAGAAAAGAATGAATTTGCTACAAGATGAACAAACGAGTTAGTATCGATTTGTGAAGAAATAATATAGCAAATATGATGAATATGCAAGATCGAGAAAATATTAATCGAAATCTGAAAAATATTTGTTAAAAGACGCTGTTTTGTATAAAAAACGATGTTCGAAAAATAATAAAAAAGAAGAAAATGGGTCGCGTTCCAGCGTTGCCCGCGACTCGCCCGGGGTGCGCGCGACTCGTGCCCCGGCCTGTTTCGAGGTCGGTTTTTGAAAATTGATGCTTTTATTAAACCGCGTACGAATATCGCATAATTTGTACTCGATCTAATATTTTCGATATTCGTTATATTTGATAGTCGACTACGAAATCAATATCAAATACTCGGAATAGTTTTAGAAAAGGTATAAATTTTAGAAGTCGTTTCGTAGAATAAATAATAAAAATGAACGAAAAGCTAAAAAAAGGACTCGGGTTTCAGGCCCGTGCGCGAGTCGCCTGTGAGGGGCGCGACTCGCGTGCGGGCCCGTCCCGATTTCGCTCGTTGTTCGAAAAATTTGATAAACCGTGTACAAATACGAATTAATTTGTACTCGATTTATGCTCTCGATATTCGTCGTATCCGATATTCGATTATGAAATCGATATCGAATATTCAGAATGAATTTTAGAGAAAGTTTTGTAAAAAAAAAAGTTTGTTTCGAATGAAAAGTAAAAAAAAAAGAATTTTGAACGAAAAAGATGTTAATTCTCTCTGCGTATAAGATCGTCGAATTTTGTTTTAAAAAATGTGACGATTTATTTAGCATCAACGAGAATTAGTTAATTTTGTTCTTGTTAGATATGATATTCGATTAGAGAATCGATATCATATTTTAAGAACGTTTGTTATACGAAAATAGTTTTTAGTAATATCGATATTAGAAATAATAAAAAAAAATGATGAAGGACCCGTAAAAAGGACGACACACGACCCGAAAAAAGACAAGACGGACGACGAGAAAGAGAAGAGAAGAAGAAGGAGAAATCGGGTTTGGTACACCCTCAACCTACATGCTTCGGTTAACTCGGATCGGGGCTCGTCGGGACGTGGCTTGGGCACAAGAGCGTCGAGTTTAACGTCGATGGGTTATGGTGATTTGGTGGGACGTGAGGCGTGTGAAGGGTGTCGGGTATCGGGACCGGTTTCCTTCGGATTCTGGGTGTACTATCGGTTTCTCGATGCTAAGTGTATTTTTTGTGAGTTGTGTGAGGAGTTTATGTATATTTGATTGATAGAAAGTTGATGTATAATTGTGTATGTGAGGGTCCTATTTATAGGAGAAAAGGTTAGGAGAAGTACTCTTGCTTAGACAACAAGAAATACCGGTTTGGATAGGAAACGTAAGAAGTCGAGAGGAACGAGAATTCTCTTTCCTTGGCAAAGAAGCCACGAAATTGGCTGGAAAACAGGCTGCTCGGCCGAGTGTTTGATGCTCGGTCGAGTGTTTGATTCGGTGTTCGGATAGAATTCCTACTTGAGATCGAATTCTACCTTTAACGAAATTGTTTAATATTTGTGTAGCTGATTTTTTGTAGTATTTGACTCTAGGCCGGACTCGTGAGGTGACACGGCCTGCTCACGTGTCTCGAAAATATCTCTGACCGGGTTTTTGACTCGGTCGCTAAAAGACGGTCTTACCCCCGGTGTCGGATTCGACCCAAATTAGTCTTATTTGACTCGAAACGACCCACTGGGCCTGAATTTGAGGTTGGTTTTGTGAAATTTGTACTCCGTAAAAAGCTCAAGCCAAATATCCATGATTTCGAGCCCATTTCCGAGTACGTTAAAGCACGTTTGCGTCCGATCATCATCGGGTGTTTGTCGGGAACTGCTATAGACACCTGGCGGTCAAATGTGGGTGTCTACACTATCACACCATATGGTTTCACAGAGGTCATCGTTGATCGGTGTATCTATATGAAGATTAGTGGGAGTAAGTTTGTAATTTTAGTTCTGTATGTTGATGATATTTTGCTTACTGCGAATAATATGGGTATGTTACGTGATGTAAAGAAGTACCTCTCTAAAAATTTTGAGATGAAAGATGTAGGTGATGCATCCAACGTGATTGGGATTGAAATAATCCGTGATAGGTCACAAGGATTGTTAGGACTGTCTCAGAAAACTTACATCAATAAAATTTTAGAGGGATATTGAATGGAGAGTTGCTCGCCCGGAATCGTTCCTATACAAAAAGGGGATAAGTTCAGTAAAATGCAATGTCCCCAGAATGAGCTAGAATGAAAAGAAATGGAAAGAATTCCTTATGCATCAGTGGTTGGGAGCTTGAACTATGTTCAAACATGTACTCGACCAGACATCAGCTTTGCTGTTGGAATGTTGCGTTGGGTCGATATCAAAGTGATCCCGGGATGGACCACTGGAGAGCTGCAAAGAAAGTGCTCAGGTACATGCAAGGAACCAATGAGCTCATGCTTACATTTAGGAGATCCGATAATGATTATCTAGAGGTTATTGGATATTCAGATTCAGACCATGTCGGATGTGTTGATACTAGGAAATCAACATTTGGTTATGTCTTCCTATTAGCTGAAGGAGCAGTATCTGAAAATGTGGAAAACAATCTATCTTTGCTACCTCCACTATGGAAGCTGAATTTGTGGCGTGCTTTGGGGCCACTATTCATGCATTGTGGATGCAGAACTTTATCTCGGGATTTGGAATCATCGATAGTATAGCCAAGCCGCTGAGGATTTATTGTGATAATGAAGCAGCCGTATTCTTCTCTAAAAATGATAAGTACTCTAAGGGTGCAAAGCATATTGAATTGAAATTCTTATCAGTTAAAGAGGATGTGCAGAAACGTAGAGTGTCAATTGAGCATATTAGGACGGATATAATGGTAGTTGATCCGTTAACTAAGGGATTACCACCTAAAACGTTTATTGGCCATGTAGAGCGCACGAGTGTTATAGATAAAGCCTTGTTGATGTAAAAGTAGTATGCTCATATTATGTTTATGACATTTTTTATATCACTTATTGTTATGTTTCTGTATAAAGTACATGTGATCATTATGACATATGTATACATTTATGATTGGAGCGAGATTACATGTGATCGTTTTGAAAATTATTGTATTTTCTCAAAATTAAAGATAATTAAGAGTTAGGATTCATTTGTGAATTGTGATACATGGAAGAGATCATGTCGCACAATGACATGTGACGGCCAAGATTCGACCAGTTATAACTTGATTAAGGACATGAAAGTTAATGAACTTATTGTCAAAGTGCACATCATAGTTATTTGACCATTAAGTCAACACAAAAGCCAAGTGGGAAAATATTTTATTCGTGTTCTAAGATCATTAAGTTCTAACTGCTTATTTTAAGATCATAATTATGGAATGTTAGAATATTTATAATATTCGTGTGGCCTAACTGTTTCGGGTTTAATATAAATTAATTTCATATTAAATATTACGGGACTTTAATATAATAGACGACACCATGATGGATCGGTTTCGGTTAATGTACTTAAAGTCGGGAATTACTATTCCTTCCAAGCTTACCCAATATTACGAGATGCCTTTTCACGAAGAGATATGAACGATTTGAATTATGAACAAATACGTATCCCTTGACATGTATATATACATATACATATCAATAACAATGAATGTAACATCTTCATCTTCTCAAAAGCAAACAGTTTGTATTTATAGTTTGTATTTACAGAAAAGTGAAAGGTAGAGAGTTCTCTTCTCCATCAAATTGAGAACATTAAGGAAAGTGTTAAGGAGGAGAATCAATCTTATTTCTTCTTATTATATATTGAGTGTGTCTGTATGACATGGACCAAGGTTAGTCATCTTTTCCGTTCATCGATTGTATTAGATTTGAATTAATTCAAATCTATAATCGATTTTGGGACTGATTTCATAATCAAAATATAAAGTATTTCTTATAATCTTAACAATTAGAATCACCTCCTCTCATCTCCAAAATGGATAATCATCAACGGTTAATACATATAGTTGCACATCGCTAATATCCGGAGATTTATCCATGAATCCTTGAAGAATTACGGGTAAATGTTATCTAAAAATTGATGCCGAGGTCTTTTTTTTCATCTATTTGCTTGTGTTTGTCTTTCATATTATTTTGTTTTATGTTTAACATGTATATCTCTTCTTTACTTCATATTTCGTTTGTTTATTGTGTTATTGTGGGGGTAAATTGGTCAAGTCGTTTTAGTAATCCTGGAATGCTATTCTTGGTTAATTAATTTGTGGTTTTTTTGTTTGATTTTTTTAGTTAATTGCAGTTTTAATTTGGTTTCTACTATTCGTTCCCTTTGAATTTCTGGTGTGTTCAAACTTTCCATAGGTTGATTTCGCATTTCATTTTGGTTGGAAGTGCGGTTTTGTTGTTTAGTGAGTGTGATTTTGGGATTGTTTTCTGATTCTCCATTTGATTAAACTTCGGTATCACATGGTTAGTCTGATCAGCCGGAAACAAGTTCAGGATGTCACTGGGTCTGCTAGTGACATGATATCGGATAAGACTCATAATCAAATCTTGCTGAGTCCTCAATGTTGGATGTTTTGTGTTGTGACTGCATATTGAAGGGTGACACTTTTAGTCCGTGCATAGTGAAAAGAGTCCACGCACCCTTGGTTTTTGGCATGCGTCATTCATCTTTTGTCTTCCATATTTTGCTTTATTATTTTGTAGACTCCCATTATATTTTTAGTGCATGAGAAAGTTTCAATATTGTTCAACTTTGTAAAGCGAGTATAATTTACGTTAGTCATCATTGGCTACCAACATTTGTGATTTCATGTTTGTATATTCGTTTAAATATTTAATTTTATCTTACTATATAGCTTTTCATTTTCAACTACATGTCATTTTCAGTTTAGAAAATCGGTCGAATTTTTGTATTACTTATTTTGATCTCAGCAATTACGGTTTGAATCCATTTAAACTATATGTTAGTTTGTCAATCACTCTGTAACATAATTTTTGATGTCATCGTTCAATTTGCATGGGGTTAAACCTAGTACATATTTATTTCAAATTGACTACTCTATTAAAAAAAATTACTAACATAATTCTAAAATTGACCATCAGTATTTTCATATTAATTCCTTTTCCTAATCGTATTTAGAGCCCAACAAACCTGGAATTCTAGAAACTAGTTTAACCCAAAACTTATTTCTCTTCCTAGATTTTGTTATAGACGTAACAAACACAAAGATAAGGAAACCTAGAAACTAGTTTAACACATAAAATTTGTGTTTCTAGACCTAATAATAACAAACGCAAAGAGCGATGCTTAGTTGTATCTTGTATGCGGAGGGCATATTCCTTCGTATATTCTACGCACTTTCCTGATCAAACCCTCCTTAATGCATACATACCTATATATACCCCCTTATTACACTCATATCATAAAGCCAATCATTCATCCACAAAAACACATTACAACCACAAAAATACACGCATACCAAACTCCTCTTACATTGTTTCTTGATTCATACCCATACATACCTATATATATACCCCCTTACACTCATATCATAAAGCCAATCATTCATCCACAAAAACACATTACAACACAAAAAGACATGGAGGGTATCATCGTGATCTTTGATTTCGATAAGACCATCATTGATGTCGATAGCGATAATTGGGTTGTCGACGACTTAGGTTTTACGGAGCTCTTCAATCGCCTCCTTTCAACCATGCCATGGAACACGCTCATGGATACGATGATGGAGGAAATACATGCTCAAGGAGTTTCTATTGATCGAATTTCCGAGGCATTAGCAAGGGTTCCCATTCATCCTCGCATCTTGCCAGCCATCAAAGCCGCGCACGCCATGGGGTGCGAATTGAGGATTGTGAGCGATGCTAATACATTCTTCATCGACACCATATTGAAACATCTCGGAGTGGACCATTGTTTCTCAGAAATCCATACAAACCCGAGCTATGTGGACGAACAGGGGAGACTGAGGATACTTCCGCATCATCAAGATTTTGTCAAGTCTCCTCATGGATGCTGCAATCCATGCCCTCCCAACATGTGCAAGGGTGAAGTCATACAAAGGATGATTCTATCCCAGGAAGCCAACAAGAAGACGATCATCTACTTAGGAGATGGATTCGGAGATTATTGCCCCTCCTTGAAATTAAGGGAGGGTGACCATGTTATGCCCAGGAAGAACTTCCCCGCTTGGGATTCAATAAATCAAAACCCGAGTTTGATCAAGGCTAACATCCATGAGTGGAGTGACGGTGCAGATCTTGAGCGAGTTTTACTCTCTACCATCCAAGAAGTTAACTTGGCTCGATTCCTCAGTGCCGATTTAGGGGCTCCAACAATGGCAGTTCGTGATGATTTGTTGAAGAAGCCGCTTCTCGTTGGATGCAGGAGATGATACTATATACTCCACTTTAATCACCAAACTTATTTATTTAATTTTGAGTTGAGTTGAGTAATTATTGTATAATACCAGCTTATTTTGCATTACGCGAATATAAAGAAAAGCTTGCAACTTATTGACGTACCAAATTCGTAATTATGTAACTTCAACTCTTCAAATCCAACAACTAAATTACGAATAGTATTATTTAAAATGCAATAAGAAAAGCATACAGACGACCTTATTGCATTGCTAGATGTTTAAATACATAGACCATTAGAGAACAGGCTCAAATTATGTTAAAGCAGCAAAAACTAAATCATAAGAGGGCAGAAGGTGGCAAATGGCATCACCCGGCATGGCCTTGAGTACCACGAAAGCCCTTCTTTTCCGGTTCCAAGATGTCGTGTCATCGTGACAAACAGCAAGCATATTGCCATATTCGATATGATCTCCATTCAAAGCACTCAATGTCAAGGCAAATACAGAGGATTTTCCAAGTTGGTGACAATAGAACCCGACATACGAAGCTTTATGGCATATGACGGCCTCTCCATATGCGGCTACTTTCTTGATTCCGGTAATGCTAGAGATGTTGATTATTTTGCGCCCAGAGGACGAGGACGAGACGAGCTTGTTTTTCCCTAGCTTATTCGTCACCTTCTTAGAAATGTCTTGGTAGGAAGAAGAACAGAATTTGAACTCTGTCTCTTGTGACTGTTGCTGGCAAATTGATCTCATTGTTGATTCTTGGATCGGTGAGGGTTTAGCAAAGAAAGGGCATACAGTTGTGCCTTTCTTAAGGTCCTCTTTTTTCAGATAGACGCTACAGTATGAAGCGCTATCTTTGTGTTTAGGCTCACTGTTGATATTCGAGGATTCTGAGAGGGGGACAGTGGCATCGAGAGGAGGAGGTTTAGGCTCGCCAGTGAAGAATGTTTGGCTGTCAATTGGCATCACATTGACCTCGGATGATTTTGGGAGGGGAATAGAGGTATCAGGTTGAGGAGGTTCAGGCTCGTTAGTGAAGAATGTTTTGCTGTCAATCGGAATGATCTTGGTATCAGAAGCATTGACATGAGAGAATTTAGGCTCACTGTTGATATTGGATGATTTTGAGAGGGGAATAGTGTCTTCGAGACGATGAAGTTTAGGTTCGCTAGTCAAGAATGTTTGGCTGTCAATTGGCATGACATTGACCTCAGATGATTTTGGGAGGGGAACAGTGTCATCGGGATCAGGCTCGTTAGAGAAGATGATTTCGGTGTCAATTGGGATGATCTTGGAATCAGAAGCTTTGACATGAGAGGGTTTAGGCTCACTATTGATATCAGAGGATTTTGAGATGGGGACAGTGGCATCGAGATGAGGAGGTTTAGGCTCGCTGGTGAAGAATGTTTGGCTGACCTCGGATAATTTTGGAAGGGGAACGGTAGTATCAGGACGAGGAGGTTCAGGCTCGTTAGTGAAGAAGGTTTTGCTATCAATCGGAATGACATTGGTATCAGAAGCTTTGACACGAGGAGATTTAGGCTCATTACTGAAGAAAGTTTGGCTATCAATTGGAGTAACGGTGATATCGGAAGAGTTTTGGTGGTGGGCAGAGGAATCGAGAAGTGGGGATATAGGCTCGCTGTTTAAGTAAATTTGGCTGTCCACGGGAATGACAGTCAAACCGGCGGGCTCTGAGTGTTTGACAGCAGAGGCAGAAAAGGCCCCGACATGAGGCGATTTAGGCTCGCTGCTGAAGAAGGTTTGGCTGTCCACGGGAATGACAGTCAAACCGGAGGGCTCTGAGTATTTGACAGCAGAGGCAGAAAAGGCCTCGACATGAGGCGATTTAGGCTCGCTGCTGAAGAAGGTTTGGCTATCCACGGGAATGACAGTCAAACCGGAGGGCTCTGAGTGTTTGACAGCAGAGGCAGAAAAGGCCCCGACATGAGGCGATTTAGGCTCGCTGCTGAAGAAGGTTTGGCTGTCCACGGGAATGACAGTCAAACCGGAGGGCTCTGAGTGTTTGACAGCAGAGGCAGAAAAGGCCCCGACATGAGGCGATTTAGGCTCGCTGCTGAAGAAGGTTTGGCTGTCCACGGGAATGACATTCAAACCGGAGGGCTCCGAGTGTTTGACAGAGACAGAAAAGGCCCCGACATGAGGCGATTTAGGCTCGCTATTGAAGAAGGTTTGGCTGTCCACAGGAATGACAGTCAAATGGGAGGGCTCCGAGTGTTTGACAGAGGCAGAAAAGGCCTCAACATGAGGCGGTTTAGGCTCGCTGTTGAAGAAGGGTTGGCTGTCGACAGGAATGACAGTTGGATCAGAAGGTTTTGGGTTATGGAGAGTTGGCGATGTTGTGTAGCCAGTAAAGAAAGTGTGACTGTCGACAGAAATGACATTGGGAGCATCCAGATTAGGGGGTTTAGGCTCAGTGTTAAGGAAGGATTTGCTGTCCACTGGAAATGAGGACTTTTGGTGTGCACCAGTAAAGAAAGATTGACTGACAATCGGAACGAAGCTTCGACAGTGGATGGGAATGAGAGTCGAAGCTGAGAGCAAGGAGAGGAGGCAGAGAAAGGGAAAGACGGTCATTTTGTTAATTTGTTTGAAAGCTGGAAGAAATATGAAGTCCGTATATTTGAATGATAAAATGGAGAAGGAAGTATAAGAGTACTTATAGACGAGAATGAGATGAGGAGAAGAATGACACCAAAAATGGGCGAATCATTGAGAATCAGATGATGCCAAAACAAAAACAATTGTGGAATGTAGTCCAATAGTTAGTGCCTTGCATTTGATTTGTTCATTCATCTACGATTCTAGCTTAGCTTGAGCTATATCAGGGGTTATCTCCTCTTTTGTTTTTGGTGCTCATATAGACGCATTGAGAGGTATATATAAAAAATTACTCAGTATTAAATAGGAGTAGTTTGGATTATTGATACTTACCATTTTACATTTTTACACGAAAATACAAGTTTATCATACGTTAAGACTTGTGTTATACTCTGTAAGACCATAATGAACTCACAAAATTTACAAATACAATACTCCGTAATACTTTCTTATTGGCTTATAAGAAGATAAACATAGTGAATTCAAGAGGAGGCCAATGACGCTATGTCACTTTTTCTCAAATGACAACGTACCGTTTTAACATAGGTGATTGTAGATAATATTTAGGGGTGGTTTGTTTCGCATTCTTCTTATACCACTCGTTCGGTAGGTATTAGAGCATTTCCATCCATTCTCCATTCTTGATGAAGAATAGAGAAAAATGGTTACTCCATCTATGAAGAAACCATTCTTCATGTACATAAGATATTCATTTTTTTTTTCTAAGAATGAGGTGGAGAATGAAAATCGTGAGTTTCGATAATAAAAATATTGATATTAAAATAAATTAAAGAGATGTATAAATGAATTAATGGAGTAGTGAAATGTGTTGATCCACTGGAGAATAAAAATTTCATTTTTGAATGGAAGAACTCTTTTAAAATGAAAAAAAAAAAGTAAAGATAAAAGTAATAAGATGAATCGAACGAAAAAATCATTAGGAAATAGTTATTTAGTGTACGTTTGTATAATTGTATTGTTGGAATGTTTATACTGGCAAATTCTTGTTTGTGACGGAGATATCCGTCACAAACGTACGACCGGTCAAGTAGATATCATTTGAGAGAAAAAAAGGCAAAAGTGAGGTTGGTGGGACCTTGTCCTTTTTCCCTCAAATGATAATCTACTTGACTCGTCTTAAACTTGCAACGGATAATATCCGTCGCAAGAGACACCAACTGGTTCGATATGTGATCACTGAGTTTTACAAGTCTCTTCAGATGTTCCATATGCGGCCAAAAGTATACCCTTATTGGCAATTGCGTTTGTCAGCTAATAACATGATCAATATTGGAAATTGGAAATTGGAAATAGGTGATGATTCATTCGCATGAAGCCAAAACAAAAGGATTATATGGAAAACGAATACTCGTAGTGCGTTGCATTAATTAATTTGTTCATCTAGGCAGCCCTATTTTAGAGGCATCTCTTGGTTTCAACTTCGAAGATACAATATCTTCTGTGTAATTCTTTTTTCTCTTTTTGGTACACTTATCACTTATTTGTCCCAAGCTATGTACGAGTAGAAAAGTAAAGTAATTATTTAACCATTTATTTATTTTTATTTTGGGCTCAAATTAGATGTTGAATTACTTGTATGATAGTTCTATATCTCTACTAAGGCACCATAATTAATGATTTTCGAATATCATTGCTGTCAGGTAGCTCCCTGTTGCAAAATCACACCCACTATTTTTATTTAGAGAAAAAAAATATATGATCAGAATTTAAAATATAGAGAAAATTACAATTTAGCTTTGTCTTGAGTTATAAGGTCATGTCGGTGCAATGGGTAGATTTGAAATATATTTGTAATTAACAAAAGAACAATGATAGGGCGTCACCGGAATGAATTAATTAAAAATAAATAAAATAAATAAAAATCTTTATTTTGATTTTGTGTCAAATCCAACAAAATGGTAAACATGTAATTTATTATTTATTATAAATGATTTAATTAAGGATATTTTAACTAAATTATTATTTGCTGTATTTTTAAGTGATTCAACAACAATATTTTACCTAGTAATTTATCTTATACCTAGTTGTATTACTATTCTTCACCATTATTTTTGGAATTTTTTTTCACCATTAACATTTTAAAATTTGGAAGAAGATCGGAAATTAGTTACGATTAGAAGACTATTCTCAAATTTTGGTATGTACGTGTTAATTCTCGTAATTTTTCTCTTTGATAATCGTATTTAGTTTGTTCAGATTATTTTTATGTGAATGCATACTTCTTATTTAAGTAATCAATTTTATGATGAACCTGCTTAAATTCATAGCAGTAGTACGAAGTAGAAAATTTTTTAGGGGATTTTTTTGTTGTTTAGGAAATTTTTTATTAGGTGGTTGTTTACAATTTTTGCATATCCGAAGTGGAATGATCATTCATCATGTTAAGATGATCAATTGTATTAAAAAAGAGCGATTGGAAAGCAAGACAGATGAGAGTGAGATGTATAAATTGAGACAATGATAACAGATTGACAATCGAAGATGATAATAATTGATAGTAAAATTTTGATGAAAACAGGTGTATATTTGTGGGAAAAAAAACAAATATTAATCATCCTCCTGTTAATGGATGAATCCAATAATTAATGAACACAGTAATTGTATGGATCCACAGGTTTAGGAAAAAAATTAAAAGCATTTTTTCTTTAAAAAAATAATAAAAAATACACACATATGAAGGAAAGAAGAAACCACTCAAACTATAGGTGTTAGTGAGTATTACAAAAAGTATTGGTGTTTGTTGGTGGAGGATGCTTTGAGTTTTTTTAGTTCTCCAAATTTCTTTTTAATATTTTGGGGCACCAAATTCTTAATAAGTACGGTATTGGTTATATTTTTGAAGTTGTAATAAGTTAAGACGGAGTTGCCGAGTTAGTCTTTGTTCTATAGATTGATTTGAACTAAACTGATTTAACTAAATTGAACGGATTAGAACCGAATTTAACTAATTTAAACTAAACTAAACGGAACCGATTTGAAGTAATGAACGTAACAGGTTTGACTTGAACTAACTAAATTGGATTAATCTGAACTAAATTGAATTGAATTTTAGTACCAGAGTGAATTATTAAACTGAAATGAACTGAACTATTATAAACTAAACTAAACTGGATTAAACTGGTTTAAATTAAATAAAACGGAACTAAGGTGAGATAAAATGAGCTTCTTGAGCCTGAATATAGCTAAACTGAATAGACAAAATGAATTATACGATCAAGTTGATGTATGTGTAAATTTTATCACTCTCATCCCGAAATTCCTGGATTCGCCGCTGCACAGGCGGTGAAGGATGTTTCGAAAAACTAAAGTACAACTTGGCCAATAGTTGTCCCAAGTAGTTAATGTTGTGTACAGTACTCCGTTTTTGTGCAGGGTGCATAAACACAGTTGCATGTCATGCCTCAATGTTGTATGTTTATTTTTGTATATATATATATGTCAGCAATCCTATTTTCCCAACACTTATGGAGCATCAAAATAATATTCACGGAGAAAGAAGTGAGGAAGAGATTAATTTTGATGAAATTGATCTATTTGACGATGAAGAAGCTATATCTGATGATGATTTAAGTATTTTAGTAGACAACTTAAGAGAGATTGATGGGGACTAACCTATCCGACTCCGAAGAAAAAGCTTTAGCTGAAGATGACTTAGACATTTTTGAAGAAAAAAATGAAAATTTGATTATTGAGACAGTGGAAGCACCCGGGATTGGCCTCAGATTTGGCACATTGAAAGCTCTAGAGGAACATCTTCACAAGTATTCCAAGCTAGGGGTGAGCAAAAATATACGATACGGTTTAATTATACGTATACGATACAGTATACGCTTTCAATTATACGAATTTTCGGATATCCGATACGAATAACCGGATATACGATACGGTGTTCCTTAAAACGTAGCGGATACGTATCGGAGAAAATTGAATCCTGATTTCCGATTTCCGATCCGGTTTTTTAAAAAAAATAAAAAAATAAATATGAAAAATATAATCCTAATATGCATTATACAATAAAGAATTCAAAACTCATCAATTATTCTAAAAGGTAAAAAACAAAACCATTAGTGAATTTATGATATTATGTAATGAAACGTAATATTTTGTTAGAACAATGGTACCGTAAGACATATATACCATTTTTTAAGGTTGTTTTTATGTATTTTTATCATATCAATTTATATAAAACGTAATGTTGCTTAAAAATCAATAAACTACTCTTAATTAAAAATGAAAAAATGTTTAAAAAAAGAAAAATTTAAAATCGGATACCGGATACCCGAAAACCGGATATCCGAAAAAACGTAATATCCAGAAAAAATCGGATCGGTTACGGATCGGAATTTTTTTTTTGTTTTTAAAACCGGATATCCGATACGATTTACGAAACCGGATCGGATATCCGGTTTTGCTCAACCTATTCCAAGCAATCTGGGTTTTCCGTTCGAATAAGAAACGTGAATCCACCAAAGAAAACAAATAAACCACCGCAGCATAATATGTGGGTTTGTCACAAGGGTGGAGCACAAGCGAGCTAATAGGTCTCAAAACAAAATGAAACCTAGACCATCTCAGATGACTGGCCGTGGAGTTAAATTTAATGCCAAGGATGACGAAGGTGGGTGGATATTTTCAAGTGTATGTTTGGAGCATAATCATATAATTATGGTTTATTTCATGACAATAATACCAACTATAAGGGGGCTTCTTAGATTAATCCCAAGTATACGTAATCTCGTTTTAATATGAACTATGCTTTCATTAATCTCTCATTGATATAAGTGACCGGTTACCTGGAAAACTGGTTGAACCTTCCTCTTCAGTTTCGGCTATTGGTTAAGTTTTTTTTAATCTTCCCAAAATTCATCTTGCATTTTTTTCCGATTAGTATTATAGATGCCATGAAAAAAATGATTCAATTTTCTTGTTGTTTTGGCTTTCATGAACGACGACGGAACACTCAAGGACCCTAAAAAGTCACAACCGGTCACTATTACCAGTAATAGCATGTCATAATTTTGTCTATAGCGAAATGAGATGAATGAAGGCATAGTTCATATTAAAACGAGATTACGTATAGTTGAGATTATTCTAAGAAGCCCCCATATAGTTGAGATATTTGCGAGCTTACAGAAAAGTTCCAAAAGAAATTGAGAGAATAAATGATGAGGTAGGCATAGGACCTTCACGAACCTATTTGGCCGAGACAGTGAAAAGTCATGATTTTCAAAATCTACCATATCTAGAGAGGGATGTGAGAAACTTGTTACAAAAAAAGAGGCAAGAAAAACTAATTGGACCAGATTCGATAGCCATGTATAATTATTTTGTCAAGTCCATGAAGGAGTCAAGCAACTTTTTTTTCACCATGGATTTGGAAAGTGATGGTCCTATTCGTATTATGATGTGGGTGGATGCTAGGAGTAGAGCTGCATATAGAGATTTTGATGACTGTGTTGGATTCGATACGACCTACTTGAAAAATCACTATGAGATGTCATTTGCTCCATTTATAGGCGTAAACCATCATGGGTTAACTATACTTCTGGTGTGCACTATTATCCAGAGAGGACATCGATACTTTTAGGTGGTTGTTCAAGACATGGGTAGATTGCATGGGTTATGTAGCCCCTAAAGCTATTGTCACTGATCAGAGTATTTCTATAACTAAAGCAATTGAGTTAGAAATGCCGACTACTAAGCACAGTTGGTGTTTTGGCATTTATGTAAAAACAAAACAAAAATTTCAAAAATTTAAAAGATTTCCAAAAGATAAAAGCAGCTATGTCAAATTGTGTTTATGATTCATTGAGTATAGAGGAGTTTGAAATGAGTTGGAAAGGGTTTGTTGAATTCTATAGATTACAGAAGAATGCTTGGCTATATACTTTGTACAAAGACAGACGACGTTGGGTTCCTACTCTTTTAAATTATTGGTTTTGGGCGTGTATGTCAACTACACAATGAAATGAAAGCGTAAATTATTTTTTTAAGAATTATGTTAATAGTAAGACATCATTGAATGAAAGAGTTTGTACTTAAATATGATCTTGCTCTTGGTGCAAAATGTGACAAGGAGAGAATATCAGATCATCAGTCAAGAAACACAACGTACAAGATTGTTATTAAATTTGCTGCTGAGAGTTTTTTTCAACTGATCTACACGCATTATGTTTTTCAGAAGGTGATGGATGAGGCGCGTGGTTGTATGTATACTACTCCTAGTACCCAGGGCTAGGTTGCACAGACACCGACACGGACACGGAGACGTATCGGACACGGGACACGGCGTTCGAAAATTTATAGGACACGGACACGGTAGAAAAAAAATCAATATACATATTTAAACAAAGAAAATTTGAAGATTTTTATGCCTAAAATATAGGTTTGGTTACTTAAACTACCGCAATTATCGTAAAATAACAAAATAACAAAAAAGTCTTATAAAATCATAATCAAAATCAAATCTTAAAAAGCTCAAACAGTCATACTACCGTAATATAATAATTAATTAATTATTTAGTACAGTCTTAAGTAGAACTTTCATAGTATCAAGTAACCCCTATAAACATATAATATTATTATTTTATTAAAGTCCACAAATTCATAAACAATGATAAGTGTGTCCGATGAGTCTCTAAATAGTATGAGTCGTGGTCGACACGTCTCAAAATAACATGAAACGTGTCCGACACGTCTCTAAATAAATCAAAAAAACCAGACATGGTTTTTCAAGTGTCCGAGACGTATTGTCGTGTGTCCGATGTGTGTCGGTGTCCGACACGACACGACGGTTTGGAGGAGTGTCCGTGCAACCTAGACCCACGGAGAAGAAGAGGACTATATTGAGTTTAAGGTGGGAGACACTCGTGAATTTGGTGATTTTCCTATAGAGAAAACGGTAGATTACATGGTGATGTATGATAAGGGGTCAAGAAATGTCTATTGTAGTTGCAAGCTTTTTGAAACTCGAGGGATTATGTGTCGACATTCTTTGAAAATTATTTATGACGAAGGTGTTCAAAAAATTTCAGACTCATATTGTTAAACGGGAGGAGGAAGGACATTGATAGACCATACATGCGAGTTAAAGTTCCTTATTATGATCCTGTAAAAAGTGAGAGTGTGATGAGATATCAAAAATGCAAGAAAAGTTTGAAAAGCTTGCTATCAATTCAATGAATTCTCATGAGAAATTTGATATTGTAACGGCTGGGATTAAAACTATTACCCAAAATGTCAAGTTACTCTCATTTTGCGCCAAAAAAAGAGATAGGATCCTCTAAGTTGTTATATAAAGCATAAATATAGCCAAAATGATAAGGTAGTTTGCAAATAAATAGGATAAGTAGGATTGAAATACCTCACCATGTATAAACACTACTACGTCTACTAGCTAACCATATGTTCACATTTTACTTTGTTAATTTTCCATAATATAAACTCAATTCATAAGATGAAGGTGGATGCAGGAAGAAAAGTTTCTCCGGTAGTCAAGAAGACTAAAAAAAACTCGTACAAAAAAAAACATCTCTTATCCAAAAAATATATCCAAAAACTTCCAATAAGTTATCACTTCATCAAATAAAGAAGGAAGTGGAGGAGATTAAAAAAAGAGATGGACGAGTTGTTAACTATCAAACGTCAAGAAGAGGAGGACAAAAAAATTAGTCGAGGTCATCGATCCAACTAAAGATGAAGACAATGAGATTGTCTTCACGATGATTAAATTGTTTAATCATCACTAGTTGTTAATTTCTCTTTTTCTTTTATTAGTTTCTTTTATTATGCAATTCATTTTTTTATTGTGAGTTTAATGTAATTGTAGCTGTTAGAATTTATGATAGACTTTATAACTGATTATGTTGTTTGATCAGTTTAGAGTTACTTAATTGTGGTTCATTTGATGATCAACATAAACTCTACCGAATATCTATCTCTTATCTTTTATAATCCTATATTCTATTAACCACTATACATAAACTTTATCTAGTTGTAACTTTATCTTTGATGGAAAGATTAATATAAATACACCACCATTCAGGGTCACTAAATTCATCTTTTCTATTCATCAATACACCATTTAAATCTGAGAAAAAAAAGAGTTTATAACCAACAATAAAGAAAGACGGTCGATGATTTCGGGGACGATAAAATTTCGGATTGTTGATGTTAGGAAATAAGTGCCTTGCAATTGTCCTTTTGAATCCCGAATTGGTTTCCGACCTGAATCTGTTTAATTAGGAAAGTTTCCTAATTAGTATCTGATTGATTAGAGTTTCCTAATCAATATTTGAGTATCTGACCTAGGATTTCCTATTGTATAGGGTTTCCTAATCTGTTTAGGGTTTCTGTTTAGGTTGAGAGTATTATATAAACTCTCATACCTTTGCCCTAAGAATTATGATATCAGTCTGAAATATGTAACCTCTCCTCAAATTAATAAAACTATCCCCTCCTTCTGCCCGTGGACGTAGCTAACAGGTTGTTAGTGAACCACGTAAATCTGTCTGTCTCTCGATTTTACGTTCTTATTTGTTTGTCTTTCTCTTCCGTTATAACAAACTGGTATCAGAGCTATGGGTTCATCCGATCTGTGAGAAAGAAGTCTGGGATGAGCGTTAAAATTGAGAGCTTTGATGGGAGGAATAGTTTTAGTCTGTGGCAGATCAAGATGCGGGCGTTGTTAAAGCAACAAAGACGGTGGGCGCGATTCGTGAAGAAAGACGACACAGTCACCGCTGAGATGGCCGTTCTGGAGGAGAGTTCAGTCTGTCTGATGATATCATCACTGAAATCGGAGAAAGATAGAAGTAGTAGTGGTAGTACTGATAAACAGGTGGAGCAGCAAGTAACTCTTGATGAGAGTGAAGCAAAGTCTGAAGATCAACCACTACCGTCTGAATCTGAATCCGAATCTGAATCTGAACCATCAGGTTCTTCATTACCAGTTCAGAAGCAGCAGAGATTGGCTCGTGAGCGGTCAATCAAGCTTCCGAACAGGTATGGTAATGAAGATGAGGTGGGTCTGTCTGATCTGGTTCCGAATAGCAAGTTCCAACGTGGTTTGGACTTGCTAAATTCTGGAAATATCTGATTGCCCTTTGTTGGGCAATATCTGAGGCAGGAGAGGGGGAGGAGTTTTATTTCTGGTACATCTGGCATTCGTTGGAGTGCATCTGGTACATCTGTCTGATTGAGGAGATTTCTGATACATCTGATCTGGCATTCTTTGGAGTGCATCTGGTAATCTGATCTGGCATTCGTTGGAGTGCATCTGTCTGATATGACTGTGAGACAATTCAAGGCAAGGTGGAGATTGTTAGGAAATAAGTGCCTTGCAATTGTCCTTTTGAATCCCGAATTGGTTTCCGACCTGAATCTGTTTAATTAGGAAAGTTTCCTAATTAGTATCTGATTGATTAGAGTTTCCTAATCAATATTTGAGTATCTGACCTAGGATTTTCTATTGTATAGGGTTTCCTAATCTGTTTAGGGTTTCTGTTTAGGTTGAGAGTATTATATAAACTCTCATACCTTTGCCCTAAGAATTATGATATCAGTCTGAAATCTGTAACCTCTCCTCAAATTAATAAAACTATCCCCTCCTTCTGCCCGTGGACGTAGCTAACAGGTTGTTAGTGAACCACGTAAATCTGTCTGTCTCTCGATTTTACGTTCTTATTTGTTTGTCTTTCTCTTCCGTTATAACAGTTGATAAAGTTGTTCAAGATTCCGATAAGCAATGGTCGGAGGTTATTTCTAGATCTTATTATTTTGCTTCCGCTTTTGAGTTTATCGTTATGTTCATTTATTAATTAGAGCATGATAAATTCATATTAAGAACTTACATTTGGTATCAAATCTTCAGTTTATACCTTTGTCTTGCTTGTTCTTCCGAGTCGATTTGCATCGTCTTATTTTGTTTACTGCTGATTTTTTCGCCATCTATGAGTATTATGTTTACTGCAGTTTTGCTGATGGTATTTCATTATGCTTGGCATTTTATATGAAAGACTGAATCTTCAAATTTTGTTACTACGTATAAATTTTAATCATGGAGTGATGATGCAACAGTACCTTCTAGCATGCAAACAAACTGACATAACTTCAATGCTATAGGGTAAGGTATTTCAATCCTACTTATATTGTCCTACTCCCTTCGTTCCAATGAATTGTTTGCCTTTTTTTTGGCACCAAGGGTAAGAGATCCAATGAGGAGGTGACATGTGGAGCTAAACTCATGAGAATGGTCAAATTGCATATAAAAAACATTCCTAAAATAGAAAGGCAAACAATTCATTGAGACGCCCCAATATGGAATAGGCAAACAATTCATTGGAACGGAGGGAGTATTTATTTGCAAACTACCTTATCATTTTGGCTATATTCATGCTTTATATAACAACTTAGAGGATCTTATCTCTTTTGTGGCGCCAAGTTACTCTCATTTTGCGCCAAAAAAAGAGATAAGATCCACTAAGTTGTTATATAAAACATGAATATAACCAAAATGATAAGATAGTTTGCAAATAAATAAGATTAGTTGGATTGAAAATACCTTACCCTAGATAAACACTACTACGTCTACTAGCTAATAACCATAAGTTCACATTTTAATTTGTTAATTTTCCATAATTTAAACTCAATTCATAAGGTGAAGGTGGATGCAGGAAGAAAAGTTTCTTCGGTAGTCAAGATGACTAAAAAAACTCGTTTTTTCTCCTCCGATCCAAAAAATCTTCTCTGATAAAAAAAATATCTCCAAAAACTTCCAATAAGTCATCACTCCATCAAATAAAGAAGGTAATGTAGGAGATTAAAAAAGAGATGGACGAGTTGTTAACTATCAAACGTTAAGAAGAGAAGGACAAAATAAAATTGTTCGAGATCATCGATCTAACTAAAGATGAAGATAACGAGACTGTCTTCACGATGATTAAATTTTTTAATCATCACTAGCTGTTTATTTCTTATTAGTTTCTTTTATTATGCAATCCATTTTTTTTATTGTGAGTTTAATGTAATGGTAGCTGTTAGAATTTATGATAGACTTTATAACTGATTAAGTTGTTTGATCAGTTTAGAGTTACTTAATTGTGGTTCATTTTGTGATCAACATAAACTCTACCGAATATCTATCTCTTATCTTCTATAATCCTATATTCCATTAACCACTATACATAAACTTTATCTAGTTGTAACTTTATATTTGATATAATGATTAATATAAATACTACACCATTCAGGGTCACTAAATTCATCTTTTCATCAATACACCATCTAGATCTGAGAAGAAAGGGTTTAGAACCAACAATAAAGAAAGACGACCGACGGTTTCGGGGACAGTGAAATTTCAGATTGTTGATAAAGTTGTTCAGGAATCCGATAAGCGATGGCTGGAGGTTATTTCTAGATCTTATTATTTTGCTTCCGCTTTTGAGTTTATCGTTATGTTCATTTATTAATTAGAGCATGATAAATTCATATTAAGAGCTTACATTTGGTATTAGAGCTTCAATTTATACCTCTGTCTTGCTTGTTCATCCGAGTCGATTTGCATCGTCTTATTTTGTTTACTGCTGATTTTTTCGCCATCTATGACTATTAAGTTTATTGCAGTTTTCATTATGCTTGGCATTTTAGATGAAAGACTGAATCTTCAAATTTTGTTACTACGTATAAATTTTAATCATGGGGTGAGGATGCAACAGTACCTTCTAGCATGCAAACAAACTGACATAACTTGAATGCTATTGGGTGAGTTATTTCAATCCTATTTATTTGCAAACTACCTTATCATTTTGACTATATTCATGCTTTACATAACAACTAAGAAGATCTTATCTCTTTGTGGCGCCAAATTACTCGCATTTTGCGTCGAAAAAGAGATAAAATCCTTTAGTCTAAGTTGTTATGTAAAGCATGAATATAGCCAAAATGATAAGGTAGTTTGCAAATAAAAAGGATAAGTAGGATTGAAATACATCTCCTTATATAAACACTACTACATCTACTAGTTAACCATAAGTTCACATTTTACTTTGTTAATTTTCCACAATATAAACTCAATTCATAAGATGAAGGTGGATGCAGGAAGAAAAGTATCTCCGGTAGTCAAGAAGACTAAAAAAAACTCGTTTTTTCTCCTCCGATCAAAAAAACATCTTCAAAAACCTCCAATAAGTTATCACTCCATCAAATAAAGAAGGAAATGGAGGATATTAAAATAGAAATGGACGAGTTGTTAACTATCAAACGTCAAGAAAAGGAGGACAACATAAAATTGATCGAGGTCATCGATCTAACTAAAGATGAAGATAATGAGACTTTCTTTACGATGATTAAATTGTTTAATCATCACTAGTTGTTTATTTCTCTTTTCTTTCATTAGTTTCTTTTATTATGCAATCCATTTTTTTATTGTGAGTTTAATGTAGTTGTAGCTGTTAGAATTTATGATAGACTTTATAACTAATTAAGTTGTTTGATCAGTTTAATGTTACATAATTGTGGTTCATTTCGTGATCAACATACACTCTACCGAATATCTATCTCTTATCTTCCATAATCCTATATTTCATTAACCACTATACATAAACTTTATCTAGTTGTAACTTTATCTTTGATGTAAAGATTAATATAAATACAACATCATTCAGGGTCACTAAATTCATCTTTTCTATTCATCAATACACCATCTAAATCTGAGAAGAAAGGGTTTAGAACCAACAATAAAGAAAGATGCTCGACGGTTTCGGGGACGGTAAAATTTTGGGTTGTTGATAAAGCTGTTCAGGAATCCGATAAGCAATGACAGGAGGTTATTTCTAGATCTTATTATTTTGCTTCCGCTTTTGAGTTTAGCATTATGTTCATTTATTAATTAGAGCATGATAAATTCATATTAAGAACTTACATTTGGTACTAAAGCTTCAGTTTATGCCTCTGTCTTGCTTGTTCTTCCGAGTCGATTTGCGTCGTCTTATTTTGTTTATTGCTGATTTTTTCGCCATCTATGACTATTATGTTTATTGCAGTTTTGCTGATGGTATTTCATTATGCTTGGCATTTTAGATGAAAGACTGAATCTTTAAATTTTGTTACTACGTATTAATTTTAATCATGGGGTGAGGATGTAACCGTACCTTCTAGCATGCAAACAAACTGACATAATTTGAATGCTATAGGGTGAGGTATTTCAATCCTACTTATCCTATTTATTTGTAAACTAGCTTATCATTTTGGCTATATTCATGTTTTATATAACAACTTAGAGGATCTTATCTCTTTTTTTGGTGCAAAATGAGAGTAACTTGGCGCCATAATCATTCGAAATGCTCCGGCAAAAATTACGAGTATAAGTGTTAAAACCATCAAATTTCTGCCCGACTTGTAAATCAGACCATGTTATTTTAGGACACGAATATTTGACCTGTGACTCGTTTGCCCCAAACACAAAAATGAGCCGTTAATTTAGAATTGAAACCCGACTCGAACGTGTCGACTCTTTGAATATATTATTTGTCGTCGATTTTTTATGGTCAATTTATGGGACCTCAATTTGATTGTGTGACAAATTAATTTATATATTTTAATTATTAGACGGTCAACCCGACTTCGTGTATATGTAGTTTTAGTACTCCGTAATTATAAATTATTGGTTACATTGATATTTTTTATTAGAGTTTTTCTACGTTATACCCTTATGTTTTTCCGTTTTCTACCATATATCCCTTCTATTTTCTAATCTCCTACTTATACCCCGTAGTTGATTAATTTCATTAAATGTGACCTAATTACAATTATTCTACTCAAAAAGCCTGATTAATTTCTATCCCCGTCTCCTATGGTTTCTCCATTCTAAATTTGCATGCATAATTTCTTATTTTTTTTCTTCATTTTATCGTAATTTTTTCACTCTTTATTTTAAGTGCAACATCAATGTTTTGTTTGTTAATGTGATTAAATTAATTTCGTTAAAAATCAGTTAAATATCATTAGTTTAAGCAAAAGAATAAGTTGGGAGAAAGTGGAGGAAAATCAATTAGGTAAAAAAGAATAAGAAGTTGATCTATACAATGGGGAAAATGGGGGAAATTAAAGAAATGGAGAGAAAAGTTGAGAAAAGTGGAGGGAATACAAGTCAAGGTCGTCAAAACTAGTTATGTCATAGCCTAGAATCACTGCTATGTCACCTAATTAACGGGGCATTAAACGGGTCACATTTCATGAAGTTAATCAACTACAAGGGTATTAATGAGAGTTTTTAAAATAGAATGGGTACATGGTAGAAAACGGAAAAAAAGGAGGGTACAAGGTAGAAAAACTCTGGCCAAAATGATAGTTGTAACTTTCATACGAACTATGTCTTCATTAACTTAGAGGATCTTATCTCTTTTTTTGGCGCAAAATGAGAGTAACTTGGCGCCACAAAGAGATAAGATCTTCTAAGTTGTTATGTAAAGCATGAATATAGCCAAAATGATAAGATAGTTTGCAAATAAATAGGATTGAAATACCTCACCCTATAGCATTCAAGTTATGTCAGTTTGTTTGCATGCTAGAAGGTACTATTGCATCCTCACCCCATGATTAAAATTTATACGTAGTGACAAAATTTGAAGATTCAGTCTTTCATCTAAAATGCCAAGCATAATGAAATGCCATCAGCAAAACTGCAATAAACATAATAGTCATAGATGGCGAAAAAATCAGCAGTAAACAAAATAAGACGATGCAAATCGACTCGGAAGAACAAGCAAGACAGAGGTATAAACTTAAGCCCTGATACCAAATGTAAGCTCTTAATATGAATTTATCATGCTCTAATTAAGAAATGAACATAACGATAAACTCAAAAGCGGAAGCAAATTAATAAGATCTAGAAATAACCTCCAGCCATCGCTTATCGGATTCCTGAACAACTTTATCAACAATTTGAACACTGTCCCCGAAAACGTCGACCGTCTTTTTTTATATGGAATAATTTCCATACAAGTACGTCAGGTTAAGAATGTCCGTTCAATTATTTTAAAATTTAAATGCACGTTTTATTATTTTTAAGTTTATAGGTAAGTAAGCACGTTATTAACAATAAATGTACGTTTAATTAGTTTATATGAAATAATTTTGTTTTATGATGTTTATTAAAAATAATGGATGTTTTAATATGGTGGGGTCAAATTAAAGGAAGAGGTTTACCCCTCCATTATAGACAAATTTGGGTAAAAGTTAAGAGGTAATGAAAAAATGAGTTGGATGAAAGAGAAGATGAGGTGTAAGAAATATAGGAGGAGAGAAGAAAATTGGAGGGGAAGAGGTCACCCCTCCATTGAACATGCTTTGAGGAGTATTATATTGAACGGGACAATCATTTAAAACTGGATGAAGTATAAACTAAGTTAAATTGTATCGCATTGAAGAATTATAATATCATTCATCCTTTGACATCAACAAAAAATATTTTTAAGTCTCAGAAAGAGACTCTTTTACGAATATAAACTTAAGTTAAATTTTCTAACATTGAAAAATTATACAAGTAATATAATGTGATAGAATCAATATATATATATATATATACAGGTGGGATTTGGTGTAAACACCAATTTTGGTGTAAATATCCTAATAATCTGAACCGTTGATCTAATCTTGATCAACGGTTGAGATTAATTGTCAGAAGGTAACAAAACCCCAAAAAAATACCACACAACCTGCCTCTCTTTCTCTCTCCTCTCTTTCTCTCTCTACTATCTAGGGTTACATCAATTTTTCTCCAAAAAATGCCCAAAAATCCTCTCAAAAATTTACCATAAATTAGGGTTACATCATCCTAATTTATCAGAAATTTGTTCATCCTATCATCCTAATTCGTTCTATAATCCTAATTCGTTCGATTGTATACGGAATTCATTCAAGTCGTATACAATTCGTTCAATTCAATTCAATTTTCAGAAATTCAATTCAATTCGTTCAATTTTCAGAAATTCCTTTTTGATGAGCATGGATTTCACCGAGCATGAACCTATTGTCGATGAACATGAAGGTAATGTTGTTATAATTCAATACATATTCGTTTTTTAATAGGTATTCGTTTTGAGCATGGATTCGTTTTTAACTATTGGTTTTTGATTTCCTCCATAATTCTTTATGATGAATATCGATTTCAACATAGAAAACATGAATCAACTTGAAGGTAATCTCATAATTTTATAGAGTACTTGAATATATGTGTTGGAATAGTTGAATATATAAGTTGGAATAATTGAATATATATATGTTGGAGTAATTGGAGTATATGTGTTGGAGTAATTGAATATATGTGTTGGAGTAATTGAAGTAATTGAATATATGTGTTGGAGTAATAGAATATATGTGTTGGAGTAATTGGAGTACTTGAGTATATGTGTTGATGTAATTGAATATATGTGTTGGAATAATTGAATATATGTGTTGGAGTAATTGGAGTACTTGAGTATATGTGTTGGAGTAATTGAATATATAAGTTGGAATAATTGAATATATGTTGGAGTAATTGGAGTACTTGAGTATATGTGTTGGAGTAATTGAATATATATGTTGGAATAATTGAATATATGTGTTGGAGTAATTGGAGTACTTGAGTGTATGTGTTGGTTTAACTGAGTGTATGTGTTGGAGTAACTGAGTGTATGTGTTGGAGTAACTGAGTATATGTGTAGGAGTAACTGAGTATATGTGTAGGAGTAACTGAGTATATGTGTAGGAGTAACTGAGTATATGTGTTGGAGTAACTGAGTATATATGTTGGAATAATTGAATAGATGTGTTGGTGTAACTGAGTATATGTGTTGGAGTAACTGAGTATATGTGTTGGAGTAACTGAGTAGATGTGTTGGAGTAACTGAGTAGATGTGTTGGAGTAACTGTGTATATGTGTTGGAGTAACTGAGTATATGTGTTGGAATAACTGAGTATATGTGTTGGAGTAATTGAATAGATGTGTTGGTGTAACTGTGTATATGTGTTGGTGTAACTGAGTATATGTGTTGGAATAACTGAGTATATGTGTTGGAGTAATTGAATAGATGTGTTGGTGTAACTGTGTATATGTGTTGGTGTAACTGAGTATATGTGTTGGAATAACTGAGTATATGTGTTGGAGTAATTGAATATATGTGTTGGAGTAACTGAGTATATGTGTTGGAGTAACTGAGTATATGTGTTGGAGTAACTGTGTATATGTATTGGAGTAACTGAGTATATGTGTTGGAGTAACTGAGTATATATGTTGGAGTAATGATTGCATGGGTAATAAAGAATCTCATAATTTTATAGAATCAGATTGTGACTGTGATTCTTGAATCAGATTGGAATAACTCTTGAAAAGCATATATGTGTTAGAGTGACTATCTTCCAATAGAATCAGATTGGAATAACTCTTGAAAAGCATTGGAATAACTCTTGAAAAGCATTGGAATAACTGAATAATAAAGTGACTGTGATTCTTGAATAACTGCAGGGAAACAAGAGTTCGTGAATCAAATTAATGCTGGAGTGTGGGATTTTTCATGTTAGTGCATATACTACAGTCTACGGATGTACTGTAACATACAAAACACAACAGTAGTAGCCTGCCAGATCTCATGTATATGTATGTGTTTGTGTTACTATATGATGTAAACTTGGGATAGTCATTAGTCAATAATCACCCCGTAATTTGAGTGGGTTGTCTGTTGTAATTATGAACCTTGAAACTTTACTTAATGTACTCGAAATTCATAATTAGCTTGTAAATAAGCCCTTGTTTACTGAAGATTAGTTAAGTGATTTATTTTATTTTTTTCACTTTTTGGGGATTTCGGTCATTGCAGCATCGTCGTAGCTATGTGACACCAAAATTTTATATCGAAAGCTTATTGTATGATGTATACGATCAAGAAGGCATGGTCGTTGATACGGAGAGTCGGGGATGGATGAGCCGACATTACTCACCATTGCATTTCTATGCAAAATTAGTACATTAGGTGCACAAAATCTTAATTTAGGAAGAGTGTATAATACAGGACAACCGACAAGCGAAAGCCAAAAACTTTCCATGCACAAAAGCACAGATACATACTACAAAGTACATTGCATATCAATTACACTTCCAAGAGAAGAGAAATGGTATATGTATGTTAATGTCTACGAATTCATTCGTTCACCCTTGGTAAATGACATGTTATCATCTACAACAAACCGATCATTCATCCTTGGCAGGGAAATGGTTGCCTCCCATTGCTACCTTGTATACATAAAACGCGGTCATGAAAGCACTGCAAGCACAAATAGGATATTAGTTAAAACTAATCTTGTAAACTACAACTATTTACTGCATGTCTGCAGCATCGACATGGGAAGGTGGCTGTTTGGACTTCCTGTCCCCTGCAGTTTCTTTCATGTTTCAACTAAATGCAATGTAAGTTCTGATGACTGTCATAATTTAAGTATGCGAATATTAATCAGGCACAAAGTCGAAAGTTATTCAAGTATTCCAACACACAAACTCAAGTACTCCAATTACTCCAACACATATATTCAACTATTCCAACACACAAACTCAAGTACTCCAATTACTCCAACACATATATTCAACTATTCCAACATATATATTCAATTATTCCAAAAACCAGTAAATTCTATAATCCAGTAAACCAATAAATCATCATTTATACTAGAGCATCAGTATGTTAGGCAAAATCAGATTAGGGTTTCAATAGCAAAATCAGGCATTCTTTTGAGCATATGATTGATCAAGGAGTAATTGCAAGTTTAATAACTCAAATATTTCTGCATAAACAATATCCAAAATATCTAAAACACGGTTACAGAAACAAATGCACAAAAAATCGAGCACAAATAATGATGAAACATGATTTAGGATGAACGCGATGTTTATCTTAAGCATGAATTAAACTCGTCGTTCATCAATGACAGTAATCGAGAACAAAATTACTAAAAAAAGATGAAAAAAAGATGCGAAGTTTTACCAGAAAATGGATGCGAAGTTTGACCTCAACCATAAATTATTGAGATAAAGTGGAGTTAAGACTGAAATTGATGAATTTCACCTGAAAAATCAGCAAAACAACGCACAAAAATCAGCAATCAACCGCAAAATCTTGAGAATTTAAAGTGAAAATGAAGAAATTGCTCACCGAAACTGAAGAAATTAGGCTCGTGGAACTGTAGAATCGAACTGAAACAATTAGGGCGGAATTGTTAGAATGAAACTGAAGGAATTGAATGATGATGATGATGATGGAGATGTTGGAGTGCTGGTAGAGAGTGTAAGAGAGGGAGAATATAGAGAGGGGAAATGAAGAGAGAGAAAGAGACGAAGTTGAAATGAAGGGGAAGGGTGAGGGATGGGGAGGGGTTTGTTGGGTTTGTGAGATCTAATCTGAGCCGTTGATCAAGATTAAGATCAACGGTCCAGATTGTTAGCATGTTTACACCAAATTGGTGTGTTTACACCGGATCCTATTTCTATATATATATATATATATATATATATATATATATATTAAGCTTTTTTCGAGCGATCTCATTGGTTCGTTCAATCAAACCTCAAATTAGGAAAATATCATAAATAATATAAAAAATCAATTAGAGAATCTTTTGATTATTACAATATATATTTAATTTATTATATTAATGTGATATTTTACAATTCTGACGTGAAAACCTTAAAGTTCATTTTTTAAAAATATTATCGTAAAATAAATTGTAAAAATGAAATAATTAGATTCGTGTTAAAAAATGTTTTCATTAGAGTATAAATTTCATATAACTTTTTTCACATTATGTGATGAATTTATAACATATAACAGTTTTAAAATTATCCCACACCGACAAATTACAATATGATAATGAAATTCTATATTATAAATAAAGAGTAATAATTCGTTCTTTAATATGTACCAAAAGTCTTTTGAATCTCAAAAAGAGTTTATAAGATTATAAACTTAAGTAGTAATTATCCTACATCAAGATGATGAAATTTTATATTATAAATAAGAGTAATCATTCGTTTTAAATGTCGACCAGGAAAAACTTTTAAATTATCCCACATCGAAAAATTATGATGGAGTAGTAATCATTCGGTTTTAAATATCGACTAAAAATCTTTGGTATATAAGACTGCAAATTTAAAATCATCCCATATTTACAAAATTACAGTGAGTTGATGAAATTCTATATTATCAACAAGAGTAATGATGTTTTTTTTAATCTTAAAAAGAGCTGATGGAATACTATAAACTTAAATAAATTATTTCACATTGAAAATATGATAAGTTGATGAATTCTATATAATAAGACTAATCATTCGTTATTAAATATCAACCAAAAAAAACTTTTAAGTCTTAAAAAGTCTCTTAATAAAAACTACAAACTTAAGTAAAAATAATCTCACATCGAAAAATTATAATAAGGTGATGAAACTTTACATTATAAATAATACTCTGTAGTAACCATGTGCTCTTAGATATTAACCAAAAATATTTTGAGTCTTAAAATATATATTAAGACTATAAACTTAACTAAAACTATCTCACATTTGAAAAATTATTTGAAAAATTATAAAGTTTCATCAAACATAAATCTTTTGAGTCTTAAAAAAGTTGTCAAGACTATACACTTAAATAAAAATATTATAATAAGGTGATGAAATTCTACATTATAAATAAAACTAAAAAAAATTTTTTAGACATCAACGAAGTTAAGTAATTCTCCCACATCGAAAAATTATGATGAGCTTATGAATTTGTACTAAAGAAGAGTAATCATCGTTTTTAAATATCAACCAACAAAAAAACTTTTGTTTTTCTAAAAAAAACTATGATGGAATTCTATGTCATTGTTTTTTAAATTATGATGAAGTCATGAATTTGTAGTCTTGAGTTTATAAAGGGTCTTAATAAGACTACAAACTTAAAATTATCCCACATCAAAACAATTAAAATAAGTTATGGTAATGATTCTATATTATAAATAAGACTACAAATTTTAGTTAAATTTATCCCACATCGACAAATTATAATGAGGTGATGGATTTTTATATTATAAATAAGACTAATTATTTGTTCTTAGATTCTTAGATATCAATCAAAATATTTTGAGTCTTAAAGAAACTATTAAGACTATAAATTTAAGTAAATTATCACACATCGAAAAATTATACCCTCTCTTTTGAGTCTTAAAACACTCTTAAGGCTATAAACTTAAGTAAATTATATCCCACATCAAAAAAGTTATACTCCCGTCGGTCACTATTAAATATTAAGGTAATGGAGAAAATTTCATGAAATTCATTAAAATACCCCTCACAAATATTAAGATCCCGAGAGTATATTAAGACGATGAAATTCTATTATATAAATAAAAGTAGTCATTTCTCCAAATTATGATGAGGTGAAGAAAAATGAGGATGGATTGATGAAATTCTATATATTATAAATAAGTGTAATCATTCGTCTATGAATAAAAGTTCTTAAATCTAAACTTAAATAAATTTAAGTAAAAATTATCCAACATCGAAAAATTATAATAAGGTGAATTATTATTATTATATAAATAAGAGTAATCATTCATCCAAAATATATAATAAGATAATCCATATGTTTATATTAAAAGTGGAATATTTTAAATGCTTAAATACAACCTTATGGGTTAAATACCGACAAAAAGACTTTTGAATCTTAAAAAAGCTTTTTAATATACCAGACTACAAATTTAAAATCATCCCACAATGAAAATTGTGATGAAATTCTATACTTCGTATTATAATCAAGAATTAAAAAGAACTTTTAAGACTATGAGCTTAAGTAAATTATCTCACATCAAAAAAAATTGACGAGCTGATGGAAGACTATAAACTTAAATAAATCATCCAACATCGAAAAGTAAATAAATCATCCAACATCAAAAAGTTACGATAAGTTGATGAATTCTATATTATAAATAAGACAAATCATTCGTTCTTAAATATCAATAAAAAAACATTTAAGTCTCTTCATAAGACTACAAAGTTAAATAAGAATAATCTCACATAAGATGATGAAACTTTATAGTATAAATAAGACTAATCATTCGTTCTTAAATATCAATAAAAAAATTCTAAGTCTTAAAAAGTCTCTTAATAAGACTACAAACTTAACTAAAATAATCTCACATCGAAAAATTATAATAAGATGAAACTTAAGTAAAACTATCCCACATCCGAAAAATTATAAAGTTTTATCAAACAAAAATCTTTTGAGTCTTAAAAAGGTTCTTAAGACTATACACAAAAGACTAATTATAATTTTTTTCCTTAGACATCAACCAACTTAAGTAATTCTCCCACATCGAAAAATTATGATGAGGTTATGAATTTATACTAAATAAGAGTAATCATTGTTTTTAAATATCAACCAACAATATTTTGAGTTTAAAAAAGTCTTAATAAGACTACAAAATTAAAATTATCCCACATTGAAACAATTAAAATAAGGTACGGTGATGATTCTATATTATAAATAAGACTACAAATTTTACTTAAATTATCTCACATCGACAAATTATAATATTGTTATGGTTCTATATTATAAATAAGACTAATTATTTGTTCATATCAGTCAAAATCTTTTGAGTCTTAAAAAAACTCTTAAGACCATAATAAGACGATGAAATTCTATGGTGATGAAATTCTATATTTTAAACAAGACTAATCATTCATCCGTCTATAAATAAAAGTTCTTAATAATTAGACTATATTTAAACTTAAATTTTTAAGTCTTTAAAATAGCTCTTAAAATTATAAACTTAATTCAGTAATTAAATTAGGAAAATGATAAATACAACTCTATGGGTTGTATTTAAGAGACTAAATAAAGAAATAATCCATTAATACATGTATTAATTGTCTTGACGTATGTGTAATTTGTGCTCAAATCCATATATTTATACTAAAATTGGAATACTTTAAATGTTTAAATACAAACCCTATGGGTTGTATATAACATTACCCATTAAATTATACCACATCGATAAAAAGTATGATGAGGTGATGAAATTCTATATCATAAGTGAGTAATCTTATGGTTTTAAATATCAACCAACAAATTTTGAGTCTTAAAAAGCTTTTAAAAGGACTAGAAACCTAAAATTATCCTACATCGAAAAAATTAAAATAAAGTGATGATTCTATATTATAAATAAGAGTAATCGTGCGTTTTCCTGGGTCTTTAAAGCATATCTTAAAACTATAAACCTTGATTAAATTATCTTATATCGAAAAATTATGATGAGGCGATAGAATCTTATATTATCAATCAAAAAAATTATTCGCAGGTATTCTTTTGAGTTTTAGAATAAACTCTTAAGACTATAAACTTAGTTGAAATTAAGTTTGATTACTAATATCATGTGATCATCTTATTTATTATAATGATATAGATTGATCAAGTTTCTTATTTAACGAATATACATCATCAATGTAATTAAGCTAATTAACCCGAAGCCAACTAACCCGTGCAACGCACGGGCTTTAATCTAGTTATATACTCCCTCCGTATCTATATGTTCGTCCACTTTGTTTAATATATGGGTGGAGTATTATATTAAAAGTGGACGAACATATAGATACGGAGGGAGTAATATAAATAAGTGTAATCATTTGTTTTTAGATATTAACCAAAAATATTTTGAGTCTTGAAAAATCTTTAAAGACTATAAATTTAAGTAAAATTATCTTAAAAATATATTGAGGTCAAAGATTTCTATTATATAATTAAGAGTAATAATTCGTGATTGATATCAACCAAAAATCTTTTGAGTCATGATTTTAGAAAAAAATGTAAGACTATAAACTAAAGATCGTTTAATTCTTAAGAAATTCTAAAAATACTCGTATATTTTTTTTAAAATAATTAATAATAAAAATAAAAATTATATCATCATCATCATCCTAATACAAGTAGATATATTTTATTTTCCTCTTACTATTATAAACAGAGTAATCGTTCGTACTTAGATATCAACCAAAAATTTAAGAAAATAAGATTATCAGTCACATAGCAATATAGCAAGGTCCTAAGACTCTAATGTGGTGAGTATCTACAATTATAAATATGAAGTCGTAATTTTCAACTTTACTATGACTTCAAATACGTTAATAATTATGCATCATTACTTTAACCGACAACATTCATTATTATAACTTGTGCGCCGATGGTGACAAATTTGTTTTTTATCGCATGTTTCATCGTTGTTGACTGTAATATGTTCCTATTTTACCCAATGAATATTTATATCTACGTATATTTATGTGCAAGGTACCTTAATTAGTCTTTCATTCTAAATACAATAATCTAATTTGGTCACCTTATCAACGTCACTAACAAGCGGCCCGTGATGCACGGGCAACTAGTTCTTAGTGTTTCATAAAAGTTGGATTCTCTCGAAAAAAAAAGCTTCATTTAATTATATATATTGATTGATTGATTCTTAGTTTTTCATAAAAGTTGGATTCTCTCGAGAAAAAAAAGCTTCATTTAATTATATATACTAGATTAAAGCCCGTGCGTTGCACGGGTTAGTTGGCTTCGGGTTAATTGGCTTAATTACATTGATGATGTATATTTGTTAAATAAGAAACTTGATCAATCTATATCATTATAATAAATAAGATGATCGCATGATATTAGTAATCAACCTTAATTTCAACTAAGTTTATAGTCTTAAAAGACTATTCTAAAACTCAAAAGAATACATGCGAATAATTTTTTTGATTGATAATATAAGATTCTATCGTCTCATCATAATTTTTCGATATAGGATTACTCAAGGTTTATAATTTTAAGATATGCTTTAAAGACCAAGAAAAACGCACGATTACTAATTTACTCTTATTTATAATATAGAATATCACCTTATTTAAATTTTTCGATGTGGGATAATTTTAGGTTTCTGGTCCTTAAATTTGTTGCTTGATATTTAAAACCATAAGATTACTCACTTATGATAAAGAATTTCATCACCTCGTCATACTTTTTCGATGTGGTATAATTTAATTACTTAATTAACTTTATAATTTTAATATCTATGTTAGATGATAGACGATTACTCTTTATTTATATAATCGAATTTGATCATCTTTTATTATAATTTTTTGATGTGAGATAATTTTAATTAAGTTTATTTAAGTTTAGATAATATAGTCTAATTAAGAACTTTTATTTGTAGACGGATACATGATTACTCTTGTGTATTTATAATACATAGAATTTCATCACACCATCGTAATTTCGATGCGGGATAATTATACATTAACTATATACTTTAATTATACATTTTTTTAAGTTCAAAAGATTGTTGGTTAATACGGAGTATCTAAGAACGAAAGATTACGTAGAATTATATCACCTCATTATAATTTTTCGATATGGGATAATTTTAATTTAACTTTATTTGTAGTTTTATTAATAGCTTTTTTTAAGACTAAAAGTTTTTCGATATGTGATAATTTTAATTTAACATTATTTGTAGTTTTATTAATAGATTTTTTCTAGACTAAAAGTTTTTTTATTGACATCTAAGGATGAATGATTAATCTTGTTTATAATATAGAATTTCATCACCATAAAATTTTATCGTCTTATTATGGTCTTAAGAGTTTTTTGAAGACTCAAAAGATTTTGATTGATATGAACAAATAATTAGTTTTATTTATAATATAGAACCATAACCATATTATAATTTATCGATGTGGGATAATTTAAGTAAAATTTGTAGTCTTATTTATAATATAGAATCATCACTGTACCTTATTTTAATTGTTTCAATGTGGGATAATTTTAATTTTGTAGTCTTATTAAGTCTTTTCTAAACTCAAAATATTATTGGTTGATATTTAAAAACAATGATTACTCTTATTTAGTAAAAATTCATAACCTTATCATTATTTTTCAATGTGGGAGAATTACATAAGTTGGTTGATGCCTAAGGAAAAAATTATAATTAGTCTTTTGTGTATAAGTCTTAAGAACCTTTTTAAGACTCAAAAGATTTTTGTTTGATAAAATTTTATAATTTTTCGGATGTGGGATAGTTTTACTTAAGTTTCACCTTATTATAATTTTTCGATGTCAGATTATTTTAGTTACGTGTGTAGTCTTATTAAGAGATTAAGACATAGAATTTTTTATTGATATTTAAGAACGAATGATTAATCGTATTTATACTACTTCCTCTGTTTTATAAAGTTTCATCACCTTATGTGAGATTATTTTTATTTAACTTTGTAGTCTTATTAAGAGACTTAAATGTTTTTTTTTATTGATATTTAAGAACGAATGATTTGTGCGATGATTTATTTAAGTTTATAGTCTTCCATCAGCTTTCAATGTGGGATGATTTTAAGTTTGTAGTCTTTTTTTTTTCGATGTGGGATAATTTAAAAGTTTTTCTTGATCGATATTTAAAACAAATGATTACTCTTATTGATAATTACTTAAGTTTATAGTCTTAGAAATTCTTTTTGAGATTCAAAAGACTTTGGTAGATATCGAAGAACGAAATATTACTCTTTATTTATAATATAGAATTTCATTATCATACTGTAATTTGTCGATGTGAGATAATTTAAAAGTTTTTCTTGGCCGATATTTAAAACGAATGATTACTCTTATTTATAATATAAAATTTCATCATCTCAATGTAGGATAATTACTTAGGTTTATAGTCTTAGAAATTCTTTTTGAGATTCAAAAGACTTTTGGTAGATATCGAAGAACGTATTATTACTCTTTATTTATAATATAGAATTTCATTATCATACTGTAATTTGTCGATGTGGGATAATTTTAAAACTGTTATGTGTTATAAATTTATCACATAATGTGAAACAAATGATATGAAATTTATACTCTAATGAAAGCATTTTTTAACACGAATCTAATTATTTCATTTTTATAATTTATTTTACGATAATGTTTTAAAAAAATGAACTCTAAAGGTTTTCACGTCAGAATTGTAAAATATCACATTAATATAATAAATTAAATATATATTGTAATAATCAAAAGATTCTCTAATTGATTTTTTTTATTATTTATGATACTTTCCTAATTTGAGATTTGATTGAACGGACCAATGAGATCGCTCGAAAAAAGCCTAAAATATATTGATATATTGATTGATTGATTGATTGATGCTTAGTGTTTCATAAAAGTTGGATTCTCTCGAAAAAAAGCTTCCTTTAATTATATACTAGATTAAAGCCCGTGCGCTGCACGGGTTAGTTGGCTTAATTGCATTGATGATGTAGATTCGTTAAATAAGAAACTTAATCAAACTATGTCATTACAATAAATAAGATGATCACATGATATTAGTAATCAAACTTAATTTCAACTGAATTTGTAGTCTTAAGAGCTTATTTTAAACTCAAATAACACAGGATTGCTCTTATTTATAATATAAAATTTCATCACCTTATTATAAATTTTTCAATGTGGAAATAATTTTACGCTTGTAGTCTTGTTAAGAGATTTTTTAAGACTCAAAAGTTTCTGATTGATATCTAAGAACGAATGAATTTTTTAATTGATATAAAAGAATGAAAGATTAGTCTTATTTATAATATAAGATTCTATCGCCTCATCATAATTTTTTGATGTAGGATAATTTACTCAAGTTTCATAGTCTTAAGATCTGCTTTTAAGATCCAAAAAAACGAACGATTACTCTTATTTATAATATAGAATCATCGCCTTATTTTAATATTTTCGATGTGGGATAATTTTAGGTTTGTAGTCTTTTTAAAAGCTTTTTAAGACTAAAAAGATTGTTGGTTGATATTTAAAACCGAAAAATGACTCATTTATGATATAGAATTTCATCACCTCATCACAATTTAGAGAAACGGTTACTTTTATTTATATAATAGAATTCCATCGTGTATTATCATACTCTCTTCGGTCACAAATATTAAGGTGAGGGGTATTTTAATAGTGAACGAAGAGAATATGATAATACGATGGAATTCTATTATATAAATAAAAGTTTATAGTCTTAAGAGTCTTTTAAGACTCAAAAGTGTTTTTAAGACTCAAAAGAGAAGGGGTATAATTTTTCGATGTGGGATCATTACTTAAATTTATAATCTTAAGAGTTTTTTAAGACTCAAAAGATTTTGATTGATATCTAAGAACAAATAATTAGTCTTTATATACTATAGAATTTCATCACCTTATTATAATTTGTCGATGTGGGATAATTTAACTAAAATTTGTAGCCTTATTTATAATATAGAATCATCACCGTAACTTATTTTAATTGTTTTGATGTGGGATAATTTTAAGTTTGTAGTCTTATTAAGACCTTTTTTAAAATCAAAGTTTTTTAAAAAGACTACACATTCATGACCTCATCATAATTTTTAAAAAAATGATATAAAATTTCATCATAGTTTTTTTTAAAAACAAAAGTTTATTTTGTTGGTTGATATTTAAAAACAATGATTACTTTTAGTTGATGTCTAAGGAATTTTTTTTATTAGTTTTATTTATAATATAAAATTCCATCATCTTATTATAATTTTTTTATTTAAGTGTATAGTCTTAACAACTATTTTAAGACTCAAAATATTTATGTTTGATGAAACTTTATAATTTTTTGAATGTGAATAGTTTTACTTAAGTTTATATAGTATTAATATATATTTTAAGACTCAAAAGATTTTTGGTTAATATCTAAGAGTACATGATTACTACGGAGTACATACTCCATTATTTATAATATAGAAATCTATCGTCTTATTATAATTTGTCGATGTGGGATAATTTAACTATATTTATAATATAAAATCATCACCGTATCTTATTTTAATTGTTTCGATGTGAGATAATTTTAAGTTCATAGTCTTAATAAGACATTTTTTGAAACTCAAAATATTGTAGGTTTTTTAAAAACTCAAAAGAGAGGGAGTATAATTTTTTCATGTGAGATAATTTACTTAAATTTATAAACTTAAAGAGTTCTTTAAGACTCAAAAGATTTTGATTGATATCTAATAACAAATAATTAGCTTAGTCTTATTTATAATATAGAAATTCATCATTTTATTATAATTTGTCGATGTGGGATAATTTAACTAAAATTTGTTTTCTTATTTATTATATAGAATCATAACCGTACCTTATTTTAATTGTTTCGATGCGGGATAATTTTAAGTTTGTAGTCTTATTAAGACATTTTTTAAGCTCAAAATATTATTGGTTGATATTTAAAAACAATGATTACTCTTATTTAGTAGAAATTCATAATCTCATCATAATTTTCGATGTGAGCGAATTACTTAAGTTGGTTGATGTTTAAGGAAGAATTATTATGTCTTATTTATAATATATAATTTCTTTTCCTTATTATAATTTTTTAGTTAATTGTATAGTTTTAAGAACGTTTTTAAGACTTAAAAGATTTTTGTTTGATGAAACTTTATAATTTTTCGAATGTGGGATAGTTTTACAAGTTTATAGTCTTTATATATTTTTAATACTCAAAAGATTTTTGATTAATATCTAAGAGCACATAATTACTCTTATTTATAATATAAATTTTCATCACCTTATTATAATTTTTCGATGTAAGATTATTTTTACTTAAGTTTGTAGTCTTATTAAAAGACTTTTAAAGACTTAAAAGGTTTTTTGATTGATATTTAAGAATGAATGATTAGTTAGTCTTATTAATAATATAGCATCAACTTATCATAATTTTTCGATGTAGGATAATTTATTTAAGTTTATAATCTTCCATCACCTCATCATAATTTTTCGATGTGAGATAATTTATTTAAGATTATAGTCTTAAAAACTCTTTTTAAAACTAAAAAAAGTACATTCTTACTTTCGATTATAATATAGAATTTCATCACTCCATCATAATTTTTCAATGTGAAATGATTTTAAGTTTGTAGTCTTATATATAAAAAGTTTTTTGTCGATATTTAAAATTGAATGATTACTATTATTTATAATATAGAATTACATCACCCCATCATAATTTTTCGATGTGATAATTTAAATATTTTTCTTGGTCGATATTTATTTAAAACCGAATAATTACTCTTCTTTATAATAAAAAATTTCACCACCTCATCATAATTTTTCCATATAGGATAATTATTAAAGGTTTATAGTAACCTTTTGAGATTCAAAAGACTTTTGGTAGATATCGAAGAACGAATTATTATTCTTTATTTATAATATAGAATTTCATCATCATATTATAATTTGTCGATGTGGATAATTTTAAAACTGTTATATGTTATAAATTCATTACATAATGTGAAACAAATAATATGAAATTTATACTCTAATGAAAGCATTTTTTACCACGAATATAATTATTTTATTTTTATAATTTATTTTACGATGATGTTTTTAAAAAATGAATTATAAAGTTTTTAACTAAGAATGGTAAAACATCTCATTAATATGATAAATTAAATATATATTATAATAATTAAAAGATTCTCTAGTTGATTTTTTTTATTATTTATGATAATTTCCTAATTTGAGTTTTGATGAAACGGACCAATGAGATCGCTCAAAAAAAGCCTAAAATATATATATATATATATATTGATATATATATATTGATTGATTATTACATACATTTTTGTATATATTGATTAATTTTTGTATATAGTCAAAACAAACAAGTTACGATAATTTTTGTATATATTGATTGATTATTACATATATACTCATAATTAAAACTTATTTTGTGAAGTACCATATTTACCCTTAACAACTAGCTAATTTTGAAATCATATTTTAAACAAAAAAAATAATATAAACCTAGTAAATTACTAAAATATCTTCGGTGGCGCACAAATTTGGCACCACCCGGTGACGCCATCTCATTTTTCTTAACGAAAATTATAAGTCACTAACAAAAATTACAAGCTACTAGCTCAACTTGACCCACAAAAAATTCAAATCAATCGATAAATATATTTTCAAACTATATCATAAAAAAAATTATGAGCGGAAAAATTTAATTTTACATGGGTCCATTTAAGATAGAAAATCATAATTTATCCCATTTAATTTTACATGGGTCCACTTATTCTTTATCATGCCTCTCCATAGTCCATAGTCCATAGTCCATAGTCCATACAGCTCTAGGACGAATCAAACAAGAACTACTTAAATGCAAATTTATTCCATCCATCATATGGTTTTTCAATCCATTCCGAAATTCTAAATCAAAACAAAAAAATCATGGTGTCAAAACCACACCTCATCCAAGGAAAATTCCTTTTAACATTCCATAATTTGAAAAAAAACAAGTATTAAAAACAAGAAAAGGAGTAGATGAATGAAGTAGTTATTATGCATAGCAAAGCAATTTGAGCATAAGATACTTGTCCGAATTGCCGTTTAGTTGATTTCAGTAATCCAACCCTTCTTGTCTTCAGTCTCACCACTGATTATAGACAGATACGTCGACGACAACTTCTTGCATACTGAATTCGTATCTGTTTCGTATTCTACCCTGCATTTTATGCCTTCATATTAGACCCACATCAATATCTATCTTTGGATGACTATCTGCTCACTACTGTTAATCTAACTCAACTATAGATGCTGCACACTGTACTGGTAAATTGAGCGTGGACAAACTTGCGTGCAAGCCCAGTTCAGTCCGGCTTGCAGGCCGAGTTTAGGCTAGCACGCTGGTAAATTATTACAACAAGTTCAGCTTTAACAATTTAGGCTTGCAGGCCCAGTTCAGTTGCCAGGCTCAAGTGGTTGATGTTTTCCTAAAGAGTCTACAATGGAAAAAAAGAAAAAAAAGAAAAAAAAAAAAGACGTACATACCGCTTGCCCTGGTATGTAATGCTACCCACAGGAACAACTATAACTGCTGTTCCAGTGCAGAAAGCTTCATCTGCTTCAAACAATTCCTCTACTTCAATTTGCCTTTCTTCCACCTGTTGCATTTCACTACTTCATCAATTGCACAAATATCTAATGAATCAAACAATTGGGCAAATACGGACTGCTTGCCTGATATCCATGATCACGGGCGATTTCAATGATGCTTTTCCTTGTTATACCCGGGAGAACAGTTCCTTTTATTGGGGGAGTTGAGATTATGTTGTTCTGGAAGTGTGAACAACATTCTGAGTATAGGGCTATATATGCTTATTTCGGAAAAATCAATGCTAATGTCTGATCTGTAATAAGTTCTAGAGTATTTATATCACCTTCACTACGAATATGTTACAAGTAGAGACTTCTTCAACGTATTTTCTGCTCACGGAATCAAGATATAGCACGTCAGAAAATCCGCTACTCCTTGCTTTAGCTAAAGGTCTCAACGCCTAAAACATAATTGATCATTGAAAGTTAAAATATTACAGCAGAAACATAAACGAAATAATATAACAAACATATGCATGCATTATATATATAGTTACCGGCCCATAGTTGGTAATTGATTTGATACCACCGGTGCCACCACGAGAAGCACGGTCATATTCATCTTCAATGTACAAGTGGAAGTTGGACTCTACTCCCTCCTAATACAAGATTAATAGTGACTAATGAGTGTGAGATCGAACATGATTAATTAATGAAGAGGCCAAAATATAGAAGCCATTATCATAGGCATAAAGAAGAGAAGGAATGGCCTTGACTTTCAAATAGTTGCCAACAGGAGTAGTGTAGATGAGAAACGTGTATTCTGGCGCCTGAGTTAGCCCAAGGATTGGCCCCGTTCCTAGGATCAAAGGCCTTATGTACAAGGACCCCTTTCCTGTCGGAGGAATCTATATATTATTCCAATTCAACAAGAAAAGTTGTGTTAGTTCATATCTAAACGACTAAATTCTTGCGTATGATTTAACTGAACGAAGCTATGTATGAGTCTATCAGACAGGTCCATACAAATGTTGCAGCAGACTGACCTCTACAAACTCTATAAACTCGTACAAACAGTCTCTACTACGGTACATATGTACTTCTAAAAACTTCGTATGAAACGGACTCAACCAAAATTGTTTTTGATACAGGCTCATTATAAGCATACGTATGACTTTGTATGTAAACGGACTAACGACTACAAAACGTAACGGTTGTAAAAAGACGGGCATTGCATACCCAACGGTGGTTAGCAAGAGCAGTCTGCTTGACTGCATCCACGAATTGTTCAACAGATGGAGAAGGCATCAACATTCTTTCAGCGCCATCTTTCATCCTTAATGCATTTTGTTCGGGTCGGAACAATACTATCTTTCCGTTTTCTCTCCTGTATGCCTTCATACCCTCCAATAACCCCTAACAATACAATCACTCCAACCCCTTTGGTTAAACTTATGGGATGGGATTAATAATAAGTACGTACAATTGTAAGTAATTCAAAGTGATTGCTATTACTACATTAATTACCTGGCCATAGTTGAGGACACCGGCAGCAGGATTCAACTCAATATTAGCATGAGGCACAACCTCGCCTTTACTAAATTCGTCATTGTTGGAGCGCTTCATTACGTACATGTAATCGGTCTTCTTTATTTCGAATCCGACATTGTCCCAGTCAATTTCAGGCTCCATTACAAAAAAAATAAAAAATAAAAATGGAGGCAGGTAGAGATGGATTTGAAGAAGAGTATAGGTTAGAAAGTTGGAAATGTCAAGAGTTGTTGGGGTGTTGAGACTGTATGTATACTAATGCGAAAATAATGTACGTACGTAACTTCGATGGAAGGACATTTATTAGAAAGCATAAGTTTTCTCGTAACATTCGATATGTTTTATTGCAATATTCATTATTGTATTTGACCGTTCAAGTCTTTTAAATCCTTATGGAGTATCTCACAAATAACATCATCTCACCCGAGATTTACTCGTTGTCGTATCTAAATAAGTAAATATTTTACCCAATATGATAATTATGGGTTCAAAATTTCAATTTCTTATGAGATATTTTGTGAATCTTTCCCTAATTACAGTATAATACACTAGTATTTTCCAAATATATCTCTAATAGTACTCCCTCCGTTACAAAATATAGCTAGTTTTAGAAAAATGCACAATTATTAAGAAAATATTTGAAGTAGATATTAAGCTACTTTGGAAATTGAAAAAACCTTTGACCAATTAAAGGAGTTTTAGTGCACCGAAAAATATAAAACAACTTATAAAAAGTAAAATTTTTAATAACCTAAAGCTACCTTTATTTTGTAACGGAAGGAGTGGTAAATAATTTTTCAAGTTGCCACCTACCAAATTATGTCTCCTATCATCTGGTTGATGTGAGATGGTTCGAGAAATACTCGTGTCCTTGAATCTGATTTTTTTTTTTTTTTTTTTATGTATTTTGTAGTTACAAAATTGAAAAGTATAGGTCAGCATGGAGTACTCCGTAGTCCGTATGCATCTTCCCCATTCATGATAGTCTTCAGAATTAAAAAAAACCAAAGTGACTAGCAATCTAGCTCCATTATATAATGAATCCATAATAAATTCCATCAATTTTTTTAGGAATACGGTTGTATACAAATGCAAAAGTAAGAAGTACTCCGTAATCAAGAAGCATGACCTGAGTTTTTCAAAAAAAAAAAAAAAAAGAAGCATGACCTGAGTCCTGAGAGGGCTTCATTTCTATATACAGAGAGTCATCTACTGTGTCTGTACTCCATCAAAGGGAGGCTCGAGTCCATGTCCATCTGCACTAGAAAAACGGGTCTTAACGGAACTAGATGAGTTACAGATTAGCAGAGTAGTGAGTACTACATGATCGCTAATCTTACCACTTTTCCAAGTCATCAATAGTGAGGTACAACAATACAGAGTTGATAAAAATTTCACAAATCTTTTCATCCACAATGCTACATTTTAAGATACGAGTAATACACAAAAAGGAATCGCAGTACTCTGTAGGACATGCACTTTTTCTGGTCAATCATACTTCATACTGAAACTGAAAACCAACTGACATATATTTATATTGAAATGTTAATCTAAGCATAGTCAGTCAGTCACACATACAACGCCTTAGTCCCCAGTCGATAACCATCTCCATTACCGTCTGTCTACCCACATATATAACCTACATCAAGAGAAATGGGGAAGATACCATATCCTCAGCTCCATATCCTTTGCACAGCACCAAACTCTCTGTATACGTTTCCAATTCTACCCGATGGCTCATCAGAGATGTTGCAAGTTGATTCAAATGGCAAGTAGCAATATTATAGGACTTCCTCCCATACACAAAACACCCACCACCAGCCTCGTAGTATAATAGCCCTGATCTTGAATCATCCGAAATGAATAAATAAGAACCACCAACATTCAAAGGTCCTGTAAAGCATAGACTCCATTCCCTCTTTCCGCCCTCCTCTTTCAACACCCACATGCTGTCACTTCCATGAAACGCACTTATAAATGCTAGCGACTCCCCACGGACAAACACAAACTTATCGATATCGTTGCTCCCCGTAACTGGAAGCTCCAAAAACTCGAAAGTTTCTGTATCAAAATTGAGGGAAACAAGATGGGTCGGTAAATAACCCTCATAATTATCCACAAATGGACTCTTTCCAAGCCAGTGAGCTGCTCCTTGGAAATAACACGCATTCACCGGAATGGTAAATGAGCGAAACACGCGCCTGAAGGACAAAGTGTCGATGTTCAACCCATTATGTCTGACACTCCACTGTTGATCACCAAGTGTGTAAACTGCAACAAGCATCTTGGGAGACAGCCATTCACGGTAACTAGACGGAAAAGTGATGACGATGACTTTGAAATCGTTAGTGCGAGGCACGAATCCGAGTATAAAGGTAGCCGAGGATGGATGACAAGGAAGGAGACAAGGGGGAAGCATCAACCGTTTTCTGATACTTGGATTACACAATTCCATGTCAACCCCGGGGTTTTCGGAATCACGGCATAATAAAAGCAAGGAATTACAACTTCCGTGAAGGAAGTATCGATGAGAACTCTTGGAAATGTGTTCAGTGCTTTTAAGAGTGTTAACATCAAGAACTGTCAACACACATCTATCAAAGATGCCCACACTCTCCAGGGATAACAAACGAGTGGAATCAGAGTGGTTGCGAAGTTGAAGATGAAGATGAATGTTAACGAAATCAGGGTTATCAATAATGGAGCACCACGATTTGCATACGCACCTGAGTCTGACTAGAGATTTCGCTGGCAATTTTACCAGGATTTGGGTCAGCACTTCAACTGGTATGTATCCAGCGAAGGACGATTTTGTCGTCTTCTTTTCCATCTCCATCTTCACGCTCTTCCTTTGACGAACGGAATGAAGGGATTTTTCACCTACAATGAAACCCCAGGTTTTTTACTCTCTTTCTTTGGTGAAAAGGTTTTCACCTTTTCCCTCTATTTCATCGAAAAGCAATATACGGAGTATTAAAATCCTATGTAAAAGTAAAGATGAGGTTGTAAGAAAGAAGTTTGATAAAAAAAAAAGAGTTAACTAAATCAAATAAATTGTTGAAAAATAAAATGGGGATGATAACAATTAAACAAAGGGGAGTACTCCGTAAATTTGTATTTTGGTCAATTGGAGTTTACGATATAAAATTTGAGATTATAAACAATAAACCTACCTGGTTACTTCCTTCATTTTATTAGGATGTTAGCTATTTCTACTTTTGAGTGTATTATTGAAATGTTATCTATTTCTTTTTTTTTTGATAAGTTTAGAGAGAAGATAGTGGATTTTTATGTGTGGTTCAAATTCACTCATACTTCTTTCTTTGGTATTTGTTCCAAAACCGAATAGATAACATTCTAATGGGACGGAGGGAGTAGAGTTTGTGTGTGAGTCGGATTTGTGTTCCTAAGTTCGGGTTAGGGGTGGGAAGGTTCAGTCAAATTGGACTCGTTCCCAACCCTGAGTGGCTGAGTAGGAGACGGATTGTGTTAGGTCCGATTTGGCTCTCTCTCGGCTGGTTCAGGCACTCGGGCCTGACCCACTTAGCAACTTTTTTTAGGGATTTGTAGATACTTGTATCTCTTGATATCGGAATCTACGGAAATTCCGCAAAAACATCGATATTGATAGGACAATATGTATTTTCGTCACAGCTCATTTAAGGGGATCCTTTTTACGATGTAGAATGGGACTTAGTGGACGGATTTTACTATTTAAATGAAATTTAAATCTTTGATTTTTCGAAATGAGTTTATTTAATTTCAATTGATTTTAAAAGTTTTGATATTAAACTTTTACAATTTAATTGATTTTAAAAAATTAATGAATTTGTTTTCACAATTTTGATTTGAATTTGGTCTCAATACGGTTTACGAAGTATCGCTTTTACTTGATTTGAAAAATCGAGTTTTAAAACAGATTTTAAACCCATCTTTCGCGCGATTTCGGAGCTTGGAGCTCATTTGTCTTTGGAGTCTTAGCCTAATCCCGTGTCTCCCACATTTGACACCCAAATCAACCTTGATCCTTTCCCTCCATAATCCAATAAAAAAAACTCACAAAATCAACCCAAAAGATGAAGCAAATCTCCTCACAAAATTCGTTCCAAAATTGATTCAATCATGATTGCATTCACACACTAAATTGATTTGATTGAGCTACAAAATCCCAAACCTAGAGTCTGCTTGGTATTTTGAGGAAGTGTATATACCTCCTACCATTTCCATTAAGGAGACACGGAAAAAATCAGAGAGAGGGGGGCAAGATAACACCCCCGAACACAGCAGAACCAACACCCATTCAAAACTTGTTCAAATCCCACGAAATTCGACCTAGAGAATCTAGGGAGAGTCACCTACCCCAAACAAGAGCCATACTTGTGCTTAAGTAACGTTTCATGCCTCGCTTTGCGCGATTCATCACTTTCGCCCCTGTTTTGGAAAGTTTCTGGACAGCACTGTTCTCGCTCGTTTTTTTATCATTTTCAACTCACTTTTGCTTCTTGTTTTTGCTACATTCAAAATTTCAGAGTCTCAAGATTCCAGAACATCTTTCGGAACGAAATTTAGTTAACAAACGAAGTCACAATCACGCTTTGAAAAATGCTGCGCGAAGCGCACCGAAACCGCGAATCTGAAAAATTCGTGTATTTATTTGTTTTAAATCGAATCTTTTGAAAACCGTCGACGACGTACCCTCTTTGCGAAGTCTACCTCCGACGATCCCGAGTGGTATCTCGAGCTACATATATGTTGAGGGTGCAAAAAACTCGGATCTCTTTCTCCATCTTATTATTATTTTTTCCCTTTTCTAACTTGTATATCGACTAAACATCATAACATAAAAACTAACGACGAAACATTAAAATATATATTCGAATATGAGTTAAAGTACAAAATAATCTGCCGCAACCTGAATTTGACCCAATTCTTTCTTATCAATCCAAATTTAACCGAAAAGGCTACACTCACACGAAGTATAGAATTTTCATATACAGCAAATCACGTCGCGCCACGTGTCATTTGTTATTTAACCTAGAAAGAGTTAATTTAGGGCTATGTTAGTAATTTTACTCCCTTAGTTAATTTCTTACCTTACTCTGGTTAAGTTAATTATAGAATATTTTTATTTTTATTTTTTTCTAATATTCTAAGTTTATGTTTATAAATTTTATTTTATTTACCTCTCATTTAATTTTGGTTCATATTGATTGTAAAGAAAATTAATAAATATAATAATTAACGAAATTATTATTTTTATGAAAAAAAATTATATCATAATTATTTTCACATAATTTCATAAATATTATGTACTTATTTTATATTCATTTTTTGAATTTAACTTTTTGAAATAAATCCAGGATAATATTTTATCATTTTTGTGGACATGACATAGGTCCACCCCGACGCGGCCACGCGCGGGTTTTGGGGAGGCGAATGAATCTTCATGAGATGATCAAATGGAAATTTAAATCGAAGTCGGAGTCGCCACCGAATTTTATGGTTATTCGGAACCGTTCGAGCCCACTCTATGTCGTAGTGGGCCGTGTACAAAATACGGCCCATTTCCGATGTCAGAGTTTATTGGGCTCGTCCCTTTGCATATCGATATAGATGCCGACTGAAGCGGTTAATCGTATATTGAATGACTCTCGTTGCCAATGGTTTCGGACATCCGGAAACCACGGTTTTGAGTAAGGGATGAGGGTACGTGTTGGGAAGTCCACTAAGAACACCCAACCCCGCCCGCACATTAGCGACCTCTACTAGGATATCGAATGACGTTTTAATGCGCGCGTTAGTTGAACGATGAATGATATGCAAACATTGTTTTCCTAAGCATGTGAGGAATTGAATGATATGCTAAGTCGTTTAATGCATGAAAAATTTAACGTCAAAGTTGTATTTTAACATGCGAGGTTCGTTTTAGTATAATAAAACAAATGAAATAAAAAGAATGAATTTGCTACAAAAGATGAACAAACGAGTTAGTATCGATTTGTAAATAATAATATAGCAAATAAAATATACGAGATCGAGGAAATAAATATTAGTCGAAATCTGAAAAATATTGTTGAAAAGACGATGTTTTGTATAAAAAACGATGTTCGAAAAATAATAAAAAAAGACGAAAAAAGACGCGGCAGGACAGCCGGCCGCGCGACTCGCCCGGGACGCCAACGGGTCGCGTGGCGGCCTGTTTTGATGCCGGTTTTCGAAAGCTCGATATTATTATTAAATCGCGTATAAATATTGCATGATTCGTACTCGACTTAATATTTTCGATATTCGTTATATTTGATAGTTGACTACGAAATCAATATCAAATGTTCGGAATAGTTTTGGAAAAGGTGTAAATTTTAGAAATCGATCGAAGAATAAATAATAAAACGAACGAAAACGTAAAAAAGAAGTCTCGGATTCCAGGCCTGCGCGCGAGTCGCCTGGGCATGGCGCGACTCGCGTGCGGGTCTGTCCGTTTTTATTTTTGTTCGAAAATTGTTATTTTGATGAATTGCGTACAAGTTATGAATTAACTTGTATTCGATCCATGTTTTCGATATTCGTCGTATCCGATATTCGATTATGAAATTGATATCGGATATCTAGAATGACTTAAAAAAGTTTTGAAAAAAATTAGTTTGTTTTGAACGAAAAGAAAAGAAAAGGATTTTGAACGAAAAGATGTAACGATTTTTAATATCGTCGAAATCTTAATATAATTCTTTTTTGATACGATATTCGATTATAGAAAAATCAATATCGTATGTTTAAGAATTTTTGTTATGAAAATAGTTTTTCGTTAATAACGATATTAGAAAAATAAAAAACGACTCTTGACCCATAATATAAAACGGACGAAGAGAAGAGAAGGAGGGAGAAATCGGGTCTAGTACACCCTCAACCTACATGCTCTTGTTGACTCGGATCGGGACTCGTCGGAATGTGGCTAGGCACGGGAGTGTCGAGGCAACGTCGGTTGGGTTAGGGTGGTACGGTTAAGACGGGTGCGTGAAGGGTGTCGGATATCGGGACCGGTTTCCTTCGGGTTTTGGACGTAATGTCGGCTTCTCGATGTGTGTCGGGACGACAGAAAATTATTGCTGAAAATATCGTGTGTGTGTCTATGAATTGTATATTTTCGGTGTTTTTTTGATGATGTTAGATGTTGGATGCAAGGGGCTATTTATAGGAAATTCCCGACCTTGGCTTGGGAGAGTTTGACTACCGCTTAGGATAGGAAACGAGGGAACTTGAGGGAAATAAGGATTCCGCTTTCTTGTGGAGGAAGAAAGGCAAACCGGTGGATTTGCTCTTGTTTTGGGCTGTCTCGGCCGAGTGTTTTACACTCGGTCGGGTGCTTGAATCGGCTTTTGAATAGGATTCCTGTTTGAGCTAGAATTACCGCTTGGGTAAGAAGCTGAGGAGAACGAGAATTCCGTTTTCTTGTGAGGGAAGAAAAGAAGAAATACCGGCTGACTTGTGTACTTGGCCGAGTGGTTGCACTCGGTTGAGTGTCTGAGTCGGTTCTCGGATAGGATTCCTACTCGGGATCGAATTCTATCTTAAACGGAATTGTTTATTATTTTGTGAATGGCTGATTTTTGTAGAGTTGGAGTGTGAACCAACCGTGTGAGATGTCACGGTGGACTCATGGGTTTCGAGAAATGTCTTTGACCGGGTTTTGACTCGGTCGCTAAAAGACGGTTTTACCCCTGGTGACGGATTCGACCCAAATTAGTGTTATTTGACTCGAAACGACCCACTGGGCCTGAATTTGAGGTTGGTTTGGTGAGATTTGTACTCCTTAAAATGCCTAGGCCAAATGTCCATTATTTCGAGCCCATTTCCGAGTACGTTAGAGCATGTTAGCGTCCGATCATCATCGGGTGTTTGTCGGAAACTACTATAGACACCTGGCGGTCAAAATGTGGGTGTCTACAGAGCCCCCACTCTGACTGAGGCTTGGACAGGGCGAAAGTCAGAGTAGCCACCAGGTCAATCAAGGATTAAAACCTGGCAGCTTTCGGTCGGGTCGTTTAAGGTCCATTAGACCTGCCTGAAGGGCCCGCCGGCCATGGGCTAGAAATGTACCTGAGCTGATGATAACTCCGTGGGGAATTTGAACTCGTCGCATAAGACTTAGGTGCGCCTGTATATGGGCTCATCCTGTTAAATGCCGTTGGGGAGTTATGCGAATCGCATGGTCCTGCTTGAGTTGTCCAGTACATATTTATGCAAAGCTGCAAAATTTTGCATGTAATATTTGTAGGAAAAAAATGACTCGTGCTGGGGAATAAAAATGATTTTTGCTGCATTTTGAAATCGAAGTCCTGAAAGCAACTCACGTGCTAGGAAATAGGTTTCCAAAATTGAAAGAGGTGAAAAAGAAATTTGTCATTTAAATAGACTGAAATTTGACCTTGTCGAAAAGGATTTTTTTCAAATGGCAAATTTTTGCAAATTTTGAAGTAAGAATTTGAAGAGAGGTCTACTGACAGACTCGACTCTGGACGCGACCGGACGAGTTGACAGACATGACTGGACTCTCGAGGGGTTGGACCGTGACTTGGTAGGGGGTGGGCCACCTAAGATGACAAGACTCTTAAGTTGCGCTATTCCGTAGCCTAGGCGAGTGAAACACGGTCGAATCCTCGGAATGGGAAAGATGTGCTATAGGGGGATTGCAATAGTCTGTAATGAGACTGTTTTGGCAGGACTTAGCAGTGGAATGCTGTAGGCTAGTGCTCTTTTGAATCCTTTTTTATTTTAGGGTACATTTCCAAAGTGGGCATTGCCTCGAGTCCTGACAGATTCTCGTCTTCGACTGAGCCGAGTACTAGGACACACTATAGAAAGGTGGCTAGATTTTGAATGTATTTGGATTATGTGAGTGGATGGAGAACTTCTGCCTAGGAGAAGCCCCCAGAATGACAAAGCTAACTGTCGAGAACATGACAGTGTCGTGACCGGAATGATGGTGCTTTTTGAATGTGTGTCAAAGTGGGTGGTTGTGCCTCTGTTGAAAGGCTGCCTACGTATTCACATGTGGTGAAATCAAACCAAGCCGTAGTTCAGTGAATTATGGTGCCTAATTTATTTGGGCTTTGTGTGTAACTAGCCATAGCGATGGTGTAGGCTAGGTGCATTCCCAGTGATGTCTTGATCAAAGGGCTAGAATGGTTAGGATATTAATCCTGTGACTGTGAGCGTTCTCCGGGGTAGCCCCCAGAGGTGCTGTGAACTATTTGGGCATGTTCTATGCCGACTGCAAGTTGCATTCCCGTGTTTGGGGTTGGTAACTGGTTTGAATGAAAAGAATTGGGATGGGATTTTAACGAGTTCTGCTCTCGGGGATTTTAATGAGTTTTGCTCTCAGGGATTTGATGAGTTTTGCTCTCGGGGATTTGATGAGTTTTGCTCTTGGGGATTTGATGAGTTTTGCTCTCGGGGATTTGATGAGTTTTGCTCTCGGGGGATTTGACGAGTTTTGCTCTCGGGGGATTTGACGAGTTTTGCTCTCGGAGGATTTGACGAGTTTTGCTCTCGAGTCTTTGTATGGTGATTGTGAATTTTGTTATGTAAAGGGGAAGTCGAGTAAAATGGTTCGAACTTTGATCGGGATAAGTTTTGATAATGCGAGATCTGATTTCCATATCTGGCCCTAATGGTTAGGGGTATCCTATGGAGCTTGAATCCTCAAAATTCCGGGCTGTCTCTAGCCTGGGTCTCGGAAAGGTCTTGAGGGTTGTAATGTGGGAAGGCTAAATGTGATGTTAGCTGACCAGCTTGATTGTCTCTCCCTTATTGGATGGTATGAGTATTGATAATTTTGAATTGATCGTTTTCACTACGGTCATGGTTTTTTGAATATTTTTGGTTGACCTCTTAGCCCCGGTCTCGGGATTCTTCATTTGGATTGACCGCTTAACCTCGGTCATGGGTGCCTCTTTTTTTTGATAATGGCCTGCTTTTTTGTTCTGGCCTTTTGCTTTTTCTTAGATTGGACTTCTGATTTTTTTTTGTCCAGTTTTTTCCTTTTTTTTTGTTGGCCAGACTAACACCTAAGGTAGGGATCGGTTAGTCTTATTGGATGGGTGTTTATTGTGGGAAATGGGCTTGCCTCCCGTCTTTAACCCAAACTAGGAGATTACCTAGATTTGTCATAGGATTCGATACCGCTCCTGCTAAGGGTAGTTGTGTGGCTTTCTATACCAGACATGGAACAGGTAAAGGAAAACACGGGTCTCATTTCCTGCAGTCATTATAGATGTGCCTATAATAGTCACGTGCGTGTGCTCACAGTGTATGACGGTGTTCATCATGTTCTCGGAAACACATAAGGAAATTATATATGAGAGATTGAAAAGCTGACTTTATTGAATTTTGAAAAAGAGGACAGAATACAACTGACTCTGACTTTGAAATTGAAAGAAATAGAACATCCTAGACTCGGACCCAGACTCGGACTTAAACCAAATCTAGACTCTCGGATGGTGTTGTCAATTCAGCTTCTAAGGACTCAAGTTGATGTCCAGTATAGCCTCCAATAGACGCTTCACCCAGATCTTCATTTTGTCGAAGATCATCTTCAATCCTAATGCCCATTTCGGTGAGCACTGCAAAGTTTGAAATGCCGGCATACCTAAGATGGACGCGGTAGGAAGGGAGGAGGTTGTTGATGAACGCCTCCACTAGTGTCTTCTCGTTGGGCTTGTCTACCAACTTCACACTTTCGGCCCTCCACCTTTGAAGGTATTTGGTGAAACCTTCTTTGGGCTCTTGGGCCATAACCTCCAGAGTACGCATCGTAGTCTGGATCTCGGCGTTATCCGCGTAGTTTCGCGCGAATTCTGTTGCGACATCGTCCCAGGTTCTGTATTTCTTGGGATCAAGCCTGTAGTACCAGGCTTTCGGGTGCTTTTCCAGAGAGGAAGCGAAGAGAAGCTTGAACATGGTCGATTTGACCCCCTTAACAGCCATAAAGTCCTTGAAAGCCCGAATATGGAGTACCGGGTCTTCCGTCCCGTCAAACATTGGTAAGCCCGTTAAGTTGAGGTTAGCGGGCAGTTCATCGGTCAAGGGCGAGTAGGTACGGGCATTTTCCGTGAGGATGGTGTTTCTGGTGGTCGAGTGGACCTGTTCTTCAAGTTTGCGAACGACGCTGACCAGTTCAGCTATGGGCCCAGTAGTTTCATTCCTGACCTTAAGAGTCCTTTGCTCCACGGCACTCAAACGGGTGGCAATGGTCGTTTGTTCGGCCCTGATAACCGTCAACTGAGCTTCAAGCTCAGCTAGAGAGGTTGTCAATTGGTCCAAAGTTTCTTGCATTTTCTGGCGTCTGGTTACCGGTGGCTTGTCTGTAAGAATACCGCGTAATCAGAGAAGTTGCTTTGGAACTCAATTTCACCAAGGCATAGGAAATAGCGCGGGAGGAGAGACGACTCCAGTTTGACTCGGGTTAGACTCTCTAAGACAAATGTGTAGGGTACGATTCTCAGAGTGACTGTGATTAATCGCTCCGTCGGAGAATAGCCCCCAAGTGAGACTAAGGACTTTGATAGGACCCAGATGGTGTGGCATCTAAGTGACTCGAAAGTGGGATACGTGAGACAACACGTGCGAGACATGACCCTTAGAGCAACCGTGATTGATCGCTCTGCTGAAGGGTAGCCCCCGAGTGGGACTGAAGACTTTGTTAAGACTCGAGTGAGTGACCCTTAGACGTAAGGACCGTGAACCTTTTGTTATAGGGCTATGCCTTGTAAAAGGTTGACTCGGAAAAGACACTTAGACGGGTGACTTGTGAAAAGGTGGGCCTTCCTCAGGATCCAACTATGTGGGTTGGGCCCTGTCCGAAGGAGGGTTCACGTGAGACATTCCCAGACTTTTAGACTCGATTGTGTAAGTGGGCCAACCTTTGTAAGAGTATGTCCTACGTAGGTGGGCTTTGCCTTAGTCAAATAAGGCGGACTGGGATAGGGAGGAAACTCGTGATATAAGATCGACGGAGTTTCGACGCTAAAGACTTTGACGACTTATGACACGACCCGACACTGCTAAATACGGGAAGTCCAAGAAGAGGAAGTTTTAAAACATGAATTTTTGAAAAGCCCGAAATGAATCGGGTGGAGAAATTCGGCCCTTTTTCGAAAGAAAAAGGAGTGGGCCGAATGACGGGTTTTGAAAGTTTCGAAAGTAATTTCGAGTTTTGAATTGGGCATGATTTTACACTCGGTCGGGTGCTTGAATCGGCTTTTGAATAGGATTCCTGTTTGAGCTAGAATTACCGCTTGGGTAAGAAGCTGAGGAGAACGAGAATTCCGTTTTCTTGTGAGAGAAGAAAAGAGGAAATACCGGCTGACTTGTGTACTTGGCCGAGTGGTTGCACTCGGTTGAGTGTCTGAGTCGGTTCTCGGATAGAATTCCTACTCGGGATCGAATTCTATCTTAAACGGAATTGTTTATTATTTTGTGAATGGCTGATTTTTGTAGAGTTGGAGTGTGAACCAACCGTGTGAGATGTCACGGTGGACTCACGGGTTTCGAGAAATGTCTTTGACCGAGTTTTGACTCGGTCGCTAAAAGACGGTTTTACCCCTGGTGACGGATTCGACCCAAATTAGTGTTATTTGACTCGAAACGACCCACTGGGCCTGAATTTGAGGTTGGTTTGGTGAGATTTGTACTCCTTAAAATGCCTAGGCCAAATGTCCATTATTTCGAGCCCATTTCCGAGTACGTTAGAGCATGTTAGCGTCCGATCCTCATCGGGTGTTTGTCGGAAACTACTATAGACACCTGGCGGTCAAAATGTGGGTGTCTACAATTTTTATTTAATTTTAAAGCTTGAATTAAATAGTTTAGTTTATTTTGATTTTTTTTTTAAAGTACAAAAAAAAAACAAAATTCACAAAATTGAGGGAACAAAAAAAATTGTTTCCTAATAAACATATCTACCTATGTGAATAAGTCAAACTAAAAAAAGAAAAGAAACAAAATATGATTTTGTTTCCTAAATTTTAAGTATATGATCTAATGTATGTTAGATTTTTTTTAATATAAATTATCCAATAATATCTATTACGAGTAATTTCCTTTATAATTATGGAAAACAATATAATTTTTTTTTTTTAATTTATATTTTCGTTTTTTTTTTAAAATATATTACTTTGTAATTTATTTTTCTTTCAAGCATCAATTTATGTTTTCTCTTTTAATTAATTTTCATTTTAATTTATCAATAAAAAAATAGATTTTAGTTTTGTAAACTTACTTAATTGTCAACCTAACGATAGAAAATTAATTTTTAATTTTTAATTTTAATTTTAATAAAACGATTGTTAACTTAGTTGTTATAATTTTTATTAAGGAATATTTAGAAATTATAATAATTTGAAAATATTTTTCTTTTATTTATTTTTTATTATATGTTTTAAGAGAATTATTTTTTTTTTAATAAATTTGAAAAATATAATAAAAAAACAATTGGAATATACATACAGTATATAATAAAAAAATTAAGATTTTAATTTTTTTTTTCATAAATTGTAATTAATTACTCTACTTCGTAATAAATTTTCCTTTACAGTTTAAATCAAAATTATATCAACAATATTATAGTATGATTATTTTTTTTTAAAAATGTAAAAAAATAAAAATACAAAAGTTTCTAAAACCGACTTAACGAATTAAGGTTAAAAAATAACTAAAGACGTAATTACCTTATTCTAATCATCTTAGGTTAAACTAAAAAAACACGTGGCAGCTTCCTATTCGTTGTGTATGAAAAATATGATACACGCTGTGTAAGTGTATCATCTTCCAAATTTAACTCAACATGTCCAGTTGATCCGAACATAAAAATAACATTATTTAAAATACTTAATAGAAAATAGAACATAAAAAAGGCATATAATATTTCTAAATATATAAGTTGATATGTTGGAGATTTTTTTTTTGAAGGTTAAGTTTAAAAGATGACAATCGTCCATTGATTTTTGTCTTAGTGAATATGGGATGCATCCTAATGTAATCTCATTAAGAATCCTAATGTAATCCCGTTTTTTATTTTAAAATTATTCCTTACTAAATGTTGTAGTCTAATTAGGGTACTATATTTGCTATATATTGATATGGATTGGTTTTACATTTCTCGTGAATTATTTGCTATATATTTGCTAAGAAATTGAGTTCTTCTACCAAAAGCCCAATTTTCTATATGAATAGGTGATTTTAAGCCCAAATTTCTAAATGAATAGGTGATTTTGGCGGGAAAGTTGAAAAGACGAATTTGAGTTAGAGGTGATCATGGGCCGGGCCAATGCGGGCTTGGGCCGGGCCTAAGCAATAAAAATGGCCCACATGAGCGGGTTGGGCCGGGCTGGGCCAAACGAGTGGGCCTATTTTTTAAGCCCAAATTCGGCCCTAGCGGGCTAAAACGGGCTTTTTGGACCAAAATGGACTTTTAGGACCAAAATGGATTTTTAGGACCCTATAATTTAATGCTCTCGTATGAAATAAATATCTTAATATCGCCGTTTAATAATTTAAACTTATGTGTTTTGTTTATAAATTTTATAATTTCTTTAAAAATTAATGATAAACAACAATATCGACAAATATATATCACTTTAAATATTATATACTCCGTAATGAATAACGTAACAAATTTAAAATGTTTAATAAAATATACATGAATATAATATATATATATATATATACTCGTATTGTGTATTACTTTGAGTAATTACGATCATATTAAGGAGATATTAATCATAAATTACTGATTATATAAGAATTTCCAAAGAGAGTTATAATCTTATCACTAAGGGGTCGTTTGGTTACTCATCCAATTACCGGGAAGTGCAAGTTCCCAGGAAGTGCATTTTCATGGAGTTGTTTGGTTGCCCACTTCCCGGGAATTGCCACTTCCTCCACAATGAGGGAAGTTACTCACCAAGCCCCCCTTGGTGTGTAGAACTTCCTGCATGAAGTCATTTCCCACATGGCAACCAAACAATATTTTTTAATTCCCATAAAATACAAATTCACGTGAATTTAAAGTTCCCGTTAACTTCATCTTCCCATGGTGAACCAAACGAGCCCTAAGTTTAAAAAGTAGTAATAAAAATTATCTATTTTTATTAAGTATGGGCTGGGTCGGGCCAAAATTTGGGCCAAACCCGGCCCAAAAACACTTCAATCTTTTTAGGGCTGGCTCATGGGCTTTTTTTGATGCGAATGCGGAAGCGGTTTAGATTATGAAATGAAAGTCGGGTCGAAGGTTAATGTAACCTTGAGTGATGACGTGGATTTTGGAGTGAAATTGAACTAAGGTTAATATAACCTTGGTTCGTGGTTAAGGTCTTCCTGGATTATGTGTTTTGTGGCACGTCTATTTTAGGAAAGAAAATACTTTGAATTACGTAAGGATTTTTGTGATGAAATAAAAGACAAACGTAACCAAAGATATTTAGCCCGAATTCGACCTTGAATTCGAAACTAATAACGTAGAGATTGGCGCACCAATTCCTCAACGCAATTTCGAAGTACTTTCTCGAAATATAAAACACAAGAGTTGATTTAAAATCAAAACGTTGCTGAAATTTTATTGCTTAATCCTTCAATGAATAATGCTTACATAGAACGTGGCTTTTATAGCCTTACACAAATATAATCTCGAATATATTTTACGAGATACTAATCAAATTAAAACTAGTAATTAATCTAGAGAATATAATATCTTATCCTAGGTATATCTTGAAATGATCTTGAAGAGATCATTATTATTCTTGTTGCTTTAATTAAACTAAGATTGCATCCCTTTATTTGGAGTATGGGATACCCGAAATCTTCTTCTACTCTTCAGAATATTGCAGCCAAATCTTGTTTGCTTCTTGATTGATCTTCATGCCTAGAATATTCATATCTTGATATAATATTCTTATTTGTGTTGCCAAGTTTGGGGAGATTGTATCTATCTATTTGAGGGAGGAGATACATGCATATCTTCATGTGAATCACCATCAAATATGAGTGAGAATTATCTCCTCTTATTGCCAAAATAAGAAGATTGCCCTAGCTTGTTTGAAGTAAGAATATCACGCATATCTCTAGTAAGGGAGGCGTGATCTTTGGCTGCATATCCCACGTGATCTTGGCTATTTCGGGACGTGTGTGATCATGCACACACCAAGTTTGATTGGGCTTGGTTCGAATAACCCAAGCGAGTGTATGGTCTCGTTGTGGGCTTTATTCGGTCCTAGCACAATCGGGCCGGGTTCGAGCTCACCCGTATCATCCCCTCCTTCTTCGAAAGGAATTGACCTCAATTCCGCAAGGCCATCATCGCTCAAGTACGGACTTAAGTCCCCTACATTGAATGTAGCGTGGACTCCATAGTCTCCCGGAAGCTCGATCTTGTACGCATTGTCGTTTACCTTGTCAACGACCTTGTACGGACCCTCGGCTCTTGGCATGAGCTTGTTCTTTCGTTTTCCCGGAAACCTTTCCTTGCGCAAGTGTAACCACACCAAGTCTCCGGGTTGGAATACCTTAGTCGGTCGGTTTTTGTTAGCTCGCCTTTGGTAGGTTTCGTTTACCACCTCAATTCTAGCTCGGACTTGATCATGTAGCTTTGTCATAGCCTTGACCTTGTCCTCCGCGTCCTTGTGAACAAATTCCCCTTTAGGGATAGGGAGTAACTCAATAGGCAAATACGGGTTGATCCCATAAACTACCTCGAAAGGAGAGTGCTTAGTTGCATAGGTAGGAGATCGATTATAAGCGAACTCCGCATGTGCAAGCTTAAGGTCCCAATCCTTCTGAGTTTTACTCACCAAACCACGGAGAATAGTCCCTAAGATACGGTTTGTCACTTCCGTTTGCCCATCAGTTTGAGGGTGATGTGAAGTGCTAAACAGTAGCTTAGTACCGACCTTTCTCCAGAGTGTGTTCCAAAAGTAACTCAGGAATTTTGAGTCACGATCGGACACAATAGTCTTCGGGACTCCATGTAAACGGACTATCTCGCGATAATACAGATCCGCGACATTACTAGCATCGTCCGTTTTATGGCAAGCCACGAAATGCGCCATCTTCGAAAATCTGTCAACGACCACCATAATTGCATCCCTTCCTCTTTGAGTACGAGGTAAGGCCACAATAAAGTCCATCGACACATCTTCCCATGGTCGTTCCGGAACTGGTAATGGCATGTAGGCTCCTGCTTTAAAGGAACTTTTCGCCATGTGACAAGTAACACACTTGCTTATGATGTTTTGGACATCACCAATCATTTTCGGCCAATGAAAATGCTCGTGTAAGATGTCGAGCGTCTTCTGGACCCCGAAATGTCCGGCTAAACCACCACCGTGTGCTTCGCGAATTAATAATTCACGAATTGGATGCTTCGGAACACAAAGTCGATTTCCCTTAAATAGAAAACCCTCTTGTATCGCGTATTCCTTGTATCCACCTTTTTGACATTCCTCGAATATCTCTCTTAGTTCATCATCAAGTACATAGGATTCTTTAATTAACTCGAACCCTAGTAACTTCACTTCGAGTGTGGTAAGTAGCGCATATCTCCGTGATAAAGCGTCAGCTACTACATTACTCTTGCCTTCTTTGTATTTTGATGAAAAATGGAATGATTGAAGGAATTCAACCCACTTTGCATGTCTCGGGTTGAGCTTTTGTTGCCCATGTATGTACTTGAGAGACTCGTGATCCGAGTGAAGTACAAAATGACTAGGGCGAAGGTAGTGACTCCAATGGTCAAGTGCTCGAACGATCGCGTAGAACTCTTTGTCGTATGTAGAGTAATTACAACGAGCGCCCCCCAATTTCTCCGAAAAGTAAGCAATGGGTCGTTGAGCTTGGATTAAAACAGCCCCAATTCCCACGCCACTTGCGTCACACTCAACTTCGAACGGTTGAGAGAAGTCGGGTAGAGCGAGTATAGGTGCATTGCATAGCAACTCCTTGATCTTCTCGAACGCTTTTTGAGCTTGTTCGTTCCAATCAAACGCTCCTTTTTTCAAGCAACCCGTGATTGGGCTCATGACCGTGCTGAAATCACGAATAAACCGCCGGTAGAATGAAGCCAATCCATGGAATGATCGTACTTCAGTCACCGTACTAGGGACAGGCCAAGAACGAATAGCCTCCACCTTTTCTTGATCCACGGCAACTCCATCCCGAGATACAACGTATCCAAGGAATATAACTTTGTCGACCAAGAATGAGCACTTCTCGGCTTTGCCGTATAGTTTTTGCATTCTTAGCGTTTCGAACACTAGTCTTAAGTGTCGTAGGTGCTCTTCGATGCCCTTGCTGTATACTAGGATATCGTCCAAGTACACGACCACGAACTTTCCAATGAAGGACTTTAGAACCTCGTTCATAAGCCTCATGAAAGTGCTTGGTGCATTAGTAAGGCCGAAAGGCATGACCAACCATTCATATAAACCATGTTTGGTTTTGAATGCGGTCTTCCATTCATCTCCTTCTCTCATTCGAATTTGGTGATAACCACTTCGAAGATCGATTTTGGAGAAGATGGTTGAGCCATGAAGTTCATCAAGCATATCATCGAGTCTCGGAATCGGGAATCGATATTTTATGGTGATGTTATTCACTGCTCTACTATCGATGCACATTCTCCATGTGCCATCTTTCTTAGGGACGAGTAAAGTTGGAACCGCGCACGGGCTCATACTTTCTCTTACGTACCCTCGTTCCATTAACTCCTCTATTTGTCGTTGGAGTTCTTTGGTTTCTTCGGGGTTACTCCGATAAGCCGCCTTGTTTGGTAACGGCGCGCCGGGTACGAGATCAATTTGATGCTCGATTCCACGCAATGGAGGTAAACCCGCTGGTAAATCATCTGGAAAAACATCGTCAAACTCACGCAATAGTGGTTTAACGCGTTCAACAGAGTCAAGGTTAGAGTAAACTTGGTCAAGGTTAATGTAACCTTGGCCAAGGTTATTCTCTCTTGAAACTGTGGACAGGTTAGATGCCACAAGCGCATACACTTGCTCTCCTCTAGCCAAAACCTGCTCCACGTCTCTTTCACTAGCAAACATTGACAAACTCGGCTTGTTAGTACGATTAGAATGAATCGAACGAATCTCCTTCGGCGCCATAGGCCTTAGGACGACCTTCTTACCATCCACCATGAGTTCATGCTCGTTGCTTCGTCCTTTATGAAGGACATTGCGATCAAATTGCCATGGCCTGCCTAATAACATGTGACAAGCATCCATGGGAATAACGTCGCAAACCACCTCGTCCTTGTAAGGACCCATCGTAAAACCAACGCGGACTTGTTTAGTCACCTTAACTTGGTTCCCATCATCAAGCCAATGTAAGGTATAGGGTCTTGGATGTGGTGTGGTGGTTAGGGTTAATTTCTTAACCATGTCTTGTGAGGCGACGTTGGTACAACTCCCCCCATCAATAATCACATTACACCATTTGTCTTTGACCAAGCATTTAGTGTGGAAGATTTGGTCACGTTGTTCGGTCACAACCGGTTCAACAACGGTGTGCAAAGTACGACGTAAGACCAAAGACTCAACATGACTTGGTGCTACAAACTCGAGCACGTCATCCCCCTCTAACTCATCCCCATTCGTGACATATGATGGCTCATCCTCGTCACTAAAACCCTCCATCAATTCATCGCGATAGCTAATTGCCTCTCTTAATGTAATGACTCTTTTATTAGGACAATCGCTTTGAAAGTGGCCGAATCCTTGACACTTAAAACAACGGACCCTAGACATGTCTTTGGATTTAGTGTCTGTTTTAGGTGTTGTTTGGGTGGCAACTACGGGTTTTGGAGTTTGACTTGAACTAGACCCTCCGAATTTATTGGGTGTTTCGGATTTTATCCAAGTGTTTGTTTTAGTGGTCGGAGTAGTTCGTCGTTTTTGTTGGCCCTCTACTTTTAAACACAAAGAGCATAATAAATCAAACGACGCATAAGGATGTAAATCTACCACATCAGCTATGTTACGATTTAAACCCCTACAAAACCTAGCCATCTTTTGTTCCTCGAGTTCTTCTAACTCACACATTAAAGATGCCTTTTCGAACTCCTCAATATACGCACTAATTGACATGGTCCCTTGTTTCAATTCGGCTACCTTACGATATAAGTCGATTTTGTAACTTTTAGGAACATACCTCTTGCGTAACTTATTTTTGAGTTCCTCCCATGACCGGATCTTAGGCTTTTCCTCCCGTGCTCGCCTAGTCTTCATACTTTCGAACCATAGGGACGCACTCTTTGTTAGCCTCAAGATAGCATACTTGCAACGCTTCTCATCGGGGACATCTTTGAATTCGAACATCCTCTCGATTTGACGCTCCCAGTCCAAGTATTCTTCCGGATCTATCCCTCCCCCGAATTCAGGCAACTCCGTGACTTTGAATTCGTCATGGGGTTTGGGCACATCCACGAATCTCCTGGCACCTCCCCCAGGTCTGTTCTCGGGCATATTGCGCAAGGCACGGAGCAATTGTTGGATGAGATTGTCATCATTACTCCCTCCAGTATTGAAGCTGCTTGCGTCATTGTTGACATTGTTGTCGTTGATTTCGTTATCTCCCATGTCGCTAAACACGGCTCTGATACCAAATGATGCGAATGCGGAAGCGGTTTAGATTATGAAATGAAAGTCGGGTCGAAGGTTAATGTAACCTTGAGTGATGACGTGGATTTTGGAGTGAAATTGAACTAAGGTTAATATAACCTTGGTTCGTGGTTAAGGTCTTCCTGGATTATGTGTTTTGTGGCACGTCTATTTTAGGAAAGAAAATACTTTGAATTACGTAAGGATTTTTGTGATGAAATAAAAGACAAACGTAACCAAAGATATTTAGCCCGAATTCGACCTTGAATTCGAAACTAATAACGTAGAGATTGGCGCACCAATTCCTCAACGCAATTTCGAAGTACTTTCTCGAAATATAAAACACAAGAGTTGATTTAAAATCAAAACGTTGCTGAAATTTTATTGCTTAATCCTTCAATGAATAATGCTTACATAGAACGTGGCTTTTATAGCCTTACACAAATATAATCTCGAATATATTTTACGAGATACTAATCAAATTAAAACTAGTAATTAATCTAGAGAATATAATATCTTATCCTAGGTATATCTTGAAATGATCTTGAAGAGATCATTATTATTCTTGTTGCTTTAATTAAACTAAGATTGCATCCCTTTATTTGGAGTATGGGATACCCGAAATCTTCTTCTACTCTTCAGAATATTGCAGCCAAATCTTGTTTGCTTCTTGATTGATCTTCATGCCTAGAATATTCATATCTTGATATAATATTCTTATTTGTGTTGCCAAGTTTGGGGAGATTGTATCTATCTATTTGAGGGAGGAGATACATGCATATCTTCATGTGAATCACCATCAAATATGAGTGAGAATTATCTCCTCTTATTGCCAAAATAAGAAGATTGCCCTAGCTTGTTTGAAGTAAGAATATCACGCATATCTCTAGTAAGGGAGGCGTGATCTTTGGCTGCATATCCCACGTGATCTTGGCTATTTCGGGACGTGTGTGATCATGCACACACCAAGTTTGATTGGGCTTGGTTCGAATAACCCAAGCGAGTGTATGGTCTCGTTGTGGGCTTTATTCGGTCCTAGCACAATCGGGCCGGGTTCGAGCTCACCCGTATCATTTTTGGGCCTTAATGTAAGGCCCAAGCTCTTCAAAAAGGCGGGTCGGGCCAGGCCGGGTTTAAGGGCTTAGGCCATTTGATCACCTCTAATTTGGGCCTTGGTTTTGTTTTAGTGAATAGGGTATTAAATGAACCTACGTGCTAAATTCCACGTCGACGAAATAATAATTGCATTAAATGACATATAATAAAAATTCACATGTTAAGGGTTTAAAACAACGTTTGCACTCTCATTCGAGCAATTACAATTATATTCGACCAAACCATCATTTTCCAAGTAAAGGCCGTTATTATAACGGGCGAGGTTAGGTATCTGATTAAAGGGCTTCCTAACGTGTACCTTCTGTAATCCCCTATAATTTCTAATACGAAACAGTGGCGGAATCACTGTCGAGTTGGGATCAACACACTGATAACTAAACTTTAATAATTAAAGGTAAGTCAGTACAACTGTCACTTTATACAAAAAAGACAAAAATTAAAATCCTCAAAAGTGTTTAACAATTGATCCAAAAGATGAAAATAAATTCAACGGCGTAAGGCAAAATGCCGCTCGCTATCCCACACAAATCGGAACATATAATATCTGCCATGTTATAAACATAACAGCCACAATTCAGTGGGGAGTAACGACGACGTTCTCCCAGCCATATTACATTATATTAAAGCACAATTACTAATATATCAAAATAGTTGAAAAATGGAAAACGTTTAAAATGATACGGTAAAATAATTCGAAATGATTGCCAACTAGCAAATCAATGTCAATCAATAATATTAACGGTGTTATGGAAATCAATTAGTGTAACGGAATAGACTTTCACTAGGATCATACTAAACTAGGTTTGAGAATTCGGTCAAAACAAATTAGACTTCAATCTCTAACCATGCAATTCAACTATAACAGGACTGCGTGCAGCGAGGTCCTGGCTTAAGTAATGTACACCCCTCCTGGACACCAACCGTAATCCAGTTCAACCCGACGGCGACTTACACGATGCAATATCTAAGTTTAAGGTCAAAATATACACACTCCTGAACACAAACCATGCTCAGTTCAACGACCAATGTGTCTCAACATAAAAGTGGCGGATTTACAGGGTGATGAGGGTGACGGCTCACCCCCATTTTTCAAAAAAAAAAAATTAAGATTTTTTTTAAAAAAATAAATAAATTAAAACCGTATACCAACCGTCATATACACACTAAACTCGGAGACTAAACACAAAAAACGTGTTTATATCTTCAAATTTAATTATAAACAGTGATATTACTGACATATCTTCAAATATTCTGAATTTCGAACTCTTGATTCTTCCCATCTTTGACTCAAGTCTTCAACCTATAATCAAATAATCAATTGACCTTCACGACCGATTCGACCCTTCTTCTCCTCAAGTCAAGATCTGATTAATTGATTATCTGAAGATCCCTAATTCAATTGAATCAACGAAGGTATGTTCTTTATCAGTTTATCTCTTAATTTCAAGATCCCTAATTCTAATTATTAGAATTAGGAACTAGGATAACATATTAATTATTTAATTTCTAGTTGAATTTCTGGAGTTTGGGACTTTTAGTTGCTTATTTGTATTTTTTTTGGATGAATCCATGTGTTATGTGTGAGAAATTGGGATTGAATATATAAAGATGGATAAAGATTTGAGAATTAATGGAGATGAGGTTTGAGTTCTTGGTCAATCGAGTAGTGGTTTAACATACTACCACCTTTCTCTCTCTACAATTTCCTCCCCCTTCTCTCTTCACCAAAAAAACCCCCCAAATTTAAACACTAATTGCTCACCATCATAGCCACCACTATCACCCTTATCCTTCCTATCTCTTCATCCTTGCCAGAGATGGGGCTATTTTGGTCCCATCTCCGGCCACTCAATCATTCTACACCTATGATCGACCATATTTGCTTCGCTTCCACTGATTTCGTGTTTTTTTGGATCCATTCTCCGCCTTTGTTTTAGGTTTGGTGTCGGTCTGAGTTGCGTTGTGCTCGATCCCCTCCGATCGTCGTCTTCCGATCGTCGCCTACCCCATTTTCTTCTGGTCGTTGGTCGTCTGCCTCCCCCCGCTGGTCGTGTCCGGGTAGTGTCGGTCCTCGCCGGCCTCTTGTACGGGTCGTGTCATTCCGGGCTCCCTTTCGTGGTGGTCTTGTCTTCAACTACTAGAGGTGATCCCCCTCCCCTCGCCCCCCTCCCTCATCTCTAGTATGTTGTTGATTTGTCCATTCTTTTTTCTTGTTCGGTCTCGGGTTGTCTTGCATGGCTGAGCCATGGTGTTCCCCCCTCCCCTCGCCCCCCTCCCCCACCGTGGCCCTATGTAAGACTGTCGGAGACTTGGTTTCTTTATGGGTTGTTTAGGGTTAGGGCTGTGTCTTTCGTCTAAGTCCGTTTTTTGGTTGTAGTTCCCGACGATCGGTCTTGTCGTTCTCATCGGTTGGGTTTTGATTGGGCCTTGTTTCTCTTTCCGTCTTTTTATGTTCTGTCTTTTCCTTGTTGTGTGTGGTGGACGGCTCCCGATGCATGTGATCATTGTGGCTGATTCTTGGTGTGGTCTTCTTAGTTGTGGAGTAATTGGTGTTGAACTAGAGATAGGTTCGATTTGGGTGTTGCGTTGGTTGTTTGTGATGGTGAATTCCCCTCTTTGACAATGATGCCTCTTTATTTCCTGCTTCTACGTTTTTTATTCATAATAATCTCCGCTAGGAGTCTATGTTGTAGTTTAATTTTCCCTTTTAGAATAAGCTTGGCCCTCGGGTGCTTTGGGTGTGTTGGGTATGCTTTTCTTGAGTCTTTTTCTAGAGGGGTGGTGTTCTTTAGGAAGGCTACTGGACGCGCAAACTCTGTTTCGTCGTTTGGGTTTGCTCTTTGATTTGCTAGCCTTGTTCTAGGCGTGTTCGACTACCAAAATGTAGGAGTTTCTACTTCACTGATGACAGGTCCTCCAGACTTGTCTTCCTCGTTTCCCTTCTACGACTTTATGGCGTAAGTGCATTTTGTGTGTGTCAGTCGTCCTATCAGCGATCATATGGAGTTTACAACTTGGATGATGATATGGTGGATCCTAAAGCTCGTGTCCTTTCTACTGATCTCCGTTAGCATGCTTTGGCCCTTGGACCTCGTAGCAGTCTAGTTTTTAGGCGTTCTTTAAGTTTTTACGTTGTTCTTAATGTTTTATGTATCTCCCAATCCCTTAACAACAGAGGACACTTTTTAGTGTCGACTCTAAACTTGTTGTAGGGTGTTTTCTGTCTTTGCTGGCAAAAAGAAAAGAGTTCTTGGTCAATAGAACCGTAGAGATATTGAGATAGAGGTGTTCAGTTCTTCGTTTTTTTGGTAATTGATATGAGTATTGAGTAGTGAGACAGTGAGTCGTTTGTCAGTGACATTAAATCATTAATTGAATAATTGGGGAATGGGAGTGGGAGAAAGCTGCACATCAATGACATAGTTCAATTTGAAAAAAAAAAGTTAAGAGTACTTTTTTATTAATTGAGTCAGGTAGTTCGTACAATGTATTGTCACATGGAGTTTTATTTTTTAATAATTATTTTCTGAATTGATTAGAACTGAACTGATCGGACCTGAACTGATTTGAACCGAAGTATTGAACTGATCGTAACTGAACTGATGTGAAGTATTGAACTGAATTGACCTTAATTGAAGTGAAGTATTGGACTTATCGGAACTGAAATGAATTGAACTAAATTGATTTGAATTGAATAAAACTTAACTAAACTAAGACAATCTAACAAACAATTTGTGAAGAATAAGTTAAGAAATAGTATGGGTGAACTATGGAATGATTGTTTGGTCACATTTATCGAGAAAAATGTTTTCCGTCTAGTGAAAAATGATGATATATTAGATAGTTTTCAATGCGAGAAAACGTGTCGTGTTTTATTACCTCCTCGCTCTTAGTGTAAATTATATTTTGAATTAAACGATTGAGTTGCTGATATATTTTTTATGTTTTAAATTTTATATCACCCCCATCCCGAAAATCGTGGATCCGCCACTGACATAGACACACCAACTTTATAGTTGATGGCAAAACGTATACCCTAGACTGTATTACTCTACCCGTACACTTGTCCTTATTCCATAATTCCAAAACAAAGCCGTTGTCGTAATTCGATAGGATTATCAAAATATTCTTAAAAGAAAGCTTTCTAATTTGGGAAACTTTCTTCAAATATTATCTTTCCAGAATAGGTATTATTATAATTAGAAATCGTTCAACATTTGAATCATATAAAATAGTTAATATTAGGCCTCGAGACATAAACATTATACTTATTTTATAAATATATATTTAACAATTAAAAGTCAACGAAAGTCAAAATCATAATTATTTCTCAAAAGGTTGAAATATAAGTAATTAAAAGTATTAAATTACAAATTTACAGATTTTCTGGAACAGCACTGTCTTACTATAAAATTCATAATTAAATCATAAAAAACCAAAACAAAATAAGATCAGTGGGGTTGGAAACTTCAAAATATTAGCTAAAACTTTTATTTCTAGAGTAAATCCAAATTCCAAACTTAACAAAGGTTTTATTTGTACTTTCACAAACTGACAGAATTCGACACCCGATGGTATGTCATTGATAAAATACGTTTAAAAATTGATTTTGAAGAAAAACCAATTGGAAACATTAAGTAGACTCTTCAAAGTTTAGTACATAAATTACTCAGAATAAATTCATAGTTTATCAAAGGTTTTAAATTACGTTTTACAAGAACTGACAGATTCGCGAACTAATCTGACATCGGTTCGTAAACAATTTATTGTGACCAAATTACTTGGAACTATTTTACGAAATTAAACAGGCATAAACTAGACTTAAAATAAGTAGTAGTCTCTTTTCAAAGTTTTCGAAAATAAAGTAAATAAACAGGATTAATAAATCGCACAAAAACATTAAGAGACTCCGAAACATGTTGTAACTTCGTTAAGGCAGTAAAAACTTTCACTTTGATACTTTATATTTAAAAAACACGAAAATCGAGAAACAAATTCTTATTTGTATGTTTTAGTCTCGGCCTTAATACTTCCCATCAAAAACGAAAGAAACATGTGAGAAATCGATTGCAATATACTATCATAATAATATAGTTAAAACACGTTTCGTAGTATAAGAATTCGATTTTAAAACGATACTACAAACAACTACAACATATATCATTGATAACTCCGTTATTGACCGTATTTCTACTACCTTTTGACGTTTATTTAGCCTCGATTAATCGTATTTTCTTAGGCATTTTCACTCATTTCGCTTATCTTTTGTATTACACGGGTTTTTGCGTTTGTTGTTCGTTCTTAGGCATTTCCGTGTCGAAAACGATGAAACTCGAGCATGCCCGAGTAAAAGAAGGCACATGGACCGAGTTCGAGCCTAAACAAGCACATAGAAGACCAAAAATGGGGAAAATATGGATAGTACGCGTTGCGCACGGCCGACCGTGCGTAACCCAAGCAAGCACGGCACAACTGTGCGTTTTCGACCGTGCGTAACCCTCAGGCCGTGCGCAACTCCAGTTTTATATTTTTCTCCATTTTTGACCCGGTTTTTGTGTAACCTAATTAGAATTATAAATACTCTAATTTCTCATTTTGCCTCTAAGCTTTAATCATTTTTAGGTTTACAGTTTGAATTTATTGGGTTTTCTAGAGAGAGAAGTGTAATTTTATTTGAAGATCTTCATCTTCCTTGTTCAAGATTCAAGCTTTATATTATTTTCTTTTATTATTATTCTTCCTTGTCTCTCCATCCTTTGGTAATCTCTAATCTTTAATTTAATTTTGCTTTTCCTTATTGTTTTCTCTAATTCTTAGTCTTTACTTGTTTGTTCACTTAGTTTACCTTTGATTCAATTCCTCCATCCATGTTTGTGAATTTCTTCATTTTAGAATTAGAATTCCCCAGTTAGAATACCCCTTCACCTTTGCTTGTTATTCTAGTTCCCAATTGAGTTAGTTTTCCATTTTATGCTTATCTTCTCTTCCACTTTGTTCATCCAATTAGAATTTCCAAATTTGACCACTTTTGCATGATTAGTAGTAAAATTCAATTATTAAGAATGTTCATAGTTAAAGATTCTACCTTTACTCTTAATTCTACTAGTTTAGCTATGATTAGTGAGTAATCTCCCTCTAGGGTACGATTTGGCCTCGATATGCCTAAATTGTGTGTTTGAATACCATTGTTGAATTGTTGTGGATTGATGGAAGTTGGTTAGTTTGGGCCTTGTGGATTAACTTGTCTTGTGGGTTGAATTTGAACCCTTGACCCTTGTCCACCGACGGGAGTCGGTTAGGTCTAGGTACTAAACCTCGCCCTTGGACTCGCCTTGCCCCGCCTAGTTGAACACGGGAGTGGGAACTTGGTAGGGTACCCGAACTTTCGGTTTGGATTCTTTGCCTTGGGAAAGGGAGGAGTAAGGACTGGGATTAGACGCGGACCTAATGAATCGACTCACAAACCCGGGAGGGAGGTGATCAGTTTTAGCTTAGTCGGATTACGAACTCGGGAGGGAGGTAGCCGACCCTTAGAGGCGTTCCACTCTTCCTATCACCTATAGCAATCCGATGTTCGGTATTCTCTACCCACGGTTATGGTATGTCGGAGGTTAAGTCGGACCCTAGGCTTTCCTCTAATTGAGTAATCGTCAATTTTAGCTTTCGTTTGTCTCATTTTTAGTTTTATATCTCCTTTTAGTTTTAATTTCTCTCGTTAGTTTATCGTTCTCCATTGTAGCCATAGTTCACCATCACTATCCTTGTTCGACTTAGATAAACATCTAGGGTAAACACGACTAGGCATCTCTTGCTCCTTGTGGGATCGACCCTCTATTGTGCTACAATTATATCGTGCGCTTGCGAGGTATTAAAACTACCAACAATCATGCAATACCGAGTCATGCCATCATGTGTTACCTTCATCGAGATCAGAATTAATAAAATAACCGTATTCATCGGAAGTAGCACATTAGCCTACGACATAAATATACATATGGTATTAGAACCATATAACAAGTGAATAGGAAGAGGGAAACGAGACGGAGAATAAGAGTAATTAAATTACCCTCGGGATTAGAATAAATGAAGGACAAATTGGAATCGAATCGATGAACGAAATAAGAGGTAAAGGCTGATTTATTGGTGCGACAAACAGTAGCAAAACACAGCTGAACTTGCACCATAACTCGGAACATCAGTCATCGCAGCAGTAACGTCATAGCAGCAACAACAACAATCGGCTACGGCAGTAGCGAACCGATAGCAACAACAACAACAAACACGGACATATAATTTACGGTTACTCCATTTGGGTCAGGAAATAATTTACGGTTTGATCAAAATCATTAGTAAAATTAAATAATCGGTTTGCGAATAAATCAGGTTAAAATCGTGTTAGGAAAGAATTAGGCCCAAATTGTGAAATGAGTTGTAAAATACTATTTTTCGTCTGAAAATAAATATTTGGGTCAAGTCCGATATCAAATGAGTCAATCTCAAGTTTAAATAATTGTTTGTAAAGAAATTGAGTTTCTTGTTGGATAAATACTTTTCAACGAAAATGAATTAAATTGATTTCACGAAAACAAAATAATGATTATTCAACGAAAGTTTAATAAAATGATTTTTTCGAGAAGATAATAAACGTTTAAACGAGTTTCGAGCTGAAAATAGGAATTCGAGCTAAAATAAAGATCTAGGAGTTTAAGATGAAGTCAAAGTAAATCCGATAAGATTATGAATTATGAATTAAATCGCAAACAAAATAAAAATATGAATACGAATTTAATTTATAAAAATTAGGGGTGTTACACCTTCACCACGAGCTCAATGTCTATGGTTTGCGGACCTGTCCGAAGGCCATTGTACGGTTTCCGGGTTTCCTTAAACTCGGTGGCGACTCTTTGAAAATGAACCCCGTGGATGATTTCCCTTGTCCACAGGATCGGTCGGGGTGGTCGGAATTTTGTGGACTTGACCCTCATCATGCTATACACGAGCTATGCCGCACCGGTATGGGCCAGATTCGACAGGGCTCGAAAAAGCGTCCGAATTAGGCAGGTCAAGTCTGGCTAAGTCGTGTTGGCCAACTTTAACAACTTGAGTTCCTTAACTTGTAAGAGTTGTTTCGACTTACTAATTTGAATCTTTGAGGATCCCTTAAACACAATCGTGTTTAAAACTCATGAAAGAGACTTTTTAGTTCCCTTAAAATCTTACCAGCTCGAATGTGATAAAAATCGGATGATTTACTCCAAAACAAATTAAGTACGTGGTAGGAGTATTTGTATTTGTTACTCCGTATATGGACTACTTATATCTAACATCGTACATTTTCGTATGCTCTTTTTTCATTAGCTTTATAAGGAGTACTATGGAGTACTCGTACTTCGTATATCTTTATTAAGTTGGTCATCGATGAAAATAATTGGCCGGGTGGTTAAGATTGGTCAATGGTCATTGTTATCTTAAGCTGATTGTGCATGTGCTAGTGACTGGACGCAAATGAGTCGTAGAAGCATGGAGCACCTACTCTCACAAGTCCCCACCGAGTTGGAAGCCTCACCTCGCCTCGGCCTCTTCATCAGAATCCTTAGAGAGGATAATGGGTATGGGTTAGGTCTAGCTCAGTCTCGTTTTATCGTTAGTTGGTTGGGACTTGGGTCTTGGGGCGGAGTCAGTATCTTGTCTCTTTCATTTCCTTCATTTGACACCCGATTGTCTCAGTTCTCACTATTGCCATCATCTTCCTTTATTTTTCTTCTAAATTTTCCGAAGACAATGTTTACTGACAGAATGACAAGCTACGTATGTTGTCAAGCAAATTTTGCAGCATTGTTTTTTCGGAAGTCCTTTTTAGTTACTCCAAGATGATTGATTATGTGAATCTGATAGATCAAGCCAAATACTTTGAACCCTGGTGTTTTCTCAGCAGGGAGGCTACATCCTTCACGAAATTTACGGACGAAAGAGTTGGAATCAAAATTCGGGGTGATAAAAAAAAACTAGCTAAAATCGTGCCTACAAACATTGGGGAAAATATCAGTCCGAATATTGCAGTAAATTGACATACAGTACGAGTACAATTTTCTTCCCAGTGTAGAGATTACATAAGACAGTCTGATCTGAACGAAAAGCCTACATGACAGTTGGACACTAAGGCATTCAGCATTCGCGTTTTGGCTAAATTTTATCAAACACATTAGAAGAGTTCAGAAGCCTTGCATGTCTAGCATTTCATCGAGACGTTTTACTCTCTCCAACCCTTCGCTTACCAAATAACGAATCTGCTGTTTGTCCTGACACCCCTTGTTATTCTCCATCTCTTGCCTAATTGTCTGCTGCAATTCATCTGTAAATGCAATGGATGACCAAAACGCACTGTCAAAGCAAGGACGAATCACCAGGTACTTCTAATTGGGTTCATTATCGATTTGGGAAACTCCGGATGATACAAGCATGACGATTGTGACTTGTGAGAGTGTTTGGCAAAGAGTTAAGCATCCATACAATATGCATGTCGTAAGCTTCAAGTATTACAATAATCTACATGATGCATTTTTCAGAAGACTTGGTCCTTGAATAAAATGTTTTAACTATGACCTGATAATTGTGCATCAAAATGACCTGTACTCGTAATCACTTGACTCTAATAACATGTTCACTTGACGTACTTGTGACAAAGATAGAAACCATAATGTGTACAGTGTGGGACTGTGAACTAATGCAGATCCCTCTTTGCAATGGTCATGTATGAACCAACATGAAAATCTGAATTAAAAAGGCACCGACTCAGCCAGAGCCAGCCTTAGTGCCTGACAGAGGAAAGAGGAAGATACCTCTAGAACCGCTTGGAGCTCGCCTCGCAGTTCTTAATGCATGTCTGTACAACTTCAGCACTCTGGCACGAACAATAAAGTCCTGTAAATCCATGATCATGCTGCAATAGCATTCTTTCACATCAATATTATATTACTCCGTAATATTATTATAACCATGGCAACAAATTTCTCGATAACGGAGCACAGAAGATGCAAAGTAGGAATTGTGTGTATAGCATATAGCAACTTGGCATGCAGCACTTTTCTTTCATTCACATCATCCATTACACAATTCTTAGAATGTTTGGATTGGATCAAAAGAAAAGAGATAAGAACATAACTAGTAATCTAGTATAATTAGATTATCTTAGGATGAAATCTCTAATAATTAGTTAATGAGAATTCTTAATACTCCTCATGAATCAATGACTAGCTTTCCGAGCTTTTCCAGTTCAAGAAGCAGGGACAGTGCTGCAGAATCCATAGATCTTTTCTTATCAGCTTGTTCTTCTCCCATGGCTTCCATCACACCAACGTCAGGAATGCACAAGGTTATTTTTGACACAAAAACATTTTGTCCTTTCTTGTTTGAACCATAGCCAAAGTCAATCGGAGATGTTAACTGGCGTCCTGTAGTTTCAAAGCTTGGCATTGGCCACTGAAACTTTTGACATAGTCCATACAGCGAGCACCTTGGCCCTCCTTTCTGTGCATTAACGGATGAAATGATCGGAGCACCCCCAACAGGAGCCTGAATCACCATTTGCCTTTTTTGAGGCACAACCTCGAATGTGTTTGTTCCATCAAATGGACATAGCTTAATCTCCTGTCGTTCCCTTTTTCTCCCTTTTGCCATAACAAGGGCATATGAAATCCCTCTATCTTCTAAATCCCTTAACAAATGGAAAGCAGCTTCTCCTTTGGCGGCTTTCCTAGTTTTACCAATTCCTTCTCCTATCAGTAAAATGTCAGTCAGCTGTAATCTAAGCTCTACAAATGCCACTTGATTGTAGTTGACAGAATGTTCTTTGAAAAAATAACCAAGACGGCCACACAATTGACTCAGTTCCCGGAACGGAGCCAGTTCAAGATTCTCAGGAGTCACTATAGGTGACAACAAAGGGTGGAAAACTCTCCAAACTTCCTCAATGTGAAGCTTGGTGTCTACTAGTATAGCTCCAGCAATACTCTCCACCAAGTCGCCAAGAGCCTTGGGAGACTGCCTTCCCTGCAGTGTTCTTGTATCCTCTGCCTTTGTAATAAGATTCACATACTCCGTTACTTGTTCGGCTAGTAACGAACAAGAGTGTTGAAGATGCGGAAACAGATTTTGCCTCACAGCAACGTGGGCAAAATTTTCATTATTCACGGAAGCTGAACGTAGATCGGTCAATTCTCCCGGGTCAATATCTTTATGGTTTTGGTAAAGATACCATGTCATTAGCACATCAAGCACGGCATCCCCGAGAAACTCAAGCCTCTCATAACAATATTTCACCCCGGCTTTTTCATCCTTGGAATGAGTGATAGCTTCAAGTAACAGCCCTTTGGTAGAAAAGTCGTATCCAAGTTTGGATTCTAGGGTTGTAATGTCATTAGCTTTTTGGGCAAAAGGTCGATCGGATGCCACATCAATGGCTTTATCAACAAAACCCATATCCATCTTAGCTTCAATCCCAAGCCATGTCATCACGTGGACGGACGCCACTAACCCACCACCCACATAATATGCCCCAATAACCGCCTCAACACAATCGGCTATGTTTTTGGAGACCAACCACCTATGTCCCTTGTCACAACTCTTACCAATCACAAGATTTTCATCGATGGCTTGGTATTTCCTACCTAAGGGCACTTTTGGTGTCTCAATACCATGCAAACAGGAAACGGGATGAACAGAAAGCTGCCCGGGGGCAACCCAACGACGAGGGTCAAATGGGCTGTCACGTATGTACTCGTGTAGGTCTCGCTTAATCCCCAAAGAATGTAAGGTAGCATTGCAAACAGCTCGCTGGCGGTGAGCAGATAGCTTTCCTTCATGTTTGTCGGGATAAGTGAGAAAAAGATGACAGCTGACTGAATATTTCAGCACCGAATCCCCGAGTAACTCTAAGCGCTCTGACGAGAAATCTTCCAAGCATCTCTGAGTTGTAAGCGCTTCCAAAATAAGCGAGCTTGGAACATCAATTTTGTCTATATTTAAGCCAATCGCTTCCCTGAGCTGGCAGGCCAACATGAGGCATTCCAATCTGTGCATTACTGAAGGTATTAAGTAAAGTGCTTTAAGAACAGATAAAGAGACATCTATATTGACTACAAGTTCAGGGGGCATATGAACATGATTTTGCGGCTTTTGGTTGGCACCATTTGACAACATCTTTCGACGCAAGGCAGTAGCTTCACTATCAGATAGAAGATTATAAGGGTTATGAGTCTGCTTTAGAAGCAATAACGGTTGCCCCGGATATGATAACTTGATTTCGTACTTTTTGGTAAAATAATCGGCGAAACTCGAGTACTTAGCCAGTTCCCCATTCCGAGGTGTTTCAAAAGGGCTGTGAGCCGAGGTATCGGCCAAGACGTCAAGAACGTAGTATATCCTTCCAGTGTGAATGGATATAACAACAGTGTCTTTAAGGTTGTCCATAGGAAATGAGCAATTAGCCAGATTGACAACGTTTTTACCCGCGCAGTTTTCATCTAAACAAGAGGGCCCGTCTCTTGCATTTCTAGTCTGCCTTTCAGAAAGCGCGGCAGTTAACCAAGAGAAACTCTTCATATACTCTACCACAGTAACACAAGAGTCCACTGCCTTCCAGTCAATTGCCCAAGAAGCATGATTTTCGGGATCCAAAGACTCAAGTGGTAAGATCAAATAAGAAGTATTTGCACTCCACAGAAGATCACCGTCCTTTTTAAGTAGAAGTTCTCTTGGTGTACCCTCTTTTTTGGATCCTAGAAATAGGTTACCGAATAGACCATTAAAAAAGAGTTCATGAAAGCGCATTGCACGTTTGATTTGGTCGGAGTCCAAGTGAACTTCTCCACATGAGGAAACGAACGACTGCGCTGTCTTATCAATCAAATAAAGATCCATTTTGGCATTAGCAACATCATCATCCAACTTTGACTGTGTCAAAAGTACAAAGCTTGAAAAGACATCATTCTCACAGCAGGAGAAATCAATCCTGCAGGAATGAAATATGGCTCCATGAGGCTCATCTCGCCAAGTACCTGACAAAGCACGCACGTGAACCATCCCATGTAACTCCTTTCTTTTCGTGGTTCCCACACCAGCCAACTCACTGTTATCCATATTCAGAAGACTTTCACTTTTCTTAGGCTTCACCTGACAAACTTACTTACTGAATGGTATTTGGAATGCAGCGAAACTAAAGCCCGGGATACTGCACTAGGACCCTAGCAATTATAAGAATCTAAAGATAGTCTTTGGACAACATAACCTACAGAAGCGACGAAACAAATCCATAAGAGGCTATAGACCCATAGTTTGTCGAATCTTACTCGTCTTTTATCGTGGCATAAACAAATCAACAACTCAAATATACATGAAAGATAGGACAGTTAGTATCATTACTATGCTCAATGTTTCTATCATATCATACATAAAACTTCTGGCAAATGTGTGTATTCTGTAACACGAGATTCGCAATTTTGGATATTTCACAAGTTAAATCTCAATTGGACTCCCTCAGCTACATGAAGGGTACTCATATTTTTGCAAACTTTACATCAAATTAAAAAAAACACATCAAACCTCAGAAAAAATTACAATGTGCTTCAAATATTTAGTTTTATTTTCATCTTTTAAATTCATCTGTATCCCGGATTATGTATGATGACTAGTTACCATAAACAGTTGATTTTATATGGTAATATCCAAAAACAGATGATTTGATAAGGAGAATTCGAAAGCATCATTCTCAACAATTCGTCGACCCCAATTGAAACAAAAAAGGGGGCTGACTATCGAAATTGAAATCAGGAAATTGAGAAGTGAAATATGAAGAATGCAAGAAATAAATAGAGTCGTACTGTATAAAAATAAAGTAGATGCATTAGAATTGAATATGAAGGAGAAGGAGAAGGAGAAGGAGATGGAAGAAAGCATGATTAAAGAGTGAGTATACCTCAAGTGGTAAAATTAAGATGATCTTCTCTCTCTCTTTCTCTTCGCTGGTGTTTCAGTTTGAGTTTGGAGTTGCGAGTTGCGTGAGTTGGTTGTTTGGGAGAGTTAGTTCATATAGTACAGTCCATCGTTGAGAATTGATGGGGGTTTTATTAAAACACAAAAACGAGACATAATATTAAGCACCAAAAAAACAAGATATACTCGTAATAAAATACCGAGTACAAAGTCTATTCAACTTTTCCCATTCAAAAATTATTACTCTACTTCCTTTTTTTTTTTCTTTTTTTTTGGGAGAAGCAGGATTTATATTAAATCAATTTTCGAAAGAGTCAAAATGGTCTCCGGAAAAGAAGACGAATACAACAATTCCTCCCCACTTCTCGCACACAGACGAGCCACATGGTGTGCGACTACATTACCGGTTCTCTTAACATGAGACCACAATCATTCAATAAAAGACTGTCTAAAGAATTTAATGTCCTCAACTACTAAGCCCAATTCATCCCGTGGAGTGTGATCCTTCTTTATTGCATCAACCACAAGTTTGGCATCACTTTCAAAAACCACCCTATTAAATTGGTGTTGACACGCAAGCTTCATCCCCAACTCCAAAGATTTAGCCTCCGCCATCGTTGGGTCCCAGCCGGCCCTGACCCGTCGGCAACCAACCAGAACCACCTCACCTTCGTTATTCCGACCCACAACTCCCAGCCCAACATCGCCATTACCATAAACAGCCGCGTCAGAGTTAATTTTAATGAAACCCGAACGAGGAGGAGACCAAGATCCCTGAGAAGGAGTGTCACCTGATATTGCCCTGATCCGGGACTCACGTCGGCACCGTTCATACTCTTCAGCTAGTTTCACCAACCCTGTAATCACCACAGTAGCTTGAGGTGGAGTGTCCTCGAAGGTGCATAAGTTCCGGTAGTACCATGATGCCCATATGAGAGCGAGAAGACGGACCCTTGCTTCATCCTGAACCTTACCAATCAACCAAAGGAGACAACTGATAAAAGATCAGGACGGGGCAGCCAAGATTAAGTCATGAAACTCACTCGATCCTCACATATTGCAGACCCAAGGGCACTGGAACAACGCGTAGGTTACCGTCTCAGGAGCAGCGTGGCATAGCCCACAGGTAGCATCCGTGGGACAGTGTCGGGCAAACAGGTTAGCACGTACTCCGAGCGTGTTGGTACACGCTCTCCAAAGAAAATGAGCTATTTTTGGCATAACCTTCATTCCCCAAATTTTTGCCCACACGAGTCCCGCCCCCGGGCCAACTGAAGTAACATCCATTGGTGGTCCTGGTCTCATCCCAACCCAATATCCCGATTTAACAGTATACTCCCCAGATTTATTCGGCCACCAAAATAACAAGTCGTTTGGTTGTCGAAAGCTCAGAGGGATTTTTAGGATAGAAACCGCGTAACTCGGGGTAAAGAGCTCGTTCACCAGCTCCACCCGCCAAGAAACACTGCTCGAATCAATAAGGTCAGACACACGAAGGTGCGAGTCGGCTTCTAAATTCAAACTCGGCACCCTAAACCGGTTATTCGTCCGGATCCACAGATCATTCCAGACCTCAATACTCCGACCGTCTCCGACCCTCCAGCCCAGCCCCTCTAGTAAAATTGGTTTCGCATTCCAGATACTCCGCCACACATAGCTTGGGTCATGACCCCCGGCTAGCCTCCAGGATAGAGCAATTTTTAAAATACCGAGCTTTGAAAACCTGTCCGACGAGAGAATTTGGTCTCATAAAGAAACGCCAGACCTGCTTGGCAAGTAGGGCCTGGTTAAAAACTCGTACGTCCCGGAAACCCATACCTCCCATATACTTCGGCTGACACATCTTCTCCCATGACCACCAGTGCAGCTTACGTTTCAGCTCCGTTGAACCCCACCAAAACTTAGCAATAATACTCTGAAGGTCACTTATCACACCCTCCGGGATCAGGAATAAGCTCATCATATACGATGGGATCGCTTGGGCAAGGGCTTTTATAACCACTTCTTTTCCGGGCTTCGATAGAAGCTTCTCTTTCCAACCTCGAAGTTTCTTCCATATCCGGTCTTTAAGACCCACGAAGATAGCCTTTTTAGACTTCCCGATAATCGTTGGCAACCCCAGATATTTCTCGTACTTTTCCACTTCCCGCACAGCAAGTAGACCACCTATCGTATCGCGGACATGTCTCGTAACCTTTTTGCTATAGACGACCTCCGATTTTGAATAGTTAATTTTCTGACCCGATGCTCTCTCAAACTGGCTAATAATATTAGCTAAACTGGAGCATTCCCTTTCATTTGCCCGCGCAAAAAGAATACAATCGTCCGCGAAAAAAAGATGTGAGACTCGAGGAGCCCCTCTACAAACCCGAGAGTCGTGGATAAATTTCTCCCTAACCGCCTGAGAAATCATATGTGAGAAGACATCCATACACAATAAGAAGATGTAAGGAGATATCGGGTCGCCCTGTCGTAGGCCCTAGTAGGTCGAACCGACACAACATCCCTGCCATTAATCCGGAAAGAGTGTATCACCGAAGTGACACATGCCATGACCCGTTTCTGCCAATCCACCGAGAACCCCAATCTTCTTCATAACTCTCTCCAAGAAGCACCACTCCACTCGGTCGTACGCCTTACTCATGTCCAGTTTAAGAGCCACCGTACCCGACTTACCCTCTCAGCCCCTTTTCATCGCATGGAATGTCTCAAAGGCAATTAGAGCATTGTCGGTGATCAAACGGCCCGGAATAAAAGCACTTTGATTGACCGAGATAATTCCATCGAGAAAAATATTAAGTCGATTCGCCAGAGTCTTCGATATTACCTTGTAAAGGACGTTGCATAAGCTATTGGGCCGAAACTCCGATAACTTTCGAGGAGAGTTGCATTTGGGGATCAGGACAACAACGGTTTTATTTATCTCGCTCAACTCCCACCGCCCCGCCCACCACTCCTTCACGAAGGTACACACGTCTCCACCCACTATCTCCCAATATCTCTGGTAAAATAGAGCACTCATACCATCTGGCCCCGGGGCCTTGTTGGGGTGCATTTGGAACAATGCAATCCGAATCTCGTCATCGAACAAAGGCTTATCGAGTCCCGAATTCATCTCAGCGGTCACAACATTCGGGATGGATTTAATGGCTGGCTCAAAGTTGGTCGGATTCTCCGTGGTGAAAAGATTAGTAAAATAGCCCGAGATGACCTGTTCCATCTCTACTTCCCCAGTTTGCCACTCGCCGTTATCGTCTTCAATCCCGGAAATGGTATTCCTACGTCTTCTCTGTTTAGCCTTATGGTGAAAATAGGCCGTATTTCTATCACCGTCCCGTATCTCATTGGCTTTCGCCCTTGTCTTCCAGAAGGTCTCAACTTGGAGGCGGAGCACCGCCACTTCTTGGGCTAAGGCCCTGCACCTATGGAGCATGTCGGCCGAGGCCGGTCTGCGCTGCCAGGCTCCCAACTCACTCTCCTTCTCCTTAAGTTTTCTATTAACATCGCCAAAATGACGTTTAGCCCACTGACGCAACCGAGACGCACACATATTGACCTTCTCCGGAACATTCGACCCACCGCTCGACCCCCACGCTTCCTTCACCACGTCCCCACACTCAGAATTTGACAGCCACATTGGCTCAAATCGAAAAGGGCAGGGTCGCCCAGCCGTCACGGCCGGTTCATCACGTTGGCTGATTAGAATCGGGCCATGGTCCGAGGCAAATATCGGTAAGTTGGTGACCGTAGTCAGGGGAAATAAGTCTTGCCAGCCGCCCGATGCCACCGCTCTATCAAGCCTTTCTTGGATAAAATTATGAGAGTATCGCCCTCGTTGCCACGTGAACGGACTGCCCGCATATCCCAGATCACGAAGGTCGCATTCCTCCAGAACGCCCCGGAAGGCATCCATAGAAGCTTCTCTCCTAACCCGGCCTCCTTCTTTCTCATAATGGTGTAGAATCTCGTTAAAGTCTCCAAACATGACAATGGGTACCGGAGTGGCACGAAAAATCGAACGTAACATATCCCACGTCTTATGTTTGTTCTCACTTTCCGGCCACCCATAGACCCCTGCCGCACGCCACCTAGCCACCCCTTCATCATCCTTTATCTCGACCACAATATGATTTTTGTCATAGGACACAAGCTCTGCCCTAATATCGTTCCACCAAAAACCCAAACCACCCGACCTGCCATGACTACTTATGCATATACCGTCATTGAAACCACATCTACTACGTAACCTAGTGAGATCACTTCCACTCATCATCGTCTCCATAACGAAGACGATGTTAGGGAACTCCCTCCAGCACAGCTCGGTGAGGGAGCCAACCGTCAGGGGGTTTCCCAACCCCTGACAGTTCCAGCTTAATATTTTCATTGTTGTTCGCGGATCTGGTCTCCGCCAGTATCCGCTACTTGAAAGAGCATGTCCACGTCTCCCTCATCACTCCGACACTTCTTCTCCGCTACCGCCTCCCCATGCAAACAATCGAGAGATATGACTCCCTCAGACTCTTTGCGCTTCTTCCCCACGTCAACCCCACACCCCGCTCCAGCCTTACTACCCTCACCAACCTGCTTGTTTTTGATAATTTTAATAAACTTCCTAGTATGCATCTTTTCTGTCCTCGGCTTCACATGCTGCCCAACTTCCTGCCCACTCTCCACCCTACTCAATCCTTCCCCTCGGGCTCGTTCCCCCAGCCTGTCGACCCTATTGGCATTATGGTCGCTCAACACCATGGACGAAATATTATCATTATTATGGCCAGAAGTTTCATGGAGTTGAAAACTTCAAAGACTCTCGACCATACGAGTCAAGTCATCGATTTCCCGGGTAGTTTCTCCAACATTCTCAAACAATTTCTTAGCACACTTCCCCGTCTCTCCCTCTCTAACAACCTCGATCATCTCGGCTTACCACCCGCCATGGTGATGCTTTTAACCACTCTCCAAATTTACGACCCATGCTCACCAGACCTTTCCGATCCCCACAGTCCTTCTCCCCATGGCCCACCGCCCGCATACATAACAGAATAATGGGAGGCTCTCATAGCACACCTTTACCTTCCACCCCTTGCCCCCTGTAGATTTAAGCATAACAGCATCCACTAAGGGTTTACGCACATCAAGCACAACTTTGAGACGCATAGACCTATTAATATCAGGATTAACAGAATTGTCCACGCAAACAAAAGTCTCAATAGCATTACCGATGTTAGTAGCATTTTCTATACTGAGTCTCCCCTTTAGGGGAAGGTCGTATACACGGACCCAGGACGGCGAATAGAAAAGAGATACCTCGGATGGGGTGTCAGTGTCTTGGAGATCGCCAAGGAGGAGGACATGCCTTTCGAAATGCCAAGGTTGCTCCGCAAAAACTCTCTCCTTATCAGCCCGGTTCTCGAATCTGAACGTAACTGTCTTCGACGCGCGATCGACAACTTCCCCGACTACTGATAAACGACATTTTAGTTATTATTTTACCCACATTTATTTACTTATTTGTTCCGATTTTATGTGCTTAAACCGTCATTTATCTCATTTTAGTAGTTAATTAGTAATTAGTAATAATTATTATACTTATTTGTTAATAATGTTGTTTCCCGAGAAATTGGTACTGCTCTTTGTTGATTTGATTTTGTAGGATTTGGAGCGGGAATTAGCGTGAAGAAACGGATCAAAAGCGAGTTAAAGTAGCCGAGTAAACGATTGGGTCAATCCCGAGTTTGACTTAGTCGAAGACTCCCTCCTAAAATCTCCTCCTGCCTATTAACTAATTCATACTGTATACACCATCGCTCCTAAATCAACCTCCACCATATTCATCTCCTCCCTTGATCACTTTAATCAATCAATCACAAAGCTTCATCTTCCATGATCTACTTCCATCACCATAATCAACCTCCATCTCCATTTTTCATCATAAATTGATCATTACTCCACCACCTAAGCACAAATTCCAACCTCCCATCTCCACCATTTAAACCACCACCGCTTCATCTCGACCCACCTTCATCATCAATCACTAGCCACCTCGACTGAATCCGAACTCCGGCCAGAACCGTCGAACCCCGTCCATCTCCACCCGACTCTTCCGTGCTCCGGCACCTTCGCCGACAACCACCTCCTGCCCAGATTTCGGCAGCCCAGCTCAACTCCGGCCTGCGACCACCAGTCACGCTCCACCGAGACCACCATCATTTTTCGACTACGGCAAAGCTTCAGCCCAACTCCGGCTCCGTTCGACCACTCGCAGGCAACCCGAATCGGCTCCGGCGAAGCAACCGTGTCCTGCTGTTGTTCAATTGAATCTGATTCAATTGATTGAAATGTACAAGAATTGAATTGAGTTGCAATAGGACTGTTTTACCCTTCATTAATGAGGTGGCACTTGGACTTTCTTTGACTAATTTTGGAGGACTGGAGGCATAAGGGAGAGTGAGTATAAAAGGGGGAAAAACCCTTCATTTCAAAAAGGAGGGGGTCCGGAAGATAGAGAGCACAAGAGCAGGCAGCAGCAGTAGGCCCGTAGAGCTGTGGAGTAGCAGTAGGATTAGGGGATGATTTTTAGATTTTTTTAGATTTAATTAGTTCTATTTCTTAGGTTGTTTTAGGTTAATTTGTCGGGTTAATCTTCTACTTCATTTCTCCATCATTTATACAATTTTATTTGGTAATTTCTTCTTCTCTTTTTCATTATTGTCCTTCTTTATTGTTTATTAGTTTTACATAATTTATCGCTTAATTAGTTTAAAGTTTGCATCTTTAATTTTTTTTTCTTGTTTATTATTATGATTAGAGTAGTGGGTAGTTTAATTAGTTTAGTTTAGTTTTAATCATGTTTGAGTAGTTAATTTCTAGGGTCGAGGAAGACTCGGTTTGTCTCATATTTGTGGGTTTTGTCGTGGGTTCGTTATCTTGTCTATTATTGTTGGTGTTCTCCATTGATTGTCATTTTTGTATGATTTGCTTGTCTTGGCCGCGATGGGTGAATCGTATTTCGCCGAGCTCTCTTTGGGGTGGGTCGACCTAGTAATAAGTGCGAGAGCCCGTTATTAGGACCGTCCCGGGTAGATAGAGACTCGAGAGAGACCCTTTATTTTCCCAATTACCGACCGTAGTCGACTCGTTTGTGAACCCCGTTTATTCTCTTGAGACTACCTCGTTGACCTTGACCCTAGTCCTTTTTTTTATCGTATTTATTTCATTTGTTTGTTTGACTCGTTTAGCTCGCTAGTTTAGAACCCTCTTTAAACCAAAACCTTTTCTTTTCTCGACTAAAACCTTAGCTAGACCGAGACTCTTATTTTGACTAGACCGTCCCCGTGGATTCGACCCGACTTACCCTCGACTACCCAAGTTTAGGATTAGTTGGTTTTTTTACTTTGATCGACCGGGATTCACGACAAGTCCCCGTCCGTCAACTACCCTTCCTTTCGCCTTCCAGACCCTAATCATAGTGTCGATGAGGGCACGAAGATTGATATGACGCTCAGTCCATAACCGTCCCACCACGTATGCTCCACCAACTGTTGCCTCCTCCGCTCCTTCCAACACCCATGCCACCGCCGGCGGCTCCACCCCCGACCCCTCTCCCTGCCCTTCTATAACCCCCACGTCATTCAGATCGATAAGATTGAGCGACATGACGCACGAACGTGCCCTAACAACTACTCCCACACCACGAAAAAGCAAGAAGTATAGACAAGTAACCTAGTAACCGATGAATTTGGAACAGAAAGAGAAAAAGATCTTGTCAGACGCCTGCCAAAGACAGGGGCCACCTAGTAAACCCTAGAGCACACCCTCCCAAAGAAACCCTAAAGGGAACAATAGATTCCTAGTTAATTATTAAATTAGACCGGTATGACATTTACTCTACTTCCTCAAATTTTCCATAGTTATGATATATTACAGAGTATTCCTTCCGGTTAATCGGGCCTCCATTTTACTTTTTGTACAAATTCTAAGAAATCAATTACGAGTATTTATTATTAAAGGTACAAATAGATAAAGTTAACTACGGAGTATTTGTTTAATATTAAATGTAGGATATATAGGGACATTTATGGAAATATGTAAGGTTTAAAGTATTTGTTTAATACACCCTCCGAGTTGCTAACATTGTCCCGTTTGTGTTTTGGGTGGAAAATAAGGAAGGGACAATGAGTGGTTAAAAAAGAAAAGAGGAAGAGAGAAAAATCGGTGGATAGATGTGACCAAAAGTAGAAAATGGGTAAAAAATCAAACTCGGCCCAAAAGAAGAAAATTGAACAATGTTAGAAACTCGAATGAAGTATTGAAACAATGACTAAAATGGAAATGAGTTGGTTGGACTTGAACGTCCCAAAATGGAAATAAGAAAATGTTCGACTTGAACGAAGGGAGTACTATGACTATGGAAAATCTATGAGTATTTAAGTTTTAGAAGACATGTACTCTGTATCCTTTCTATTTTACTTTATTACATTTGATTTCAAATATTCTTTCGGTAATCAGGGGTTTAGAGTATACTTCGTCCGTTCCATTTAATTGTTTGTATTTGTCTTTTCACACTTGTCAATACACGTTTTATTTTGTTTATATCTTTAATTGTATATTTCTAAAAATTATAAAAAAATTGATATTTATAACGTACTCGATTAGACAATTTATACACGATCCCACATGAGTACATGACTATATTTTATCTTATATTCCGTATATTAGAAGTTACAACTTACATTGATGATGTCACTCACCTATAAACAATGCCTAAAAACAAATGCAAAAAATCAAATGGAACGGAGAGAGTATTAAACAAATCAATGAAGGTTATAACAAGTCCAATTGCAAGCTACAAATGCCTAATTAATTTTTTTATGGGTCACCTATTCACATACGTAATTACTCGTAATTCACATACCCAATTGAATTTTAGATATAAAAAATATTTTTGATAACAATTCTTTTGATTTCTAATAATAATTCTTTTGTGAGACTGTTTCATACGTACAAAATGTGTGTTTTTCTAATTCTTTGAAATTGTTTCTCCCTCTGTTCGAGTTCAAGTTACCCATATTTCTTTTTTGGACGTTCAAGTCCAAACATTCCATTTTCATTTTAGTCATTGCTTCGATATTAAATAACTATTTTAAATTTTACATATTTACAAAAATGACACTATTGATCATATATTCCATGTTAAACAAATATGGAGCACTTAAATTTTATATATTTGTACCTTTAATAATAAACGATTTATTTCTTAAAAACGTATGTTAAAAGCAAATGAATACGTTGGACTTAAACGGAGGGAAATAAGGGGATACATTTAATTAAAAAACTAGTGTGATACCCGTGAAAAAATTTCACGGGTTACCCACTTGTATTAATATTGAAGAAAAATGAAGTAAAGATTTATTTTAGACTACAAAAAAACTTATATGAGACGGTCTCACAAAAATTGTTTAGATTCTGAAAGTTAGTTTATGTATTAATAGGTGGATAAAAGTATAAACAACATAAATTACGTTGAAATGTTTGTATAAGTAGTCAATTATCCACCAATGAATATAGTTATACTTATACTAAACGCAAAAATTCGTATAGACTGAAGTGACAAGTGAGGGGGAGGATTTTGTGACCTCCAAATACTTCATATATCGAACACCTCATTCGTTCTTTTGGTCCAATCTTCAAATTAGAAGTGCGACCCACGCGAAACCCTAATTTTCTCAATCGCCCTTCCTCTCTCACCAACCGGGGAAAATGGTGAGTGTCTCCTCCCCTCTTATCCTTATTCCGATTGTTATATCCCTTCTCTACCTTCCATTGATTTTAATGGCGTTCAATTTTCTCCGTTTTTGCAGTCGGATTCTCACCGCAGGAGGTAAATTTAATACTCTACTTCGTGTTTCTATTTCTTCTTCTTCTTATTATCATTATTATTATTATTATTATACGTTTCTCTTGCTATATTACCGTTTATTTATTCATCTATTTATTGATATATCTCTGGCTATAAGAAAGACAACAACTTGGCATGTGATTGAGTTTTTGGTACATTCTGAAAAAGGGATTTTTATTTTGTGGCTATGTAATTTCTGTAAGTGAGGTGAAGAAATCATTTAATATGGTTGGGATCTGAGAGAGTTGGCTGATTCTGAGTACGTTAAGGGGAAGAGGGATTTCAGAGGGTTGGCTGATTTTCAGTAAGTTAGAGGGAAGGATTTGATGCTACCTTTAACACCAAATTTCGTGTGATTGATAGGCGGTATTAGAACTTCTATTAGCTGCGGTTTAGAACTAGTGTTTGGAAACAAATTCACAATCAAGGCATAGAGGATATCTTGCGATTGTGCCACTTCGGTTGCATTGTATTGTGAGTGTTACAATTTGCTAGGGGAGCGTTTGGATACATGGAATTATTTTCATTTCCATGAATCTAATTCTAGATATTCAATTATGGACATTCAATTCCATTTCCAATTCCAAAATGATGTTTGGGTATCCATGGAATTGGAATTGGGTGGGGCGGAGCCGGGTCAATGTCACAAAAAATTAATTTTTGAATTTTTTTTCCATGATGAAAATGTATATTTTCAATTAGGGACAAAAATTAATAAAAAAAATATATATTCCGACTAGATTTACGCGAAAAAAAATAAAATAAATAGTGACGGAATTGAAATGACTACCATGGGGTAGTCATTTGAGAAAGTCAAATTTAAACAAGGTTGGAATTGGTATGGAATTCATCTCAAATCCAATTCCAAATTCTCGGTTTCCCCAAACACTTGAATCATCTCAATTCCGGAATTGAATTCCAATTCCTAGTTCCCAAACAAGCCATTAGGGAATTGAGCTTTCATCTTGGTGGATCCGGGTTTATTGTTTTTGCGGGTGAGAATGATGGTTGCATGGAGGCACGTGTATTGGTGTTTTGTCTGAACTCTGAACTCTGTCAATTGCTTTCTGTATTTGTTTTCATGGGTGCTTAGCTCTTTCAATAGTGATTTTTTTCTCTTTCTTGGTGGTGTTTTTTTTAAAGGCTGTATTAATCATTAGGAGTTTTTGTTTAATCCTATAATATTAATCCAACCTAAGGCTAGTAACCTGCCACTCTATTAAGTTTACTGTGGTAGAGTATATCTTATGGATCGCTTAAGATGGGAGCTTCAAATGAGATCATATATACCGACATACCGTACGGGGAAATTCATGAAAACCTTTTTATGAAGTAACGTTTGCCTGTCAGTGAGCCTGTTACTTCTTCAGTGCTATTGAGCTCTTTTATTCAATGTCACTGGCTTGTTCACTTTGTATTTCTCAAGGTACTCAAGATCTCCATCTCCTCCTCCTAAAGCAAGATCACGGTCGCTTTCAAGGTCTATGTCTAAGTCCAGATCTCCTTCTCCTCCTAGATACAGGTCACGCTCTCGATCTAGGTCCATATCTGCAACCCGTGAGAGGTGAGCTTGAATTGTGAATAGATATCTAGTTGGGTTGATATCAACATGTACTTCTGTGCTCAGATGGCTGATCCTTGTATGAATTTGTCAGGGAGGAGGTTAGCAATCCTGGAAACACCCTTTTTGTTACAGGGCTTTCTGCCAGAGTCACAGAACGAGATCTTAAGGATCATTTTGGCAAAGAGGGAAAGGTGATTACCAAATTAATTGCTTTTACGATAATTTGATTTTAACATGATGATCCTTGTAATGGCTTTCTTAAACAAATTGCTATAATTTCAGGTTAGCTCAGTTTTCCTGGTTATGGAGCCACGTACACGCATATCACGGGGCTTTGCTTTTGTGACAATGGACTGTCTTGAAGATGCTGATCGCTGCATCAAATACCTTAATCAATCTGTTCTTGAAGGTCGTTACATTACTGTTGAGAAGGTATGTTTCTGATCTTTGTAACTGTGCTGTGCAAAGTAAGAGGTATATGATGATTATCCCTTTCCTCTTAACCTGGAGGTTTTTGGCTACATTCAGACTCCATTGTATCAGCTTTGTTGGAAGCAATCAAAGATGATCAATTTCATCCATCTCAAAGCTAGTCAAACAGCTTGATGAAACGGCCAGCTAAACATATTTCCCATGCCTCAACTAAACATAGCAAATAGTGACCAACAACTTAACAACATCCGCACTCACCATCAACTCTCAACTAATCAACGGATATTTTCAACCATGCAACATTTCTAGACAGGCTTTATGGTATTTCATACCTGATGCTTTCTATTGGTGTTGGTGCTCTCATTTGGGATTAATCTGAATTGTTTGGTTTCTATTCTTGCATGGCCATGATTGTATTTCATGTTTCTCCTCTTCTGGATTACTTAACTCATACCTCAACATGCTCTTAGCTGTATTTTCCTTTCTGATATGTGTGTAGCAGTACTTCCTTTCTGGTTTTTCTGTGTCTTTAAGTTTAGTCACTGCATATGTCAATGAAACTATGAAAGAAGGTTTGTGCATGTAGTTTTTGTTACTGATTGTCTTCGTCTTTGTATGGATTGGTATTTTATGTCAATGAGCCTGTAACTTGCATATTTCTTGTATGTTACGGTGATAGGTAAGCAGTTTGGGTTATCCATTGTGTGATAGATTTGTTGTTGTCTAATTCCTTTATTTGAAATTCATTTTAATTGTTTGCATTGATGGTCTAAAGTTAAGATGGCTGCTTAGGACTTCAGCCTTTTTTTTTTAATCTTACTCGCTTACTTAAGACTCAGCTGTTTAAGAAAATAGCAGATTAAATGGTACTTTATCCCTGGCTAATCCACAGGGAATGAAGTTCATAAATTCTATTCTTTTTGCCATCTTCTTTTGGCCATTCTGTTAACTCTCATTTGCTTGCTGCTGCAAATGTATCATCAAATTGCTATTGCTGTAGATACCAGCTATCACTCTCACCATTGGTCTTGATTAAGATTTAAAATGAAACCATGGCAGCGAAAGACAATAGTTGATTTGTCAGAATTCTGTGCATTCTGAGTTCTTGATAGCGATATTGAAGAAGAATTGAACATTGCTCAAGAGTTGATAAGTTTGTATTCCTTCAGTTCTAGTTTTAGTGCAGAACTTACATTCTGACTGTCCTATTTGATGTCGGTAAGCATAATAAATGCAATTTGTCTGTTGGATAAATTCCCTTCGCATATTAACATGATGTCCACTTACAAAATGATTGCAACATATTTTCTACTTTTTGGATTAGGCAAGTACAAAGTGAACATAGCCAAAGGTTGTGATATATGTTCAAAGGATACTATATTGGTGTTTGGGGACATTCATGATGAAACCAGGTTGCTGGACAATCTGGCTCACCTTTAGATCAATCTTCAATTGTTCATGTGGCAGTTTATAGTATAAACGTCAAGTCTTGTGAAATTTAATCTCACATTCATGCAAATGATTGTTACATTTGTGTTTTGGGGTGTTAAATCTCTATGAATGGGGAAAAGATGAACTTGAACTTGGATCACCTAAAATGGTTATTTAGGTTTCCACACTACTAAAGAAATACCTCAAGGATAGTGTCTTTTACTAATCACAAATGTGCTTGACTTTCTGTAAGCCTAAAGGATTTTTTTTGCCATGGTAGTAGCTAAATTTGAGTGTCTGAATCTGGCAGTGTGAGCCTGTCATTGAGAAAGAGTGATTTGTGTGTGTATTTTTCTGTAACAAGGTTCAGTTAATTAATTTCTTAGCTTTACAACCTGTGTGCATTACGCCCTTACCTACCTGTCATTTTTTTTTTCCTTTAAATTCTCCTTTGGAACTTACCACCCCCTCCTTCCTGTCCCCTGCTTTCTATCTGAATTATCACGTATTTGAAAAATGTTGCTGATGTTGGTTGTTGGAACTCGGTGTCTAGTATTATCAAGGACACTTTGGATCTTGTGAAAATCAAATGTATATGTCTTCTTTTTCTTTTCCTTCTTTGTTGCAATATGAACACATTCTGTTGTTGAGGTGGCCACTTTTCCTCTCACCATTGGCATGTGTCCTTGCAATAATGCAAATGTCTCAAATATAATTATTGGTAGAATTTCTGCCGCAACTGTGCAAATTATGGTTGTTTGTTATTCTCATTTGTGATGTGAGATGCAGTGTAGCAGAACTTCTTCATTGGTAACTTGCTAAGTGCTGTTAATTGAGATCACTACAATGAGACTCGTAAAAGACCAGATAGAATGAGGGTTTTTATCTATTTTTTCAGTCAAGGAGGAAAAGGCCAAGGACACCAACACCTGGACACTATTTGGGTTTGGACAAATCAAGAGAGACAGGTAATCTCTCCTAAATATTGGAACCTTAATTTGAACTTTTGAGGACGTTTTTCTGGGACTTGTTTTGTGCAAAATTTTGTTTACATTGTAGAATTAATGGGTTAGTCTTGCACTCTATCAACAGTCTTGGCAACTTTTTTCTGTAATTCTCTAAATATTTTGGGTTTGCAGGCCATCGTGGCAGACCCCGTGGGGGTTATGGACGTGAGGATTATGGTCATAGAAGATCTCCAAGGCGTTCACCTTATCGAGGTGGTCGAGGTTATTCTCCTCGACGTTCGCCTTATGCTGAAAGGTCAAGGAGATACCGGTCGAGGTCCTACTCTCCATATGGAAGCCCTGACCGGGGATATGGGCGTCGCTCTGGTTATGCCAGATAAGAGAGCAGTTTATGAATCCAGAATGCTGGTATGGCTTGCAGACTTTTCTTAGAAGTTGTTGCTGGGTTAGAATGCGAAGTTAGGGTGCTTGAATTGAGACAACTCTTAGACGCTGTTGTATTAGTGTGTGTGTGTGTGTGTGTCCCTTGTGATCTGACTGGATCTGAAAATGCTTGGTTTTTACTTTGTTCTTGTAGTTTAATTACAGTTTACATGGTTGAAGTCGTGTAAATCACATTACGACATTGTTGACATCTATGAACTACCTTGTTGACCGGAGGTTTCTGGCAGGTGAAATCACGTGTCATATTTCGGACCTACCAACCGCAGTTGTACTATTTCTGTGTTTTTTATGATGCTAAGATTATTGTAGAGGTAATTAACTGTAGGGTTAGGTAAGATTTGTTAGGCCAAACATGAAATGTTTTGGGTCATGGACAAGCAGGCCAGGCCAGGTTAGCAGAACAGAGGGCCATGTGACGAAACAGGTCCAATGGCCCCGTTCCCCAATCATCTTTACTAGCACCTACTCGCTTGGTAAATCCTTTTGCGATTAATCTTTCATATTATGGAGTATCATTGTTGGCCCTTGTTTTCATCAATGAGCCACCAATGCCAGTGACCGTGTAGTTTCAACTTTTATGGAGTCTTGGAATAGGAGTATCGTAAAATCATCTCACTTGAGGCGTATGGCATTATTAATGGACCTGTAAGTACTCTTGCTTAAGTGCTGCCAAAATAAGAACGTGTTGAATGATTGGGAAATTTTAAATACAACGTTTATTTAAGGAGTTACAAAGAGGAAATAAAACGATAATACATGCATTAATTACACCGGTTCATGTTGTGATTTACGAAGCAATTTTTCCTCTTATGTTCCCCCGGGTTTGTGAGTTTTAAGTTTGTGATGAAATGACATTTAATTTAGAGTCGTGTTTTTTCTTAATGAATTCGTTAGAATTGAGTAAACATTCGTTAAGAAAAGATAATTCCGTTAATCTAAAATGTAGTGTAGTGAAGATTGAGTACGTATAATTTTAGTGAAATTGTGAAAGTAAATTAAATTGATTGTGGAATATATATACTCCGTATATATATATTGATTGATATTGGAGTATGTTTGAAAAAGAGGGAGTGGAGTAGTCAGTAGTGGTAATAAATGGGGAGGGAATCTTTGTCCGGCTGCAGAAAACTTGCAGTCTCCTCCCGACTCCCCAATACTCCCATCTCCATCTCCATCTCTCATTCTTATTTACGCATCTCTTATCCCATATCATGAAGTTGTGGCGTTTGATGAAACTTGTTCAATTTACATTTCTCCAACTTTGCTTGTTTATTTTAGACAGACGTGATTGGAATTGGCATAGATGAGATGAGATAAGAAAATACACACTCGTAGCATGTTCGGACAAATATTTATGTCGTCGTGTTTCTCACTTGTTTTGATTATACACAATACTCGTACTCATTGTATAACTTGATTATCATTTTAAGTTAAATATTCTCTATTTTAACACTATGATGCATCTCTGTACTCTGTCCCTATAATCTCATACGTGTACAATATCGTCAATATGTATTTAGTAATTCTTCAATTGTTTGTGCGGTATCGAGGATTATTGAAATAAGTAGAAACTACTGCTATTGCTACATATTTCAACGATCATCTTAAATTAATTACTATGAGTAGTGATCACTTCAAGTTAATTAATCATTATTTAATATGATCAACTATTTAACTTAAAGGATTTGTACCATACACAATCTTATGATTATTATTCATTTTCAGATGGAATGAGTAATCCAAACTAAATCACTAGTAGCTCTTTACTTTAGATTCGTGATATGCTCATGTTAAAAAACAAACTGAAGATGAGACTTGAGACTGAGGGAGAATTGGACGGGGATCTAGAATTAGGACTCAACAAAAATATAGTATGATACAGTTTTATTATAGGTATATGATACGGTATATGGTTTGAATTGTACGAATTTTCGGATATCTGACACAAATAACCGGAAATAATATACGGTTTTCCTTAAAACCGCAGCGGATACATATCAAAGAGAATTGAAACTGGGTATTCGGTTTCCGATCCGAATTTTTTAAAGACAATAAAATATATGAAAAATATAATCCTAATATGAATCACGGAGTATACAATAAAGAATTCAAAGCTCACCCATTATTTTCAAAGGTAAAAAACAAAATTATTAGTGAATTTATGATATTATGTAATGAAACGTACACCCCCGTTCCAATGAATTGTTTGCCTATTCCATATTGGAACGTCTCAATGAATTGTTTGTCTTTCTATTTTAGGAATGCCTTTTATGTGTAATTTGACTCTTGGCTCCACATGTCACCTTCTAATTGGATCTCTTGCCCTTGGTGTCAAAAGCAAAGACAAACAATTCATTGAAACGGAGGGAGTAATATTTTGTTAGAATAATGGTATCGTAAATACACACATATACCACATTTTTTTGAGTTTTTTTTACATATTTTTATTATATCAATTTATATAAAACGTAACGTTGCTTAAAAATCAATTAATTACTCTTAATTAAAAATAAATTGTTTAAAAAAAAATTAGAAGAAAAATATAAAACCGGATACTGGATCGCAAATTTTTTAATTTTTATAATTGGATATCCGATACAGTTTTGTAAATCGTTCGGATATCCAATTTATTTCACCACTAGGTATAGTGGGCCTCTTTGCATCTTGAATTTCGGGGCATGTACAATAGAGAGAAATTAACCTTCTCTTAGCCCTCTCTTTTTTCTAAGAGGAGGTCCTCTCCATTGTAGTTTCTTCCTCCTTCATCCTCTTGCTAAGAGAATCACCTCTCCTTCCTCTAATTTTAGAGGAAAAACAATTTTGGCCCTTGTGCTAGGTTCTTACTCAATTGGTCAAAATTATATACTCCCTCCGTTTCATTGAAAGCTTCCACTTTTCTTTTTTCGGAAATTTCTTTGATAGCTTCCACTTTCTTTTTTGTTATAACTTTTTCCCTCTTACCTAGGTGGCCCACCTACTTTATTCCTTCTCTACTTTTGAATATTTTATTATTATCCTTAAAAAATGTGCCCTTTTTTAGGTGGAATCTTTCATTGAAACGGAGGGAGTACTATTCTTGATATATATATATATATATATATATATATATATATATATATATAGATTTAAGATCATGTGAGAACCATCAACTTGATGAGAACCTTGAGAACTCCATTAAATTATTATTTTTTTTGAAATTTAATGACATATTTGAATTCGTCGTACAATTTAATGGGTGGGTAACATATTTTTCGGTAAAAAAAATCTTGTTTAGTGACGAAAACGGAAACATATAATTTTAGTGTACCTAATACTCGTTTTAGTGTACCTAATTTTTTTGATGTACCTTATTGCACTTTCAGTGTACCTAAATTGCATTTCAGTGTACCCTTTCAACTTTTCGTGAATAAATAACAATTTTCTTAATATTTTTAATAAAATATGATTAGTTATGCCTAATAAAACATTTGAATAAATTAAGCTAAGGGTAAATTAGTCATCTAAATTTTCGAAAAAAATAATAATTGAGTTTTTATTGAGGTTCTCACGGTTTTCAACGAGTTGTAGTTCTCACCGGATCTTGACTCTCTCTATATATATATATATATATATATATATATATATATATATATATATATATATATATATATATATATATATATATATATATATATATATATATCCTATTCTTAGTAAGAGATATCATTTTTATTTTTATCTTTTATAAAAATTGGAAATGATTTTATTTGTTTTTATTTTGTATATTTTCATTTTCATTTTTTTGTCTTTGGCTCCCTCCAATTTTTATTTATTGTCCCATTTTATATGTATAAGGTATATTTTACTAAAATGGGACGATAAAAAAAAATCACGTAAATTTGATATTGCATGCATTGTAGCATTGTACGTAAGTGAGTATGAGTAAATTTAGGGAGCATTTAGCTGTAGTAAGTGAGCATGCGTTGTAGTAAATTTGATTTAGTGAATTATGAAAACAATATAAGTGAATTATGAAAGCAATATAAATTTGTACGTACTAGATTTAATTTAATTAACACATTTTTTTAAAAAAATTAGCTTTAGTGAATTATGAAAACAATATAACTAAACCAATATTAATTATCCAATTATTAAAATAGTAAGAAAAATAACTTAAGAGGATCTCTTTATTGGGAAGAGGAAGTAAATAGTGGAAAATGCAGTAGGTGAAAGAGATGATGAGGTGTCAAAAAAAAAAAGATGAAAGAAGAAATAAGAGGATGGAGATGTACTCTCCATTGTACATGGTCTCAAGATAATAACTTGGGTTCTTCTTCCAAACACATCAAAGAATTCCATTTTTTTCTAAACTGCGGACTAATGAGCTTCTAATTTCTAAATGTGGTATTTCACGATCGGAGTACTTTGATAAACAAATAATTAAATCATGGTAGGATGATGGACATTGAGTCTATCTACTCCTCCCACCCATTCAATTCTTTACGTGATGATCGATTTTGTGAGAAAAAATGGTAAACCTAGGTAAAGAATCTTCATTTATAATTAGTCTCTCAATAAATTTATAAATTAAGGATACTTGCTCCTTCTGATATGCCCCTCCTAATAGGGACTACACACTTTGTAATCACGTGGAAGATCAAGGCATTCTCAAAATGAATTCCCACTGTAAATGAGCAATTGGGTACGAATGAAACTCCTCTTTGATTTTATTTTTGCAAGGTGTGAAAAGAGGGTGTCAATGTTAGTGGTTTACTCTCTCTATAATTTGGAGTTTATCGTCTCCCTCGTCACCTGCAATTTGATGACTGACGTAACGTTGCTGTTTTAATAAATGGAGTAACAAACATAGAATGGAACAAACAAAGAATGCGACTTATTTTATGCGCAAAGTCAAAAGTATACTATACCAATATAATGCAGACAAGAAACAGTTACAATACTATTAGCTTGCTTTGTCAATTTCGGGAATAAGGAAAGGTACAATTTCAATACTATGACTTGACTTACTCTTTTTAAATTACTTCATCACGGCATTTACTTTTCCAAGTGATTGAATTGGTAGTTATCAATGTACTTCATGACTAACAATATTTGGGTTACATGAAATCTTAATGGTACAAACTACAAAATGAGACTGACTTAGTTTATCTTTTTGGAATCTATGTATGGCTACATTCTTGAGTTTAAAGATTAAAAAAGAGGGTTTATAAGTAACTCAAATACTAAAATAAACAAAAAAAAAAGCTGCCTAGTCATATAGAGCCGTTCTTGATAATTAGTTTGAGTTTGGCTTCATAATGACAATCGCAGAGTACTTTACATATAGAGCATTATGCTAAAAAAATCTTAATAATTAACTAAATAAAAGATAAAAAAAAAGCACTTAAATAGGGCGTTATGTAGCCTCTTCGTGTGCCTCAAGCTTTATTTCCGATCCTAAGAATACAATCATTTCAAATTTGAGGAGAAAAAGTTTTGATATGAGAAAATAATCATAATGCATCGATGCGTAAATATAATGTGTAGAGTCATCTAATTATTACTCAAACGAATTCTACTTAGATGGGCAAGGTTTACTGACAATTCACATTTTATGTGTGATAATGTAATAATCGCTAAATATACATTATAGACGAATGAAGTAACAAATTATTTCCGATAAATAAATGAATTTCAAAGAGATGTGTCATGTTAGTCTTTGTAACAAAATTATTACTCTAAACATATATATGATATCATGATATACTATCTTAATCTATACAATTAGACTTGGTTCTCCGTCATTCTCAATAAATTGTTTCCGATCGAGATGAAGAATAACATAGAGCATAATAAACTAGTCGTAATTAAGATCGACTCCAAAACTCCATAACAAATACGTACGGAGTATACAGAAGATCGAGTAGGAGACCATCGTCATACTCATACTCCCATAATTAATTGATACTCCAGCATGCGATACTATCCCAACAATAATCACGCATACGGATTAATGTGTGGATGCTTATAATTAGACGACACCAGAAATGAAAGGGACAAACCTTAATATATATTGATTCTGATTCTGGTAGGAAGGATGGATGGGAGCCAAACCGGCATGCATACATACATACATACATGAAAGAATCACTAAGATATTGGCACGGCTCAATCAAAAGAGACCCTTTTTATTCTTTTTTATAACTACTCATTATTATTATTCTAGTACCCTAATTAATTAATAATGGTAAAAAAACAAAATAGATAATGATCAATCTCTTGAGTGAACCGGGCCAACATCATAAGGACCCTTCCAATAATTCTAACAAAAAACAAAGGAGGAGGAGGAGGAGGAGGAGGTTGGTGATGTGAAAAACGTGAAGAAGAAGAAGAAGAAGAGGGGAGAAGAATAGAAAGAGAGAATGAAGGAGGAAGGAAATGAGTAGAAAAGTGAGAAGAAAAGGGAATGTCTGGATCAAATTTAAGGAGGAAAAAATAGGCGAGGGAGAGGGAGAGGGAGAGGGTAGTGCATTAAACCCCTCCTTTCCTTTCCTTTCTTTTCCTTTCCTTTGGCGTAGACATTAGACAGGACCAGTACTGCATTAATGGCACCCTGACCCCTCCCTCCTCTTCCCTCTTCCCTCTTCCCTTCTTATTTATTGTTCTACAACTAATGCAACTCATCTCCTCTCTACTCTCTACTCTCTACTCTCTAGTAGTAGTCTCTAACAAACCAACTCAACCTATCAATCTCGTCTAATCAAGGTATGGGTCGGGTTCCACACCTTCTCCCTCTAGCTTTGGGTTAGTCGGTTTATACGACCCACTCATCAAATCACCCTTCCTGGGTTAGTCGGAGTATTATTCATAGGATTCAACTAAATTGACCAAAACCCTAATTATAAAACCCAATCCCCTTTTCCTTGGTGGCATGTTAGGATTTGAATTTCAGAATTACCAACTTTTTAATTTTTGTTTAAATTTGCCTCTATCAAATTCTAGGTACATGGTTAGCCAGCGCGCACTTAGTGACGCATAGTCCACCGTATCTAGTCTCAACCACTCGGCCAAGACATTTTCGTTATTTATCATTGTTTTTTCATATATGTTAACAAACATTTTTTCTTTACTTTTTTTTTGCATTTGGAAAAAAAATCAATTTTTTTGAATTTTTTTCATGACCTTGACGAACTCCACCCGTCCGAATTCTATTTCAAATTCCAAAGTACGTATACAACATTTTGGAATTGAATGCATGAAATTCAAATGTAAAAATTGAAATCATGAAATTTCAATCAATTTCGAGTACTCAAACGCAACTTGAATAATATTATCGTCTCACATAATTACAAATCTAAATTTCCTTCAAAATCACCCCTTTTAGTGCCTTTACTTTTTTGGAATTACAACATTTCATTTAAATATTACTCACATATATTAAATTTATGTTGCAATATCAAAGAACCATAGAGAGTAAATAATTACAATTCCGTCGTTAGGATATTTTGGAGATTGTGTATAAGCGCTAACTTTATTTTATTATTAGTAGCGATATGTGTTTGAATAGGTTTTTCATAAATTGTACGTTATTTAGTTAATTCTATATTGGTTGTAGTTTTCATATGATTTACCCTAATCCTTCCTTATTCTTGAATAAGTCCCATATGAGTTTGACGTAAAGTTTGAGAAAAGTTGAAAAAAAAATGAGAATAGTGTTGATTTGATGAACGTGATGAGAAAGAAATATAGATAAAAATATTTTCTTAAGAGAAATCAATATTAAAATCCCTCTAGCTTTGGGTTAGTCGGTTTATACGAGCTAACTAAAAAAATCAATAAAAGAAATACTCCGTATTGTTAAGTAGAGAAGGAATGTAATTGTTATTAGAAGTGTCTGATTACATGGGGGAAAGCCTCTATATATAGGGCTAAGGTACACAAGGCATCTAAGTATTATGGTAAGAGAATATTGACCCAATATTCTTACCATATTTGTTCTATAACACTCTCCCTGATGACAGTGTGTCTTAGCATTACTAAATTTTGATAGAGCTAAAACATAAAACTCAACATGTGTTGGACGTGCTTGTGATGCCTCGTTAAAACATTGACAAGGAAAACCCAGTGGGAAAAAACCTTGACGAAGGAAAAAGAGTACATCGTGAAAAGTCCAACGTCATGGATGTTACAAAATTTATTAGGTTCTCAAGTCCTTAAGTTGACGCATTCCAATCTTGTAGACTAATTTCTTGAATGTTGAAGTCGGCAATGCTTTGGTAAATAGATCTGCCAAGTTGTCACTTGAACGTACTTGTTGAATGTCTATTTCACCCTACTTTTGTAGATCATGTGTGAAGAAGAATTTTGGACTAATATGCTTCGTTCGATCACCTTTGATAAAACCCTCCTTTAGTTGTGCAATACAAGCAACATTGTCTTCATACAATATTGTTGGCAAATTTTTATTCAAATGGAGTCCACATGAATCTTGAATATGATGAATTACGGACCTTAACCACACGCATTCACGACTTGCCTCATGTATTGCTAGTAACTCGGAGTGATTTGTAGAAGTAGTCGCAATCGTTTGTTTCACTGATCACCATGATATAGTTGTATCCCCATAGGTGAACAAATATCTTGTTTCAGATTTTCCTTTGTGTGGATCAGATCGGTAACCTGCATCTCCATATCCAACTAATTTTGATTTGGATTCATAGGAGTAGAATAGACCTAAATCAGTGGTGCCACTAAGATACCGAAGTAAATGTTTGACTCCGTTCCAGTTGTCTCTTAGTTGGGGCAGCACTGTATCTAGCTAATAAGTTTACTGAAAAAGCATTGTCTGGTCTAGTACAATTTGAGAGATACATGAGAGCACCAATTGCACTAAGATAAGGTGCTTCTGGTCCTAGGAGCTCTTCCTCATCTTCTTTAGGACGAAATGGATCTTAATGCACATCGAGTGATCTCACAACCATTGGAGAACTTAATGGATGTGCTTTGTCCATATAGAAGCGTTTTAAGACCTTTTCTGTATAATTAGATTGGTGCACAAATATCCCATTTGAGACATGTTCAATTTGTAAACCCAGACAAAACTTAGTTTTACCAAGATCTTTCATCTCAAATTTCTTTTGTAAATAAGTAGTGGTTTTAGAAACTTCTTCAAACGTCCCTATAAGGTTTAAATCATCAACGTATACTGCAATAATGGCAAATCCGGAAGAAGATTTCTTAATTTAATGAACACACATGGACAAATGACATTATTAGTGTATCCTTCTTTTAACAGGTATTCACTAAACCGATTATACCACATTCTTCCCGATTGCTTTAGCCCATATAAAGCTCTTTGGAGTTTAATTGAGTATATACTACGTTGTTTAGATACGTTTTTAGGTATATGAAGTCCCTCTGGGATTTTCATGTAAATGTCACTATCAAGTGATCTGTACAAATAAGCTGTGACTATATCCATAAGATGCATATCTAGCTTTTCTGAAGGCGCCAGGCTAATAAGAAATCGAAATGTGATGGCATCCATCACTGGAGAGTAAGTCTCTTGATAATCAATTCTAGGTCTTTGTGAAAAACCTTGTGCAACGAGTCGAACTTTATATCTCACAATTTCATTTTTCTCGTTGCGTTTTCTTACGAATGCCCACTTGTATCCCACCGCTTTAACATTACGGGGAGTTTCAACAATTGGACCAAAAATATTACGTTTTGTTAATGAGTTAAACTCTGTTTGGATAGCATCCTTGATCCTTCCACAGTTGCCAATCTTTTCTATTTTGACATTCTTCGACAGATTGTGGTTCAGAATCGTCAATATTTTCAATAGTATTTTGGGCAACTGCGAATGCAAATATATTATCAGGAATTTTTGTGTTCCTGTCCCAACTTTCTTTTGTACCAACATAGTTTATAGAGATCTCGTTGTTTTGTGGTCCATTTTCCTCATTATGTGCAACTAATTCCTCCGTATTTGATTGTTCAATCAAGTTTTCAAGTAATGTGTCTTTTTCTGGAATGACACTTGCTAACCTTTTTTTTCGGGGAATTGAATCCTTTGCACCTAGAAGTCTCCCACGCTTTAAGCGTGTTTTGGATTCATTTTTGTTATCATAATTTTCATCGGGTATACACACTTTTGCTAGGGCATTTACAGCAGGAATATGTGATTTCGTTACCCTTCCCATATCGGTAAATGCATCAGGTAATCTATTTGCAATATTCTGCAAATGTATGATTCTTTGAACCTCAAGTTCGCATTGCTTTGTACGGGGGTCAAAATGGGCTAATGTTGGTGTATTCCAGGAAATTTCACGACGTTCCTCAAGTTTAAACTTCTCTCCCCTAATGTCGGGAATTTTGACTCGTCAAACTAACAATCATCAAATCGTTCTTTAAAAACATCTCCCGTTAAAGGCTCTAAGTATTTAATGATAGATGGGGACTCATAGCCGACATATATTCCAAGTTTACGTTGGGGACCCATTTTTGCTCTTTGAGGTGGAGCTATAGGAACATAGACCGCACAACCAAAAGTTCTAAGATGAGAGATATTTGGTTGATGTCCAAAAACTAGTTGAACCGGTGAGTATTGTTGATAACTCGTTGGCCGGATACGTACTAGTGTTGCGGCATGTAATATTGCATGACCCCATGTTGAAAATGGTAATTTGGACCTTAAGATCAACGGTCGAGCGATTAATTGTAACCGTTTAATAAATGATTCTGCTAAGCCATTTTGGGTATGCACGTGGGCTACCGGATGCTCGCCGTCAATGCAAATTGACATGCAATATTCATCAAATATTTTAGATGTAAATTCACCAGCATTATCCATACAGATAGTTTTGATAGGAAAATCTGGGAATTGAGCCCATAATCTAATTATTTGTGAGAGAAGTCTTGCAAACGCAACAATACAAGTCGAAAGTAGACAAACATGGGACCATCGTGTTGAAGCATCAATTAGGACCATAAAATAACGAAATGGTCCAGATGAAGGATGAATTGGCCCACAAATATCGCCTTGAATTTGTTGCAAAAAATTTGGTGATTCGATACCAACTTTCATCAAAGATGGTCTAATTATCAATTTTCCTTGATAACAAGCCTCACAAGGACAATCATTAATAGATAATACTTTTATATTCTTTAGAGGATGTCCATGCGAGTTTTCTATAACTCGACGCATCATTGTTGATCCTGGATGGCTTAGCCGGTCATGCCAAAATTTGAAAATATTAGGATCAAAATTTTTCGTATGTCTCACAAAATGTGATTCAATAAGGATAGTATGATATAATCCAGAAGATAAAGCAGAAAGTTTTTCTAACACTTGTTTCTTCCCTAAAATGATGGAAGTAATGCATAGATATTCTGTGTTATCCTCAATTTTTGTCTTGAGATGATATCCATTAAGACGGATATCTTTAAAACTCAACAAGTTTCGTTCAGATTTTGTTGAATATAGGGCATCTTGAATATTAATTTTCGTACCATTAGGTAATATTAATAATGCTTTTCCATGACCCTCGATAAGGTTAGATGTCCCTGATATTGTACTAACGTTGGCCATAGCTAACGTTAAATGTGAGAAAAATCGCTTGTTGCGAATAATTGTATGTGTTGTTGCACTGTCTACAAGACATATATCTTCACTGTTTGTTTGCAACATCCTGTTAGCAAAATCCATATGACCATAAGGAAAATAATAATAAATAATCCGGAGAGAAAAAAAATTAATAATAAAGTAAATAATAATAAGATAAACAAGATAAATCAGAGTTTGATAATTGTAATGACGACACATGAAAAAAAATGTTTTAACTTAAAAAAAAACATCGACTAACTATGTGACAATCATTGTCACTTATTTAAAGCCATCATTCATAATATAATAAAAACTCAAACATCATTGAGGAAAGAACCAATGTCCTCAAATTCATTGCCATTAGGATGAGTCTTGAAATCGAGAAGATCATGATGGACACTATTATTTGGTGGTATTTCATACTCCGCAAAATTTGTTTCGGCCTCTTTTGCTTGAATAGAAGCTTTATAGAGAGCAACTAGATGTTTTGGCGTACGACAAGAATTTGCCCAATGTCCATGCGGCCCACATTTGTGACATTCAGAGTCATTTTTCTTTCCCTAGTTTTGATTTGAGTTATGACCACCGGTCTTCTTATAAACAGGTTTGTTAGGACCTAGAGAATGTCCATACCTTTTTCCACTCTTTTCAGAAATACTAGCATTCGCTTCCGGGGTAGGAATAATAGGTGATGAGCAAGTGGAATGAGTTTGATGATTTTGCATTAACAACTCATTGTTTTGCTCAACAACCAAAAGACAAGAGATGAGCTCAGAATATTTTTTAAATCGACGCTCGCGATATTGTTGTTGCAGGATCACATTTGAAGCATGAAAAGTGGAATATGTTTTCTCCAAAAGATCAGAATCAGTGACAGTTTCTCCACATAATTTCACACGAGAGACAATTTGAAAAAATGTTGAATTATAGTCAGTGACACATTTAAAATCTTGTAAACGGAGGTGCATCCATTCAAATCTTGCACGTGGAAGAATAACAATTTTTTGATGGTCAAAACGACCTTGTAATTCTGTCCCCAGAGTGTACGGGTCTTTCACCGTGAGATATTGTGCCTTTAATGATTCATCGAGATGACGACGGAGAAAAATTAATGCTTTAGAGCGATCCTCAAGGGATTCTTTGTTGTCCTTTTCGATGGTTTTGACAAGAGATGAAGCGTTTAGATGCATTTCAGCATCCAATATCCACATCAAATAATTATTTCCAGATATGTCCAAAGTAGTAAAATCGAGCTTCGAAAGGTTCGACATCGTGTTATTGAGTTATGTGCTGATAACGTGTTATTAGAAGGAATGTAATTGTTATTAGAAGTGTCTGATTACATGGGGGAGAGCCTCTATATATAGGGCTAAGGTACACAAGGCATCTAAGTATTACGGTAAGGGAATATTGACCCAATATTCTTACCATATTTGTTCTATAACACGTATGAGGTTTATTCGAGAAGGAGGAAGTATATCATTATTAAAATAATTAAGGAAAATGAGTTGGCGCCGCTGAACCCAAACTCGGCGCCACCCCCCTCACATGCATCCTTATTATTGGGGTCCCCTTTTTAATAAAGGGTGTTGGGGTCCCCTTTTTAATAAAGGGTGCATGTGAGGGGGTGACGCCGAGTTTGGGCGCCACTTGGTGGCGCCTCCTTACTCCAAAGAAAAGGCAAATTAAGTATACGATATATTGATAATCTTGTGATGGATTATCATAGGCTTAACAATGAGACATACGAGTATTATATAAAGTGGCATCTCAAGATACCGTGCGCTATCTTTTGGTGTAATGCGGAAAATATTACTCAATAAAAAAAAGGGTTATTTAATAGCAATAATACTGACTATTGAGCGTATTCCAATAATAATATCAATTACAGTTAATCCCAGAATAATACATCGAATTGGAATATTCTAATGATAACGGTACAGTTGCATATGTGACCTGCAACAATAGGTCACCTTCCTGAAAAGTAACCTGCTACTTCATTCTATTCAATCCACGCCCACCCTCCTTTACCCTACTTCTTCATCTCCCTCCTACTTAAATCCTTGTCTTCAATGACAACTCTGCAATTTTTTTTTAAAAAGTCTTGATTTCCATTACCCTCCTCTCCTCATTAAATCTAATAATGGGCTCTCCATTAAGACATAAACATAAACTTCATTAATTGGAAAAAAAAACATACGGAGCATTATCCAATGTGATCATCAATCAAACCACCGAAATTAATTATCGCCCTGTCTCTGATTCTCTGTCTCCTTCAACTCCCAGCTACTCTCTTTTCGATTTTAAGCATTGCTAATTTATTTTATTTTGTTCAAATTTGTGTTTTTGTTTTTAATTAGGTTTTTTTTTTCTAGGTTCGTATTTATTTGATTACCGTTTCGATTATGATTTTTGGGTCTAATTCGGGACTTGATTCGCTTCTAATTTCCAATTTTAGCACAATTCACTTGGTCAAGCAAATACTATTTTATCTTTCTGCAAATTTCAACAATTTGAGGTTTTGTTTTGATTAAGTTCTGGGTTTATATTTATTCGATTAGTGTTTCGACTATGGTTTCTGGGTCCAATTCGGGAGTTTATGTTTATGTTTTAATAAACCGTCTACTAAGTTTTGTCATTCACAATTGTTGTACCAGATTTCTTCCTCTTATCAGGTCTAGATTCATCCTCACGGGAGAGTGATAAGTAAATGGAGAGTGAAGTAAATGGTAATGGTGACAATAAGAATTAAATTAGGCACTTAAGAGGAGGTTGACCGGTTATTCAGGTAACCGGTCCACTGTACCATTATCATTAGAATACTTCAATTCGATGTATTATTCTGGGATTAACTGTAATTTGTATTATTATTGGAATACGTCCAATAGTCAGTATTATTGCTATTAAATAACCCTAAAAAAAAAAGTAAAAAAATTGAATTAAAATAGACTTAAAAGTCTCAAAGTATTGGATTATCGCCTAGTAATTTAGATTTTGTTCCGATTTAATCCAATCACATAATTTTATAATCCCTCGTAGGGGTGGACACATGTCTTTAAAAAGGGATGTGCATAATTTTAAAAAATTGTAAAAATAGTGTTGTTTTTTATGTACTCGGTATAATTGAATAACATTAACCACATAAACAGTAGAATTAGAAGGATTCAATTTTCGGGTTCTATCGAGGCAGGTCCTGCTGAAGACGCCCCAAGTAGTAAGGGTTCACTTGATGAAACCGTAAGATTGGGGTTCGATTCCTTAGGGGTTATTTATGAGGGCAATGAGGAGTTAATAATGGCGTAAAGACTAACAAAGGAATGTGAGGAGAGAAGAAAGGAAAGAGCAGTGGAGTGTGGTTGCCCCTTCGGGTTTACTTAAACATTTGTAACGTCTCTTTGCCCCCTCCCCTTCAATTCCCCCTTCTGTATTGCTCTGCTAGTAGTATTACTTACTGTACTTACCACCAAGTATTATTACAGCGACCACCCTAGCTACTAGCTACTAGCTACTTGCTACTACATACGACGTATTATTATTAATGGTTTGTTACTTTTAGGGTGCACCACTTATTATGTTGTTTATGCTACATACTACTACAACACAAGCATTTATGTTGTTGGGCTGATCCTGCTTCCTTATTGAAAAGAAAGGGAGTTAAATGTTTTGTCGTTTCTTTCTTTTCAGTTTCATTTATTTCGGGTTTCATTTCTAGTGAACGTACTCTTTATGCCATAGGCCATATGCCCATATGCCATTACCGCTCACTTCTTTCTCCTTCTGCCTCCACTCCTCCATTCACACCATACTCACTAATTGCTATGACTATCTAGTATCTATCTCATCATCTTCTTTCCCTTGCTAATATGTTTTCCAATCTTTAACCTCTTCTATTCAATGATTTGTTGTGTACTTGTCATAATAAGATGCCTGCCGACTAATTTCATACCTTATATAATACCATGCCCGGATCTCATCCATACTCACTTACGGTGCTAATCATACGAACTCCCCAATTATACTTACACAAATTGCTAGTCCACTTACACGTCCTCCTACACCAGTTAACACTTTTTGAAATACCGAAAATATAATAGGACCATTATAAAGTGTAACTAGAGTCACATACACACCCTTCACGCATACCCGTCCCCTTGCATTATCCATCCACCAGGCCGCCACCACCCAAACCACCATGTATCCCACCATCACCTCCACCACTACTATGTAGACTATCCACTACACCACCAACACTAACCACCCACTACAACCTAGGCCCAAGGACTAGTACAAATAGATTAACCTATATCGTTTAGGCACCCACCAAGGCATTTTATCCCTGGACTTTGACTCGCTGATCCGTTATTCTCGTAATTGTCGTTCAATATAACAACCAAACAGATTCAAGTCATAAGTCAACATTTAACAAGGCAAGTCGAGTTACCGTTTGCTCGGCTTCAACTTACGTGATTAAATTGTTTCTTGTTCTTGTATAATAAAATCATATATCCTGATTATATCGTTGCATGTTTCACCATATGAAATATTCTCATTTATTCCCAAGTATTTTACTACCTAATCTATGAATCCGTAGCCATTAAATAAGTATTAATAACAAATACCTAATATTTATATACAAGCTCTAATAAAACTAAACTTCGATTTGAACCACTGGACCATTTTAAAAAAGCTTCCACAACGGATCAATAACAAAGTATAATCACGTTTTTAAGTAAAAACGTTCTTTTATTGATTTTTCATTTTGCACGTCAATCTATTAAAAGAATCTACAACGGATGGAACTATAATCCGTAGTATAAACTAATCACAACGCGTATATTTATACATAAACCTCTTGTTAATAGTTTCAACAACTAGCAAGATATATCTGTTGTTAATAGATTCTACAACGGGCTTTTCGTATCACCCGTTGTAGATTTTGTTAACATTATGCTTTGCCTTTTACTCGTTGTTATGATAATTATTACTTTTCGCGGTTATGAAACACACCTGCGTAACCATTCAACATAACATTTAGGGCTACACCATACATCACCACCGACTATTTTGAATGGGTGAAGTTCAAGTTAGGTCAATTTTGTTATGTGAGAGTCGGGCTAAGTTGGGATTGAGCTGAGGCAGTTCGACTCATTTCTTGGTCTACTAATTTCAACTTTTTTTTTTTTTTTTGGAGATAATAGTTTGTATACAACAAGTCAACTTTCAAGTTAATTCAGGTTAGGTTGAGTCAATTTTGAAAACGGTCAAACTTTGAATTTTAGTTCAAATGTCAGGTTGGATTCAAATCGGATTATTTGGATTGAATGAGTGTACTACAAACAAGAGGTGGAAGCTGGGCTAGAACCATGGATTGGGCCTATGTTATTTTGTGAGGGAGTGATACAATACGGTCAATAAACAACATGAGTCCAACTCCCACATCCAGGTGTACATTCAAACCGTTAATAAAAAAACCGAATATTCAAAGCCGTCTTTGTTTCCCGTCCCCTTTCTTTTTTTCCGCCTCCCCCGCCAAATCCTCACTCTGTCTCTATCCCTCTTCCACCTCACTTCTATCCTACTATTTATATTCCTCTTCCACCATTTTCCTGACTCCATTCTCATTTTTTTATTTAATCCTCCAATCTAATCTCTCCATCTTCATTTTTAATCGTCAACCGTACCAATGTTAATTCATCCTAGTGACATCTCATCATCACTATTATATTATATTAATTTCAGCAGCAGCAGCAGTAGTAGTACACCATTAATTTGTCGATTAATTTATTAATCGACGAGTATTTAAGGCCTGCAATTGGTTAATTACTATCTCCAAACAAAATTCGCCTGTTAATTATTAATCCAGGCCATGTCGAAGGAAGATCCGACGCCGGGTTTCTCTGTCAAGATTGATCCCGTTGGAGATATTGCTTTTTCTAAGTCTCCGGCGGAGAGTCAGAAAATATGGCGGGAAGCCAGCTATGATTTCGACAACTCTGCCCCCATGTCGTCGCGGAGTAAGAGCGTGAGAAGGGGAAATAATAATAGTGGTAGCAGTGATGGTGGTGACGATGAAGACGATGATGTTTCAGATGAGTTTGATTTCCAGAGGCAAAGAGGGAACAGGGGAAGCTCGAGTTTAGCTCCTGTGACCGAGCGTGACAGCGAGTTGGTTAGAAGGCGTAGTGTCAGTGAAGAGGGACATCATTTCGGTCAAATGAAAGAAGGGGATCATAATCATCATCATCATCATGTAGTGCAGTGCAGCTCAAACGGGTCGTTTCAGCAGAAGAGCATGAAGCCGGGTTTGATGAAGATGAAGAGCAAGTCGCGGCTCTTGGACCCGCCTCCAGCTGTTGATAAGCGGTCTAGTCGGCTTGACAACCGGTCTGGGATGTTGGGGAAGAGTATGGAGATTGAGGAGGATGACCCATTTGATGATGACTTACCTGAGGACTACAAGAAGGGTAAGATTTCATTTTTTACTGTTGTGCAATGGGTTTGTTTGGTTTTGATCGTCGCAGCTTTGGTGTGTAGTTTGGTGATTAGGAAATGGAGGGTTAGAACAGTGTGGGGTATGCAGTTATGGAAATGGGAAGTGATGGGCTTGGTGTTGATTTGTGGTGGGTTGGTTTCGGGGTGGTTGATCAGGATTGTGGTGTTCTTCATTGAGAGGAATTTCTTGCTCCGAAAGCGGGTTTTGTATTTTGTTTATGGATTGAGAAGTTCTGTTCAGAAGTTTTTGTGGTTAGGTTGGGTTTTATTAGCTTGGATATTGATCTTAGACAAGAGTGTTGAGAAGGAGACTAAGAGCGAAGTCTTACCTTATGTCACCAAGATTCTCATCTGTTTCATGGTGGCCACATTGCTGTGGTTGGTCAAGACATTGTTGCTTAAGGTTCTTGCTTTGAATTTCCACGTGAGCGCCTTCTTTGATAGGATCCAAGACGCGTTGTTTAACCAGTATGTGATTGAGTCGTTGTCAAGGCCGCCTTACCTTGAACTCCAGCGGGTTCAAGAAGAGGAGGCTAGGGTCATGAGCGAGGTTAGGAAGCTTCAGGATGCCGGGGTTCATATCCCTGCTGATATCAGGGAAAATTGTCTACCCAATAATAATGCCGGGAATAGTAGCTTACCTAGGAGTCCGATGAATGGGAAAAGTTCGACTTTTAATAGGAAGGATAGAGAGGGAAATAATGATGCTAGTATCAGTATTGATCAACTGCATAGGCTGAATCAGAAGAATGTGTCTGCTTGGAATATGAAGAAGCTGATGAGATCTGTGAGGAAAGGAGTGTTGTCTACTCTTGACGACCATCTTGATCCACGGATCGAGGATGATACTGCAATGCAAATTCGTAGTGAGAAGGAAGCCAAGGCTGCTGCCAAGAAGATCTTCAATAACGTTGCGAGGCCAGGCTCTAGGTAATCTCCTTTTCTCATATATCCCTGGTAGTTTTTTTTTCAAGAAGTAATTAATGTCCTCTTTTGCTGCATTGTGGGATATATATAGACATATCTATATGGAGGATTTGATGCGCTTTTTAAGCGAAGACAAGGCAAACAGAACAATGCTTCTCTTTGAAGGAGCCGGTGATGGTAAAGGCATTAGCAGGCGGTCACTTAAGAATTGGGTGGTAAGTGATCCCTTGTTTTTTTTTCTTTTAATGTCTTGATGTTGTAAAGGCTGACACAACATGTCTTTGAGTCAGGTTAATGTGTTCAGAGAAAGGAGAGCCCTTGCGCTTTCTCTGAATGATACAAAGACGGCCGTGAACAAGCTTCACCACCTGGTGAACATTCTTGTCGGTATTGCTGTCATAATCATATGGCTCCTGATATTGGGTGTCCCCGTCACTCATTTCTTCGTCTTTGTGAGCTCCCAAATTCTTGTGCTCGCCTTTATGTTTGGCAACACATGCAAGACTACATTTGAAGCAATCGTCTTCCTGTTCTTTATGCACCCGTTTGACGTAGGCGACCGTTGTGAAATCGAAGGAGTCCAGGTACATTTTACACTCTTCCTATCTACTACGAGTACATTTCTTCAGATTCTAGCAACTTAATCCTTAAAACATTATCTGACATGATGTTTTGTTGATAGATGGTTGTGGAGGAGATGAACATATTGACGACCGTGTTTCTGAAATTCGACAACCACAAGGTGATATATCCAAACAGTGTGCTAGCAACCAAGCCTATCAGCAACTACTACCGGAGTCCTGATATGCGAGAAACCATTGATTTCTGCGTCCACATTTCAACTCCGGTGGAAAAGATATCTCTGATGAAAGAAAGAATAACGAGGTAAGGATGTCTGGCCTTGATATGGGAACATTGAGTTATTAGCATAGAGTGATAATAGGATATGAATATAATAGTTGGGTTGACAGGTACATCGAGAACAAGAAAGAGCAGTGGCACGCAGGGCCAAAGGTGATAATGAAAGACGTAGAAGACATGAACAGATTAAAGATAACGTTATGGGTGTATCAGACGATGAACTATCAAAATATGGGAGAAAGGTGGGCAAGGAGAAGCCATCTGATGGAAGAAATGATCAGGATATTTAGGGACCTTAATATTGAGTACCGTATGTTGCCTACGGACGTTAACGTTAGAAACATGCCGGCTTTGGTTTCGGACAGAGTACCATCTAACTGGACTGTGTGCGCTACTCCTACTCCTAGATGATCATATATGCGAAAATCTGACCTCTGCCTACTTCCATAGCTAATAACTTCATGCATTTTTGTCCTTCTCCGCTTGGATTGGAGGCAATAGGAATAAGATTGTTCTTACTTGTTATGGGCTTGTCATATATTATTGAGATTTGAGTTTTTGCCTATTACAGCAATCACAATAACACTTGTCCATCTAAGTTTGTTGTCGTCTTATCACCACCACGTCACTTATTTATAAACATTAACTTCATGCAACCAATCTCATCTCAACAATAGTATTAGAGGTGATCATGGGCTGGGTTGGGTCGGGATTGGGCTGGGCTTTGTCATAAATTTACAGCCCACTTTGCGGGTCGGGTCAGATCGGGCCCACCAACGGGCCGATTTGTAAGGCCCAAACCCGGTTCGTTCGGGCTTTTTCGGGCTTTCGGGCCCATTCGGGTCACAACGATTGTTCGGGATTAAGCTAATATTTTTTTTACGTCACCTTAAAAAAATATTTATTAGCACAAATTAACCAACATTTAATCAAGTTTTTTGCCCGCAGTCGACCCGACTAATAAACAAACCCTTTTTTACTAAAATTTACTCGAAATTAATCAGACGACTAGAGTACATAATGATATATCAATACTCCGTACTAAGAAATATGAACAAAGTTTACCTCGAGTCCTTGATTAGACATTTCACACATAGTTTTGGTGTTGGACAATTTTTCGTATTATTATGTGTCACACTAACATATCACAGTACAAATATATATATATATATATATACACACACCCGGTATTAGTGTCCGTGTATAATAACTATGAACACATAAAAAACATAAACTTCCATACAAAAATTGCACGACTTTTTTTTTTAAAAAAAATTGGGATAAAAAACACATGAATTTCCACATAAAAGAAGTTTAAAAGTATAAAAAACATAAATTATGTTTTATTTTTTTAAAAAAAGTCGGGCCGGGCCAAAATTCGGGCTTCAAGGTCGGCTCATACCCGGCCCAAAATTTATATCGGGCTAAGATTGGGTCGGGCTTTGGGCTTTTTTGGGCCAACACGACGACCCAAGCCCTTGAAAAAATGGGGTCGGGTTGGGTCGTCGGGTCTGGGCCATTTGATCAGCTCTAAATAGTATAGGTTCATCCAAGTTTGTAAATGGTCCAACTCACAATTCACTCACTACTAAAAATTACTCGTAATTTCTATCCACAAAATTTTATTTTTAATTTAAAAACGATAATAATTCATCTGATGATGATAACTCCTACTAAGTATAACTTGTTCCGCATAATAATGTTTAATTAAGTTGTTCTTTGATTTTATGTCTTATTTCATGTTTTAGTATTACTCCATCTACTCCTACTAAGTGTAACTTGTTTTAATTAGTACTCCGTAATGTTTAATTAAGTTGTACTTTATTGTAATGTCTAATTTGATGGTTTAGTATTAATGTATTTGTTTAATTATTTTAATAAGATACTGTATTTATTTATCATGTTGGGTTGAAAATAGTTCATACCGGCTAAACATTATACTCCGTATTTGTTAGACGTTATAATGGGCAATTGGGCACTACACTAAATGACTAAATAAAGTATGAATAATTGGTCCCACTACACTTGGATGGACAAGTTTGATTTTGCAAAATTCTATGGACAAACCTGTTGCCCATTTGCTCAACAATAGCATATCGTTATATATGCTTACGGAACATCTGGATGCGAATGGAGAGTTTATACGTGCTTTCACGGAACATCTGGGTCTAGTCACCGTTATTCGGGTGGAGCTAATGGCCCTGATAAGTCGATATTTATGTGTATTTTTACCCCTTTAATATTATATTTTTTATGTCGTCTTTCGTAATATTTGAGTTAAAATGATTATTTTATGTAAGTTGGGTTTATTATTAAACTTTTGATATTTTTGTGCTAAATTGAGTTTTTAATATATATTTTAATTAATTAGTAATAATCCACTTGAATAAAGATTGTGAGACTACTAAAATCGTATGTATGCTTGCAGGTCTGTCTTAAGACGACAATATCTCACTCATACGACGTCGGAATAATGCGAATCAAAATGCATTGGAAAGCTAAGTTCGAGATGAACAACTTTGTTGAAGAAAGAAAAATCAAATTCCATCATCTAATGGGTCGAAATCAAGCTTGAAACCATCAGCCCATAATGAAAAAAAAAGGAAAGAAAATCCGGTGTAAAAAGGAAAGAGAAGATGTGGAATTGTAAGAAGAAGACAAATTAATTAAGGAAAGAAATAATTTCACTGGAACCAAATTAATACTATAAAAGGATGCATTAGGGCTTTAATGGAGAAGAAAAGAAGGAAGGAGAAGAAGGAGCCACAAAACACACACGTAGGAATAGGGCGAAGGCCTTGGCCTTCATGGCCAAGGTCGGTATTCAACCGGATTGTAATGCGGGACGCGATCAATTCAACTCCTAATTTATCTAACGGTTGTATCAATCTATCTTATTTACTTTATTTATCGTTTAATTAATTATTTAGTTTAATCTTTCAGTTATTCGAACATGTAATGTACCGATTATTGTCAATGAGTTATGAGATTATGTTATTGTTTTAACGTTTAATTAGTACTTAAATATTCGTATGAAATTCACGATTTGACTGTCGTTTTCAAGTTTATTAATTTACCTTGATCACCTAGATTATTTACATGAGTTGATTGTTAAATTAATAGTGTTTTAAATTAGGTTGCAGCTTACTGGTCTAATTTAATTACTAGAATTTTGTATGATAATTGAGTTATATTTAATTGCAGCTTTCTAGTTCTATATAATTCAATTGATTGGTGTTCTTAACGCGATTAAATTTATTGACTTGATACGTGCTTACATGGTTGAGTCGATCTAATTTAGTTAGGATTAAACTTGCGTGGTTAACGAAGTTTAACGAATAAGAAAGATAAAACTGTTAATTTACTTGCTTACAAGGGATTAAATAGTTACCGATCTATTTGAGTCTAATTAATTGAATCGATGATTAACCTGACTATATCATATATTGCATGTCTCGAATATTGTTATGATTAATTTTTTATTTATGTTATTATTATTATTGTTATTATTATTATTATTATTATTATTATTATTATTATTATTATTATTATTATTATTATTATTATTATTATTATTATTATTATTATTATTATTATTATTATTATTATTATTATTATTATTATTATTATTATTATTATTATTATTATTATTATTATTATTATTATTATTATTATTATTTTCAAACCTAATAAAACCCCCCTTTATATATATTATTACTATTAAATAATAAATCGTCTTAGATATTATATATATTATTACTATTAAATAATAAATCGTCTTAGATAATAACGTTAGTCTCTGTGGGATCGACATCTACTTAACCTATCTACCGTAGAGTTACTAGTGTTTATAAATCTAATTTTGACTGCGGAAACGACACGCATCAAATTTTGGCGCCGTTGCCGGGGACTGATTGTTTATTGTCTTAGACATTATCTACTTATTATTATTACCCTTATTATCACTAGTATATTTTTGTTTTATTAGTTGAGTCGGCTTAAGTGCCTCCCTGAGTTTCGCAACCTTTGTAAGGGGATGTTAATAGTGTCGGTTGCCCAAAAAAAATCTTTAATTTATTAATTTGATTATTATAGTTTTTTTTTTTATTATTTTTTTCTCTATCGATGATATGTGTGTTTTGTTTCCTTTGTGCTTTACTTGCCTTGCTCAATGTTATATTTTGCAGATTGTAAAAGAACTTTTGAGTTGGTGTCGGGTTGATTATTTCGCTTGGAACATGGAGAAAACAAGGGAACAATGATATTTTTGTGTCCAAGTAACATCAAATCATCAACTATCGAATAATTGGAATCCGCTAAGCCTCTCCACCCTCTTATTTTATATTATATGCTTAATGTTTAAGTTCTCAATGTCTATTTTTGACATCGAGGACGATGTCGAGTTTAAGTGTGGGGGAGTGGTTAATTTTTACGGAAAAAATGCAAAATTTAATTCTTGCGGAAAAAAGAGGAAAATTTTAGATAAATGAAGCTTATTGTTTAAAAACCCTTTGTTTTTATTCGACTAACTAGAATAGGGAAGTCGACGACAAATTCTAATCTAATTTTTTTTTTCAAAAAAAAAAAAATAGCTAACTTTAACTTTTACTAACTTAAAAATTCGTTTTTTGTGTATGCATTTATTTTTTTCCTCCCGATTAGACTTGTATTAATTAATTTAGTAATAGATGGTATTTTAAATCTCTTTTAAATTTAGGTTACAAATAAATTATAAAAAATACCACTTGTTGTAGCTACCTTAACTACTTTTTTCGTTGACTCCGGAGGTACGAGCGGTAAGCCGGTCTTGTTTCAATTAATTTACTTTCGTAGGTGACTCCTAATTAAGGCTATAAGAAAGATTAGATGCCTCAAAAGTGAGTGAGTCGGTCTTGTGACTCGAGTTAGTAAATCCGAGGAGAACCTAGTCCTAACGGGACTTGGAGAATGCCTAATGCCTTGTCCGGAAGGGCGGGAGTCATTGGTTGAAAGCTCGCTACATGGGTCACTCGATCTTGGAAAAAAATTGAAAAAAAAAATGAAAAATTTCAAAAATTGAAAAAGAAAAAAAAGAAAGAAAAAAAAATAAGAGCAGAAAAAGAGAGACGAGGTGTCTAGTTTGCCTTATGTGCTCGGGAGAACGATCCTCGTACTGAACTAGTAATAGGAATGTACCGAAAGTAGATCCCCTTCCCCTAACACCTTAAACTGCTGAAACCCGTCTTCTTGAGTCAATTCTTACCCAATTTTTCGAAGGTAGTTAAATAAGTGGGAAGAATAATGAGTTTATTTCTAATTTAGATTTAGAAGCGATTTAAAATATTATATGTTGTTAAATTAATTAATTGAATAGTTTATAGTGGAGGAGAAATTTATGTATATATTACTTGCTAATCTAACTCGTAATTTGTATCGTTAACCTTACTAACTTACTAACTTATAAAATATTTTTAGTTTGTCGTCGATTGTACCTAATTTGGTTAGTCTAAAATGTTTTTAAGGTTAATCTTTTGATTCTTAATTTTAACTCGTGAGTTTTCATTGTCGAGGACAACAATGAACTAAGTGTGGGGGAATTTGATAAGTCGATATTATGTGTATTTTTACCCCTTTAATATTATATTTTTTATGTCGTCTTTCGTAATATTTGAGTTAAAATGATTATTTTATGTAAGTTGGGTTTATTATTAAACTTTTGATATTTTTGTGCTAAATTGAGTTTTTAATATATATTTTAATTAATTAGTAATAACCCACTTGAATAAAGATTGTGAGACTACTAAAATCGTATGTATGCTTGCAGGCCTGTCTTAAGACGACAATATCTCACTCATACGACGTCGGAATAATGCGAATCAAAATGCATTGGAAAACTAAGTTCGAGATGAACAACTTTGTTGAAGAAAGAAAAATCAAATTCCATCATCTAATGGGTCGAAATCAAGCTTGAAACCATCAGCCCATAATGAAAAAAAAAGGAAAGAAAATCCGGTGTAAAAAGGAAAGAGAAGATGTGGAATTGTAAGAAGAAGACAAATTAATTAAGGAAAGAAATAATTTCACTGGAACCAAATTAACACTATAAAAGGATGCATTAGGGCTTTAATGGAGAAGAAAAGAAGGAAGGAGAAGAAGGAGCCACAAAACACACACGTAGGAATAGGGCGAAGGCCTTGGCCTTCATGGCCAAGGTCGGTATTCAACCGGATTGTAATGCGGGACGCGATCAATTCAACTCCTAATTTATCTAACGGTTGTATCAATCTATCTTATTTACTTTATTTATCGTTTAATTAATTATTTAGTTTAATCTTTCAGTTATTCGAACATGTAATGTACCGATTATTGTCAATGAGTTATGAGATTATGTTATTGTTTTAACGTTTAATTATTACTTAAATATTCGTATGAAATTCACGATTTGACTGTTGTTTTCAAGTTTATTAATTTAGCTTGATCACCTAGATTATTTACATGAGTCGATTGTTAAATTAATAGTGTTTTAAATTAGGTTGCAGCTTACTGGTCTAATTTAATTACTAGAATTTTGTATGATAATTGAGTTATATTTAATTGCAGCTTTCTGGTTCTATATAATTCAATTGATTGGTGTTCTTAACGCGATTAAATTTATTGACTTGATACGTGCTTACATGGTTGAGTCGATCTAATTTAGTTAGGATTAAACTTGCGTGGTTAACGAAGTTTAACGAATAAGAAAGATAAAACTGTTAATTTACTTGCTTACAAGGGATTAAATAGTTACCGATCTATTTGAGTCTAATTAATTGAATCGATGATTAACCTGACTATATCATATATTGCATGTCTCGAATATTGTTATGATTAATTTTTTATTTATGTTATTATTATTATTATTATTATTATTTTTTTAATGAGAGAATTTTATTGATGAACCAAAAAGCAGTTTACAAAAAATTGGTGGGTAGCCGAGATACAATCTGGACCCCCACCCCCTTAGCTATAGCAAAGCTAAGTCTGGTAAAAATAAAAGGAGCAGCGCGTGCTCCGGCATCCTGTGCTATTGAAAATTTCTGAATCCTCTTGAGTAACCCGATAGCATCCGCCTCCAATTCCCCCAGCGAAGAAAAGGAAAAAGGCAAAAACCCATACCCGAATCCCGAGCATAGGGCCCTGTACTTCGCGCATTTGCGCCGAGCAGCGTCGCCCACAACACGGCCTGGCGCGAAATCAGAGAGCCCAGACTGAGTCAAAGGAGAAGACCCGGTAAGATCTACGCAAACGTCACGCCCCCTGTCCCACGAATAAAGAAGCAAATCTGCAGGACGCAAGGATCTGTCGTGATCATCAATCTAACCAATATCGACCTCCTTACCAGCTGAGACCCCAGAACGGAAACAGATATCCAAAAGAGTGTCACGAACGAGGTTATGTCGATGTTTAATACCGACAACCCCCGCGCAGGACACGGCATGGTCCCCATAAATATTGTCGCCAAAAACCCGAGAGCAGGCAGAACACGGTCCAGGCGCAGAAAACAAGGGAATGCCCAATCGATAGCTAAGCACACATCGGTACGTCCGACCGTTCATAGTCTGACCCAGCCCAGAAATAGGGACAACGCGGAGCCAATCAGAAGCATGATGGCCTTGCTGAGACTTCCATAAGGCAACCTGACGGGAGTTTAAGGAGAAATCTGATTCCGCAGTAGCCACAACCCTCGTGAAATATATATCTGCCAAAGACTTCATAAGTTTGGGGCAGCGATCTCACTTGGATTACACTCAACAGAACCCAGAGCCTCCTTAAGCCTACACAAGGCCGCATTGAAAGCCGGGCCGGGGGTCAGTACGCCCGCAGCGCGAAGCAGTGCAGCCTGCAAACCCGCAGATTGCAGACGGGATGCCACAAAAGCATAATGTAGGACATCTCCAGCGGCATACACCCCAAGCCCCCCAAAGGAAAAGGGAAGGGTGGCAAGCCGCCACTGCCAATCCCCAAACCCCGGCCCAGACACAATAACAACACGCTCTAAATGAGAACGAAGAGCCGCGTCAAAAGCAAGCTGAGCCGACTCAAAAATAGTCGGTGGGCAAGTACGCAAAGCAAAATAAAGTTTGGAGATACCAGTACAGGCCCGGAGCAACAACAACTCACACTGCGGATCATCAAGCAGAGCGACGGAACCCCCCCTTTATATATATTATTACTATTAAATAATAAATCGTCTTAGATATTATATATATTATTACTATTAAATAATAAATCGTCTTAGATAATAACGTTAGTCTCTGTGGGATCGACCTCTACTTATCCTATCTACCGTAGAGTTAGTAGTGTTTATAAATCTAATTTTGACCGCGGAAACGACACGCATCAGGCCCTCAAACGAGGTCTAATTATTGCCCGAGATAGAAATATCCGGAAACTTATCATCTAGACGGATTCATTGGTCATAGTGAATCTCATTAAAAAAACAGATTCCTTCCCGACAGTCCACTCCCACATGGTACAAATATGTCAATCCCTTATGTCTGATCATGATTGGACCGTGGAAATGCATCACATATATCGAGAAGCTAATAATTGTGCGGACTGGCTAGCTAATCATGGTGGAACACAACATGAGCGATTGATCATGCACGAGTTCATGGATATTTCGGCCGATTTATTTAGTCTACTCCAAGCAGATATGGACGGGGTGTCTTGGTCACGTTTTGTACCATTTCGTGCTTTTTAGTCCTTCGTAGTTTTGTTTAATTTTGTTTTGTTGGGTTATCCCTCTTCTTAGCAAAAAAAAAAAACAATAGCATATCGTTCGTCCATCCCCATGAACCCAGCCGATGGACATCTATTGTTGTTGTCCTTAGGCCATGTTCTTTTGGACTAAAACTGACTGAACTGGACTTAACTGAGCTGAAAGTGTCTGAAATGAACTGAACGTGTCTGAACTGAACTGAACTTAACCGAACTGACTTGAATGAGTCTGAACAGAACCGAACTGAACTTAAAAATAAATAATAAAAATAATAATTAATACGGAGTAATAATCATAACAATCATTATAATAATAATTTATAATAAAAATAATTAATAAAAATACTAATGGTTAATAATAATAATAGTAATAATAATAATAATTAACAATAATAATACGGAGTAATTAATAATTGATGGGGTCGGTAATCCGTCAATTATTATCCACCGACCCCGGAGCAGGATTAACTCCACTTGAGGGGGAGATCGCAGAGCCTTCATGCCTGATGCCGAAGCCTCAGGCCGGACCCTTCCGGCCGACCCTCAGGGACCCGCCAATAGAGAACTCCACAACTCTCGGGGCGGCCTCTAGGTCCGACCAATGACCGGCCTAGCCGAGCCCTAGCCCGGCCTAGCCGAGGACGTCCAAAGACCGTCGGTCATTCTGACCTCGAAGGTACGCTTCGAGGTAGGCCCTCAAACCATCGCCTAAGGTAAAAGACATGTCTTTGTCTCGGTTTCTCTCTCATGGGAAATCTATAAGTACTCCTTAATGTCCACTCATTAAGGGTAATGAATTTTCTCTCACTAATTCTCTTTCTAGAAAACGACACCTTATTCCTCACGAATAAAGTTCCTTAAGTGCATAAAGGACTGACTTAGGCATCAGAGAGAGTTTCCTCGGATACCTCCAAGACTCTGTTTGTTGCTTGTGCAGGCAAGACTCACCCACTCCTCTAGGGAGGACCACCAGATAGGGAGAGAAGGAAGTGAACGCTTGGATAAAGCCAAGATCCAAGCCCAACAGACTCAAGATTTAGACCCGATTTAGATCCGATTGTTTCATACCGAAACAACAACAACAACAACAACAATATGTTAATAAAATAAATAAATAATAATAATAATAATAATAATAATAATAATTAATAATTAATAATAACAATAATAATACTAATAATAAATACTACCCCCATCCAATTTTAATCATCCTACCTTCCTTAAAGAGTTGTCTATATTTAAACTTCCTACTTACAATATTTTTTCTTTTGGTTGATTTTTGTGGTCCATATCGTTTCTGACCCCACATTTTCTCTCAACTTTCATTTTCCACCACATAATCTACCTCACCCTTAACTTTTGTGCCACTCCCCCCATGAAGTTTAAAGTTGGATGGAGGGAGTAATTATTAATAATAACAATAATTAATAAACATAATAAAAATTACTGATAAAAAAAAAAAATAATAGTTAATAATAACAACAACTGATGGGGGTCGGAAGCCTGCACCGGGTCGCCCAGCAGGCCCAGTAAAGACCCGACCCCGAGAGTCGAGGAGCCCGTCCAACAGGCCACCGAGTTAAGACGCCTGGGTTTCTCCAATGAAACGTAGCTTCAGAAAAGACCACCTGCCCAGCAGGGTAAGGCGACCAGCTGGGAAGAGCCTGTAGACACCCCCTACTCGCCTGCCCCCAGGCGACCCCTCCCCCAAACAGGGTAGGGGTCACCAGGGGCCCCTCCGCCGTTTTGCCAAAGGTAAAAGAGAATGAGTGGATGAAACAGGTCCACGTGTCACCCAACCATCAACTCATTCTCCCGCTCTTTTCCCTCTCCACTTCTCTCTCTTGTGGGAAGGTATAAATACCCACCCATTTCCCACTTAGAGGGGGTTGGATTTTCTCTCTCTAGACTCTCACTCCTAAAAATGCCACCTAGTTCCTCACGAGCTAGGTTCATCAAGGCATTTCACGGACTAACTTAGGCATCGGAGAGGGTTCCCTCAGACAACCTCCGAGGCCCTGTGCGTTCATTGTGCAGGGAGCAGGCCGACTCCGCCGGGAAGGTCCGATCATAGGAGAGGGATAAAGGAGAGGTCAAGGGAAATCAAGCTATCCATTACTTGTCAACGTTTCAATTTACGACCCGGATCCAGAACCGAGTTAATTGTTTCCGTGACCGGAACAATTTGGCACCGTCTGTGGGGAAGGAACAGGTTGTACCCACGAAATTACCCACAAAAAAAAAATCAACCATTCTCAAACGCAAAGTTAACAAATTAACCAGTTACAATCGAACATGCCTGAAATTTTCGACACTAGTTCAATTGCAAACCCACCCAACGCTCCCCGTTATGGCATGCCGCCAGAAGCAAAGCCCGCCGCCACCATCCCAGGAGTAGGGCGGGCTAGTCTTCAGGGAGCACCGGGTCAGGAAGTAGTTGCCATGGCGGGGCAAGGGGCACATGAGAGGCAGGTTCTAAACCTCACCCCTGCCCAGAAGGTACAGACTGCGGCGTTCTTCTCAGCAATGTTGAATCAGGAGTTCACTCCAGACGATCTGGTAGGCAGGGTCGCCACGACCCCCAGGTCGCTCCACTTTGAGAGTGGAGAGGGAACCGGGGGTACAAGGCGGACCGCCGCCAGAAATATTCAGAGGAAGGCTAGGAGGACGGCTCAGGCGTATGCTCAGGTGCAAAAGCGAATCACAGAAACCCGTCCACAGCCGCCCGCGCAACAAGGGGTTGCAGGTCCTGAGGAGGCATTCTCCATTCATACCACAGAGTCCACAGCTGCTCATGAAAGAAGGGGTTTGTCCCAAGACCTGAGGAATCGAATGAGGCACAAGGAGCCGATGTCCAAACGCCTGGGGGAAAAACAGGGAGATGTGTTCTCAGGCTGACACCGGCTGGGGAAGCGCCGCCTGCGCCAGGCCTGTCTCAGAGTCTGCAGTCCAGGCTTAACAACGGCCAGCCGCTGAGGTCCAGGCATCGTCAGGATGATAACCTCGAGCCTGCTCAAAAGAAGCGCTCACGGTATCATTCCCCTCCTAAAGACGACGAGGCAATAAGCAGGCGCCCACCTAGGTACCGCTCCCCTGAAAGTAGGAGACCGACCCCTGACAGAAGGGATGACCACGGTCACTATTCAGGCACAAGCAGGTCGAGAATGGTGGGCAGGCCAACCAAGACCCCGCTTCATCCCGAGATTCAGGCGTATCCAATCCCAAAAATTAAAATGCCCTATGTTAAGTTCGACGGCACGACTGACCCCGAGGATCATTTGGCGGCTTACGAGAGCCATATGGGCATGTACGACGCCGATGACGCGGTCGGGTGCAAAATCTTCCCAACCACCCTGGTAGGTCTGGCACAGGGCTGGTTCAGGGATCTGCCGCAAGAGTCGATATGTTTCTTCATAGAGCTGGCAGAGGCTTTCCTCGACCAGTATGCAGGAAACAAAAGACGCCGTCTTACTCGATTCGACCTAATGACTCTCAGGCAAAAGAAGGGTGAGTCTGTCGGGGAGTACCTGAAGAGATTTGATCTATCCTTCCAGCAGGTCAAGGGGATAGACGATGCGATGGGAACGTACGCACTGACCAACTCGCTACTCCCTGGAGAGATGAAGAACCAATTAATCAGGGCTCAACCAGAAACTCTGGCCAAAGCCAGAAAAATCGCCGAAGGGTTTATATTGCAGGAAGAGTTCCATAGCCTGCCGGATATCCCCGCAGGCCCCGCCAGGCAGCAGGGGGGACCGCAGGGTGGACGTGGCAGGAATGAGCCCGGAAGACAGAGAACAGAGGAAGGGGATACCCCCAAGAAAGAGCGCACTGTCTACCAGCCCAGGTTTGACAGTTATACAGCCCTCAACAAATCCAGGGCAGAGATCTTCGAACTGGAAAAGGAGACCGCTAAATGGAATCGCCCGAACAAACCGCGAAGCCCAAAGGGGGACCCCAAGAAATTCTGCACCTTCCACGACTGCGTAGGCCACACCACCGAGGAGTGTCGCCACCTGAAAGACGAAATCGAGAAATTGATCAGGAATGGCTGGTTGGCCAACTACGCAGCCAAGAATAAGTCTCAAAAGGACGCGCCTGAAAAGCCCGAGGGCTCAGTACAGAACCGCCTGGTAATCCATGTGGTATCAGGGGACGCAGAGGGCCAGATCAGCCGCAGGGGCCAGAAAAGACAAATTCGTGAGCTAAGGAACCAGATCTGCTACGCTGAAAGAGCAGGAAGCCCGAAGGGAGTGACGCTGAGCATCACCCCCGAGGATGCAGGGCGGGTGGTGTACCCACACAGCGACCCCTTGGTTTTGTCTTTAGAGATCAGCAACCATATTGTTCGAAGGTGCATGATAGACACCGGTGCGTACACGAACCTGCTATATAAAGACGCCTTCGAAAAGATGGGCCTGGAAAAAAGGCACCTACGACCTGCCCCCGGATCATTATACGGGTTCAGCGGAGCAGGCGTACTGCCCATGGGGGTCATAGACCTACCTGTAACATTTGGGGAGGGGGCTACTGCCAGAAATGTCAGGGCAACATTCGTCGTAGTGGATGCAAGGTCTGCTTACAACGCCCTAATCGGCAGGGCCACCCTGGACGAAATTGAGGCGACCATATCAATCAGGGCCCTCACTATAGCCTATGTTACTGATTTTGGCTTAGAAGGAAAAGTACGCGGGGACCAAGAGTCGGCCAGGCAGTGCTATTCCGTAGCCCTGCAAGCTCACGAGAGTGAAAGAAAGGGAAAAAGGAAAGCTGACAGTTCCCCCAGCAGGCAGGGCGAGATCCCAGCCGGCAATCAAGTGTCAGACCACCTGGAACCTGGGGGAGAGAGCATGCTGGTGGACCTAGAGCCAGGGAGGCAAGTCCTTATAGGGGCTGACTTGGAGGAGTCCTACCAGGCGGAACTGATCAAGCTATTGAAAGAAAACAAGGATGTGTTCGCCTACTCGGCGGACGAAATGCCAGGGGTCGATCCAGCGTGTATCGTTCACAAGCTGAACGTAAGCACGGACGCCCGCCCTGTGAAGCAGAAAAAGCAAAATATGTCCGCAGAAAAAGACGCGACAATCAAGGAGGAGATTGACAAACTCCTGAAGGCAGATTTTATTGAGGTCTGTGACTACCCGGAGTGGCTGGCGAATGTAGTCATGGTCAAAAAATCATCGGGCGCGTGGAGAATGTGTGTGGACTTTACAAACCTCAACAAAGCCTGCTCAAAAGACTGCTACCCACTCCCCAGAATCGACCAACTGGTAGACGCCACCAGTGGATATACTATGCTGAGCTTCCTGGATGCCTTCTCAGGGTATCATCAAGTGTACTTATGGCAGCCGGACAGAGTGAAGTGCGCGTTCATCACCAGTTCAGGCACCTACATGTACAAGATGATGCCATTCGGGCTTAAAAACGCAGGGGCCACATACCAACGTTTGGTCGATAAGGTGTCCGAAGGTCAAAAAGGCAGAAACATAGAAGCCTACGTCGATGACGCCATCGTAAAGAGCAAAGGAGACAATGAGCATCTGGCAGATCTGCAGGAGACCTTCTGCTCCCTGCGCGCCTACAAAATGAAGCTCAATCCAAAGAAGTGTACGTTTGGGGTTCGTTCTGGAAAATTCTTAGGTTTCTTGGTCAACTCTCGAGGGATAGACGCCAACCCCGAGAAGGTTCAGGCTGTTCTGGACCTTCCTGAACCAAGGACCATCAGGGACATCCAGCGTCTGACAGGCCGCATGGCCGCCCTGGCACGATTCATCGCCAGGTCAGCAGACAGGTCAACCCCATTCTTCAAAATATTGAAAGGTAACAAGCAATTCAAGTGGGAGGACGAGCAAAAGGAAGCCTTCGAGCAGTTGAAGGAACATCTAAAGAAGCTCCCCACCCTGGCGAGGCCAGTGGCAGGGGAAAAACTCTTCCTCTACATCGCCGTAACTAATGTAACAGTCAGCGCGGTCATCTTGAGGGAAGAAGCAGGCGCTCAGCAACCCATATATTTTGTAAGCCATGCCCTGGGGGCAGCAGAGAAAAATTACCCCATGATAGAAAAAGCGGCCTATGCGGTTGTCATAGCAGCCAGAAAATTGAGGCCGTACTTCGACGCGCACCCCGTCGTAGTACTGACAGACCAGCCCCTAGAGAAAGTACTGGAAAAATTTGAGAAGTCAGGCAGGCTACTAAAATGGGCTATTGAGCTGAGCGGACTGGGGATAACATATCAACCCAGAACAACAATCAAAGCCTAGGCCCTGGCTGACTTTCTAGCAGAATGCTCCCACTCTGAGGAGGATGGCCCAACCACTGGCGAATGGACGGTGTACACCGATGGATCCTCCACGGCTAATGGAGTAGGGGCCGGAGTCGTATTGACCAGCCCAGAAGGGACTGACTTTGAGCATGCACTCAGGTTTGTCTTCCCTGCGTCAAATAATGAAGCTGAGTACGAAGCAGTACTCGCAGGCGTCAAACTAGCCAAAGCCGCAGGTGCAGAGCGGATTGTCCTGGCAACAGACTCCCAGCTCATCGCCAACCAAATCAACGGAGAGTATGAAGCCAGGGACCAGACAATGGCCGCGTACCTGGAAATGGTGAAAGGAGAATTGTCAGGCCTAAAATCATACGAAATCAAACAGATCCCTCAGTCCCAGAACAATCGGGCAGATGCCCTGTCAAAGCTGGCTAGTTCCAGTCTGCAGGATATCAGGAGGTCGGTATGGGTAGACGTCATCCAAGAAAAATCTACTTTACCCTGCCAAACCATCGGCGCTGTGGAGGAAGCAGGGCCTGAGGATTGGAGAACCCCCATCATCCTGTTCAAGAAACACGGAGTTTTACCAACTGACCCCGTACAAAAGAGGAAAATTCAGGCCAAAGCCGCCTGGTTCATAATCATTGACGAGGAGCTCTACAAGAAATCTTTCACTTACCCCCTGCTCAGATGCCTGGGGGCAGACCAGGCTGCCGAAGTCCTTGAAGATATCCACTCAGGAATCTGTGGACATCACATCGGAGGAAGGTCATTGGCCCACAAGGCCCTCAGGGCAGGGTACTTCTGGCCTACCATGCTGGCAGACGCTAGAAGCCTGACCCAAAGATGCAAAAAATGTCAGCTTTTTGCCCCATCCATACATGCTCCGGCACAAGAACTCAGGCCAATCCTATCCCCCATCCCCTTCGCCCAGTGGGGGATGGACATACTAGGACCTTTCACGGTGGCCACCGGGGGCAGGAAATTCTTGATTGTAGCTATCGACTACTTCACCAAGTGGGTGGAAGCTGAGGCAGTGCCCAACATTACAGAACCTGCAGTCAGGAAAGTTATATGGCGGAATATCATCACTAGATTTGGCTTACCAAAAATGCTAGTGTTCGATCACGGAAGAAAATTCAATAATGACCCCCTGAAAATTTGGCTGGAAGGCCATAGCATCGCAGTGGCCTACCCTTCCGTCTGCCATCCTCAAACCAACGGACAGGCAGAAGCAGCCAACAAACAGATCTTAAATGGCCTTAAGAAGATGGTGGATGACCTCAAGGGCAGATGGGCCGACGAGCTCCCCAGCATACTCTGGTCAATCCGGACCACTCAAAAGGAATCTACAGGCCAGACCCCGTTCGGTCTAATGTACGGTGCAGAAGCTCTGCTACCAATTGAGGCCAGGATCCCTTCCCTACGCTCTCTACAATACGATCAGGCGGAGAATGAAGTAGCAATGGCTGAGGCTTTAGACCTGGTCAGTGAGGTGAGGGAGAAGGCCAGTGCCAATATTGTCGCCTACCAGCAGTGAATGAGGAAGGCGTACAATAGGAAAGTGCATCAGAGAAATTTTCAGACGGGCGATCTAGTTCTCAGAAAAACACAGGCTGTTGGAAAATCGAGAGAGCACGGCAAACTAAGTGCTAACTGGGAAGGTCCATACCAAGTAACTCAAATCTTAGGCCCAGGCACGTATAAAATCGCCAATCTTGAAGGCCAAGAGTTGAGTGCTCACTGGAATGCAGACACCCTGAAGAAGTATTATGTCTAAACTACAGAATAGTTTTTATTTCCTGAAAAATTGGCGGAGAACGGTCAAAGAATGTCGACGGCTCCGACCACCCTTGTGTTAAAATTTTATAAAGAAATGAAAAGAGCTTCAAGTTCATACTCGTTGCCTGTTCAAACTTGCGTTTTCACACACAAACGAGCAGGGGGCAATAGGGGGAGGCCCCCCTGTTGCCAAAACTAAGGAAAATGGACCCCCCCAACAAAAGTTCAAAAAGCGGCAGCCCCCCTGGACTTTGAACAAAAGCCAGGGACAGGCCGGATTAACAAGGACTGGGGGCAGGCTCCCCAAACTTGTGTAAGAAACGCAAAGAGCCTCCCTGCTTACCTCTAGGCAGGCAGGGGGCAGGCCATACCTCAAACTTGTACAGGAAACCAAATAAAAACAGATGAAAACAAACAGAAGAATCCTTATAAAAAGGAATAAAGTGGCAAGGATACACAGGACAAAAGTTTGTTAAAAAGATAATTACAATAAAAACGGCAGCCGGCCACAAAAGGGCTCGGCGCGCAAAAAAGATAAGAAGTTAAAGCGTTGGCATAAGCGCAGCAGGGGACGAACAAGAGCCCTCTGAGGACGACTGCCCTCCATATTAAGTAGGGGGAGCTTCTGGGTCAGAGGCAGCAGCCCCTTCTGCCAGCCTGCGCATCTGGGCCTCATCCTTAGTGGCATAGAGAGCCCGAAAAGCTTCTTCATCAAAACCAGGGAACATCTCCCTAACAGCCTCCATAACCACCCCCAGGCAAGAGTGGGCACCATTCATGAAGCCTGCCGACACTGCAGTTTCCACCTCTTGAATTATCTCATCCCTCTCCTTCTGCCACTCCTCAGTCTTCGCCGCCAAGTCGCCAAGAGTCGCCTGAAGGTCTGAGTTCGCCTTAGAAAGACGCTCCCTTAGGTCAGCAGCCTCTTTCTTGGCATGATCCAACTCAGCTAAAGCTTTCTTGGCCTGCTCCAGCTCCACGAAAGCCTGCTTAGCTTTCTTCGACTCCTCCTCCAGGCGAGACATTTCCTTAACTGCTCTCTCGCTTTGAGACTTCCAGTGAAGCACCTGACCCCGGGCCTCCTCCAGCTCATCCTCCTTTTTTGTCAACTGATCCCTTAAACCAGCAATAAGAGCAACGTCCCTTTCGACTGTAGTCAGGCGGTCAGAATTGGCCAGCTCCTCGTCACTTAAACGATTAAGGGTCGCCAGCTCTACAGAGGCCTGAATAACTCTAGCGGTGCGCTGGATGTATTGAGTCACTTGGTGGGTAGCAGAGTGGACAGTCTTGAGAAGATGATCCGCCAAAACCGCCCCAGAGTCAGAAAGTAAGGCAGAGACATCTTGGCTATCGCCGACAGTGTAATGGAATTCTGCGTTCTCCTCAGAAAAAAGGGTACCAGGCACTCCCTGAGCAAAGCGTTTTGGGCCAGGCGTATCAGCTTCCAAATCTACCACGTGGTCAGCATGTGGAGCTTCCCTGCTCCTTTTCCTGATCAGGCCCCTAGGGGTACTTTCTCCGGTCTCTTCAGATCCAGCGGCCTGCGGCCCCGGAGGAATCTGAACCCCTGCAGAAGAACCCCCTGTTTGCCAGCAGGGGAAGAAGTAACCTCAGAAGCAATCGCCTTTTTTGCAACCGGAGAAGGAGTGGCTTCAGAGACCGACGTTTTTGCAGGCGTCGACCTAGGGGGAGCAGGGAGCCTGGGCCTGCTGAACGACAAACCTTTCAGGTGCTTCATCAGGTTCTTCTCACCCTTCTTGAAGTCAGGAGGAAGGGAAGGACGGCTTTGGACAACAGTAAGAGTCTCGGTCAAACCCAAGCGCCTCACCTCCCCTTTTTTCCAAAGGAAGGTAGCAAGATCTGCAAAGCAAACAGGCGAACGGTTAGAAAGGCCATTTAAAAAGAAAAAGGCGAGTGAGGAAAAATCATCAGTACTCCTGAACTACCTTCGTCTAGGCCCGGATTCATGCCCACCCGGGTCAGGTACCTATCAGTAGCAATAAGCTCCGCATGAGGGAGCCATAATGAGGGGCCATACACCCCATATTTATCAGTATGGGCAGCAAAATAATCCACCAGCTCCTTGTCTTTCCTGCTCAACTTCACCTCCAAAGCCTTCCCTCCCACACCAGGGTGATATTCCTCGTGGGTCTCCAGCCTGGTGTGAACGTGGTTCCTGAAATGGCGAGGAATCCTCCACCCATGGGCGCTGTGCACATATAGAAAGTTGTTCTTCCAATCCCTCAGGCTGTCCATCGCAGGCCACACCAGGGTATGCCCTTTCTGTCTCAAAAGAGACCAATATCCAGGAGAACCTTCACTCCCAGAGGAAACCATTTGGAGGCCGACCATAAACCTTAGAGCGTCAATAGAGGGCTCGGCGCGATGGAACAGACAGGTCCAAACGTATGAAATTAATGACCTGACAGCCATGGCGGTCAGCTGGGCGATAGCCACGTTCATACGCCTGAAAATCTCTTCCAGGGAAGGATGAAGGGGAAAACGGAGGCCAAACTCCAAACACTTGTGATAAACCGCTATGCACCCGTCGGGAGGACTGCATACGGTGTCCTTTTCGCCGGGAACGACAATTGTGTACCCATCCCCAAAATTGTAGAACCGCTCAATTACGCCGGCGGCATTCTTCGCAAGAATCAAGTCCCGGTTTTTTGGGTCGGGGTAAGTTCCCAGGGGAACATGATACTTGGTTTTGTCTAAATAATAAACCCTACCCTTTTCCCGAGGAACAAGGGGACCGGAGATCCTGGAGGGGTCGATCTCCAGCGCCTCGTCGTCCGAGTCAACAACGTCGAAGGGGGCAGGTTCAGGAGAGTTACCACCCCCACTACCCGCCGAATTCTCCTCCTCGACTACCCCAAAACCAACCTCCCTAGAGGAGGAGGCAAGATTCTCCCTACCCATTTCCCTTTCCTCCCTCCTCAATGGGTCGGTAAATGGTAGGATGCGCTCACGGGTCCTAGACATAGCAGCTCTGAGGGGAATGAAAAACAGGAAATCGAAAAAAGAAAGAGCAAGAGTTGGAAGTTAAAAGTCTAACCTAGGGTCAGCCGCCGGTGGAAAGAAAATCTCCCAGAAAAGCGGAGGTACGAAGGAAGGCTCGAGTTGTCGCAACCGAAAGATTTGCAGAAAGAAAGTTTGGAAAAAGGAAAAGAATGAATGACAGGTTGCTTTTATAAAAAGGAAAGGCAGACAAAGAGTCGCCAACCCTCGAAAGTCCGCCCAAAGAGTACTGTCCACGTGTCGTACCCTCAAAAGTCAGCCTCTTGTAAGTTCCCAAGGGTAGCCTCGAGAAGACCAAAGGATGTCAGAGACCGATCACCCTGTGACGTCCCCCTCCATTCAAATAATAAATAATAAACAAATAATAAAAATGCCACACATAAACAAACTTCCTGATTCTTTCTTTCATTAAGTTAAGGAAAACCCGGAGAACGGGCAAGTTACATCCATTACAAATGAAAAGTACAAAAAGAGCCCGTGCCTGGCTCACCACGCCTGCGCCCTACGGGCAGGCCTAATCATCATCAAAACCTGGGGAATAGTCCCCAGGGCTGTGGCACCCCCCTGCGTCGGATCCCCAGTCCCAGTCGTCGGAATCCTTGAAGGGGTCTGCAGAGTCCTCATCACCTTCCCAACCGGAGGAGTAACCCCGGCCACCACTATCGCCGGAATCCCTGCTACTAACGTCCCAGTCCCTACCATAAGGGACTGATTCAGTGTCGTCACAAGTGCCGCAGCCAACTTTCTTCCTCAAAGGGGAAGAAGGGCCCGACTCAGAAGAAGAAGCCATCTCTGAGTGATCAGGGTCAAACTGCTCGGGGTGTAGCCATGGAAAACACTCATGGCACCCCCTGTCGAAACAACCCCCTCTCTGGGGGCAGCGCCTGTACTTTGGGGCGGCTGGAGAAGCCCTCTGAGGGCGCTTGCCCACCCTGACAAGAGTCCTCCTCCTGAGCTTCCTGCGAAATCGAGCGCAGGGCCACCAGCTACTGCGCAGGATGAGGGATGACGCCCTAGAATACCTTAGCCTCCAGCGATCCCTAAAGCGACGGGTCACCACACGAGTCCCTTGGCAGAGGAATACCTTGGTAATCCACGACATTTTCTTAGAAAGCAGAAGAAAAGAAAGTTGGGGATGAGTCGTGAAAATGGCAAAAGGAGTGCAATTTATACAAGGAGGGAAGCCAAGACATTAAATAGCGCCTCAACCACCCTGGCAGGGGGCACGGCCAATCAGCAAACCAGCACGCTGTCCAAAAATCCATTTGGTGCAAATAGCAATCATGACCCCAAAAGACAATTAGACTCTTGGTATGCCCAATACAGGAGAGTCTCTCCCCTCGGGAATACGCGATCGCATTAAATGCAGCAGTAAAGCCATAAGTCAACTCCCCCCGTCAGAAGTCCACCTGCCAAGAGGAAGCTTTGCTTCCACCTGGCCGGTGAGGGCCAATTGATGGGGGTCAGAAGCCTGCACCCGGTCGCCCAGCAGGCCCAGTAAAGACCCGACCCCGAGAGTCGAGGAGCCCGTCCAACAGGCCACCGAGTTAAGACGTCCGGGTTTCTCCAATGAAACGTAGCTTCAGAAAAGACCACCTGCCCAGCAGGGTAAGGCGACCAGCTGGGAAGAGCCTGCAGGCACCCCCCACTCGCCTGCCCCCAGGCGACCCCTCCCCCAAACAGGGTAGGGGTCACCAGGGGCCCCTCCGCCGTTTTGCCAAAGGTAAAAGAGAATGAGTGGATGAAACAGGTCCACGTGTCACCCAGCCATCCACTCATTCTCCCGCTCTTTTTTCCCTCTCCACTTCTCTCTCTTGTGGGAAGGTATAAATACCCACCCATTTCCCACTTAGAGGGGGTTGGATTTTCTCTCTCTAGACTCTCACTCCTAAAAACGCCACCTAGTTCCTCACGAGCTAGGTTCATCAAGGCATTTCACGGACTAACTTAGGCATCGGAGAGGGTTCCCTCGGACAACCTCCGAGGCCCTGTGCGTTCATTGTGCAGGGAGCAGGCCGACTCCGCCGGGAAGGTCCGATCATAGGAGAGGGATAAAGGAGAGGTCAAGGGAAATCAAGCTATTCATTACTTGTCAACGTTTCAATTTACGACCCGGATCCAGAACCGAGTTAATTGTTTCCGTGACCGGAACAACAACAACAATAATAATTATTAATATTAATTATTAATAATAATAATAATAATTAATAATCAATAATATTAATAATATAAATAATTAATAATAATAATAATATTATTATTATTATTATTAATTAATAATATTAGTAATTATTATTAATTAATAATATTAGTAATTATTATTACTATTATTATTATCATCATCATCATCATCATCATCATCATCATCATTATTTATGTGTCCGAACCAAACTGAACTTAATGTGTCTGAACTGAACTGAATGTCTGAATGTGTCTGAACTGAACTGAATGTGTTTGAACTTAACTGAACTAAACTGAACGTGTCTGAACTGAATTGAACTGAAAGTGTTTGAATATAAGTCTAAAAGAACATAGACTTAATTGTCAATATTTTTGGACTATAATGACATTGTTTTCCTTCATGAACTAACTAACTAGTTTTGTGACCCGTGCAATGCACGGGATTTCTATAATATTTATTATTGGGAACAATTGGATGTTTACATTTTCGCCTACGACCCACGAAAATCACGGGTGTATGGTAAATAAATTGTATAAGCTCACACTTAAACACGATGTAATTTTCTTAAGAACCTTTTGGTATAGGAATGTCATTTGCACCAACATGCAACAACATATTATGTGAATTCTTATTTACAAGTTTTGGTATATATAAACAGACAACATGCTGGTATCAAATTTTGCATAAACCAAGATATATATCTATGTAATATAGGTTTAGTAATTAAGTATACAAACACATGAATTTGTTAATTGAACATTCAGTATTTTTTATTATCCAAAATTAACTATGTCAACCGTACCTTCAATACTTCTATTCAACTTTTCCATCATGAACATCTTTTACTTAAATAATACGGAGTATTTGTTAGAAATTGTTACACTCTTGCAAATAAAAGTTTTACATGAAAAAAGTTTTGTCATTGTATGAACCATTATGATGTCACAATTTTAATACCATGTTGCTTTAAATTTTGGAGATCTAAATGAATACAACCTTTTGAATATAAAGTTATTAGGTTTGGTTATTCGAAGGAAGAATTTTTTATTTTATGTTTTTTTTTTCTTCACGGAATTTATTTTGAGTCTGCTTTTGTGAGTGGTATGTAGTTGTATATATTGGAGTTTAGGTGGAGGGTATGTTATTGCCTCATTGGTGGTGATATGAGTTGGGATTGATTTCTGGTTGTTATGTGTATGTAAAGGGGCGTGTCGTTAGAAGGGTTAAAACTTAAAGGGCGTTTAATCTTTATGTTATCTTTAAAGTACTGTATTATGTTGATTAGTTACAGTACTCTATATGTATTACGCAGTATACTTTTGTAAAATTATGCAAATTGTCAACGCAATTATTATAATAAATAATAGGGTTATTTAAGAGGAATAATATCAACTTTGGGTGGTATTCCATCAATAAAACCAACTTTAATTAATACGGGAATAAAATCAAGTATGAGACATATTATACGAGAATGAAATACCCTTACCTGCTACCGCCTACACCCGTCAATATTACCACTAATACAAGCAATTCACTTTTTAACTTCATTAATTCTCAAAACTTCATACTTTAAACTTCAAACTAATCACTTCATCACTTCATCATTCACTTCGTCGAAGGTAATTTTTTACGAAACTTTTGTTTCTTTATCTTTCTCCGACTTTTCTACGTCCGTGTTTATAATTGATTATAATTAATTTTGTCGAAAATCAACTTTCATGGGTATTGTCAAGTTCATTCCTCAATCTTGTGGTTCGGCAATGTCAACGATGAGTTTTCTTTTCATTTTCCCAAATCGATTTTTCTGGGTTGAACTTAGGTTTTCGATTTTTCTGGGTTTAACTTAGGTTTTTGGTTTTTCTGGGTAAACTTATGGTTTTCTTATTGGTTTAATTTGGGGTTGAAGTGTCCAATTAGTGTTTTTTTAATTGGTTTGATTGAAAACGTAGGTTGATCCAACCCTAAACCCTAAGTTAAAGTGTAGGTTTAGGAGAGAGAATTTGATTTAGGGGAATGAAGAAGATGAAGATGGCCGTTTATTAATAGTATGGGACCCACAAAAATCGACTTCATCCGGTCATTTAAGAGGCAATTTCATTCTCGTATAATATGTCTCATACTTGGTTTTATTCCCGTATTAATCAAAGTTGGTTTTATTGATGGAATACCACCCAAAGTTGGTATTATTCCTATTAAATAACCCTAAATAATAATGTAAAATATATAGTGACCAAATAATACTGGTGGTTGTTGTAACTAATAAAGGATCGATAGAGGTTGCGATTCTAGGGTATAGAGGACAAATATATAAAGTCTCACATGGTTTATACGAAAAATATCCAATTTGTAAAGATAGATAAAGTTTATAGCAAAAGAGTAATCAACGATGATATGTAATGTAAATTATACTGATGTAATGTGTTTATATTGAAAAAATCTTTAACTTATTCTCATTATAAAATACAAAAAATTAGAATTAGTATGTCATTTGTTGTTTAAATTAAACTATGGGTTTTTCTACGTTGTACCCTTCAGTTTTTACGTTTTCTACCATATACCCCTCCGATTTTCTAAAACCCCGCTTATACCCCTGTAGTTCATTAATTTCATTAAACGTAACCTAATTACAATTATTCTACTCAAAAACTCTAATTAATTTTCATCTCTATCTCCTATGTTTTCTCTAATTCTAATTTTGCATGCATAGTTTCTAATTTTTTTTCTTCATTTTATCATAATTCTTTCACTTTTTATTTTAAGTGCAACATCAATGCTTTGTTTGTTAATGAGATTAAATTAATTTCGTTAGACATTAGTAAAATATCATTAATTTAAGTTAAAGAATAAGTTGGGGAGAAAATGGAGGAAAATCAATAAGTTAAAAAAGAATAAAAAGTTGATATATAAAATGAGCTAAATGGAGAATATTAATGAAATGGAGGAAAAGTTGGGGAAACTTGAGGGAATACATGTCAAGGTCGTCAAAACTGGTTATGGTCATAGCCTAGAATCATTGTCATGCCATCTAATTAATGAAGCATTAGACGGATATTTGTGAATAGGTCACGTTTCATGAAGTTAATAAACTACAGGGGTATAAGTGGGGGTTTTGAAAATAGGAAGGGTACATGGTGGAAAACGGAAAAACAGGAGGGTATAACATAGAAAACCCCATTAATTTAATAATGAATCACACTTATCAACCTTCTTTTAGGATGCCACGTGTCAGTTTATTAGAAGGGGTTTGTTAGTTTGCCTTTTTATATTATTACTAGTTTTGTTGCCCGTGATATTCGCGGACCTGTTTAAATAATACAATATTTTTTTTATTTAAGAAAAAAAGACATGCATATAATTACCGATGATTAAACATCCTTAGCTTATAAAAATATAATTTTAACCTTAAATAAAATTATCGTTGTGTTGTATCCACTCGTATGCAAAAACTTATGTGCGTGAAGAACTGTAATTCGCGTGTTTTGTTCTGAATAAACAAATAACCTTATTTATGTGAATATTAATCGTAATACTTCCAAATTCATATACAATATTATTTCAACGTATACTGTTATAAACGTATGAAATCGAATGGAAGAGAATATTGATAACATTGTAGTCTCGTGACGTCATGTTATCTACATCTTCATATAACAATATAATAGAGTAATAAATTATGATTCATCTGTTTTAATTTTCTAGTTAAGAACAATAATCTAATAACATTTTACTGTTATAAATTATGTAGTAACATATCATGACAACTTACGCCACCCAAAATGGCAAAATCCCAAATCTATATGAAAATTGTGTAATTATAATCTATATAATAACATAAAAAGGGTAGTTGACGAGTGCCCACGTGGCCTACCTAAAACGATTTCTGAATCAACTTTTGGACAAAACATCACTCAATCTATAAGTGCCCGCGTGGCCTACCTGAAACGATTTCTGAGTCAACTTTTGGGCAAAGCATCACTCGCTCTATACACTAAAAATTGATGAATCTAAATGAAAACAAAATCAATTCCCGCATTTAACAACATCACCACTTCGTCTTCCTTGGGAGTTACGGCTTCAAGTAAAAATGGCGCCACTTCGTTCTCCCACCGTCATTCCTTTTCATTGTCACCTACAAAGCTCACGATTATTAGATTGCCGACGCCTTATCCAACGGCTCCACCAATTTACCGGTACTTCTTCTTCACTTTGTTTTTGATTTTCATGTGGAAATTATTTGCAGATTAGGACCGTCTCCTACAAGTTTTGGTTGATTAAGTAACCCGGAGATGATTTGCGATACGACAAATTAGGACCGTATCTTATAAGTTCTGATTGATTACGGTTTGATTCGTTGCTCACTCAAATGGAGACTATTTACGGATCTATGATTCTCTTTTAACTTTATGTTGATTAAGTTGGTTTTTAGTGTGCTGCTGTGAAATTTATTGCTCACTTAGCTTTACCCTGATTTGTGATGCGATGTTTTTGTATTAAGGTTAGTTGAGTCGGTTAGCTCATACGATGAATTAGCGTTTTTGTTGATGTTTTTATACTATTTTGTTATGATTATAACGTTTCTGCTTACTGTTTCATCTGCTATATGCTGATTAAGTTCTGATGCAATATCAACTCTATTCAAGTTGTTTTTGCGAAGATTCAGTGTTTGCCTTATAATTTATCAAAATTGTTGCTGATTTCAGAGTAATAGCTATTCTTGATAACTGTTTGATCTGTTGTATAGTATTCATTTACCTGCCTCTTGATAGTATACAAAAGTTTCAGGTATTTTTGAGCTTAATTGCTGGTGCTTTTGATTAATTGATGACAAGTTTATATCCGGATCCAGTGATTCGATGTGTTTGTTTGTATGCTACAGTTTAATTACGGAAACCAACTTAATTACAGAATGTTATATAATTCATGGTCTACAGTTTAGTACCTCCGGTTTACTGACATTCCTTCTGCCATGCCATTTTGATAACACTTTCCTTTGGAAATGAAGGGCGCAGTTGCAGCGAAGACGAAGAAAAAAAACCTCCCAACGAAGCGAGGGAAGCCTCGACAATGGAAAATTAGACCCCGCAATATCGAGTCAACATTTCCGGTATTCCTTCTCCGGAACCTCTTCCGAAATTTGCCATCCACCTTCCTACCAAACAAAGCAAAACAGGTACATAAGAAGATGTATCATTCAAAAGAGGAGAAACGAGGCTTACATGTACAGTAGACGTCCTATACCCAAATTGCCCAGCCCGTACTCGGCCGAGAGCAGGCATAACCGCTACATACAGAAATGTATTATTGCTCAGAGAACAAGAGAACCCTCTTCACAGACTGAAACACTTCCTTCCAGCCAACACAAACAAAACAGATATATAAGAAGATGTATATATAAGAGATTTGCATTTACAAAACAGGGCAGACGAAGAAGCTGCACTTAAGTTTATCAACAACATCGAAGGAAGCACAGAAGAACCACCGTTCAAAACCATCAAGGAATTACAAGAAATGGACCTCCCAAATGAGGTAATCAACAAAATCCATTCGCCCTACTATAGTAAGTGTATGAATTAAGCATTAAGAAGATACATGTTTGACTAACCCACAAACATCAGAAGGCCATGTTCCTTTGTCGAGGGACAATAACGGAAATACGAACGGATGTCGACTGAAGGTACATGTCCTGCACAACATGCAAAACTGGTCTCCAGGAGGACAGAACATGCTTCTACTACAACAAGTTAATTGAATACCCTACACATAGGGGTGTTCAAAAAGTGACCCGGACCGGCAAACCCGACCGAACCGGACCGTACGGTCCGGTCCGGTCCGGACCGACTACATACCGGTCCGGTCCCCGGTTCTCCAAAAACTTGGATGCCGGTCCCCGGTCCGGTCCGGTCCGGTCCACACATAAAAAAATTAATCAAATTTAGTGTATTTTGTCGGTCCGGTCCGGTCTTAAGAGGGTCCGGTCCGGTCCGGTCCGGGTTTTTTGTTAACCGATCCGGTCCGCGGGTTTAGATTTTATGGGTTTCCGGTCCGCGGGTCAAGCCGGTCCGGTCCGGGTTTGGACCGGTGAACACCCCTACCTACACAAAGGTAACATTATTTTACTGTGTTGTGATTACACCAGATTACTGGCATGAAATCAGTGACAGTTTACGTAGTATAATGCCGTAGCTCTGGTTTTATTTCCTCCATCCCCTAATCACAGTTCTGTTGCACATACAGGATATAGTTGGACTAAGTAACAAACCAAATTACGGAATACAATGGACCCGCATAAAAAGTTTATATGTATCACGTACCAGGAATAAATACTATTTCCACTGCAGGTACAGGCTAATGACGACAGAGGGGAACACGCCCGCCAAATTAGTGCTTTTCGATAAGAAGGCAGAAAAGGTCATTGGCAAGCCAATTAACAAGTTGCTTGATATATATGAAAAGGTTATCACAAACCATTACCTTTATAGTCACCTCACAAAACAACTTTGGAGTCACTTACTAAGTTGATACCTACTGATGCAGGAGGATGGAAGAGGTAAGGTGTTTGACATTTTGCAACAATGTATAGGCAACGAATACACATTCAAAGTAAAGGTTGGAATGAGCAAGTATGGGGACGAACGCGAGCTCAAAGGACAAAAGACAATGATTAAAATAGATGACATTGAGGATTTAACTGTGGCCAACCATGACAAAGGAAAGGTACATGGATGAGACTTCACTTCTTCAATTAAACACATACACAACCAAAATTAACTAACATTATACTCAGGTAGAAGAGGGGCAGCCGAATAGCAATTACGAAGGAAGGATTTCACTCAAAACACCGGACAAGAAAGAGAAGAGAAAGCAAGAAAAAAAGTATGTACATTTTAATACATTCACTAAAGAATCCAAAATTGCATGGAAAATAACATCGTCCAAACCCTGCAGAATACATACTACAAACATGAAAATCGGTTCGTCAGGATCCAAGTCAGATAAGAAGCACAAGAGAGCATAATAGACAAAGAGCAACCGCTACGATGGCAACGAAGATCGCCTCTAGAACAATGATTACATCGTCCTTATAATGTGTTGATTTGGACTAATTTTTTTTCTACAACAATGTTTTATGCTTTTCAAATGCTTTTATTAGATCTGCAATGTTCTTTTAAAGATTACCAATTTGAACGTCTTTTTACAAAATTACTGCCAGTTAATCCTACCTTTCGCTTTAGTTATATAGAAGTTATATCTGAGCTAGCGTCTCTCAATTATTGGTTACTAATAGCATACACCCGAGTTCATTCCTCTAATAACCACGGTACAAAATACCAATGAAACGAAATAAAAATGTAAGGATTTTATTAATAAGATGTCTCAATTGTTAAAATAGGATGATATTGAAGTTGCGTAATCAAAATTATTAGCATAACTTATATAAAAAAATTCTTTGGAAAAAGGTAGAAAATGCTAATTTTGGACATGACATAGGTCCACCCCGACGCGGCCACGCGCGGGTTTGGGGAGGCGAATGAATCTCCATATGAGATGGGTCGAATTGAAATTTAAATCGAAGTGGAGTCGCCACCGAACTTTGTGGGAGTTCGGGCCCGTTCGAACCCACTCTATATCTTAGTGGGCCATGCACAAAGTATGGCCCATTCGGATGTCAGAGTTTATTGGGCTCGTCCCTTTGCATTTGATACCGATACCGACATTATCGGATACCGTGTATTGAATGACTCTCGTGCGCCAACGGTTTCGGGCATCCGGAAACCGAGGTTCTGAGTAAGGGGTGAGGGTACGTGTTGGGAAGTTCACAAAGAACACCCAACCCCACCCGCACATTAGCGGCCTCTACTAAGATATCGTTTGACTTTCAAATACGCGTGTTAGTAGAACGATGAAATGATATGCAAACATTGTTTTGCCTAAACATGCGAGAATTTGAATGGGTTGCTAAGTCGATTTAATGCATCTAATACTAACGTCAAAGTTATATTTAGCATGCGGGTTCATTTTAGTACAATAAAATAAACAACGGAAATAAAAAGCAACCATTAGAAATAAGCTTGTTAGTAACGATAATAACGGTAATAACGGAAATAAATCGAAAAGACATGAGCAAACAAGTTAGTAACGGTATAATTTTAATAACGGTTTGCAAGAAATATAGAATGATGTTAATAACATGATGCATGGTTTTAGAAGGTAGTAAATCACGTGATAGACTTGACACGTGTTGACCGAAGTCATAAAAGTATTATTGAGACTCGAAGGACGTTATAGGACTCACAGTTTGACGTGATAAAGGTGCACTCGATCGAGTCATTGAGGGACTCGACCGAGTGTGCCTCGGAAAATGCTTTTGTCCAATATTTGAGGTGTCACTCGACCGAGTCATGGTGTGACTCGACCGAGTGAGCAGCCACTCAACCGAGTCATTGCGAGACTCGACCGAGTGGTTCTCAAAAGAGCCTTTTGCCTCGGTTTTGGGGTGTCACTCGATCGAGTGGGCTAGGCACTCGATCGAGTGCCCCCTGTACGAACTAGGGTTCGCTTTGCGATTTATTATTGATTTCGAAATTGCTTTTTGATTTTAGTAAATTGCTAATTTTGTCAAATCGGGCAAAAATATTGTGTGATTTGTGCTCGATTCGGATTTTGATACTCGTCTTATCCGATATTCGATTATTGAATCGATATCGAATATTTAGAGCGAAATCTAAAAAAAATATGTTTGTAAATCGTTTTAAATCAACTGACACGAAATAGGTTATCTCCGCGTTTATAGTGTCGTAACTAATTCTTTCGAATTATGTGATCACTATTTTTAGCATCAATGAATTCGTATCGGTTAGATTTATTCGATTAATTCATTTAGATACGTCATCCAATTATTGAATTGGTATCGAATCTAAAGAATGACTCTTTGCGATTACTTGAATTAAAAAGACTTGATTTGATTCCCTCGGCATCCCGACATCGTAATAAATCCTTGCGAATTGTGTGATGTCGGATCCGCGTCAACGTGTTCTGACTCTAATTAAAAAGTGTTTTTAAAAAATAGTTTTGAAATTGATGAAGATGCGATGAATGATGATGATAACGACGCGAATAAAAAACGATTATTGATGTTGACTTGCATCAACAATCAGACACTCGGGGTGTCGGGATAAACGACCGTCAACATTGGGTGCGATACCCTCGTAATATTCGGATTTTCTTATCCCGTCATCCCTCGTATTCGACACGAATTAGCAAGTATTTTAATATCTTATACTAGAGATTATTAGCGATATTATAGACACGACAACAAAATAAAAAAAAAACGACTACGACAACGACGGACGACGCGAGAGAGAAGAGAAGGGAAAAGAACGGGATTTTGCACCCTCAACCTACATGTTTCTTAGTCTCGGATGGATCTCGTTAGTTGTGGCTTTAGCACGGGAGAATCGAGGTTGATGTAAGTTAAGTTATGGTGGTTTAGGGTTCCTAGATGCTAGGGTTTGGTTGAAGGGGATGAGTTATGATGGGGGAAGATTAGGGTTTGTAAAAGTGTGTAAAAGTTGTGTGTAAAGTTTGTAGGTAAAAAAAAAGTCTTCTTTTGTGCATGCAAGAGGGTGTTTATATAGATGTTGCCATGCACCCCCGTCTAGGGTTACTCGACCGAGTAGCCCCCTGACTCGGTCGAGTGGCCCAAGTGACCGCAGCTGGGCCAGTTTGAGGGCCCACTCGATCGAGTGGGCTGACACTCGATCGAGTGGGTCAGCTGAGGCGCAAGGGTTCGTTTCTTGGACCTCGAGTTTGGGCATTTTTGTGGGTCTAGTATTTGAGTTAGACTTTTGATATTTGTATGGCTGTTTTTTGTGACTCGGAAGCGGCTTTGACCGGGGTTTGACCCAGTCGTTAAAAGTCGGTTTTATTTCCGGTGTCGGTTTTGACCCAAATTAGTCTCATTTTCTTGGAAACGACCCACTGGGCCTGGATTTGAGGTTTGTTTTGTGAGATTTGTACTCAGTAAAGGGCCTAAGCCAGCAACAAATGATTTCGAGCCCATATCCGAACGCGTAGAAACACGTTTGCGTCCGATCATCATCGGGTGTTTTTGGAAACTTCCATAGACACCTGGCGGTCAAAATGTGGGTGTCTACAGAGCCCTCATTCCGACTGAGGCTTGGACAAAGCGAAAGTCAGAGTAGCTACCAGGCCAATCGAGAATTAAGAGCTGGCAGACTTCCGGTCGGGTCGTTTATAGTCCATTAGACTTGCGTGAAGGGCTCGCCAGCCACAAGTTTAGAAATTATACCTGAGTTGATGACGATAACTCCGTGGGGAATTTGGACTTGTCGCATAAGTCCCGGGTGCGCCTATATATAGGCCCATCCCATGCTATTCTGAGGAATATGCCGCCTAGGGCCTTCCGCTGGGGAGATATATGTGAGCTGTACAGACCTGCCTCCGAAGCCTCGAGTCGTACCTGTATCAGTTACATAAATTTTGCATGCAACACGTAGATAAAAATATGACTCGCACTGGGGAATAGTGATTTTTGCTTAGTTTTTGAAATCGAAATCCTGAGAGTAACTCAAGTGCTAGGTTTTCAAAATGGAAAGGGGTAGAAAAGAAATTTACAGTTTAAATAGACCGAAATTTGACCTTGTCAAAAAGGTTTTTTTTTTCAAATGGCTAGATTTTGCAAATTTTAAAATGAGAATTTGAAGAGAGAGGCCTACCGGCAGACTCGACTCTAGACGTGACCGGACGAGTTGACAGACACGATTGGACTCTCAAGGGTTGGACCGTGACTCGGTAGGGAGGTGGGCCACCTAACAAGACTCTTAAGTTGCGTTATTCCGTAGCCTAGGCGAGTGACAACATGGTCAAACATCGAAATGGGAAGGATGTGCTACAGGGGAATTGCAGTAGTCTGTAATGAGACTGCTGTAGTCTAGTGCTCTTCTGGATTTTTTGTTTTAGGGTACATTCTCAAAGTGGGTATTGCTTCGAGTCCTGACAGATTCCCGTCTTCGACGGAGCCGAGTACTAGGACACACTACAGAAAGAAAGCTATATTTTGAAAGTATTTGGATTATGTAAGTGGATGGAGAACTTCTGCCTAGGAGAAGCCCCCAGGACGACAAGGCTAGCTGTTGAGAACATGATAGTGTCATGACCAGAATGATGGTGTTTTTTGAATGTGTGTCAATGTGGGGGGTTGTGTCTCTGTTGAAAGGCTGTCTACGTATTCACGTGTAGTGAAATCAAACCATGCCGTAGTTCAGTGTTGAAAGATATATTATGGTGCCTAGTCTAATAGGACTTTGTGTGTAACTAGCCATAGCGATGGTGTAGGCTAGGTGCATTCTCAATGATGTCTTGATCAAAGGGCTAGAATAGTTAGGATGTTGATCCTGTGACTGTGAGCGTTCTCCAGGGTAGCCCCCAGAGGTGGTGTGAACTATTTGGGCATGTTCTATGCCGACCGCAGGTTGAATTCCCGTGTTTGGGGCTGGTAACTAGCTTGGATGAGAAGAATTGAGATGGGATTTGACGAGTTTTGCTCTCGGGTCTTTGACGAGTTTTGATCTCTGGTCTTTGACGAGTTTTGATCTCGGGTCTTTGACGAGTTTTGATCTCGGGTCTTTGTATGGTGATTGTGAATTTTGTTATGTCGTGTTGTAGTTGTTGTGCAAGGGGGAAGTCGAGTAAAAATGGCTCGAACTTTGATCGGGATAGGTTTGATAATGCGGGATCTGGTTTCCATGTCTGGCCCTAATGGTTAGGGGTATCCTATGGAGCTTGAATCCTCGAAAATCCGGGCTGTCTCTAGCCTAGGTCTCGGAAAGGTCTTGAGGGTTGTAATGTGGGAAGGCTAAGTGTGGTGTTTGCTGACCAACTTGATATCTTCCTTTATCGGATAGTATGGGCATGGATAATTTTTAATTGATCGTACTTCGGTCATGGGACTTTCACTTGAGTTGACCGCTGACCACGGTCCTGGGCATTTGAATTTTTTTTGGTTGACTTCTTAGCCCCGGTCATGGGATTCTTCATTCGGATTGACCGTTTAACCTCGGTCATGGGTATTTGAAATTTTTTTTTGATGATGGCCTGCTTTTTTGTTTTGGCCTTTTGCTTTTTTTCTTGGACATTTTTTTGGTTTTTGTTTTTTTTTGTCCAACTTTTTTTTTCTTTTTTTTTTTGGACTTTTGATTTTTTTTTGTCCAGTTTTTTTTGTTGGTCAAACTAACACCTGAGGTGGGGATTTGTCAGTCTTATTGGAGAGGTTTTTATTGTGGGAAATGGGCTTGCCTCCCGTCTTGAACCCAAACTAGGGGACTACCTAGATTTGTCATAGGATTCGATACCGCTCCCTAAGGGTAGTTATGTGGCTTTTCTATACCAGACATGGAATAGGTAAAAGGAAAACACGGGCTTGGTCTCCTGCAGTCATTATAGATGTGCCTATAATAGTCACGTGCGTGTGCTCACAGTGTATGACGGTGTTCATCATGTTCTCGGAAACACATAAGGAAAGTATATATGAGAAATAGAAAAGCTGATTTGATTGAATTTTGAAAAAAGAGGACAGAATACAACTGGTTCTGACTCTGACTTTGACTTTAAAATAGAACATCCTAGACTCTGACTCAGACTCGGACTTAAATCAAATCTGGACTCTCGGATGATGTTGTCATTAGTCGTCGGCTTCTAAGGACTCGAGTTGATGTCCAGTATAGCCTTCAGTAGAAGCTTCACCCAGATCTTCATTATGCCGAAGATCGTCTTCAATCCTAATGCCCATTTCGGTAAGCACCGCAAAGTTTGAAATACCGGCATACCTAAGATGGACGCGGTAGGAAGGTAGGAGGTTATTGATAAATGCCTCCACCAGTGTCTTCTTGTTGGGCTTGTCTACCAACTTCACACTTTCGGCCCTCCACCTTTGAAGATACTTGGTTAACCCTTCTTTGGGCTCTTGGGCCATAACCTCCAGAGTACGCATCGTAGTCTGGATCTCGCTATTATCAGCGTAATTCCGAGCAAATTTAGTTGCCACATCGTCCCAAGTCTTGTACTTCTTGGAATCGAGCCTGTAGTACCAGGCTTTCGGGTGCTTCTCGAGGGAGGAAGCAAACAAGTGCTTGAACATGGTGGATTTCACCTCCTTGACAGTCATAAATTCTTTGAAAGCCGGAATGTGATGGACCGGGTCTTCAGTACCCTCAAACATCGGTATTCCCGTGAGGTTGAGGTTGGCGGGTAACTCGTCATCCAGAGGCGAGTGGGAGCGAGCATTTTCCGCATGGATTGAGTTGTTTGTAGACAAATGGACCTGTTCTTCAAGCTTGCGAACGGCGCTGACCAGTTCAGCTATGGGCCTAGTGGGTTCAGATCCAGCATTAGGAGTCCCTTTCTCCATGGCACTCAAACGGGTGGCAAGGGTTGTTTGGTCGGTCTGGATGGCAGTCAACTGGGCTTCAAGCTTAGCTAGGGAGACTGCCAATTGGTCCAAAGTTTCTTGCATTTTCTGGCGTCTGGTTACCGGTGGCCTGCCTGTAAGAATACCGCGTAATCAGAAAAGTTGCTTCGGAGCTCAAATTCACCAAGGTATAGGAAATAGCGCGGGAGGAGAGACGACTCTGGTTTGACTCAGGTTAGCCTCTCCTAAGACAAATGTGTAGGGTACGATTCTCGGAGTGACTGTGATTAATCACTCTGTCGGAGAATAGCCCCCAAGTGAGACCAAGGACTCAGGTAGGACTCAGATGGTGTGACATCTAAGTGGCTCGAAAGTGGGATACGTGAGACAACACGTGCAAGACATGACCCTTAGAGCAACCGTGATTGATCAATCTGCTGAAGGGTAGCTCCCAAGTGGGATTGAAGACTTTGTTAAGACTCAAGTGTCGGACGAGTGACCCTTAGATGTAAGGATCACAAACCTTTTGTTATAGGGCTATGCCTTGTAAAAGGTTGACTCGGAAAAGACACCTAGACGGGTGACTTGTGAAAGGTGGGCCTCCCTTAGGATCCGGCTAGTGGGCCGAGTCCTGTTCGAAAGAAGGTCCACGTGAGACATCCCCAGACTTTGGACTCGATTGTGTAAACGGGCCTTCCCTTGTAGAAGTATGTCCTACGTAAGTGGGCCATGCCTTAGTCAAATAAGGCGGACTGGGATAGGGGGGAAACCCACGATGTAAGATCGACGGAGTTTTGACGCTAAAGACTTTCGACGACTTATTACAAGACCCGACACTGCTAAATACGGGAAGTCCTAAGAAGAGGAAAGTTTTGAAAAGGAAGATTGGATTCTGAGATAATCGGAGGACGGCTCGACTTTTGAAATCGGCAAAGCGTGGTTGGGCCGGATTTTTGAAAGCAATTTTTTGAATGTTGAAATGGGCAGCATACCGGCTAAAAATAGGCTATTTTGAGTAAAATCATAAGTCCTAAATTTGGCAGCTTTCCGGGTTTTTGAAAAGTTGAATATTTGGAATTTTGAAATTTAAATATCAAAAAAAAAAAATCCGATAATTTGAAAAAATGGAAATGGGATCCCGAAGATTTGAAAATCGAAAACGGCATCTCGAAGATTTGAAAATCGCGAATGGCATCTCGAAAATATTAAAATCGAAATTGAATTTTGAAAATTCAGAAATCGAATGGTGGATCGGAAATTCGAATTTTGAAATGGGCAGCATGCCGGCTAGAAAATAGGCTTGTTTTGAGTCAAATCTTAAGTCTAAATTTCGGCAGCTTTCCGAGTTTTTGAAAATTGAATATTTTTGAAAAGATGCATTTTTGGAATTTCAGATTTTGAATATCGAAGATGAATTTCCGAAGATTTGAAAATCGAAAACAGGATCCCGACTTTTAAAATTGGCAAAAATGTCATCGGGCCCGAATTTTTTGAAAAGTTGAAATTTTTTGATTTTTTGAAATGGATAGCATACCGGCTAAAAATAGGCTATTTTGAGTAAAATCATAAGTCCTAAATTCGGTATGCTTCCCGGATTTTGAAATTGGATATTTTGAAAAAGATGTATTGTTTGAAAAAATGACGGTTTTTGAAAAACGACCTTAGAAACCAAGTAGCACATAGTCACGCAAGCGTAATAACGACACCATGTATGCTCTACACTAAGTCTCGGTTGGTCTAAATGGGGTCTATACCAGTGCACATAGCCTATCCGAGAATTGGGACGGACTTCCTAAGTCGAGTTAAGCTTAGGACATGCCGCGAAACCCATACGAATCGACTATGAACACCTTTGACATATCCATATTGGAGTATATCACGGTATAGTGGGACCTCGGTCACCAGTACCGGCCCGGGAAAAGATAGGGTTATGCATGAACCGTAAAACTAAAACGCGTATTGTAAGTCACACATCAGTTAATCCCCAGCGGAGTCGCCAAATTGTGGACATGACATAGGTCCACCCCGACGCGGCCACGCGCGGGTTTGGGGAGGCGAATGAATCTCCATATGAGATGGGTCGAATTGAAATTTAAATCGAAGTGGAGTCGCCATCGAACTTTGTGAGAGTTCGGGCCCGTTCGAACCCACTCTATATCTTAGTGGTCCATGCACAAAGTATGGCCCATTCGGATGTCAGAGTTTATTGGGCTCGTCCCTTTGCATTTGATACCGATACCGACATTATCGGATACCGTGTAATGAATGACTCTCGTGCGCCAACGGTTTCGGGCATCCGGAAACCGAGGTTCTGAGTAAGGGGTGAGGGTACGTGTTGGGAAGTTCACAAAGAACACCCAACCCCGCCCGCACATTAGCGGCCTCTACTAAGATATCGTTTGACTTTCAAATACGCGTGTTAGTAGAACGATGAAATGATATGCAAACATTGTTTTGCCTAAACATGCGAGAATTTGAATGGGTTGCTAAGTCGATTTAATGCATCTAATACTAACGTCAAAGTTATATTTAGCATGCGGGTTCATTTTAGTACAATAAAATAAACAACGGAAATAAAAAGCAACCAATAGAAATAAGCGTGTTAGTAACGATAATAACAGAAATAAATCGAAAAGACACGAGCAAACAAGTTAGTAACGGTATAACGATAATAACGGTTTGCAAGAAATATAGAATGATGTTAATAACATGATCCATGGTTTTAGAAGGCAGTAAATCACGTGATAGACTTGACACGTGTTGACCAAAGTCATAAAAGTATTATTGAGACTCGAAGGACGTTATAGGACTCACAGTTTGACGTGATAAAGGTGCACTCGATCGAGTCAATGAGGGACTCGACCGAGTGTGCCTCGGAAAATGCTTTTGTCCAATATTTGAGGTGTCACTCGACCGAGTCATGGTGTGACTCGACCGAGTGAGCAGCCACTCGACCGAGTCATTGCGAGACTCGACCGAGTGGTTCTCAAAAGAGCCTTCTGCCTCGGTTTTGGGGTGTCACTCAATCGAGGGGGCTAGGCACTCGATCGAGTGCCCCCTGTACGAACTAGGGTTCGCTTTGCGATTTATTATTGATTTTGAAATTGCTTTTTGATTTTAGTAAATTGCTAATTTTGTCAAATGGGGCAGAAATATTGTGTGATTTGTGCTCGATTCGGATTTTGATACTCGTCGTATCCGATATTCGATTATTGAATCGATATCGAATATTTAGAGCGAAATCTATAAAAAATATGTTCGTAAATCGTTTAAATCAACTGACACGAAATAGGTTATCTCCGCGTTTATAGTGTTGTAACTAATTCTTTCGAATTATGTGATCACTATTTTTAGCATCAATGAATTCGTATCGGTTAGATTTATTCGATTAATTCATTTAGATACGTCATCCAATTATTGAATTGGTATCGAATCTAAAGAATGACTCTTTGCGATTACTTGAATTAAAAACACTTGATTTGATTCCCTCGGCATCCCGACATCGTAATAAATCCTTGCGGATTATGTGATGTCGGATCCGCGTCAACGGGTTTCGACTCTAATTAAAAAGTGTTTTAAAAAATAGTTTTGAAATTGATGAAGATGCGATGAATGATGATGATAACGACGCGAATAAAAAATCGATTATTTATGTTGACTTGCTTCAACAATCAAACACTCGGGGTGTCGGGATAAACGACCGTCAACATCGGATGCGATACCCTCGTAATATTCGGATTTTCTTTTCCCGTCATTCCTCGTATTCGACACGAATTAGCAAGTATTTTAATATCTTATACTAGAGATTATTAGCGATATTATAGACACGACAACAAAATAAAAATAACAAAAACGACAACGACAACGACGACAACGACGGACGACGCGAGAGAGAAGAGAAGGGAAAAGAACGGGATTTTGCACCCTCAACCTACATGTTTCTTAGTCTCGGATAGATCTCGTTAGTTGTGGCTTTAGCACGGGAGAATCGAGGTTGATGTAAGTTAAGTTATGGTGGTTTAGGGTTCCTAGATGCTAGGGTTTGGTTGAAGGGGATGAGTTATGATGGGGGAAGATTAGGGTTTGTAAAAGTGTGTAAAAGTTGTGTGTAAAGTTTGTAGGTAAAAAAAAAGTCTTCTTTTGTGCATGCAAGAGGGTGTTTATATAGATGTTGCCATGCACCCCCGTCTAGGGTTACTCGACCGAGTAGCCCCCTGACTCGGTCGAGTGGCCCAAGTGACCGCAGCTGGGCCAGTTTGAGGGCCCACTCGATCGAGTGGGCTGACACTCGATCGAGTGGGTCAGCTGAGGCGCAAGGGTTCGTTTCTTGGACCTCGAGTTTGGGCATTTTTGTGGGTCTAGTATTTGGGTTGGACTTTTGATATTTGTATGGCTGTTTTTTGTTACTCGGAAGTGGCTTTGACCGGGGTTTGACCCAGTCGCTAAAAGTCGGTTTTATTTCCGGTGTCGGTTTTGACCCAAATTACTCTCATTTTATTGGAAACGACCCACTGGGCCTGGATTTGAGGTCGGTTTTGTGAGATTTGTACTCCGTAAAGGGCCTAAGCCAGCAACCAATGATTTCGAGCCCATATCTGAGCGCGTGGAAACACGTTTGCGTCCGATCATCATTGGGTGTTTTTGGAAACTGCCATAGACACCTGGCGGTCAAAATGTGGGTGTCTACACTAATATGTAATTACTTTGAATTAATTACTAATTTACTACTAATAAAAACACACAAACTACACATTAAGTTACATTTTAGCACATAACCTACATAATAAAAGCACATAAGAAAGATGTAGTGCCACTTGTCAATAAATTGTAAAGGGCAATATTTTGGAATGACTTTTTATGTTTTTATATAGATAGACTAGTCGCGTAGCCGCGCGCGATGCGTGCGGTGTCCGAGATGTTACCGAGTTGGTGAAATCATGCGATTGGAGTATTTTTGTACCTTCACGTGAAACGTTTAGTACAGCGCGCTCTGGCGATTAGGTTAATGTACCTTGCCGTGTGTTTGTCAAGTAATTTGTAAAAAGAAGTTGGCAGTGAGGCACATAATTCGTAGGCAGTAATTACAGTGGTAAGAGAGTACGGATTGGCCCAACCTAGGATCTCGAAGCGAGAATAATAATTAAAGCTGATTACCCTCTTCCTGTACTCACTAACCGGTGAACCTTCTAAACGTCCAATTTGTGACCAACAGTAAATATTTGTTTGAGTGTTTGATTACTCCTCCCATTCTTCTCCCTCCTCCTTCCCTCCCCTGTTCCCCTAATGCTCCTCCTTGTCTTATTCGTACTCCTTTCACACTCCCCCTTCTTCTTCTTCTTCTTCTTCTTCTTCTTCTAATGTCCCTCTGCTTCGTGTTTTTCGAAGGGAACTAACTTTTCCACATTTCGTTGGCCTTCTCAACTGTTGTCGACTTTTTCTTGGGTATTCATTTTTGCTATAAAAGGGTTGAATGTCTACCCATCTGTTGTAGACGGGTCAAATCAGAGGTTCGATGTCTACCCATCTGTTGTCGACATTAAAATTAAGGAGATAACGGATTTTACCTAGTACAACCCAAACTCCGTCCTCGAGGAATTCTAGCGAACGCGATATTTTGGATACGATCAAGGGGTGCAAATCGTGATGCATTATGATATACATCGATCAATCAATGACGATGAGAAATCCTCGAGGAATTAAACAAAACTCTTGTAAATTAATTACTCAATAATACTTCGTATAGCATTACAAACTGCATTGCCTAACTTAAAATTATAAGACCTGTTCTTACCCAAAATCGGTCTCCGTTCTTGACTTAAAAGACTAAATGTTGATTCTAACCGGTCTCTTTGAGGAGTGGCAGGAGACAAGTTTTATAAAGAAGTCGGTCTCTTAGAGTTACGCTAAGAGACCATTTTTACAAAGAAACCGGTCTCCTAGACTATTTGAAAAAAAATTAAAATACAAATAACAAAAATAAGATTTCAATTTTTTATTAGTTACAATTAATAAAAAAAAAGTACATCTATTAAAAAATTATACTCCGTATTTAATTTTAACGATTAAAATGTAAAAATTATATTGATAATATCAACCAAATACACAAATAACAGTTTTTCTCTGAAAATAACATATACACTTGCAGCAAACTACACCTGCTCAGGTAGTTTGCCGCCTAAAATGAACCTTATTTAGCCTCAGATTAACAGCAGCCCTTACTTCATTCACCAAGATACAAGGTAGCCTAACTTCAGATCATGCCTCCTTCAATTACGTTCCAACCGGATGGCGAAGATCGTAGCCAAAACTCCAGCAAACACTTCCTCTTTCCTGATCAAAGCTCCAGTTCGCCATCTGCAGCACCAATGCAATATTTCCTGATCAAGGACACTGAACTGCAGCCATTCATGCAGCAATTCATAGCACCTCTTGCTGAAGGCATACGAAAGTAACAGATGGGGGTGCAATTCATCCTCAGTTCCACACAACAAGCAGCTGACAATTTGTACTATACCAAACTGCTGCAGCATGTATTATTTTTGTATTTTTGAATTGTTTTTTGTTGGGTAAAGATGTGATCCTTGGGTTAATGTGTTGAGTGTTTGATGTTTCTGGTTGTCTTGGTTTCAAATCTCGGTGCACGACATTTGCAGAATGAATGTATTTCAGCCCATATGTATGTATAGATATATAGACTGGTTTCAAAATCTGGAGGTTCAATCCAGAGTCAATATTCATTAACTTCACTTCCTAAAACCACATACAGGTAAAAATATATAGATTGCCTATATGTATGTATATTCACAATATATATGAAATTTCCATCGAGTCGTGCCTTGAAAACGACATACCTCAGCTTGCTCTTCTTCCCACTTTCTTCGTCTTTCTTCCTTCTTTATGTTTCTTATGTCATCACCTATCTCTCTTTCCGCTGTCCCCGGGTTTCTCCTGGTACTGGAAGCGATAGTTGAGGACACTGTTATGTAATTGATCTTGTCGGACCCATAGTATATTGACATCTGTCTGCCTTTTCCAAAATCAGCTTTATTGCGAAAGCACTTGCAAAGTGAAACCGCCCATAATAGAACTCCAGGCTCCCTATACTGTATCGTGTATCATAAGTGCAGAAATTTTGGGAAATGGCTTAAATAAGAAATGCAGCAGTCAAGTGTTGTTTTGATGCTTTAAGGTATATAGTAGGCTCATGATTTGTGTATCCTTTTCAACAGCTTCACCAAATGAGCTACTGGCATGTGTTCTAAATTGATTAGTCTTTCGTCTTTGCTTTTTGAAGCTAACACACACTAAAAATAAGTTCTCGAAAACCAGAGCTCGTTGAGTGGTAAGGTCAATGGGTCACTGCATTGTAACATTAAGAGAAAAACTTAGCTTAACATATAGGGAAAATTTCAGAGGGATCATTTCATTATTGGACATTATGAAGCTGTGTTACACAACTTTTAAGCTGCTTTAGATTTCTTATATTGTTCTTCCAGGAAATTCACCTTTGGTACGTTACAGTGGGAAAAAAGAACTCAGAAGGGGGAAGTCACCTGAGGGAATATCAAATCATGTGAACTTAGCGCAGCAGCGAACGAAATATTGATAGCTTCTTCCTCGATTGTGGTAGGATATATAAAAGGACATTCTCCCTTGTCTTTGAGCCTCATAGAACACGGTATCCATAATAACTTGTAAGGTTAGCATCTTCTCATACATTTTTACAGCAGGTTCCTCAATAACTTGATAAATAGTGTAGACACCCGCATTTTGACTGTCAGGTGTCTATGGTAGTTTCCCAAAAAACACCCGATGATGATCGGACGCTAACGTGTTTCTACGCGCTCGGATATGGGCTCAAATCCATTAGTTGTTGGCTAATGCACTTACGGAGTACGAATCTCACAAAACTGACCTGAAATCCAGGCCCAGCAGACCGTTCCGAGTCAAACAAGACTAATTTGGGCCAAAACCGACACCGGAAATAAAACCGACTTTTTTACGATTGGGTCAACCCTGGTCAAAGTCGTTTCCGAGACATACTAAACAGCCATTCAAACATCAAAAGTTCAAGTCAAACACAAGCATCCAAGGTCGCGCCCCAAAATGACGGACCCGCGCAGCCCAGCTGGGCCACTCGATCGAGTGCCCCACCCACTCGATCGAGTGGGCCTGTTTCGAGCCCGACTGCTGGCACAACGGGCCACTCGACCGAGTCAGCTGTTTACTCGGTCGAGTAACCCTAACCGAGGTCTTAGGCTTAGCCTATATAAACACCCTCATGCACATCTTTTTTTCACAAGTTTACAAAACCCTACACAACTTTTGCAACCCTAAAGTTTACAAAACCCTACACAACTTTTGCAACCCTAAACTTTACAAACCCTACAACTTTGATCATCCTTTATCAAACCCTAATACTACACTAAGCAAACCCTAGCCCTAGCCTAGGAACCGTAACCCTAAACCTAGCTTTAGGAACCAAACACCCTAACCACCACAACTCAACCTCCATAAGCCTCGAAACTCCCGTGTTAAAGCCGGGATCATGAGTCCATACCGAGCACAAGAACATGTAGGTTGAGGGTGCAAAACCCTTTCTCCTTTTCTTCTCTTTCTCTCGTCATCTTCCACATTTTCCTCATTTTTTTTAGTTCTTTATCGCATCATAATATCGCTAATACCGTTAGTATTAAAACATTAAAATACCCGTCGATTTGTGTCGAGTGTGAAGGATGTCAGGATAAGGAAACCCGAATATACAAGTGTACTGCACACAGCGTTGCCGGTCGCTTATCCTGACACCCTAGCATTTGATTATTGAAACGGGTCAATTTCAACAATAATTCGTTTATTTTTGTTTGCACCGCATATTGCATCGATTTTCTAAAAACCTTCTTCAAATCACATATTTTCTAAGGGTCGAAACCCGTTGACGCGGATCCGGCATCACAATCCTTAGGGATTTATTTCGATGTCGGAAAGGCCGAGGGAATCAAGTCTTTCAATTCTAGCATAGCGTCAATCTCGTAGATTCGATACTAATTCCATAATTAGACATCGAATCTAACGATCTAGTCATACGAATTAGCTAACGCGATTTCTATTGATGCTAACATAATTGTCATTCGATTCATTAGAATTACGACATTATCAAACGCGGAGGGAATCTACCATATCGCGGTAGTTAGTTTAAATCGACTTAAATTAATTTTCCGTTATTATCACTCTAGTATTTCATATCGATTCAATAATCGAATATGGGATACGACGAGTATTCAAGTTCAGAATTGAGTATAAATTCCACGATATTTATGCCCAATTCATCAAATCATCAAAAATCAAAAGCAATTTCAAAATCGATAATTAAAATTGCAAACGAACCTGATTCGTACAGGTGCCACTCGACCAAGTGCCTACGACACTCGATCGAGTGACATCACCAAAACCGAGACAGAATGTCTCTTACGACCTCCACTCGGTCGAGTCTCACAGTGACTCGGTCGAGTTAGTCAATAACTCGGTCGAGTAGGGTCCGTAACATGAAACAAAATGTCTCTACGACCTCCACTCGGTAGAGTCTCACAGTGACTCGGTCGAGTGGCGATGTACTCGGTCGAGTTGGTCAGTAACTCGGTCGAGTAGGGTCGTAAAACCCGGACAGAACCTTTTTCAGAGGTCCACTCGGTCGAGTCACACAATGACTCGGTCGAGTCACACAATGACTCGGTCGAGTGGCCCCTTTATCACGTCAAACCGTGAGTCCTACAATAGCATTCAAGTCTCATTAATCATTTTTCGTGACTTAAGTCGACACGTGCCTAATCTATCACGTGAAACATCTTTTTCGAAACCATGCATTAACTCTCTAGCATCTTTCTATATCATTCAATATTTGCACAAACCGTTATATCATTACTAACGCGTTTATTGTTTCTCTTGTCAATTTTGGTTGTTTATTTTATCGTATTAAAATGAACCCACATGCTAAAATTTAACTTCGACGTAGAATTAATTGCATTAAATTGACATAGAAACTCTTTTTCTATTCATCACATGCTTAGGGAAAACAATCCTTACATAAGCATTCTCACCAAATCACTAACGCGCGTATTAGAGAGTCAATCGATATCCTAGTAGAGGTCGCTAGTGCGGGCGGGGTTGGGTGTCCTTTGTGGGCTTCCCAACACGTACCCTCACCCCTTACTCAGAACCTCGGTTTCCGGATGCCCGAAACCGTTGGCGCACGAGAGTCATTCAATACACGATAACCGGTAGTGACGGTATCGGTATCAAATGCTAAGGGACGAACCCAATAAACTCTGACATCGAAAATGGGCCATATTTTGTACACGGCCCACTACGACATAGAGTGGGTTTGAACGGGCCCGAACTCCCACAAAGTTCGGTGGCGACTCCACTTCGATTTAAATTTCCATTCGATCCGTTTTCATATGGAGATTCATTCGCCTCCCCAAACCCGCGCGTGGCCGCGTCGGGGTGGACCTATGTCATGTCCACAAATAGCGGTGGCACAAAAATGAGCACCCCCAGCTCCCAACTCAACGATCCTATAGCATTGATGGGATCACTTAAATAACCAGGTGGAAAGTCTCGTCCAAAAGGTGACCATTATCGTCAAGGACCATATAGCATTGAACCAGGCTACCATTTGTTTCAGAAATAAACCTCACTTAAGAGGTAATTCCAACTTTACCACCAGGAAACTCCAAGGCTTGCTTTCACGAAAGAGATGTTAAACACCAATCAAAAGTCACATTGAAAGTTTGAATTATACTCCGTACTTGTACATGGTACTATTTCGTTATTTTGGTCAGCATCACAAATCCACATATTTTCTATTATTATTGTTACACCAATTCTCAAACTTGAACCAACAATGAGATCAAAATACTGAAAGATGCAACAAAATGATCAAATTCGTAATTGTAATCGCAGAGGAAACAGAAAAATTGATAAATAAATAAGGAAGAGGGAAGAAATAAGACCTAATTTTCGATCTCATCTCGTTACTCGAACAGTAATTACCCAAAGCAAAGCCTCGCCAACACTATCCATCTCACAAATTCCGTACATAAATATTCAGTCAGAACACATACCAATAAATACTTAAACAGCTTGCGAAATCGTGGAACCTGAGAAACCTTCCAAAAGAATTCCAACCCAGAATTTGACATAATCCGAATTTCACAACTTCAGGAAGCTTGGATCTTTTCTAATACTCTTTAGGAAGGGAGCCACAAAGCTTGAAAATTTTATGTAATTGTTCCACCTACGAAGCATAACAATATGTGATGCAAAAATATACTTGAAGGCAGAGATAAAATAGAGAACAGACCACAGTCGTCCGCCCGTCTAGTATACTCACATTTGCATTACAAGACATAAGACATAAACCCTGCTTCAAGTCTATTATACCGTAGAGATGCCACATTATGCAGCGGGTATGACTTACGAGTCACGCCTGGATTTTGGACAATATATGTTTCCATTCATCATCTTTCACATCATTAAGCCTGGAAGCGCAGTGTGCGAATTTCCTTATTCCAAATTAAATTCGAGGAGTCTTCCTTTTATTCCCACTCGCCCCTAAAAAAAGTTGTCTATCTAACAACCAGAGGACATTGTTCGAAAACGCAATCTAACCTCAAGTCGAAAATGATAAGAGGCGTACACAAAGAGAAAAATAAAACAAAATCTCATACCTAATCGAAACGATAAAAAAGGACCACATCTTCGATCTGTGGGCGAATCATCAAAACAAACAAACATGGCTCAAAGATCATACTTTTTTTGTAAACAACAGAAAATTAGATCTAGAAGCTCAACTCAAGCTCTCGCATCGTTTATCTTAGTTTGTTGGCTAGAAATGAACACAAACCCATCAGGCAAAATCCATTCAAAATCATGAAAAAACCCAAAAATATATTAAAACCCAAATCATACCAAAAAAATTATTAACCGTAAGGTAAATAGTTCAAAAATTTAATGGAAAATACTTTTTTTGCAACCTAATTGACATAGTGAGATTATCAGACAAGAACCCGACTCGCCTCGGTTTCGGGCATATGATCAAACATTGCCCTCAACAATAACAATTAAAGTCAGTCATGCAAAATTAAAATCGACCCAAGCTCGGTGACTATCAATGATTATAATCATGGCTTGTTTTTCTATGTTTGGGTTTGGTTGTACCTTCTATGTAGATGATGGTTTGCCTTGTCGATACTAACCAGATTCTCGACTGGGTTTCTCATCTCTTCATATCCTCCTACCATGGCGCTCTGCTGAATTTCCCACCTATTCGTCATCATCTCACAAAATCCCACAATCAAAACAAAAAAATTGATCAATCAATAAATTCGGAACATAAAAAGGCACCTTCTCCAAAACAAGAACAACACATATGAAATTAAAGTCATAAACAACAACTAAGGTAAAAAAAAGATCGAATTTACCCATATCCAAGATCAATTCACCTGAAACAAATTCAACAACCTGCAAAAACCCAAATAAAATTTCTGTAAAATCAACAAAATCCATGTCTTCGAATCACCAATGAAACCAATAAATTTGAACATGAAAAATACATGAAGACAATCCTGATCAATACATAAATCAATAGAGAACATCAGAGCAGCGAGTAATCAAAGGATGTAGGTCGTCATACCTCGAAGAAACTTAGATTGGAGTGCGATGAAGCTCAAACATGATGATGATGATGACGACGATCACTGATGTGGGATCAAGTCGAAAATCTGCGATGATAATTAATAAAATGAGCACAACTTCAAAAACAAAATAAATCGGATCGATTAGACTCTGATTACCTGATCACCCATAGTCAGTCCACGGAACAGCTGAAACAACGGTCGACGAACGATCACCGCGAATCACTAAACAAGGGTCGATCAAGCGGCCCAGACATAATAATAATCTCAATCAAATCAAATCAGCAAAACAAAGAACAAGCTTCCTTTATGTTCTCCTCCTTTAACCCTACATTGATCATAAGAGCCTTAATTCATCATCAATCAATTAAGTATCCTCAAATGCCAGATAACAATTCAAAAATGATAAAATCTAAAAGTTAGATAGAAGTTTAGGGTTAGGAACAAATTATTCAATTGAAACCCAAATGCGAGGCAAAATACCATCTAGTCTGGAACAGATCAAACGAAATTTAAAAAAAAAAACTAATTCACCTGGAAAACCCAAACTTGGAGATCTGGTATTGGCATCCGCGAGAAGAAAGATGTGAACCGCTTCCCTCTTTGTTGCCTCGTCTTGTGGTGGTGTGATTAAATGGGTTGTTTCGGCACAACTACATATTGGAGGATAGAGAGACAATGAAAATGTGTGATACAGAAAATGGAGGAAGAGAGTGGTAGGAAGGAGAAAGGCAAAGAAAGAGCAAATTCCAACAGTACAACAAAAACACAAAAAGTTCTAACAAATGCAGAAAACACAAGATCATGAAAAGCCAAAGAAATAAAGAGAGTGGTGGAGAGGGACAGAAAAATGGAGGAAGACAGAAAAAAATGGAGGAAGACAGAAAAAAAATGTATTCCTAAACCCAAAAACAATCATCATAATCCAATAAAAGATCAAAACTTTATGATGCAGAACAAGAGCATCAAAACCCCTTCAATCAAGGATCGAAACTTCCTTCAAAAATCGCCGAAAACACAAGATCATCAAAAGAAAAAAAACAAACAAACAAGAAAACATGTATTCCTAAACCCAAAAACCATCATCAAAATCCAATAAAAGATCGAAACTTTATGATGCAAAACAAGATCATCAAAACCCCATCAATCAATGATCGAAACTTCATTCAAAAATCGCCGAAAACACAAGATCATCAAAACCCCATCATCAAATCCAAACAAAAGTCTAACCAGAAAATAGAAATAAATAGAATTTTGACAACCCTTCCCCAATTGTGAAATTACCTTTGATCAGCTGCTCCTTGTGTATTCTGAATCTCGACCAATCTACTATGACGCACAAGCCACAGAGAAGAAACAGAAAGGGCAACTGCGCTACACGTATAACAGACCTAATGGCGAGTCATTTTTCTAGGCGTGTGATGCTTCCCAACCTGAAAAATAAAAACAAAATGTGACCACCATGATGTAGGCTATATCACAAAAATAGCTTGGTTCCGAAAATATTTAGTTGGCTAACACAAACAATAGCAATGAATCATCATAATTTAATAAAGGTGAACATATAAAATATTGTGATGTATTTTTATTGTATTTTATTTCTATAAATGAAGCATCAAAAGACTTTGTTTATTCCAAAATCTAGTTAACCCAATTCTGAATATCCTGAATAAAAATTGAATTTCTTTGCAAATACCACTGAAGATAAAGCAACTGACCAAAGGCAGCAGAATGGACAAAATAGGAAAAATCAGCAATATCAATGAGGTTGGAAATAATGGCAAGAGGAATTGCTAATCAATGAGGTGAGGGAACTCTTACAATATAAGATAAATAGTAGTCCAATTTCTGAAGGTTCTAATAAATTGAAGCAATAGCATCTCGAATTTCACGTCAGTCCATTCAGGAACTTCCCTTTCCCCTTCAGTAATTTTGTTGAACACCAATGGAATCAACTTACTATCCCCATTTGAAGAATCCACCTGAATATAGCCAACATATGGATATAAGCAAGGTTCACAGACGGAATGGGAATAATACTTGGGCTATAAAAGCATCTTGGATTGTTACCTGAGATATAGAAACATTCAGTTTTTTAGAAATTGAAGTCTCGAGATCGGAAAATAACCCATCGATAGTGACAAATCCTCCCATTGTTTATCAATCATCATATACACCTGGGTCAAAAGCCATGATAAAATATTAGACTAAAACATCAACAATGAAGAAGCAAACGGGGTCAGCTGACAGAAGTCGTCAGTATATAAGATTTTTCACAAATGATACCAAATAAAATAATTTCGACCAGTTAACAGCCATGCATGCACTGAGCAAAAGTTCATTATTAATCCTTTGGAATAATCCCGCCAGGTTTATGAGAAAGACAAGTACATTCGACGTACCATTTTTTTCACAAATTAACCGAGAAAAAAATGATTCCATATCAAATTAACCGAGACACAGTACAATATAACAGGTGAATAAAGTTACTGAACGTAATGAAAAATAGAAAGAAAAAAAAAAGAGGTAAGATCGGTGAATAAACCTGCGCCAAAAACTTGGCAAGTATATGTTTCAAGCTATCCAATATATTAACCCTCTCAGCAATGAAATCAGATGCAGTGTGGCACAGAATCTGAAAAGAACAATCTTCGGCAATGAAGTTCCGCACAAGCTCACGGCTTTCACTAACTAAAGCCTGTGGCCTTCTCTGGAAAAGCATAAAGTATGCTTTCTAAGCATTTGATCCCTACATCGAGAAAACGGGTTGTAGTAATTCATATTTCTAGTTCACGATAGAATATGGCACAAAGCCACAAACATACGATCAAGTATCGACCTCCTCTTTGATCTGCCAATAATGCAAATTTTTCTGACCATAATGCATGTTGGAGAATAATTGCTCCAAAATATCCTTCAAGACTTCAAAAATTCTAGACGCTTCAGTCATAATCCTGCAGTTAACACAAAAAGGACCCACAAAATAGAGTATAAATAAAGATGAAGACATCGATGTGAAGCATCAGCTTCACAAAAGTTATTGTAAAATCCTCCAACTCGAGGATCAGTTGATCGAATAATATCCTCCAAGACATTGGAGAACAATATGATTTTGTCGAAAATACCTACTCTATAGACAGCAATACCAGCTTAAAATCAAAGCTCTCCACTCAAAGCTAACAATCATCTAACAGAGACCGCAAATTTATCACTGTGCCGAAAAGCTCTCACGCATTACAGCGACATTGTACAACAAAGAACTCGTTCTAACAAAAACGAAGATATTAGGCAGCATATCAGCTTAAAATCACAGTTTTTTATTGATCAGTAGCGAAACTTCAATCAACGACGAATGTAGAGAAATTACAAAATCAAATCTCAAGGCTAGCAATTATCGAACTAAACACGAACCAAAAACAGCAATATCAAAATCGAATGAGCGACTAAAAACGATAAACAATCAGCTAACAACAACAAAATCAGAGAAACTACACTGAGAAGTGAGAAAAATGTATTAGCTAGCGATCGTCAAATGATGAACAATTAGCTCAAAAACCGGAAATCAACAACCAAATAAATAAATAACACAAATTCGAGAAATTACAGCGAAGAGCTGAACAATATCAACTTTAATTAATCACCAATGAAACCACAATTGATGACGAATATAGAGAAATTAAAGCGAGAACATCACTAAGCTAGCAATCATCGAACTAAACACAAACAAAAAGCATCGATATCAACTCAAAATCGAAATGAGCAACCCAAAACGATGAAAAATCAGCTAACAACAACAACAACTAACAACATCAGAGAAACTACAGTGCGAACAATGAATTAGCTAGCAATCATGCAATCATCAGACGACTAACAATCAGCTCAGAAATCGGAAATCAACAACAAAATACGAATAAATAACACAAATCAGAGAAATTACAGCGATGAGTGTATTTACCTCCAAATCTCTGTAGACACCCACATTTTGCTGCCAGGTGTCTATAGTAGTTTCCGACAAACACCCGATGATGATCGGACGCAAACATGCTTTAACGTACTCGGAAATGGGCTCGAAATCATGGATGTTTAGCTTGGGCTTTTTAAGGAGTAAAAATCTCACAAAACTAACCTCAAATTCAGGTCCAGTGGGTCGTTTCGAGTCAAATAACACTAATTTGGGTCGAATCCGACACCAGGGGTAAAACCGTCTTTTAGCGACCGAGTCAAAACCCAGTCAAAGATATTTCCCGAGACTTGTGGACCAACCGTGATGTCTCACGTGTCCAATTCGGACTCCAACTCCACAAAAATCAGCCACATAAAATAATAAACAAGTCCATTTAAGGATGGAATTCGATCTCAAGTAGGAATCCTATCCGAAAACCGATTCAAACACCCGACCGAGTGCAAACACTCGGCCGAGCAGCACAAACCAGCCGGGTTTCCTTTTCTTCCTTCACAAGAAAATGGAATTCTTATTTCTCTCAACTTCCTACGTTTCCTATCCTAAGCGGTAGTTCTAATTCAAATGCACCTCTCTTAGCCAAGGTCGGGAATTTCCTATAAATAGCCCCTTGCACAACACAATTTTATACAGACAGAATTCCTGAGACACGGTCAATTATTCACACAACGATATATACATAATTCCTGAAAGCATCAACCTTAGCATTAAGAAACCGATAGCACATCCAAAACCCGAAGGAAGCCGGTCCCGATACCCGACACCCTTCACCCGATTCTCGTCCAAACCGAACCCCCACAAGCTCACCGACATCCACTCGACGCTCCTGTGCCCAAGCCACGTTCCAACGAGCCCCGTTCCGAGTAAACCGAAGCATGTAGGTTGAGGGTGTACCAAACCCGATTTCTCTTCCCTCTCTTCTTCCCTTTTTTTTTAATACGGGTCATTCGTCGTTTTTCTTATTTTCTAATATCGATAATATCAAAAACTATTTTCATATATCAAAACATTCTTAACAATATGATACCAACTCTATAGTTGAATATTGTATTAAAGAATTACATTAAACCTCAACGATGTCAAAATCGTTACATCTTTTTTTTTTTGTTCAAACTTCTTTTACAAAATCTTTTTTTAATTCATTCCGAATACTCGATATCGATTTCATAATCGAATATCGGGCACGACGAATATCAAAAATATAAATCAAATACAAATTAATTCATATTTTGTACACGATTTATTAAAATCAGCAATTTCGAACAAAAAAATAAAATCGGACAGACTCGCACGCGAGTCGCGCCACGCCTAGGCGACTCGCGCACGAGCCTGAAACCAGGATAGTTTTTTAGCCTTTTCGTTCGTTTTATTTTATTATTCTACGAAACGATTTCTAAAATTCATATCTTTTTCAAAACTATTCCGAGTATTTGATATTGATTTCGTAGTCAATTATCGAATACAACGAATATCGAACATATTAGATCGAGTACAAGTTATACAATATTTGTACGCGATTTAATCAAATCTTCGAAAAGTCGTCTTCACAAAAACAGACCGACACGCGACTCGCCGAAATTCCGGGCGAGCCGCGCGGCCGGCTGCCACAACGCGCCTTTTTTTATTATTTTTCGAACTTCGTTTTTTTATACAAAACAGCGTTTTAGCAATATTTTTCAGATTTTGATTAATATTCATTTTCTCGATCTCGTACTTTTATTTTATTTGCTATATTATTATTTACAAATCGATACTAACTCGTTTGTTTATCTTGTAGCAAATTCTTTCTTTTTCATCATTTGTTTTGTTATACTAAAACGAATCTCACATGCTAAATTCAACTTCGACGTTAAATTTTTCATGCATTAAACCGACTTAGCAACCCATTCAATTCCTCACATGCTTAGGAAAACAATGTTTGCATATCATTCATCGTTCAACTAACGCGCGTATTCAAAAATCATTCGATATCCTAGTAGAGGCCGCTAATGTGCGGGCGGGGTTGGGTGTTCTTAGTGAACTTCCCAACACGTACCCTCACCCCTTACTCAGAACCGTGGTTTCCGGATGTCCGAAACCATTGGCAACGAGAGTCATTCAATATACGATAAACCGCTCAAGTCGGCATCGGTATCGAACTGCAAAGGGACGAGCCCAATAAACTCTGACATCGGAACTGGGCCGTATTCTGTACACGGCCCACTACGACATAGAGTGGGCTCGAACGGTTCCGAATAACCATAAAATTCGGTGGCGATTCCAACTTCGATTTAAATTTCAATTTGATCATCTCATATGGAGATTCATTCGCCTCCCCAAACCCGCGCGTGGCCGCGTCGGGGTGGACCTATGTCATGTCCACAATTTGGCAACTCCGCTGGGGATTTACTGATGCGTTACTAACCTTCGGTATCCTCAGGGTGAGACTCGAATAGAAATCGTTTGACTAGTACAATACGCGTTTTAGTTTTACGGTTCATGCATAACCCCATTTTTCCCGGGCCGGTACTGGTGACCGACGTCCCACTATACCATTGATGTAGTCCAAATTGGTTATGTCAAAGGTGTCCATTAGCCGATTCGTATGGGTTTTATGGCATGTCCTAAGCTCAACTCGACTTAGGGAGTCCGCCCCGATTCTCGATAGGCTATGTACACTGGTATAGACCCTTATAGACTGACCGAGACTTAGCTTAAGAGCATACATGGCGCCATTATACTGTTTCCATGACTACGTGCTACTTGATCCACATTTTTTTCAAAAAAAAAACCGTCTTTTTCAAAATTTGCATCCTTTTCAAAATATCCAATTTCAAAACCCCGGACATATACCGAACTTAGGACTTATGATTTTACTCAAAATAGTCTTTTTCTAGCCGGTATTATGCCCAATTCAAAACTCGAAATTATTTTCGAAAATTTTCAAACCGTCACCCGGCCCACCTTTTCCGTTTTCCTCGAAAAAGGGCCGGTTCTTCCCCGATTCTTTTCAAAAAAAATATCGTATTTCAAAACTTCCTCTTCTTAGGACTTCCCGTATTTAGTAGTGTCGGGTCGTGTCATAAGTCGTTGAGGTCTCTAGCGTCGAAACTCTGCCGATCTTACATCACAAGTTTCTCCCCTACCTCAGTCCGCCTTATTTTACTAAGGCAAGGCCCACCTACGTAGGACATTCTCCTACAAAGGTTGGCCCAGTTACACAATCGAGTCTAAAAGTCTGGGAATGTCTCACATGAACCTTCCTCCGAACAGGGCCCAACCCACATAGTTGGATCCTGAGAAAGGCCCACCTTTTCACAAGTCACCCGTCTAGGTGTCTTTTCCGAATCATTACCGTTTTAGTTTTCTTCCTTTTCCCTTGCTCGGGATGTACTTTTCTTAGGATTCGGGTTAAGTTGCTGATTACGCGGTGTTCTTACAGACAGGCCACCCTTCACTCGAACCATGACGAAAGAATCCATCGATGAGTTGACGACTTCATTGGCCAAAATTCAAGACCAATTGCGACAAATGAGGGAGGACCAAATTGCCATCGTCACTCGGGTTAGTGCCGTGGAACAGGGAACCCCCAATGCTTCGATTGAAGATGACGGACCTTTAGCCGCACTGGCCGGCGCGGTCCAAAAGCTGCAGGAACAGGTCCACTCGACCACCAGAAACACTATTCTCACGGAAAATGCTCGCATTTATTCACCCTTAACTGATGAACTGCCCGCTAACCTCAACTTAACGGGCTTACCAATGTTCGACGGGACTGAAGACCCGGTACTTCATATTCGGGCTTTCAAGGATTTTATGGCTGTTAAGGGGGTCAAATCGACCATGTTCAAGCATCTCTTTGCTTCCTCTCTGGAAAAGCACCCGAAAGCCTGGTACTACAGGCTTGACCCCAAGAAATACAAAACCTGGGATGATGTTGCAATGGAATTCGTGCAAAACTACGCGGATAATGCTGAAATCCAGACTACCATGCGTACTCTGGAAGTTATGGCCCAAGAGCCTAAGGAAGGTTTCACTAAATACCTTCAAAGGTGGAGGACCGAAAGTGTTAAGCTGGTGGACAAGCCCAGCGAAAAGGTACTAGTGGAGGCCTTTGTCAAAAACCTCCTCCCAGCTTACCGAGTTCATCTCCGGTACGCCATCATACCCGACTTCGCCACTTTGACCGAAATGGGTACTAGAATCGAAGACGATCTAAGGCTAGAGAACCTTACTAAGGCCTCTACCAAGGGATATCAAGGAGCCTGTTCCTCCTACAGCAAGCCCGCAACCACAACGGCGGCCCGAAGCATCTTCAACGAGGTTAACTCATTGGACACCTCGGCCAAAAAGAATACTCCAAATCGGGTATTCACCGACATAGGGAAAACCTATGCTAATGCCTTACAAAGGCTGTCTTCGAAAGGCCTAATCCAACCGATAGGCCCAATCCCAGAAGTTCCCGTGGAAAAGCAATCCAAGAGCTACAACATTCAGGCCTACTGCCACTATCACCAAGGCAATGGGCACGACACGAAAAAATGCTGGAAATTGAAGCATCTTATTCAAGATTTGATCGAAAGTGGGAAGATACCACTACCCAGTGACAAGCCAAGTAACAAAAATAATCCTCTTGCTACTCATGCCATTTTTACTGGGGAGGTAATCAACTGCTCTCATCTCATTTCCCCTTTCATTCCCCAAATCAATGGGATATGGAACGACGATGAAGATGATGTTTACTTAGCTAAGGGGGAGGCTGTCCCCGTCACCATCGAAGAAATCCGGAAAGCTAAAGCCAGAGCTCTGGCCGGCACACACACCATCACGGCCAGTCTCGCCACTCCGGAAACCGTCACTGAACCTTCCAGGACGGAACTCACTCCCGAAGAGCCGAACGCTGACACGGCCCTAGTCAGACAACTAAAGAGGGTCCGAACTGATATTACTATATGGCAGCTTTTGGTTAGTTCACAAGAGCATCGGGCGGCACTTACTAGGGCCCTTGATGAAATCAAGGTCGACTCATCGGTTACCCCCACCGAGATGGTAGCCACGATCTTGCCACACCTCAAGGACAAGTCTAAAGGAGAAGGCCCACTTATCACTTTCTCCGAGTCCGACCTTCCACCATTCGGGACCACCCATAACTTGGCCCTATATATCACGGTGATCTGCCGCAACAAGTATCTCCCGATGACCCTGATTGATGACGGGTCCGCAGTAAACGTCCTTCCTTTAAGGACAGCCAAGGCCTTCGGCATTACCGAGGCTGACTACCTTCCGACTGCAAAAACTATCCAGGCTTTTGATGGGAGCCCAAAATCGGTTGCTGGGGCCGTTAAACTAACAATCATAACGGGCCCGATCGAGAAGGAGTTAGAATTCCAAGTGATCGATGTTACTTCATCTTTCAATCTGTTACTCGGGAGACCGTGGATTCACGCGGTCAAAGCTGTGTCTTCCACTCTTCACAGGAAGGTCAAGCTACCTTTACAAGATGGGATCGTCACTCTTGAAGCTACTCCCATAACCGTGTCAAGCTGCAACACGGCAGGCTCAGCTGACCCACGAGGTTTCAACTTTGTGGGAATGATCGAGGAAGAATACCTTTTCCGGCCATACTTTACTACTAGCATCGATACGATGCTACAAAATCTGGGTTGCCTACCAGGAGTCACATCAAGGCCCTATCTTCCAGCTGGGAAGATTATCGAAGCCCTAAACAACGAGCAATCTCGCCTCGGTCTAGGCTACACTATGGCGCCCGGATACACGGACCAAACCAAGGCAGTCACGTTCGTCACCCCGGTGTTTGGAGCTATTCAAACGGGCCTCTATCAGCCCACCATCTCATATCCCGGGACCAAACTGGCTCGGGAATGCAATTTCATCCCAGATGACATCTTCGCCCTTATCCAGTCCGAATCAAAGGAGGGCACAAACAATACTGAGCCCATCCTAGGACTACTCTTCGGGGAAGACAAGGTCGTCCCAACCCCTAAACAAGAGTTAGTCAGCTTAATTCTCCGCAGCAGGAGGTTCGATCCAACTAAGCTGATCTCTGAAGTTGGTGCCAACACCGGGAAGAGAGCTTGGAGGAAGACAACCAAATGGACCGACAGTCAGGGTCGAGTCTACAAGCTAACTACTGGTGAAGGAGATATGCATACTGCCGAATCTGAGTCCGAGTCCGAGTCAGAGTCAGAATCGGAGTCTGAGTCAAAGTCTAGAGGGTCCAGTACTAGGATCGAGTCTGTAACCCCTCTCCCTTCTTTAGTCACACCATCGGGAGCCCCGGAGTCTGTCCCGAGGGCTCTCCTTATCCCGCCTCTGACCAACGATCAGATGGCAGCTCTCTTCGAGCTATTTTCAAAATTCACTATCAATAATAACGATAACCGTTCTGCTTACGACTTGACTTATTTTCAAAACATTTTCAAAAATCTTACTTGCAATGACATTGAGAAACCCGACGAACAGGTGCCATTGCCCCCGCATCTAATCGAGCAACTCGAATAAAGGGAGTCCCGAGATCCGGTAATCGAAGAAACCAATTCCATCAACGTAGAAACCCCTTTAGAACCTCAGATGCTTAAGTTGGGACTATCTTTAGATCCCGAGGAGAAACAACAATTCACAGATCTCCTCCAGGAATTCAAAGACGTCTTTGCATGGTCCTACAAAGACATGCCGGGAATAGACCGAGAGATAGCTGAACACCGAATACCCATCAAAGACGGGTATAAGCCGGTAAAACAGAAACTCCGAAGAATGAGGCCCGAATGGTCTCTCAAAGTCAAGTAAGAAGTCGATAAACAATTCAAAGCGGGCTTTATCCAAGTGTCTGAATATCCGGACTGGGTCGCAAACATAGTACCAGTACCCAAAAAGGATGGCAAAGTTCGAGTATGTGTAGGTTTTTGGGACCTTAATAAGGCCAGCCCAAAAGACGATTTTCCGTTGCCACACATCGACATATTGGTGGATAACACGGCCGACCATGCCCTCCTACCATTCATGGACGGGTATGCCGGATATAATCAGATCAAAATGGCGGAAGAAGACATGAGTAAAACCACCTTCATCACACCTTGGGGGACTTACTGCTATACCGTGATGTCATTTGGGCTTATTAACGCTGGTGCCACTTATCAACGAACCGCCACCACTTTATTGCATGACATGATGCATAAGGAAGTGGAGGTCTACGTCGACGACATGATTGTCAAGTCCAAGGATCGAAACGGGCACATTGCAGCCCTAAGGAAGTTCTTCACCCGACTACGCAAGTACAACATGAGGTTAAACCCTCAAAAATGCAGTTTCGGGGTAACATCGGGCAAGCTACTGGGCCACATTGTCAGCCAACGTGGCATCGAAGTTGACCCAGCAAAGATCAAGGCCATAACCAAGATGCAACCGCCTAAAACCGAAAAGGAGATAAGGGGGTTTCTCGGGAAAGTCCAATATATAAGCCGGTTTATTTCAAAGCTAACCATGGTATGTGAACCCATTTTCAAGAAACTGAAGATAGGAGAACGAACACTATGGGACGACAAATGTCAAATGGCTTTCGATAAGATCAAGGAGATTCTATCCTCTCCACCGGTGTTAATGTCACCTCAGCACGGTTTGCCTCTGTCTCTATACTTGACAACAACCGAGACGGCCATGGGCGCTATGCTAGCCCAGACGGTCGATTCCGAAGAACGGGCTATTTACTACATCAGTCAAAATTTCTTGGAATACGAATGCAAGTACACAATGCTTGAGAAGACGTGTCTAGCTTTAGTATGGGCCACTAAAAAGCTCCGACACTACATGCTTATCACGAGGTACATGTGCTATCCAAAATGGATCCAATCAAGTATCTATTCGAGAAGCCCATCCTCAACGGCCGTATATCCAGATGGACTTTAATGCTAGCTGAGTTCGACCTCAAGTTCGTACCTTTAAAAGCCATCAAAGGCCGGGTAGTAGCGGAATTCCTCGCCGATAGTCCGGTATCCGAGGAGGAACACACCGATACTTGGACCTTCCCAGATGAAGACATATTCCATACCGATACCGACACATGGGATCTGTATTTTGACGGAGCGTCCAACTTCCGAGGATTTGGTGTCGGGATCTTGCTAATCTCACCACAAGGGGAACACACCCCGTTGTCCATCAAGCTAGATTTTGACGTGACTAACAACGCAGCCGAGTACGAAGCATGCATTCACGGACTGCAAGCCGCCGCTGATTTAGGAGTAACAAACCTCCGGGTCCACGGTGACTCATCATTAGTCATAAATCAAGCCCTACAAAAATGGAAGACTCGGAACGCAAATCTCGTGGCTTACCAAGCACGAGTAAGGGTTCTCGAAAAACAATTCCAAAAAGTGGAGTACATTTATCTGCCTCGGGAAGAAAACCAGTTTGCAGATGCTCTCTCAAAATTAGCATCTTTATTGAATATCCCAGCACATCTAACCAGCATGCCCATTTGCGTCGAAAGGCGGTCTGAGCCGGCATACATCCACGCTATCCAAGATATCGAAATAACTGATCCAAAACCTTGGTATCAGGCTATTCTAACCTACTTAACGTCAGGGGAATATCCTTCGGGAGCTGAAAACCGGGCCAAGAAAGCTCTACGAAGATGGGCAACCCAGTTCATCCGCACAAATGATGGACAGTTATATAAGAAGACAGCACAGGGGGCTTTACTCCTATGCATTGACAAAACTTGAGCCGAAAGAGTTATGGCCGAGGTACATGATGGTGAAAACGGTCCACATATGAACGCCCATATGTTGGCCCGGAAAATTGCAAGACTCGGTTACTATTGGAATAGCATGGAAACTAACTGTCAGTTGTATGTCAAACACTGCCATAACTGCCAGATTTTCGCCAATGTTCAGCATATGCCTTCATCCCTATTATATACAAAGACATCACCATGGCCGTTCTCAACATGGGGAATTGATATAATCGGGAAAGTAAACCCTTCCGGGACGGGAGGTCACTGCTTCATCCTAGTGGCTATTGACTATTTCACTAAATGGGTCGAAGCCGAGTCATACCGGATCTTGAATGCCAAACATGTGGCTAAGTTCATCCAAAATAAAATTATATGTCGATACGGGATTCCGCACGAGTTCATCAGCGATCACGGGACCCATTTCCAAGCTGCAACTGCCACTTTGCTGGAAAAGTACAAGATCCAAAGGCATACATCGTCACCTTACCGTCCCCAAACAAATGGAGCGGTGGAGGCGGCCAATAAAACAATTGTCACCATACTTAAAAAGATGGCTGAGAATTACCGGGACTGGCCCGACAAGATACCCTTTGCCTTATGGGGATATCGAACATCAATTCGAACTGCAACCGGAGCAACTCCATACTATCTGACATATAGAATGGAAGCAGTCCAGCCAGTCGAGCTAGAAGTACCATCCTGTAGACACCCACATTTTGACCGCCAGGTGTCTACAGTAGTTCCCGCCAAACACCCGATGATGATTGGACGTAAACGTGCTTTGATGGACTCGGATATGGGCTCGTAATTATGGACTTTTGGTTTAGACTTTTTAAGGAGTACAAATTTCATAAAACCAACCTCAAATCCAGGCCCAGTGGGTCGTTTCGAGTCAAATAACACTAATTTGGGTGGAATCCGACACCAGGGGTAAAACCGTCTTTTAGCGACCGAGTCAAAACCCGATCAAAGATTTTCCCGAGACATGTGAGTCAGCCGTGACACTCACACGGTTGATTCCAACCCAAATTCCTACAAAAATTCAGATTCATTAAAAACATTAAACAATTCCGTTAAAGGTAGAATTCGACCTCAAGTAGGAATTCTATCCGGAAACCGATTCAGACATCGACTGAGTACCAAATACTCAGCCGAAACACTCCTCAAATCAGCCGAAATTCCTTTCTTCTTGGCCAAGAAAACGGAATTCCCATGCTCCTCAAACTCCCACGTTTCCTATCCTAAGCGGTATTCAAACTCTCCTAAACCAAGGTCGGAAACTCCCTATAAATAGGACCTCCCGTCCAACACATCACAACATCAGAAAAATACGGTTTTTACACATAATTGACACCAAAAAAACAGCCTCGTATCACGGTTTACATATCCTACATCCTCGATATCTAGCAAATCCCGACACCTTCTCGAAGAAACCTCAAACCGTCCGGCCAAACCCGACGTCCAACCACCCGACCAAATCAACACCTTAACTCATCCCGCATCATCTCGACGCTCCCAAGTTTAAACCACTTTCCGACGAGCCTTATCCCGAGAAAACAAAGCATGTAGGTTGAGGGTGTAAATCAAACCCGACTCTTCTCTTTTCTCTCTCTCTTTCTCGTTTTTTTGTCTTTGCGTCGGTCGTGTCATTAGTCCGTCGTATTTTTAATATGGGTCGTTCATCGCATATTTTTCATTATTTCTAATATCGATACTACAAAAAAACTATTTTTTTTATAACGTTCTTAAAATACGATATCGATTCTCTAATCGAATATCGTATCTAACAAGAACAAAATTAATTCATTCTCGTTGATGCTAAATAAAATCGTTACATCTTTTTTAAACAAAATTCGACGATTTTATACGCGGAGAGAATTAACATCCTTTTTCGTTCAAAATTCCTTTTTTTTACTTTTCGTTCAAAACAAACTTTTTTTCAAAACCTTTTCTAAAAACATTCCGACTACGCGATATCGATTTCATAACCAAATATCGAGTAAGACGAATATCGAAAATATGAATCGGGTATAAATTAATCCATATTTGTACGCGATTTATCGAAATTGGCAAATTTTCGAAAACCGGACCCGGGACAGCCACCCGCGCGAGTCGCGCCTCTTCTCGGGCGAGTCGCGCCTCTTCTCGGGCGAGTCGCGCGGGCTGCTGTAAGCCGCGGCTCATTTTCTCGTTTTTTCCGATTTTTTCCAGCGTCGTTTTCTTACATAAAACATCGGTTTTCTTGGTCTATTTTCAGATTTCGACAAAGTATTTTTCACGAGTCATAAATCTTTTCAAAAATCATGCATATTATTTATTTACGTCTTTATTCAAATTATTCATCGTTACTAACTCGTTTTCTCGTGTTTGCAGCATTTTATTCTCATATTTTGTTTTTATCGTTTTATTAGACTAAAACGAATTCACATGCTAAAATAACTTTGACGTTATTAGTTTAACATGCATTAAACGACTTAGCAACCCATTTATTTATTTTTCCTCACATGTCTTAGGAAAATAATCTCTGCATATCATTCAATCGTCGAACTAACGCGTGTACACAAAACCGAACGATATCCTAGTAAAGGCCGCTAAGTGCGGGCGGGGTTGGGTGTTCTCGCTGAACTTCCCAACACGTACCCTCACCCCTTACTCAGAACCATGGTTTCCGGATGTTCGAATCCATTGGCAACGAGAGTCATTCAATATACGATTAACCGCTCAAGTCGGCATCGATATCGTAATGCTAAGGGACGAACCCAATAAACTCTGACATCGGAAATGGGTCAGGCTTTAAGTATGGCCCACTACGACATAGAGTGGGTTCGAATGGTTCCGAATAACCATAAAATTCGGTGGCGACTCCTACTTCGATTTAAAATTCTATTCGATCCATCTCATATGGAAATTCTATCGCCTCCCCAAAACCCGCGCTTCGCCGCATCGGGGTGGACCTATGTCATGTCCACAATTTGGCGACTCTGCTGGGGATTAACTGATGTGTCACTTACCATCGGCATCCTCAGGGTGAGACTCGAAAAGAAATCGTTTGATTAGTAATGTACACGTTTTAGTTCAATGGTTCATGCATAACCCCGTTCTTTCCCGGGCCGGTTACTTGTGACCGACGTCCCACTATACCACGGTGCATTCCCACTTGGGTGCACTAAAGACTTCGATGGCGGAACTCGCATGGGTTTTACGGCAGATTCTAAGACCAACTCGGCTTAGGAGGTCCGTCCTGATTTGTGAGAATGCGATCGTTGTTGGTATAGACCCTATTCGACCGACCAAGACTTAGACTAAGAGCATACATGGCGTCGTTATACTGTTTCCGTGACTACATGCTACTTGATCTTCTTTGGTCTTTTCAAAAACCGTCATTTTCAAAAAATTCGCATCTTTTCAAATCCATTCTTTTTTTTCAAAACCCGGAAAGCTACCGAATTTAGGACTTATGATTTTGACTCAAAATAGCTTATTTTTAGCCGGTATGCTGTCCAAACCTTTTCAAAAAGCCCAAAATCTCGGCCCGATAACCTCTTTCTCGGTTTTCAAAAAAAAAAATCGGGCCTTCCTACCCGACTTTGTTCGGTTTTTCAAATCCAAATTCCCTTTTCAAAACCCTCTTCTCCTTAGGACTTCCCGTATTTAGCAGTGTCGGGTCTTGTCATAAGTTGTTAGAGTCTATAGCGTCGAAACTCCGTCGATCTTACATCACGGATTTCCTCCCTATCCCAGTCCGCCTTATTTGTCAAGGCACGGCCCACCTTCGTAGGACAGACTCCTACAAAGGGAAGCCCGTTTATACACTCGAGTCCAAAGTCTGAGGAATTCTCACATGGATCTTCCTTCAAACGGGACTAGGCCCACTTTGCCAAGTCCTAGGGAGAGTCCACCATCCACGAGTCACCCGTCTAGGAGTCGGTCTTCAGTCCCACCCGGGGGCTACCCTTTAGCGGGGCGATCAACCGCGTTTGCTCTAAGGATCAGGTCTTACACGTGTTGGCTCACGTATCCCACTTTCGAGTCACTTAGGTGTCACACCATCTGAGTCCTATCAGATTCTTTAGCCTCACTCGGGGGCTATCCCCCAACCGAGCAGTCAACCACGGTCATCCTAAGGTCACCCCACGTTCATCATACACTGGCGTCCTTATGATGCCTTCTTCGAGTCGTACCTATGCTACGAATACTCGAGTCACCTAGGGTTAGGTCACCACGGTTGGTCCGAGCACGTGATACGGTCAAACACGGTTGCCCCATTTTCGGACTCGCCCTCATACACCGTCCGAGTCTCATGGTCGAGTCCAAGCCAGGGTCGTTACCTCGTCTAGATCAACGTTCGAGTATCCCGGTCCGAGAGTCTTTGTCGACCCGTCACCCCGGGCCGTGTCTAGTTTGACTCCCTCTCTTGCACTTGCGCAAAGCCGAGTTTAGGCGAGTCGTGGCACCCGTCTTTCTCTCCAATCAAAGACCTTACCAAAAAAAACAACCAACCGAGCATCCGAGTCCGGATTTGATTCGAGTCTAAGTCTGAGTTCGAGTCTAGGATACCCTACATCCTCATTTCCAAATCAAAGTCAGAGTCAAAGTCAGTTGTATTCTGTCCTCTTTTTTCAAAATTCAATAAAATCAGCTTTTCTATTTCTCATACATACTTTCCTTATGTGTTTCCGAGAACATGATGAACACCATCATACACTGTGAGCACACGCACGTGACTATTATAGGCACATCTATAATGACCGCAGGAAACCGAGCCCGTGTTTTCCTTTTACCTATTCCATGTCTGGTATAGAAAGCCACATAACTACCCGTAGCAGGAGCATATCGAATCCTATGACAAATCTGGGTAGTCTTCTAGTTTGGGTTTAAGACGGGAGGCAAGCCCACTTCCCACAATAAACACCCATCCAATAAGACTAGCCAGTCCCTACCTTAGGTGTTAGTCTGACCGACAAAAAAAAGCTGGACAAAAAATCAAAAGTCCAAGAGAAAAAAAAAGCAAAAGGCCAAAACAAAAAAGCTGGCCATGATCAAAAAAGAATTATCAACATCTCTCGACCAGACACGGTCAACTCAAATGAAGAATCCCATGACCGGGGCTAAGAGGTCAACCCAAAGAATTCAAAAACCCATGACCGTGAAACGGTCAATTCAAAAATTATCAATACCCATACCATCCAATAGAGGAGAGACAGTCAAGTTGGTCAGCTAACACCACATCTAGCCTTCCCACATTACAACCCTCAAGACCTTCTCGAGACCTAGGCTAGAGACAGCCCAGAATTTTGAGGATTCAAGCTCCATAGGATACCCCTAACCATTAGGGCCAGACATGGAAATCAGATCTCGCATTATCAAAACCTATCTCGATCGAAGCTCGAGCCATTCTACTCGACTTCCCCCTTTACATAACAGAATTCACAATCACCATATGCAAATCCGAGAGCAAAACTCGTTAAAATCCCCGAGAGCAAAACTAATCAAATCCCCGAGAGCAAAACTCATCAAATCCCCGAGAGCAAAACTCGTTAAAATCCCCGAGAGCAAAACTCATCAAATCCCCGAGAGCAGAACTCGTTAAAATCCCCGAGAGCAAAACTCGTTAAAATCTCATCTCAATTCTTCTCATTCAAACCAGTTACCAGCCCCAAACACGGGAACTCAACTTGCAGTCGGCATAGAACATGCCCAAATAAGTTCACACCACCTCTGGGGGCTACCCCGGAGAACGCTCACAGTCACAGGATCAACATCCTAACTATTCTAGCCCTTTGATCAAGACATCACTATGAATGCACCTAGCCTACACCATCGTTGTGGCTAGTTTCACACAAAGCCCTAGTAAACTAGGCACCATTATATCTTTCAAACACTGAACTACGGCTTGGTTTGATTTCACTACACGTGAATACGTAGGCAGCCTTTCAACAAAGGCACAACCATTTACATTCACACAAATTCGAAAAAGCATCATCATTCCGGTCACGATACTGTCATGTTCTCAGCAGCTAGCTTTGTCATCCTGGGGGCTTCTCCTAGGCAGAAGTTCTCCATCTACTCGCAAAATCCAGATAAATTCAAAAAATCTAGCCTCCTTTCTATAGTGTGTCCTAGTACTCGGCTTAGTCAAAGACGAGAATTTGTCAGGACTCGGAACAATACCCACTTTGGAAATGTCCCAAAAATCAAAAATTCAAAAGGAGCACTAGACTACAGCATTGTTACTGCTAAAACAGTCTCATTACAGACTACTGCAATTCCCCTATAGCAGATCGTTCCCATTTCGATGTTCGACTGTGTTGCCACTCGCCTAGGCTACGGAATAGCGCAACTTAAGTTTGTTGTCATCTTAGGTGGCCTACCCCCTACCGAGTCACGGTCCAACCCTTAGAGAGTCCAGTCGTGTCTGTCAACTCGTCTTGTCGCGTCCAGAGTCGAGTCGGTCGGTAAATCTCTCTCTTCAAATTCTCATTTTAAAATTCGCAAAACTTAGCCATTTGAGAAAATCCCTTTCCTAGTCACCACGGGAATAAATTTTTTTATCACACTTCATCTAGGTATACAGGCCTAACCAGAGACTTTAGAAGTCCGTGTCATAATCGGATTAGGAATCAAGTCATCCCAAGCATTCTAATTTCCAAAAAAAATTCATCAAAAATCATTTCTTCCCCAACATGAGTCAGTGTTTCGCCTAAATGTTACATGCAATTTGTTATGTATCAACAGACAGGTACCCCAAGACTCCCCGAAGAATTCTCAAAGACTCCCCAGTGGAAGGATCATGCAACATTTCTACTAAGGAATCGGGATGTATCTGTAAACAGATACACCCAGAGCTTCCAAGGCAAGCTCCCCGCGCTATTCCAAGATGGGATGTGTCTGTAAACAGACACACCCAAGACTTTTTAGGAGAAGTCCCCGCGCTATTCCAAGATGGGATGTGTCTGTAAACAGACGCACCCAAGACTTTTTAGGAGAAGTCCCCGCGCTATTCCAAGATGGGATGTGTCTATAAACAGACGCACCCAAGACTTTTTAGGAGAAGTCCCCGCGCTATTCCATGATGGGATGTGTCTGCAAACAGACACACCCAAGACTTTTTAGGAGAAGTCCCCGCGCAATTCTAAGACAGGATGTACCTGTAAACAGGTATACCCATAGCTTCCAAGGCAAGCTCCCGCGACATTATTAACATCAACCCAGGTATGATTTCTATCCTATGGCTGGCGAGCCCTTCACGCAGGTCTAATGGACTCTAAACGACCCGATCGGAAGTCTGCCAGGTTTTAATCCTTGATTGACCTGGTAGCTACTCTGACTTTTGCCTTGTCCAAGCCTCAGTCAGAGTGGGGGCTCTGTAGACACCCACATTTTGACCGCCAGGTGTCTATAGTAGTTCCCGCCAAACACCCGATGATGATTGGACGTAAACGTGCTTTGATGGACTCGGATATGGGCTCGTAATTATGGACATTTGGTTTAGACTTTTTAAGGAGTACAAATTTCATAAAATCAACCTCAAATCCAGGCCTAGTGGGTCGTTTCGAGTCAAATAACACTAATTTGGGTCGAATCCGACACCAGGGGTAAAACCGTCTTTTAGCGACCGAGTCAAAACCCGATCAAAGATTTTCCCGAGACATGTGAGTCAGCCGTGACACTCACACGGTTGATTCCAACCCAAATTCCTACAAAAATTCAGATTCATTAAAAACATTAAACAATTCCGTTAAAGGTAGAATTCGACCTCAAGTAGGAATTCTATCCGGAAACCGATTCAGACATCGACTGAGTACCAAATACTCAGCCGAAACACTCCTCAAATCAGCCGAAATTCCTTTCTTCTTGGCCAAAAAAACGGAATTCCCATGCTCCTCAAACTCCCACGTTTCCTATCCTAAGCGGTATTCAAACTCTCCTAAACCAAGGTCGGAAACTCCCTATAAATAGGACCTCCCGTCCAACACATCACAACATCAGAAAAATACGGTTTTTACACATAATTGACACCAAAAAAACAGCCTCGTATCACGGTTTACATATCCTACATCCTCGATATCTAGCAAATCCCGACACCTTCTCGAAGAAACCTCGAACCGTCCGGCCAAACCCGACGTCCTACCACCCGACCAAATCAACACCTTAACTCATCCCGCATCATCTCGACGCTCCCAAGTTTAAACCACTTTCCGACGAGCCTTATCCCGAGAAAACAAAGCATGTAGGTTGAGGGTGTAAATCAAACCCGACTCTTCTCTTTTCTCTCTCTCTTTCTCGTTTTTTTGTCTTTGCGTCGGTCGTGTCATTAGTCCGTCGTATTTTTAATATGGGTCGTTCATCGCATATTTTTCATTATTTCTAATATCGATACTACAGAAAAACTAATTTTTTTTATAACGTTCTTAAAATACGATATCGATTCTCTAATCGAATATCGTATCTAACAAGAACAAAATTAATTCATTCTCGTTGATGCTAAATAAAATCGTTACATCTTTTTTAAACAAAATTCGACGATTTTATACGCGGAGAGAATTAACATCTTTTTTCGTTCAAAATTCCTTTTTTTTTACTTTTCGTTCAAAACAAACTTTTTTTCAAAACCTTTTCTAAAAACATTCCGACTACGCGATATCGATTTCATAACCAAATATCGAGTAAGACGAATATCGAAAATATGAATCGGGTATAAATTAATCCATATTTGTACGCGATTTATTGAAATTAGCAAATTTTCGAAAACCGGACCCGGGACAGCCACCCGCGCGAGTCGCGCCTCTTCTCGGGCGAGTCGCGCGGGCTGCTGTAAGCCGCGGCTCATTTTCTCGTTTTTTCCGATTTTTTCCAGCGTCGTTTTCTTACATAAAATATCGGTTTTCTTGGTCTATTTTCAGATTTCGACAAAGTATTTTTAACGAGTCATAAATCTTTTCAAAAATCATGCATATTATTTATTTACGTCTTTATTCAAATTATTCATCGTTACTAACTCGTTTTCTCGTGTTTGCAGCATTTTATTCTCATATTTTGTTTTTATCGTTTTATTAGACTAAAACGAATTCACATGCTAAAATAACTTTGACGTTATTAGTTTAACATGCATTAAACGACTTAGCAACCCATTTATTTATTTTTCCTCACATGTCTTAGGAAAATAATCTCTGCATATCATTCAATCGTCGAACTAACGCGTGTACACAAAACCGAACGATATCCTAGTAAAGGCCGCTAAGTGCGGGCGGGGTTGGGTGTTCTCGCTGAACTTCCCAACACGTACCCTCACCCCTTACTCAGAACCATGGTTTCCGGATGTCCGAATCCATTGGCAACGAGAGTCATTCAATATACGATTAACCGCTCAAGTCGGCATCGATATCGTAATGCTAAGGGACGAACCCAATAATCTCTGACATCGGAAATGGGCCAGGCTTTAAGTATGGCCCACTACGACATAGAGTGGGTTCGAATGGTTCCGAATAACCATAAAATTCGGTGGCGACTCCTACTTCGATTTAAAATTCTATTCGATCCATCTCATATGGAAATTCTATCGCCTCCCCAAAATCCGCGCTTCGCCGCGTCGGGGTGGACCTATGTCATGTCCACACATCCCTTAGGATTCTGCTCGAGAGCCAGGTACCTGGAGCAGATTGGGTCCAAGCCCGATATGACTCACTAGTCCTCTTAGACGAACGGCGATCCCGGGCTCTGAATAATATTCAGATATATCAGAAAAGGATCCAATCCAACGGGCTTTTAACAAAAGGGTTAGGCCCAGGAATATCAAAGAGGGCGATTTAGTCCTAAAATCCGTTCGAGCTTTACTACCAGTTGACCCAAGGGGGAAATTCAAACCCAATTGGGCTGGGCCATATTTAGTGAAGAAAATTCTTTCGGGAGGAGCTGTAATGCTAACAGACTTGGACGGAAACGAGTTCGTCAACCCAACAAACTTGGACCAACTGAAGCATTACTACCCATGAACCCTATCTCAAAGTCATTTGCAAAATTTATAAAATTTTCTTTTTATGAATTTTCAAAAATTTTAAGCAATTCAATAAGTTAGGATTATTTATCCTACCGTTGCACATCTCGAATTAATAATCTTGATGTATTTCGAAAAATTGCAAAAATACTTCTGAACTACGGAAGGTTTGATTCCATTAATTTTGGATACGTAGGCAACCCCTCAAAAGGGTACAACCATTGCAATAACGAAAAGACGGGAACAGTATTCACTAATATGTCTTTTTATTATTTAAGAAAAACCGATAAACTCGGGATTTTCAAAAATACATCACAAAAAGAAACAACAACAAAATCACACCACAAAAATAGTAGTAATACTTAAATAATAAATTTAGGAGACTACTCGTACATTTTTCCTTTTCCCTTATCTTTCGGGTCACGTGGAGCCCGAGGCCGACGGGGTGGGGGTGAACGTTCCCTAATCACAAGGGGAATTTCCTTAGTTCGAACCCGCTTCTTTGATTTTGGGCTCTCCACCACTTGCACCGGTCCAAGCCGAGCCCTGACGGGTTCGGGAAGCCTGTCTCGAGGACCAAGTTGGTCCTTAACCGCCAGCTTTGGCCCTAGTCTCCTTTCTAATTCCGTCTGGGGACTCACTTTCCCCCGTGCACCCTTAGTACTGGACCCTTCAGTCTGAGTCCTAGATCTCCCTTTCTGGCCTGTCGAAGTAGCTTCTTCGGCAAAGAAGCTTCTATTATCTTTAGCATACTCCCGGCGTAATAGGTCATAGGCCTCGTCAGTCTTCAAGGCAGCTCGGGTTTTAGCTGAATTAGCTCGTGTCCATCTTACATAAGAATCGGATACCCAGATCGAATGAGGATTTCTAGGAACGGGCCAAGTAGCTCGTGTATACCACCTTTGCATCCAGGTGTCACACATTACATCCGTCAGCTGAGTAGATTCACTCATGACTGCCTCGATTTCCGGGATTCTTTGCACCCGACCATATTGCCTAAGTATGCGATCGGGAAAGAGGTGAATTGTCCGGCTAAAAGATAGGATTACTTGATATCTAGCCCTGTCTCGGGACTCCAAGCCGGTCCAAACGTAAATCGGCCACCATGGCACGGCCCAGCGGATCAGTAGGCCTCCATGGAAGGATAGCACCTCATCCCAGTATTTTTGGGTATTGAAGCGAGAAAAGGCAATAGCTCGTCTCCTCGCCATTACTTGCCTGGGTTGATACCGGCTCACGTCTAGGGGAGGATCCAAGATTGATAGCCTCTCGAACAGCCACAGCTGAAAAACCCGCAAAAAATCAAAAACGCGAAAAAACGTCAAAATCGCGTCAAAAAAAAAAACGAGAAAAACGCGAAAACCGAGAAAACCGCAGGAATCGGGAAAATTGGAAACAACCGGAAAATCGGGAAAAGCCGATAAAAATCAAAAACGGCATACCTGTAGAAGACGGGTACTCCCAGTCAGCCGGACTGACGGATCTCTCTTGCGATTATCCAAACCCTGGATAATTTCTCCTGTAATCAACCAAGCCGGGCTATGCTCCGTCTCCATCAGATCAGCCACAGTGAAAAGTCTAACGTGGCCCATGCAAGATAATAAATCCATATGCCCTTCGAAGGCATAGACATGGAGCATGCAAAAAGTAAAGGCCCTACGGCTGTGGACCGGCCTGACCCGGACGTCATCTGGGTTCATAAATTTTTTAGCTAGATCGATCAAGGAAACAGTATCTCCTTCTAGCATACGGGATACCTCCATATGAGAAAGCCCTAAAAATTCCCGTAACTTCCTCCTTGGGTCAGAAATCGAAAAAGGGATAGCAGGGCGAAGTATGGGATTCGATCCTCCTGCAGCAGCAATTTCCTCAAGGATAGGGCAAATTTCTCCTCAAGGAAAACCAAATACATGATATGTATCGTCCCAATAGGATAGGCAAGCATCCAAGAAGTGACGATCTACTTGCATCTGACGGATCACGGACAATTGGGTAACGCCATTCTGATTTAGGATAGCCCTATCGGCATCCCTGAAATATTTGGACCATTCATGCAGCATTCCAACTAATCGGTCGATTCCCATAGTTGGATTTCTAAAAGAAAGAATAATTTCTCAAGGCTTGTTTTTTTTTCTTTAAAAGAGAAAGAGAATTGTGGAATTATGAGAATTTATGAAGCAAGGAGGGGATATTTATAGCATAAAACCAAGTTCTCCTCCTCACCTTAGGATTCCCAATCCTAGAGTATTTAGCATACAATCTGATTGGGGTCGGCAGCCTGACACCAATCGCCTGCCAGGCAGGCCCCAGAAGCACCCCCATCAAGCTTAATGAGCCAGTCCCTGGCAAGAAGCTGAAACAAAAAGCATAAAAACGCTAAAGATGGCAGTTGGCCGCTGAGACCGCAAGCCAACACAGCCTGCTGGAGCCTAGCGGCCACTGCACGAAGTCCGCCTGCCCTGGGGAAGTCCCTGGTCGACAGGGTCAGGACCCCCAGGGGCCCTCCCGTCATTTCGCCTAAGGTAATTAGGAATGGGTGGATGAGAAGCCGCCACTTGTCACTTCCTTATCCAACCATTCCTCTCCCACTTCTCTTTCTTGTGGGAAGGTATAAATACTCAACTCTTTCCCACAAGAGGGAGGTTGGATTTTCTCTCTCTAGACTCTCACTCCTAAAAAGCCACCTAGTTCCTCACGAGCTAAGTTCATCAAGGCATTCCACGGACTGACTTAGGCATCGGAGAGGGTTCCCTCGGACAACCTCCGAGGCCCTGTGCATTCACTGTGCAGGGAGCAGGCCAACTCCGCCAGGAAGGTCCGATCGTGGGAGCGGGACAAAGGAGAGGTTTCGGAAATCAGACGGTCAATAGTTCAGCGACAACCCGATTACTCTGCCCGGATCAAAAGCCGGGTTAATTGTTTCCGTGACCGGAACACAATCCTTACCCCAAGGCTTAGCTAAGTCATCCCGAGCATTCCTATTCCTTTTCAGAGTAAAAAAAAATTCCCTAATTTTCAAAGACTCCTACAAACTCACAAATTCAAACCTTTTCTCAAAAATTTTATTCCCCAGCACGAGTCATTTTTCCTACAAATATTATGTGCAAAACTTTGCTACTTTGCATAAATATGTACAGGACGACTCAAACAAGACCATGCAATTTGCATAACTCCCCAGCGGCATTTAACAAGATGAGCCCACATATAGGCCCATTTTAAGTCTTATGCGACGAGTTCAATCCCCCACAGAGTTATCATCAGCTCAGGTACATTTCTAACCCATGGCCGGCGGGCCCTTTACGCAGGTCTAATGGACCTTAAACGACCCGACCAGAAGCTACCGGGTTTTAATCCTTGATTGACCTGGTAGCTACTCTGACTTTCGCCCTGTCCAAGCCTCAGTCAGAGTGGGGACTCTGTACTGTAAACACCCACATTTTACTGCCAGGTGTCTATAGTAGTTTCCGACAAACACCCGATGATGATCGGACGCAAACATGCTTTAACGTACTCGGAAATGGGCTCGAAATCATGGATGTTTAGCTTGGGCTTTTGAAGGAGTACAAATCTCACAAAACCAACCTCAAATTCAGGCCCAGTGGGTCGTTTCGAGTCAAATAACACTAATTTGGGTCGAATCCGACACCAGGGGTAAAACCGTCTTTTAGCGACCGAGTCAAAACCCGGTCAAAGATATTTCCCGAGACTTGTGGACCGACCGTGATGTCTCACGTGTCCAATTCGGACTCCAACTCCACAAAAATCAGCCACATAAAATAATAAACAAGTCCGTTTAAGGATGGAATTCGATCTCAAGTAGGAATCCTATCCAAAAACCGATTCAAACACCCGACCGAGTGCAAACACTCGGCCGAGCAGCACAAACCAGCCGGGTTTCCTTTTCCTCCTTCACAAGAAAACGGAATTCTTATTTCTCTCAACTTCCTACGTTTCCTATCCTAAGCGGTAGTTCTAATTCAAATGCACCTCTCTTAGCCAAGGTCGGGAATTTCCTATAAATAGCCCCTTGCACAACACAATTTTATACAGACAGAATTCCTGAGACACGATCAATTATTCACACAACGATATACATAATTCCTGAAAGCATCAACCTTAGCATTAAGAAACCGATAGCACATCCTAAACCCGAAGGAAGCCGGTCCCGATACCCGACACCCTTCACCCGATTCTCGTCCAAACCGAACCCCCACAAGCTCACCGACATCCACTCGACGCTCCTGTGCCCAAGCCACGTTCCAACGAGCCCCGATCCGAGTAAACCGAAGCATGTAGGTTGAGGGTGTACCAAACCCGATTTCTCTTCCTTCTCTTCTTCCCATTTTTTTTATTACGGGTCATTCGTCGTTTTTCTTATTTTCTAATATCGATAATATCAAAAACTATTTTCATATATCAAAACATTCTTACCAATATGATACCAACTCTATAGTTGAATATTGTATTAAAGAATTACATTAAACTTCAACGATGTCAAAATCGTTACATCTTTTTTTTTTTGTTCAAACTTCTTTTACAAAATCTTTTTTTTAATTCATTCCGAATACTCGATATCGATTTCATAATCGAATATCGGGCACGACGAATATCGAAAACATAAATCAAATACAAATTAATTCATATTTTGTACACGATTTATTAAAATCAGCAATTTCGAACAAAAAAATAAAATCGGACAGACTCGCACGCGAGTCGCGCCACGCCCAGGCGACTCGCGCACGGGCCTGAAACCCGGATCGTTTTTTAGCCTTTTCGTTCGTTTTATTTTATTATTCCACGAAACGATTTCTAAAATTCGTATCTTTTTCAAAACTATTCCGAGTATTTGATATTGATTTCGTAGTCAATTATCGAATACAACGAATATCGAACATATTAGATCGAGTACAAGTTATGCAATATTTGTACGCGATTTAATCAAATCTTCGAAAAGTCGTCTTCACAAAAACAGACCGACACGCGACTCGCCGGAATTCCGGGTGAGCCGCGCGGCCGGCTGCCACAACGCGCCTTTTTTTTTTTTCGAACTTCGTTTTTTATACAAAACAACGTTTTAGCAATATTTTTCAGATTTCGATTAATATTCATTTTCTCGATCTCGTACTTTTATTTTATTTGCTATATTATTATTTACAAATCGATACTAACTCGTTTGTTTATCTTGTAGCAAATTCTTTCTTTTTCATCATTTGTTATGTTATACTAAAACGAATCTCACATGCTAAATTCAACTTCGACGTTAAATTTTTCATGCATTAAACCGACTTAGCAACCCATTCAATTCCTCACATGCTTAGGAAAGCAATGTTTGCATATCATTCATCGTTCAACTAACGCGCGTATTCAAAAATCATTCGATATCCTAGTAGAGGCCGCTAATGTGCGGGCGGGGTTGGGTGTTCTTAGTGAACTTCCCAACACGTACCCTCACCCCTTACTCAGAACCGTGGTTTCCGGATGTCCGAAACCATTGGAAACGAGAGTCATTCAATATACGATAAACCGCTCAAGTCGGCATCGGTATCGAACTGCAAAGGGACGAGCCCAATAAACTCTGACATCGGAACTGGGCCGTATTTTGTACACGGCCCACTACGACATAGAGTGGGCTCGAACGGTTCCGAATAACCATAAAATTCGGTGGCGACTCCAACTTCGATTTAAATTTCAATTTGATTATCTCATATGGAGATTCATTCGCCTCCCCAAACCCGCGCGTTGCCGCGTCGGGGTGGACCTATGTCATGTCCACAATCTCATTGTTCCATTTTTTTCTCAAAATCATGCATCCTACAAATCCCCAGATTTGTAACTTATTATCATAATTCATGTTCATAAACCCTAAAATAACTATTTAATTGATCATAACAATAACCTGATCATCTGTTGAACTACAGAAAGCGACAAATGGAGATTTCCAATGGCAAGCGCATCCTGCACAATTATAATTAATAACATCGAATCATCGTCATAATCAATACACAGATGAAAAGTAACCCACACAAGAAATCATCGAATCATCGTCATTATCCAAAAAGCAACCTAAAACAAACAAAAAAAGTCATAATTATTCATCAACAACTCAAACAAATCACTTAGAAAAGCAACCTAAAACAAACAAAAAAAAGTCATAATTATTCATCAACAACTCAAACAAATCACTTAGATGTTCCCAAAAACCCTAAAAAAATAAAACTTTGATCAAACATAACCTAAAACAACCAAAAAATCATGATAATTGATCATCAACTCAGTCAATTTAATAGTGAAATTACCTGACGAGCGGCGATGAAAAGCTCGCATGACAACGTCGGCGGCTAATGATCTGGGTTCAAGGCAAAAACAAAGAAACTTTCCAGATCAGATTACAGTCATAAACAACAACAAAACCGAACCCCTACAAATCCCAAAGGCGTAACCAAAATTCGAACAATACCAGAAAAAATTAAGCACAGGGCAGATCATTAAATCCCAAAGAACTCAAATCAAAGGAAGACGTGAACGAAGAAGACGAATCAGTAACCCAAAACGACAATCAATGGCAACAAAAACGCAAATCAGGAACGCAAAACTAAACGAAACCGAAAATCAAGAGCAAAAAAGGGAAATCAAAAGCAAGATGAGGAATAGAGAGAGAAGTAAACAAAAGGAATAGAGAGAGACTGCAATTTTTAGGAGGAAGAGAATGGTAGAAGGGGAAGACGGAGAAAGCAAAAGCGCACAACACATTTTCTTTTTCTTTTTCTTTTTTTTGGAGTTAATGTTGCAGAACTCTGAGCTACAATGCACCCAACACTCTCTTTTTAAAGGGTAGAAGATAGATATAAATAGATTAGTATGGGTCTTGGTAGTAGGTCGTCGGGTTGTGCTGGGCCAGGCTAACAACTCTAAATCAGGCCCCCTCCTCGAACGGCTCTTCCCGGGCGGGTGACGGGTTGAGCCAAGCTTGTTTGAACCATCTCTTGGGCTGGGTCACAACTTCTAGGACCGTAGCCGGGCTGATCGGACTCAAAAAAGCGCCCCCTATGGATGGGCTGGGCTGACTTGCAACTTTTGACCAGGTTTACCGCCCCGAGTTAAAATTTGTACGGTAAAGAGTCCACGTGTTGAACGAAATTAGGGATGACAATTAGTAGGGTCTAGGGATGGTAATGGGTGGGGTTTGGGTCAGCCACCGTCGCGTTATGGGGAAGGGTCGGTGGAACATGCGGTGGATTCGCGAGGGCTCGCCGGTAAATGAAGCTTCTGTGGCGATGAAGGAGAGACAAACATGCGACGGTGGTTAATCTGACAATAAGCACTTGGGAGCTTCGCCGGTAAATCTTTTACTCCCTCTTTTTTTTTTTTAGAAAGTTTGAAATTAATGATTACAAAGTGTCATGTTGATGTATACTAATCTCTTCCATTTTTACCACTGTATCTAATTACTCCATATTGATTACCCGGTAAAAGACAAAGGTGGTAAATGCCTAAGTTGAAAACAAACGCACGCTTGAATTTTACGAGCCTGCTTGTTATTACTTATTACCATGAGTGGAATTTCGTCTCAATGTCAGTTGTTGTGTTAGTTTTTCTACTCCATATAGTAACCTCAAAATTCATACGGAGTACTGTATCACTCTGTAACGTTTTTGGGCCCAAACTGGAGCTCCCATTCCGATTCTGTCTTTCACCTGCACATGACCTTAGAGGTTTATGCAGCCTTGAGCAGAGTGTGATGTGTTCTTTTCTTTAATCCATGACTCAACTCTAAACTGTAAAGGGCATGTGCTTGGGGACGGAATGTTCAATTTCCCCAGCCGATTCTGATTTAGATGATTCTTGGACGTGGCATTCAAGCATCCCACACTAACCATTCTAGGCCTAACCGAACTAATCTCCGAATGTTAATTATAGCCAACAAGTCGATAATCTAAAAATAAAAAATAAAAAATTGAAAATAGACCCTGATTAGTGATTTATTTTGACTGGAAAATGAGTCTAGCTGATTAACACATTTGTCAGTTCTAGTCTAAACTATCTGCATCAGCCCTCTCTACTTTGTAAAAACTCGTTTCCAAAAAAATTAAAGGGTGGTAAAACAAAGTATTCATACAGAAAAGTTAAATAGCTTGAGACTATGGATTCTAGTTTTCCAGCTATCTAGTGGTTATGTTATTATAGATATTCAATCATGCAAAACCTTCATTCCGTAGTTGGAGAGTTGTCCCAAACTAAAGTTGGTTGGTAGCCTAAATGATTGGTGACATACTTCGGACATACTTAAGCATGTTGCTTTTGTATAGAAAAGAAAAATTGTCACTTGTCTATTTTAAATGAGTTTCCTGATAGTTGACCTGCTTTGCTTGGTGTATTGTACGGAGTATTTTTGAGTTGGTTTATATGGAGTATGACTTATGAGGATAAACCATTGTTACATTCATTTCTCCGACTAAGGTGCGTGTTCTTAGTAATTTCTCAATCCATTATTTATTCGTTGGTTTTCGAAATATTTGTGCATCGAGTTATAGCACCCCATATTTTCAGCTTGCTCTTTAGTTTTTACCTCGCTACTCACTGTACACAAAGCACTGAAAATTCTAAGCAGCAAATTTATCCTCCTGAATGCCGCCCTTCATGAATACGGCCCTACATTGCCCCTTTCGTTGTTTTTTTCTATTTCAAAATATTCAAAATCTTATCAAGTGTTTTATCATGCGCTGTATGGGGTTTTTAGTTCAGCTTACCATCCTTGGAAGGATTGATCCCCTGACTTATGGGACATCATACGAATTGATGTTTTATTATCAAAATGAGTAGCCTTCATTTGAAGTTTGCAAGGTGTGCTAATATTTGGCATCAACACTCTTTCGTTCTCTTTGGAAATCGTCTTCGCTCTCTTATCAACTCCTTTGTTATTTATAAGGAAATTTAATCGTAGATCTTCAGAAGCAATTATGTTTGGTTGGGCTAGTGGTTTTGATTAACAAAAAATTGCTTTTCTTAGCTTCTCTTTTGACAAATTTATTTTAATCATTGTTTGAGTTTTAATTGATCTTGTAATGCTTCTCCATTCCTTCTAAAACACAAACCATGTGTCGTAAAGAAGTGGGGTAACCCAACACAAATGAGGTAAAAAAATCATTATTGATTTGAGCCTCAACGAATGTACTGAAGTTCATCGAAATTGAGATCATTTATATTCCCTTGTTTCTTTGAAGTAGTTCGTTGCTGTGTAGTAATGTGATGTCTTCAATTATTTCAGCTCTTATTGTGCCAATATATATGGGAAACATCTTCAAAACGCAGATCACATGCAATTGTGATGCCGTACTCAGTCATTGCTTGGATTGTGTTGGGGGAAGATGGATGTATGTGAGCGAACTAGAACGGAATCTTAAATGTTTGGTGAAGTCAGTTGACAAATTAGGAAGTGTAAAGAATGATACGATGACACGTATCAGCATCGCAGAGACGCAGGGCAAGAAGTGCTTGGAAGAAGTACAACTGTGGCTTTCAACGGTGAGCGTGAAGATAGCCAAAAGCAGAAAGCTGTTGGAAAAGCAGCAACTTGAAATAGCAAAATTATGCATTGGAGGTTGCTGTTCCAAAAGTTGTATTTCTAGTTACAAGTTTGGAAAAAAGGTGGATAGAAGATTGAAGGAAGTAAATGATCTTGTAAAACAAGGAAAGGAGTTCAAGGAAGTAGCCATAGTAGCACTTCCAGAACCGATGGTTGTGGTTCCTGTTGGACCGACTGTGGGTTTGGAATCGAAATTAGACATCATCCATAGGTACCTGTTAGATACGAATGTTTGTATTGTGGGCATATCTGGCGAGGCTGAAGTTGGCAAAACTACACTTTTGAAGGAGGTCAACAACATTATATGCATTGAAACTAGCTATTTTGATTTGGCGATTTTGATTGACGTATCGAACCAATCTGTGAATGAAAGCATTCAAAATGATATTGGAAAAAAGATTGGATTTTCTGGTGAGGAATGGACGAGAAAAGGCCTTTATGATAAAGCAGTTGACATTTTAAATGTGTTAAAGAGGAAGAAGTTTGTGCTTTTACTAGATAATGTGTTTGAAGCACTTAATCTAACAGAACTAGGGATTCCTTCGAGAAAGATAAACATGAGTTATAAGATAGTATTTACGACACAGTTGGAGAAAGTATGTAGCCAAATGCGTGCTCAAAAAATTGTTAAAGTGGAGCCTCTGGGGTTTGAGGATTCTTGGGGACTCTTCTCTGATAGAATTGGCGAAGACATCATGAATGCTAATCCAGAAATTTACGATCTCGCAAAAGAACTTGTAGGGGAATGTGGCGGTCTACCTATAGTTCTTATCAAATGGGCTGAGGACATGGCTTGCAAGAGTACAACTGAAGATTGGACTGATGCCTTGAAATCTTTGAGGGTCCCTAGTATCGATTCACAAGGTATGTGTTATCTAAAGGTGCCTGTTGATCAATATTAGTAATAGTGTTTTTGGAAGGAATAAAACGATAATCACAAACTATTAAGGTTAAGACCAATATTTTTCGATGTATATTGAGAGAAATTTGCAGTTAAATCTATCAATTCAAGCGATGTGCTTCGCATAAAAATGAAAAGAGTAAATGTTTAGAGTTGTGAAGTTATGAAATGAAATTAATTACCTTGTCATGTGTATGACTTTACTTCTGAAATTTGTGTGCAAAGAAGAAATAATAGAAAGCTCCATAGCTATCGAAGAAGAAGAGGACGATGAAAGTGCGACAACATTGGAAGCAAGATCAGGAGATACAAATGTATTTGGGAGACCCATCACAGAGGAGACATTAAAGGAAATGCCACAATTTGCTGGTAGAAGATGGATATCTGCCAAACATAAAGCAGGGGCAGCACTTGACCGGAAAAGGGACGATGAAAAAGATGTGAAGGCTCGTGCATATGTGAGACGTATGAAGATGAAATATGGGGACGATGTTGCCACAATTGGTCTATTTTACAATGCTACTGGATGTAGCCTCACATATTCAGGGCACAGGGATTGGTATGGCCACCTTAGCAAACGCCTGCAGCCTATGCAGGTTGAGAATGGACAATGGGGTGTGCTCCTTCACATGCTTGAAGACTCCACTCGCCGTTGCAGTGGTTCAAGTGGAGGTATTGTGTATAGTGGTGAAAATGCTTCCGGAGATAAACGTGACTGGTTACTTGCGTGGAACAATCCATCAGACGTTGACCACGCACATGCCAAGGTAATAAATTTGTTCATCATTCTTTCAGTTTTGAAAAGTGGTGGTGGAAGATGATACTATTACGAGTATCTCCTAAGGAAATGCATAACTACCACATTGGGGTCGAAGTCTTTCTCTCTGAATGAGGGTGGATAGAATTCGCATACACCTGATTTATTGTTGACTGACATCCAAAGAGTCAAAGAGATGACTATTGTTGACATTAGGGAGATTGGCAAGGGGATTTGAAGGGACATGCAGGAGAGGGAGAGCAAGGCTAGCTTTTAAAATCTTATGTTTAGATAACAAATGAGGGTGAAGAGAAATGGAGAGGGAGAGATTTGGAGCCATTGGAGGGATCCATTTGCCCTCGGTTCAGGATAAATAGGAATGATTTGGAAAAAAAGTGTATCCAAACCCATCCCATTCCCCTTCCCCTCTCCCCTCTCTTTCCCTTCGATCCTTCCTCCCAGCCCCTCTCCTCCTTTTCCTCCTATTTTATTATCCAAACAAGTCGTAAGGACAGTTATGTCATACTCTATACACACTTGAAAATTTAAAAATAATACTCCTACATTTTGTGATTTAAAAAACATAAAAGAGATAACATCATTATCCATTAGTGATGAATAGCGGATGGAACGCGTTATGATATTTAAAAAGAACTAATCAATATGGTTTGAATGCATAAAAAATCCAAGGTGAAATATCATTTCATTTATTTTAAAATTTATAATTTAGGTACATCCGACCCCTACCCCGCAATTTGCAGGAGCCGTTGAGTCACTGGGTAATTTTGTTGTTGTTGTTGTTGTTATTGTTGTTGTACTGATTATCCGTAATTCAGTTCTAAAGAATCGAGGATTGGTAAATCTGGATTATATGCTTAAAGGCGTTGAGTTATTAGAACAAAATCATTTGTTCATGATATATTGAGCTTAAGGGCTCGCTTGGGATGGAGGTAATGTATTAAGGGGTAATGAAGCCTAAAATGAACTAAAAAATGGAGGGTGGTGGTGATGGTGCTAAGCAGAAATGGAGAAAAAAAGATCAAAATGAGACTAATATGACATCTTTTGGGTAATATATTACTCCCCTCCCCCCATAAGTAATGCATTACTCCCATATGGGGGGTAATTGTTACTCCCTTCTCCCCCTTTACACCATTAAATAGAAACACTAACCACTCATCTCCTCCATTTTCTAGTTCATTTTAGCTTCATTATCCCCTTAATACATTACTCCCATCCCAAGCGAGCCCTTAAGAATAAAAGATAGTCTGATGCTCCTTTATTCCGTAGTACGTACTCTGTAATCTGGATAGCACGTCTGCTTGATAAATTGAATAATAAGAAGCTTTGTGTTAGGTTTTTACAGAAGTTCGGCCGAAGGACCACTTCTACATCATAAACCATTGGCCCAAGATCCAGGAACTTTTGTCAGCTGCGAGCCGAGAATGTCATGATGATTGGGGTGACTGTGTCTCAAGTATTGCCCTAGAGGAGAATGTCAATGGGGTCTTTTTTGAAGCAACATTTTCCTTGAAGTTGATCTCTTGAGTTTTAGATGAGAGATACACACTACTGTGCTTGGGTCATTTCGATTTTTTTATCGTTTTAATGCTTTTTATTAAACTATTCGTATTGTTTTAGCGTCCTTTTGAAACTATTTATTCTCAATAAATCCACGTCACCATTTTCTTCCTTTTCTCATTTCGTAAATGAACTAGCGGCCGATTACTTCACTAAAGCAAAAAAACAGAGGAGAAAAACAGAGCAATAACAACATCATCATCATCCTCAATCTCACACCACCTCAATCCCAGATTCCCGCCCTTCTTCTTCTTCTTCGAACTCATTGAAACTATCAAAGCTAATCAATGAATTTCGTCGTTTGACCTTCTTCCGGAGGTGCACCATCTCAAATAGAGTAAATTTGTTTAGTTTCGTTATTAATTAGATCATTATCTGTGTTTGTTTGCTGGTTAGTTTGTCGTTCTTCCAATTATTAGTATCAATTAATAATTTCATGCAGTAATTTATTGTTATAAATTGATTTTTAGAGATTCGTAGCTCCAACTCTAACAATTCAATCTCCGAGACTCCGAAAGTTCGAAATATTGCAGTAACTTTCAATTTGTTCCAGTTATCTACATATCTGCAAATTCAATTTCTGGTAATTGGAAAAATAATGCGTTTAATTGCAGAAACTCTTGTCGTTTTCAATCGTTTTTTGCAATAGGCGGAACGAGTATGGATTCGCCCAATTGCCTCACAATACTTCTCTACAACGCCATGATAGTGAGGGGATTTTAGGGCTTGTAATTCATTGATTAGCTTTGGTGGAAGAAGAAGAAGGATGTGTGATTCAGATAGTGTGAGAATGATGATGATGATGAAGAATTGATGATGATGATACTCTGTTTTTTTCCCATTTTGCAGTAGGCAGCCGTTAGTTCAATTAGCGGCTCGATTTTCGAAATGAAAAAAGAAAAGAAAATAATGACGTGGATCCATTGAGAATAAATAGTTTCAAAAGGACGCTAAAATAATAAATAGTTTAATAAAAACCATTAAAACGATAAAATACAAATACTTCCTCCAAGTTTCTAAGATCTTCGCACTTCATTACTTTATTCTCATTCAAATGAATATACAGTGAGAAGATCATAGAAACTTGGAGGAAGTATGTCATTTCTTATCACCAATTACCAAATATCCCTCGCAAATACTCGTGAACTTTTATCGTAGCACTAGGTGACAAAGGTGAATGATGAACATATAGAAGCTTGTTTCTTCTAGCACAACCACGTAAATTGGATTTTGTTCCAGTAAAGTGTGGTTATACCACCAATTGTACATAGTTTTGATTTACTCTCTCCCTTCATATCCAAATACCTCACAAGTGATTTTGACACTATTCACAAGTGAATGAAATCCTCAATATTCTCGACAATCTACAAGAGTAAATATAGTCATGTAGGATCTTGTTTGATTCGTCACTACAAATACATTAAGAAAATCAAATTTTTATGATTTTTACTAATGCAAAATAAAAGATATAGACGGTGTAAAACACGTCTCGACAAATGTGAAAAAGCAAATGGTGTGTTTGGTTATGAAGGGATGGAGTAACTTTTTATGCTTACAGTATGAAATACATACTTGAGGTTTGTAATAATGTGTGTGACCTTTGATGAGAAGTGTTGGAACTTCTTCACATATGTGGGTTGAGAACCTAATTCCTACTTTGCAATGCAAATCTCTCAATTATATTTGTATAATGCCATGCCCAAACCCAAGGTAGCCTTGTGAAATTTACGGTCCAAGTTCCGTTGACATTCTAAGGATGTCTCTTTGAATCCTAGCAACTAAAATGAGTTATATGTAAATCGAACTCTTGACCTTAGTTATGTAGTATTTATTCTCTACCACTACACCACAATATCTCATTATTTCAATTATCACTAAATTAATCCTAAAGTTATAGACTCCAATAATTTAATTAAGGAAAATCCCCATTTTCCACTAACCAAATAACAAATCTCCAAATTTTCCCGCCTAATCACATACGGGCCTACCATATGGGCTTACTTTTGGATTATTTAATATATATTGGTTTGACTTATATCTAAATTACCCATGCATGTTAACTGCGATCAATAGCTATATGTTTAAAAGATACTATCATAAAATAATATAATAATATAATTAATAGAGTAGATGCTATCATTTTTGTTATACCATAAAATAGTATAAATCTTTTTCTATATATCATACTAATTAATTGATTGATTAATTGACAGTACCATCTGATTTTATATTTTATATACCATAAAATAGTATAATAATATAATTAATTGAGTAGATGCCACCATTTTTGTTATACCATAAAATAGTACTCCCTCCGATTCTTTAGATTCGCAACATATTCCATATTTGGCAAATTCATTAGGTTTGCAACATTTCTATAATATGAAATTTTTTGTTTGTGTAAGCTTTTTACTTTATTGGTGAGACCCACCATCTCCACTCACAACCTTATTATTTGTGCAAATAGTAAACGTTGCGAATCTAAAGAATCGGAGGGAGTATAAATTATTTTCTATATATCATCATACTAATTAATTGATTGATTAATTGACAGTATCATCTAATTTTATATTTTTCCGCCTATTCATATTGGACTCATATTTGGGCCTTAACTGCTTTGGTTATGTAATACTGAAATTTTGTTAACAGTATATTTTACAATCTCTGTTATTTGCACCAGTGTATACTAAATACAGACTGTATATATACCAACGAAAATACGTTTTATTTTTGTAATAATCATGACTGATATTCGATTGTAATTAAATATTGTAATCGTCTATTAAGTAAGAAAATAAAAATTCTCAAAACTTTTCGCACCAAAATTTTAAGCTATCAATCTCTACTAACTAAGAGAAAAAAAATCTCAAAACTTTTCTCGCCTAAATTTTAAACTCTCAATTTGGACAAAATCAATAGAACAAATGAGGAAGAATCACACTCAATTATCATATAAAAATTCTTACGGCTTAAATATTTTAAAACTAACAACGGGTGTATCGATACAAATAAATTGTAGAAATATAGTCGCTTAAATTTCTAACAACAATTAAGATAATAATTTTTTTGTACTACATATTTCATGATATTAGTCGAGGTTGCAATTTCAAGTTATTTTATTATTATCCAAATACAATGATAGAATCGTGAAAAATTATCAGGTTGCTAAATTAAAATCTACTTTGTATAAAAAATTAACTTAAAATATGAAAATTCTATAAATACCGTGCATACATGCACGGGGTATACACTAGTATAAATCAAACGATCATTGATACAAAGTTGAAGATGATGCGTATAACAGGCGAAGGGAAAGTTGGTCAACAAAGTGCTTGTACATGTAACCTAATCTACTATTCCCTCTGTTTTAATGAAAGCTTCCACTTTTCCTTTTTCGTAAATTTCTTTGAAAGTTTCTGTGAACTTGCTATCCTCCATGGATGAAACTTGAAGAAACATACTCAGGAGTAAATAGAAAGTGTATTGTTATTGATATTTTGTGAATGGTAAAGTTGTTACATCAGTTAGTTACATCAAGTATATATATAATACAGGTTAGTTACTTAACTCTAACAACCTAACTAACCTAGGTTAACTAACTACGGTTACAAGTCAGTTACAGCAGCACATCTCGTGCTTCAGTCTGGTGCAGCTTGATATGAGTCATCTGTTTCACACGCCCCTCTCAAGCTGGATCCAGATTAAAGTTCTCTGATCTACACGCCCCTCTCGAGCTGGATTCCAATTTGATCCCAAGTTGTTCAGAAAGAAATTGATGCTGCTGACTACCAAGAGGTTTAGTCATTATGTCAGCCAGTTGCATACTAGACATGACATGCTTAGGTATCAGTAAACCATATTGAATTTTCTCCCTAACGTAATGACAATCGATGTCAAGATGCTTCGTCCTCTCGTGGAATACTGGATTCATGGCAATATGTTGAGCGGCCTTGTTGTCGCAATACAACTCAATTGGTCTAGGAACTTGCACACCAAGATCCTTAAGTAACCTTTCAACCCAAACAACTTCGCTTGCTGGATACGACATGCATCTGTACTCTGATTCAGTAGTACTCTTGCTTACTATTTTTTGTTTTTTTTTGTTTTCCAAGATATCAAAGAGTCCCCCAACAGGACAAAATACCCACTGAGTGACCTGCAACTATATACACAAGACAGTAAGTTTTAGTTGACTGTTTGCCGGGTAAAATAGCCCTGCGTTTACTGTGTGCTTCAAATATTGATGGGAGAGATTTGCCGTGGATCCCCACCAACAAATAATAGCCAACTAATCCTAACACGTAGATAGGGCAAGTCGGGTCGAGTCCACGGGGACGGTAAAGAGGGTTTCGACTAAGTTCCACCTAAAGACTTGACTAGGTCTCAAGGCTAAACTAAACTAAAACAATGAAAGGGAAGGGAGACTATTAATAAGAACTAGTGTAATACCCGTGACACGTCACGGGTTTGTGAACATTTTTTTAAAATAATAGAAAGTTAGAAATAAAGTGTAATACCCGTGAAAATTCACGAAATTCAAGCGTTTTTTGTATCAAAAAGGTAAATCACAATCCATATGTGGGTGAACAGGAAGACGATATTGGCTTAAAATAACGCGTATGAAATGAATATTGACGCATATGATTATTATAGTGTGTTCAATATCGAAGTCAAAAAACTCACGTGAGTATGTAGGTAATAACAATTCGGAGAGGGTATGATAAATGTAGATGTCTTTAAGTATAACGACATATGACATCGAAATGAGTACGTGTATAGTATGTGTTTGACACAATTCATACAAAAAAGAAGGCCTATAATATACGCTTTTAAAACGCAAATATTTTGGTGCGGAACCCGCCCGAGCCATGACCCGAGCTGAAATTAGGTAATTAAAAAAAATTACTCCGTAATATTTTAGACTAAAAGTTCACAACATAGTACGGAGTAAAAAATACTTCATCCCCTTCTTTATAATCCTACGCATTTCCTATTTTGGTAATTCTATATTATTTTTTCATTTTTCTTTTTAGTATGTCTTTTGTGCTTATTATTATTTGTGACCCCACTTTATTTTTCCACTTTCATTTTCATCAACATTCCAGTATTCCATCCTCATTAATTTTATCCCCGAAACTAATGTGGATCATATAAAAGAAGGGGAGGGAGTATTTATGACGGTGTATCTATTTTCAATATTTTCAAAATTTCTTTGATAATAATAGTATTATAAAAAAAATACGGAGTAGTATGTTTTATATCATATTTTTATTACATGATTATTATAATGATAAAAAGTTCAATGAATCGAGTCACAGTTTGTTATGTGTAAAAAAAAATTGTATATCGATATTCCAAATAAATGCAATATTAAATAAAAGGGAAATACGGAGTAAATGATTAAGAATTGAAACTAAGAATGAAATTGTATTTATATTTAAAAAAATAAAGACAATTAACATTTTTCGAACGCGTTATTAACGATTTTTAACCCGAAGCCCGACATTTTTTTGACGGTTTTTAACTCGAACCCGACATTTTTTAACAATTTATTAACATTTTTCAAACGCATTACAAAGGCTTAGGTTTGTTGATATGTTTGATGATATGCTTGGTAATACCGAGTATATTACAAAGGCATCTAGGTTCTGTCATTTCTCGAGATACTGGTTGAGTAAATAGATCAAAGCTCTAATGTATGGGGAATGTTTTTGAGGCCATTAAATGACGTGATTACCAATGAAAATTTACTGCGTCTAATCCCAAAATGCAATTGTATGTTTGAATAGCTTTGGTGTGATTATATACTCCTTAATAACCCTTGCAAAATAAAAGATCAAAAAAATGGACTCATTTTAAAATTGGGACTCCTTATTGTGACACCTCACTATGCTTGGTGTCTTCTTTTATATAAAGAAGATAAGCTAGGAAGGAGAAATCAAATAAGGAAAGAGTAGGGTTAGGTCGGGTTCATAAGTGTAGTAGGATGATTGGGTAATCGAGGGTGTAGGTTTCACCTAGTCACTAAGGTCGGTCCGCGCTCTCGCGTCAAAGCCAATGTCCGCACTCTCGTGTTTAAGACAAAACCCAAATACTCATGCAAGATGCTACCCAATACACAAGGATTCAACCACAAATCAATCACCCAATGAGAAGAATAAAACAAGCAAGAGGAGCATTTGCAACTACTACTCTAACAAGCATTTCATCAAACACATGGGATGCTCAACATATGACTAGTGACAAAGATTCAACCTTTACCCACAATCAACCCATAATCACCCATAATCAACACATAATCCCCCTACTAACCCCACAAAAAGGTCTACTCACACATGTTCAAACTAATACTAACAATAATAAGAGGAAACAACACAAATATCCAAACATTCATAATGAAACTAACAAGAACAAGAACAATAAGAAAAGATTGAAACTTGAAAGATTAAACAAGATTAAGAGAAAAGAGAATATACCAACTACAAAGTGGATGAAAAGAAAAGAACTTGCATTAATGAGAAAAACCCAAAACAATCTCCCAAGGTTGTCAATCTTGGATGAATCTTGAAGAATTCCCTTAATACAAGGATTAAACTAAGATTAACGATAAACTAGAGACTAATCTACACTAATCTAGGCTAATCTAGTCTAAAGTAGTCTAGGGTTTAGTGGGTAATCAAGAACATAAGCTAAGATTACAAGAGGAGGGGTATATATAGGGTTACAATGAATAAGGAGAAGAAAAGAAGTGAGGCGGAGCTGCAGGTGGCCCATCTCGGCCGAGATGAGATGATCTTGCCCGAGATGGGACCCATCTCGGCCGAGAAGACCCCCTTCTCGCCCGAGACAGCCCATCAGTGGCTCGTCTTTTCTTGCACTCCTTCCCGACCGAGAAGGCTACTCTTCCCGCCCGGGATGGGTCTTGTAGGCCTCCAATATGATCATAAAGGTCCCTCCTTGCTTCTCATGGGATTCTCATCGACTCTCGGTGCTCGGGATTGAGTCTAAGGGGCTCAGGAATGGGTCCCAAGGTCTCGGGATCGAATCTGAGGCACCGAGTGATCGTTCCTTCTCTTCGTTGGCTCCAAATGTGTAGGAAACAAGTTAGAATCGTTCCAATTCTCCATGAATGGTCCTGGGAACCTAAAACGAACTAGAAGAAGCATAAGTAGCCCAGAAACCGCTCCCAAAGAGCGATTTCACAAGAGAAACCGGGACCAAACACAGCAAATAGGCACTACAAACTACACTTATCAACTCCCCCACACTTAACCCTTACTCGCCCTCGAGTAAACACGAACTAACTACTAAACTAATAAAAACTAATATACTAGCCGAGCGGGTATTAGCGCACCCTACGCCCTTTCAACTCACGCGAGTACACTTAGAGGAAAAGTGCACTCCGCAAGGCAAGTGGGGTCTTGCGACAAAACTGTGGATGCAACCGGACACGAAAACACTCAAACAAACAAACACACACACAAATAAACACCAAACGGTTGCATCCAAGACAAAACAAATACCACTTCCCTCAACAAAGCGGTGAAATAGACACCGGTTAAGGACTCAAGGCAAGTGACAACGTTCCCAAGCTAGCAATACAAACCAAAATGGACAAAACCCTAATAGTATGACGACAAAGCAACAAAAACGTTGGTAACTTACCTAGGTTCCTCCTAACCTTCTAAGAACGTACCACGGGACGATAGGCGGGATGGAAAAAGGATGAACCACGGAGTTAGTCGACACTGTAGGTAAGTGAAGCCTCGCCTCCTTTAGCGTTAAGCCAAGAGGGTCGTCCCATGTCCAAAATCGCCCAACTAGTCCAAGTAAAAAGGTGGTTAAGGTTGCAAAATGAGGGAAGACCGATCATTACCGCTATCATCCTTCCTAGGGACTCGGTCCTTTGGTAGGCTCTTCACGGTAACGATCGGAAAAATGCTTATTGGGAGAGGGGGAAAATTCTTTTTGTGAGGTGATTTTCCTTGGCATTTTCATTCTTTTGCATTTTGCTTTTGTGTTGCTATGCCATTTCTTTTTCTTCTTTTGTATTTTATTTTTCATTGTTGTGCCTTTTCTTTTTTCTTTTTTTTCTTCTTTTTTTTTCTTTTTTTTCTTTTTCTTTCTTTTTCTTTCTTTTGACTTGGCTTGCCTTTTGGATGATTTTGTTTTGTAGGCATTTCTTGCAACCAAGAGAGAGTTTAAAAAATTTGCAACTTATTTGTGGAAGTGCGTAGGAGGTAGGGAAATGGGTAAGTCGGGGGTCGCGATTTCCCTTCAAACCCACAAAAAGGTGGAAAACTTGGACTAATCAAACAATTTCGAACACGGTCACCTAAGGGACGGGACTCGACAACCAAGGCCTTTTCACACCGTGGGTGGTCATAGTGGTCAAAAATGCAAATCCCGTAGTAAATCCCTAGTAGACTAGGTGGACTCGAGGTAAAGGACCAACGAAACTATTGATTTATGGTCATTCTACTAGACTAAAGTCCAAGACTTGATTCACATCACTAGGAAGGGAAAGTAAACACTTGCGCACTAGCCTCAAAACCGGATTTTCGAAAACCTTTTTACACACTAGACACAAGTTACACAACTACACATCACAAAACAAAGACGTGACAAAAAAACGAAAGAAAATGAGACAAAGGCAACAAAACAAAACAAAATAAAACAAACACACAAAGAGAACAAACACCACCTCGAACTTCCAAACAAGCCACCAAATCAACTTCAAACTTTACAAAGCTCCACCCGAGCACACATCATCACAAATCTCCTCCAAACTCCACAAGAGACAAAGAGGAAAAAGGGATAAAAAGATGTTACCGGATGTCTTGGAAGCCTTCCAAAGTTAACCGTGATTAAGCGACCTACAAGGAAAAAGGGAGGCAAAACACGCACAATACAACAAAAATACGACACAACGACACAAAAGAAAAACACACAAAGGAAAAATCTTTTTGATTTTTGTGAAAAATTTTCAAATTTTTAGGGTTTTTTTTAAAGATTTTTTTTCGAAAAAAACTACGAAAATAAAACTAAACTATGCTAGGATATCGCTCCCCCACACTTAAACCGAGCAATGTCCTCATGCTCGATCAGTAGTGTGCGGAGACACTAAAGAGAAAAGAAACTACGAAAATAAAGCTAAAAATCAAAAAGAAAGGCGGAGAAAAGGTAGAATGTGTCCGCCCGGGGTGTAGTCAAGTCACCATGAGCCGAGACGAGAAAAGATATGGATGGGGAAAAAATAAAAAGAAGGAAATAAAAGAAAATGGGAGGGGAGGACTAGGTGTAATCAAGTCACCTAGCCCGGATTCCGCCCGAATCCGACTAAATCCTAAAAAATGAAAAATAAAGGAAAAGTGAAAAGGGCTTGTAAATTTGGATTTTTTTGAAATGACTCTCGATGTAGTCACGTCATCGAGAATCGGGAGCAAAGACTACCAAGGCCCCGAGGGCCACCATGACACAACAATGATAGGGGAAGGGGAACGTACAAAGGGAGACAAGCAATAAAAGACGGAAAAGAAAGGATAGTTGTCGTACCAATCGGTTAGCAACTCACTAACTCCATCGTCTCAGTGATCATTAATGGCACAAAGCTTGTCTTCTTCATTGTCATTCCTCTTCATTCTTGAAAAGGCCGCATGGTTGAAGTACTAGGCTTGCATTGGTTTAAATGAGGTGAGATTTGAGGTGAAACTCGGTGTGTAGTGAAGAGAAAATGAGATGATGTATGTAGGTGAAGTGTAGGGGTCAAATGATAGGTGTAAGGGTAGGTAGGGAGGTTGGGAGGGGGTATAAAGTGGTTGGGTGGGATCAAATGTCGAAGAAGAGGCAAAAAGGAGGAGCAGGGAACCATCCCGGACGGGATGGATGGTCCCGGTCGGGATGACACACCTTTCCCGGTCGGGATCATGCTCCAGAAAACTCGATTTTCAGCACACTTATCCCGATCGGGATGGCTCCTTCCCGGTCGGGATGGTTCATCCTTCCCGGTCGGGATGCCTTCTTCCCGGTCGGGAAGAGTTTTCTAACTCTTCATTTCCTTTATGTCTTCACCCACAAGGCCACCAATACTTCGGGATGAAGATCTCGTCCCCAAAAGCTTGTCAAAAGCTTCAAAAACCAACTTCCATGCCCAAATCCAACCTTCATCAATAACCACTCTCCTTGAAACTTCATCTTCACTAACAACCTCTCAAATAAACTCAATAACCATCATCAAATTCCCTCCCTCACATCGCTCATCAATTTCCAAATTACAAGCATTCCACAAACACACAAAAATCCTAGAAACAAAATCACAATAAACACAATTACAAACACAAAACTAAAAAGAAGAGAGAAAGGAGAATATACAACATGACGGTTCTTAAGGAACTCCGTCAAACCAAGAATGATGGATTCCTTATTCTTATCCATAGCCATCAAGGGCTCGGAGGAGCAAGTCAAACGCACGAGCCACATCATAATGAGGGCTTAAGCAAACGAGCCAAGCTATCCTCCATGGCCTCCAAGGTGGAGGCAAGAAGTAGTAATCCCAAGACCCAACGTCATTTTTCATGTTGTCTCCGGGGTCTATCCATCCTACAAGCCTTACCGACCTCTTCCTCCCTAAGCATCGTCTCCTAGCACAACCAAGGCTTGAATTTCTAACACAAGGGTCAAAAAGGAGTTTAACCCTCTTCTTTTCATCAAGCAAACCCAAGTCATCAACAAGTTCCGGCCCATTATCTTCCAATCCTAAAACATCGTTCTTCCCCACATCATCAATAAGAAGAGATTTGAAACTCATACAAGCGGTTTCAACCTCCTCTAAACCAAGATCCAAATTACACACAAGGGGTTCACAACATTTTATTGGATTATCACATATGGGCGACTTGATTTCTTCATTCATGTCCCATGACTTCACAACACTTATCACCTCACTTAACTCATCCCAAAGTTCAACATCCTCAACAATAGGCTCATAAGAAGCGGCATGAAGCTCAAGAGGAGAGCAAGCAGAGGGGATTGAAGGTTCAACAAGTATAGAGGGGGTAGACTCTTGACTTTCCTCTATTATATCGGTGTTTTCATCAATGAAACTCTTCAAATTCCCACTATCCTCACCCAATTCTTCACCAAAAACTCCTCCATCATGGATTATCTTCTCTTTCGCCTCTTCTAGGGTAGACGATTGAGGTTCTTCAAAGGAAATTTCGCTACCAAAAGGACCTTCATCGGCGGCTTCGTGATTAGGTTGCTCCCTTTGCTCAAGTGAGCATCCTTCATCTAGTTGCGATGTTCGGGATAAAAACATTACGGTTTTAACCGATAACGCATTTAATCGAGCATCCATCGCCTCGGTTTCCCTTTGATATTGGGCCATGAATTCCTCTTGGTTCTTTTGCATTTGAATGGCCATTTCTTGTTGGCTCCTTTGCAATTGAAGAAACGATTAATATAACTCCAAGTTGGGCATTTGGTGGTCATTGGGGTTTTTGAGTGCTACTTGGTAGTGAGGTTGAGGTGATTGGTAATATGGTGGGTTTTGGGGAAATTCGCTTCCATACGGAGAAATATGATGAGGCATGGTAGGTTCACGATGGTAATTTGAGTAAAAACCACCACGATCACAAAGTTGATAAGCACTCACTTGATGGAAGCCATTTCCATATCCTTGAAGCTCATACCCACGGGTTTCTTGATTACCCGATGAAGCTTGGTGGTAGCTTGGAGACATCATGGCATAGTCTCGATTCATGGAGGAAGAGGAGTAGCTCGTTGTAGCTTCTATGGGTGGGTAGTTTAGATCAAACCTCACATTTTGCTCGAAAACTAGGCTTGTACCCGGTTGGAAACCTCTCAATCTAGCAACCGTCCGTTTATGCGGCTCTGAGTCGTAAGAAGGAGGATGGTCACCACCTCTAGGCAAAAACTGTAGACTAGGAGCAAACGTGAGAAGTCTAGTGCTTTTTGGGCACTAGACAAGAAGGAAATCGAGGGTGTAGGTTTCACCTAGTCACTAAGGTCAGTCCGCGCTCTCGCGTCAAAGCCAATGTCCGCACTCTCGTGTCTAAGACAAAACCCGAATACTCATGCAAGATGCTACCCAATACACAAGGATTCAACCACAAATCAATCACCCAATGAGAAGAATAAAACAAGCAAGAGGAGCATTTGCAACTACTACTCTAACAAGCATTTCATCAAACACATGGGATGCTCAACATATGACTAGTGACAAAGATTCAACCTTTACCCACAATCAACCCATAATCACCCATAATCAACACATAATCCCCCTACTAACCCCACAAAAAGGTCTACTCACACATGTTCAAACTAATACTAATAAGAGGAAACAACACAAATATCCAAACATTCATAATGAAACTAACAAGAACAAGAACAATAAGAAAAGATTGAAACTTGAAAGATTAAACAAGATTAAGAGAAAATAGATTATACCAACTACAAAGTGGATGAAAAGAAGAGAACTTGCATTAATGAGAAAAACCGAAAACAATCTCCCAAGGTTGTCAATCTTGGATGAATCTTGAAGAATTCCCTTAATACAAGGATTAAACTAAGATTAACGATAAACTAAAGACTAATCTACACTAATCTAGGCTAATATACTCTAAAGTAGTCTAGGGTTTAGTGGGTAATCAAGAACATAAGCTAAGATTACAAAAGGGGGGGGGGGGGGGGGTATATATAGGGTTACAATGAATAAGGAGAAGAAAAGAAGTGAGGCGGAGCTGCAAGTGGCCCATCTCGGCCGAGATGAGATGGTCTCGCCCGAGATGGGACCCATCTCGGCCGAGAAGACCCCCTTCTCGCCCGAGACGGCCCATCAGTGGCTCGTCTTTTCTTGCACTCCTTCCCGACCGAGAAGGCTACTCTTCCCGCCCGGGATGGGTCTTGTAGGCCTCCAATATGATCATAAAGGTCCCTCTTTGCTTCTCATGGGCTTCTCATCGACTCTCGGTGCTCGGGATCGAGTCTAAGGGGCTCGGGAATGGGTTCCAAGGTCTCGGGATCGAGTCTAAGGCACCGAGTGATCGTTCCTTCTCTTTGTTGGCTCCAAATGTGTAGGAAACGAGTCGGAATCGTTCCAATTCTCCATGAATGGTCCTGAGAACCTAAAACGAACTAGAAGAAGCGTAAGTAGCCCAGAAACTGCTCCCAAAGAGCGATTTCACAAGAGAAACCAGGACCAAACACAACAAATAGGCGCTACAAACTACACTTATCAAATATCTAACCAGATGTAGAGTTGCTGAAAGATGTGGCTGTCTCGGCTGAGTAAGAAATTGACTCAGATGTTGTACTGAGTATGATATATCAGGCCTAGTTAAATTCAGGTACAACAACCTTCTAACCAACCTCCTGTATTGTTCTGGGTCATCCAGAATCTCACCATCATCTGTTGATAATCTCAAGCCTTGTGGTAATGGAACCGGTGACTCCTTACAGTCTTCCATTCCTATGTCTTTGATAATATCAATGACATATTTCCTTTGGTTGAGAAGAATGCCAGTTTCATTTCTAGCCATTTCTAGTCCAAGAAAATATCGCATAAGTCCTAGATCTTTGATTGTAAATGCAGTATCTAGGCTTTCTTTGACACTTTGAATAATGGCGTCATCTGTTCCTGTGATGATCAAGTCATCAACATACACTAATATGACAGTGAATGCGCCACTGCTCTCTTTGGTCTGAGTGAACAGAGAATAGTCTTCTTTTGACTGCTCGAATTTCAGTCCAAGCCAATGCTTAGTAAGCTGAATGTTCCATTGTCTTGAGGCTTGTTTGAGGCCATATAATGACCTTTTTAACTTGCACACATGACCTTTAGGAACTTTGTTGTAACCCTGAGGGGGTTTCATGTAAACTTCATCCTCAATATAACCATGCAAGAATGCATTGTTTATATCAAGTTGGTGTAATGGCCATCTTCTGATTGCAGCTACAGCAAGCAGTGCACGCACTGTGTTGAACTTTGCAACTGGTGAGAATGTGTGTTTATAGTCTTTATCTTGCACTTGATTATATCCTTTTGCAACTAAACGTGCCTTGAACCTTTCAATGCTCCCATCTGCTCTATGTTTAATTTTATAAACCCATTTAGAGCCTATGGCTTTCTTTCCTGGAGGCAATTCTGTCACAACCCAGGTATGATTTTGTTCTAAGGCCTTGATCTCAAGATCCATAGCATCAACCCATCTTTGGTCTTGATGAGCTTCTGCAAATGTGTGAGGTTCATGCTCCCCAAGAACGTGGTACAAAGAAGCTAAATACCCTTTGTCAAAGCAAGTCAAAGCTTGAATGACAGTATGAGTGAAGTTCACTGATGCAGCAGGCGTGAACTCTATAGTAGGTTGATGAGAAGTGTATAAAGAAGTATGAAAACCCTGCAACCTAGTAGAGGTTGTCCTTGTGCGAGTAGATCTTCTACAAGGTGCACCAAGATTATTCTCAGGAACTTGATCATTGATATTTTCCTGAATTTGTTCATTATTATTACCAGTAGTAGTATGACGCTCTCTAGCTGAACTAAGAGGGGAAGGGTTGCTTAGTGGAGTATCATTAGTACCTGATAAAATATCACCAGAAGGATTCTGAACTGGAATAGGAGTCCCAGAAGTATAATCGGAATTAAATACTTTAAGAGACAAAACAGATTCCACTGTTTTACTGGAGGATGGAGTCTGCTGGAAAGGAAAAATATCTTCCTTAAAAACAACATCTCTACTAGAAAACACAACATGTGTTTCCAGATCATATATCTTGTACCCTTTTTGGCCAAAAGGATAACCAATGAAAACACCTTTCCTGGCTCTAGTACCCAACTTGTCCCTTTGTGTGATTGGAACCGTGGCATAACACAAACAACCAAATACCCTCAAATCCTCATATATTGGTGTTTCACCAAGAAGGACCTCAAATGGAGATTTCCATTTGACTATAGCCGTGGGCATTTTATTGATTAGGAAGGTTGCTGTGGGTAAGCAATCACCCCAGAATCTTATGGGCATGTGTGCCTGCAATTTAAGTGCCCTGGCAGTTTCAAGAAGGTGTCGATGTTTCCTCTCAACACGTCCATTTTGTTGAGGCCTACCAGGAATATTCAATGGAAGTTTGGTGAACAATGCCCCTTTCATTGAACATATCGTGACACTGTTCTTGGACAAATTCAGTCCCATTATCACTTCTAATGCACTTAATTTTGGTGTCAAACTGAGTGTCAACATAATTGATGAAATTCTTAACAAGATGGGGTACTTGTTGCTTATTCTGAAGCAAGAACGTCCAAGTAGTTCTGTTATGGTCATCTAATATGGTGAGAAAAGATTGAGCACCAGAGGTTGTTTTGGATCTATATGGACCCCAAACATCTAAATGTAAGAGATCAAAACATTTATTGGCATGGGAAGCACTTCGTTTGAAAGGCTGAACATGGTGTTTTGACATTATACAAGTTTGACAAAACAAAGTATCATTCTTAGACAAAGATAATCCAGAAATCTATAGAACTATGACCAAGTCTTTGGTGAAGAAGATCAAAATTCTAAGACAATTTACAATTATTTGCATCAGCAGTACATGATCCTATCATATCACAATTGCTACTGTTGTGCTCATCTTGTTGTCTAGATGACTGTCCCTTATTGTTTCCACTGCTATTATTAGGCATGGGTAGTCTGTAAAGCTCTCCCTTTCTTGCTGCTTTTCCTGGGATCACCTTACTTAAAGGGTCCTGGAACCAACATTCATGATGTGAGAAGACTACCTCAATGTGGGAATGTTCAATTAGACGACCAACTGAGAGTAATTTTTGCTTGAAATCAGGCACAATAAGAACATTATGAAGAGTTATGTCTGAAGTCAACTGTACTGTGCCTACTTTATGGACCTTTTTGACACTCCCATCAGCCAATGCTACAAGAATAGGGTGAGGCAACATCCTAATATCATGCACTAATGATGTATATGAGGTCATATGGTCGGATGCACCAGAATCCACAATCCAATCAAGGCATTCAATGCTATGAGAAGCAGTAAAAGCAGTGGAATAATCAATTATACCTGCCGAATTTAGAGGTGGTAGGACTCTTGCAGTATGAGCCTGAGACCTTACCCCTTGGGAACTGTTAATTGCCTTTAGAAATTTGTCAGCAACCTTATCAACAAGAGACACAGATCTTGGAGACTCCTCATAATATTCTTCATCATAGTCCATGTCATATTCATCATCCAGGGGGTTGTTTGCTGTGTCATTATCAGAATACACCACAACATCAGCATTATTTGCAGTAGATTTCTGCTGACTACGCCCTCCCCTCTTCATTTGTGAGCCTCGTCCTCTTCCTCTCTGTGGTTGGGACTGATTGTTCTGGCGTTTCTTCTTGAGATAACAGTGAGATTCTACATGACCAAATTGTGTGCAAAATGCACAAGTCTGCAGATGATAACAGTCCTCTCTGAGATGACCTTTTTTAGTGCAATGTGTGCACACTTTGGGTGCTTTGTCGCTTGTATTTGAATCGAATTTTAGTCTTTTCCACACACTTGTTTCAGTACCTGGCTGTTGTTGTCCAGTATATGCATTGGCATTGGTCATGCTATCAAAAGAATCACTGATTTCCTTCTGCTTCTCAATGCGCTGTAAGATCCCAAGAGCCTTGTTGATGGGAGGAAGAGGATCCATAGTGAGAATTGTGCCTTTAATGTTCTCATAACTGGTGTTCAACCCCATGAGTAACTGAATAAGCTTGGCCTGCAATTCCCTATCAACCAAACGTTTAAACATAGCACAAGTGCAGGAATCAATTGCTCCGCATGTGCATTCAGGAATCGGATCCACAACATCTATGTCTTCCCAGGTTCGCTTCAATCGACTGTAATAGTCAATTAGAGGATAATTTTCTTGTGATATGGAACCTAGATCCTTCTTGAGTATGTACAACTCAAGTCCATTCTGTTGTCCATAACGCTCTACCAACTCTGACCAAAGTTGTTTGGATGTATGAACATACTTGAGATTTTCTCAAAGTCCAGGCTGAATCGAGTTCAATATCCAGCGTGTAATCAACAGGTCGCATCGCAACCATTGATGATACTTCTTGTCCTTCTTTTCAGGTAATCGACAAGTACCGGTAATGAATCCGTCCTTATTCTTCGAGGTTAACGCCATGAGAACGTCCTTCTTCCAGTTAAGGAAATTGTTTCCATCAAAGAGAACATCAACCAGAACTAGCGTTGGTTGATCGGATGATGACATGTACAGCGGATCATCATAGAAGGCATACGATGATGCTTGCTCAGAGTTCTCAATAGTATCATGCATTTTTAGGTCTTTTTGATTTTTAGGTTTTCAGAATTGATTAAGGAAAAACAATGGCGAAGTACAGAAATTTGAATCTGAAGCTGAATTTCAATAGAAATATGCAGGAACCTAAAATTTCAATTGAAATATGCGAGAAAAATTGGAATTCAATTGCAGATTTCCAGAAACTGAGAAGATGAAATCTGAATTTCAGTCGAAATATGCAGATTATTGCAGTCTAATCAATCAATGTAAACGAAGTATAGTAATGCGGAAGCAAATGTAACAGAGTTTCAGGATCTTGTCACCTGCTCTGATACCATGTGAACTTGCTATCCTCCATGGATGGAGCTTGAAGAACCATACTCAGGAGTAAATACAAAGTGTATTGTTATTGATATTTTGTGAATTGTAAAGTTGTTACAGCAGTTAGTTACATCAAGTATATATATATATATATATATATATATATATATATATATATATATAATACAGGTTAGTTACTTAACTCTAACAACCTAACAAACCTAGGTTAACTAACTACGGTTATGAGTCAGTTACAGCAGCACATCTCGTGCTTCAGTCTGGTGCAGCTTGATATGAGTCATCTGTTTCACAGCTTCCACTTTCTTTTTTGATATCACTCTTCTCTCTTACCTAAATGGTCCACCAACTTTACCGTCTCTCTACTTTTGAATATTTTATTATTGTCCTTAAAAAATGTGCTCCTTTTTAAGTGGAATCTTTCATTGAAATGGAGGAAGTAATTCCCACTTTCATATAAAAGAAAGAAAAAGATTAATATAAATTGATAGATACCATCCCTTTACATCCAACTGATCATATTTTGTCACAGTAATAACTCGAATACCATGATATCTCCCTATACCCTACGGATTACTATAAATAAATAATCTGCTAATAATTCACATTCGAAAGATATAGACTCAAAGAAAAGAGAGAAATTACAATGTTTTTATTTTTTTTGGGTTATTTAACAACAATAATACCAATTATAAGGCGTCTTCCCAAAATAATATCAATTTTAATAAATCTGAGAATAATACGTATTATTGGAGTAATTAAACAAGAGTAGTATAGGTGACCGGTTACATGTAGAACCCTTCCACCTTCCTTTTTCATCTTTAATTTGATTTAACGGCAATAATACCAACTATAGAACATCTTCCTAAAATAATTCCAATTTTAATAAATCAGAGAATAATACGTATATTTGAAGTAGTTAAACCAGAATTGTACTCCCTCCGTACCAATGAATTGTTTGCCTATTCCATATTGGGGCGTCTCAATGAATTGTTTGCCTTTCTATTTTAGGAATGCTTTTTATATGTAATTTGACTCTTGGCTCCACATGTCACTTCCGCATTGGTTCTCTTTCCCTTGGTGCCAAAAGTAAAGGCAAACAATTCATTGGAACGGAGGGAGTATATATGATCAGTTAGCGGTAAAACCCGTTCACCTTCCTTTTTTGCCTTTAATTTATTTCATATTACTTCACTCCTTTTCACTTAGTGTACGGGGCTTTAAATGTCATCCATGTCCTCCGTCTTCCTCTTCCTTCGAGTTTTCAACCTCACAAAAGCTAGCTAACAACACAATCCTACACCAAAATCAACACGTTAATCTAAACGAAACATATAGGGAAAAAAACTAAAGAAGGATAAAGGGTATGTAATGGAGAGAGAGAATGAAGGAGAGAACTAAGGAGAGGTAAACCTGACAAAATTGACCCGACCCGAATAACCAAACTGAACCCGACCCGACACCTGAATTGAAGACTTGATTTTGACCCGTAATCTGAATTAACCCGAACTAACTCAAAATTGACCCAACTATTATTATAGAAAACGAGTCGATATCCCTAAAAAAATTGAAAACAACAAACTCGAGAATGACTCGAAACCGAAATTATCCGACCCGACCCAAAGTTAACCCGATTATTATAACACAAAAGTGGTCCGACCCGAAGCTGACCCGACACGGTTCATCCGTTATCCAGGTCTAAGTAGAAGAATGGAGGATAAGTAGCAGGTTATACTAATTAGGTGACCTGATGTAGCAGATTATAAAGTCACTTATACTACTCTTGTTTAACTATTCCAATAATACGTATTATTCTCAAATTATTGAAATTGGTATTATTTTGGGAAGACGCCCTATAGTTGATATTATTGTCGTTAAATAACCCTTTTTTTTTGCCAACTAGAAACTCAAAACACCCCCTCACAAGCTACGTACTTCTCTACCAAGGGAGTGTGTAATCTTGCTCTGGATTCGGAAAATGTATTGCATTGTAAACTTTTTCTTTTTTTGTCTAGGAAAGAACACACTACGTCACAGATGAGAATCGAACCCCAACCTCTCGGTCGGAGTAACAGAGTTTTTACCACTTGAGCTTAACAAGAAGATATTATTAATGATATTTGTGTCCTGAAAGTGTACAGTGCATCCGCTCAGAAATGACACAGTTAATACAGTACTTAATACTCCACACGTAGTAGAATGCTACTCCCTCCGTCCCACTATGATTGTCACGTTTCATTAAAATACTCCTCATATATAATAGGGAAATAGAACAATCTTTTAGGGACGGATGGGGTAGATTAAAGCTCGTGCGCCACGGGTTAATTGGCTTAATTACATTGATGATGTACATTCGTTAAATAAGAAACTTAATCAATCTATATCATTATAATAAATAAGATATCACATGATATTAGTAATCAAACTTAATTTCAGCCAAACTTATATTATTAAGAACTTATTTTAAAACTCAAAAGAACACATGATTACTCTTATTTATAATATAAAATTTCATAAATGAAGAGATTTTTAATAATCAAAAGTTTTTTGATTGATATCCACGAACGAAAATTTGTTTATTGATATCTAAGAACGAAAGCCTTATTTATAATATAAGACTAGATTAAAGCCCGTGCGCTGCACGAGTTAGTTGACTTAATTACATTGGAAAAAAAGTTATATAGAAATAAAAGATCTCATATGAAGATTATAAAAATAAAGGTAAATTGATAGACTCATAGTAAATTTTACACAGCGACATTATTCTTTCAATGTGGTACAAACCATGCAGAAATATACGATTATTCTTTCAATGTGGGACAAAAAAACTCTTTATTTTTTTTTGAGATCTAAGGACGAATGATTACTTTTAATCATATAATGAAATTTCATCGCCCTATTATATAATTTTTCTATGTGGATAATTTTACAAGTTTATTATAGTCTTTAAGAGTTTTTCTAAGACTCAAAAGATGTTTGGTTGATATTTATGGACGAATGATTACTTTTATTTATAATATAGAACTTAATCAAGTCATCATAACGTTTCGATGTGGAATAATTTTAATCAAGTTTATAGTCTTAAAAACTTTTTTTAAGACTCGAAAGAATTTTGGTTGATATCTAATGATGAATGAGTACTTTTATTTATAATATAAAATCTTTTCTTTTTATATAATTTTTTGATGTGAAATAATTTAATGTCTTAAGAGCTCTTTTAAAGACTCAAAAGAACACATGATCAATTTTATGTTTGTAGTCTTATTAAGAAAAATTTTAAGACTAAAAGTTTTTTTGTTTGATGTGGGATAATTTTAAGCTTGTTGTCTTATTAAGAAAAAATTTAAGACTGAAAAGTTTTTTGGTCGATATTTAAAAATATCCAAAACCTTATCATAAGGTTTCGATTGGATAATTTTGTTGGAGTAAAGGCTTGAAAGCCTAAGGTTGAGGTAATACACTCTCCCACATCGGTAGTTAGGAGTGCTTCTTACTACTTTTTATACTCCTTCTTTCCTTTAGCCTTCAATAAAGTGATGAGTGGGTATTTTGTGGAGAATGATGGACTTGGACCTTTACTGCGAGTAGACCCGACTTGGCTTGTGTTTTTACTTTTGGGCTTTTTACACTTAGTGGTTTGACCATCAGTCCAAGTTCAATGTGTCGTATTTTTGTCCATATCCATCCTTCTTTATTCAGTCAAATGTGACTGTTATTCCTTTTAAATCCCACCCTTTATTACCGTTAATGGTGAATTGGTGATTAATGACATTAAAGTCATTTTTTGACTCCTGCTGTTTTGATCCGTATAAATAGACCATCCTTGGTCCATTCTACAGCATACAAAAAACAAAAATCACCACCACTTTCTTCTCTTGAGCATTCACTATTCTCCTCTTTTCTGGGTTTTGGTCATACTGTTCCAAGTCATAGCCCCGAGTGGACGGGTCTGTGTACTGTTGTGTATACCTTGGAAACTGACGAAGTTTTTGCGATTACCACCCTGTCGTTCCGAAACAGTAGTGGCGGGCGCCACGACACAACTTCTTGTTCTGAAATCATTGTCGCTTTGCTCTCTGTTTTTGCAGGTTTTGTACCTGCTCACGCTCTGTCCGCGTCGATTTTTCGGTCTCGTTGGTCTCGGTTTCTGTCCGTGTCTGTGCCGATTCATAGTTGCCTTGTTGCCTTCGGATTTGTGGTTGCCTCGTTACTGTTTCTGTCCACCTCTGGTTTTATTGTTACTTTCTTCCAATCTAACAAATTTTACTCAAGTCTATAGTGGATATCTAATGAGGAATGATTACTCTTATTTATAATATATAATTTTTTGTTTATAATTTTTCGATGTGGGATAATTTACTATCTTAAAGAGCTCTCTTTGAAAGACTTAATTATAATATAGAATCATCATTTTATTTTTTCGATGTGGGATAATTTTATCCAAGTTTATAGTCTTAAGAACTTTTTTTAAGACTCAAAAGAGTTTTGGTGGATATCAAATGATGAATGATTATTACTCTTATTTATAATATATAATTTCTTTTTTTTTTATAATTTTTCGATGTGGGTAATTTACTGTCCTAAGAGCTTTTTAAAGACTCAAAAGAACACATGATTACTTTTATTCTTATTTTAATTTTTCGATGTGGATAATTTTATGTTTGTAGTCTTATTAAAAGAATTTTTAAGACGGAAAAGTTTTTTGACAAATAATTAGTCTTATTTACAATATAGAAATCATCACCTTATCGATATTATTTATAGTATAAAATCATCACCGTAACTTATTTTAATTGTTTCGATGTGGAATATTTTTAAGTTTGTAGTCTTGCTATGATCTTTTTTAAACTCAAAAGTTTTTTAAAAACAAATAAAAAAATAAGACTACAAATTCATGACCTCATCATGTGATATAGAATTTCATCATAGTTTTTTTTAAAAAAACAAAAGTTTTTTTGTTGGTTGATATTTAAAAACAACGATTACTCTTATTTAGTAGAAATTTATAGCATCATCATAGTAGAAATTACTTAAGTTGGTTGATGTCTAAGAATTTTTTCTTATTAGTTTTATTTATAATATAGAATTTCATTACCGTATTATAATTTTTTATTTAAGTGTATACTCTTAGCAACTTTTTTAAGACTCAAAAGATTTATGTTTGACGACCTTTATAATTTTTCGAATATGGGATAGTTTTACTTAAGTTTATAGTCTTAATATATTTTAAGACTCAAAACATTTTTGGTTGATATCCAAGAGCACATGATTACTACGGAGTATTATTTATAATATAAAGTTTTATCACTTTATTAGTGAGATTATTTTTACTTGATTGATATTTAAGAACGAATGAATAGTCTTATTTATAATATAGAATTCATCAACTTATCATAATTTTTCGATGTGGGATAATTTAGTTAAGTTTAAAGTCTTCCATCACTTCTTTTTAAGATTAAAAAATACATCGTTACTGCTTGTTTATAATATAGAATTATAATTTAAATTTGTAGTCTTATATATTAAAAGTTTTTTTTAAGACTTAAAATTTTTTTTGGTCGATATTTAACCGAATGATTACTAATATTTATAATATAGAATTCCACCACCCTTCAAAAAATCTTATATATTAAAAGTTTTTTTTAAGACTAAAAAGTTTTTTCCACCACCCTTCAAAAAATCTTATATATTAAAAGTTTTTTTTAAGACTAAAAAGTTTTTTGGTCGATATTTAAAACCGAATGATTACTAATATTTATGATATAGAATTCCATCATCCCATCATAATTTTTCGATGTGGGATACTTTAGTTTTTCTTGGTCGATATTTGAAACCGAATGATTACTCTTATTTATACTAAAAAATTTCATCCCCATCGTAATTTTTCGATGTGGGATACTTTAAAAATTTTTCTTGGTCGATATTTGAAATCTAATGATTACTCTTATTTATTAAAAAAAATCATCACTCATCATAATTTTTTGATATAATATAAAATTTCATCACCTCATCATAATTTTTTGATATAATATAAAATTTCATCACCTCATCACAATTTTTTAATATAGGATAATTAATTGAGGTTTATAGTCTTAAGAACTTTTTTGAGATTCGAAAGACTTTTTGGTAGATATCGAAGAACGAATGATTACTCTTATTTATAATATAGAATTTCATCATCATATTATAATTTGTCGATGTGAGATAATACTGTTATATGTAATAAATTCATCACATAATGTGAAACAAATAATATGAAGTTTATACTCTAATGAAAACATTTTTTACCACGAATCTAATTATTTCTTTTTGATAATTTATTTTACGATGATGGTTTTAAAAAACGAATTCTAAAGGTTTTTACCTCAGAATGGTAAAACATCATATTAATTTAATAAATTAAATATATATTATAATAATTAAAAAATTCTCTAATTGATTTTTTATTATTATTTATGATACTTTCCTAATTTGAGTTTTGATGGAACGGACCAATGAGAGAGAAAGATCGGTGAGAACCATCACTTGATGAGAACCGTGAGAACCTCACTCAAAACTCAATCAATTTTTTTTCCAAAAATTTAGATGACTAATTTACCCTTAGCTTCATTTATTCAAATACTTTATTAGGCATAACTAATCATATTTTATTAAAAATATTAAGAAAAATTGCTATTTATTCACAAAAAATTGAAAAGGTACACTAAAATGCAATTAAGGTACACTAAAAGTGAAATAAGGTACATCAAAAAAATTAGATACACTGAAACGAGTATTAGGTACACTAAAATTACAAGTTTTCGTTCCATTACTAGACGAGATTTTTTTTACCGAAAAATATGTTACCCAACCATTAAATTATCTGACGAATTAAAATATGTCATTAAATTTTGAAAAAAAATATTAATTTAATGAAGTTCTCAAGGTTCTCACCAAGTTGATGGTTCTCACATGATCTTAAATATATATTTTTTTACATATTTTAAATATATATATATATATATATATATATATATATATATATATATCAGGTGGGATTTGGTGTAAACACCAATTTTGGTGTAAACACCCTAACAATCTGAACCGTTGATCTTAATCTTGATCAACGGTTGAGATTAATCATCAGAAGATAGCAAAACCTCAAAAAAAAACCTCACAACCTACCTCTCTTTCTCTCTCTTCTGTTTTAGGGTTACGTCAATTTTCCTCCCCAAAACCCCCAAATTTCCTCTCAAAAATTCATCATCCTATCGTCCTAATTCGTTCTACCTCGAAAACTTGATCTATTGTATACGAAATCCGTTCAATTTGTATACAATTCGTTCAATTCATATACAATTCGTTCAATTCAATTCAATTTTCAGAAACTCAATTCCATTCGTTCAATTTTCAGAAATTCGTTTTTGATGAGCATGGATTCCACCGAGTATGAACCTATTGTTGATGAACATGAAGGTAATGTCGTTATAATTCAATACCTATTCGTTTTTGAATAAGTATTCGTTTTTTAAGTAAATTTATCCGATTTTTGAGCATGGATTCGTTTTTAACTATTGGTTTTTGATTTCCTCCAGAATTCTTTATGATGAATATCGATTTCAACACTGAAAACATGAATCAACTTGAGGGTAATCTCAGAATTTTATAGAGTACATGAATATATATGTTGAAATAGTTGAATATATGTGTTGGAGTAATTGGAGTACTTGAGTATATGTGTTGGAATAGTTGAATATATGTGTTGGAATAGTTGAATATATGTGTTGGAGTAACTGAGTATAAGTGTTGGAGTAATTGGAGTACTTGAGTATATGTGTTGGAATAGTTGAATATATGTGTGGGAGTAATTGAGTATATGTGTTGGAGTAACTGGATATATGTGTTGGAGTAACTGAGTATATATGTTGGAGTAATTGGAGTACCTGAGTATATGTATTGGAATAGTTGAATATATGTGTTGGAATAGTTGAATATATGTGTTGGAGTAACTGATTATATGTGTTGGAGTAACTGAGTATATATATGTTGGAGTAATTGGAGTACTTGAGTATATGTGTTGGAATAGTTGAATATATGTGTTGGAGTAGTTGAATATATGTGTTAGAGTAACTGAGTATATATGTTGGAGTAACTAAGTATATATGTTGGAGTAATTGGAGTACTTGAGTATGTGTTGGAATAACTGAACATGAACATAGAATAACTGATGTCTAATGTTGGAATAGCTGAACATGAGCATTAGAGTAACTGTGATTCTGGATTGGAATAGTTGAACATGTATATCTCAGAATTGGGTAATTATCCCTTGCTTTTTTCTTCTAAGAATAAGAATAGTACTATGTTGTATGAAACAGGCAGCTGAATAGGTCTGATAATAGACAGACAAAGAGAGACCTAGGTGAATTGATTCGAACCTAACTTGTTCCATTTGTGTGGTTACATTATTATATATACAGAAGAACATTGCTGTGGCAAGAGCAGTAACAGGGACGGCAGTAGCAGTAACAAGGATGGCAGTAGCACTTACATCCGACAATATTACCCTCGAGCAAGTTGTGCAATCAGCTATCACCGGAGCTGCTATCGCTGCTGCTATTGCTAATATGCTTAAGACTGTTTTCTAGTTCTTCTCCCTTCGAATGTCGTTTCCTTGTTATCCTGTTCAAGGTGTAATGTGAATGTTGTTTACGGAGTACTTGTTATCTACTCTAGCTGTTATCGTAGTCATAACTCATAACGTACAGTTGCTTCCAACCAAGGGTTATTCAAAATCTATCATCGACGTTTCTACGGGCACGCCTAACACCTAAACGTAGGTCGCAAGACACAAATCAGGTCCATGAGCATGATATTAACTTCCACTCCCTAAACTCGTGTTTCTTATTAAACGATCTTGATCGTTGTATGTTAAAAATGTAGGTAGTAAATACGGAATATGAGTCATGTAACCAGAGTAGAACGAACAAAGGTGATTTTCCTTTCGATCTTGGTAAACTTCCATCTCAATATGTACATAGTTCTGTGCCAGATATAAGGAGCCATCTCTCTATTCCTTGTTCTAAATTTCTAGCCTAGGGAAAAAAAATTGCACAGCCAAGACGGTGGTTCAGCCGTGGCAGAGTTAGTGTCATTAACTAATAACAAATGATTAATATAAATATAATAAGAACAAAAAGGAGAGCATAGCGTAAAATAGCCTAATTGCACTACAAAATTGAACTAGAAAATGCCTAAAACTCCAACCGCGACAAAGTCCGAGTAAACCAGTTAGACAACCACGTTATCTTCTTGTAGACGTCTGCATTTTTTGCGAAAAAAGATTCTGCATTCGACAACACAACATTTATATCGTGCTGCAATGCCTCCAAGCTCCGATAATACTTGTTTTCAAGCCTCGACTGTATTACATCCAAAGATAGCGGCACAGGAAATCTGCACGTTTTCAGATTCCAGTCATTAATTAGGCCAAAACTAAACGGATACAGGTAAGGCAACAATATAGGAGTAATTCTTCTATCCATGTACCTATTCAAAAAACTGGACTTCTCAGAAACCAGCCTCAATTTTTGAACTCCATACATATCCTGAAGGTTAAATGAAGAAAGTGGTTGGTTAGCCAAAAATAGGAAAAGCCTCATCGTGTATTAACTATTCGTTTAATCAAATGAGAAATCAGGTTAATCTCATAGTGAGACAAACGAATGCATGCAAGGGTTTGGGTTTGGGTATGTGAAACTAGATTTGATACCACACAGAGGAACGGTACACTTAGCAGACTACCTTCACAGCCTCATCTTCTGAGAATACTTTCCACTTTCAACACTAAGCCAAAACCCTAATAACTTTCTCCTCCATTCAAAGTTCAAACTTCTTCACTAATGAAGATTATCATTAATAATTTTTGTTTGAGCAAACTAGCCAACCTACTAGAAATCCCAGAAATGCACATCATACCTTATGGCATTATTTCCCCTTTTCTCAAGTTCGATACCCAAAAAGTTGATATATGTACTAAAAACAAATGGTCTGGTGACAGATAAAACCAAGAAGCATCCGCCATATCCCAAGATAGATTAGCACGTTTGAAGAAACCAAATACGTCGAGAAAGCCCGACAACTGAGAAACCGACTATCATTCTTCCAACTAAATTCATAAGAGTTTGTAGAATATCCATGAATTCTTCTCATTCCAGTTTGCCAGAAAACATAACACTAGAAAATTTCCGAGCAACTTCCTATGCTTAACAGAACTCAAGGCCACAAATTCAGTTATAGAGAGTTAACTAAGGAGATGAGTATTTTGTCATTCATCAATAACAACAATTAAGAACAAAATTAGAAAATTAGAAACAAAATAAACATAATGTAGTACATTTTGAACGAAATAAAGATATAACTAGTTGAAGATACCAAAATTGGGCAAAAAACAGAGTGAAAAAATTGAAGCAGAGTGAAGAAATTGAAGAAATTAGGGCGGAATGATGAAGATGATGATGACTGTTATCAAACCCTAACAGATAGGCGAAATATAACAGATACACAGTAATAGAAACAAATCCACAAAAATCAAGCAGAAATAATGATGAAACGTGATTTAGAACAAACAAAACACAAACGAGAAGTCAGAAATTAAACTCGTCATTCGTCAAGTCTGAAATGCAGTGCGAAGTTTTATACCAGAATCAACGAGAACTCCTGCTGAGGAATTGTTGAGGTAAAGCTTGAAGCAACTGAAATGGATGAAATTAGGGCTGAAATTGACGAAAATCACCTGAAAAATTAGCAAAAATCAGCAAAATGAAACTGATGAAATTAGGACGGAAATATGATGATGATGAGAGGATTAGAAGGAATCGCGGTAGAATGACCTGAAGAAATTGAACGGCGATGATGGTGGAGATGAAAGGTTTGTTGCTTGAAGAAGACGGAAAGAAGAACACAGTAGAGAGAGAAAGAAACGAAAATTGAAAATGAAGAGAGAGAAAGAGATGCAAGAGTGAGGAATAAGGGTTTTCTTGGGTTGTGAGATCTAATCTGAGTCGTTGATCAAGATTAAGATCAACGGTTCAGATTATTAGGGTGTTTACACCAAATTGGTGTGTTTACACCAGATCCTATTTCGATATATATATATATATATATATATATATATATATATATATAGTTGAGATCGGGTGAGAACCTATCTCTCAATGAGAACTGTGAGAACTATTTAGAACCATTAGATCTTATTCACATCTAATGCTTGACATTATTCTTAAAAACATCCACTCTTCCTTTAACAAAATAAACCAAATCCGTATCTTTCTCTCTCTTCCATCTCTTTCTTTCTCTCTTCCTTCTCATTCCCTTCATCAAAATTAGGGTTCCGGTGTTCATAAAATTGGGGAATTATATACAATTGAGGATTTCTTTAAATTAGGGTTTATATTTTCGTTAAAACCATTAAATATGTCCACTTGATTAGAGATTTTTGTGTAATTAGGGTTCTTGTATATCAAATTAAGGGTTCTTGTTTTCTCTGAACACTTATCGTGAAATTATTCAATGCTTCATTCCCCTCTAATTATACTTCTATTAATCATCTTATTTGTTACACTACTTTTACGGTAGTAGTTGTAGCCACATTACAATTTAAAAAGGGTACGTTAAAAGTGAAAAAAGTACGCTAAAATTTAAAAAGGGTACGTTAAAATTGAAATTAAAAAAAGGGTACGCTAAAATTGAAATTGAAAAATGGTAAGCTAAAATTGAAAAAAGGTTATGCTAAAAGTGAAAAATGGTACGCTAAAATTTAAAAAGTATACGCTAAAATTTAAAAATGATACACTAAAGTTGAAATTGAAAAAGGGTACGCTAAAAGTGAAAAAAGGTACGGTAAAATTGAAATTGAAAAATGGTACGTTAAAATAGAAAAAAGGGTACACTAAAAGTAAAAAAGGGTACGCTAAAATTTAAAAAGGGAACACTAAAATTAAAATTAAAATTAAAATTGAAAAAAAGTACGCTAAAATAGAAAAAAGGGTACACTAATAGTGAGAAAGGGTACGCTAAAATTGAAATAGGGTACACCACAATTTAAAAAGAAAATTAAATCGAGTAGGGCTAGAAAAAGAAGGGTTTGTATTTCATATAAAATCCGTACAAAAGAAAATTAAAGGACAATATTTTAGATGAACTCTTAAATCAATCAGGAAATTTTAAAAAAAAAACGATAACACACCGTTGCTGAGATTATTGCAATTATATTAGCCGACGATAACATTGTTACTATTGTAATGAATTAATGAATTTAATTGAATAAGTTAATCATAAAATGATTAATTAAAATTAAAAAAAAACTACTTAGGTTATTGGGGTCCAATACCCAATTGTGATGAATTAATGGATTGAAGAAAAGCCGATTGAAAAATTGATGGATTGAAGAATCGGATTCAATGGTCGATTGAAGAATTTATCGATTAAAGGATTATGGGTTGAAGAATTTTGTAGAAAGAGAAGAAGTTACGGGTTGAAGGTTGAAGCAATTGTGATGAATTAATTTGATTGAAGAATTTTGAAGAATCCAACGAATGAGATTGAACACTATGATCCAATGGCTCATATTATAGTTCTCACAGTTCTCATTGAAGGGGTAGTTCTCACATGAACCTATATATATATATATATATATATATATATATATATATATATATATATATATATATATACTCCCTCCGAGTTTCTATCATTGTCCCACTTTCCTTTTTTGGCTGACATTGATTTTTGTCCCACTTTTCTTTTTAGGCCATCAATGTGTGGTTTACACTTGCTCTCCCATTTCTCTCTCTTCCTCCATAATAATAAGATTATTATGAAACATAATATGTGGATGTCCATCGGACCTTATAGCCCATTATGGTGTAACCCTAGATGTAGCATGTACTATATATATATATGACCCTTGATGGGATGAATAAATACCTCTCTGATTTCTCTCATCCTCTTATCTCTCTATCTCCTCCCTTTCACAACACGTTATCAGCACGAGTCTCTAGCTCTAATTTTATTTTTCCCTAATTTTTTGTTACTTTACGAGTAAGGTATCATAATTTTATATTATAACTGACTTCGTACTTAGTTTTGATCTGTTCGTCAATTATATGATAGCCGACTTATTTTGTGCAGTGATTCATCGTTTTATTTTCAATTTTAATTTTTTTTGTTTTACGGTTAAATCGTCTTTATGACATACGGGTAAGCCGTAACTCATATACCATTATAGATCTGCACATTATAGATCAATTTTTATTGTTATTTTTACGATAAGCCGATCATATACTTTTGGAGAGTTGATGTCAACTATGTGCATATTTTGATAAACCTCCTAATATGATGTACTTTTCGGTGATTTTGAATGAAACCCCCACCTATATTTTATTTTATTTTTTTCCAGGAAAATTAATTGTTCTCCCTTCTAAAAAAAAATTGTGACAAATTAAAAATTAGAAGATTGAAATTAAAGTTGAACGTTGGTTTTTGTTCCTCCCAATATAATTGTGCCTTTATTTATGCCATATGTTCACAGGAAGTGTATTTTTCTATTTTTTTTAGTTTTTAATTTTTGGCCTACCTCCTAAACACTTTATTCATTCATTTATTTATTTTTGGATCTTTCGAGACTTCGAATTTATTGACCTGATTTATTTATTTTTGCCAAGAATTATGAATAATAATGATAGATCATGAAGAAGAAAATATGGTAAGAGGCAAAGTTATAATTTTTCTTCTTTTAATGGAGGATGTATGATAAATCAGTCCTAGACTGTATATATCATATATGAATGTATCTATTTCGGAGGTAATAATCCAATATACGAGGAGTTCATAAGATGTTTTATTTAATTCAGTCACGTAGACTGCATATATATATATATATATATATATATATATATATATATATATATAGATCAATTTCAATGTTAATATCCATATGATGAATGCTCATATAATTTTGGACCTAAAGTTCCAAAACTATTTAATTTTTAATTATGAGCAGTGAAAATAATGGTAGCCTGTGTGGTGACGAATATTTTTGGACAGAAGTTCCATAAAAGAAATTGTATACTTGAAGTATACACGATTATTTTGGTGATAAATATGCTAATAATGATAGTGTCCCAGAAAACACGATATCACGGAAATAAAGTAGCCTCAAAGGCATCGTATCATGAAAAATATACATCGTGTGAGTACGTACGTGAAATTGTACCGAGATAAGGATCATTTAAAGTTGAAAAAATTTATACTCCGTGTGAGTAAATTACATGAAATTGTACCATTTCCATATCAATTTCAAATTGAAATAAAAATTGTGGAAAAAAAAGTACGTGAAATTGTACTGTATTTAATACCATTTATTAATACCACTAATTATTGTCCTGAAGACAAGATATCGTGAAGAGAGGTCATGAGAAATTCTCTGAATTAATTTAATGTTCATCCGAAGTTGAACATAATAATATAATAGAATTAATGTTGAAAGACGCCGAATCTCTTTCAATTGGATGAGTCTATTTCCTGAAGTGAATGTGACATTCGATAAAGACTCTATCAGAAGCAGATGTCGAGAACATGGCAGAAAAATAAGCCAAATATTGTGCCCTTAATTGAGCCGCCTAATGATAATGCGGCCTTAATTGAGCATGATACGGTCAATTAAAGTACATAACTCATGAAAAATCATGTGACCCTCATATACGCGAAGTTCGATATGAGAGAAAGAAAAATTATATACGAGTTGGAATTTTGACACGCACACTATGACCTGAAATTCATAGTGCTTACATATACTGAACCTATGACGAGAAATCATATTGTTGAATTGTTGACCAATATTGAAACAGTGACGTGAAATTCATGGTGTCTTACAAATTTTCGTTTTGCATGTAGCAAATATTATTTTGAGTATCAAAAATTAAGATTAAACTTGATGTTTTTTCACGGATGTTTGCAAAGTATGAGATACTCTTAATAGTTGATATTACGTATCAAAATAATATAAACTATTTCCTGAAGCGAATAGTATTATCATATTTTCATGATGTAATACTCGTATATTTTATTTTCTCATACAAATTATGCGTGATGTCTCGTATCCGCATGTCATGATTGAGCAAATTAGTGTGATATTAAAATCGTGAGTCTCGTATAGGGGATTAATAGTCATTTTTCTGGTAACGGATATGACATGAATAAAATATTCGATATGATATGAAAATTATGTTACCAGTCAATACAAGGAGGTGACTATTTTAATTACCGAAAACAGTATAGTAAAGATCACAATATCTTATGAAGGCAATGTGATAATGCGACTATGTATTTATATGGTGAAATAAATGATCAGTTGATTAATGATCAATTTACAGTTATTATTATCACATGGAATTGAATTACTCTAAGAGTAATATATATAGTCATATTTCGGGAAGGAATATTGACGGGTCTTGCCTATTGTATTAGACATCATTTGTGTCATGTCACTATCATTTGCTATGGTCATATGACTAAATAAAATTAGTGTGCACATATGATTGAATGTAGCTAAACAGAAGTTTAGCAGGATGAGAATCGGTCAACTAGTAAAATTGACACGAAAATATTAAAAATATGATAAATTGAGGCCATCCGGGTTCTTCTTACACCCGTTTCGATAAACCCGGCGTTTATCTTGAAAGAATTTAATGACGTGCTGATCAAACTCTCTATTGTACCATTAAAATTATATTTAAGGCAAGACAATACACTGAGATTGAGTATGTGAAATATTGGAGATCTAAATACTACTCGTAGTTGGATAATGGAGATGAATGTCCATATCCGATTGACCTTCCGATTGACCTTTAAGGTTTTAATTATGTGACCTATAGTCACAGAGAATTTTACAAGTAGTTCATGTAATCAAAGTTTACAATGTAAATATTATGTGAACACGGTGATCTCCCAAATGAGTAATTTTAATTCAGCACGTGGAAAACCAACTGTGTTAAGTTGAGCTCCCAAATATATTATTCTATTGAAGAGAATCATTTGATAAAACTATGAAATATGAGATAATTTTTAAGGTGGATATTGCTCTTTAAATCTATCAAGTAGTGATAGTTTTTACCACTTTAGGTGGAGATTGATAAGGATAAGCTGGTAAAAACAAACAAGTAATGTTGATACCAACTGAACCTGAAGTTCAGAGACTTGTTTTGATGAATATGAAATACCTCAAGTTAGAGGTTCATGAAATATGAATAATGATTTGATCATTGTGTTATGATGATGTTTATGATGATATATCAGCTTGATTACTTATCTTATTAAATATGTTATACATTGAAATTTATGATTTCACTATAGACAGATTCACCCTCCTTGTGGTGTAGCGAGCTATAGATCAATCATGGATAGTAGATGTACTAAACATTGAGTTTCTTGCCAAATTTTCAATAATCACACACGATATAGTGTGAGGGTCATAATCGGTTCATTTGTTATAAGAAAATGGCAAACATGTGCAGTTGGTACTCGTAAACACTACTACAATTTTGATATATGAAGACGCCCAAAATAGGACGCTTATATAAGGAACCGTCCTCTATAACATGATAAATTTTGGCTTCCCATGACCTTGGTTAAATAGCACGGTTCAACAAAAGAACCATCCTTTTATTTATATTATTAGCACGGTTGGTCAATATAACCGTCCTCATAAAGAAAATAGCACGCTTGTAGGTTTAACCCGTGCTATTAAAATATTTTAAAAGCGCGGTTATACTCCAAACCCATCCTATTAAAATGTAACACCCGTCCTATTCAATCCTACTCAATCTTGGAGAGTTTTACTAAACAAAATACCAAAAATCAATTGTATTTTCAATTGAATAAATACCAAAAATTGAAAATTGAAAATACCAAATGTATTCCCGTCTTCTTCAAAATACCAATTGAGTAGGATTATTTGAAGTGTAAACAAAATAATACCAATCGACGACGAACTTGATGAGAAAGGGGCACGACACGATCTAGACTGGGCCACGATGGATGAATGGCGTACAAGCACGGCACGAGAACACGAAAACCCGTCTAATCGAACCTAGACCGTGTCATTTATGGCGTTTCACACGGTTGGCTGACACAAAGCACGACCTCACTGACCGTCACGTCGAATTGACTACTCTAACCATACCCAAGCAAACAAGCCCGGTAGCACCTTGACCCCGAACACGTCCAAATCCAAAACCGACCTAACTCAAATAATTCGACAACATGTTTCGAACTTTCGATACTCATATCCAGATTCGACTCGACCCGACCCGTTTTAAATATATGAATGAGTATACAAATAGTGACCAAAATCAAACGTGAGGGAATAATAAACCTCGTTTCTCGTGCTCCGGCGACACGCGATTTTTCGCCGACAACTTTCCCCCAAATTTCGCGATTCTTAGGGTTAGGGTTTGGATTTCTCCGATTTCTCCGATTACAATCGCATAGTGAGAATTCTTCCTATTTTCTTTGATTAATTTTGCAGGAGTCGTAATTTAAAATCAGCAATGATCGCATTAAAGGAGAAGATATCAGAGAAATTATCTCGAATTTTGGGCGATTCTCCATCTCTTGTTGCTTCTCCACCTCGCGATCATCCTCAGGTTATTGATTGCTCCGATTGATTTTCGTTTGATCATGTTTTTTATGAAGTAATCAATTTTTGCAGCATGTTTGAGATCTCGTAAATCGTAATGCAGGTTGTTTTTCTGATTGATTTTGGTTTTAATTGTTTGAATTTTGCTGATATCATCATAATCGATCGTTATGAATTGTGTAATGCGAATCGAAGTCAAAATGCAAATCGTATCGAGTTTATTTGTATTTTGCGTCATGAATTCAGTGTGATTATGAGCTTCACGCTTGAATTCAGTGCGTTACGCTTGATTGAGGATGTTTTTGTTGAATGCAGGTTAATTTACTGAATAATTTTGTGTTAATAGCTTGTTTTTGTAGCATGATTATAGATTCAATCAATCGTAGGAACATTACTTTAGGGCTTAGTTTACATGTAAATAGATAACAAACATTAGTAGGAAATGTAGAAAAGTAAGTGAATGGAACGGTTCAATCAGTCGTCTATGAGACTATTGCATATTTTGTTTCAGCTTTATCACTTTCTACGAGACTATGGCATATAAAATTAGCTCAAACACATTGTCTTAGTGTTGGGTGTACATGGAGTATACCTAATTTTGGTGATTTTGAATATGTCTAGTTGATGGGTCGAATTTGGGTTAGTCCTAAAACTGATAGTAATGTAATGAATATACAACTGTACAAGTAATGTATTTGAGATGGCAACGACTGCTGGATGTTTTGTTGGATACGATAACAATTTGGCAGAAGTTCAGTATGTTGATTTCAGCATTTTACTATGCTTGGAGTGTGTTAGGGTTAGTTTATTCGCTTATGTTTGAAATGGTTTGATTTTGATGTTGATTTTTTGTGATTTCAATTTCGATTATTCGTGATTTCAGTATGCTTGGGGTGGCTTTGATTTAGATGTCGATTGTTCATGATTTCAAAATGCTTGGAGTGGGTTAGGGTTAGTTTTATCGTTAAAGTTCATAATGCTTTGATTTAGGTGTTGATTGTTCATTTTGCTTGGAGTGGGTTTGGGTTAGTTTTATCGTTTAAGTTCGACGAGCTTTGATTTTTATGTCGGTTTTTCGTGATTTCAGTATTCTTGGAGTGTGTTAGGGTTAGTTTAATCGTGTAAGTTCCAAAGGCTTTGATTTCGATATCCACTTTTCGTTAATTTAGTATGCTTGAAATGGGTTAGGGTTAGTTTGATCGTTTAAGTTTTGAATGCTTTGATTCTGATGTCGATTTGTTGTGATTTCGATATGCTTGGAGCGTGTTAGACTTAGAGTTGTTTTAGTCGTATGAGTTTTGATTGTTCATGGCATCTCGATTATTCGGGAATTCTGAATGCCATTGGGGTGGCTTTGATTTAGATGTTGATTATTCATGGTTCTATTATTTGGTGGAAGGATCTCCAGTGTCGGAATCTCGTGGCAAAAGGAAGTATTTGGTGGTTGTCGGGATTAATACTGTGTTCAGTAGCCGAAAGAGAAGGGATTCCGTGCGTGCTACTTGGATGCCACAAGGTTTGTACTCGTAATATATAAGTCCCTCTTATATATATATATATAACATCATTGCCTCAAGGTTGATGCTAAATCATCTTTGATAATGTCGTTAATCAGGAGAAAAGAGAAAGAAACTAGAAGAAGAGAAGGGCATCGTCATGAGATTCGTCATAGGCCACAGGTTGGTGATCCGTCTTTGGACCCTTTCTCTATATCGCTTACCAAATTCACTGCTTAGCTGATGTGTTGATTGTGTCGTTGACTGCTGGTGTTATTGTCAGTGCAACAACGGGTGGTATCTTGGACAGAGTTATTGAAGCAGAAGATCAAAAGCATGGAGACTTACTAAGGCTGGTAAGTTTGATTAAAATGAACTCGGACTGTCTTGCCATAAAATATACTCCATAAATTGCTAGATTTTGATCTTGGTTCCCTTTTTGCGTCGGTGCTACGAGGACAGCCACATGTGGAAGGGTATCTTGAACTATCGGGAAAAACAAAAATATATTTCGCGACTGCTGTTTCTATGTGGGATGCTGAGTTCTATGTCAAGGTGGACGACAATCCAAATATGTAATATCAAATATGGTACTGCCAGGTGATCTTTTGCACTGGTTTACCTAACCATTTATACCCTTCTGGTATGGTATAAGCAAAGTTCCCCATCCGAATACCCCCTGTACCCAGTTTTCAGATCATCCTTGACTTGGCAAGTTTTCCTCCAACTCCAGCTCGATTCTGCCTTGGGTTTATACTCATTCCCATCCTTTCCCGTCACGTAAACTTGATCTGCCCAATTAACCCAGAGGTTCTGTCTGGTCCAATTATATGAGTATTTAGTTTTTGACCTGAACAAAAACTCGGGTTTTTAGATACCTAAGTATCTAAATGGTAATCTTCCTTCAACAAAGCCAAAGACTGATGATTTTTTCCTTTAGTTCTGCTCGCATACCATTAAAATAGCCATTTGATTGGAACCTGAGGATTTGGAAAAGGCTATGGAGTAGTAGCTAGAGCATAATTGATTGTATATAGAGCAAATCGTCATCAAACATGAGATGGCAGAGTTCCATATTTGCACACGAGGGATGGAATTTGAATGGGAAACTCTCCGTGGAATATTTGAGCATCAGAAGTGATAAAGTGTCACCCTAGTGAAGTCCTCTTTTACAACGACATGTTGATTTTGTTTTGGTAAGTTCTATGTACAACGACATGTTGATTTTGTTTTGGTGAATTGCAGGAACGCTAGCGGCAACTCTAATTCGACATCGGTCAAAGCCTAGAATATACATAGGATGTATGAAATCGGGGCCTGTCCTTGCTCAAAAGTACGAAGCTTGCATTGGTTTATTATCTAATCTACTCTCGGTTCAATTCTGTTTATATTTAATGGGTGTCGTACGTGTGTTTATGGTGGTGCAGGGGAGTGAGGTACCATGAGCCGGAGCACTGGAAGTTTGGAGATGAAGGAAACAGATACTTTCGTCATGCGACAGGACAATTATATGCCATTTCAAAAGATTTAGCAAATTACATATCAATAAACAAGTGGGTTTTGCATTAAGATCAGATCAAATTTGAAGGGGAAAACGATTCTTGGATTATCTGTGATGGTTTTTTTCGCATGTATTTCAGGCAGGTACTGCATAAATATGCGAATGAAGACGTGTCGTTAGGTGCTTGGTTTATTGGATTAGATGTACAGCACATCGATGATCGCAGATTATGCTGCGGCACTGCTCCTGGTAAGAAGCTTCATTCCACAGGACATACTTGTACTTAAAATCAAGTGTAGGTTTGTTTATGAATGTTTGGTGTTTGGTGTTTGGTGTTTGGGATGAGCAGATTGTGAATGAAAGGCGCAGGCAAGCAACGTGTGTGTTGCATCATTCGACTGGAGTTGCAGCGGGATTTGCAGGTCGGTGGAGAGGATGGGGGAGGTCCAACTACGGTGTGGTGAAGGGGAGAAGGCCCTCTGGAACAACACACCGCTTTTTGATCAACCAGCTTCATTCCAATGTATTTTACTCACCCATGATCGATCCACATAATGTTTTAATGTAAATATTGGATTTTTGGATTGGCGTACAATTATATCGAAATATTTTTTTTAAAAAAAATTATGTAACATAAACAGGACGGTTATCTTAAGCGTCTTATTTAATGGATGATATTTTGTTTTTATTCAAAAGAATTAACAGGATGGTTCGTATGCCAGCCATCTTATTTATATCAGTAGATAATAGGACGGTTTGGACGGCACCATGATGTTTAAAATGGATTTAATAGCACGCTTCAGTGGACCGCGATTTTAAATAACACATTAAAGAGGACGGTTCCTCCTTGAACCGTCCTATTAATGTTGAATTTAATATCACGGTTTGACTTTCTGGGAACCGTGCTATTTGATTTAATAGGACGTCGACCTAAAGGAGGGTTCCTTATCCAATATAGGATGGTTAGAAACCATCCTATTTAATCTTAATTGTAGTAGTGAAAGAGTAATGAAATTGAATGTCCCGAAGTGGCATAGATATATGATGATAATAGATGGCCTACATAAAAAGATTGGTACCACATATATTCAGATTCAGATATCAATAATCAGTATTGATGATAAGAGATTAAATCGATATATTAATTCGTGGAACCGAATAATAGTTATGCGCATTCGACCCTAATAGGGATCTTATATAAAAATCCATTTTGATTGTTGACGTACAATCTATGGTTAAGATTGAGCTCATGAACTTAAAGTCCACGTATTGACATAAAGTCAATCCAATTATAAATATTGGTGAATATACTGTACAGTTTGCATTTGAGTCTCATGTTCATGTAATATAGTTATTTTATCATTGCATTTAGTTAAGATTACATCATTGCATTAATTTAGAATATATATACTATAAGGCATTGTTCGTATTACATGCATGCACGAGATTATTATTGTTATATATTGCAGGATATATGTTTAAAAGGAAATCGTACTCCTAGATTGATAAGTACTCCGAAAAGGAGCTTATATTATAAATTATCAGCACATGACAGTGGTTGATCGAATGAGTTCCTGAAGGACTCGTGATTAAGTATATATGAACCTCTACACGTAAGTGTATCTATGAGAGCATTCAACATGCATGTGATATGGTGTGAATGCACGGTTTCATTGTCTTAGCTTGAAGTTCGAGCGTATGAGAAATCATACATGATTAAATTTCTTGTCCTGTGAAAATACTTTATGATCCAGAAGCGCCATAATAGTTGGAAAATCATGTAGTAAAATGCTACACAATGAGTATGTCAATCCGTACAATGACAATCGGATTGATTGATTCTCCTGAAGATAATCAGTTGAGAAATAATGTTAGCTACACTCTTTTTCCCTTCGACTAGGTTTTTGTCCCAATGGGTTTTTTCCTGGCAAGGTTTTTAACGAGGTAGCGCTATAGACTTGTTAATACGTTATAGTTATGATCATCATAATTTTAATAATGAGATACATATTTGGTTATGCATCAAAGGATCATAAATGACTATGTCCTGATTGCAAGCTCCGAAGAAATATGATACTGAACTTATCAAAGATTCCTATTGATTGAAGATACCAAGTTTGGCAGTTACTACAATCCATTTCAACGTCGCCGTGAAGTTCCATGAAGACATGAATTATTTTCATTAAATATCAAATTGTGTAATTATCAGAGGAGTAACCACGCGCTGTACTCTTTTTCCTAAACCACGGTTTTGTCCCACTGGGTTTTCCATGGAAAGGTTTTAATGAGGCAGTCTATTATGCGTGTATGAAGATTTATGTACTCTTTTTCCTTCACTAGTGTTTTCCCACTGGGTTTTTCTAATCGAGGTTTTAACGAGGCATTTTTTTTAGTGATGTACATCCAAGGGGAGTGTTATGAAACATAATATGTGGATGTCCATCGGACCTTATAGCCCATTATGGTGTAACCCTAGATGTAGCATGTACTATATATATGACCCTTGATGAGATAAATAAACACCTCTCTGATTTCTCCCATTCTCTTATCTCTCTACATTCTCCCTTTCACAACAAAGATAACATAATAATAATATTATTATATTAAGGAAAGAGAGTAGGTTAGTACGTATGTAGAAACCCTCAACGCACTCCGTGTTTATTCGTAACCTCCTCCGCCTCCCTTTCATTCGTTCACCCCTTCTACCTAGCGCCTCTTTGCCTTTCAACTACCATCTCTTTCACATCGGTCAAACTCTAGACTACACACACATCACGAACCTTGGAGAAGGGCAAGCAAGCAGCACTATAGACCGTCACGGTTAGGAAAAACCATCATGACCGGGATAACTATCACAATGAGGACACTCGGTTACATCGGGTTGACATGAGTCGAGGCTTCGACCTTCCTTCCATCGGGGAATCCCAAGGTTGACATGTTCTCAACCCACGAATTTCGCAAAGCTTCATGTCTTTCTGTCATATGGTGTGAAGCTCCGCTATCTATTAACCATTCAACATTGACAATTAACTTCATACCGTGTAATTTCTTGTTGCCATCGGGACTAGCTCCGAGCAACCTTCAAAGTCTATCAATCTCTCCGTCCATGAAAGACACATTTTTCGTGGGAATGATCTTTGGACCGTCCCCTTTGATTTCTCGTTACCGTCAGCCATGGTGGAATATCTTTCGAGTTTATGATTTTCGTTTTGTGGTTTGATAATTGTCTGGATCGCTATTCTTGCTCTGATAGCATGATAAAGTTTGAATATGAGAAGAATAAATCTCTCTGATTTTCTTATTGATTTACAACCCATGCATTCAACTCTTCTTATATATACTACAATTTCAATCTCATAGTATTTTCTATCTCTAATAACATTATTATTTCCTATACAATACTTTCTATATCTCCAAGAATATAATAAGAAATATTTCCTGAAAGAATATTTCCATATTTTTTCACAACAGACTGATGAATATCTATGAACCCATTTAATTTTGACAAATTCCCACGATTACATGTATGGAGTATTTTTATCTCAGTCTAACAACATTCTCACATATGATATATTGATATGTGTCTTATTATAGTAATGTATTTCGTACTGCTACAAGAAAAAACTTTGAATAATCCTTATTCAATCTGACAATCTCCTTTCCATTTTTGATTAAATTAAACTAGTGTCTTAATTTATACAGCAACAAGAATTTGAGTTTTTGCCCATTAATGTCAATATTTTTGACTATAATGGCATTATTTTTCGTATAAAAGATACTCATACTCCGTATTCAACTTAACCCTAGGCAGTGGAGGGAGCAACATTTTAAGCTACAATTGCATACAAGGGTTTCAAGCTATAATTTTTTAGCTTAAAAGGATTCACATATAACAAATTTTTCAATACATTTTTTTAATATGATTATTTTTTGGGTTTTTCTATGGGATACCTCTCAACTATCGGCTTTTCCAAGTGGTACCCCTGCCTTTTTCGAATTACATGGTGTACCCCTAAACTTTGTAAATTACTCTATATTGTAATCAAAGTTATAATTTTCCAACGAAAATTTCCCAATTGATGATGTAAATAGTGATTATTCCCTGATTGACTTTCATCAACCATGATATATTTCTTCAATTTGCATCCTTTACTCGAAAAACTTCATTCCACCACACTACGACATAGGGGTGCTGAAAGAATTGAGATTAAGGATTTAAAAGAGTGAGGTAGAGAAGTTGACGTCAACCAACAACAGAGGTGCGTTGTGGTGGACATTTGGTGGCTTGGTGAATGGTAAAGAAAGAGAGGTTGGTTCGAAGCATCAAATTGGATTGATTAATATGTTAATTATCCATTTACAAAATAAAAATTGTAATACACTTATCACTTTGGTTATGATATGGAGTGATAAGTAAAGTTTAGGGGTACACCTTGTAATTCGAAAAAGGTGGGGGCACCACTTGGAAAAGTCAATAGTTGAGGGGTACCCCATAGAAAAACCCTTATTTTTTATAAGAAACTTATGGGGTGTTTGGTGTTAGGCGAGTAGTGAATAAATAAATAAGATGGAAAAAGGAATAATTTTATCTGAGAGGAAAGGTTGTGACGTGACTTGAGGTCACTGTCCTAAAGTCGATTATGCCCCGTCTACTACACACGGACTCATTGACATTTGACCCCCAAGATTGCACAACCGCTACGATCTTTGTGTAGGCAAGACCGTAGATGAGTTACTACCAAAATTGTTGCCGACATTTCACTCAAACTATAAATTATATTACTAATATTTTGAGAGATTTTTTTGTAAAGAAAGAGAGGTAGAAAATGAATTTTTGGATGAATGAAATGGTGGGATTGTGAGGTCTATTTATAGAACAAACTACTTGCCTTCCAAGCTCTTCTCCTTGGTCACCAAGCATAACACATCACCATGGATGTCATGGTGTGTCATAAGATGAAGATGTCATGGTGATGATGTAACTACTTGGCCTCCAAGTATCCAACCAATTTACATCACCATTACACATGGTGTATGTCATCACACATAATACATAAATATTAGCTTCTTTTGAAGCATAATTCCAACAATCTCCCACATGGTTCAAAAGAAGACGCAAAAGAAAGAGAGAAGTTTGGCAACGGAGATTTAGCGTTTAAGATGCTGGTGTCTTGTGGACTTTAACCAGCACCCAGTGACATACAACAATCTTGAACCGCCATCCCAGGTGGAACCAATCCTTGAACCTTTGATGAATGGAGTTGGCTCTAAGACTGTTGCACACTTACTTAATCTCAAATTAAGGTAGAAACTCGCGACATCCATGAACTCATCCCATGGATTTTTCGGTATAACTATCTTTTACTTGGACTAGCCAAGTGCCCACACAGTACATCCTGGTATTTCATGAATGCCTCTAGAGATCCAAGCCTGAAGATCTCTTGGGAGTAAGGCAAGAACCCCCCACATTCACATAGGTGAGTTTATCAAGTCTGTCTCTCACAGACCATCCACACAAGGGACTATAAACTCATTAAGAGTAAAAAACTCATCCTTTTTCACATCGGTGAGCTCATCAAGTCTGCCTCTAACAGACCATCCATACAAGGACTATGAACTCATTAAGAGTAAAAAAAACTCATCCTCTAAACAATGGGTGAATCCATCAAGTCTGTCTCATACAGACCACTCATACGATGGCTATGAACTCATTAAGAGCGAAAGCTCATCCAAAAACAACGTCAGTAAAGACACAAAAAATACTTCATCTCAAATATATTATTAGGAATAGTCGCAGTATTACGCAACAAGAGTTCCTTGTGATTTCGTTTGACCTGTTGAACTTAAACTAGTTAAGACGGGTATCCATCACAAGTTACTCTATTACAGGCTTTAAACCCATTCCCAGTGCTGACTCCAACACTATCTTTCTGCCAAGGCCTTTTGTGAGAGGATCCGCAATGTTCCTCTCAGATTTTACATGCTCGAGTGATATCACATTATCTCTGATCAGATTTCTCACAATTCCATGCCTTAAGCGAATATGTCTCTTTTTACCATTATATGCTTGATTGTTAGCTACCCCGATTGCAGCTTAAGAATCACAGTGCATGGAAATCAAAGGAGTCGGCTTTCCCCACAAAGGAATATCTGCTAGAAGGCCCGGTAGCCATTCAGCTTCTTCTCCTGCTAAGGCTAAAGCAATGAACTCAGATTCCATTGTCGATTTCGCAAGGCAGGTTTGTTTAGCCGACTTCCACGATACAGCAGCACTAGCCAAAGTAAACACATAGCCACTAGTAGAGTGTATCTCGTCATTCCTAGATACCCAGTTGGCATCACAATATCCTTCCAACACACACGGTGTTCTCTGATAATGTAATCCCTAATCTATGGTGCCCTTCAAGTATCTCAGTAATCTTATCAAGGCATCCCAATGATCTCTGCCAGGGTTATATGTATACCTGCTAAGTCTACTAACAGTATAAGCTATGCCGGGTCTAGTGCAGTTCATCAAAAACATGACACTTCCGATTACTTTTGCGTACTCCTCTTGAGACACGTTGTCACCGATATTCTTGGTTAGATGTATACTGGAATCATAGGGAGTGTGCAATGGCTTGCTATCAAATTGATTGAATTTCTTCAAAATTTTCTCAACGTAATGAGATTGACTCAAGCACAACCCAGATTCAGCCCTCGTGATCTTTAAACCAAGAATTACATCAGCTTCACCCATATCTTTCATATCAAAGCATGAACTCAAGAATTTCTTTGTCTCATTTACAACCCTCATGTTTGTACCGAAGATAAGCATGTCATCCACATAAAGACATATTATCACACAACCATTTCCATCATCTTTAGCATACACACTTGAATCAGAATCATTTACCACAAAGCCATTTGATGTAATGGTTTTATCGAACTTGTCATACCATTGCTTTGGGCTTGCTTCAAGCCATATAATGATCTGGCCAATTTGCACACCTTATGTTCTTGACCGGGGATCACACATCCCTCCGGTTGTTTCATGTAAATTTCCTCGTGCAAATCGTCATTTAAAAACGCACTCTTAACATCCATCTGATGTATGACAAGGTTGTGAACAGATGCAAGTGCTACCAAGACTCTAATTGTGGTTACCCTAGTCACGGGTGAATATGTATCGAAGAAATCCAACCCCTTTGTTTGACGATTTCCACAAACCACTAATCTTGCCTTGTACTTATCAATTGACCCATCTGTTTTGAGTTTCCATTTGAAAATCCACTTATTACTCAAAGCTTTGCAACCCCTAGGAAGCTCTGTCAAAACCCAGGTGTGGTTATTCATTATTGAATCAATTTCACTGTTTATGGCCTCAAGCCAAAACGTAGAGTCCACGGACTGCATAGCCTCTTTGTATGTTCTCGGGTCTTCTTCAAGTATGAAAATATGATAAGTGTAGTTTGTAGTGTCTATTTCGTAGTGTTTTGGTCCCATTTTCCTTGTGGAATCGCTCCTTGGGAGCGATTTATGGGCTACTTATGCTTCCTTTAGTTCGTTTCAGGTTCCCGAGACCGATTTGGAAGAGTTGGAGCGATTCCGACTCGATACATACACATTTTGGAGCCAACGAAATAAAGGAACGATGACTCAATGCTTTGGAATCCACCTCGAGACCTTGGGACCCAATCCCAAGTCCCGAGACCCGATCCCGAGTCCCGAGAATCGATGAGAAGTCCATGAGAGGCAAGGAGGAACCAAAAGGGTCATATTGGAGGCCTACAAGACCCATCCCCGACGGGTATGCACCTCATCCCGTCGGGGATGAAGCGCACAATTGGAGAGGCTACTGCTGGGCCATCCCGGTCGGGACCAACCCGTCCCGGTCGGGATGGTGGGTCCGTCCCGGTCGGGATGACCCATCCCGGTCGGGACCACCCAAATTCCTGCGCGTCACTTTTCTTTCTTCTCCCTTCCATTTGTAACCCTATAAATACCCTTCCTCTTGTAATCTTATGGGATGTTCTTCACCTCTCCTTAAACCCTAGACTACTTTAGGTTAGATTAGATTAGATTAGTGTAGATTAGTCGGTAATTAGTTGTTAATCTTAGTTTAGTACTTGTATTAAGGGAATTCTTCAAGATCCTTCCAAGATTGACAACCTTGGTGGTTTGTTTTGGGTTTTCTTCATTAATGCAAGTTCCAATCTTTCCTCTTCACTAGTTTGGTATAATCTTCTCTTCTTTTTTACTCTTAATCTTGTTTATTTATCCAAGTTTGAATCTTTGTTCATCTTATTGTCCTTAGTTCATCTTTTTCACTAGTTTCATTATGGATGTTTTGATTCTTGTTTTGATTTCTCTTGTTTGTGTTAGTTGTAGTTAGATTATGTTAGAGTAGTGTTCTTGCTAGGGTTAGTAGGGTGATTAGGGTGTTAATTGGGTGATTAAGGGTTTGTTGGAGATGTGGGTGGTAGATTTTGGGTTTCCTCTTGGTTGATGCATATGACATGTTTGATGAATTGCTTGAATGACTAAGTAAGTTAGATTGCTTGTTTTTCTTGCCTTTCCCTTGTGGGTGTTAGTTTGTTATGGGTTCGGTTCCCTCATTTAGTTGCGAGAGCCCGGTGAGGACGACCCCTAGGTCTCGTCTAAGTTGCGACCGCCCGGATTCGATCTAGGCCATAGCGCGCTAGACCCCGTTTGTCATTTGTGCCGCCAAAATGGGTTCCATGAGGAACCTCTAGGTCGGTTTAAGTTGCGACCGCCCGGACCGACCTAGATTACCCTACTACCTCCTTCATTCTAGCTCTCCCTTGACCATTTCGTTACCCCTTTGACCCCGACCTAATCCTAGCCCGTTTTCCTTGTTGTTCTTCTTAGTCATAGTCTTAGCTCTCTCTCCCCCTCTATCATTCTCTAGCTTAGCCCGTTGACTTAGTCAAGTATTTGGGCCGACCTAGTCTAGACGCCTCTTACCGTCCCCGTGGATTCGACCCGACTTACCCTATCTACCCAGTTAGGTTTAGCCGGTTATTTATTTGGCGGTTGGGATTCCACGACAAATCCCTCCCATCAAATTGGCGCCGTTGCCGGGGACGGTGCTAGTTTAGACTTTGTTTTCCTAGTTACTTGACTTTGTCCTTGTGTTTGTGTTTTTCTTTTTTCTTTGGTTACCTTGCTTCTTGTGTGTGTGTGGTTTATTTCTCTCTTGTCTAGTGCCCAAAAAGCACTAGACTTCTCACGTTTGTTCCTAGTCTACAGTTTATGCTTAGAGGTGGTGACTATCTTCTTCTTGCGATTAAGAGCCGCTTTAACGGACGGTTGCTAGAATGAGTGGTTTCCAACCGGGTATGGACTACGATTTTCGAGCAAGCATGGGGTTTGATCTAAACTCCACACACTCGGGAGCCGATATGAGCTACTCCTCTTCTTCCATGAACCAAGGGTATAACATGACGTCCCCCTACCATAATCAAGCTTCTTGGGGTAATCAAGATGGGTATGATCCTCAAGGCTATGAAAACGGCTACCAACAAGTGAACGATTACCAATCCTACAATCATGGTGACTATTACTCGAGTTATCAATGTGAACCCACCATGTTCAATCAAGATTCACCTTATGGAAGCCAATACCACCAAGACCCACCATATTACCCTCCACCCCAACCACAATATGAACCCCATGACCCACAATACTACCAACCACCCCAACCTTGCTACCAACAATATGATGCCCCACCCCTTGGGCATCATCAAGACGCCATGTTTAATCAGGATTATCAAGATTATCATCAAGATTATCATCAAGATTATCATGGAGATTATCAAGACCCCAATGATCACCAATTGCCCGACATGGAGGAGTTTCAATCGCTTCTTCAAATGCAAAGGAGCATCCAAGAATCGGCCATTCAATTGCGAAAAGAACAAGAGGAATTTATGGCCCAAATTCGAGGGGAAAACGAGGCGAGGAATGCTCATTTAAATGCATTATCGGTTCAAACTGTAATGTCTTTATCCCGAGCATCACATTTAGATGGAGGGTGCCCACTTGAGAGAGAGGAGCAACCTAATCACGAAGGCGCCAATGTAGTTCCCTTTGATAGAGAGATTTGCTTTGAAGAACCTCAATCATCTACCCAAAAAGAGATGGATGAGGATATGACCCTTAGTGAAGGCAACATTGGTGAGGAATTGGAGGAGGATGGTGAGTGGGATGGTTTGGTAGAATTTGTGGAGTTGTTGGGTGAAGTTGTTAGCCTCGAGTTGCCCTTGTGCAATAATGTGGATAAGCATCAAGAGCCCCTTGCTAGTGAACCAAGCGAGGACTTGGAAGAGATTGAAACCGCCGGTAGAAGTTTCGATCCTCTTCTCCAAGATGATGTGGGGCCGAGTGATGAAGATAGGGAACCACAACTTGAGGAAAGTGTGGGGGTGTGCAACGAGAAAGCAAGGCCAAAATCGCATTTTGTGCCTTATTTCTTGGAGATGAAGCTTGCTTGTGATTGGAGGCGATGCCTAGGGAGGAAGAGGTCGGTGAAGCTCGTAGGATGGATAGACCCCGGAGATGACTTGAAAGATGACGATGGGTCTTTTGATTCCTACTTCTTGCCTCCACCTTGGAGGCCGTGGAGGTTGGCTAAGCTCGAGCGCTTCTTGGGCCTCCACTATGATGTCGGTAGCGCGTTCGACTTGCTCCTCCATGCCCTTGAGGGCTATGGTTGAAGAAGAGTCCACCATCCTAGGTTTGACGGAGTTCCTAAAGAACCGTCATGTTGTATATTCCCCTCCTCTCTTCTTTAGAGTACTTGTGCTTGTATTTGTGTGTTCTATCTCTTGATTTTGTTAGCTTTGTGATATTCTTGTAATATTGGATTTTTGATGAGCGATGTGAGGGAGTGAATTTGATGTGTACTTTGAGTTTATTGTGTTAGGTGAAGTGAAGGTGACTCCTAGAAAGGAGTGGTTAGTGATAGAGCTTGGACCGTGAGTAAGGGAGTCGGTTTTTGGGGCCATGGGAGTCATGAAGACCCTTCCCGACCGGGAAGGGTGTGTCGTCCCGACCGGGATGGGGCCGTCCCGATCGGGATGAGGGTGCCAAAAACCGAGTCCACTGGAGTGTCATCCCGATCGGGAAGGAGGCTTCCCGACCGGGACGGGTATGTCATCCCGACCGGGACCACCCATCCCGACCGGGATGATCCCCAACTCCTTTTTGGTGCCTCTTCTTCGACATTTTAGCCCACCCAACCATTGTATACCCCCACCCAACCTCCCTACCTTCCTTGCACATATCGTACCACCCACATACTTCATTTTCATATCCTCACTTCATCTTCTACCTACTTTACACCGGTATACACACCAATTTCCACCCCTCACACCATTACCAACCCACTACCTTAGCCATGCAGTTTTCTCAAGCTTGAAGAAGGATGACAATGATGAAGACAAGCAAGTACCTATATTGATTTATGAGACGATGGAGCGAGTGAGTTGTTAACCGTACGGTACGGCAACTATCCTCTCTTTTCCGTTTTTATTGCTTGTTTTCCCCTTGTTTATCCCCTTCCCCTTTGTCATGGTGGCCTTCGAGGCCTTGGTTTTGGTTGCTCCCGACTCTCGATGATGTGACTACATCGAGAGTCATTTTCAAAATCCAAATTTTACAAGTTTTTCACTCTTTCTTTTTGAGGATTTAGTCGGATTTAGGCGGAATCCGGGCTAGGTGACTTGATTACACCTAGTCCTCCCCTCCCATTTCCTTTTATTTCCTTCTTTTTATTTCTTCCCCCATCCATATCTTTTTCTTGTCCCGGCCCATGGTGACTTGACTACACCCCGGCCGGACGCCTTCTACCCTTTTCCCCACTTTTTGGTTTTTAGCTTTATTTTCGTAGTTTCTTTTCTTTTGTGCTCCATGCACTACGGTCGAGCATGAGGACATGGCTCGACTTAAGTGTGGGGGAGCGATATTCTAGCATAGTTAGTTTTATTTTCATAGTTTTTCCAAAAAATCTTTAAAAACTCTAAAAATTTGAAAATTTTTCACAAAAATCAAAAAGATTTTCCTTTTGTGTGTTTTCCTTTTGTGTCATTGTGTCGTATATTTGTTTTGTTGTGTGTTTTGCCCCCCTCTTCTCTTTATAGGGTGCCTAATCGCCATTAGCTTTGGAGAGCTTTCAAGACTTCCGGTATCATCTTTATCCCTTTTTCTTCTTTACCTCTTGCGGAGTTTGGAGGAGTTTTGTGATGAAGTGTGCTCGGGAGGAGCTTTGTAAAGATTGTGGTGGATTTGGAGACTTGTTTGATGATAGGGGTGGTGTTTGTGTTATGTATGTGTTCGTTTTGTGTTGTTCTTGTTTTGTTGCTTTTGTTTCTTTTTCTTTCGTTTTCGTTGAGTCTTTGTTTTGTGTTTTGTTGTGTGTCTTGTGTGTAAATGGTCTTTGAAAACCCGGTTTAGAGGCTAGTGTGCGAGTGTCTACTTTCCCTCCCTAGTTGTATAAATCGAGTCTTGGACTTTAGTCTAGTAGAATGACCCTAAATCAATGATTTCGTTGGTCCTTTACCTTGAGTCCACCTAGCTTACTAGGGATTTACTACGGGATTTGCATTTTGACCATTTTGACCACCCACGGTGTGAAAAGGCCTTGGTTGCCGAGTCCCGTCCCCTAGGTGACCGTGTTTGGGATCGTTTGATTAGTCCAAGTTCTCCACTTTTTGTGGGTTTGAAGGGAAAGCGCGCTCCCGACTCTCCCATTACCCTACCTCCTACACATATCCACACAATAAACTTGCAACTTGTTGATTCCTCTCTTGCTTGTCATAATAAGAAATGCCAAAAAGCCAAATCTTGCCAAAAGGGGCAAAGAAAAGAAAAGAAAGAAAAAAAAAATGAAAGAAAGAAAAGAATGAAGAAAAAGAAAGGGCACAAAAGCCAAAAAGAAAATAGAAAAGAAGAAAAAGAATGGCATGGCAAAACAAGGCAAAAATGCAAAAGAAAAGAGAAAATGCCAAAAGAAAATCCGATTCACAAAAAAAATAATCCCCACCTCTCAAAATAAGCCTTTTTCCGACTTTTGCCGTGAAGAGCCTACCAAAGGACCGAGTCCCGAGGAAGGATGATAGCGGCATTAGTCGGTCTTCCCTCATTTTGCATGTTTTCCACCTTTTTACTTGGACTAGTTAGGCGGTTTTGGACACGGAACGACCCTCTTGGCTCACGCTAAAGGGGACGGGGTCTCACTTACCTACAGTGTCGACTAACACCGTGGATCATCACTTCCCACTCCGCCGATCGTCCCGTAGTACGTTCTTAGAAGGTTAGGAGGAACCTAGGTAAGTTACCAACGTTTTTGTTGCTTTGTCGTCATATTATTAGGGTTTAGTCCACCTCGGTTTGTATTGCTAGCTTGGGAACGTTGTCACTTACCTCGAGTCCTAAACTGGTGCTTCTTTCACCGCTTTTAGAGGGAAGCGGTATTTGTTTTTCTTTTGGGTGCAACCTTGTATGTGTTTGTTTGTGTGTTTGTTTGTCTATGTGTTTTGTGTCCGGTTGCATCCACAGTTTTGTCGCAAGACCCGACTTGCCTTGCGGAGTGCACTTTTCCTCTAAGTGCACTCGCGTGAGTTGAAAGGGCGTAGGGTGCGCTAATACCCATTCGGCTAGTATAGTAGTTAGTTTGTGCTTACTCGAGGGCGAGTAAGGGTTAAGTGTGGGGGAGTTGATAAGTGTAGTTTGTAGTGTCTATTTCGTAGTGTTTTGGTCCCATTTTCCTTGTGGAATCGCTCCTTGGGAGCGATTTATGGGCTACTTATGCTTCCTTTAGTTCGTTTCAGGTTCCCGAGACCGATTTGGAAGAGTTGGAGCGATTCCGAGTCCCGAGAATCGATGAGAAGTCCATGAGAGGCAAGGAGGAACCAAAAGGGTCGTATTGGAGGCCTACAAGACCCATCCCCGACGGGTATGCACCTCATCCCGTCGGGGATGAAGCGCACAATTGGAGAGGCTACTGCTGGGCCATCCCGGTCGGGACCAACCCGTCCCGGTCGGGATGGTGGGTCCGTCCCGGTCGGGATGACCCATCCCGGTCGGGACCACCCAAATTCCTGCGCGTCACTTTTCTTTCTTCTCCCTTCCATTTGTAACCCTATAAATACCCTTCCTCTTGTAATCTTATGGGATGTTCTTCACCTCTCCTTAAACCCTAGACTACTTTAGGTTAGATTAGATTAGATTAGTGTAGATTAGTCGGTAATTAGTTGTTAATCTTAGTTTAGTACTTGTATTAAGGGAATTCTTCAAGATCCTTCCAAGATTGACAACCTTGGTGGTTTGTTTTGGGTTTTCTTCATTAATGCAAGTTCCAATCTTTCCTCTTCACTAGTTTGGTATAATCTTCTCTTCTTTTTTACTCTTAATCTTGTTTATTTATCCAAGTTTGAATCTTTGTTCATCTTATTGTCCTTAGTTCATCTTTTTCACTAGTTTCATTATGGATGTTTTGATTCTTGTTTTGATTTCTCTTGTTTGTGTTAGTTGTAGTTAGATTATGTTAGAGTAGTGTTCTTGCTAGGGTTAGTAGGGTGATTAGGGTGTTAATTGGGTGATTAAGGGTTTGTTGGAGATGTGGGTGGTAGATTTTGGGTTTCCTCTTGGTTGATGCATATGACATGTTTGATGAATTGCTTGAATGACTAAGTAAGTTAGATTGCTTGTTTTTCTTGCCTTTCCCTTGTGGGTGTTAGTTTGTTATGGGTTCGGTTCCCTCATTTAGTTGCAAGAGCCCGGTGAGGACGACCCCTAGGTCTCGTCTAAGTTGCGACCGCCCGGATTCGATCTAGGCCATAGCGCGCTAGACCCCGTTTGTCATTTGTGCCGCCAAAATGGGTTCCATGAGGAACCTCTAGGTCGGTTTAAGTTGCGACCGCCCGGACCGACCTAGATTACCCTACTACCTCCTTCATTCTAGCTCTCCCTTGACCATTTCGTTACCCCTTTGACCCCGACCTAATCCTAGCCCGTTTTCTTTGTTATTCTTCCTAGTCTTAGTCTAGCTTTCTCCCCTTCTATCATTCTATAGTTTAGTTTAGCTCGTTGACCTAGTCAAGTATTTGGGCGAACTTGGTCTCGACGCCTCTTACCGTCCCCGTGGATTCGACCCGACTTGCCCTATCTACCCAAGTTAGGATTAGCCGGTTATTTATTTGACGGTTGGGATCCACGACAAATCCCTACCATCAAAATACTCACCTCATGTTCACTCAAACACTTATTCTCAATCAACATGACAAAATCTGGACCAAAATTCTTTTGGGTCCTGTCACGTTTACCTCTCCTAGGCTCTACTACTACCTCTGTAGCAACAGAAGATTGAGTTGAACCACTAGGTGTAACAGACACGCTAGTGCTCGTACTATTTTTCATGGGAAAAATGTGCTCGAAGAACTCAACGTCTCTTGACTCTCTAATGGGTCCAAAACCCGATGAATCCTTGAGAATCAGACGATATGCAGCACTATTGGCGGCATTACCAATGAAGATTGCGTCTACGATTTTAGGCCCAATTTTGTTCCTTTGAAATTCCGGAAGACCAATCTTACCTAAACACCCCCACACTTTCAGATAATTAAGGTTAGGTGGATAACCTTTCCACAACTCATAGGATGTTTTACCAGTTTTCTTGTGCGGAACTCGGTTGAGAGTATGACACGCATACAACATTACTTCACCCCCACATGTTGACAGGCATACCAGAACTAATTAACATTGCATTCATCATATTTTTTTAGTGATCGGTTTTTCCTCTCAGCTATCTCATCATATCTTTTGTACTCAATAAATAGACCTTGGTGTATCTTGAGAAATCATCTACAAACGTAATGTAGTAGTGCTTCCCACCTCTACTCATTGAGTTTCTATAATCTCCTAGGTCAGAGTGAATCAGTTCTATGAGATTACTAGATCGTTCTACACATTTATTAAACGACGCCTTTGCGTGTTTAGCCTCAACACATACTTCGCATTTATCAAAACTTGTGATACTGAATTGAGGTATAAGGTTATGCTTTTTGAGTCGTTTAATCGAGACGACATTCACATGTCCCAATCTAGAATGCCATAGAGAGACGGACTCAGCAATATAAACAGAAGCAGAAATATTCTTATTAATTGTCTCAACATCGAGGACAAATAGACCACCATTACAGAATCCCTTCCCAACGAAATTACCATTCCTAGTGAGTACAAGTTTGTCGGATTCAAAAGTTAATTTAACCCCAGCCTTGTTCATAAGTGACCCAGAAATTAAATTTCTCCTAATTTCGGGTACATGCAGCACATTATTGAGCTCAAGAGTTTTTGCCGAGGTTAGTTTGAGTATTACTTTGCCCTTTTCATGAACTCTAACGGAGCTAGAGTTGCCCATAAATACACACTCATTCCCGGGAACCTCTGAATATTCATTGAACATGTTCTTGTCGAAGCAGATGTGCCTTGTAGCACCCGTATCTAGGGATGACAATTTCACCCGCATCCACCTCGCACCCGATCCACCCGAGAAAAATAAATGGGTGAATACCCGATTAAATGGATGAATAGCGGGTGATGGATGAGACGGGTGATGGATTGGGTCGGATGCGGGTGGAGCATCATCCCACCCGTAATCCATTAACCACCCGACATCCATCCATTTAAAAAATATATATTACAAAAATTACCCGGGAATAAGAGAATGCACCCTGTTTTCCTAAAACCTTATTCATTTTTATTTCCTAGACTAGACCTAATTTAAATAATACTACCATAGTGACTAAAGGTGTCAAGTCGCAAACTAGGTCTTGCAAGAAATTGATTTCGATTTGGTATTTATTTCACAAAATAATACTCTGTAGTACAAGTGAATTACCCATTAAATCACCCGAACCACCCGTTTCACCCGTGGATGACGGGTGGATCGGATATGGATGACACTTCTAGTGGATGATGGATGGATCGGGTGGGCGAATAGAGACGGGTGATGGATGCGGGCGAGGCTTCACCTGATCCGAATCCGACCCATTGTCATCCCTACCCGTATCCAATACCCATTCAGACAGGTTGCTAACTAAGTTGACTTCATATACTACAGCAGCTATGATTTCTTCTGAATCCGACTCAGCTAGGTGTGCTTGTGGCCTATTTTGTCGGCGTTTGTTGTTAAACCCTTCTGGACAGAATTTTGACACATGACCCACTTTCCCACATGATAAGTGTGTTATGTAATGCTTATTTTTGTGTTTGGCCCCGGTTTTTCTTTTGGAATCGCTCTTTAGAGCGGTTTCGAGGCTACTTACGCTTCATCTAGCTTGTTTTAGGTTCCTTTGGCCTATCTTGGAGAAATGAAACGATTCCGACTCGTTTCTGATGCATATAGAGCCAATGGAGAGAAGCGACGATGACTCGGTGGCTTAGACTCGATCCCGAGACCCGTGGTGCCCATTCTCGAGCACTGAGAGTCGATATGAAGCCTAGGAAGAGCTAGTAGGGACCTACGTGATCATATTGAAGCCTACATGACCCATCCCGGTCGAGATCACATCCATCACGACCGGGACGAGAAGCAAGAACAAGCAGCGGACTCTGACAGCCCATCCCGACCGGGACCATGAGCTTCCCGGTCGAGACCACCCCCATCCCGGTCGGGATCACTACCTTCCCGACCGGGAATGGTCCAGCGCATCCCGTCTTCAATTCTTTCATCTCCCTTACCCGTGAAACCTAATATATACCCCCTTCTTGTATTGTTTTAAGGACTTTTGATTACACTACCCTACATTACACTAAACCCTAGACTACTTTAGGTTAGATTAGCTTATATTATAGTAGATTAGCTTAATCCCTCTTTAATTAGTCATTAATCTTAGTTTAATCCTTGTATTATTGGAATTCTTGAAGATTTCTATCAAGATTGACAACCTTGGTGAATGTATTTGTGTTTTGTCTATATATGCAAGTTTTCATCTTTCCATTCTTCCTTGTTTAGTTGGTATAATTCTTCTTCTCTCTTTTCCTTTAATCTTTCATTGTTGTTCAAGTTTTAATCTTTCCCTATTGTTTGTTGTTCATCCTTGTTGCATCCTCATAATGAATGTTTTAGTTCTTATGTTGATGTCTTCTCTTGTTTGTGTTAGTTTTAGTTTAGATATGTGCGAGTAGTCCTCTTGCTTGGGTTAGTAGGGGGATTGGGTGTCTTAATGGGTGATTAAGGGTTTGTTTAGATTGTTGGTGGAAGTTTTGGTTGCTTCTTGGTTGTATGCATAGAACATGTTTGATGAATTGCTTGAATGACTTGTAGTTGCAAATGCATGTTTTCTTGCCTTCCTTCTTGTGACCTTGCATGTTGCTAGGATGGGTTCTTGCGCGAGAGCGGGGAACCTCTAGGTCGGTTTTGGAGCGAGAGCCCGGATTATTGATGAACTCATTTTGTATATATATTTAACCCCAAATTTTCCTTTATTTTGGTTCGTTTTATGTGTCCTAGGAGTCGTTTGTCTAGTTTTTTATTCTTCTTTATTATGTCGGGTATTTTGTTTATGTTTTGGAGGAAACAAGACAAATGAAGACGATTGAGCTATATTTGGGCAATGACGAGAGTCGAGCCATGAAATCCACAAGGAAGAAGTGATAAAAGTTAGGGATACTAAATAAATACTTGAGGAAGGGCGTGAAGTGAAGAAACGACAAAGAAATAAGTTGGAAAGTTCAAACAAATGCAAATCGAGATGAAAGAACGATCGCTAAAACAAGGGTCAACTTCAAACGTGAATATCTTCAGTTATACAACTCTGATTGAGATAATTTTATGGCGTTGGAAAGCTCTTTCTCTTAGCTTTCCAATAACGGTATATCACACGTCCAATTCCGAGTAGTAACAAAGAAACAAAAAGCATTTCAAATTCGTCGCGCAGTGCAGAGAAACCCGAACCGGTCGGGACGACATTGAATCGGTTGGTTCAGACCCGAACCGATCGGTTTGAAGCTGTTTCGTGGGATTTTCAGTTTTTAGACTTCGTAACTTACCATAACTCTTATATTACGTGATATTCTTAACTTATTAGTTTTTCCTAATTATTTAGGAAAGGAGAAGATGCTATACTCCTTATTATTAGTATATATACCCTCCTTGGGGTTAGATTTATGAACACTTTTCATATTCAATAATTTAGTTTAGACTTTCTATTAGCATTATAATTCATACTTTTAGATCGTCAATCTTTCAGTTCTACCTAATTGGTACTTTTTCTTATTCTCTTATTTTCATATTGTCTTTTATTATGCTTAATTTCTTTATTGTTTTATCTTTTAGTATGAGTAGCTAATTTATTTATCTAGGGTTGAAGGGGATCTATGTTAACTGAATTGGGGATGTTAGTTTAGTTATTTGTTTAATTGATCATTCATATGCTATTGCCTTACTACTTGTCTTGTATTATTGTTTGATTAGTTTGAGACGTTGAACTAGTTGAATGTTTAGGAACCCGAACCTAAGATCGAAAGCCTGGTAAGGGTAGACTTACAGGTAAGTGGGTAGGATAATCTGGTAAGTTGCGAGAGCCCGTCAGAATCTATCCTAAGGTTGACATAAAATCTGAGAGGTCGTGTCTTTGCCCTAAATAACTGTGATTGATTGATTGAATGATTAATTAACTTGACCCAATTTAATTACATAGTGAACCGGAAAGCCCTATATCCTTTTAATATTATTAGAACCTTTTAATTTACATAATCGCATTAGTTTAGAAAACAATTCAAACAAACCGAAATTTAAATAGTTTAGAATCGATTATTAGATAATTAACGATTTTCATCCGTCTCTCTGTGGATTCGATCCTTACTTACTGCTAGCTAACTGTTTGTTGTTCGTTAGGATTATTTTGATTAAAGTGATACGACTTTAGCCTTATCAATTATGCCTAGATAGCTTGACTACCCCTTCACCTTAGCTCTCCCTTGATTATTTCATCACCCTTGAACCCGACCTAATCCTTGTTCTTTCTTTATTGATTTCTTCTTCATCTTAGCTATTATTCCTCTAATTAGTTGAATCTTTTAGCCTTAGTTGTTATGCTTAGTTTATTCTTAGTCATAGTTTTATCCCCGTTCATTGTTTTAGGTAGTTTAACCTTGTGACCTAGTCTATTCTTTAGGTGAACCTTTGTCTAGACCCTCTTTTCTGTCTCCGTGGATCGACCCAACTTACCCTATCTACCCTTGTTAGGATTAGTTGGTTTTATTTGTTGGTGTCGGGATCCACGACAAATCCCTGCCACCAATTTGGCGTCGTTGCCGTGGACGGAGCTAGTTTAGATTTTGTTTGCCTATTTACTTGACTTTGTCTTTGTTTTCCTTTGCTTCTTGTGTATGTGTGTGAAGTTTATTTCCCTCTTGTCTAGTGCCCAAAAAGCACTAGACTTCTCACGTTTGTTCCTAGTCTACAGTTTATGCCTAGAGGTGGTGACCATCCTCTTCTTTACAACTCAGAGCCGGAAGGGTTTTTTTTCGAACCCTTCGTCAATGGACGGTTGCTAGTATGAGAGGTTCCCAACCGGGTACAAGCAACGATTTTGAGCAAAACGTGAGGATTAATCTAAACTCCCCACCCATGGAGGCCACCATAAATTCCTCTTCTCTCTCTATGAATCGAGACTATGTCATGACGTCTCCTAACTATTATCAAGCTTCTTGGGGTAATCAAGAAACCCGTGGGTATGAGTTTCAAGAGCATGGAAACGGCTTCCAACAAGTGAATGTTTATCAATCCTATGATCATGGTGATTATTACTCAAATTATCATCGTGAACCCACCATGTTTCATCATAACTCTTCATATGGAAGCCAATCTCCCCAAAACCCACCATATTACCCTTCACCTCAACCACATTATGAGCCCCAAAACCCACAATACTACCAATCATCTCAACCTCATTACCAACCATATGATGCCACACCCCTTGGGCATCATCAAGGTTTTCAAGTAGCATTCCAAAACTCAAATGACCACCAAATGCCCAACTTGGAGTTATATCAATCGATTCTTCAAATGCAAAAGAGCCAACCAGAAATGGCCATCCAAATGCAAAAGGAAAAATATGAAATGATGGCCCAAATTCAAAGGGAAAATGAGGCATCTAAGGCTAGATTAAATGTTATAGCGGCTCAAACCTTAATGTTTTTAACTCGAACTTCACAACTTGATGAAGGATGTTCATTTGGGGAAGGGGAACAACCCAATAATGAAGCCACTAATGAAATCCCTTTGAGAAGCGAGACTTGCTATGAAGAACCTCGATTGTCTACCCAAGATGAGACTAATGAGGAAATAACCCTTGATGAAGGCATTGTTGGTGAAGAATTGGATGAGGTTAGTGGGAATTTGAAGAGTTTCATTGATGAATAACATTGATAAAATAGAGGAAATTCAAGAGTCTATCCCTTCCATACTTGTTGAACCTTCAATCTCCTTCGCTTGCCCTCCTCTCGACCTTTATAGCGCTTCTAATGAGCCTACCGTTGAGGATATGGAGCTTTGGGATGAGTTGAATGAGGTGGTAGGAGTTGTGAAGTCATGGGGTGGAAATGATGAACTCAAGTTACCCTTGTGCGAAAATGTGGAAAAGCATCATGAGCCTCTTGCAAGAAAGCGAAGCTTTGGTTTAGAAGAGATTGAAACCGCCGGTAGAAGTTTCAATTCTCTCCTTCAAGATGATATAAGGACAAGTGATGCTTTGAGACTTGAATAAGGGAACCCACAACTTGAGGAAGATATGAAGGTGTGCAATAGGTAAATGAGGTCGAAACCGCTTTTTGTGCCTCATGTTAAATATTTGAAGCTTGCTTGTGATTGGAGACGGTGCTTAGGGAAGAAGAGGTCATTAAAGCTTGTAGGTTGGAAAGACCCCAGAGATCACATGAAACATGACAATGGGTCTTTGGATTACTACTTCTCGCTTCCAACTTGGAGGCTTTGGAGGATAGCTTGGCTCGGGTACTCAATGAGTCCTCATTATGATGTGGCTCGAGCATTTAACTTGCTCCTCCGAGCCCTTGAGGGCTATGGATAAGAATGAAGAGTCCACCATCCTCGGTTTGACAGAGTTCCTCAAAAACCATCATGTTGTATATTCCCCTTTCTTCTTCTTTTGAGCTTTTGTGTTTGTATTTGTGTGATTTGTTTGTTTCTAGGCTTTGTATGTTTTGTGGAATTCTTGTAATTTGGGATTTTCTTGAGTGATGTGAGGGATGGATCTTTGATGGAAATTTTTGAGCTTACTTGATAGGTTTGAAGTGAAGATGAAGAGTTTTGAAGAGTTGTTGGATGATATGAGTTTGAAGCTTGGTGGAGGAAGTGGTTTTTGAGCTTTTTATAAGCTTTTGGGGACAGGATTTTTATCCCGTAGTTGGTAATGTTCTAAGGGTGGAAGACTTGGTAGAATCTAGGGGAATGAGGAGCTAGAGAAGCATCCCGCTCGAGATAGGTGTCTTCCCGACCGGGACGAGTTGTGCTCCAAAAGACAGCTCACTGTGAGGCCATCCCGCTCGAGAAGGGAGAGCTTCCCGATCGGGAAGGCATGATCCCGACCGGGAAGGGTTGTTCCCGACCAGGAAGGAGAGCCTTAGGTGGTTTTCGCCTTCTTTTCTTCATTTAAGCCCCACCTCACCGCTTTATACCCCCACCCAATCTCCCTATTCACCTTTGCCACTATCATTTCATCCTTACACTTCAATTATATACCTTCATCTCAACTTCTCATCACTATACACCGAATTTCCCCTCAAATCTCAACCTCATTACACCATTGCAAGCCCGTTACTTCAACCATGCGACTACATTTAGGAGGAAGAGGAATAACGAGGATGAAGACAAGCAACGTGCCGATAACAATCATTGAGACGATGGAGATAATTGAATTATTGCTAACCGTTTGGTAGGCGACTCTCTTTTCTTTTTCGTCTTTTATTTGCTTTCTTTGTTTATTCCCCTTCCTTTTATGCTTTTAGTGTCGTGGTGGCCCTCGGCTCTTTGGTTATTGCTCCCGATTCTTGATTACGTGACTACATCGAGAATCATTTGAAAAATCCAAATTGTCAAGTCTTTTCACTTTTTCTTTAGTTTTATTTCTCTTTTTGGTAGAATTTAGCCGGAATCGGGCGGAATCAGGGCTAGGTGACTTGATTACACCTAGCCCTCCCCTCTCATTTCCTTTTATTTTCTTCATTTTATTTCTTCCCCCATCCATATCTTTTCTCGTCTCGGCCCTTGGTGACTTGATTACACCCCGGCCGGACACATTCTACCCTTTCTTCACTTTGATTTTTAACTTTTAGCTTTATTTTCCCTTTTTCTCTTCTTTTTAGTGTCTCCACACACTACCGATCGAGCATGAGGACATTGCTCGGTTTAAGTGTGGGGGAGCGATATCTTAGTCTAGTTTAGTTTTATTTTCGTAGTTTTTTTTCGAAAAATCTTAAAAATTCCTAAAAATTTGAAAAAAATTCTTAAAAAACCAAAAAGATTTCCTTTTGTGTCTTTTTCTTTTGTGTCCTTGTGTGTTTTGCGTGTGTGTTTTGCCCCCTTTTTCCTTGTAGGTCGCTTGATCACCGTTAACTTTGGAGGGCTTTCAAGACATCCGATAACATCATTTTATCCCTTTCCTTCTTTGTCTCTTGTGGAGTTTGGAGGAGATTTTGTGATGATGTGTGCTCGGGTGGAGCTTTTTGGAGTTTGTGGTTGATGTGGTTGCTTGTTTGGAAGTTTGGGGTGGTGCTTGTTTATCTTTTTTGTGTGTGTTTGTTTTATTTTGTTTTGTTTTGTTTGTCTCTTTTTTCTTTCATTTTTGTTTCGTCTTGGTTTTGTCTTGTATAGTTTGTGAGCCTAGTGTAGAAAATATTTTCGAAAACCCAGTTTTGAGGCTAGTGCGCAAGGGTTTACTTTCCCTTTCTAGTGATATGAATCGAGTCTTGGACTTTAGTCTAGTAGAATGACTTTAAATCAGTAGTTTCGTTTGTTTCTTACCTTGAGTCCACCTAGTCTACTAGGGATTTACTGCGGGATTTGCATTTTGACCACTTTGTCCACCCACGGAATGAAAAGGCCTTGGTTGCCGAGTCCCGCCCCTTAGGTGACCATGTTCGAAATTGTTTGATTAGTTCAAGTTTCTCCCTTTTTGTGGGTTTGAAGGGAAAGCGCGCCCCAACTCACCCATTTCCCTACCTTCTACACATTTCCACAAATAAGTTGCAATTTTGTTGAGGTTTCTACACTTGGTTGTGACAATTGCCTACAATACAAGATTTATCCAAAAGGCAAACCAAGTCAAAAAGAGAAAGACCAAGAAAAAGAAAGAAAGAAAAGAAAGAAGAAAAAGAAAAGGCACAACAAATCAAAAACCAAATACCAAAAAAGAAAAAGAAATGGCATAGCAAATCAAAAGCAAAATGCAAAAGAAAAATGCCAAAGAAAAAATTTCTCACCCCCACAAAAATAAGCCTTTTACCAATCATTATCGTGAAGAGCCTACCAAAGGACCGAGTCCCTAGGAAATATGATAGCGGTAATGGCCGGTTTTCCCTCATTTTGCAACCATTTTCCACCTTTTTACTTGGACTAGTTAGGCTATTTTTGAGCATGGAACGACCCTCTTGGCTCATCGCTAAAGGGGGCGTGATTTCACTTTACCTACAGTGTCGACTAACTCCGTGGTTCATCCTTTTTCCATCCCGCCTATCATCCCGTGGTACGTTCTTAGAAGGTTAGGAGGAACTAGGTAAGTTACCAACGTTTTTATTGCTTTATTGTCATACTATTAGGGTTTTGTCCATATCGATTTGTGTTATTAGCTTGGGAACGTTGTCACTTGCCTTGAGTCCTTAACTGGTGCTTCTTTCACCGCTTTGTTGAGGGAAGCGGTATTTGTTTCTTTTTGGATGCAACCGATTGTCTGTTAGTTTGTTTGTTTGTGTTTTTTCGTGTTCGGTTGTATCCGCAGTTTTGTCGCAAGAGCCCACTTGCCTTGCGGAGAGAACTTTTCCTCTAAGTGTTCTCGCGTGAGTTGAAAGGGCGTAGGGTGCGCTAATACTCGTGCGGTTAGTAGTCTAGTTTCTTTAGTTATTAGTTAGTTCGTGCTTACTCGAGGGCGAGTAAGGGTTAAGTGTGAGAGAGTTGATAAGTATGTTATGTAATGCTTATTTCTTGTGTTTGGTCCCGGTTTCTCTTTTGGAATTGCTCTTTAGAGCGGTTTCAAGGCTACTTACGCTTCTTCTAGCTTGTTTTAGGTTCCTTTGGCCTATCTTGTAAAAATGAAACGATTCCGACTCGTTTCCGATGCATATGAAGCCAATGGAGAGAAGCGACGATGACTCGGTGGCTTAGACTCGATCTCGAGACCCGTGGGGCCCATTCCTGAGCACCGAGAGTCGATAAGAAGCCTAGGAAGAGTAAGTAGGGACCTACGTGATCATATTGAAGCCTACATGACCCATCCCGGTCGGGATCACATCCATCACGACCGGGACGAGAAGCAAGAACAAGCAGCGGACTCTGACAGTCCATCCCGGCCGGGACCATGAGCTTCCCGGTCGAGACCACCCCATCCCGTTCGAGATCACTACCTTCCCATCCAGGAAGGGCCCAACGCATCCCGTCTTCAATTCTTTCATCTTCCTTACCCGTGAAACCCTATATATACCCCCCTCTTGTATTGTTTTAAGGACTTTTGATTATACTACCCTACATTACACTAAACCCTAGACTACTTTAGGTTAGATTAGCTTAGATTAGAGTAGATTAGCTTAATCCCTCAAGATTGACAACCTTGGTGGATGTATTTGGGTTTTCTCTATATATGCAAGTTTTCATCTTTCCATTCTTCCTTGTTTAGTTGGTATAATTCTTCTTCTCTCTTTTCCTTTAATCTTTCATGGTTGTTCAAGTTTTAATCTTTCCCTATTGTTTGTTGTTCATCCTTGTTGCATCCTCATAATGAATGTTTTAGTTCTTATATTATGTTGATGTCTTCTCTTGTTTCTGTTAGTTTTAGTTTAGATATGTGTGAGTAGTCCTCTTGCTAGGGTTAGTAGGGGGATTGGGTGTCTTAATGGGTGATTAAGGGTTTGTTTAGATTGTTGGTGGAAGTTTTGGTTGCTTCTTTGTTGTATGCATAGAACATGTTTGATGAATTGCTTGAATGACTTGTAGTTGCAAATGCATGTTTTCTTGCCTTCCTTCTTGTGACCTTGCACATTGCTAGGATGGGTTCTTACGCGAGAGCGGGGAACCTCTAGGTCGGTTTTGGAGCGAGAGCCCGGATTATGCCTAGATAGCTTGACTACCCCTTCACCTTAGCTCTCCCTTGATTATTTCATCACCCTTGAACCCGACCTAATCCTTGTTCTTTCTTTATTGATTTCTTCTTCATCTTAGCTATTATTCGTCTAGTTAGTTGAATCTTTTAGCCTTAGTTGTTATGCTTAGTTTATTCTTAGTCATAGTTTTATCCCCGTTCATTGTTTTAGGTTGTTTAGCCTTGTGACCTAGTCTAGTCTCTAGGTGAACCTTTGTCTAAACCCTCTTTTCCGTCTCCGTGGATCGACCCGACTTACCCTATCTACCCTTGTTAGGATTAGTTGGCTTTATTTGTTGGTGTCGGGATCCACAACTAATCCCTGCCACCACCACATGTGAAGCAATTTCCCTTAAATTCACTTTTACTATTTCCACTTTCTTTGAACTGTTCAGTTTGTTTAGGCCTATAAAACTTGTTAGGACCTTTGTGGAAATTTTTCTGCCCCTTATGATTATTTTTCCTAGATTCGACCAAATTAGCAGTAGAGGAAGAATGTTCAACTCATTTCTCCTTGGTCTAAATCCTATTCTGCTCCTCGACTTTTATATGAGACAGAAGTTCGAGGAGGGAAAAATCTTTTTGTTTGTGTTTCATATTGTGGACAAAATTTTGCCAATACGGGGGAAGTTTGTCAAGCAGACAGTTGGCTTGAAATATTTCACAGTTTTTCATTCCCTCAGAAGCGATTTCAGAACACAGATTTTCATATTCATGAACCTGGTCTAAGACGGGTTTATCATCGGACATTTTGAAAGCTAGCCATCGGCTACAAGCATATTTCTTAGACTCATAATCATCGCTCCCATAATTCAATTTCAAAGCATCCCAAATTTCTTTAGCCGACTTAAGCTTGCTATATATCATAAATAAGGCGGGAGTCATATAACGAAGGAGCATTGCTCGACAAGTTTTATTATCCATCTCAAAATCCCTCCTGATATTTTCAGGGTTTTGAATATTAAACAGAGTACAGTCTACCCGTATTTGACCCAGAAAAAAGTCCATTTTGTCGGACCACATTTTATAGTTTTTTCTGTCAAACGGGTCAAGTTTTGACATATCAGGAATTATTGGATTAGTCAACATGGTAGATGTCAACGGAATAGCATCATACGCTTCACTACTAGCCATAATAAAAATAAAAGAGCTATAATCGACTTTAGATTGTTAGGCGAGTAGTGAATAAATAAATAAGACGGAAAAAGGAATAATCTTATCTGAGAGGAAAGGTTGTGACGTGACTTGAGGTCATTGTCCTAAAGTCGATTATGCCCCGTCTACTACACACGGACTCATTGACATTTGACCTCCAGAATTGTACAACCGCTACGATCTTTGTGTAGGCAAGACCGTAGATGAGTTACTACCAAAATCGTTGCCAACATTTCACTCAAACTATAAATTATATTACTAATATTTTGAGAGAATTTTTTTTAAAGAAAGAGAGGTAGAAAATGAATTTTTGGATGAATGAAATGGTGGGATTGTGAGGTCTATTTATAGAACAAACTATTTGCCCTCCAAGCTCTTCTCCTTGGTCACCAAGCATAACACATCACCATGGATGTCATGGTGTGTCATAAGATGAAGATGTCGTGGTGATGATGTAACTACTTGGCCTCGAAGTATCCAACCAATTTACATCACCATTACACATGGTGTATGTCATCAGACATAATACATAAATATTAGCTTCTTTTGAAGCATAATTCCAACATTTGGTTTGCAACGGGGAAAGGGAATGAGATTAGGAAAGGCAAACAAGGGAAAAGGAAAAGGATTATCCTCAATTTAACTTGTTGTTTGGTTTAGTCTTGGAAATGAATGACATTACCCTTTGTTCCTTTGTGGTCGTTTGGTTACAATTAGGAATCAATTTTTTTTAACATGTTTTCTTTATTATATCGATTTGCCTAATTTTTTCAATACTCCGTATTATTTTTCACCAACTTTTTCCTACTTATTTTTTAAAAAACATTTTCAAAACAACATATATTCTTGTAATATCGAATAACAATAAAATTAATTATGACAATTACATATTTAAAATAAAATTTAATATTAAGTTTTTTTAATAGTATTATTATTATTATTATTATTATAATCTTTAATTATAATGTTTATATTTAAAAAATATTAAAATCATTTTTTAATAATTATTTTGTTATTAAATGATTAAAAAAAAGTATTAAGTTGAATATTTTTCATCTTTGTAATTTAAAATATTAAAATTTAATTTTTTAATTATAAACACAAATATAATATTTAAATATTAATATTTTATTAATTTTGATAAATTCTCGTTGATCCAACGGGTCAACCCAGGTGAGTCGGGTTTCAACCCTAAATTAACGGGTCATATTGGGTTCGGGTCAAACGGGTTACAGGTCGAAAAAACGGGTTCACAATCTAAAAAATTGGGTCAGGCTGATCGGATTTCCGGGTCGGGTCGTTTGACAAGTCTAGTGGCCCGTACACACAGTGAGATGTGGACGTTGGTGGTGGGAGAACGGAGGTGGGAGGTGCGAGGTTGGAGACGTAACAATTATGAGAGCAACGTTTTAGGGCAAGAGGAAGATATAGGAATGGGGCAATGGGAGGGAAAGAGAATTCTAAACCCTTGGGGGTTGGGGTTTTCAACTTAGAGGGATATGGGGTTTAGTTAATAGGTAAAATGGGGAAAAGGGTTTCATTCATTTGGCCAAACAAACATGTACAAAGGGTATCGATAAGTTTGTTTCTCTTACCCTTTCCTGAAACCCTCCAACCAAACGACCCCTTAATTGATTGGTTGAAATTTATTGTGGGTCCATTTGAGCTAGTAGCTTAATGGGACTACTTTATCTAAGCAAATCCAAAAGTAGAGGTACAATGGTTTGGCAACTAGTTTACAACTTTTCATATTTATAGATAAGTTCTTAAGCTAAATCATTGTACTTGCTCTAAGAGAGTTATGTCACATACATACATAGTTACATACTCACATTAAAGTGTGAATCTAGAATGAAAATTTTGGGTAGCGAGTTTGCTTATTTTGTTCTATATTATTTATGGTAAGGTCTCGTATTTACGAACTTTGGAGTTGCAAAAGTCCACAATTTTATCTATTTTTCGTAAGTTTCGGGTAGCGAGTGCTACCCCTTTCTACTAACTAAATTCCCCAAGACATAGTCACATATGATACGAGTCTAATTATATAATGTTGTCACTTCCATATCTTAAGAAAGAAATAATGTATTCCGCACATTTACAAGAAAAACTTTGAATCCTTGTTCAATCTGATAATCTCCTTTCCATTTTCGATTAAATTAAATTAGTGTCTTGATTAAGGAGTATGACTATACGAGTAACAAGAAAGCAATATAACATGTAAATTCTTTAGGTAAGATCTTTTAATAGGACTCTCATGTCTCTAATAATTGTACCAAAATAAATGATTACGTACTACATTCTCCCTTCCAATGAATTGTTTGTCTTTGATTTTGGCACCAAGGGGAAGAGATCCAATGAGGAATTGACATGTGGAGCCAAACTCATTAGAATTGTCAAATTACAAATAAAAAACATTTCTAAAATAGAAAGACAACAATTCATTGAAACGCCCCAATATGAAATATGCAAACAATTTATTGGGATGAAGGAGTACATACTTTGATCACTAAGACTTCCCACGTACCCTCAGGGCTCGCTTGGAATGGGGTAATTATTCCGGAGTAATAGAGCAAAAATGAACTAGAAAATGACGGAAAATAGTGATGATACTAAGCGGAAATGGAGAAAATTAAGGAAATCTAGCTTATTTGGAGAATTATTACTCCCATCTCCCCCAAGTAATGCATTACCCCCAATGGGGGTAATTATTCCCCTTCATATCCATTTTACACTATAAAATGTCACAAGTAACCAGCTCATTCATTTTTAGTTCATTTTTGCTCTATTATCCCCGGAATAATTACCCATTTCAAGCGAGCCATCAATATTATTCATTCCCACTATAAGTACTCCATGAATCCTCCTTCAAAATTCAACACATAGTTAAATCTATCACACACAAAAAAAATAAAAAATCACATAATATAATACTCCGTAATTAGCATAATCTGAAGGCTGAAGCAATAATATAATAATGGGTAGTAACAAAATAGGAAGCGTAATGTTGGTAGGGGTCATATTATTATTATTGATGGTTGCACCTCATGTAACCCAAGGCTTGACCTGTGGTGAGGTAACGAGTTTGATGATTCAATGCCTAGGGTACTTGAAGAATGGAGGAGGGCCGACGGCGGTTTGTTGCAATGGGGCTAGGAGCCTATACAACACGGCTAACACGACACCATTGCGTCGTGTGGCGTGTGCGTGTATCAAGCAGGCGGCTCAAGCCTACAACGTCAATTATGGCTTTGCCAATGCCCTCCCTTCCAAGTGTGGTGTCCATATCAATTATAAACTCACCCCTACCTTGGACTGTTCCAAGTATATATATATATATATATATATATATATATATATATATATATATATATATATATATATATATATATATATATATATATATATATATATATATATATATATATATTTCCTTTGTCTCGTTCATTTGTTCGTCTATGATTAAAATATTTTTCACAATAACACTACTCTTGTTATCTCTATAGTATATATATACTCCACCTTGCATACTTTGGAAAACAATCTAACTCACTTAATCATGTTCACTATTTTGGTGTAGCACTTATTAAGATGAAACCGTTCCAATGAATTGTTTGTCTTTACTTTTGGCACCAAGGGTAAGAGATCCAATGAAAAGTGATATGTGAAACCAAACTCATGAGAAAGGTCAAATTACGTACTCCCTCCGTTCCAATGAATGGTTTGTCTTTCCTTTCGGCACTAAGGGTAAGGATCCAATGAAGACGTGACATGTGGAGCAAAACTCATAAGAAAGGTCAAATTGCATATAAAAAATATTGACGGAGGGAGTATAAGAAGCATTCCTAAAATAGAAAGACAAACAATTCATTGAGACACCCCAATATGGAATAGGCAAACAATTCATTGAGACGGATGGAGTAATAAAAAATATTCATCGTCATTTTAACTGATTGGTTGAAATAATTCATCTACGTATAATATTTGATCTATTAATTAGAGCGAGGTACAGATAATTAATAAGTTTCACATATAGTCTGATGTTATTGCAGGATTAACTGAAGTTGCCATGCTTGGAGGGGTGCATGCATGTATGTCGCACTGATGATCAACATATCATTCACGTATCAAAATATCAAAGCAATTTTTAGTGGACATCTCACTCTCGCTCTCTTTTATAATCCATTATGACCATGATTATGATATATATCCCCGGACAATATAATAATATTACATATACAAAACGGTGCTGTATACATTGATCTTTTAGTTTCATTTTCATGGTGCGTGTATTATACTCCTTTATAAGTGTGCTTTTAAGTTCCTAAAGTGTGTGTGTGTATATATGGAACCCAATGTATCATGTATGAACAACAAATTAAATTTAATGGATAAGATATGTGATGTTATTTGTATAAACATAGCTAGAACTCATGTTTCTAGTATCTATGGCTCGCTTGAGATGGGGTAATTATTTCGGGGATAATAGAGCAAAAATGAACTAGAAATGAATAAGCTTGTTGCTTGGTTATGAGTTATGACATTTTGTGGTGTAAAAGAGATATAAAGGGGGATAATTACCCGGGAATAATGCATTACTTGGGGGGGAGAGAGTAGTAATAATTCTCCCTAAATAAATTAGATTTTCTTAATTTTTTCCATTTCCGTTTAGCATCATCACCACTTCCTATCATTTTTTAGTTCATTTTTGTTCTATTATCACCGAAATAATTACTTTCATCCCAACCGAGCCCCTAGAGTTATTCATATGCACATGTCTAGAAAAATCTAGATATAGCTCAGTATATATAAACGATCAAGATAAGTAAACGCTCGAGACAAAAAAAAATATACTCCCTCCGAGTTTTATTGTTCTTCCACTTTTTTTTTAGGGAGGAAAAATAAGGAGAAAATATTATATTAATATAAAAAGATGTGGTGGATTAAAAAAGTATGATAGAAAAATATTATATTAATTAAATGAGAAAAAGTGAATGATAAAAGCAGGAGAGATAAATATTATATTAATTAATGAAAATAAACACTAAAATTCAGACCAATAAGAAAAGAAGAAAACACTAAAACTCGGAGGGAGTATAAAATATAAACAAATTAAATATTTTATGGATTTTTACTTTCAATATAATTTTAAAATCATGTGATACACAGGTAAAAAGGCCCGTTAATATATACTCGCAATTGCATCCATCAATTACTTTGAGCCAACTCGGGCTATTTGGGTGTTGGTCCTCTTGGTGTTGGATAGCTCAGTATTTGCTGAAACAACCAACCCAACATAATGGACTTATAATTAGGGAGTGAAACAAAGAAGCCCATAATGCAACTCCAATAGGTTTCATCATTGTAATACTAGTCTATTTTCATTTCTGGGTTTGGGACTTTGGGTTTTATGATTCTTCTTCCATTATATCTGTAAACCTAAATCTCAAAGGTATCTTTTTCTTCTCTTTGTTTTATTATTGTGTTCTTCCGTTTCTTGTTTACCCTACTTTGATTTCGATTTGCATTATCTTTGTTATTTCTACTCTCTGAAACATCTTTCAAAAATCAAATTCCAGAAAGATACTGTATAATTTGGGGTGATTATTAATCGAGCTATTAAAATTAGACAAGACATATGTTCGATCAGTTGGTTTTGGTTGTCTGGCTTGATGATCGATGCTGCCTTTACTTTTCTGGAATCACTTCAAATTCAAATTATGAATTTATGATACTTAATAATCGGATTAACTTTGCGTTTTCATTGCCCTTGTTTTTATGATTTGTTTTTTTTCCAATCACTCAATCATCTTCACCTTCACCTTCGCTTTCACTGGATACCCGATAATTTATCGGGTCGACCCCAAATCATTTCGGAATTAGGGCTCCGATGTTATTGTCATTGTATTTGTTTCCAGTAGCCAATCGCCAATAGTAGATATTATTTCTAATGTGTCGTTCATTATGTTATTCCGGCTCACTAAAAACGTATACTATTTGACTGACTAACGGTTGCTTGTGACTGAAATATCTTTCGTCACAAACTTATAACGGGTTAAATAGTAAGGATAAGACAAAATCAAACCTTCGGGGACTAGGAAAACAATTGTCCTATATAACCGGATGATTTATTATTTGACCCGTTTTAGTCTTAAGACGTATATTCCTCTCTTAAGAGAGACCAACTCCTTATCTTCGATGGTAAACCTTCTAACTATTGAGATAACTGTTTGCCTCTCTGATGTTTCAAATTGATAAATTTCAGTCAGAAATGTCCTTTATTGAATTGATAAGCTCCTCGCTTTTCTTAGTTCTCGAGTGAGAAGTTGTCCGTGCGTGCTAAAGTTCTGCGGCTTATGGTTGCTTAGCTGAGTATGAATTAGTGTTTGGAACTTGGAGAAAACCTATAATGGGGATTTGTGTTGAGGCATGGCCGCACGGGAACAGGCGTTATTGTGAAACACTTCCATCAACAATCGGTTCAGCATTGTTGACTATTGACAAATTGTTCGTGATGTGATCATTAGAATTGTGGTATTTGACTCTAGTATGGGAAGTTAGGCAATCAATTACTGCTATACTCTGTCCATGAAAAATGTCCTAATTACCTTTTTAGATTGTCCTTCAATGAAAACCCATATTCTTTACACTTTACTCCATGTGTTATGTCATTAACTCATTATCCTTTGTGACCCCACATAGGCCACATTTCTCCTCAGTTTGACCTCCCTAGTCCCTACCCACCAAAATGTTTGATGTATGACATTTGTGCTGCAGGAAGGAAGCAGAATGGCTCTAAACAATATCAGGTCACTGAAAAACGCAATATGTTCCACAGAATTACTCGCCATGGGAAGTTTGAGGACTTTTTCAGCAGGCGGGAAGGGAAAGAAGGGGGCTAAAGGAGCCGTAGCTTCCGATGCTCCCAAAACATCAACACTTGCTAACGAAGTTAAATCAACCACTGTGGTGGGTGCAAATATTGTAAAGGATGGGGCTGATCCAAAGCTCCTAGCAGATGCGGAATACCCAGATTGGCTGTTTCACGTCCTTGACAAGCGCCCAGCCTTGAGTGAGCTCCAAAGGAAAGAGGCCGAGGCTCTCCCTTTTGAAGATCTTAAACGCTTTGTCAAGCTTGATAACCGAGCGAGGATCAAGGACAGTAACTCTGTTAGGGCTAAGAAGTAAGTAGTCAACCAGAACTGAAAACAAAAAATATGTATAACTAGTGAACCAATTGGGTATACCTTTTCAGCACGATCTGGTTTACTGGGTGCATCTGTTTTACTGTGACGGATTTGCTTTGTTCTTGTGGTTTTCACACTTTCACAAATATGAATTCTAATCCATGCAGGTTTGTTTTTCCAGCCATGATGAAATATTTCCATTTCCATTCTGAAATAATGCTCAGAACATTGCCATATTCAGTACGCAGTACAATGCCACCCCTACACGAAAATGATACTCTCTCTGAGTTTTAGTGTTCTTCTCTCATTTCTTATTGGGCTGAGTTTGATCTTCTTCCCTATTTCCATTTAAGGAAAGTTTTTTCACCTAACATTACAATTCTACCCTCACTACTTTCTTTATATTATACCAATTAATCAATATAATATTCTCCTCTATTACTTTTACCATTCACTTTTTCTTATTCAGTTAATATAATATTCTTCTCTCTTACTTTTTCAATCCACCCATCTTTTTTATTAATATAATACTCCCTCCTTTTTATATAATACTCCCTCATTATTTTCTTCCCCAAAAAGAAAGGGGAAGAACACTAAAACTCGGAGGGAGTGTTATCCTGTAAAAGTAACTTATATTCGTCGTTTGAGCGTGAAATCGGACAGGGCATATCCGGAACGCATTGTAGTCATGTGGTATGAAAATCAGGTTAGTTTGAAAGGCGACCCGATATGACTTCCCGAGCAGCTAGTTTTATAGTGTATATCAGAGATTTGGAATCCAAAATAAAAAATCGCTCAAAATTGTACAAAGTTTACTTCCGGTCGGTAGGAGCGTCCCTGCAAAATATGAGCAACGAAAAATGTTTGGTAGTTTGGGGTAGTTAAACTACCCCTACCTGAAAATGAAATTATCGTATAAAAACTTATACTTGTCGTTTGAGCGTGAAATTGGGCATGGTATATCTCCAATGCACCACAGTTACGTGGTATGAAAATCAAGTTGATTTTTAATGTGACCCGATATGGGTTCCCGAGCAGCTTGTTTTGTAGTGAATAATACACGTTTTTCAGAGATTCGGGATCCAAAATAAAAATGACTCAAAATTGAACGAAGTTTTCATCCGATTGGTAGTAGCATCCACGCAAGAAATGAGGAGTAACGGAGAATGTTTGGTGTTTACGGTAGTTGTTTAACCAACCCTACTGGAAAATGGAATTATCGTGTAAAATTGAAGTAACTTTTTTTTTTGTGCGTGAAATCGTACAGGATATATCGGAAGACACCCTAGTCACATGCCATAAAAATAAGGTTGATTTAAAACGTGACCCGTTACGACTTCCCGAGCAGCTCGTTTTGTGGTGTATAATACACGTTTTTCATAGATTCGGGGTCCGAAATAAAAATGGGTCAAAATTGTATGAAACTTTCATCCGATCGGCAGTAGCGTCCACGCAAAATAAGAGGAGCAACGGAGAATGATTGGTGTTTCTGTAGTTGTTAAATTTCCCCTACCTGAAAATGAAATTATCATGTAAAAGCAACTTATACGTCGTTTGAGCATGAAATCGGGCATGGTATATCCCTAATGCACTACAGTCACGTGGTTTGAAAATCAAGTTGATTTTTAACGTGATCCGATATAGGCTCCCGAATGTGGGCATGACATATGTCCATCCCGACACGAGCACGCGCGGGTTTGGGTAGACGAATGTATCTTGTGGTTAGATTGTTCTCAGATTGAAATTTAAATCGAAGTTGGAGTCACCACCGAAATTAGTGGGAGTTCAGACACGTTCAAACCCACTATATACTTAGGCGTTGATACGTGTCGTTACCGCACTCAAATTAATAATTTATAACCTTACTCTTATCACGCTAACGATATTAAAAATTATGTAGTATAGTTCAAGTAAGGGTCGATCCCACGGAGAGACGATTTATTCATTAACTAGTCCACTACATATTTACGCGATTATATTAACAATATTAACAAGAATATATACGGAATGGGGGGTTTAATTAATTGTCTCGAAAAATCCAAACTAATGAATTACTCCAAAATAAACTATACTAATATCCTAAACCTAATATATACAAGTGAAACAAGCATAGTAATTCGGCTCATAGATTTCTTATACTCGGTTACCCATTCAGTTACTAAATCGACTCGTCGTACCCATATTATTTTATTACTAGATTAATTGTAGAGAATTTAGCCGCTAAATCTCCCTATCTTTCCTTACTTATAATCGGTGTCGAGCCGCTCGACCACCCATACTAACTAATTAATTATTACGTAAGTTTCGACGCTCCGTAAGTTAACTAGTCGCATTAAGGACAAGAAAGACATCATTAATCCTAGTCAATTAAAATTAACTAGATCAAATTATACTCCTAGATTAATCTAGTGACAATTCGCAGTCCTAAATTAATATAGTTGCTACTCGGTTGTATAATTTAACGTCGCGCCAAATAATACAACTAGCTATTGAACAATAAAAACAAGTATAAAATTGAATACTAACAAAATAATATTGGTAAAATTAATTGATTTCATAACTGAACGATTAACGTCATATAAGATCCAAGACAAAATTAATAACTGAAATTAACAAGTATTAAAGAGTAGAGAACTTAATATCTAGGCAAAAAAGACTCCTCCTTGATTTGGTTTCGACACCTCCACAAGTAGTGCTTCCGTCTTCCCTCGAGTTGAAGCCGCTTCACCCGACGGACTGCTCCGAGCTCCAGAAAACCGTTAAATTCAATTACTAATAGAGTTTGATATTTTTGTGTTTGCTTGCTTGCTTGAGTTATTCATGATGGGGAACCGGGTATTTATAGTTACACTGCGTCAAAATTTAGGAAAGATTTGAGATATAATTTCTGGGTAGAAATATGGAAAGTTAATGAAATTGGAAGAATAAGAGATATTGAATTTCTATATCCTGATATTATATCCCCTTCATCTCCGTAGTGTTTTTGGCAAATATCTTCATCAAATATATTTTTCCCTTCTTCCCTTGATATTGGAATCTCTTCCTCTTATTCCAATCTACCACCCAACTCTCACTTGGGTTGTATCCTTCGTTATTTGGACCATCCTTCCATGACTTATCGTTCCATTACCTATTAATCATAATTAACGCTGAAATCAGTCCATTTAGCACGATAAATAATACACATGCCCTTAAATATCGAATCTCACAAAATTGTATCATATAGTTTAAATATTATTATAAACGAGGTTAACGACACATAAAAACGGTGAAAATATGAATATTTAGCGAGTTATCAAATTCCCCACACTTAGCTTGTTGTCGTCCTCGACAATGACAAAACCTTAGATAAAATTAGATAAATCAACCTCGACGATTCGGACAAACCAAAACAAGATTATCGATGACAAAACTAAAATATTTTCTGTTAGATAAATTAGTTAACTAAGTTAGAGAAGTTAATAAAAATATTTGAGTTAGATTAGGAAGCATATACACTAAACTTTTCCTCCACATGGAACTATTCAACTAATTAATTTAACAATATATAATATTTTAGACCGCTTCTAAATATAAATTATAAATGAACTCATTATTTTTCACACTCATTTGAACTATCCAAAAAAAATTGTATAAAAATCGACTCAAAAAGACGAGTTTCGGCAATTTAAGGTCTTGGGGAAAGGGGATTTACTTTCCGTACATTCCTATTACCAGTTCAGTACGAGGATCGTTCTCCCGAGCACATAGGCAAACTAAACACCTCATCTCACTTTTTCCATAATTATTTTTTTTTTCTTTTTTTTCCCTCTTTTTTTCTGTATATTTTTCTGTTTTTTTCTTTTTCGCTTTTTTTCTTTTTTTTTCTTGCCCGATCAAGTGACCCATGTAACGAGTTTTCAACCAATGACTCCCGTCCTTCCGGACAAGGCATTAGGCATTCTCCCAATCCCATTAGGACTAGGTTCCCCTCGGATTTACTAACTCGAGTCACAAGAACGACTCACTCACTCTTGAGGTGTCTAATCTTCCTTAGCCCTAATTAGGAGTCACCTAGGAAAGCAAATTAATTTAACAAGACCGGCTTACTTTTCGTACCTCTAGAGTCAATAAAAAAATAAGTAGTGAAGGTAATACAAATAAGTGCTATTCTTTATAATTCACTTATAACTCAAATTTAAAAGAGACTTAAAATATCATCTACTATCAAATTAATTAATCCAAGTTCGATCGGGAGGAAAAATAATTGTATATATAACTTCAAAACATTTTTTTTAATAGAAAAAATAAAAGTTAGTAAAAAAAATTTCGAAAAATTGTTAGATTAGAGCTTGTCGTCGACTCTCTTATTTTAGTTAGCCTAAAAACGCCTAGGTTGTAACCTTAAAGCACACTTGTTAAAGTTCTTAAAATAGACTCTTTTTATTAAAATTTTGATTAACTCCCCCCCGCACTTAAGATCGACATCGCCCTCGATGACAAATGAAATATATTCAAAGAATAAAGGAGAGAGATAAGAGCACTTAGCGAATTTAGGAGGCAAGGTGTCTCGAAGGAAATCCATTCGAATCATGATATGTGGTAGTCCCTCTTTATATGCTTGAGCCAATTTTGTAGCACCGACCCGGTCGTATGTTCATCGTATTAGCTCCAATCCCATAATAACAACCTTCACAGCCTCCAAAAGTGCGCAATAACAGTATTCCTGCAAAATAGAAGCACTAGACCCAAACATGTGTAACACGAAATACCCAAAAAATTCTCAGCAATGACACGTCTTATGAAGTTTAGTTTATCTTAAAATAATATTTTTGTGCAACCGACACTATTAACATCCCCTTACAAAGGTTGCGAAACTCAGGGAGGCACTTAAGCCGACTCGACTAAATAAATACATAAAAATAATACAATACATTTAAGCTTGGGTTGCCTCCCAAGAAGCGCCTAATTTAACGTCTTTGGCTCGACGTAGTTTAAATATTCTTAAGAATCTGACAATTCCGCAACCGCCATCTTAAACATACATTCTAATCCAACCATCCGCCTTGTTTCACCCAATAATATTTCAATTACGTCTAATCTCAATATTTCTACTTCGGATTAGAGATTATTTGTGCAGGAAGCTTACCTGAGAGAGTGGTTTCAATATTACTCAAGGTCGTACATATTTGCCCCATTTGTGAATCTAATTGTTGAAGATGAGCATCTGTTTTCTGTTGGTACAACGCACCTTGGTTTTGAACTTGACCCACCGTATTTGCTAGTTGTTTTATCATGTCTTCTAGTGATACGGAATATGGTTGAGGTGCATGAGGTCTAAAATTATTTTGATTATAGGGTCTAGGTCCTGAACCGTATCTAAGATTATGGTGATCTTTCCATCCCTCATTATAAGTGTCCGAGTACGGGTCATATTTCCTATTTTGGTTACCATTAAAACCACCCATAGCATTCACATTTTCAGACATACCAAGCTGACTAACATCATTAACTTGCAAATTACCAGAACTTACATCAAAAACGGTCTTTTTCGAATGATCAGTGACAAATTTTGAGACAAGAGTAGTCAAAGTCGCAATTTGCTGGCCATTCTCTTGAATTTGATCCCTTAAATCAGTCATATCAGCACTACTAATCCCATTTACTACATCTACATCCTTCAACATTGTTGGGTATTGTTGGGTATTTAAAGCCATGTTATTTAGTAGTTTCCTAGCCTCGGTCGGTGTTTTATCCGCCAACATTCCCCCACTAGCAGCATCAATGTATTGTCTATCCTTACTCAAAAGACCCTCGTAAAAATAAAACAATAACAGTTGCTCAGTTATTTGGTGTTGAGGACACGATGCACAAAGCCTATTAAATCTTTCCCAATACTCACATAAGGACTCATCATACCCCTGTTTAATACCACTTATTTCCTTCCTAATAGAAGCGACTCTACTAGCGGGTTGAAATTTTTCAAGGAAAGCAATTTTTAATGTATCCCAACTAGTAATAGAACTTGGTGGTAAGTAAAACAACCATTGTTTAGCCGCCCCCTCTAACGAGAATGGAAAAGCCCGCAATTTAATGTCCTCTGGTTTAACCCCCTCACATTCCATAGATGAGCACGTCAAATCGAAAGCAACTAGATGCATATTAGGCAATTCATCTGATTTACCGTAAAACTTAGGGAGTAAACTAAGAAAACCAGAATTTAACTTTAAAGGTTTTTCAAGAGTAGGAAATACGATACTCAGTGGAGTGGTTGTCACATCTGGTGTAGCCAATTGCTTTAACGTCTTTTCAGCCATCTCTACTTCTTCTTCTTCAATAAAGAATTTGTCAAGCTCTAATGGTTCCTCGGCCTTTCTTCTCAGAAATTCTTTCCTTAGCCTCCTTGCGGTTCTTTCGATTTCGGGATTGAAATTTATAGCTCCTCTGGATCGACGAGTGTTATGATGATGCATACACCTATCAGGAGCGGAAAAGAATGGATAATTAGTATGTAATAAGGCAAATAAATACGTGGTGAAAATAAGTATCAAAAATTGATTAGTATCTCATGATTAGTAGCCCTAATTTTCTCTAATTGATTAGTATCGAAAATACGTGGTCAAAATTAGTAGCCCTACTTAAACATGGTTAGCATCACAAATGGAGATAGGATAGCAAAAGTATTTACAAACAATTCAGATACAGCCTGCTGTAAAAAGTTAGACCGATCATCTTGTATAAATTAAAGTTGAAATCTTGAGTTGATTAATGAACACAACTTAATCACTAGTATACACTTTAAAGCCCGAACAAACACACGGCATGACGATATGTTAATAATGCTGAAAATAAATATAAATCCACATACAAAAGCATACACACAAAGAACTGTCTGTCATCAGGATGTTGAGCATAGGAGGAAATCAAAACACTATAGAGGATTGTAGGCAAAAAGTAAATCAAATTACATGCAAACGTAGGTGGTGCAAATTAAACAACAAATACAATACGTATACTGAAAATACGTGGTAAGAAAGAAGATAACAGCTCCCAAAAATATAATACACATATGCACACGCTAGAATGAATAACTATACGTCTCCCCGGCAACGGCGCCAAAATTTGATATGTGTCGTTACCGCACTCAAATTAATAATTTATAACCTTACTCTTATCACGCTAACGATATTAAAAATTATGTAGTATAGTTCAAGTAAGGGTCGATCCCACGGAGAGACGATTTATTCATTAACTAGTCCACTACATATTTACGCGATTATATTAACAATATTAACAAGAATATATACGGAATGGGGGGTTTAATTAATTGTCTCGAAAAATCCAAACTAATGAATTACTCCAAAATAAACTATACTAATATCCTAAACCTAATATATACAAGTGAAACAAGCATAGTAATTCGGCTCATAGATTTCTTATACTCGGTTACCCATTCAGTTACTAAATCGACTCGTCGTACCCATATTATTTTATTACTAGATTAATTGTAGAGAATTTAGCCGCTAAATCTCCCTATCTTTCCTTACTTATAATCGGTGTCGAGCCGCTCGACCACCCATACTAACTAATTAATTATTACGTAAGTTTCGACGCTCCGTAAGTTAACTAGTCGCATTAAGGACAAGAAAGACATCATTAATCCTAGTCAATTAAAATTAACTAGATCAAATTATACTCCTAGATTAATCTAGTGACAATTCGCAGTCCTAAATTAATGTAGTTGCTACTCGGTTGTATAATTTAACGTCGCGCCAAATAATACAACTAGCTATTGAACAATAAAAACGAGTATAAAATTAAATACTAACAAAATAATATTGGTAAAATTAATTGATTTCATAACTGAACGATTAACGTCATATAAGATCCAAGACAAAATTAATAACTGAAATTAACAAGTATTAAGGAGTAGAGAACTTAATATCTAGGCCAAAAAGACTCCTCCTTGATTTGGTTTCGACACCTCCACAAGTAGTGCTTCCGTCTTCCCTCGAGTTGAAGCCGCTTCACCCGACGGACTGCTCCGAGCTCCAGAAAACCGTTAAATTCAATTACTAATAGGGTTTGGTATTTTTGTGTTTGCTTGCTTGCTTGAGTTATTCATGATGGGGAACCGGGTATTTATAGTTACACTGCGTCAAAATTTAGGAAAGATTTGAGATATAATTTCTGGGTAGAAATATGGAAAGTTAATGAAATTGGAAGAATAAGAGATATTGAATTTCTATATCCTGATATTATATCCCCTTCATCTCCGTAGTGTTTTTGGCAAATATCTTCATCAAATATATTTTTCCCTTCTTCCCTTGATATTGGAATCTCTTCCTCTTATTCCAATCTACCACCCAACTCTCACTTGGGTTGTATCCTTCGTTATTTGGACCATCCTTCCATGACTTATCGTTCCATTACCTATTAATCATAATTAACGCTGAAATCAGTCCATTTAGCACGATAAATAATACACATGCCCTTAAATATCGAATCTCACAAAATTGTATCATATAGTTTAAATATTATTATAAACGAGGTTAACGACACATAAAAACGGTGAAAATATGAATATTTAGCGAGTTATCAGGCGTATTGCACACAAATCACGACTTATCTTATAATATTATAGCTTGTGGGGTTCGTCCATTTACATAACGATACCGATGTCGAATCATCGAATATCGTATATCGAACACTACAAGAAATGAAGCTTCGGGCGTTCAAAGATGGTCTGTGTCTATGGACGCCTTTTCAAGACGGGCGTCACTCCTCAGACGCCTGGCTATGGAAGCCTGAAGCACTCGCCATTTTTTAAAGCGGACGTCCAAAGTTGGAAGCCAGATGCGGGCGTCCAAAATGCCGTCCAAGTATAGACGCCCATTCGAGAAGGCGGGCATCCAAGTTTGAACGTCATACTGAAGCTTATGGCGTCTACAGGCAGACGCCATCTGAGTCAACGGGCGTCCACCTATGGACGCCATATGAGTCAATATGGCGTCCACTTGCAGACGCCGGCCAGTTGCATGGGTGCTGTGCTGGAGCCTGAGAGGCGTTCAGTATGGCGTCTGGAAGGGGACACCACCACTGGTCCTAGAAGGCCGTAAATATTCGTTTACTGTCTATCCAAAATCTGCCAAAAAACACAAAATGCAACATTCACAAGACAATATGCAACATTCAAACACAATACCACAACACATTCAATCGGACATCGCCGTCCACACCACCACGCCCACTTCACAGCACGCCATTGAAGACGAAATGACGATAACATAAATAAATAATTACAAATCCGTCGTCATAAAACGCAAGTACATAAAAACTAGAGTTAAAGTACATAGAAGAAGTTAGTTCGAACTAAATCCAAGTAATCGTAAGTAGTTAAGCTTACAAGCAACATCGATAGTACATCAGGAAACTGGGAAGCTAGCGGAGGCACCTGAATTCCCACCATCCCCGTTGAAGGGATCTCTGTCATCTGGACGACGAGGAGTAGGTCCTTGATTGCAGTTGTGTGGACATGACATAGGTCCACCCCGACGCGGCCACGCGCGGGTTTGGGTAGGCGAATGAATCTCCATATGAAACGGATCGAATTGAAATTTAGGTCTATGTGGAGTCGCCACCGAATTTTGTGGTTATTCGGAACCATTCGAGCCCACTCTATGTCGTAGTGGTCCGTATACAAAATACGGCCCATTTCCGATGTCAGAGTTTATTGGGCTCGTCCCTTTGCATTTGATACCAATACCGACATTATCGGATATTGTGTATTGAATGACTCTCGTGCGCCAACGGTTTCGGGCATCCGGAAACCGAGGTTCTGAGTAAGGGGTGAGGGTACGTGTTGGGAAGCCCACAAAGGACACCCAACCCCGCCCGCACATTAGCGGCCTCTACTAAGAATTCGAGTGACTTACAATACGCGCGCTAGTTAAACGGGAAAATGCTATGCAAAGAGTATTTTCCCTAAACATGTGAATTGAATCGAAACGGGTTTCTCAGTCAAATTTAATGCAACTAAAATTAACGTCAAAGTTGTATTTTAGCATGCGGATTCATTTAGTACAATAAGCGAACAAGAATTAAATTGACAAGAGAAACAAACAAACGGTTAGTAACGGTAAATCGATATTAACGGTTTGTGCAAATAATGAATTGAATTGAAAAGATGCAAATGTGAGGATGCATGATTTGAAAAGATAGTATACACGTGATTAATTATGCACGTGTTGACCTAAGTCGTAAAATACTATCGAGTTTGAAAAATAGGGTAATGTACGACTCGTGTTTGAGTCGTTATGAGGGCACTCGATCGAGTGGTCGATAGACTCGATCGAGTAGGCCCTGAAAAGAGGTTTCTGTTTCGTGTTATGGGCCGTGCTCGGCCGAGTTATTGACCAACTCGGTCGAGTACGTGGCCACTCGACCGAGTCACTGTGAGACTCGACCGAGTGAGTACTTGAAAAGTATTCTGTCCAGATCTGGTGGCCCTACTCGACCGAGTTATTGACCAACTCGACCGAGTAGGTCTCCACTCGATCGAGTCACTGGAAGACTCGACCGAGTAGAGGTCCTGCAGACCATTCTGTCTCGATTTTGTGATGTCACTCGATCGAGTGACGTAGGCACTCGACCGAGTGGCACCTGTACGTAACCAGAAAACGCTCGCAATTGATTTGAATCGTTTAAAGTAGCCGAGACAATATAAATATTCCTCCGTGTTTGTAGTGTTATAATTGGACAACATCTACGTTAACATCAACGGAAAATTGAACCGGCTAAATTATTTGATTTGATTTATTAGACTCGACGTCCAATTACGGAATTGGCATCGGGTCTAACATATCGATACTTTGCTTAAAATACAGAAAAGGACTTGATTCCCTCGACTTTTCCGACATCGAAATAAATCCCTAAGGATTGTGATGTCGGATCCGTGTCAATGGGTTTCGACCCATATTGAAATACGGTGTTTATTTTTTGAGAAATCGATGCGAATAATAACGATGATACAAACGATATGAAAATTATTGTTGAAATTGACCTATCTCAATAATCGAGTAATCGGGATATCGGAACAAGCGACCGTCAACTCGTGTGCAGTACACTCGTATATTCGGATTTCCTTATTCCAATATCACTCATACTCGACACAAATTGATGGGTATTTTAATGTCTTGATACTAGTATTATTGATATTAATGATGCGATAATAACGATAAAAATAAAAAAATAAAACGACCCATACGAAATAGACACGACGCGAGAAAAAGGAGGAGAAGGGAAGAAACGGGGTTTTGACACCCTCAACCTACATGTTCTTGTCTCGGTGCGGACTCGTAACCGTGGCTATAACACAAGAGTCTTCGAGGTTTATGGAGGTCGAGTTATGGTGGCTCGGGTTGTTGATTCCTAAACTAGGTTTAGGGTCTTTTGCTAATGAATCGCTTAGGGTTTGCTTAGGGTTTGTAGGGGATGTAGTATGTGTGTATGAGGTTGCTCTAGGGTTTCGATAATTGTGTCAAAAGTTGTTGAAGAGGGGTGCATGGGGGTTCCTTTTATAGGAAAAGCTAGGGCTTCGGATTAGGGTTACTCGACCGAGTAGGTGGCTGACTCGGTCGAGTAGGCTTGTGCGTCAGCCGTCGGGCCTGAATAAGGGCCCACTCGATCGAGTGGATGAGGCACTCGATCGAGTGGCCCAGCTGGGTTGCGCGGGTCACTTGCTTGGACCTTGACCGTGGGTATTTGAGGGGTTTGAGTTTGAATTGGGCTTTTGATGTTTGAGGGGTTGTTGGGTGTGTCTCGGAAACGACTTCGACCGGGATTGACCCAGTCGTGACGAGTCGGTTTTAATTCCGGTGTCGGTTTTGGCCCAAATTAGTCTTGTTTGACTCGAAACGGCCTGCTGGGCCTGGATTCGAGGTTGGTTTTGTGATATTTGTACTCCGTAAGTGCGTTAGCCAACGATTAATGGATTTGAGCCCGTATCCGAGCGCATAGAAGCATGTTAGCGTCCGATCATCATCGGGTGTTTTTTGGGAAACTGCCATAGACACCTGGCAGTCAAAATGCGGGTGTCTACAGAGCCCCCACTCTGACTGAGGCTTGGACAGGGCGAAAGTCAGAGTATCCACCAGGCCAATCGAGGATTGAAACCTGGCGGACTTCCGGCCGGGTCGTTTATAGTCCATTAGACTTGCGTGAAGGGCTCGCCAGCCGCAAGCTAAAAGTCATACCTGAGCCGATAACTCCGTGGGGAATTGGACTTGTCTCGTAAGTCCTGGGTGCGCCTGTATGTAGACTCATCCCTTGAAATGCCGTCGTTGGCTTCCGCTGGGGAATTATCGTGGGTTGCACATCCCTATTTGAGTCGTACCTGTATGAGTCACATAAAATGCATGCAACACGTAGGCAGTAAGATGACTCGCGCTGGGGAGAAATGGTTTTTTTTTTTTGAAAATTTGAATTTTTGATTTTTTTGAAATTTGAAATCTTGAGATTTTGAGATTTGGAAACTTCGAGATTCTTGACTCCTAACAAAGATTAGGAAAGTTTGGGATGGATATTCCCGTGCTAGTATTGAGACTAGGATTGTGGTTCGATTCCTAATTAGGATTAGGAAATTTTCCTAAATAGTTTGCAAGGCCAATGCTATATATAGACCCTTCTTGCTTTTGATTTTCTTCACAAGTCACAAAACAAACCCTTCTTAAGAGAAAGTCTCTCTAATTCTTTTGAGAAGTTCTAGCCATTTTCTTGAGAAGTTTAGCCATGGGAATTGATAGGTTGATCGTGATGCTGCAGGAGTGGTCCCGTCGCTTTAGAGACGCAGATAGGGTAGCTTTGAATCAGACGGGTATAACCCAATTGTACCCGTTCCGTCAGATGGTGGTTGACCGCTACTTTCTGGATGCTTGCTTGGCTTATTGGGATGACATATATCATGTCTTTTCTTTTCCCCGGGGCGAAGTTTGCCCTTTACCTGAGGAGATTGCAGCTATAGGAGGATGGAACCCGATACTCCGTCCCGCCGTTCCGTACTCGATTTATGACCCGAGGAGGAAGCTGAGAGAATTTCTAGGGCTCTCTCACAACGAGGTGTCCCGTATGATGGATGGTGATAAAATTTCTCTGATCGATTTGGCTGAGAAATTTATGAATTCACTCGATGTTCGGGTTAGACCGGCTTATAGCCGCAGGGCCTTCTCTTTTTGCATGCTTCATGTATATGCTTTCGAGGGTCATATGGATTTGTTATCCTGTATGGGGAACACCCGTCTCCTGACCGTAGTGGATCTGATGGAGACTGAGCACAGCCCGGCTTGGTTGATCACAGGCGAGATTATCCAAGGATTGGACGATCGCAAAAGGGACTCATCCATTCGCCTTACCGGTAGCACCCGTTTGTTGCAAGTATGTCACTCGGCTTTTTTTTTCAATTTTTTGATTTTTCTTTCTTCTTTCTTTTTCGAAAATTTTTCTTACTGCAGGGGGGGTACTCGATCGAGTCACCCAAGCACTCGGTCGAGTACCCTCAACGAGATGCTTCTGACCTGTCTTCGGAGGTGCCACTCGGTCGAGTCACCCTGGCACTCGATCGAGTGCCCTCGTAAAGAGTCTCCTGTTTGCGTTCAGGGGTACCACTCGATCGAGTATCCCAAGCACTCGATCGAGTGGCTTTTAGGCGAACGCCTATTTTGCCTAGGGGCCTCACGTTTTTGTTTTCTTTTGCAGATTTGGCTATATGAGAGACTATCAGTGATAGATCCTCCTCTTGATGCGGGCAACTACCGTCATAACCAGGTGATGACGAGGAGGCGGGCCATTGACTTTTCTCGTCAGATTACGCAGAAGTATTGGGACGAGGTTTTGTCCTTTCATGGCGGCCCGTTAATTAGATGGGTGGTTCCATGGTGGCCCATCTACCTTTGGAGTGGCTTGGACCCGAGGGACAGAGCCCGCTATCAGGTGATCCTTTCCTTCAGGCAGACGGTTCATCTTTATCCTGATCGCATACTAAGGCAGTATGGATGGTCCCAGCGAATCCCTGAAGTTGAAGCAGTTGTGAGTGACCCTACCCAACTGACTGATGTAATGTGTGATACCTGGATGCAAAGGTGGTACACACGGCATACTTGGCCCGTTGTCAAATCTCGCCATTCAATCTGGGTTTCAGATTCTTATACGAAGTGGACCAAAGCCGGAGATGCCAAAGCCCGAGCCGCCTTGAAAGTCGATGAAGCCTTCGACCTGCTGAGAAGAGAGCAAGCTAAAGACAACAGGGGGTTCTTTGATGAGGGAGACACTCCAGCTACCCTAGTCCGCCTAATGTCAGGGCAAAAGAAGAAGACTAAGACTCAAGCTGAAGGGTCTAGTGCTAAAGGTGCTTGGGGGAAAGTGAGCCCCCAAATGGACTTGGAAAGGAGATTGGGCCCAAGACTACCTGTGCAGGACCGACTTGGCCCACGGGATAGGCTACCCGAGCATGTGCGGGCCCGACTTGGGCCGAAGACTGTGATTGAAGACCCGTCGTCAAAGAAACGGGCTCGGGCTAAGGAGGTTCCACTTGTGATTCGGGAACGCTCGCCACCACCCCGAAGACCTCAGGCTCCACGCGACCCGAAGGACAAGGGGAAGGGGAAGATGCCCGGATACTAGTCTCCTTATTTTATTATTTGAATATTATTATTATTTTTGTGGTGTGATTTTTTGCGTGAATGCCGTTTTTTTTTTTTTTTTTTTTTTTTTTTTGTAATCTCGAGTTTATCGAGATATTAATAAAAGACATATTATTGAACACCGTTCCCGTCTTTTGTTTATTGCAGTGGTTGTACCCTTTTGAGGGGTTGCCTACGTATCCGCAAATGGCGGAATCAAACCTAACGTAGTTCAAAAATTTGATTTGATTGATTTTTGCAATTTTCGAAATACATCAAGATTGTTAATTCGAGATGCGCGACAGTAGAATAATTAATTCTAGCTTATTGACTTGTCTAAAATTTTGAAAATTTATAAAAAAAAAGGACTAATTTTTTATAAATTTTTGCGAATGACATTGAGATGGGGGTTTATGGGTAATAGCGCTTCAGCTGGTCCAAGTTGGTTGGGTTGACAAATTCGTTCCCGTCCAAGTCTGTCAGCATTACCGCTCCTCCTGATAGGACCTTCTTGACCAAGTATGGCCCAGCCCAGTTGGGTTTGAATTTACCCCTCGGGTCAACCGGCAGTAAGGCACGAACCGATTTTAGGACCAGATCCCCTTCCTTGATGTTCCTGGGCCTAACCCGTTTGTTGAAAGCCCGTTGGATCCTTTTTTGATATATTTGAATGTTGTTGAGAGCCCGGGATCGCCGTTCGTCTAAAAGGACTAGCGAATCGTATCGGGCTTGGACCCAATCTGCCTCAGGTACTTGGCTTTCAAGTAGGATCCTAAGGGATGGCACCTCTAGCTCGACTGGTTGGACCGCTTCCATTCCGTATGTCAAGTAATACGGGGTTGCCCCGGTCGCGGTGCGGATTGAGGTTCGATATCCCCATAGGGCAAAAGGTATTTTGTCGGGCCAGTCCCGATAATTTTCAGCCATCTTTTTAAGTATGGTGACAATTGTTTTATTGGCCGCTTCTACCGCTCCATTTGTTTGAGGCCGGTAAAGCGAAGATGTATGCCTTTGAATTTTGTATTTTGCCAGCAATGCGGCAGTTTCAGCTTGAAAGTGGGTCCCGTGATCGCTGATGAACTCGTGAGGGATCCCATACCGGCATATTATTTTATTTTGGATGAATTTGGCCACGTGCTTGGCGTTCAAGACACGGTATGACTCGGCTTCGACCCATTTGGTGAAGTAGTCGATGGCCACCAAGATGAAGCAATGACCCCCCGTCCCGGAAGGATGCACCTTTCCAATTATGTCAATACCCCATGTCGAAAATGGCCATGGTGATGTCATGGTATATAATAGGGAAGATGGCATATGCTGTACATTGGCGAAGATCTGACAGTTATGGCAGTGTTTGACATACAACTGACAGTCTGTTTCCATGGTGTTCCAATAGTACCCGAGCCTCATGATTTTTCGGGCTAGCATATGGGCGTTCATATGAGGGCCGTTTTCACCATCATGGACCTCGGCCATGACCTTTTCGGCCTGTATTTTGTCGATGCATAGGAGTAGAGCCCCCTGTGCCGTCTTTTTGTACAATTGCCCGTCATCAGTTCGAACAAATTGGGTTGCCAATCTTCGTAGGGCCTTTTTGGCCCGATTTTCAGCTCCCGCGGGATATTCTCCCGTTGCCAAGTAGGTTAGGACAGCTTGATACCAAGGCTCCGGGTCCGTTATCTCGATATCCTGAATGGCGTGGATGTAGGCCGGCTCGGACCGTCTTTCGACACAGATTGGCATGCTGGTCAGGTGATCCGGGATGTTTAGTAGAGATGCTAGCTTGGAAAGTGCATCTGCGAACTGATTCTCTTCCCGGGGCAGATAAATGTATTCTACCTTTTGAAATTGTTTTTCTAGAACCCTTACCCGTGCTTGGTAAGCCACGAGATTGGCGTTCCGAGTTTTCCATTTTTGGAGTGCTTGATTGATGACTAATGATGAATCACCGTGGACCCGGAGGTTTGTTACCCCTAAATCAGCGGCGGCTTGCAACCCGTGAATGCATGCTTCGTATTCGGCTGCGTTATTGGTCACGTCGAAGTCTAACTTGATGGATAAGGGAGTGTGTTCCCCTCGGGGTGAAATTAACAGGATTCCGACCCCGAACCCTCGGAAGTTGGATGCCCCATCGAAATATAGATCCCATACTTCCGTATCTGTATGGAATATGTCTTCATCGGGAAAGGCCCATGTATCGGTGTGGCCTTCTTCGGATATTGGGCTGTCAGCGAGGAACTCGGCAACTATCCGGCCTTTGATGGCTTTTAATGGTACAAATTTGAGGTCGAACTCGGATAACATTAAAGTCCATCTAGACATCCTGCCGTTGAGGATGGGCTTCTCAAATAAGTACTTGATAGGATCCATTTTGGATAACACATGTACCTCGTGACTGAGCATGTAATGTCGGAGCTTTTTAGTGGCCCAAACCAATGCTAGGCACGTCTTTTCGAGCATTGTATATTTACACTCATATTCGAGGAACTTTTTACTGATGTAGTAAATAGCCCGCTCTTCTGAATCGACTGTCTGGGCCAGCATAGCCCCCATGGCCGTCTCCGTCGTCGTTAGGTATAACGACAAAGGCAGACCGTGTTGAGGTGGCATTAGTACCGGCGGAACAGACAGCATCTCCTTGATTTTATCAAAAGCCGCTTGACATTTGCCGTCCCATAGCACCCGTTTTCCGATTTTTAGCTTTTTGAAGATGGGTTCGCATACCATGGTTAGTTTCGAAATGAACCGGCTGATGTATTGGACTTTTCCGAGAAACCCCCTTATTTCCTTTTCGGTCTTGGGTGGTTGCATCTCGGTGATGGCTTTGATTTTAGCTGGGTCGACCTCGATGCCGCGTTGGCTAACGATATGGCCCAGTAATTTGCCTGACGTCACCCCAAAACTGCATTTTTGTGGGTTCAGTCTCATGTTGTATTTACGTAGCCGGGTAAAGAACTTTCTTAGGGCTGAAATGTGCCCGCTTCGGTTCTTGGATTTGACGATCATGTCGTCTACATAGACCTCCACTTCCTTGTGCATCATATCGTGGAGCAAAGTAGTGGCAGTCCGTTGATAAGTGGCCCCGGCGTTGATAAGCCCAAATGGCATGACGGTGTAACAGTAAGTACCCCAAGGTGTAATGAAGGTGGTCTTACCCATGTCCTCTTCTGCCATTTTAATCTGATTGTACCCGGCATACCCGTCCATGAACGATAGAAGGGCATGGTCGGCCGTATTATCCACCAGTATGTCGATGTGTGGTAACGGAAAATCGTCTTTTGGGCTTGCCTTGTTAAGATCCCGGAAGTCCACGCAAACCCGCACCTTGCCGTCCTTCTTGGGTACCGGCACGATGTTTGCAACCCAGTCTGGATATTCAGACACTTGTATAAAGCCTGCTTTGAATTGTTTATCGACCTCTTCCTTGACTTTAAGAGACCATTCGGGCTTCATTCTTCTGAGTTTTTGCTTTACCGGCTTGCACCCATCTTTGATGGGTATTCGATGTTCGGCTATCTCCCGGTCTATACCCGGCATGTCCTTGTAGGACCATGCAAAGACATCTTTGAATTCATGGAGGAGGTCTGTGAATTGCTTTCTCTCCTCTGGATCTAAAGATAGGCCTAACTTAAGCATCTGGGGCTCTAAAGTGGTTCCCACATTGATGGACTCGGTTTCTTCAATTACCGGATCCCGGGATTCCCTTTGCTCGAGCTGCTCGACCAGATGTTGAGGTAGGGGTACCTGTTCGTCGGGTTTCTCAATGTCATTGCATATAAAATTTTTGAAATTGAGAAAATTTTGGAAATAAGACAAGTCGTAAGCAGAACGGTGTTCGTTATTATTATTGATGGTAAATTTTGAAAATAGCTCGAATAGAGCTGCCATCTGATCATTGGTCAGTGGCGGGATAGGGAGAGGTCTTGGGACAGGCCCCGAGACCTCAGTGGATAAGGGAAGAGGGGTTACAGACTCGACTTTAGCACCAGACCCTCTAGACTCGGACTCAGACTCCGACTCTGACTCTGACTCAGACTCGGTATCCGGCATGTCTCCCTCGCCGGTGGTCAGCTTGTAGACCCGTCCTTGACTGTCGGTCCATTTTATGGTCTTCCTCCAGGCCCTCGTCTCGGTGTTGGCGCCGACCTCGGTGATTAACTTGGTTGGGTCGAACCGATCGCTGCGAAGGATCAGGTTGACCAAATCGTTCTTCGGAGCGGGGACGGTCTTGTCTTCCCCGAATAGGAGCCCCAGCACGGGCTCGGAGTCGTTTTTGCCTTCCTTTGTTTCGGTCTGGACGATGGTAAATATATCATCAGGGATGAAATTGCATTCCCGAGCCTTTTTTGGTCTCGGGATATGTGATGGTGGGTTGGTAGAGGCCCACTTGGACGGCTCCGAAGACTGGAGCGACGAAGTAATCCGTTAGCTTCAGGCTATAAGGGCTTATGTAAGTACCCTTGATAATGTCGATGGCCTTGTGAATACCGGCCTGAACCACGTTTTCCGGGGTTATAGCATACCCCAATCCGAAATGTGACTCGCCGTCATTTAGAACCTCGATAATCTTCCCAGCTGGAAGATTTGGCCTTGAGGTTATTCCAGGTAGGTAACCCAGATTTTGTAGCATCGTGTCGATGCTAGTCGTGAAGTAGGGCCTAAAGAGATATTCTTCTTCGATCATGCCCACGAAATCAAATCCTCGCGGGTCGGCCCGGCCCGTAGCGTTGCAGCTTGCTACGGTAATTGGGGTCGCCTCCAGCGTGATGATACCGTCCTTGAGGGGCATCTTGACTTTTCGGTGGAGGGTAGATGACACGGCCTTGACTGCGTGGATCCAAGGCCTTCCTAGTAAGAGATTGAATGATGAGGTGACGTCTATCACCTGAAATTCCAATTCCTTTTCGATTGGGCCCGTTATGATCTTCAATTTTACGGCCCCAGCGACAGGTTTTGGGCTTCCGTCGAAAGCCTGGATAGTCTGCGCCGTTGGAAGGTAATCGGCATCGGTGATGCCGAGTGCTTTTGCGGTCCTTAGAGGAAGGACGTTTACGGCTGATCCATCGTCGATAAGGGTCATCGGGAGATATTTACCTTTGCAGATGACCGTGATGTATAGGGCCAGATTGTGATTGGGCCCAAATGGTGGTAGGTCAGCTTCGGAGAAGGTTATGAGCGGGCCTTCTTCTTTGGATTTGCCCTTAAGGTAGGGCATGATGGTGGCTACCATTTCAGCAGGGGTAGCTTCTGAATCGACTTTGATTTCATCGAGAGCCTTAGTCAGTGCTTCCCGATGAGCTTGTGAGCTAACCAATAGTTGCCATATGGTTAGATCAGCTCGGACCCTCTTCATTTGTTGGACCAGAGCCGTGTCTGGGCTCGGTTCTTCGGGGGTAAGCTCCGTCCTGGCGGGTTCAGTGACGGATATAGGGATGGAGCGCCCAGCTGCGGCGAGATGATTGGTGGCTAAGGCCTTGGACTTAGCCTGTCGGACCTCCTCGAGGGTGATGGGGACAGCTTCCCCTTTGGTTAAGTACACATCCTCCTCGTCGTCGAACCATATCCCGTTGATTTGTGGGATAAAGGGAGAGATGAGGTGGGAACAGTCAATTACCCCACCGGTGAAGATAGCATGAGCGCTGAATGGGTTTTCTTTGTTGCTCGGCTTGTCTCCGGGCAACGGGATTTTCCCGCTCTCGATGAGATCTTGGATCAGGTGTTTTAACCTCCAACATTTTTCAGTATCATGTCCGTTACCCCGGTGATACTGGCAGTAGGCTTGGGCATTGTAAGTTTTGGGCCTCTTTTCTACTGGAGGTTCTGCAGTTGGGCCTATCGGTTGGATTAGGCCCTTTGAGGATAGCCTCTGTAAGGCATAAGTATAGGTAGTCCCTATATCTGTGAATACCCGATTTGGTGTATTCTTTTTAGATGAGGTATCGAGCAGGTTTACCTCGTCAAAGATGCTGCGAGTTGCAGCTGCAGGTGTGGGCTTGTTTGCGGATGAACTAGCCCCTTGATACCCTTTGGTAGAGGCCTTAGTCAGGCTCTCCAACCTCAAATCATCTTCGATCCTTGTGCCCATTTCAGTAAGGGCAGCAAAGTTCGGGATAATAGCATACCGGAGATGGACCCGGTAGGATGGGAGTAGATTCTTGACGAAGGCTTCCACTAGGGCCTTCTCGCCGGGCTTGTCGACCAGCTTCACACTCTCAGCCCTCCACCTTTGCAGATATTTTGTGAACCCTTCTTTGGGCTCTTGGGCCATTACTTCCAGAGTACGCATTGTAGTCTGGATTTCAGTGTTATCGGCGTAGTTCCGAGCAAATTCGGTCGCCACATCATCCCAAGTCTTGTATTTCTTGGGGTCGAGCCTGTAGAACCAGGCCCTGGGATGCTTCTCCAAGGAGGAAGGGAATAAGTGCTTGAACATGGTGGACTTTACCCCTTTGACTGCCATGAAGTCTTTGAAGGCCCGGATGTGATGGACCGGGTCTTCGGTACCCTCAAACATAGGAATTCCCGTCAAGTTGAGGTTGGCCGGTAGCTCGTCATTCAAGGGTGAATAAATGCGAGCATTTTCAGAGTGGATCGAGTTGCTTGTTGACAAGTGGACTTGCTCCTCGAGCCTGCGAACGACACTGACCAATTCGGCTATGGGCCCAGCGGAATCAGCTCCTTCAACCGGGACCGTCTTCTCCACAGTGCTCAGGCGGGTGTCCAAAGTTGCTTGGTTAGCGAGGATGGAGGTCAGTTGAGTCTCGATCTTGGCTAAGGCATTTTTCAATTCGTCCATCTTGCGTTGATGTCGGGTTGTGGCTGGCCTGTCTGTAAGAACACCACGTAATCAGAAACTAGCCCAGAAATCCCAGAATAGAAAGTCCATCCCAAACGAGACTAAAAAGGGAAACGACTCGAGAAAGACACCTAGACAGATGACTCGTGAAGTGTGGGCCTCCCTTAGGATTCGGCAAATGGGCCTAGTCCTGTTCGAAAGGAGGTTCACACGGGACATCCCCAGACTTTTGACTCGATCGTGTTGACGGGCCCTCCTTTGTAGGGGTTTGTCCTACGTAGGTGGGCCTTGCCTTAGTCTAATAAGGCGGACCGGGAAAGGGAAGAAACTCGTGATGTAAGATCGACGGAGTTTCGACGCTACGGACCTTGACAACTTAAGACATGACCCGACACTGCTAAATACGGGAAGTCCTAGAAGAGGAAGGTTTTGAAAATTGATTGATTTTGAAAAAGGACCGAGTGGACTCGGTGAATGGCCCAAATTTCCGAAAAAGAGGACGAAAAGTCATGGGGCCACGGGTTTTGAAAGTTCGAGTTTTGATTTGGGCAGCATACCGGCTAGAAAATAGGCTATTTTGAGTAAAATCATAAGTCCTAAATTCGGTATATCCCGGGTTTTGAAAATCGAATATCTTGAAAAGGAGGATGTAATTTTTGAAAAGTTGATATTTTTGAAAATGACTCGGAAACCAAGTAGCACGTAGTCACACAAGCATTATAACGACGCCATGTATGCTCTACACTAAGTCTCGGTCGGTCTGAAAGGGTCTATACCAGTGTACATAGTCTAGACGTTGATCGGGACGGACTCTCTAAGTCGAGTTGAGCTTAGAACATGCCGCGAAACCCACTCGAATCGACTATGGACACCTTTTGACATATCCATGTTGGAGTACATCAATGGTATAGTGGGACGTCGGTCACCAGTACCGGCCCGGGAAAATATGGGTTATGCATGAACCGTAAAACTAACACGCGCATTGTATTTGTCAAACGATTTCTATTCGAGTCTCACCCTGAGGATGCCGATGGTAAGTCACACATCAGATAATTCCCCAGCGGAGTCGCCAAATTGTGGACATGACATAGGTCCACCCCGACGCGGCCACGCGCGGGTTTGGGTAGGCGAATGAATCTCCATATGAAACGGATCGAATTGAAATTTAGGTCTATGTGGAGTCGCCACCGAATTTTGTGGTTATTCGGAACCATTCGAGCCCACTCTATGTCGTAGTGGTCCGTATACAAAATACAGCCCATTTCCGATGTCAGAGTTTATTGGGCTCGTCCCTTTGCATTTGATACCAATACCGACATTATCGGATATTGTGTATTGAATGACTCTCGTGCGCCAACGGTTTCGGGCATCCGGAAACCGAGGTTCTGAGTAAGGGGTGAGGGTACGTGTTGGGAAGCCCACAAAGGACACCCAACCCCGCCCGCACATTAGCGGCCTCTACTAAGAATTCGAGTGACTTACAATACGCGCGCTAGTTAAACGGGAAAATGCTATGCAAAGAGTATTTTCCCTAAACATGTGAATTGAATCGAAACGGGTTTCTAAGTCAAATTTAATGCAACTAAAATTAACGTCAAAGTTGTATTTTAGCATGCGGGTTCATTTAGTACAATAAGCGAACAAGAATTAAATTGACAAGAGAAACAAACAAACGGTTAGTAACGGTAAATCGATATTAACGGTTTGTGCAAATAATGAATTGAATTGAAAAGATGCAAATGTGAGGATGCATGATTTGAAAAGATAGTATACACGTGATTAATTATGCACGTGTTGACCTAAGTCGTAAAATACTATCGAGTTTGAAAAATAGGGTAATGTACGACTCGTGTTTGAGTCGTTATGAGGGCACTCGATCGAGTGGTCGATAGACTCGATCGAGTAGGCCCTGAAAAGAGGTTTCTGTTTCGTGTTATGGGCCGTGCTCGGCCGAGTTATTGACCAACTCGGTCGAGTACGTGGCCACTCGACCGAGTCACTGTGAGACTCGACCGAGTGAGTACTTGAAAAGTATTCTGTCCAGATCTGGTGGCCCTACTCGACCGAGTTATTGACCAACTCGACCGAGTAGGTCTCCACTCGATCGAGTCACTGGAAGACTCGACCGAGTAGAGGTCCTGCAGACCATTCTGTCTCGATTTTGTGATGTCACTCGATCGAGTGACGTAGGCACTCGACCGAGTGGCACCTGTACGTAACCAGAAAACGCTCGCAATTGATTTGAATCGTTTAAAGTAGCCGAGACAATATAAATATTCCTCCGTGTTTGTAGTGTTATAATTGGACAACATCTACGTTAACATCAACGGAAAATTGAACCGGCTAAATTATTTGATTTGATTTATTAGACTCGACGTCCAATTACGGAATTGGCATCGGGTCTAACATATCGATACTTTGCTTAAAATACAGAAAAGGACTTGATTCCCTCGACTTTTCCGACATCGAAATAAATCCCTAAGGATTGTGATGTCGGATCCGTGTCAATGGGTTTCGACCCATATTGAAATACGGTGTTTATTTTTTGAGAAATCGATGCGAATAATAACGATGATACAAACGATATGAAAATTATTGTTGAAATTGACCTATCTCAATAATCGAGTAATCGGGATATCGGAACAAGCGACCGTCAACTCGTGTGCAGTACACTCGTATATTCGGATTTCCTTATTCCAATATCACTCATACTCGACACAAATTGATGGGTATTTTAATGTCTTGATACTAGTATTATTGATATTAATGATGCGATAATAATAACGATAAAAATAAAAAAATAAAACGACCCATATGAAATAGACACGACGCGAGAAAAAGGAGGAGAAGGGAAGAAACGGGGTTTTGACACCCTCAACCTACATGTTCTTGTCTCGGTGCGGACTCGTAACCGTGGCTATAACACAAGAGTCTTCGAGGTTTATGGAGGTCGAGTTATGGTGGCTCGGGTTGTTGATTCCTAAACTAGGTTTAGGGTCTTTTGCTAATGAATCGCTTAGGGTTTGCTTAGGGTTTGTAGGGGATGTAGTATGTGTGTATGAGGTTGCTCTAGGGTTTCGATAATTGTGTCAAAAGTTGTTGAAGAGGGGTGCATGGGGGTTCCTTTTATAGGAAAAGCTAGGGCTTCGGATTAGGGTTACTCGACCGAGTAGGTGGCTGACTCGGTCGAGTAGGCTTGTGCGTCAGCCGTCGGGCCTGAATAAGGGCCCACTCGATCGAGTGGATGAGGCACTCGATCGAGTGGCCCAGCTGGGTCGCGCGGGTCACTTGCTTGGACCTTGACCGTGGGTATTTGAGGGGTTTGAGTTTGAATTGGGCTTTTGATGTTTGAGGGGTTGTTGGGTGTGTCTCGGAAACGACTTCGACCGGGATTGACCCAGTCGTGACGAGTCGGTTTTAATTCCGGTGTCGGTTTTGGCCCAAATTAGTCTTGTTTGACTCGAAACGGCCTGCTGGGCCTGGATTCGAGGTTGGTTTTGTGATATTTGTACTCCGTAAGTGCGTTAGCCAACGATTAATGGATTTGAGCCCGTATCCGAGCGCATAGAAGCATGTTAGCGTCCGATCATCATCGGGTGTTTTTTGGGAAACTGCCATAGACACCTGGCAGTCAAAATGCGGGTGTCTACAAGTTGGCAAACAAAGTGCTCCACCGCTGCATCTCCTCACGCATCCTCCTAATCTCGTCGTCCTGCCGCGCCATGTGCTCTTTCATTTCTCGCTCTTTTCGGACGCTTTTCTGTTTGTCAGCCTCGTACTTGGACTGCAACTAGGTAAGAGCAGCGGGAATGTACTCCATGTGTGACGAGGCGCCGCCAACACGCTCGGGGGGTGGCGTGAAAAACATAGGCGCAACATTCCCTACGCCGTACACACTTCCCTTCTTGAACCCGTCCACGACCTCAAAGAATGCAGCATTCGGGTCATGAGTCGGGTCGGTACAGTTGACGGTCTTCTCGATGTAAGCATCCTACATACACAACAAACAAGTGTTACCTCAGTTTTAGATATTATATGAACAAAATGATAAATTTATTACTTAACCAAGTAGAATAAGACGAAGTGCATTATTTGAAGTAGGGGTGCTCACCCAAATTGCCTGATCCTTCCTCGTGACGAAGCTTGCTCCCCCCACCATCATCTTCCTTCGCATGCATGTCAATGAAAAGCTCGGCTGTGGTGGACAATTTCCCTGTTTCTTTCTGAATCTAATAAATGCAGTTGAATGTTAGGCAACTACTATGTGAACATATATAATTTATGAGAACTTAAAAAGTAACAGAAATCATACCCTCAAAGCCCTACGGTAAGATAACTGAGAACCACGGTCATCCCTCTCGCATAATCATCCCAAAATTTCAAAGGTCATCCAATATATATACTCACATACTAACCCAATTCCTCACATAATCATCCCAAAATTTCAAAGGTCATCATCCAATATATATACTCACATACTAAACCAATTCCTCACATAATCAAATAATCATCCCAAAATTTCAAAGGTCATCCAATATATATATACTCACATACTAACCCAATTCCTCACCTAATCAAGTAATCATCCCAAAACTTCAAAGGTCATCCTATATATATATAGAAAAGGGATCAAGGGAGTTTGGTTAAAAGTGGGAAGTTGGGAAGTTGTGTTTTTGGCCCTTGATTTGGTTTGGATGGATGGCTAAGATTAATCAAAAAAAAAAGAAAAAAGGGAGAATATGTCCGTGAATGACAAGCAGCAGGCAGCAGCAGGGCAAAAGTACAGCATGCCATCACCATTCCTATCACCAAATCTATCACCCTTTCCATCAACAAAATTCACTCCCTCACCAAAATTTGAAAATCATCCCAAATTTCTCACCAAGTTCTCACTAAAATTCGAAATTTATCCTTAATAAAAAAAGCTTCCCTCTATCTATACCATTATTCAGAATAACTAAACCCTAATTCGTAAATTGTTGTACGTCTTTATACTCTAATGGTGTTGTTCCTCGAAGAACCACGCGATGATCAAAATGTGCAGTTGAAAATTTTTGGGCAACATGCAGGAGGTAAGATGGATATATACATATATATTTGGTTTGTTAAATGAGAAGAGCCAGGAAAATGTGCAGTCGAACATTGTTTTGTTTGGTTTGATATTTTTGCAGAGTCACACCGTTATAACGTGACAGTCATACTCAATATGATAGACAGTCACACGTTCACTGTTGTTGTAGTTGTTCTGCTGTATTACGTTGAAGGTTCTTTATTATTCCAAATATTTATGTTGGTTTCTTTATCATTGTTATATCTATCATTGTATTTTTTTTTTGTTGTTGAGTATTGCATACTGGTTTGTAGTTGTACTTGTAGTTCTTATGTGTTGTGGATATTAATCAAGGCAAATTATTATTTTGTTGGTTGCATGTAGTTGTAGTTTTATATAGAGGGGGGATATTTCTGGGCAACATGCAGGAGGTAAGATGGATATATACATATATATTTTTTTTTGTTAAATGAGAAGAGCCAGGAAAATGTGCAGTCGAACATTGTTTTGGTTGGTTTGATATTTTTGCAGAGTCACACCTTTATAACGTGACAGTCATACTCAATATGATAGACAGTCATACTCAATATGTTTAGTTGTTCATAATCATACTCAATTGCAGTTGTAGTATTGCATATTATTATTTTGTTGGTTGCATGTAGTTGTAGTTTTAGCTGTAGGCGTAGTTGTATTACGTTGAAGTTGTTGTTACTATTCAAAATATATATGTTTGTTTCCTTATCATTGTTATATTTATTATTGCGGGTGTTTTTTTGTTGTTGAGAAAATATATACTCCGTATATATTTATTATTGTTGGTATTGCATCTTGGGTTGTAGTTGTACTTGCTTTTGTTATGCGGTGCGGGTGTTAAGCTCTAACAATCATGCTGTTATACACGCAAAGTCACAGTCGTTGTCGAGAAAAGTCACACTTCAATAAGGTCAGAGATGAATGCGTGCGTTGCAAGTTTGATAGTGTCCAACCTTTGATAATTTATTTTTTGTTCCAACCTATATGCCAGCTGAAGACACAGTGATTGTCCCTTACGTAGGGCAGAAGTTCGTGGACATCGATGGAGCATTCAAGTTTTATCAAGCTTACGCATTTTATGTTGGTTTCGAGGCGAAGAGGTACACGACAACTAGATCATTTGATGGGTCGATCAAGAAGAAATTGTTGGCTTGTAACAAGGAGGGCAAAACAGCCAGCCAGAGCATGGTGAAGCTGTCGAGCACGGGAGAGAAGGAGGGGCAAGAGTACGTGGGATCGTACGAACCCAAAAGGATTATGAAGGCGACGAGGACGCAATGTGGAGCAAGAATTAGGCTCTGTGCAATGATCGGGGGGTTTTATATTGAAGAGTTCATCAAGGAACACAACCACAATCTTGTGACGGTCAAGGACAGAGAGTTTCAAAAGTCATCTCGAAATCTATCAAGATATCACAAGGAGATGATCGTCTGCAACTCGAGGGTGCGTAATGTCTGTCAACAATGTTGTTAGTTTATGGTTGACTGCCAACTGTGCGAGACCAATGCAGTTGCATTTTTGTGTGTGCAGCTGAAGATCGGGGCGACTCGAACATACAGGATGTGCAAGGAGTTGTCGGGCGGATATCAAAACATCGGAGCATCGTTGGTTGATTTCAAGAACTGGGGGAGGGACGTCAAGTGCTTCGTCCACGAGCAGGATGGTCAGTTGTTCATAGACCGGTTCAAGAGTTTGAGGGACAGTCAGGAGGATTTCTACTTTGACTACGATGTGGATACAGACGGAAGCTTACGCAGGGTCATTTGGGCGGATGGTGCAGCTCGAAGGAATTACGCGGCATTCGGGGATGCAGTTTCGTTCGACCCAACGTACGGAACCAACGTGTATTCCATGGTGTTGTAGACACCCGCATTTTGACTGCCAGGTGTCTATGGTAGTCCCCGACAAACACCCGATGATGATCGGACGCAAACGTGACTTGGTGTACTCGGACTTGGGCTCGGAATCAATAATATCCGACATGGACTTTTAGCGGAGTAATAATCTCACAAAACAGACCTCAAATCCAGGCCTAGTGGGTCGTTCCGAGCAAAATAAGACTAATTTGGACCAAAACCGACACCAAAAATAAATCTCGTCTTTTAGCGACCGGGTCAAAACCCAGTCAAGGACGAACCCGTCACACAAATCAGCCCAATTCAGCCTCTAGAAGTTGGCGCCCAAATCAGAATTCAAAAAGCAAACCCTAATCACACAACTCACTCACTCACTCTATAAATACACCCCTAACCCTTCACATTTTTCAGATTTTTTAAGCCTTTGAAGAGCTGAAAAAAAAGCCTTTACAACCCTCATTTACCCTACAAATTCTACCCTAATCCTCCTGAGCATCCCACACTACAACCCTAAGCAAAAAACCATACAAAAAACTGAGCCATTTTGCTCTCAAACAAACCGGCACACACACACACATATACACACCATAACTCACGTTCATCCTCGATACTCCGGCGTTCCGTCGCTATTTACGAGTCTATTTCCGAGGCCTATACCAAGCATGTATGTTGAGGGTGTCCTAAACCCCATTTCGATCCTTACTACTTTGTTACTATTTACATTTTCGCGTTATTTATATCATAATTATACTAGTATCGTAATACTAACACTAACATAACGCTAACACTTTTATTTCTCGCATACTAACTTTATTTTCTCGTTATTAACACTATCATACCGCGTATATATATATATAAATTAATACTAGTATTCGGTTTCAAATACGTTTGACTACGACGATCGCCTAAAGTCCGTCTAATCCCTTTACGAGTAATGACGGAGGTGGAGCCCTTTCGAGGAGCCCCGCCCCAATGTTCTCAAGGGCGTGACGTGATTGCAATCGGTCGTAGTTGAACGCATTCGATCCCATTTCAATTAGTACGAAACCCGTTGACACGAAAATCGACATCACATAATCCGGAAGGGTTAGTTTCGATGTCGTGACGTAGAGGGATACAATTTCGTCACTAATTCAAAATTCCTAATTTAGCAAAAGCATAAATCAAGTAAATTGAACCACATTAGCACGCGATTATAAAAATTGACGATTTTTTTTTCGACAAATAAAAAATACCCGACCAGACCCACGCGCAAGTCGCGCGACCGGCCAGGCGACTCGCGGGCAGGCCTGTTTGGCCGAGCCCACTTTTTTTCGTTTTCTCGACTTTCTACCCTTTCCGGTCCTTACATTAATATGCGACCTTCGCGACATATGTCCATATTTTGAGACTCGTTTTTTTTACGACTCTTAGTCGACGCGTGTAAAGGCCATCACGTGAACCCATTTTTTTCTAAAACTCATGCACATCACGACACTCAAAACGACTTTGATCGACGGTCTCACACTATTAATTTTTATGTCGACGACTCTTTAGTCGTATCCGACACATAATTAATTTAGACTCCATTTCTCGAGGTGATAAGTCGGGACAAGACATTGAGGTTCGAGATCGGGTTAGAATCACGCCTAGGTCTCGAACCTCCGTCCTTTGATTAATATGCAATATAATGCGTAATTAATTAAGGTTCGTCCGTCTAGCTAATTCATGATCTAGTGAACATTTATTATATACGGGTCTTTAGCGAGTCGTGTATTCTATTTATCACTTTTCTTATTTAATTTATTATTTCTTCTAATCGTTATAATAATCGTTGTATTGTGAATTCCGGGTTGTATTTCCGCCCGTGTAACTTGTACGTTACTTATTTTCGAGTTTCGTTTATTTACTTGCTTATCGCTTTATAAATAAATCTCGCATGCTAAATCACTTCGACCATAATTAGATGCATTAAATGACGTAATTCACATATAATTCACATGCTTAGCCCGAAAACGCTGTTTGCATATCATTTTTATCATTTTACTAACGCGCGTACACGAACACGAACGGTGTCTTAGTAGAGGCCGCCATGTGCGGGCGGGGTTGGGTGTCCTTAGTGGGCTTCCCAACACGTACCCTCACCCCTTACTCAGAACCTCGGTTTCCGGATGCCCGAAACCGTTGGCGCACGAGAGTCATTTTATATACGAAAGCCGGTGTAAACGGTATCGGTATAATAATGCAAAGGGACGAGCCCCATGAACTCTGAAATCGAAGTGGGCTTACTTTGTGTATAGCCCATGACGACATAGAGTGGGCTCGTATGGTTCCGAATAACCACAAAATTCGGTGGCGACTCCATTTTGACTTAAATTTCGAACCCGAGAACAATCTCACCACGAGATTCATTCGCCTACCCAAACCTGCGCGTGGCCGCGTCGGGGTGGACCTACGTCATGTCCACAGGTGTTCACACCGTTCACTGGCATGGACAACCACAAACGGTCTGTCACGTTCTGTGGGGCGTTGTTATTTAAGGAGGACTACGAGTCATTTATATGGGTCCTCTCCCAGTTTCTGGAAGCCATGGGTGGGAAGGAACCGTGTTATATCATTACAGATCAGGATCCCAGAATTTTAAAAGCCGTCCCCGAAATATTCAAAGCAGCGCACCAACAGTGCTGCACGTGGCACATCATGAACAAGGTTCCAACAAAGTATGGCAGATCAAGAGAGGAGGCCTCGGACTTTGTAAAAGCTCTCAATGCAACTATATGGGATGATGACATCGAGGCGTCGGAGTTCGACGACAGGTGGGGGCGGATTATGATCGACCATGATGCCGTTGGGATCGAATGGTTCGAAAATATGTTCAAAGAGAGGAGCAAATGGGTCGCCGCGCATTGCAGGGAGGTGAGGATGTCCGGAATTATGAGGACAACGCAGAGATCAGAGAGTGAGAACAGTTTCTTCAAAAAGTTTGAAGACAACAATGGTACGTTGGTCCAGTTCTGGATGCGTTTCGAAAGTGCGATGGACCAACAAAGGCACATGCAGAAGAGGCTAGACAACGATAACCGGCAGTCTTTCCCCAAAATTGTATCGACGAATCCGATGGAGAGCCACGCGGCAAGGGTGTACACGCACGTCGCCTTTGCACACTTTCAGGAAGAGGTTAAGTTTTCGCTGTACACGTGCAGCGTTTGTGGGTATCAGGAGAAGGACGGGATCGAAGCGACAACAGTACTGGACTCCATCCGGGACCGCAACTACATTGTTGAATACAACCCAGGTACTGGCATAGAAAGTCACTGTCCATTTCATGTAGCCATATTATATGATCTAAACGTTTTGATTCTAAACGTAACGAGTTTTTTTCCATATTTAATTGAATGTGACTGTACACAATAAAGGGTGCGACTCTGGATCGCGGTGCGTGTGATTGTACAACGAAATTCGTTTGATTCTGCGTCGTAAGGACTGTGACTATGCAGCATTATGGGTGTGACTGTATCCTGTTAAGGTTGTGATCATACCTTTACGGAGTCTCATCCCGTACGTTGCGTAGCCACCATCTGTACGGTCAACAGTCGCACTTTTTATGTGTTTTTTAATGCACTCGCAGGTACCTGTGAGGTCAGGTGTACTTGCAGGAAGTTCTGTCAGTATGGAATTCTTTGCAGGCACGCCATTTGGATATACTCTTCGAAAGGAAGGGAGACGATCCCGGAACGGTACGTGGCATGGAGATGGACGAAGGATGCTCTACGTAATTTTAATGCGTGTCCCCTGTCAGAGAGTCGCCTACGCGATGAGAAGGCTGTTACAGTCACGAGGCTGTTCTCGGAGTTCTATGAGACCGTCAGTCATGTCAGCAAAATGGGTAAGGAAGACGTTAGTAATCTAGCTGACGTCATTCGCGACTTCAGGTCCGATATTGTCTCTGCTGTGCCATTTAGCAAGACGCAAGAATTAGAGGAGATCCTCGGCTGTACGAGCTCAATTGAAATAAACATATTGCCCTCGAAGAAAGCCAAGAACAAGGGCAGTGGGAAGCTGATGCTTTCTTCTAAGGCGAAGGCTGCTGCAATTGCCGCCAAGCCTAAACGGCTGTGTAAGAACTGCAAGAGGATGGGGCACCATGACAAGAGGAACTGCCCCAACCCATTTGCTGAGTACCCACCTGTTGATGTTGAGGAGGAGGAGGAGGACCCGGCAGGGATTGCCGAGGAGGATTGTTCATCAATAACATTTGTTACTTAGGAACATTCTTTTTGGAAACACAAAGGCTGTCGACGTTTGAAATGGTGAAGGTCCGTGACATTGTTTTCGTATATTGCGGACCTCAATCATTTCTAATATGGTTTAAGTCTTAGATCATGGGGGCGATTTCCTGTTTTGTGAAACATAAAGACTTGTCGACGTTTGAAATGGTCAAGGTCCGTGATATTGTATATGCTATTGCGGACCTTAATTATTTCCAATATGGCGTAGTCGTAAAGCGTGGGGGTCCGTAAAATTGTTTTTGTTCCTTTGACTGTAAGAATACATTGAAATAGCAGTCTTTTTTATTCTGGAATGCAGCATCTTTGGCTACAAATACAGCTGTATAGGAACATTATGCCCTTAATATTTGGGTGACACGAAACAAATGAGTGTGATTGTGCAACACAATGAGTGCAACTTTACAGCATTCAGTGTGTGATTGTAGAACAAGAGGTGGACTGTGGTTTCACTAATTGTGGGAGTGTGATTGTACAGGATAATGACTGTGATTCTTCAATACACTGACTGTGATTCTCCAAAATGAAGTGTAGTAACCTAAACTAGTTCTATGACATGATGACTGTGATTATACACCATGTTTAGTGTGACTATAAAACTTGTTGAGTGTGACTATACACCATGTGTCTGTACATTAGAAAAATAGCGATGGAAATAGAGAAATAGCGCAATAGCGATGGAAATATTTGTACTTTAGAAAAAGTCCATCTCTTACACAACATGTAATACTTGCATACCCTAAAACGCGGAAAACATTCTACGACATAGTGCGGAAAACATCCATTAAACGCTACACTTGAACATTAAACGCTACACTTTAACATTCATTAAAACTTAAAACACATAAAAATGACCATTACAAAACGGTACATCTTAACCCATACATACTTAACCTCCGTACTTTTTAAGCATCTTATTCAAGTTGGCCAAGTCACGCTGGAACCTGTTCCTTGTGCGGAAACACTCCATAGACTTTTTCATCAAGAACTGGATGTAGTTGTCCAGTTCGGCCTCTTTATGTGTATCACTAGTGGACGCCACGAAGCGCCTCACGTCAATTGCAGTTGCGACTAGCTGCATGGCTCTTAATTCATTGGACACAGTGGAATCCAATAAACCATTGTACTCCTCGATCAAACTTCTGATCTCTTCTATTTTGCTGGCCATTTTTTTATAAGGTTAAAGTGGTGGAGTTGTATGTAGTGGCTGGTAAAAGTGGTGAAGTTGAAGTGGTTAAGGTGATAAAAATGGTGTTGGTATTTAAAGAGGGGGAGGCAGTAAATAGGGGGGTTGAAAATGAATGGGTTAGGCAGTAAAGGGGGGGTGAAAATTTAATGGGTTAGGTGGGGGGCTTATTCTCATATATTTATTAGGGTTAAGAGATTGAGGTGGGTGTTGTGTTTCCCAACGATAAATTGAGACTCACAAACATCCCTTCACAGTCACATCGGTTTTGTCGATCTTAATTATTTCTAATATGGCGTAGTCGTAAAACATGGCGTAGTCGTTACGTCTTTTGTCGATCTTAATTATTTCTAATATGGCGTAGTCGTAAAACAAAATTGTTTTTGTTCTGGAATGTATTATCTTTAAACGCTACAAACAGTACTAACTTAATATTTGGTTGACATAAAACAAGTGAGTGTGATTGTGCAATACAATGAACGTGACTCTACAGTAGGCAGGGTGTGACTCTACAGTAGCATTGTGGGAGTGTGATTGTACAAGATAATGTCTGTGATTCTAAAACACACTAACAGTGATTCTCCAAAATGAAGCGTAGAAACCTAAAAATAGATAAATAGCGAAACAACGATAGAGAAATAGTGAAAAAAATAGAAAAGTCACATTCTGAAACAACATAAAAATATTCTTGAAACGTAAAAACATCCATTACTTATATATTTTATATCTCAAAACACATTAAAACATCCAGTACTTGAAACATGATACGTCCATTACACCCTTCATTTTCGCTACATGCATAATTAACCCCCATTTTTTTGAAGCATCTTCCTCAAGTTGGCCAAATCACACTGCAACGCTTTCTTAGTGTGGAAACATCCAATACACTTTTTCATCAAGAATTCGATGTAGTCGTCCAGTTCGGTCTCCTTTTCTGTACTGCCAATGGATGCCATATAGGTCCTCGCGTCTATGGCAGGAGCGACTAGCTGCATGGCTCTTAATTCATTTGATCTAGTGGTATTCAACAAAGCATCGTACTCCTCGATCATTTTTCTGATTTCTTCTATTTTGCTTGCCATTTTTTGTTAGGTTTAAAGAGGTGAAGTTGGAAGTAGTTGGTGTAAAAATGGCTTTGGTATTTGAAGGGGGGAGGCAGTAAAGGGGGCAGTAAATATTAATTGAGTTAGGTGGGGGCCCTATCCTTCTAAAGTAAATAGGGTTAGCAGAGTGAGGTGATGGTTTGTGTTCTCAATGTGCATTGAGACTCACAAACATCAATTCGCAGTCACACTCACAAACATCACTCAATGTACAGTTTATATTTTCTCGACATCGTTTTCAAATCATCGTTTTCTTATTGGAAAATAATCCGATTTTACGGTGCGTGTATTGTTTTTTTCGTGTCTTCTGTAAATAAGGGAACCATCGGTTTTTTTTAAAGGTGAAATAATCTGAAAGTAAATGGATGGACATATATGCAGGGGTAGTTAGTATAATTAATTGGTGTGGTCGTCTGTCATGACTCTGCAGGAGTTTGACTGTGGCTGTGAGTCAGAAGTTGCGTGACTGTATCACGTCGCACATGCGACCCTGATACTGAGTTGTCATTCATCTGATACTCAGAAGATACTCGAACATGAGATTTTTTCTATATTCACAAAAAAATGTTTTTACTTCACTACACATTCATGCCTTACGGTTCGCTGAGGTCTTTCGTTCCACGAGTTTCCCCAGTTTACGTTCGTCATCGAGTTTGATCCATATGCACGTAGCGTTTCTTATGAAAGCGCGAATTTTCGGCAACACGTCGTCGCGAGCTTCACTCATGTCAGCAAGTACGAGACTTGCTGCCACCTCGAACGACAAGTAACGCCTCCCGAGCTTTGACCCAATATCAGTGTGGGTGAACGGTGCACCGTCGTACAGGCACATGTGCATCAAGCAGAAAATGCCGGACTCCGGATCGTTCTTCCGGGCGCTCTGCCATTCCAATTTTACTTGGCGATGCTCAAAATCCGCCAGGTGACTGCCCTTAATCAGCCCTTTCTCGTCCATGTAGACCCTCAATGCTTGCATCTGTTGCAGTATTAGGTAATAGTAAACATCAGCACCCAAGCAGTAGAATATTTTTGATGTGGTGAAATAAAGCATATGCATGCAACTTACTATCTCGCTGGACACCCGGAACATATGCGACCCTGGGGCATGTGTCTGGTGATCGAGGATATCAACTGTTCTTTCTCTAAAGTTGACGCACACGCACGCATAGTGCCCCATAGTATGCACCGGGAAAAACAACAGTTCGGCGTTCAAGTCGAATGTCCCGGCGCAGTCTTGTATGAATCTGTCCCACGCTTCGTACAGACCGTCAGTGTCTTCGTCCGCAGGGGTACTTGAGTCGGGTCGTTCCAGTATACGGGTCAGCGAGTCCTAACGGATGGCGAATATTAGTTTTCATCAGTGACAGGATGCGAGAATGGAATATATCATGTGCGTGGCCGCACATCGCAAAGTGTGTGATTGTACAGACTAAAGTGTGTGATTGTACAGACTAAGCCGCGTGACTTTGCAGCGTGCAGAGTGTGACTATACATGACAGTGTGAATTCAAATTCTAGGATGTCTGACTATATAATGTGCGTGGCTGTACAACTTATATCACGTGATTGTGCACGTCAACAAGAGTGACTCTGCAAAGTGATGTCTGACTATTAATGTCAATGGGGGTCATTTGTACTATTTAATGCCTGACTATGCAACTTATAGCACGTGATTGTACAGACTAAGCTGCGTGACTTTGCAGCGTGCAGAGTGTGATTGTGCACCTCAACAAGAGTGATTGTACACATCAACATGTGTGACTGTGCAACGTATTTCACGTGATTGTACACCTCAATATGTGTGACTGTGAAACTGATAGCACGTGATTGTACATGTCAACATGTGTGACTGTACTAAGTGAACTTTGTGATTATTTCTAACTATTTAATGTGAATGGGGATCATTTGTACTATTTAGTGTGATTGGTAGTAGGTTATGGGGGCATACCATGTGTTGAATTCCGAACCACGCCATCGTTGGGTCCGTGGGGGAGGATAACCCACGCCGGTTGTCGTCTGATTCGCACCAGTTCATTAGGTGCGACCAACACTCCAGCACAGCGGCGCTCATGCCACCGGCGGAGAAGAGCGATTGAATGTCACTCCTCTTCAGCTGCGCACGAGGGCCGTAGGACCCAAAGCGTTCACTGCGGATTTGTTGACACCGGTTAGTAGGTGTAATATGAAACACGCATCAGGAACAAAAGACGGTCACTTACTTTTCGTCGTACCCATTATCGTCGAGGAAGCAGTAGTCGGCGGTGTGTTTTCGCAGGCTGAGAATCCCACTCGTCAGCCCCACTCGCAGGCGAAATACGAGTGACATGACAATGGCGTCCGGGGCAGGTTCACCCTGGTTCAAGGAGCAACCCAACCCATCTCCACAGCCCCGTATCCGAGACTTAATCGTCGACTGTCTTTCTTCTGGGACTCATCTGGGGGTGGGTCCAGGTGTTTTCGGTGATTTGCTCAGATGCTTCTTGGCGGTTGCCTTCACAGGAGTGGTTTCAAACGTACGGGCAGATTCCAACGATTCCTTGTATTTTCCGAATTCAATCACTTTCTGCAAAACAACGTTCCTCATCTTGTTCGCGTCGCTCAGTATAAGGGTCGTCGTGATCTCCGCCCTGCACATATTCATGGCCGCCATTGTCCCCAAGGAGCAGTTGAACGGGGACCCGTTGTACAGCATCATGTGCACCATCAAGTACACTCCACAGTCATTGGCGGAGTACCCCACTCCCTGCCATGATAAGGGAACGTTTACCAATTTAAACGCACGGACCTTCTCACCTTTCTCCATCCCTCGTTGTACCATGAATTCCCCCATCTTATTAACCTGCAAAACAAGTTCAAACAGGATCAGTTGTTGGACACATTCCGGTCACATAATTGATTCAATATTAAATTAAAAGGGCATGACCGCTGTCCGAGCAATGCCATAGTAAGACAACTTTGTAAAATCTTTATCGTACAACTGGTTGTCGAGGTACTCTATTTGCCCAGAATTGAAGTTGATGCAGGCGCAACTGTAGTGACCCTCGTCACCCGTCAAGATCGGGACAAACACCTGCAAACAATGCGTCAGGATTATGGGTTGATAACAACTACGAATAGACAGTATGTCCAGGATAATACCATGTCCGAGTCCAAAGAAAAATTGGAGAAACTATTTTTTATCCACTCGTCCCACACGTAAAATATTTCCTTGTCATATTTATTGCCCCTGCCTCCTTCCTTCCACAATGACAACACTGGGGCCTGCTCACATGCATTGATGGTAATACATGTAGTCAGTTTGTGTTTGACATGAGTGCGACTGTACAGCGTAAAATGTGTGACTATACAACTTGTAGCGTGTGACTGTGCAGTTTATAGCGGTGACTGGACAACACAATGGGTGTGACTATACAGGTAATAGTGTGTGACTATACAGCCAATTGTGTGCGATTATACACCTTATTTGGGGGTTGAACGTACCGTATGTTCAAGAGAGAAGTAACATCTACTGGTTACTCTTGATGCTTTTTTGTCGTGCACCAGGTGGTTCAGCAGCCTACACCAGCAGTCAACGACGTTATTCATCACCTCCAGGCCAGGCTCGAGCGTCTGCATGTCGCCCCTCGCGATACAGTCGTAAGCTGTGTACTCGACCAGCATTTCGCTGCAGAACAAACGAAGTCGCGATTAGCACGTGCATTTTTAAAAACAACATGACCAGGACAATAAGTACGTACCCTGACGGACGTGGCGTTCCCCGGTCGAAGACGTAGTCGATTACGTCTTCCCGTACGCTGAGGATATCCCAGAAGATGACGATGTTGGAGCACATGAATCCAGAGATTACAAGCTGCCCCCTCATTACTCTTCCACAGTCCAACGTGCAGTCCAAATTGTCCGGAATCGTGTCCATGCACTCAAATGCCACGTCGGAGTGGAAGATGTACCGATGATGTTTAGCCTCCGGGTGTGTCCTGGTCACTGAACCATCGTCTGTCTGTTGAGTATCGGTCGTGACGATTTCTTCCGTCGCGGCCGTGGTGGCAACAGCGTCCGCTACAGCCCAGCCTGCTTTGTGCAGTTCCTTCTCAAAGCTAGAACTGACTGTCGCATCGGGCGGAGCTGGTGTTACATCTAAAGCCGACCGTGCGTCTGCTGTCCCCCACCCTTCTTGCCGTAGAGCTACCACTACGGTCGGACTCATGTCCACCGAACCCTGCACAGCGGAGTCTTCGTTTGTTTCTACAGCGGCATCATTCTCTTCAACTTCCCCCTCACAGAAACCTGGTGTCACGATGCCACCATCAAAAGTCCCCTCATCATCGTAACCCTCTGTTCCATCATCATCTCCCACGTAGAAACCTGATTTGTCAATATCTTCATCCGCGTAACCAGAATCACGCAAGTCTTGCATAATTTGACGTACCAGACCGCAGGCTTCAGCATCGCGCTGCTGCTCGCCCTCAATGACGGGGGCGTTTTGGGTAGTCTGCTTCAACTGGCCGGCCAACACAACGACTTCATCGATATACCGGAGGACAGATGGATCTTCCCAGAATTGTTGGGAGGACGGGTCCTGACTTGGAACTGCATTGTTCCTCGTCGATATTTCTCTCACTTTTGAGGCAGCCTGCTCACAGAAACCGCAAAAGGCTAGCGCACACCTTCGGAATTCCATGAAAAAAAGCTGGTCGTCCTATTATTCAGTTGAAGTCAAATCATTAGTGCGAAGCTCAGTGGAGTTGAGGTTGGCAGTGTAACTATGACTAAGCATCTAAGTGTGTGACTATACAGTTTATAGCGTGTGACTGTGCAGGTTATAGTACTGACTGGATAACATAATGCGTGTATCTATACAAGTAATAGTGTGTGACTATACAGCTAATAGTATGTGACTGTACATCAGGATGAGTGTGATCATAACGACCATGACTATCAGTTTTTTTTAAAATATAGGCAAGACTTTCAGATTAAACGAACAATAAATTGATGATCTATAGAGTGGCTGGGAGATCACTTACGTCAACCGCGTTGCCTTCCGATTGATCGCCTCTCTCCACCCCTGTCGTTATTCTTTTTGGACTAGAGTGTTGTTTGTCAGAGGGCATCGTTATAGCGGGGGTGCACTCGCTGCCTGTTTTCCCACATGTACGTGGGTACGACACCTTCGAACGCAGCTGATTTCCCAGGGATCCCGTCTCCAGTTCCCCAGCAAGACGATCGCTTATTGTTCGTGCATCCCAATGTGCGATAAATGGTATGTCGTATCTGCAAGTCTCGCTACGGAAATCGTAGCGCTGGAAGTACGCAATCATCAGAATGGGGATGCACCCCCGGAGGTAGTTGATGACTTTGTTGGGGTCACGCGTCCCCTTACCTGCCCGCACCAGATCCTGCAGGACAAAGCTACACCAGTCCTGTTCACCAATCAAGTCCACGTCCTCCACTGCGGCCAGCAGACTCAGGTCCAGTGAGTTGTTCGTAGTAGGCGCGAGGAATGATGACAACGCGAACAACACGAACCTGCGGACAAAGTCGTCGTCAGCGGCTTTGGTTGCCATTAACTTTTCGTGCACCCTCCCTAATGTTATTGGCCCGCTGTTGTCAACCACATCGAACCCCTTCTGCCAGGTACTCTTTAACCTAATCACGTCAGGTGAGTCTGCCTGTAACTCCCGGGATTTAAACAAAAGGAATAAGATAGATAATTATAGCGTCTTATATTAATAATACACCATGGTGGCGGAAACACCATGGTTAACTAAATCCGAGTGTTACCAACATAGATAATTAATATGTCTTAACGCATACAACTACTCTCGGAATTGAAACCCGATAAAAATAAAACTACAAGGTTCAATTATTAAACATATAATTCATTATTTATTCTCTCTCAAGTCAACCCCATTCATGACCAAGTAGCACATCAACCTGAAAAAATAAAAGTTCACCGTCAGTGGGGAGTAACTAGGAGTCCTCCCAGTCATGATTGATGAAAATCTAATCATAATTACGAGAATATAATAAGAGATAATATATACTCCAATTAAAAAAAAACATGATAGCATATAAAGTTCATCAAAACATGTGATAAAATATTAATAGCAAGGAATACGTGACAACGTAACTAATACCAAGCCATAAATAAATAAAATGTATAACTGATATATAGATATATATATATATATATATGTCCTTCCAGAACTCGAACCAAAATATACAGAATAACACGAGATAAGAACGAGCACCGTCTAGGGCCAATAACCTGAAACCCTAAACTTCGATGCCAATAACCTGACACCAAAATAACCCTACGGTGGGACACATAACCGTGAACCCATGTCTAAGACTGGCCAGACTTTTGAGGGACAAAATGTCTAGTTAAGGCGTAAAAGTGCGGACCCTTAACCAGTCAAGGCGTAAAAGTGCGGACCCTTGACCCTCAAACGACATATCCATAGACTCATAAGAGTATTCCATAAGAAACGGTCAACCCTTAGCAGGCCAATAACCTGAAACCATGCCAGGGTACTAGGTAGGCCAATAACCTGAAACCTACCCAGTTTGGTATTGCTCTTCTCGAGTAGACCAATAACCTGAAATCTACTCGATATCTTATACTCTAGCCATACCATATATAAAATGGAACAAGGTCCAAAAGATAATATCTGGGCACCATGGATAACCCCATGTTAACATGCCAAACGCTCATAACCGAGCAATCAATTTTAATAGCATCAATAAAAATAAAGTATAATAAAATTGCTAGAGTATAAGATAAATTTTCACCATAAAAATCAATGTCGCTTAAAACAACCATTTATCAAAGTCATATTATCCGATCATGAAGAATAAATAAATTTTTATGTTAACCATACGATTAAGCAAATAGTATTAGATCATATGACATGTACAACAATTAATTACAATATTTTATATTTCTCGTACACATGAATAAAAATTCATTTATTAAATAAATGATCAACTTATTATTTATGATACATAATAAAAGTTGAAAAATATTAAATAATTGATATTTGTAAAAATAATAGATCTAGTTCTTAAAATAAGTATGTCTATATTTTACATCATATCATTTAATTTATTCACATAGTATAATAAATCATTAAATAGTAACTATAAAATTAAATTTTAAAACAAGTGTAAGAAAAATATGAAGAAGTACAAAAAGTATAATAAATCATTAAATAGTAACTATAAAATTAAATTTTAAAAGAAGTACGAAAAGGGGTTTGAACCCTGGTCATCAAGTAAAGGGGCATTGTGCCTAACCACTGCAACACAACCACTATTCTGTTTCCTTTCAGAATTAAATTTTACTTAGTTGTAAACAAACAGTGTTATTTAGGGTGACGAAAACTTATTTTTTTAATTATTATACAATCATGAATATGCTTAATTACACATTATAAATGATTAAATTAAAATTACATACTGTCCATGAAAATTTATTTAATATAAAATTAATTTTTAAGTTCAATTAAAATAATGTCACATTAATTATTTAACAAGTTTTTATACTTACAATTTATAATAACATTTTAATAGGAAATTTCATGGATAATTAAATAAATAAATAAATAAAATATTTTATGACACTTATAAATTAATTCTAACAAAAAAATCAGAATATATTTATATATAATACCATATGAATTTATCTCATATTTATCATAACTTGAGGGCTTTATTGCCTAATCATCCATTTAAATCCAAACAAATGATTATATAAATTATAAAATCACCATGCAAAATTTTATTACATACTAAAAAGTCATATTATAACAAAAAAAATATTTTTTTTCATAATTATTTACATATTGTGGATATTTATGCATGCATGCATGAGTATTCATAAAAAATGTGATAACATGGAAAAATAAAATAATGATCCAAAATCAAATCTAAAAACTTAAAAATCTACATGCAACATCATCAACAATAAAAAATAGGAATCTAATTAAGAACATAATTATTTTAATCATTCATATAATTTATATATTTATTGCATGATAAATAAATTACAAGCATGATTAAATAATGAGCAATAAAACCAATCATATATTCATATATTCATCACAAAAATATATACATAATTTATACCATGAAGTTCATATATTATCAAAAATTTTAAATTTCATATATATCCTCAATCTCATTATAAATTCATAAAAATATTAGAATCTCATAAATCAAGAAAAGAAGTAAACCTAGTTACCTTGAGAGAAATTAGTATTACTAATAAGTAGAATATGAGTGATATCAACCCAAGTGATTTCCTTCCACCAAGGTCTCTTGTTCACCTAGTTTTAGATTAATAAAATTTATCAAGAAAACAATACACAATTTAACTAGAAATGAATAAAATTAATGAATAAATAATCTATACTTACTAGTAATTAGGATGGATAGTATGGAATGAAGCTATGAAGAAAAGAGTATGAGGAAGGTGGATGATGGATGATGGTTTACGGTGGAGTGGTGAAGAATGAAGAGTTCATCACCTAGCTTGAATTTTAAGGACAAACTTAAGGCTATGTAATGATGATTAGCCATAGCCATATAGCCATGCATGGCTATAAACCTATGCTCATAGACCTTGGACTCTAAGGAAGTGCAAGTGGGCAAGTTGGCAAGTTGGCAAGTTGCAAGCTAGTAGCACAAAACTAAGTGAAGTGTGAGTGAAATAGATGAGGACGACGGAATTGCGGTCCGCGGATTACGGTGACAGCCTGTCGTATTTCAAGCATAACTTTCTCTACAGAACTCCAATTAAGATGATTAAGGTGGCGTTGGAAAGCTAAGAGGAAGATCTAAAACTTTTATGTTTTGATCAAGAGTCAAATACGTCTCTAACCTGACGTAAAATGAGCAATTATATTGCCTAAGTTTATTAGTTCATCCGAACGTAAGGGTTTGAGAAGATAAATAAAAGTGTGAAGGATGAGAACCTAGAACATTACTTCCAATCATACAAGTGATGAGTGGATAAATGGATAATGAGGATGGAATTAAAAGAGTTTATATGTGTATCAAATTATGAAAACACGGGGTGTTACACTGCCCCTTTCTTATTTTGTGTTGGGATTAATTTCACCGGATGAGAGCCTAAAGGTAGCTGGAGGCAATCGTGGACGTCGTACTTTGACATCATGAATGCCTCCCGGCGTGAGGCGCGAAAAATATGGGACCCGTCAGAAAATGCACGTAGGAACATAAGCGCATGGTCAGTGGGGACCGATTCGATCCTCAGGTCTAAGAGCCCGCCGAAGCCAACACCACGCACCCTCTCTTTCTGATCATCTGATAATTGCGCAATTAGTTGGTGCAACCGCTTTGGCCTACAGTGAATATCTGGCTGACCCTCTCGGCGGTCCCCCCCCCCCCCTTCTTCCGGCCTGCTTTCCTCAACACTTTTTGTCTCACCCACATCCAGATCGGCGACCGGTGAATCAAAAGTCATCCTCTTTTTTTCCTTGTGCCTGCCTTCGTCAACGATTTATGTCCCCACCACATTCGTCTCGGCAACGATGTGGTCCCCTGATGTATCTTCAACAGACTCTACAACAGTCTTCTTCTTCTTATGCTTCTTCTTATGTTTCTTCTTACCCAAATTTTGGTGGCGACCGGTGAATCAAAAGTCACCCTTTTTTTTTCTTGTGCCTGCCTTCGTCAACGATTTCTGTCTCCACCACATTCGTCTCGGCAACGATGTGGTCCCCTGATGTATCTTCAACCAACTTTACAACAGTCTTCTTCTTATGTTTCTTCTTACCCAAATTTTGGTCCACAACCAATGTATCATCAATTACATTTTCGCGGACTGATGTCTCTGCCACGGCCTTATTCTTACTGGTCTTCGTTTGAATTTTCTTCTTCGCACCCGACATTCTGCTGCAATAACAACATGCGTAAAGAGTGTGATACGGTTGTACAGAGTTGGTTGTACAGAATGATGCACAATCATACAGAGTTGGTTGTACAGTCATACAGAGTTGGTTGTGCAGAATGATGTACAATCACACCTTTGGATCTACACAGTCGCACTTGTTATGATGCAAAGTCACACGCTTTATATTGTATAGTCATGCATTGTTGGTTGTATAGTCACCCGTTTGAGGCTGTATAGTCACACTCCTTATGTTGCAAAGTCGCTCTCTTTTTACTGTAGAATCACATCGTTGAAGCCGTATACTCAGTTGTAAAATCACATGCGTAAAGAGAGACTCCAGTCACATGTATACTCAGTTGTAAAATCACATCGTTGAGTAAATTGTAATATCAAATTACAACGATAAACGTAAACTGTAAACGGACTCGTAAATAGAAAACGAAAACAGAAATGAATTATCGAATGGTTAGAGAGACTCCAGCCAGTTCCGCCTTATGTTGCACATTGATCAGAGGACAGAAGCTCAGGCGCGTGAACTCGTGCGCCCTGGAACTCAGGCGTAGAGGGCTCAGCGTCTCAGTCTTCAGGCGTAGGCACTGAGGCGCCTGGATCAACAGCGTACATTAGCAAAGCGTGAAACTAGCTTGATCCCGAAGCCTTGAAGTCTCGTCCCGACTTATCCTAGTGAAATCTGGTTGCCTTTATTCATTGAATATCGTGTCCGACTAAGGAGTTGTCGACATTGGATTAATATTGCGGGGCACTCACTCAAAGTCGTAAAGGGAAAACGGTAATAGAATGAAAATGGATACAAGGTGTGGATTTTGAAAGGAAACACGTGATGGATTGGCACGTGTTGACTTGCGTCACAAGCATAATTTCCTAGGTGAAACTTGTATCATTGTTTGACTACTTTGAAAGTCTACGATAACTCGTTTTGGCCTCAATTGAGTACTTGTCCTTAATCGTTCCGATTTATGGTCTGAATCGATATATCGACTTAATACGAATATCGGAGTACTTGTCCTCAATATCCTATGAAGTTTTCATAGGATTTGTAGGAGCTTCTAGTAATAAACATGTTTGACCTAATTGAACTCATGCTTTAAGGTCTAAAAAATCTACAGTAAGATTCAACCGACTTAAGGGTACACAATAAGTGTCAAGTTGCTCACTAAAATGGAAATGGAAATGAAAATTTTGAAATTGAACGTCCTACAAATAAATAGGTAGGGTTGAGTTTGATCGGAGGGACTACTTTATAATTTACACAGGACAAAGTCTAAAAAACAAAAAGTAGTGTTTGTTAAAAATTTGAGTCTGTCCGATCCGATAAAATTAAATAACTAAAAAATGTAACTTAGAGTTGGAGAAAAGGAGTTGGATCCCGCTCAGCCCTAATTGAGGATGTGTCTGGGTACGATACAATGAGATCGAGCTAGGTTCGGGCATGCAGTCGGGGGGCGGTGGCCCAGCTTGAGCCGCACCTCCCCACTCAATAAGCCACATACATACGAGTGATCTGGTGGTATTAGACTAGCTTAGTAGCAGCTGGTCCTTGTAGGAATGATGATGATGATGAATCTGAAGGGAGAAGGAAGTGGTGTTGGTGATGGTGCATCGAGCAGTGCAAACTGAAGTTGAGATAGACCTTACCAAAAGGGACATAGCTTCCTCATAGAAAAAGCCCTTTTGGTCAAGTCAATCAACATATAAAAGGGTATGGCCTTTAATGGTCAAGTCAATCATTTTAGATAGATTTGACCCATAAATACCGCACCTGTAAACAACGCCCATATATGATATACCCTCTTTCACAATTCACATAGGAATATATTGATGCTTGCTTTTGAGACAATATTCCCAAGCTTTTTCTAACCTAAAAGTAAAATGTGGAGTAGGAGTATTAGGGATTCAGAGTAATAAAATAGGGCTATATCAAAACACAAAAAATATTATTCCATCAAATATGGTATGTTAAGGATATGAAATTTGAAAATGAGACTTTGGTATATCGTATACTACGTACCACTGAATGCTACTGAGTATTCACCCAACACATAACTGTAAAATCGGCATTTTCAGTTCGCTTATTTGGTTTTTAAATTTCAGACATAACAAAAGTGAAATGTATGATAATGTAGGCATTTCGTAAATTATACTCCTAGTAAGTATTCCCTCCTTTTCAGTTTTCGCTATCTTCTTCCTTTCCTTTTTTTTTCGTTTTTGATACAAAATACTCCGTACATGAATAATATTAACCCAACTTTAACATCACTCAATCACAAGCACATACTCTTCTTCCCTAAAATATTGTGCCCAAAGACACAAAAATCATAGTGAAAAAGGAGTACTTTGTAGGCTCGTAGAGTCGTAGCTAACCAAAACAAAAATAACATTTGCTCCAAATTGAATGGCACACATCACACATGCGGTATACCGCAACCATTTTAGCCCAAAAATAAAAGTTAATTTACTACTTCCTCCGTTTCATTAAAAGTTTCCACTTTTCTTTTTTTTGTAAATTTCTTTGATAGCTTCCACTTTCTTTTTTGGTACTTCCTCCAAGTTTCTAACATCTTCCCACTTACCATTTTCATCCAAGTTTCTATCTTCTTCCCATTTCATTTCTTTTCTTATTTGACCATCATTTTTACCATATTACCCTTGTTACTTCCTACAAATTTCTATACTTATTCATTAGGTATACTACCCTTGCTACATTTTTACCATATTCACTTGCACACTTATTATTATTTTCTCAATATTTTAATCCTACCAAAAAATCTTGTGTCATTTTGGAATGGGGAGATCAATTAAACTTGGAGGAAGTATAACTTTTTCCCTCTTACCTAGGTGGCCCACCTACTCTACACCCTCTATACTTTTGAATATTTTATTATTGTCCTTAAAAAATGTGCCCCTTTTTAGGTGGAATCTTTCAATGAAACGGAGGGAGTATATTATTTTCCAATTTTTATTATTATTGTCGTAGTGAGTTTCATACTCCTTCCATCTTTTTCAATAATTAATCATTTACGTTTGAAATTCTCCACATGTAGAAAAACAACACGGTAGATAACAAACGAGGCAAGGAGTATTATTTATGTTACTTCGTATGTATAAGAAGAAGATACACTATTACGGATGATGTGTTTTATCACATTTTTATTTCCCATATTTTTCAACTTATGCATCATGATGTCGTAATCAGTATGATCGATCTCTTAGAATAAAGATCGGATTTTATTTCTTGTTTTATGTCTTATAGCTATGGATCATCAGTTGGTCTCCCTTACGACGGATATATACGTTTTAAGGTTAAAATGGGTCAAGTATGTGCCATATGAGGAGAGAAGAACTATGACCCCTTCAATTATACTTTTGTCTTATCTAGTTATTTGACCCCGTTATACATTTGTGACGGAGATACAAGAATTTGTGATGGATCATAATCTTAACACATTTACACAATTTTTTTTTATAATAATGCTTATATTTTTATTTTATTTTCAAATGATTAATGCTCACGGTATACGAGTATGTTAAGTGATGGGACACTGAAGGGTCTGAAGCATACAATCGGTCCTATTCGAAAATGGGAGAAATGATCCTAGCTCATTAAGAGTATATGCAATAGTGGTTTTCTTCTCAGGATTGTTAACAAGAACTTTATTTATAAAGTTCATCTATTAAATCATAAAGTTTGTTCTTTATTTTAAGAACTAAGTTCTAAAATAAGAATTTGGTTTGTAAGCATAGTAAAATGTGATGATCAATAATCAATAATCAATTGATCACTGCATAGAATAATGTAAGAGGTATTTAAACTTTGTTCATTTTCCAAGCAAAAAAAGAGTTCATCTCCTATAGCTAAAAGTTCTTAAATATTGGGGTTGGAAAAATGTGACATGGTCTAATAAAAACTTTATGCAAATTTCTTGTATTGTTATTGCTCTAATGATTGCGTATTTGATTCAAGCTGGCAACGTGTATGCATGCCAACAATTGACATATTTTCACTTTCCTATATGAAAACATTAGGTCGGGATTTTTTTTTTTTTTTTTTGGCCAGCAGTAAAACAAGCTCTAACAGTTTCTCCGTGCTGCAATGGCTATTCCATGAGCACGTTTATTAAGGATCCTAGGAATATATTTAAAGGAAAGACAATGAAAATATTTAGATATCTCTAATATGTCTTCGAGGATACTACGAAGCTCGTTCCTATAACTGTCAGGATCGGAGAGGGCTTCAACAAGCTTAAGAGAGTCAGTAGCAATAATAATGTGAAGGAAGCTCTTTTTAAGCACCCAGGTACAGGCTTTCAGCGCTGCAATGGCTTCAGCCAGCAAAGGGCTCGAAGTCTCGAACCTAACAGAATCCTGACCAATGACGGAATCCAACTCGTCTAAAAGAATCCAACCACCAGCAGCCAAAGATTAAACAACCTAATTTGAGAGTATTGGTAATAGGTTTTGATAAATATGCATTTGGTTAGGTTAAAAGTTTGGTAAACATTAAACAACCTAATTTGGTGTAGCATGAAGTAGTCACGAATTACTTCAGTTTATCAAAAATGTCTTAACACTTTAGCCAGTTAACCTAATGATTAAGATTAAGTATCACAGGTTCGAATACCTCTTCTCCTATATTACAATGCGACTAATTGCGTACTTCATTGAACAAAAAAAAATTACTTCAGTTTAAGTTTTAACTAATACAGATACTTCATATTGTTTTTTTACTCAAAAGTCAAAAATAAATTAAAACAAGTAAAGTACTCCGTAAATGATTTTAACTACATAAAACACATTATCTCCTAATTGCATTTGCATATAGCAAATGAACCCACAAGCAACAACCTATCAAAAATTAAAATTGATACAGAACCCCCATTTTCTCTTTTGGATACTATTCACGGTTGAAAGATTTTTCGATCTCCTCAACAACACTAGGCCCCCTCAACAAATTATAAGAGGAAATTTATTCATGTGAAATCTATTTGATTCGTTTCTAGCAATACATTTTAAAATCGAATTTCTATACGAGTAATTGTTACTAATCCCTATTTTATTAATATTTAAATCATTTATTATTAAATTAAGTTCAGTCAGTTACTCTTAATTAATGAGTAGAAAACCCTTCTCACTCCTCCCAACAAAAACCCTAGCCTCCAAAAAAAAACTTTGGGGCTACCACCATTAATGGTGGTAAGCCCCCAATTTTTTAATTAATTATATCATTTTAATATTAGTACTATTAGTATTTTAGTTATATCAATAAGTCCTCTTTTTTTGGAGAGTTTCGCCCCCATCAATTGATCAATTGATGGGTTTCGCTCTCTCTTTGAGAAGAGATGTTCAATCTATTATAGTGGAGAGGACGCGGAAGATCATCAGTGCTATAATCGTTCATCACGTGGTATCTCAATTGATGTCAGATCGGCGGCTACAATCTTGTGAAAAGCTGTATCATTAAACAGCGATGTGTTGAAAGAGGATGTGCAGAAGCGGAGATCAAAATCTTAGTGAGAGATCTTTGTTTTAATGAGAATTTATTTTACTCAAATTTTATAGTATTGTATCCGTTCAATTTTGATATAAGTTGTAGATTCCGTATGACTTCTTATTAATGAAATGATCTATTCGCTCAAAAAAATCATTTATTATTTATGATTTATTTTAACTAGTCTAAATGAAAACTTAACGCGACTTGATATAATACTCCCTCCGAGTTCCTATTATTATCCCACTTTACTTTTTGGGCTGAGTTTGATTTTTGTCCCACTTTTCTTTTTAGGCACTACTTATTGTAGATATTTATAAATCCAAGATATTTGAATTGTCGAACACTGAATTTGAGTGTGATTTCAAATTTTGGATTATTGTTTTTTAGATGTGATTAGTACATATTTATTTTTTAAAAGTAAACATGTGCAATTTGCACGGGATTAACACTAATATACATTGAAAGGTATTAATGTTACAAAATGCACGATGTTAAACGTGAAAAAAAACAAATTGCAAGGTTGGAATTGAATAGAATGAGTATCATTATGAAATAAATCGTGCTCGCGTTGGCCAATAATAAAGTTCTACATCATCTTACGAATTACTCCATCCATCCCATTAGGATGTTTTCTTTTTTATTTCATTGCGAAGAATATATATAATAATTAGGGTTATTTAATAGGAATAATACCAACTTTGGTGGTATTTCATCAATAAAACCAACTTTGATTAATACGGGAATAAAACCATGTATGAGACATATTATACGAGAATGAAATTGCCTCTTAAATGACCGGATGAAGTCGATTTTTGTGGGTCCCATACTATTAATAAACAACCATCTTCATCTTCTTCATTCCCCTAAATCAAATTCTCTCTCCTAAACCTACACTTTAACTTAGGGTTTAGGGTTGCATCAACCTACGTTTTCAATCAAACCAATTAAAAAAAACACTAATTGGACACTTAAACCCCAAATTAAATCAATAAGAAAACCCTAAGTTTACCCAGAAAAATCGTAAACCTAAGTTAAATCCAGAAAAATTGAAAACATAAGTTCAACGCAGAAAAATCGATTTGGGGAAATGAAAAGAAAACTCACCGTTGACACTGCCGAACCACAAGATTGAGGAATGAACTTGACAATACCCATGAAAATTGATTTTCGACAAAATTAATTATAATCAATTATAAACACGGACGTAGAAAAGTCGGAGAAAGATAAACAAACAAAAGTTTCGTAAAAAATTACCTTCGACGAAGTGAATGATGAAGTGATGAAGTGATGAAGTGATTAGTTTGAAGTTTAAAGTATGAAGTTTTGAGAATTAATGAAGTTAAAAAGTGAATTGCTTGTATTAGTGGTAATATTGACAGGTGTAGGGGGTAGCAGATAAGGATATTTCATTCTCGTATAATATGTCTCATACTTGATTTTATTCCCGAATTAATTAAAGTTGATTTTATTGATAGAATACCACCTAAAGTTGATATTATTCCTGTTAAATAACTCTAATAATTTAGTGGTAATATTTGTTTGGGATGGAAGGGTATTCCATAAAAAAATGGAATACGATAAAGTCCAAAGACTTTCCCTTGTAAAATTTCTAGAGTGAGGGCGGAAGGGAGAGTGAAAAGAAACCTCGTGGCAGAGGATATTGTAGCAGTGGGAATATCTGCTCCAAACATTTAAAACCGATGGCCATGCCCATAAGCATAACATAAGTAGGTGAAGGTCCACATGCATAATGTATGGGATTAATGACATTTACAGACGTAGCTGTGAGAGCCTGGGACCTCATAACTTATGAGTGATGACTGAAGAGTGTGCAAGACTTCCAACCTTTTTTCCCAAATCTCATAATGACAGACCAAATTTTTTGAGTATAATACCAACTCATGATTACCAAGAATGTGATAACTTGTTTTTACTTTAGAGTTACAAATTTATCGTGAGACGATTTCATATAAATTGATACTCTCTTCGTCTCAATGAATTGTTTGTCTATTTCTTATTGGGGCGTCTCAATGAATTGTTTGCCTTTCTATTTTAGGAATGTTTTTTATATGCAATTTAACGCTTCTCATGAGTTTTGTCCACATGTCACTTCCTTACTGGATCCCTCACCCTTGTTGCCAAAATAAAAGGCAAACAATTCATTGAAACGGAGGGAGTACTAAAATAAATATTTGTATTGCCGTATGTTATACGAGATTACGAGGTAGTTAGCACATAATCTGTTTAATATCATATTCATCAAGAGTTCAAGACATCCTTAAAAATTAGAATAGCGTGACCATTAGCTCGACGTATTTTGTGAAAAATCTGAAAATGCTAAAATTCAAGGTAACCGTGTTAAAAGTTAAGGTAACATTGAAGAAAGAATTGAAAACATAACTAGATTCGCTCGTAGTGATGTGTTATGAAGATCACTGCCTTGAAAACAATTTCGGCACAACCGTGGTGACGATCAGTTGGTGTCCGCAGTTTACCGATGATTTACACTACAACGCTAAGTCATCCGGCCACTTGAGACAGAGAGTTTTAGAACGATTATCAGAAGTTTATAACTTTACCCAAAATTTTAGAAAAATGAAAATGAGATCGAAAGAGAGAATAAATTGTGATTGTGTGTTGAACTAGTTGTAGAAGCAAGGCATCCTTTTATAACAAAAAAATCGGAGTCATTAGTCACGGTAGTAGCTGCATAATCAACCATTCAACCGGCCCCCGAAAGTCGACTTGAAGCATCACCAAATACCTCATCAATTTTTTTTAAAGTTTTTCTTGATTTTACTAAATATATACTCTACATGGCTAGTCGATAAAAAGTGTCTATGACAATCAAACCAACTTCTTTTATTGGAATTAGAAAGTCAAAATGTTTGATTTATGATCTTCTACATTACCTCCTCTCCATTACTTATGAACGGTTAATTTAGAGCAACCACAATGGTGGTTCTTAGTCTTGGGTTTGTCACCAAGAACTTTATATGGTAAAGTTCTTCCATTGTGTACCACATTGAGTTTGTCAAAATAAGAACTTGGTTCTTATTTAAGAACTTAGTTCTTACATTTTTCTATGCAACTAAAATAATTTGTTTAGAGAAGAAATATAAGAATGAGTCTCATATAAGAACAATATGATAAGTTCTTCCATTGTAGCTAAAAGTTCTTAAACTTGATTGAAGTGCAAAAATGATATGGCATGGGAAGAACCTTATAAAAAGTTTTACCATTGTTGTTGCTCTTAGATGTAATTCCAAAACGAATCAAAAATTCTTACATCAATCATCTAAAGTGGAATGAAAAGTAAAAATAATAGTACTCCGTATTATAACAAGGATCCTTATATAATAAAACGTGAGAGAAAATGGAGAGGAGGTAATGGGAAAATTTATTTCCCAAAATGTTTTGCTATCTTCCATAGTTCCATGTAACAAGGAAATGGAGAGGAAGGGGAGAGAGTACTTTATTTGTACCGTTTCTTTTTGATGACAGGAGGAACTTGTAGTTGCTATTTTTGGTACGTTCTGGGTAAACGTTCGGGTGTACGCAATAGCCTGTAAATCAGAGCGACATGCTCGAAGTCTAGAACCTGAGACCCATGGTATGATAACCACATATTTTAACCACCAGACTCCATTTTAATAGCAAACAATGTGCTAAAACAAGTACTCCCTCCATTCATTACCAATTGTCACTATTCATTTTTGTACCAATTTTAAGAAAGTAATAAAAAAATGAATAAAAGAACAAGAGTGTGGACCAACACACCACACTTGTCCTAATAGTAGTGGACCAAAATGAAGTATGTGGGTGTCCTAATAGTAGTGGACCAAAATGAAGTATGTGGGTCATAGTAGCGGTATATGGTGTAAATAAAGTAAGATAGTGATGACAAATTTGTCATAATAATTCCCAAAAAAAGGAAAGGTGATGAGTGGATTTGAATGGACCAAAAAGGAATAAGTGAAGAGTGAAATTGAATGGAGGGAGTATTTCTTAAAACTTATCCTAGAGATAAATGGGTAAATTCAACGTGAATGAAGGGAGTAAGTTGAAAATATAGAAGGGTGAATTTGAAAGCATGAGATAGTAGGTGACCATGACATTTGGCCAATTGCCCTAATATACTTGCAGTCCGTATATCATTTAATGACAGCAATAAATGAGGTAGAAGCAAACCATATAAGAGTAGATATCATACTTTGTGCGAGTGTAATCACCCCTTTCTCTCTCTCTATCCCTCTCTCCTGTCTCCACCGTATATTAAATAGGGAGATGAGACTTGAGTTTCCACAGTACATATACATACAGCCATACACCCACTTTTGATTCATCTTCATTCATTCCATCCTCTTTGTCTTTGTGTTTTTTCCTTGAGAATACAAGTCAAGAAGGTTTGGCATAGGGCGGTTAGCAGAGAACTTTGGCATTCTGTCCACCTCCTCCTACAGTCCTCCTAATATATATGCAGAGCATTTATTGAAGGAGGTGGGCATCCTGCCAATAGAGCTCTGCTTCGCTTCCCTCTGTAAAACCCCTCTTGATCTTAATTCAATTACTTCATCTTCAATTGCTTGCTTCTCATCATTATTCTTCTTATTGATATTTTACATATATAGGTGAGTAGAGTATTATTCTGTCATCCTAATTCATTCCCGGCCCGTAGGAATTAAGTGGTTACAAATTAGGTGCGAGATTAATTATATTGTTTGTTTATTCGTGTATGTGTAACAATAATTTTACGTGAGTCGAGTCGGCGTTGAGGGACGGAGATCTAGGTAGTGGTCAGTCTGTGAAATAATGATAAGCAGATTTATTTATTTATTTAGGGTTTGAGAAATACTACAGTACTCCGTATATATGCTGTGATCTAAATTAGCTTGTGTGTGAAACCCAGGCCAGGCCCGGCCCGAATGCGTTTAGGGTTTATTTGCTCGTTAAATACGAGTATACATCAAAGATAATGAGCCATTTGTCACGACGATTCATGATCACCACTTAGATCTCCTTCTCCCTCGTTCACTCGTGTGTGTGTGTTTTATTTGTGTAAATGGTAGCAGTATCATGTACGTACGGGTACAGTACATGTATGTTTTCACCTTCAAATATCGAAATCTGAGTCAATGTGGTTGCATGATGATGATGATGATGATGATTTCCCAGAATCACATGGAGTAGATCCTATTTTTGTAAATACTTTGGTTTAAGCCTTACCAGATTCAAATACGGAGTATTCAATACTCATATTACAGTAGTATTAGACTACTTCATTAACGATGCGCCTAAAAAAAGCTGGATTGACTACTCCTGGCTAGTGGCTACTATGCCTACTAAGCCATTTCCTACATTTATCACCCTGCCACTCAAATATTACTCCTCATTTTTATAGAAAATATAATCATTGTTTTTGTTTGTTTTTTTTTCTTTTAAGTAAATGGATCGCATTTGACCACCTCTGAGAAAGTGATTGATAAATTCACTTCTAAGAATGTGATTGATAAATTTGTTCAAACAAGAGCTTGTGCAATTTTTTTGCCGTGTTTTTTATATGGAGTACTCCATAAGTTTACTGTGTTGTTCTACGGATATGTATCCAAAGCCGGCTTGCATTGGATGAACTGAGTTATTCTTTAGGAATATTCTTATGTTGTAAAGGGACGAATCTAGAATTATAATTTTGGATATCAAGTTCATCGTATTTGTTTCCACTAAATGAAAATGTTTAATTTTTATGAGTTCTGGTGTGATCTTAATCAATTATTTTACCGTTGTCATTTATTTGTGCAATTTGGTTATGCGTCGAATTATGTATGGAGGGGCATACAAATGTGATACAAAAGTGAGACAGATGATCTTCATTCCTCCCTACATCCTCTGAGTATATACTTAAAGACTAGTTATATAACATCTTGTACTTCAATTCGTACTTTCTTACACCCATTCAATTTTTTACACAATCAATTCTTTACATTTCTTTTGTGAAATTTAAAGGATTGAATAGATGCGAGGGAGTATTGAGACTAGTAGTATAACACTGAGTATATACTTGTAAATTTGAAGTGTATGTGCAAGAAACTAAGACGATGAACTTAGTTTAGGATCGTTTTAATTGAGCCTTACCACTTAGATCAGGTGGCTAATTAATACCTCATCAATTTGAAATTCAATATGTAGTCAGTTATCGTTCTTACAGCCCACGGGGTATGGCTAACCCTAACCGTTAAAAGTGAAGAAATATGGAAGTGGTAGTACGACTACGACTACGAGTAGTAGACTAGAAGATACATGTATATGTATGATGTAGGAGTTGAAACCAACATTGATGATTGAGAGGGAAAGCGACACTACGATGTCATACCATTACCATTATCATGCATTTAAAGCTCTCACCTCACCTCGCTCTTAGCTTAAATTGGTTCCACACCTTTTTCAATTTCTAAACTCTTGATATACCACCATACACAAACATTACTTTTCACACTTTTTATTTTATCTTTATTTTTTATTACTTCCTCTAGTTAGTGGTGTATTATATTCAAATGGGAAGATAAAAGAAATTGGAGGAACTACTATTTTCTTCCAACTTGGAAATAATTGTACATTGAATATTTGAATATAGTTTGTCCCTCTTAATATAGGCGGATTCCTTTGCCCTAGTTACTCCAATTTAAATACTTTCTTCATTTTTATTTTATCTTTTCATGGACATTTGACATAATTTTTTCTTGTATTGAATACAAAATGATAAATTTATGAAATATTGGGGGCAGAATGATAAGTGTTGGTAAATAAAAAATTAAAGAATAAAGGCGTAAAGTGTTATAAATAGTAAGGATGGTATGGTAAAAATTATGTACCAAAATGAAAAGAAATGAAATGGAAAGATTAAAAAAAAAAAAAAAAAGGAATATATAAAAAAAAATGGAGGAAGTACATTGGTTATGTCTCATTTGTTCTATTTAATTTTGTTTTAAATTTGAGAAGAGTATGGAGATGGAGTATTTATTTATTGGAAAATATATTATGGAGTATATATATTTTGTAATAATTCTTGAAAAATCATTTGTTTTTAAATCTACTCCATAATATATTTTGTAATGATTAGCATAGACTTTTTTCATGGTTACGATAATATATCCGCTACATGTACACAGCACAAGAGTGGAGCTAGAAATGACTTAGGTACCAGGTAGCAAAACTTTTTCTAGTAAGTATTTACTATTTAGTTTGAGTAATATTTTTGCCAAGAACTCATCATCTTCAAGTATATTCGTGGAGCGGAGATAACTATTCATCTAATTCAATCAAAAGTTTATGAATCTACTTTTCTTCTCATCGCTTACAATTGGATGAGTGACAGAAAAATGTTAATGTACTACTCGTATATTTGCGGGTGTTGGTCAGTAGGTGTCACAATAATCTGTGTCATCATCACCTATGCAATGCATCAACATTGTTCATCCAAGCACAAGAGACGTGCTTCTACAAGATCAGGTTAAACAAGCTAAGGCTTGTCCCAGCTCGAAACAACTCTAGCGAGCGGAGCTAGCTAGCTCAAGGATAGCGTGATCACTAGCTTAAGTCGGCTCAGATGACCATCAGTTCAATCCAACCTAGCTAGCTCGATCAGCTGATGTCACTCGAGGTTCGTTGACTTATGTAGATAAGACGTTATGCGATCATATATATGTATGTCAAGCAAGCTAGCATGCGACACATACATACATGAAGGCGCGCCATGCGAACAAGAGGGATGCCTTATCCATTACTAATTTGTAGGCCAGGAGTAATCAACTCGATCTTCAAGGATGATGTCCAAGAGAGATGAATCGAAGTTGGCACCACAACTAAACCACACCATCACCATTGACCAGGCCAACCAACAGACACCCATTCACCAACACACACTTTTGTCTTTGTAAATTTGTAACCACCTCGGCTTTCATATTCTGGCAAGTATGCATTATTTTTATATTCTCCAGTTTCCCATTAAAATTCTATTATTCATACCTTGTAATTATTATTATTATTATTATTAGGGTTATTTAACAGGAATAATACCAGGTGGTATTCCATCAATAAAACCAACTTTAATTAATACGGAATAAAATCAAGTATGAGTCATATTACACGAAAATGAAATTGTTTTACCTGCTATCGTCTACACCTGTTAATATTACCACTAATTCTTAAACACCCCAACTTTTAACCTCATTAACTCCGAAACTTTAAACTTCATCTTCTCGCTTCATCAATCATCAATTCTCATCAATTCAAAACGTCCTCTTCATCCATTCATCACTTCATCCCTTCAACGAAGGTAATTTTTACAGAACTTTTATTTGTTTACCTTTCTCAAACTTTTGTCAAACTTGATCAAAGATAATTATCATTAATTATGTCGAAAATCAATTTTCAGGGATATTGTCAAGTTTATTCCTCAATCTTGTGGTTCGGCAATGTCAACGGTGAGTGTTTTTTTCATTTCCCCTAAATCGATTTTTTCTGGGTTGAAATTAGGGTTTTCAATTTTTTTCGATTTTTTTGGGTTGAAATTAGGGTTTTCAATTTTTTTCGATTTTTCTGGGTTTAACGTAAGTTTTTGATTTTTCGGGGTTTAATTTGGGGGTTTAGTGTCCAATTACTGTTCTTTTATAATTGGTTTAATTGAAAATGTAGGTTGATTTGGATTTGGATTGGAAAAATGATGGTTTAAGAGAGATAATTTGATTTGGGGCAATGAAAAAGATGAAGATGGGTGTTAATTAATAGCATGGGACCCACAAAATCGACTTCATCCGGTCATTTAAGAGGCAATTTCATTCTCGTGTAATATGACTCATACCTGGTTTTATTCCCGTATTAATAAAAGTTGGTTTTATTGATGGAATACCATCCAAAGTTGATATTATTCCTGTTAAATAACTCTTATTATTATTATTATTATTATTATTATTATTATTATTATTATTATTATTATTATTATTATTATTATCATCATCATCTAAGTGTTTATTCAATTTCGTTTATCCAAATTCCAAACCATTCAAATGAACCATCCTTAGTTATTTACGAGTGTCGTTTAATTGCATGTACTTGATCATCCACAACTTTGAAACAATAGTGTCGTGTTCTAACGTATTAAGTGACACGTCCAAATCCATACTCAAAAGAGTAAGGACGTAACATTGACATGAGGTAGAGAGTGTTGTCCTGTATGCTACGATACTCCATTATTGAAGCTCGTATTACATGTAACTTGTGTGTCGTAGGAAATAAATTTACTCGTAATATACTTGTGTGATTGTGTCTAAATAGTGAAGTTAGCTAGTACAAATAATACCAGCCGATCTTTTTCAACAATTATTTACGTTTGAAATCTTTGTTAGATAAGTATCGAGGAAGGCAGCAATTGGGAAGTGAAGGGCGCCTGAAAGGGGGAGTAGGCCAGGTAGCAGAAAATAAAGAAGTCTGTTTAGTCGTTTCATGGAGACTGTGGAGAGTAGCAGTACAGTAAAGAATATAATGATATGGTTTTGGTATAAATTCAATGCGGAGATGTACATGTACTGTCATGGGTTATTTGTATTTCAGCATTGATGATGATGCCTACGTTGCATTTATGCCGCTGCAAATACTCCGTATGTATTCTAGCCTTGTAGCCATTTTTCTTTTTTATCAAAAAGATTAGAGATACACTTGGTGTATGAGGGATCTCATACACCACCAATCACAACCTTCCACTTGTCGATGTGAAAGAATCTTGTTTTTTTCATTTAATTACTTAGCTTCCATCATTAATTAGGCTTAATAAATTATCTTTCATTAATACTAATACTACTCCATTATTTTAATAATTAATAGAGTTTATATTTTCACTACTTATACGGATACTGTTTATGTATTTGGTCCATACAGTATATTTGTACAGCCAGCAGTTACGTACGTCAAGTATAATTAATTGTACACAATTTCGTATTTTTGGCACATGTACTTATATCTTCGCTATTTAGTTTGTGTTTCGTGTAATTTTTCTTACGATTATTTTTTATACAATGTATTTACTTAAACGCTTTTAAATATAATTTAAATTTAAGTATTTTAATGCACATTTGTTTTTTTTGGTGCGAAATGCACATTTGTTATTAAGATGTACATTATTACTTTATACAGTTTTACATCGTTTGATTACTTTTCTTATACGAGTATTTGTTTATTTGTACGTTAGCCTAAATGATGTATTATTAATGTTGTACGATTATTATTTACTAAGATTAATCGTTGTATCGTACGTCTAAACAAAATCGTTTTACTTAGATTTAGAGTGCAATATAATACTTCATTAATTAGTGTGTATATACACACGTAATTTATTCGAGTTACGTCCGTATTCATGCATCTTTTACCATGATAACTATGATTAATTGTTACACGTATGTACGATAATACTAACTTATTACAATTTTGTTTTGTGATATATATATTAATATTTAATATGTAAAATAATAATTTTAGTATTATTTATGTATATACATATGTTATATCTTATTTTTGAGATACGAGTAATTTGTAATTGTTATATTTGTACTTAAGCTTATATGATACTCTTATTACTACCCTACCGTTTTATTGACACGAAGAGTTGAGTACTTTACTTCATTCGTATATGTATGCTTAAGCTTAGTCGAGCGATATGACATACCGACATACCGCATGATATATAATTTTCATATTAATTTGTAGTAGTACGATTATTTACTTTTATTATTATTTGTCTATGGTATTAATAATCTTGTTTTTCGGTATAATCATGTTTAGTCAATCAACATTTAATAGATAGTCGATAGTTCGATGTCATTAGTTGATCGATGAAATAATTTGTCATTTGATCGAACAACGCCTTTAGTTGCTCGACAGGAATTGTGTATATGTTAGTTAATTATGCATTTTCGGCGTTTGGTTGTAGATTTGTTGTAAACAGTCGACTGAATTGATTATTTAGTTTATTGTTCGTCAATATTGTATGTATCGCCTTTTGTTTGATAATATTTAAGATGTATTTTTGTCATTATTATACTTCATCTTATTTTATTTTTCCATGCGTCCCAAATTAATTTTAATAAAAAAATATTCGTATGAGATAAAACAATAATTTGAAACGTAATTAGAGGGTTCAAAATAAAACATCTTAATTTTTTTTCTATAAAAAATTTAAAATAAAAATAAAGTGCAAATAAAGTAGTATAAATAAAACTGTATAAATAAAGTATAAATACACTACAAATATGTATTGGGGTATAAATAAACAAAGAGTATAAATAAATTAATATACTAAGACTGTATAAATATGTAACTATAACATGCGTTTAAAATACAATATAAAAATATGTAATAAAACATATTGGGGTATAAAAATACGTTACTATAACACTAACGTATAGATACATTTAGAATACAATACCGTATAAAAATACACGTATAATATGAGATATAAAAGTACACGTATAAAAATATGGAGTATTTAATTTGAAGTTAATAAAAAAAAAGTGATTAGGTGAAAAAGTAGGTGAGGGTTAGGTGTAAGGTGAAATTAATGAAGAATTTTGCAAAAGGTAGATTCCTTGTAATGGACAAGTGGCATGTCTACATTGGTGGTGTACAAACTCCTCATACAATGAGTGTATCTCTATCACTTACCTTTTTTTATTCCACTTCAAATGCCTACATTTTTTAACTGATGACAATATCCATCATAGTTTTACGATGAATTAAATAATATTTACTTAAGTAGATAAAGACAACGTGGTACCCTCTTAAATTCTACACCGATCCGTAACTTCATTTTTCATGCATAAACCTAACTTATGATCAATTGGAAACCCCAAACGTAGTCATCCCCGCAACTACTTTTTACCGTCGGCGCTTTACTTCTTACCGTCGGCGTTAATTACGTGAAATGACGACCTTGTACTTGCTATTTATTCTCGAAATAATATTACTTTTATATTTTATAAATTATCGATTTATTAAAATTCGATAATAAAACCGTCTTTTTCGATTATCGTAATAAACCAAAACCGACTCCCTATATAGTTAATATATGGAATTACGCAAAATGACGAGTTCTCCTTTGCAATTAATTATCGAAATATTATCACATTTACATTTTACAGAGTATCGGTTTATTAGAACTCGATAATAAAATCGTTTTTTCGATTACTGTTACGCCTCCGATTTTTAATACAGTTAATTAGATTAATTAACGACTTAATACAATTTAATAAACGTAATTAACAAATACGAGTAATATGCAAATTAAATCCTAATTAATCTACGACAAGTCGACAATCAAAATTTTATTATACAAATGGATGCAAATTAAAATAAAAAAATCCGAAAATGGGTCAAGTCAAAGTGGGTTTTTCGACCCCCTAATAATAGTATGAAACATGAAGTATAAGGTGGTGAAATTGGTTACATTGACAACATTTCATACAAGTGACTCGGGTTCAAATCTCCCTTTTTTTTCGGGAACAGGGAGATTTGAACCCGAGTCACTTGTATGAATTGTTGTTAATGTAACCAATTTCAACACCTTATACTTCATGTTACATATTATTGGAAGATTTATATTATACTTAAAATATTTCTCAAAATCTTCAAGTATTATAGAGAAAATAATACCACCCTTGGGTGGGTCAAAAACCCACTTGACATGATCCATTTCCGGATTTTTTTATTTTAATTTGCATCCATCTGTATAATAAAATCTTGATTGTCGACTTGTCCTAGATTAATTAGTATTTAATTTGCATATTACTCATATTTGTTAATTTCGTTTATTAAATTGTATTAAGTCGTTAATTAATCTAATTAACTATTTAAAATCGGAGGCGTAACAATAATCGAAAAAATGGTTTTTATTATCGAGTTCTAATAAACCGATACTCTGTAAAATGTAAATGTGATAATATTTCGAGAATTAATTGCAAACGAGAACTCGTCATTTTGCGTAATTCCATATATTAACTATATAGGAAGTTGATTTTGGTTTATTACGATAATCGAAAAAGATGGTTTTATTATCGAGTTTTAATAAATCGATAATCTATAAAATGTAAAAGTAATATTATTTCGAGAATAAATAGCAAGTACAAGGTCGTCATTTCACGTAATTAACGCCGACGGTAAGAAGTAAAGCGCCGACGGTAAAAAGTAAAGCACCGACGGTAAAAAGTAGTCCCCAGTCATCCCTCTGACCATATTCAAGCCTCCGATATGCTTTTTTGCACATGTTAGGACGGCCGTCTCCACCACATGGTCACATTAGTACTCCGTATTATATTGTCCGCTTTGGGCCAAGCCTGCACTAGTTTATATTTGAACGTCTTTTCAAAAGACTCCATACTAATGTACTCTGCTATTTTTTCGATGTGAGACTTGAGATGTTACCTGATAAACCAAGGACCACATCATTGTCCTCCTTTCCAAGGATACTATCTGTCCATCTTGCACCGTCGTTATCAACAAACGGAACCCGCCACCTATCACCAGATTATTAGGAAGACTTTCGACACAAGGCTCCTCACAGATCTCCAATCACGAAGTCAAACCAAGGGCTCATCTACATTGCCAAACGAAGTCCACTGTCTAGCAACCTTGGGCTCCACCACGCACTGGGCGCAGTATCATTTATTTGCTTTTGATTCATATTAATAAAATAAAAGACGGACAAATAACGAAATCAAATAGAGTAAATAATGTCTCTAAAAAATAGTTTAGGAGAAAGTGGAAGGAGTAGAAGGAAAAAGAGGTGGGTTTGATGATTAATTGCACGAGTATTGAGTATTGAGTATTGAGTTGTGGTGATCAATTAATTGCATCCTTCTCTCTTGTGCAGTGCTGCTAATAAAGTTGACGTTTCTGGTTTCTATACACTCGCTTTCTCATTGTTCCATAGTCGTCGTCTACTCCTCATTATTCTTTATTCTTATTTACACTCTTGATGCCAAAATGTATCCCCACTCTTTTACTTTTGGGATCTTTTATTCGACTTTTCACCTTTATCCAACGACTTGACATTCTACGTACTTGAGTAGTTCACAACTTCAACTCCCTCCTTTTAACAACTTCACCTCCATTCATTACTAGAGTCAAACTATTCTACTTCATATGTAAGGAGTATTCTTGATTTTTTGAAATTGCAATATGCCAATATACGTAGTTAATTCTACATTCAACTCTAATTTACTCATTTTTATGTATATTTGTCAAGATGTATTTTAAATCGTTAATATCTTTCAATAGATAGTAGTAAAAATTATACAGTAATTTTTTTGATAATTCTTATTCTACTCGTCAAGACGAATCAAACAAGATCTCACGTGATAGTATTTTGTATTATAGATTGGGTAGAATTTTGAAGATCCTTTAGGTTCGTGAGTAGTGTCGAAAATCCTTATGGCTAAATTAGAGAACAAATTCTTAAGTGAGACGGTCTCACAATACGATTATCGTGAGACCTCTCACATAAGAGAAGTTTATTATTTTAGTAACCTCCTCCCATGTGAGAGGTCTCACGATAATCGTATTATGAGACCGTCTCACATGAGACTTACTAAACTTGGAGTTGAATGGAGGGAGTATTTTTTAGGGTAGTTTCATCCGAAATTTAGAATTGTTACATTTCTATAATGGGTATACTTTTGTTAATAGAGATGTTTTACTTTATTAATGAGATCCAATATCCACACTCCAACCTTTATTTTTTGTGCAAAAAGTAAATGTTGCAATTCCAAATAATCGAAGAGAGTATTTTTTTCACCTTACTCTCGAAAATAAAAACTTAGATGGTAATGAAAGATTTTTTTTATTCTTAGATAGGACATGTGTATGGTTCAAAACTTTGACTCCCTTTATCCTTACCTTAATATGACTAAATGCGTGTTGCATTGACAAAAAAAAAACAATCGGAATCTATTCTTAATTTTCTTCTTTGATAATTTTTTTACGAAAGTTGAAGAACTTTGTTTTAAATAAGAATTTGATTATATTTGGACAATTAAAAATGGCAAACCCATTTTTGCTTTTGCCACTCGGTTTCTATATAAGAAAAATATGTTATACGAGTATTATTCCTACATTCACCCAGTTTGAGTGGCACAAGTAAACACCAAGTGACATACATTATCACTACCCCAATTTCCCAACCCAAATGACATCCAAAATGGAACTTTTATTTTTAATGGTCTTATTGACAAACCCAAGACAATGAATCACCATTAAGGTCTATAGCTTATGATACGGTTTGAGTTTGGTATTGCACAATTTTTGTGACGAGAAATCAGCAACCGCTTACTTAGGTATGCACTCGTAACCACACCACATGCATGCATGATACCCTACAAATTACACACACAAGGTCTATCACCCTTTTACAGAGTGACAAACTCGAAGTCCAGAAGAATCTCATGTCATATAATTATCACAAGATGATCTTGGAAGGCTTAACATGATACATTGATACCTTTGAGATTTCCCCAATTGTTAACCACTAGCCTATAAGGCATAGCTTGCTTTAGGCTCGATACATACATTACTCATTACTTTTAATTAAACCTTTAATTCGAACCTTAGTAAATAAAGACAACAAAATTGAGCAAAAAGGATACCATTTCTCTAGATTATTCGAGTCCCCAAACTTGGACTGAAATAAACACTAGTACGGAGTATAGTTTACTTTATCTAACTATTCTAACTAAACCTACAAAATTATTTTTCAAAAAATTACCACCAAAACTTGCGACAGTTTGTTATGTGATTCACATTTATCTGCTCTTATCATCTTATGTTACTTGTCAATGTGTAACAATACGACAAATAGCCCGTGACAAGGGAGACTAAAACTCTATCCCTTAACTACATTTCTGTTCACAATTTAAGACCCAGCAATGAAGAAGTGTCCTTCGTATTGGGAAGGGTTGTGGGTTGTGACTAGGGATCTTATGAGTTTATGATCAATCACTCCATAGGGGCTACAGGAGGATTATTCACTAGTCACTAGTGAACTGATGGCAGATCACTCTGTACTCTGTAGGGCTTTGTATAGTTCTATCAGATGAGGCACTGGTAAAGTAGCTAGAAGCCTAAATGTAAACTGAGAATAATCCACCAGGATGTAGAGAAAGCTCAACTACATTTGATGTACCATAAGAATACAATTATGGTGCATTGTCCATAATAACAGTAACCCGGTCCCAAATGTCAAATTATAAACTATATCGGCTCTTGTATCCATTTCCAGTCCGTATGTTAGGCGAACATGAATCTCTATGATGAACCTGATATGACCGAAAAGCTAACCCAAAAGCTCCAGCCTTCTAGTGAACTCGGCATTCTCATTCATTCAGTCAGGAAGCAGTCCATCTTGACATCGGTTACATCAAGTTGTAGAATCTCTGCCCTACAATTTAGTATCGAACCCAAGCTGCACCCGACAAAATTGAATTAATCTGTCTGCTTGGCACGCACATCATGGCAGCAGTGTGAATAAACATAGAATGAGGTATACATGCTATGAAGCTCAAAAGGTGTCAAGCATCAGTCCCACATTCCTGCCTGTGGGGCATCAGGATTGCATACAACTAAACAAGGGGATAAGTTAAACCGGTCGTGTAACTCAAGATTGAAGCCCATATCTGACGAGTAGAGCTCGATTTTTTTTACCAAACTTTAAGCAATTGTACAAGGAAAGCAACATCCCGCGAATTCAGCAGCTCAAAGAGCAACGCTAAGTTGCCAAAAATATTGATCAATATTTTAACAGTTTTACACAAGGAGTTTTAAGCTCCCTAAATGTAATTGCACAAGTGTCCTCAATGTAATTTTGTAAGACCTAGAGCTGCTAGCTCTCCAAAATCCCCCCTCTTCATCTAAAATGTAAGGGTCTAAAATTTTCTCGAAGACATTTTAGTACAACATACCTTGGCTGAGTACGTCCTAGATCCCCATGCACAAATTCCTTGATGTATGTTCCAGCCTAGAATTGAAACACCATGCCAAATGCCAAAGTATCAAAATTGTTAACAAACAAATTCAACCAAAACCTTAAGGCGATGATTGAGGCCCGTTTTATATTCTATTACGCCCCCTCACTCGAATGGCCTTTGTGCTTGAAGAGTGGTTAGTGTGCACCGGCTCCCCCGTACCGTGTGCTGAGATTCCACTTGAGAGTTCGAGATATTGAGGGCTATCAGGGTTCGAACTAGTGACCTCTGGCTCTGATACCATGTTAACAAACCAATTCAACCAAAACCTTAAGGCGATGGTTGAGGCCCGTTTTATATTCTATTAAAAATGACAGCCTAGGAAGCAGGAAGTAGATAGATACATAGATACTCAGAGAGTGGGTATATATAGAGAGAGCTGCAGACAATGTTACAAACACCAACGCAAAGTTTTGTTACTTGTGAGGTGGATTCCTTTTGGGTATAGTACCCAATTTAATATCAGTTGCTTCTCATCCAACCTTATACTTAGTTACGTACCTTGCCGAACAACAATAATGAATACGGTGTTTCAGCAATATTCACCTTTGATCAGGCTGTAAAACTTAATAGTACAAAGGGGAGTTATTGACCATTATACACACCTGGGTACAGAGATGCAGGAGAAAGTACTGGTTACTTCCAGCAATCTTCTCAATATTCATCCTGCATGATGATGCGGAACACAGAAGGTGTCATTTTCAGCAAAAGGGAAAAAAAAATCATGTATCAGGTAAAATTGAAGAATAGAAGTTATAAAAGGTCTCACCAGTGGATTATCTTTTCTCGTTCTAGAGGACTTCGACGGTGAAGCACTCTCACTGGTGTTCTCTGCAGTACTTGCTGAGCAGTAAAAGCACAAGTATCAGACATGGAATCAACATAAAAAAAATATAGAGGATGATGAACAGTAGAACAACATAAAGAATGTGATAGATAAGTGAGGTGATAAACCATACAATAATAATCAAACATCAAAAGTCAAAATCACTAATTTATCAAAAGTTGGTAACAGCTGACCTAAAAAGACACTTACGTGGGTAAGCTTTGATGAGAATAATAATCCAACGCACGAAAGTATTATCATATTCAGGGCTTACAAGTAAATAAAATGTCATTCTCCCGGACAAGCTTTCTTCTCTACGCCAGCAATCATAATGCTAGGTTAGTTCTTAGGCTTATGTTAGAGACATACTAACCTCACCTTGATTCATGTTGAAACTTTTATCTTTGAAGTTAAACATTTGCTTGGAATCAACATATAACAATTTTTAGGATAAAAGCAACACACACAGCGCACGCGAGATGGTGAATCAAAATAGTAATAGTAATAGTAACAGAAAGAAACACTACGATTCCTATCAGCTAACTCACCAAATCCTTAAATAAAGATATAGTCTCCAAATCTTTATCCTCAAGTTCACGGGAAATCCACACTAGAGCAGAATACTGCTTCTGAATATATAATAAAAAAGTTCATTGTAAGTTCGTTGATCATACAGACCCATGGAATGAATTAAATAAATAAAAATGATATAGAAGAAGTGGCCAGTAACTACCTGTTTCTCTGCTTCACCTTCACGCATTAGCGTCCAACCTTGATCATTTACAACTTTGAGATTTTTCACTTTTACCTATACAATTCAGTGTGCCCGGATGGAAATGTTAACTATAATCCAAACAATGAGACAGCTGACTGAGAAGACGAAAATGGTTAGGAAAGTGGAATGCTATATCTAACCAATTTGCTTTCTGAGTTATTTATTTTGAATTCCATCTCTCTTAATGACGCTGGTGATGGCTCGACCTTAGGGTTTTGGATCTCAAGTAAAAATGGGCGTCCAGAACCTAACATTCGGACCTGAAATTTGCAGCTCCTGATAAATATAACCATATCCATTAGATTAACTGAACATCAATAACTCACATAATCAGTACATCTATATCTTCTCTACCAGCAGCATGGAACTTGCAGTTATCACCCCTACACAGTGGAAGTACAGTACTTGCCAAAATCTCCTGCACGATTGTAAAAGATCCACTCTGTCAACATTGGCTATGGTCTATTATCCTTAAAACTTGCAATCATAAACCTCTGGCATTAGCAATACCTCAACAGATGCTTCTCCCATTCTTTCATCATCGATAATCCAACGTGTCTGACTCACATTCCTCGAGAACTGTATCACAATGGATAATATATAATTAAACACCAAGATCTGATGATGACAAGGCCAGGGATTAGGCCCCATTGACAGATATTGCTCAGTTCTCTCATTCTCAGCTAATTCCCAGGGCAAAGTGTGTATTAAAGAAGAAAGGCCAGGCAAATATTGAATGCAAAATCATCTATGTGATTAACATTAAATTTGTATTGGTGGTATGAGTGTATGGATAAAATATAGATACATTAAACAATTTTATGCAAGTTATAACAGTGATCGCAAGTGTCTGAATCAGCAAGGTAAAAATTGTTAACTTTACTGCTTGGTTTTCTAAACACCCCTACCCTTTTGTAAAAAGACAACTATTACAAAATGGTATGAATGGATTGTTTCACTATGATTAATTGTATAAATGGATTATGTTAAATAAAAAAAATCTACTCGTTATTTAAATCTCTCAAAATATGTACGTAAAAATTATGAAATTAGAGTATGGGACTAATGGTATCCTTCGTAAGTATTATCACTATCTCAAAGATGTAAAATTCTCCCTCTTAAAGTAAATTATTCCGGAATAAATTGGCAACAGCGTGGAGATATATCTTAATTTAAATAACAAACCAATACCTTGAAATACGGAAACGACCTATACAAAAACAGAATTTATGCAGTAATTGTGCATGCCACATCTAAAGTAGAAAAGTTAATGGCAGTGGCAGATTGCTGCAATGTTGGGAAGGACCCTGAACCCCACTAATTATTTTTATTTCATGCATATTTCAGACACGTAGACTAGCACCTCGGCCTCCTAGGACTAATGGTTTAGCAGTGAATGTTCCAAACAAGAGGTCAAGGTTAGAAGTTTGGCTCCCAATTTTACCCACTGTAACACCGGTCATTTCTCATGCGTGTTTGGAGTTTGGAGTAGTTTGGACTACCTAGTACTACTGACAACATAGGCACCCTAGGATGAGGATAGGTCGATTAAAATATTTTAGTGGAGTGCAATAACCAACCCAAAACGACATGTGTGAGTATGTCTTAATTGGTCTACTTATAGAAACTCTTCACATATGATATAAACAGAAATTCAAATGGGTGAGACTACAAAAACTCTTACTACACAGACAGATTATGTCAAAGTTGCAGCTCAAAACTCCCAGACTGTTTATGGCATGGTGTATTGGTGTGTAATTCAAGCAATATCTGGAGACAACTTGAAATTCCAAGTAGCATCCGAAAACCCGAAGAAAGAAAGAGTTGAGAATGAAAAGCAGCTGAAGCATAACGGCGGCCTACCTTCAAGTATCTGCCACCTATATAGACCGGTGCTCTATGAAATTCTATTGTCAAGCAGCATGCTGAAACCTAGAATGACAGAAATGGTAAATATAAGTATAAATATTTCACAAAATAGCATCGAAGAGAGAAGTGTACAGTGCAGTGAAAGGACTGAATTCTCAACACAGCAAGCCATAGTGTCAAGTAAATATACAAATGATCATGGAATAATCTGAACCCTTTAGTCAACCTTGTGCTGGAAATAACAATCTATATTAATTCGCCTTGAATTGGATCGAATTTAATAAAAATAAACAGACCATCATAAATGTGATTGAATTAAAATTAGACGCAATGCATGACGACGGAGAATCAGAAGGTCTACGTCCAACATAAAGACTGACGACTTCTAATACAGTTTGAATGACCTCAAGCCTTCAACCCCAACACAACATTCTCAACAACACTACATCTATGAGCTCGTGCCTCCAACAGGGTCCAATACAATCATTTAGTTCCCTGTGACTGATTTATCAAAGAGAGAACAATAAAGGTCGAAATCAATAACCTTTCCATTTGTGAAAGGATTTTTATCCTTCGAATTGTCACTAGTATCAGATCCATTACTAGCTTGTATGCCATTGTTGGCACCTGCATTAGCCATTAGGAAGAGATCAGAGATACCATCAGACTTTGATGTCAATAAGCATGTACAATCAGTTAGTAGATGATATATGCACGAGAAATATGGAAAGATACATGCTATAATGGAAAAACATAAGCTAGACAGACGGAAGCTAACTCTGAAGCAGCAGACACTGCCTTTCAGAAGACACAACTCTAACTTTTGCTAAGAATGTTTCTTTTAGCCAGACGTCAATGGAAGGGAAGATTTCAATTTTCAATGGAGTCAACGACTCATTTCTCTTTTGTACCGAATTAAATAGAATGAAGCAAAGTTACTCATTAAATGTTTCCATTTATAGTGAATTAGCAATCATTTAGTGGAATTTATATTTTGGGTTATATATTTTGTAATCTCTTTTGTGATTCAACTACACTTAGTCCTATATATATTTACGAGTTAGGAGTAACTCTCCTATAGGGCCCAATAGCAAATAACTACAACCAAAGGTGGAGATTATCATTTAAAAAGGGGTATTATATAATTAATTATTTGGGATTTTCCGTTATAGGTTGGTCATATGCTATAAGACAATCTTATAAAACAATTTGTGATGAGATAATAGCTTGATTTCTAAAAAAACAGTGGAAATAAGATTGAAAATATAGCCATGCTTTGTTTGTGTCTACACTCCCAAATCCATTCAGACACTTTTAGTTCTCCTTGAACTTGGAGATAACATAACTATCAGCAAACTTCATTCTTTTTATTCTAACTTGGACTTGTAGATAAAAAAATTCCATGTTGCTCCGACACTTCGCTTGGGTGCCGTGTCACATGCCCGACACCGACACGACACTTCGATATCAATTTAGACCAAAAATTGAAAATGTGCCCAAAATAGCCATGTCTATACTCAAACACCATATCAGACACGACATCTTGTAGAAGAGTCTGAGTAACACATAACAAATTTACTAGCAAATCGGCAACACCAGATTCCAGGTAAATAAATGGTGTTCAGGAATGGTGTCCCTTTGGAGATACACATCCAATATATGCAAAACTGAAATTTACAATAGATAATCTAAGATGCATGGTGTCCTCAACAACAACTGAAGTAGTCAACCCACAAATGTGCCGCTACTCAAAGCTAATGAATTTGACACAGAAGTGAAAAATGCAACACGGGATAAAATGTGGACATGCCTGTTTTTTGTTTCTTGCAAGCCTGCTTGCCCTCCCTTCCATTTACAGCATTTGCTGGGTTGTCAGAAGAACTGTAAGTCAACCGAACACGGAAGGAGCTTGTTCCAGATTTAACACCCTGTAAAAATTTACAGCTAAATAAACTGTACTCTCACAAATAAGAATTGAACTAGTTGCAAACTCACAAGTCAGTCAACATAAGTTAAAGAAATGACAACATAATTTTTAATAGAAACAAACTTGAACATGAAAAAATGAGAAGAATGAGAATTAGGAAATTCCTCGCTCGAGAGACAGAACGGTCGCTCTGGAAGAATGGGGTATATTATCACGACAGAGCAGTCCTACTTACTAATTGTGTCTCGAGGGGCTCTGAGATAGATATTTTTAGGGCATCCTTGACTGAAACGGCTTCAGAATGAAGCAAGTCTTGAAACCAAACTTCCGAGCCATATTTCTCTTTTATAAATAACCTACACATTGATTGAAAAAAGTGAAGCACAACCAATATAATTATGATGAATCCTTGTGAAATAGCAAGTTCAACTGATTACAAGATAAGAAACGCAACAGACAAATTTCTCAAAGACAAATTACAGGGTTGTAAACAGAGAAGCTCGACATATGAATAGGGAGGGAAATAAAGACAAAGGTGCATAATCTTCGGAAACTGTACTAACGAAAAGAGCTTCCAGCCTATAACAAATAATGGACGTTGACATGGACAACTAACCTTTTGGCATCGTCGTTCTCCACAATAATAGATGGGATAGACACTTCGAGGGTAAAGCCATCCATTTGATGGCCTTCCTGCCTAGCAAGTTCAGCTATGAATCCAGCAAACTCATTGGCACAATCCTTATTTACAGTCGATTTTTTCTCATCAACATATGTAAACTGAAGAATACCATAACAGACACTACAATAGCCATCCTTGTTAGCTGATTTTTCCGACACAGAAACATCACAACCGAGCTGATCGCCAACAGTCTCAGAGAATGAACTAAAGATGCTCGATGAGTTGCAGTAACTTGGACCATATTTCCCTAATAGTCTCAGTACACACTGAGGGCATACCTAAGAGCAACACATTACCGTAATAATATTAACTTCACACAGTTACCTTGTAATTTGTCATAAAAACATGAAGATGAATGCCAAAATATGACAGTTGCAGTATTGATTGAAGATCAAATTCAATAAATCTGACTTTAATTAAATGTAAGGGAGAGAAAATGTATACAAATGTATACAGCCATATGAAAATTAATCACTTCATATGTATTCCGAATTATATAAACATCTACTCGAATAAACATTTCACGTCATCAAGTTTGTGGCATCGAACAATATGATCAGTACAATGACAACAATTTCATAGACAACACACGCACATCTTAAATTTAATTGCATTGAAGGCAAGGCGCAAAAACTTGAATAGAATGATGACGAAAATGCGCTGAGATTTTTATTTAATTAACACAAGCAAGCGAATCAGATGCCACATGCTACCAAATCTCATGTGATACCGTCTCATATGAGCTTAATGTGTCACAAAAACAAAACGGTAACCACCATTATGTTAAGCGAGAGGTCTGACGATATACTTATTTGAGAATCAGTGATCTTTCACAAGAAGCAAGCAACACAAACTAACGGTGTTCAATGGATAAAAAAATGAATGATAATCAGATAATCAATTTCTCCGTATCATACTGATAACCTAATTGCAAAACAGGCAAAGCAAATTCAACAATCAAACGGAAAAATGCAAGCATAAATAAATCAATTATCAGGAAATAAATAATCAACCTCTAAGGATAGTAAGTCCTTTACTACAGCAGGCGGCAGAGAACGAACGACGTCGTTGAGGAGGCGGCGTTCTTCGTCGACGGCGGCGGATATGACATTTTCCTGGTTCGTGACGGATGTAGAAGTTCCGTCGTCTATGGCGGCCATTTGTGATGATGAAGGGATGGTTCAGTTGAGCAGGAGCTGCAATGGCGGCAGAGTGCGGAAACTGTAAAATTGATTTTTTTGAGATAAAACAAGAAGAAAAGGGAAAATATGGAGTAAGAAATTGCACAAGGTCCGTCCGGTAAACGCGACCCGGTATGGCACTATGGGCCAGTATCTGATGTTACCGGGTCCGTTACTCAAATCTTCTTGGGTTAGATGAAGATGAACTACATTTAGGGTGACCGGCAAACCGGATCGGTTGGGTTGGACCATTTGATATCTGCTTCTCAAGAATTCAAATATCTAGTCTCTTGTCCGGCCTTGAAATATGAGTTTTGGTTAAAAAAAGCGGTCAAATCCGTAATTCAGACCGGACTAGTTCGATCAGTCTGAATCGTTCTAAATAGGCTGTACTGTCATCCCGTTTGATCTTTGGGTTCGAAAACTTTTGCCAGTCCAGTCCGATTCCTAACCAATGAACACCCCCTACGGCCCAACCTGCTACATCCCTACATAGACTTGGATAAAAATGTGAGCCAGCGAGCTGACCCGCGTCGTGGGACCCTTTTCCCCATCGTTGGTTATTTTCATTGTTGTACATGTGCATGTGTTTTGGGGTCTCTTTTGCTGGAAAATAGAATTGCTATTGTACAACCAAGGCAAAGTTGTTGAGCTTTTTTATATATTTACTGAGCTATGTATAACTGATTGTATAATCCTCTCATTGTCTTTTGCCCCACTACTGTTTTTTTTTTTTTTGCTTTGTTTGGTTTTGTGTGGGGCGTGGTCTCATAATTCTGTTTGTTGTTAATGTTGTTCTTGAAGGTTCATATGTTGATGAGTTATATGGGTAGGTTTGAGTTGGGTCCGAGGATGATAGTGATCGAGTTGGATGTGGTTAGCGATATCACTAGAGTTTGTGTGTTGGTGAAGGTGGTTGTGTTTTCGGACTACATGGTCTCAGAATGGTGGAGGGGAGCCCATTGTTTGGGTTATGTTCTAACTGGTTTCTCGAGTCTTTTAGTCTTTTGAATGTTCGATCATGAAGTTATAGTCCTTTTGCTATTGAAGGCAACCTCTTTTGGCTTGCATTTATTCCGCCTTTACTTTTTACGTTCTTGTAGCGTAACTACATCTTGCTCTTATCACTTGACATCTCATTTGTTCCATTGGTCTCCGGAAGTTAATAGCCAAACGCTCCCATTTTATACAACATTACCTCTTGACGTGTCTCATTCGTCCCACACTCCCAATTTATAACATCACCAATTCCTGACTGAATAGCGCTACAGAGTACGTAGTTCACAATAAGAAAGAAGCCTAGCCAGTTTATTTTATTCAATCATTTGTGTAAAATCCATAAATAATGAAGCTGTTTACTCAATTTGATTACGGAAGCACACGTTCACAATTCGTACAAGTACACGAACTCTTTGAGAACTCAAGAAAGCTGCATAACAATAGGCCAAATTCCTCAAGTAATAGTACTTTAGTTTAACCTGCGCTCGCGTCTAGAACCGAGTCATACCACGAGTCATCATGGTCGTAAACTCGTCCATACTAATGAAGCCATCACCGTCCACGTCGACTGCATCCACCATGGTCCTACAATCAGCAAGGCTGCACCTTTCACCTAACCTCTTCATCATCTCATGAACTTCCTCTGCACTTATCTTCCCGTCCCTGTCCATATCGAATGCCCTGAACGCGTTCCTTATGTCCATCATCCTCACACCGCCCCCGTTGCTGTGCAATGCCATAAACTCTTTGAAGTCGATGTGCCCGTCTTTGTTTGAATCCGCAACTTGAAATATTTTTCCTATCAGAAGTCGGAACAACAATTATATCAGACCAAATAACATCCTGTAATGTTACGCATATTCATGTGCACAGTAGATATACATATACTAGTTTAAATTTGGTTCGACAGCACTAAAGTACTAAACTAGTTTTAATAGAAACATTACCTACTTCAAGCACGGTACTTGTAACCTTTCCCATAGCGCGAAGAATGGCCTTGTATTCCTCTTGCGATATCTTTCCATCCTTGTTTTTGTCAAATCTATCGAAAACCTGTCTCATTTCATTCGGGTTTGGCTGGAAAACTGGTAAAGAACTCGAATATTGCTTGCCACTGAAGGAAAACAAACGTTTCGGGTTGGTTGAAAACATGTTTTTTGACAGGCTATAATGGAAATCAAGAAATTTTATGCTCGTCGTCATGAGTTCGATGGGTGGGTGATTTAGGGTTTTGAGTTGAATATTTGAAGGACAGGAAGTGCCCTTTATAAGAAGGCTTTAGAATGCCTGCAAAATCAAAAGTCTTCCAAGTTTCATTAGAGTATGATATTTCAGTGCAAAAGTAAGGAGATAAGGACTGAAATACCGGCACTCATGAAATGGAATGCACAAAAAAATGATATTCCATGACTGCTTTTATTCCTTAAGAAGTTGAAAGCTACATGAGATCAGGAATATCAAATTGACAAAGATAGGGAAAAAATTGTTCTTTGAAAAAGGGTGCAAGTAAAGAACAATTTTTCCCTGCAGTGTCAGTGCATCATATTCTTCTGGTATGATATTCCCAATTTAGTGGCTCAAATGGGTTTCTTATAGAGCCACAAAAATAAAGAAGCTTTGATGGTTTCTAGTGCACAAATGCAGCTGATTCATCAACTGATATATGCTTGATCCAAGTTAAGCATTTGTCCCGAGCTCGAGACCAAGGAGCATAACAAACAATGCTACCAGAGATCGACAGACAGTATATATGCTCTCACAAAGAAGAATACGAGTATTATTTTTGAAATGAATACTGCGACCTTGAGAAGAGGTCGTTGAAAATGTACTACAAACGATACAAGCTTCAACCGGGTTTAGAACGTAGTGATACATTTTCTTTATAGAACTGCAAAGATAAGTAGTATATATATGTTCTAAGAAGAGATATAATTCAAGTACTGTATTAGAGATGTAAAGAATGCGACCTTGAGAGGAGGTCGTTGATAATGGAGTACTAGTGTACTGCTAATACAAGCAAAAGAATATAACCCGAAACTCAAGTGAAAGCAAAAGATTTGCTTTCTCTTGGCTAATCTCAACATCTAACATAAGTTACCAGCTCACTAGTGACTAAACTAAAGGCCGGGTGCGTCTGCCTGCAGCTCTTCCACAAGTAAGGGCGTTTTTAGGAATAGGGTACTCATCCCTTAGGGATGTTGACGTTGTATAGACGCGTAGGTAAAACTGTTGTCCTAGGTATTGTCGGGCCCAGAACTCGGATCTCAGGTTCCACATTCCCACGTTGTCTAGTGCCACCCATATTGCTGTCCATGAGTATGGATACACCTACAGTTTACAAAATCAATCAGTTTTCCACTGCTTTGATTATTATTCAAAAGCAGAAAGGAATTGGTCATTTCTTGCTATTAAGTTACCTGTGTGGTACTTCGGAAAACTGCATCGCGGAGATTATACTGGCTTCTACTACCTTCTGACCATGTTCCGCCATCCATCCTGTATTGCAACAAAGTCACCTATGGTCAGCCAAAGTTTGTTTTCTACATGATCACTAATTTCTCAATGTAAGTGATGCACTTACCCTACAACAAAGAAGCTGTAACCATCCAAATGATAGCTCTGAATAATGTCTTCAGTGTTCTCAAAGACGATCTCAACAAATGACCTGTAGTCTGCGCCCATAACAGCAGTGTCAACGTAGATTCCTCCACCAGTAGGTGAACTAGAGATGCTTCCCACTCGAAAAACTCCTCCAATGTTAAAATAATCTGCGAGCTTGAGCGGAGTATCAGCAGGGATAAATGAAACGCTGTTGATGGCATATCTTTGCTTGCCATTCACTTGTCCGGGAGAATTTTGTAGCCTAATTGTCTTGGTTGTGTTTATCATTCCATAATGGTATGACCCCTGTGGGTTGGGCCTTGGTCCACTGGCCGTAAGATTGGTCCTGATAGCACGAGCCTGGTTAAGGGACCAATCGATTTGGATTGTTGGTCCACCAGGGATTGGGCCAGAGGCTGCACCGGCAGAGTTTGCATATCGAAGGATACCGGTTGTGGTGAGGACCGGGTTAGTAAAACGGGATGAGACCACAACGTAGAAGTCTTGACTGGGCTGGTCAGCTGTCACAAGCACCGAGTAGGACTGGCCCACGTGGACATCCAGCGAGGAGAAAGTGGTTTGGAGAGTGTGGGTCCCCTCGACTTCCACTATCTTCATTTTGTGACCTTGTATCCGAAAGTTAAGAGAGTTCTGTAGTCCAACATTGGAGATCCTGAGCCTGTATGTCTTGCCTGTTTCAGCAAAAAAAAAACGTATTTTAGCACTTTATCCTCGTCAATGAATGCATCATCATTTTCACACTTATGTAAAAATATTGCTCCGTACCTTGTTGTACGTTGAAAGTAGCGCCATTTCCACGTCCATTGATTAGGATACCATCAGGGGATGGGAGCTTATGTCCATTGTCGAGGATTTGTTGCAAATCCTGCAATCCACCAAAGAAGCCGTTAGACTCTTGTGAGATTATCTCAAAGATTCAATTAATTAACATAAGTTGGATTAAACGCATTAATTAGTGACTAGTGAATAATGAATTGGTGTTAGAAAGGGACTTTCTGATGCCATATTATTGAGAATTTATGCAAAAGAAATTCATTACTATAGCCATTTCAGCAAAGCCAAAGGCAATGAGTGAAACAGAAGGTATGGTCCATAGTCCATACTCAGCACATGTAGGAGCTAAATCAGCCCATGCCCATTAACTGTTGATGTAAATGGAGCTATAAATGCAGTTTTGATCAAACTCGTGACATGAGTATCACCTCTCAATGACATTACCAGCCTAGCTAACAAATGTAGGAGCTATATCAACTGTAACCATTATTGTATTGTAATGACCTAAATGATAGTCCCCGAAAATTACCGTGTGATTAGATTTGTACCAATCTCCAATGAGAACAGTGTAGTCCTCGGCAGGTTGTGGGAAGGGGACGGGAATGAGAGGGCGGCTAAGGATCCTGATCCCTCCGAACCCACCTGCAGCCTTGTGGAATGCGAGAGATGGGAAGTAGTAGAAGCTACCAATTTGATCTTTGACTTGGAGGATGTAAGTGAAGTTCTTCCCTGGGGGAATCGGGCAAGTTGTTCCATATACACCATCTTCATATGAGTTTCTACGGTTTTGAACTCCATTCCTAAGATGTGCATCAGAACAAAATACGCATTTAGCTACGTATATCCATTTGAATTATGATGCAAATTGAGCAAAATCTCATCGACATTTAGCTACAAATGGATTCTAACTCTAGTATCTAATTCCCTAGGTTTAAACTCCATTCCATCATTTACAAACTTATGTGATTTCATATTCCAATCCCGATTGGCCATTTAGAGCGCAGTTGCCCATACTTTCGTGATTTCATATTCCAATATGTAGGAGTAGGACCAAAAGAGTTTTTTGATTGAAATGGTACTCTAATATCCCGATTAATCAATGACGAAGATGATGCTCTAATCTAATCTCTTCTCTTCTCTCATGAACGAATCAAAACTAATGAAGACAACTGAATGAGTCTACTGAAAGAGTAAATACCAAAGTTGTAAGGAAACGTGGGAAATCCAATAAAAGCAAAGAAGACAAATTATTGACCCAACACTTATTAGGAGCATAACTAAAAGGTACAAGGAGTGAGGGGGCAGCAAAAGTGCAATGAGCGACATGAATATTACTCCAATTTAGCGTAAGGTTGGTTGTAGTCTAGACCGGGCTTTTAAATGAGATAGCAATTAGTAACCGAATCCGGGACCATAACTCTAATATGGATCATACGCCCCCACTATGACTATGTGCATCACACACCTACCACTACCACTACCACTACCCGTACCAGCACCACCCATTTCATCCAACCCCAATATACTCGTATTAAACTCCATAGAATTCAGACCATGCTTCCACCAATCCACCCACAAGCCACATTTCTTTGAATTTTGTTTACTCCAATATACATACAATTAAGTTACTCCCTAGGTTTTTTTACTCAAAATAAAATGTATAGTCACATTATAATCGGGTGGCTTATGAATTACTCCGTGCTAATATGATTGATTGTTTGTTTGTTTTTGTCCTTAACGAAAAATACACTCCGTCGCATTACAACATAAAGAGAAGTACAAACTATAAAGACAAAGTAACACAGATTTTGAGCATAACTTCTCGTCTGTCATGATAATAACAAAGCGAGTCACTGGACAATGTGTTTCGTAGAGTATGACCTTACTATACTCCCAAATATAATACTCGTAATGATTTATGAATAACAACCCAACAAGCTCACAATACAAATAATTTCGTGACCGATATGTTTGCAAGAAAATACTCCTATAATACTACTAGTAAATTTTAGTTTCCCTTTCCCTTTGAGAGTGTCCAGAGTTGAATGTGGGTAGACAACTGAAAAGTGGATTAAAGAAAAACTGCAGTGGAGAATCTACTGATCATAAGGCCATGACCATTCATGGATGCATTTTCTCTCCATATTGGACCCCACTCCTTTCACCTCACTTTTTCTACCTCACTTTACATTTCATAAAAAAAGTTCTTCCATCCATGGATTCAATTTTCTCTCCATAAAGGACCCCACCTCATTTATACTACCCCACTAATTAATTTTACTCATCTTTCCATTTTATTTACATAAATCATATCATAATTTTTTTTCTTAAACTTGATAATTATAAGTAGTTAACAATAAGCGATTTTTAATTTACGAAATAAAAAAAGAGTACATTAATACGCTATAAATGAGTAGTTAATAATAACTTACATGTTATAAATATTACGATTTTCATTACGAAATAAAAACCGAGTACATTAACTAAAAAGCGGTACAATACTAGATGCGTGGGAGAAACTTAGAGAGATTGACCCTGAATAATTAAACTTAAAGAAACTTGATAATAATAAAAAAAAATAAAAAAAAACAAAAGTATCCGTTGCTGATCAAAATCATAATAATAATAATAATAAATGATGGTAATGATAATAAACAAGAATAAAAAGTACCCTACCCCACCACCTCTCTCCTCCCTCCCTTTTTCTGATTTCTCCTGCGCATGCCCCACCTTCTCTCTCCCTTCCCCTCACAATTCTCCTTCTCCATCCCAACGGGTAAATTCTCCTTCTCCATCATGGAGATTACCCTCTCCATGGATGGAGACTCCTCCATTTCTCCATCCTACCCATGGAGAGCCCTCAACTCCATGGGTGGACATGGCCTAACAGGCACAGCTAGCTGATGAAAGCTGTCATTCAATTTTATTTATTTATTTTAAAAAACAGAAAACTCACGGGAAGCTGAGACCTTTCAAATCCAAAACCCAGATCTCAAAATATTACTTTCTACGTACTATTTTTTTATCTTCCTTACTAATCCTAGTAATTAACACAAGGTAATGTACTCATGCGTACAAAATCAGGTGTCACCAAATAAACATAAAAGTGCGGGGCAACCAATTTAAAATCAGATACTAACTCCTAAACAATTTGTGTCTTTTTATTCACAGATCAAACAACACTTATGAATTAATATTAATATTAATATTAATATACACGGTAATACAGTCAATATATACTGAGTACGAGTATTTATTTATTTATTTGACAAATCATTTTTTATACCTGCTCCCTAGTCCCTACAACAAAGTAATCAAGCCTTTCAAAAACCCACTCGGCCTATTTTCAAAAACGAAAATCCAGCAAAATACAAGACCGTATATATTATTCTTTCAGTCTTGGCTCGACCATTTATTTACGACTATTATATTAATTGTAAGGAGTATTTTAATTAAAGTTGAACAAATGGCCGAGACAAAGAAAAGAAAATATGAGTATAAAACAATCTTATACGGAGTACATAACTTCTTATCTCGCATCCTTACTACTCCCTCCAATTTTTATATTACTGTAACCTCATTTTTCACCAAAAAGTCAAATGAGAAGATAATTAAAAATCTTGATGAAAAAATGTGACGTACTTGAATTCTAGTCTAATTGAGAGAGTTCATTTAACAAAGTCCTGAAATAAATTTTCAAGTAAATGACTTAACTGGAGTATTAAAGATGTGATGGTATAAATAGGAGCAGAATAAGTTGGTAATAGTTCCAAAATATTTTGGAGATATGATAATAACATTCTGATTCTGGTACCAATATTTTCCTAAATATATCTATCTAATACTATACCATAATAACACTAATACGAGTATAATAATTCTCCTAATATGATCCATCCCATCCATTCGCGTTCTAATGTTCTATAGACAGATCAAAAGCAGACAATTAAATAATGCGGACATATCCAAATTAAAATGCAAAACCAGAACGCCTAAAAGCATTCTGGAAGAGAGGAGAGTTTGAGAGAAGAAAGGAAATTACCAGGAGAGTAGGAAAGGAACATCAAGACTGTTGTATACATTGATTATAAGATTATCATTAGTCACTGAGTGAATATCCGGCCCTGGAAATTGCCCATTTATCAAAATACCCTGCATTTTAATTAAATTAAATAAAAACCACAAGTTTAGTTTAATTCATTCCCACGTCAAATTAATTAATACCACCAATGCTTGTAATAATTGATAACTAACTGATTATGACTTTATTCTTCAAATAACAACAAATGAGTTAGCACTTCACTTTGACGTCAACCATTATAAAACCGAGATTGATTAATTGGAGTATGTATAATCAAAGGAGACCGGGATTTGAGCGTATCCAACACAAAACACCAATCGTATGTATGTATGTATGTATGTATGTATGATCAAATAAAGGCATGGAGATGGAGGCACTAGTAGTAGTACGTACCTGTTGAGGAACACCGAGAGGGTAAATGACACCGTAAGTGACATTCCAGTCAAAGAATCTGTATGGATCTTCAGCAACAGCATTGGAGAACAAGTAGAATACAAGGCATAGCAATGCCTGCACTTGCATTATTCTTCCTCCACTCCCCATCGTTATCTTTTAACTTTTTACGATTTGTCTAGAAAAATGAAAGAATGAGGGAGTTAATGGGGGGACTAATTTTTGTTTGATATAGTGTTGGATTTATGAAAGTGGGGATGATTTTATAGACTAGTATATTTATGTGTGCGTATAAGAAAATAAATAAGTGCGGTACAGAGAAGAGACAGAGTGAAGGAGAGAGAGAAGAAGAAGAGAGGGGGAGGAGTGATTGGAGGGAAAACGGAGACGGAGGGGGGAGTGAAGTGAAGACTGAAGAGTAGAGACGCCCAACACCAAATTTAATAGTGATGCCCAAATGTCTTTAATTTCAAAACCAAATCTCCTTTTTCTTGCCGCAACTTGTTTCTCAAAAATACGTATATTTTCTCTTTCCTCTTTTAAGTACTCCGTACTCGGTATATATATATACTCCATTATTACACAATTTCTCATATGAGACGGTCTCACGATATAATTATTGTGAGACCTCTCACATAAGAGGAAGTTATTAAAATAATAAAATATTCTCATGTGAGAGGTCTCACAATAATCATATTGTGAGACGGTCTCACAGGAGACTAACTACCATTATTATTGAGACGTTATTTATTTTCATTTTTGATAAGTATTTGTCACACTTCCTCCATCTATTCAATTCTTTATACTCGTAGTTATCATAAATAAATAATTCAATTAATTCTTTATATTTTCATTTTGGCAAAAAAATTTACCTTGTAATCCTCATATCCTTCCTCTATTTATCCAAAATATTACTATTTTTTCCTTACTTTAAATTTGATGGACTCATAACATAATTTGATTTACCAATAATAACTTTACTTATCCCACTTTTCTTACTATTGATGAAAAATTCTATGTAAGGATTGTTTGGATGGGAGAGATTAGTTAGGTAATGTTTGTGAATTTTGTGTGGTCTAAGGGTTCGTTTGCCCTACTACATTTCGTCGTCGACATTTCAGCCACGTCGTCGGCGCTTTATACGTGAATTTACTCTTTTACCCTTCCTCTAATTATGATTATTGATATTAATTAAGTTTGTTAATTAATGTAATTAATATTTCCGAGTAAATTAAAATTACGGTTTTTGTACTCTTGAACGGTTTTTGAGGCACGTGTATCAACGTAACTCTTTTACCCTTATGTATATATTCTAATGAATTTAATTAAGTTTCTTAACTAACGTAACAAATATATTCCCGACTAATTTGAAATGTCGGTTTTTGGACTATTGAACGGTCTCCGAGACACGTGTCTCAATGTATCCCGGGAATATGTTTAGGAAATTTATATTTCGCAGAAATCGATCCCACCATCAGCCAAATCGATACCAAAATCGAATATAGAAAATAATAACTACTCAATTAGGGTATATATCACACACAAATTAGCTATGGGGAACCTAAACTATCAATCTAATAGTATTAATTATAATCGAAATGGGGCTCGATTTTTCGCGAACTGGGTCTGGAAACAGACCTCGACGCCGGAAAACCGCGTCTGGGGGGTCCCCTAGATGCATGAATTTCGCGTCTAAGAGGCCCCTCAGACGCGAAATTCATGCGTCTGAGGGGCCTCCTGGACGCGAAATTCATGCGTCTGAGGGGCCTCCTAGACGCGAAATTCATGCGTCTGAGGGGCCCCCCAAACGCATGAATTTCGCGTTTAGGGGGTCCCCTGGACGCCAAAAAAATTACAAAAATTTGTAATTAGTAAGGCTCGAACCCACAACCTCTTGAAGACAAATGAGCCTCTTCACCACTAAACCAACTGAACACTGTTGATAAACCTTACTAAACTATTATTTATATTTGATTCTAAAACCTCCTAAAATCGCCTATTAATACAATTTTAATATTATTAATAATATTAGTGTTGTTGTGGATGGGGGAGGATATATAATATAACATAATCCGTAACATAATAAAATGACGGTTTTCAAAAAAAAAAAAAAACGTTTTATTATCGAGTTTCATTAACATGATTAAACTTTTTAATTTCATTAACAAAGTTAGTGAATGTAATTAGGGAAGGACGTTGTTGTCTTTTCACATTAAAAATCGCCGACAACCTAATTTCTAGAAAAGTCGGGTTTCTAGAAAAGTCGGGTTTCTCTAAAGAAAAGACGATTTTTTTAAGTGAGAGAAAATTAAATTAATGAGTTTCATTAAAAAACCGCTTCATTAACGCAAGGGCAAGATCGTATTTTACTTTAAAAAGCGCCGACGACGTGGCTGAAATGTCGACGACGAAAAACAGCACTCTTCGTTTGGTTGCCATTAGAATTCATGAAAAGTTGAAAAATAGCCTATTGTTTGGTTGCCCAAATCATGGGAAGTGGAACTTACCACACATGAAGTTACTTCCTCCATCATGTGGAAAGTTGCTTACCAAGGCCTCCTTTAGTAAGTTAAACTTCCCGCATAAATTGAGTTCCAACCTACGAACCAAACACATTTTACTAATTCACCTGAAATATAAATTCTCGGTAATTCATAGTTCCCGATAATTTAATATTCTCGCATTGAACCAAACGAACCCTAAATTCACTTGTAATTTTTCCTTAATATTTATTAACATCCTAATAGGATAGGAGGAGTACTCAATACAAGTTGCTACTCCCTGTAACATACTTGATACTCCTAATAAGGGATATGATCATGTGAACCATTGAACCTGAGCTTCTTGGAGAATTCTTTTTAGGTAGATATACTCCCTAATTACTACTCTAAAACATTTAATTTAAACTATGATAAAAAAGCAAATACTGTACAATTTTTCATGTATAATGATTTTATTATTGTAAAATATCTCACATAAAAGGAGATAATTAATTATTATAAGTTCATCTTATGTAAAAGATCTTATGATAATCATATTATATGTCAATTTTTTTCAAGGTTCTCACAAATAACATTGTCGAAATTACTAGTAGTAAATACTCGTATTCAATTAGCAAAGTGATCTCCATACTATGTAATGTTAAATACATTTCTAAAAGTCTAAAGGTTGTATTTAATCATTAATAGTACTCCCTCCCCCCACATTGATGTTCTCATTTCAATATGGCACATTGATTAAAAAATCAATAATGAATGGTGGTAAATTGTTTGGTGGGTTTCAAGATGTCAAATCACAAAAAATAACCAATAGGAAAAGAGTAAATTAGATGAATAAAGAAAGTTATGAAATGGGAAAATCTTAGTGGAGTTTTCTTTTAAGGAAAGTTGGAAAATCTTAGTGGAGGGGAGGGAGTACATGTGTTAAGAACTGATTTTCTCTTTTATTTTCTTAAAGACTTTATTTATTCTTTCACTTAATACTCCGTATTAATATTGTGTGAACTTAAATATAGAGTCCATTTTTTCTTTAAAATTGAAAAAATAAAAATTGAGATTCGCCATATACACGTAATCTTTGTCTCTCCAGAATAGTCGGTCTTTCTTTTTTGGACCGTCTCTCTAAAATAATCACATTTTGCTTTAGGGTTATTTAACAACAATAATACCAACTATAGGACGTCTTCCCAAAATAATATCAATTTTAATAAATCTGAGAATAATACGTATTAATGGAGTAGTTAAACCAGAATAGTATAGGTGACCGGCTACCTGTAGAACCCTTCCACCATCCTTTTTCAGCTTTAATTTTATTTAACGGCAATAATACCAACTATAAAGCGTCTTCCGAAAATAATTTCAGTTTTAATAAATTAGAGAATAATAGGTATTTTTGGAGTTTTAAAACTAGTGTAGTATAGATGACCAGTTAGCGGTAGAACTCATTCAATTCACCTTCCTTTTTCGCCTTTAATTTATTTCATATTAATTCACTCCTTTTCACTTACTCAGTGTACGAGGCATTAAGCGTCATTAATGTCCTCCGTCTTCCTCTTCTTTCAAGTCTTGAACCTCATCAAATCTAGCTAACAACACAATCCTACACCAAAATCAATACGTTAATCTAACCGAAACGTACAGAAAAAAAAAACTGAAGAAGGATGAAGGGTAACGAAGAAGGAGGATGAAGGAGAGAAGTAAAGAGGACTAGACTTGACAAAACTGACCCGACCCGAATAAGCCAAACCGAACCCGACCCGACACCCGAATTGAAGACCTGATTTTGACCCGTAATTCGAATTGACCAAAGCTAAACCTAAACTGGCCTGACTATTATTATAGAAAACGAGTCGATATCCCTAAAAAAGTTGAAAACAACAAACTCGAGAATGACTCGAACCCAAAATTATCCGATCCGACCCGAAGTCAACCCGATTATTATAACACGAAAGCGGCCCGACCCGAAGCTGACCCGACACGGTTTACCCGTTATCCATATCCATATCTAAGGAGGAGGATGGAGGATAAGTAGCTGGTTAAATATTAAGTGACCTAATGTAGCAGGTTATAAAGTCACTTATACTGCTCTTGTTTAACTACTCCAATAATACGTATTATTATTAGATTTATTGAAATTGATATTATTTTGGGAACACGCCCTATAGTTGGTATTATTGTCGTTAAATAACTCTTTGCTTTATTCATTTTTTGTTTGGTGGTTACCATAGATTGTGATCTTACATATTTTCTCAACTTTTATTTTTCACCACACATTTCTATCCACTTTAATTTTTACTAAATAAAAGGAGTGATCCATTTAGAGAGACGGATGGAGTAGAAGAGTAGGGTACATCTATGGGAAGGTATGCACCCAATTGTTGGGTATGAATACCAAATAAATAATGGCAACAAAACAGGTAGTCGTATAATTGAACCATAATTGAGTCCGAAAAGAGGTGGACATTAGACAATGCTACGTATAAGAAGTCTTAAAGAGACCATTATCATTTACAGTACAGCTCACATCAAGAGATTTAAAAAGAATGGCCGTAGAAAGGGCAAAAGAGGATTGAAAAGAAAAAAAAAAAAAAAAAAAAAAAGGGAAATGGGGAGTGTCGGTGACGGAGAGCCAGAGCCAGAGCCCACATAAAAGCGTGTCTGATTTGTTTGTTAGTGAGTGATGTGTCACATGTGGGAACTGATGAGAGACTGAGAGTAGTCCTAGGAAGAGTGATTAGTGAACGGTTAGCGGAGTCAAGTTGGATTACTAATTACGGAGCACACCACTTCCACTTGGGCATGAAGATCTACAATTGTAGATATGGGATTATGGAACTACTCCCTACATTCAATCAATAATTCGGACTTTGTTCTAACTATGTCGTTGACTATTCTTAGATGAGGCCTTGAATGGTGTGTTGCAATCAATATGTGCTCTTCATTTTGTATTTTTTTTTACCCAATAAAAAAAAAAAAAAAAAATGTAGTGATTTAACAAAAAGTCACTGAAAATGGATGGATAGTTTTTGAATATCACATTAAAAAAATTGATTATTCAATGAATTAGATGGGAATCAACTTGCTTGACTTGAAAGTATATTCATATACTACTAAAAAATCCGAATTAATCTATTTGGAGATGGTCTTAAATAGTGGATGTGGTCCACAATCGCTTTGAGAAGCGTTTCAAATAAGGACTCAAACTTAGGAGTAATAGAATGAGAGGGAACACAAATACACTTAGAGTCAATCTTTTTAAAAATACACGGAGTAATAATTACTACAATATGATAAATTTTTAAAAATGTATTTTCTTTTTAACTGATAAATTAAGGCATCAAAAATTATTTTGATCCAACTTCGACTCATATTTGACCTGACTCGAGAGTGTGGTGGTGTTCGTAATGGTGGTAGGTGGGCCTTGGTGGTGGTGGTCGTAGTGGTGGTGGTGGTGGTTGTTGGTGGCGGTGATGACTAGGTTGGTGATTGGGGAAAGAGAATCCCATTACCTTGGGGGGTGGGGGTAAGAAGTTAGAGGAGTTTGGGGGAAAGAGAATTATTGAATTGGCTAAATAAACATCAGGGAATCAGGAACTTTGATTCTCTTTCCCTTTCCTGAATAACTCAACCAAACGGCTTCTTAGAGTCGATCTCTATTTAAAGTTAATGAGATACTTCTCATATGATAGGGTAATTACTAACTGAGTATAAAATGGTCTCTCAAGACATCTACTCTAGAAGGAATAGGAAGACCATCCCCACCGAGTGTTGAGAAATGAGAATTTTGACCTAGGGGGGTTACATTTTTGGATCCCTTTTTCCAAAGAAATTCTCCCCTGTTAAGGCTTGCTTGAGATTAGGGTAATACATTAAGTGATAATTGAGGCTAAAATGTGAAGGAAATGGAGGAAGGTGGTGGATTGTGGTGGTGTTTTATAGTTTAAAGGGAGGGTGAGAGGGTAATAATTACCCATATAGGGATAGTACATTACTTAAGGGGAGCCTCCATATGAGGGTAATTGTTCCTCCTTCACCTCCATCTTGACACTATAAATCACTACCCTTCACCTTCATTTTCTTCTTATTTTAAACTCTATTATCTCTTAATGTATTACGCTCATCCCAAGCATGCCCTAAGTGCTAACTACAAATCTCCATTGTGTCCGTAGAATAGACTTTTTTTTTGAAGTGGTACGTAGAATAGACCTAAAGCAACACGAATAAGACGACTGAAAAATTTCTAAATCAAAATTGAGCTAACCAAATTGAGACGAGACATATCCAATCCAAAGGGGCATGAAAGCTGCGCATCAGATAATACAAGACGACCCAGCCCAAAAACAAGCTGGACAGCTATTTAAGTCGGGATTCTACTTATTAGGCCCTACTGCTATGTACTCTACTTTTGAGATATAGAGCTATACTCTGTCCATGTGTGTAGGACGACAGCCAAGATGAGGATGATGTTTAATGTTTATGCAGCATTTGATCACATCTCAGGCCACCCAAAGGCTAGGCTACTACGCCACACTCATCTCTATTAAAACCGATATATTTAACTTAAACACCTGTTATCAGTGAACACATTTACTGATTTATTTACAAAAAAAACTGGCCCACTTGCCCTACATTTTTAGAAATCTTTACCATTTCAAATTTCAATCAAGAAAGGATGAGAAACCATAACGCAATCAGCGGCTTCAGTAATCAGTATTACTCCTACATTAAGGAGATTCAAAATTAGAGTGCTGTATGTGGAGCCTCAGGTCTGACATATAATTATTCACCATTTAATTTTAGAATGGAGGTTGGATGTGGACATAATAGCCACATAGGGTCGCACTCAAAGGTCGCGTATGGGTCGGGTCATATACGCTTTGCTTACCTATCATATCCTAAAATTCCGATGATTTTTCTTTTAAAAAAAATCTCTTTTGAAGTTCGTTGGTTTGATGTACCATCACTTTGACAACAAAGTACAGCCTTGTTTGAATGGGAATCGAAAGGAAGGGAAAGGAGTATAGTGAATGGATCAATGGAGAGGGCATGAAAGGGAAAGAGAGATACAATTTTATTTGTTAGAAGTACCAAATACAAAAGGCAAAAAAAGTTTCATTTTGTTAAACCGTACTAAAGAAGACTCGAGCCTTATTGGACCATGCCAACCACCCAGCCCCGTGGCCACTTCCATCTCTAATGTCCTCTTATATTGGAAACCCTAGGATTCTAGGAATGCAGTGAAAACCCTGGGGGAACAGCTTTACCGGGTGACCTTCACAATAGAATTTAATTGAAAACAAAAGAAAGAAGTGTCAAATACCAGAAGCAAGCTGACATGAGTCCAGAAACCAATCAGTCTATAAAAGCAGCTTTTCAACAGCGAGCTCCGACTTGCCACGTCTAGGTGGCCACATACCACATCACAAGTTATGCAGCAATATCATCAAAAATAAGGCTATTGAACCCATACAGCTTAACAGAAACCCGAGCATTTGTACCTGAAGGCTGAAGGTCTTCCGAATCAGGCTCAAAGAGAAGTAATCTCCGACAACTTCCTAAAATGTGACAGAAACTTTCAAATCACGCCTTTCAGAAGCATCTGGCAGAAGCAGATAACCGATATTTCCAAGTTGTAGCTAAAACAAATAGTTTAGCTTTGTAAATGGAATGTTGTTACTTCTAGAAGAGACAGAAATATCACATTCTGGACATATTATCTTGCTGTAGTTTAATTTCAGAAACAATGGGGGAACTAAGCTCTCAGTTCCAACTAATCCCCCCATTGCTCTGTTTAGTAAGGCATCCATCTATGCATCAGTTACAACATGAAAGAAGCAGAAAAAGAGCAAAACTGGTTATATAAAAGAGAACGATATTAAATTTTATCGCGGCTTCCCCAGTTCCCCTCAGTCTTCATTTGAATACTTTCTACACACCTGCTCTGACACTTTTAAATACACTGCTCTATCCTCCAATTCTCTGTTGTTCATCTACTGAACATGCAATTCACTCCATCCAATTTTCAACTGCTAATAATAATAATAATAAGACATGCCTAATTACGAGGGAAAACCAGAATAATGTTTGTCGTTATCAGAATCACAGAATAATATTGTCAGCTGTGTAATGTATTACCTTTATGAGCACCTCAACTTAATATGACCCTACAAATAGCAACAGCACATGAAAAATGCTGCAATCTTTGTGAGACCTGAGTAGAATGATCCCTTGTAGACCAGATGAAACCGAAAGAATACATGAAAAGATCGATAGGTCTCGTTAATATCTCCAAAATTAGGAGGCCATATGAGGGAGCATGCCCTAAGGTATCTGTAGAACGTGGACATGCACTAAAGAATCACCAGTCGAACATGGTTATAAAGGTTGTGAAAATAGTGAATACTATTCCGATAAAACTTACTTGGTCCTACGTCACCAGAGTAACAAACCTAATCAACAACATCCAAAGATCATCAAATGACACCTTACAGATATCGTCTCGACTATCCATAAATGACAAGATGACTCCTTAACAAATGCCCCACTTCCACCACCAACTATACCCACAAAGCATGAAGTTAAAGTTCAACCTACGTAAACTACACTAGCCCCCTCAGAGTGAACTGATGATAAAATCAACACTCCATATACAAGCTTCAGCTGCACTTTTGACATCTTAATTTGATCAAGTGCATCCCTAATCAACGATTCACGAAATTCCTATAACTACCTTCAGCTACTTCTATGCAAATAAATAATCATTCAACATCCTAATTTATGAAATTTCATAAAACAAGATATGTAAACATTAAGAATGGGGCATACGAAACACAAATTATTATTATCTACAGAGTAACATCTAACATACTTACTTTTGATTATACAGTGTAGCTAAATCTAGCACTCTACCATCAACTCTAAAGTAAAACATTGCAATTTCACAATTCAAACATGATAACGTAAGGTAAAATCATCAGCATCAAAGTTAAGCAGCGCGGTTTTCGCTTTTTACCCCAGTCAAGAGTTCAACAATGCAGCATTGCGATTCAAATACTACACACAATAACAAAAGATACAATCACAAGCAAAATAAACAAATTAAACGCGTTTCGAAAATCATAAGCTCAAATTTATTTGACAGCATTGAGTATTCTGGTCACTGCACCAAAGCCTTGCTCAAAACCTACAACTGAATCGCAATTCAGCTAAATGCACAGAAACTACACAATATGACAACATTATCCACTTTAAACCCTAAATCGCAACTTGATCATCAGTCAACCAACAAAACAACGAGGAATGTAAAATTAATTATCGGCGTCACCGAAGAGAAGGCGGAGACGAGCGGCGAAAACGCCGGAGGAATCGAGTTGGGCTTCACGGCGAAGACTAGACTTGATGTGCGCCATTCGTTCGAGGAGAGAGCGGTGTTCATCTTCGAGGGATGCGGCGTCCTCTTGAAGATTGTGGATGCGGTACTTCTGACCGAGTGATCGGCAGCTGAGAAGAAGGATTCCAGTCATGGCGAAGAATTGGACGAAGCTATGCTTTCTTTTCATGGCGTTTCGGAAGAAGCTCATTGTTCGCCTTTCAGCGTCGGCGCCGGCGACAGGGTTTCGTTGCGGTAGAGACGCCATTGTTGGGGGTGTTGTGGATTGAGAATTTGTGATGGTAAAGGGGTTTTGGTTGAAGGTTGGATTTAACTTTGGCAGAAATAAAACGGACGCGCAGCTTTGCAAGATTAACCACTAGAGTTGTTGATAAAAAAATTCGATATCCGGTTTTTTTCGGGTGCTACCACTTTTCTTCAAAATAATTTTCATTTGCAATAATTTATAGACACGATCACACGAACTTCGAAATGATAATCCACTGTCTTTACAAGATCATTTGATTTTGTTTTCTTTGCAATTTCACAATTTGTACTGAGATGTGTACTCAACCAAACGTTATTAACTAACCATAACTCTTTGTCCTGTGTTTCGAAAGTGATGATTTTTTTTCAAACGGATCGTTTATGAGAAATTTTTGACTTCAAATTAAAATCGACTCTAATGAAATTCAAACCTGAGAACTTGAGAGTTATCGTAACTCAAATATATTTTGATCAAAATGATGGTACAACCTAAAAAAATCAAAAAAATTACGAATAACTATATAGAAATGTAGAACATTTCAAACTTTTTTTAACGGTATTCAAACCATCTTTTAAATAAAATGTTGGTGAGTCTATTTCTTGTTCGAAAAATAAGGATGTATAAATATCAGATTTACACATTTTTTGTCAAGTTAGGGTTGAATTTTTACGAAAAGTTTTTTCCTTTGTACATTTTTTTTGTACCGCATATGCAAGCTCTCTTATTACGGGTAGTCCTAAGAACTGATTTGCCATTGATATGGTACACCAAATTCAAAAACAAAATTACTCAACATTCTGTGTGTACATCAGGAGCGAGTTAAGAATAATTTGTGTCCATTAACAAATTTGCCAAGCAGCTGATATTTGCAATCATCATATTCCACTTGATTTTGTTTTCATTCAGTCCATTTGCATTTCAGATTCCCAGTTACATTCAATTCGCATTGATTACAAAAGCACCAAGAATCAAATATTGAAGTATGAGCAATTGAGAACAAAGTTTAGATCTATGGCTAAGAGCTTCTTTACAGGAGAAGAAGAAGAAACTGACGTAGCATTCAAGAAAGAGAAGAAAGCTTGGAAACAGAAATTGATACTATTTCATTACTAGAAATTTCGATTCAATTACACCGTCATATCATCATCATCTACCACTAAAACTAAACAGAAAATCAACAACATTTGAAAATCAATTCCAGATCTAGAACATAACCCTAAACCCCCAAATCAAACAATACTCAACCGCCAAAACCATAGAGAGTTCGTCCTTGCCTCTTAAGAGCATAGACGACATCCATGGCGGTGACAGTCTTACGGCGAGCGTGCTCGGTGTAGGTGACGGCGTCACGGATGACGTTCTCTAGAAAGATCTTGAGGACGCCACGTGTCTCCTCGTAGATCAAGCCACTGATACGCTTGACACCGCCACGGCGAGCAAGACGGCGGATGGCGGGCTTGGTGATGCCCTGGATGTTATCGCGGAGGACTTTACGGTGTCGCTTGGCTCCTCCCTTTCCTAGCCCCTTTCCTCCCTTTCCGCGCCCTGACATTTTCTTATGTTTTTTCTTCTTTTGACTTGTGAGTTGTGTTTTTGGATGGATGAGAATAAAAATGGGGGGTAGGTATATATAGGTGTGGAGCTTGGAGGGGAAATGGGAAGCGATCCGTGTGAGTTGGAGACGAGTGATGTGAGACGTTGATTGAATTTGATCAATGGTTGATATTGGGGTAAAAATGATGTTCGGATCGAGAAATGTGTGCTTTGGATGGATCGACAAATTGGAGCGGGTAAAGTTGAAAACTTGAAATCTGTGTTTCCCTCCCACCCAATTTTCCATCAATTTTTTTTAGCGGAATTATTTTTTCATAATTGCATTTCCTTCAATCATATATTGAAATTTACTGATTATTCCTATACTATCCTCTCCATAATTTTTCATATTTATTGGTTTACTTCTTTTCTAAACCTCTTTCTCCAATTTCATCAAATTTAAAATCAATCGATTAATTCGCTATGGATTATACTTCAGTAATCGATTTTTTTATTTTACTTGCAAATTACTTATGATTTACCCTAATTGAATTAGATTTAGTGTTTTTTACTTATGATTTACCCTAATTGCAAATTACTTGTGATTTGCAAATTACTTACTGTATGAATTACCCTAATTACTCATGAATTAGGTTGTAAATATGTTTTTGACTATTTTGTAATTATATTTTTATTTTAATTATCGAATTAATTTTGATTTTTAATTCTTGTCTTTTAATTATTATTATTATTATTATTATTATTATTATTGTAGAATTTAATTTTCTTGTTAATTTTTTTTATTATTTGAGTGTAATATATGAGGTTAATTATTATCAATAAATTATGGAACAAAAATTAAAATAAATAGTTTTTCCAGAATTAAAAAAAAAATACAAGTACTAATCATTTTTCTAAAAAAATGCGTCTTTTAAAAACCAGGAAAAAATGGGAAAAAAATTTAAAAAAAATGTTGGTCGGAGTGACGGTTGGAGTGGTGGCCGGAGTGGCGGGCTGGAATTTTTGTCAGCGTAGCGAAGTGGTGGGGGGAGATGGAATCTGGGAGTTTTGGGATTTATTTAAATTTCATTCAAAACTTTTATAGTGTTGGTGCGAGGGGAGGGGAAAATAAGAGGGACATTAATGTAATTTTTAAGTATAAGGGCTCGCTTGGAATGGGGTAATTATTCCGGGGGTAATAGAGCAAAAATGAACTAGAAAATGACGAAAAGTAGTGATGATACTAAGCGGAAATGAGGAAAATTAAGGAAATCTAACTTATCTGAGGGAAAATTATTACTCCCCTCTCCCCCCAAGCAATGCATTACCCCCAATGGGGGTAATTATTCCCCACTCATATCTATTTTACACTATAAAATGTCACAACTAAGCAACAAGCTCATTCATTTTTAGTTCATTTTTGCTCTATTACCCCGGAATAATTACCCCCATTCCAAACGAGCCTTAAATGAGTAACAAGCAAGTATGAAAAAGTACCACATTTTTTAGTTGAAATTTTAAAAAATGAAAATAAAATAATTGAAACTTTTAATATCCTTTATTATATAAAGTTGAAACTTCATATTGAGTCACAAAGGATTAGAGTTGGCAAATGGGGTCGAACTCATCACGGCGGCCGACCCGACACGAAAAAAGCATGACTCAGCCCGACACGTTGATGACATGGCGAATAGCACGAGCACGCCACGACTGGCCCCAAGTTGGGTCGCGTCACCAATTTGAAGAAAAGTTGGTGCCTAGGCCCGACCAGACACGAGGCAAGGTGGGCCCGACACGGCTCTAAATCCTAAAAAAATGAAAAAATCTGAAAATTTGATCAGGCACAACCAGCCCAAGCTGGGTACCGTGTCTCGGCGCATGTTCTCAGAGACATGCACGACTAAGCCGAGCTAGGCGGTCACGAAGCACGACTGGGCCGACACGAAGCACGGTTCGGCACAGCCAGTTTGCCAGCTCTACCTACACCTAGCAAACAGATCGGGTCGTGTCGTATTTGTGCCATAGGTAAACGGGTCACGAATCCCTCAACCCAAAGTCTCAACCCGACCCAATTAAATCTCGTGTCGTGTTCGTGTCGACCCACTTACATAAATGGATCATCAACCCTCAACCCAAACAGTGGTCAAACTCATTAATTTCGTGTTGGGTTCGTGTCGCAGGTTTTCGGGTCGTGTCATTTTTTGCAGACTCTAACAACTCTACCTAGGATTGTGACAAGGATGATAAGATGGATCATATGTGGCATTCGATATGGCATAGGCAGATGATAAAAATTCAGCCAATAATCGTCCATTTTGTTTAAGGTTTCTGATTTAAAAAAAAAACATTTTTGTCACGTAGGAGGGAGTTACAGTCAAAACCAAATGTTTTGGCTCCATGGTTTTAGGCAACCATCGTAACTCCCCACTGTATGCGGTTTTGGAGAAGCGTTGGTAGCAACCATCAACTCCTTCTCTATACCAACTTCCTCATTTTCTCATCTCATTCTGAAAATATACCTCAAAACATTGTCAGTATCAAATCAAACAGCAGCAACAACAACTATCTACACACTCCAACACTCACATCCCCACAAAAAATCCACACCAAAATGAATTTGTTTTATGCCATGACTTTTCAATTCAAGCCAGTTTTAACTTCTGAAATTACGGAATCAGAGTTTGCATAAATCACTGTGATGGTGACGCGGAAATGGTTTTGAACACCCAATAAATCGGAGATCGACGCGACCCAAATTGGGATGAATCATCTAATTTATGGTGTCGAACTCATCTTGGCAAGTTGATAAGTGTAGTTTGTGGTGCCTATTTCGTAGTGTTTTGGTCCCATTTTCCTTGTGGAATCGCTCCTTGGGAGCGATTTATGGGCTACTTATGCTTCCTCTAGTTCGTTTCAGGTTCCCGAGACATTCGTGAAGAGTTGGAGCGATTCTGACTCAATACATACACTTTTCGGAGCCAACGAAGTGAAGGAACGATCACTCGATGCCTTGGATTCGACCCCGAGATCTTGGGACCCAATCCCGAGCCTCCGAGACCCGATCCCGAGTCCCGAGAATCGATGAGAAGTCCATGTGAAGCAAGGAGGGACCAAAACGATCATATTGGATGCCTACAAGACTCATCCCCGACGGGTATGACCTCAACCCGTCCGGGATGAAGTGCACAAAAGAGGAGCTGCTGTTTTGAGGCCTTCCCGACCGGGAAGGGGTCCATCCCGACCGGGACCACCTCATCCCGACCGGGACCAACTCATCCCGGACGGGATGGCCCAGTTACAGCCCGTGATTGCATTGTTTTATCTCCCTTTGCATTGTAACCCTATATATACCCTTCCTCCTGTAATCTAAGCTTATGTTCTTCACTTCCCACTAAACCCTAGACTATTTTAGGTTAGATTAGTTTAGATTAGAGTAGATTAGTCTTTAGATTATCGTTAATCATAGATTAATGCTTGTAATTTGGGAATTCTTCAAGATCTCCACCAAGCTTGACAAACTTGGATGTTTGTTTTGGATTTTTCTCATTTATGCAAGTTTCCTTCTTCATTTCATCTTGTTAGTAGGTATAATCTTCTTTTACTTTCTCTTAATCTTGTTCTTTCATTAAAGTTTGAATCTTTGTTGTGTGGATTGCTCATAGTTCATAGTTCTTGTTAGTTTCATTATGCTAGTTTGGTTGTTTGAATGGATTTCTCTTCTTAGTGTTAGTTTTAGTATAGATATGTTAGAGTAGTATCTTGCTAGGGTTAGTAAGGTGATTAGGGTGTTAATTGGATGATTAAGGGATTGTTGGAGATGTTGGTGGAAGATTTGGGTTTCCTCTTGGTTTGATGCATGGTACATGTTTGTTGAAATGCTTGAATGACTTGTATGCATATGCTTGTTTTTCTTGACTTTCTCTTGTGGGTGATAGTTTGTTTGTGGGTTTGGTTCCCTCACTAAGTTGCGAGAGCCCGGTGAGGACGACCCCTAGGTCGGTCTAAGTTGCGAGAGCCCGGATGCGACCTAGGCCCCGATATCACGCTAGTAACCCCGTTTGTTGTTTGTGTTGCCAAGGTGGGTTTTAGGTGGAACCTCTAGGTGAGTCTAAGTTGCGAGAGCCCGGACTATACCTAGATTACCCTACTACCTCCTTCACTCTAGCTCTTCCTCGACCATTCCGTTACCCCTTTGACCCCGACCTAATCCTAGCCCGTTTCCTTTGATTGTTTTCTTGCTTTATACCTAGCTTAATCCTAGTCTCCCCCTCCTTAGATTAGCTCGTCTTGAACCTAGTCCTAGACCGTAGCATACCTTAGTCCGACCTCCCGTCCCTGTGGATTCGACCCGACTTGCCCTAGCTACCCCACTAGGATTAGTTGGTTTTTATTTGTTGGCGGGGATCCACGACAAATCCCTTCCATCACAAATAACAGTGGAAGTACAACAATTATCCCCGTGTTACGTTCTATAATTATTGTAAATAAATTTATCACAATATAATTTTTTGTTTTTCGCAACCTAGGGTTCTACCATCGAAGCGTCCATAGAACATAAATTGGTTAAGTCATTCAACGGTGACTTAAAGAGGACACATTTTCAACATTTCTTTGATTTAATCTAGTAATGGTGTTGGGTTTGTTGATGATGACAATGCCTATTTAACTTGTGCTCTAGTTTAATCTTATAGGTTAATCGTCATTAGTGCGATAATTATCAAATGTGCTAATTCAAGAATGATGATATCAAGACAAGCCAAAGCTACCCAAGATAAAGATCAAGAAATTCAAGTGAAGAGAATAAAATCGAGTCTAAGTCCATAGTCACTAAGAATGACAAAGTGTGTGTTTTTCGGTACAACAGTATGTAACAGTCGGACTGACTGTTACATCGTTCGACAGCTCTTAATGGTTCAAAAAGATTTTGATTTCAAAAGTTAAATCTTCAGAAAAATCTTGTTACAAATTTAAATTGACTTTGAAAAAATCTGATTTCTTTAAGAAAAAGGGATGATTTGGTTTCTTGTAAAACAATGCACATCTTCTCTAAGGTTTTCAAAAAATGGTTCTTCACTTTTGAAAGTAAACTTGAATTGTTTCTACTTTCAAGTATTACCCTTCAAGTTAACACTTTCCCTTCAATTTTGGTAAACCTTAAGCATGCTTCCCTTTCTTTTTGAAAAAACTTTCCTTTTTAACTAAGTCAAAGGTTTCCTTTTAATCTTTGGATTTTCCAATGAAGCACATTCTTTTACCCATTTCCACACCTACTATAAAAGAAACTCATTTGCCTCATTTATTTCTCAAGGCTTTCAAACTAAAACTTCATTTATTGCATTTTGTTTTCAAAGGTTTTTATCTTAAAAGCATTTTGCAAAGTATTTCAAAAGAGAAAGTCTTCAGTAATTTCAAAGTCACAGTCGAACACACTGTCACACAGAATCACACACACTCTTGTCTAACTCGGTTTTCAATTGTAATCTTTGTAACTTTCTAAATTATTAAGAGTCGTAGCCGGAGTAGGCTATTGATCGTGACCGGAGTAGGTCATTGGTGAGTTAGAGACGGAGTAGTCTTGTAAACTCAAATTGCAACCGGAGTAGGTTGTTGGTCGTAACCGGAGTAGGTTATGGGTTGCTTTTCATTGTAAGGGTCTTTTGATTTCGGAGTAGATTTCTAAAGAAAAGCAATAAGAAAAGCATTGGACGTAGGCCCTTAGAGTGTTGGCCGAACCAATTCAAAAATATCGTGTTTTATCGTGTTCTTTACTTTTCCGCTGCATCTTTCGATAAAAGCATGTTATTTTGTTTTTCTTTTATTTGCTCAAGCTTCAAACTTAGTTTTAGTTGTGCTATTTCTTCTCATACAACAGTCGCCCATACTGTGACATTCGTCTGTAGCTTCTCATTCTGCTAAGCGAATCGAATACAGTCTGACAACGGTCGATATACTGTGGCTTTGTTCTGTAGCCATACTCCTTGCTAAGACAGAGCGTAACAGTTTGACTGTCCGTTGTATGTTAAGTCTAGTACTTCTTCACCTAATTATCTTCTACTTCCACTCAACTGACTTTAATCAATAAAGATTAAGTTGATTTTTTTAAAAAGGTACCTAATTCACCCCCTCACCCTCTTAGGTACTTAGGGATCCATAAACTCTTCAAATGGGCTCGAGAAAGCCACATCACACAATTGCATAATTTGGGTTGAGTTTGCCACAAAAGTCAAGGAGATACATTTGGACCCGGTATCCAAGGTGTGTGTATAACTTTGCAGAGTACGATGATATAATAACGGGACTTGTGCCTAACAATCAATACTTAGGTATATCATTTCTTTCTAATCATTAATCGGTATTATGAACTACTTCAATAATGGAGTAGTATTTTTCATGATCGCATATGTTATTGGAAAATTCATGGATTACAACCCAGTACACACATCACAACAAGGATTTCACTGGACAACAATTCAACTTGAAATTACAAGGTACATATAAAATGATTATATTAAGACATTGAACCTTTTCGTTTTCAAAAAATTATCTATTGCCATCAACCGTGCTGGAAAGAATGAATTCCATGCTCAATATTTGGAGATGTGTTCCCGACATCACCGTTATCATCAACGACTAATCGACTGTATGCACTTAGACAAACCTATTATAATGCTTAAACATGTTAAACACAACGAATAGGAGGGTCAATTACTTTTTTTTTTTCAATTTTTTTTTCAATAACAATTTATTGTCCGAACACCTTGAATATGGAGGAAATTAGTCTCACGAGTCACGACAAGGGATGCTACGTTATACGGAGTAATAATCATATATGAAGCACTTACAATACGATTATAAAAATCATGTGATAAAAATACGATTTAAACATATACGGAGTACCTAAAATTTTGAAAATAAATAAATAAATATTTCTTACGAGTACTATTATTGAAATTTTTTAATCAATAGTATTAGTCCATCCGTTTCATTCATTTGCTTGTATTTGATTAAAAAATACTCACCACAATGAATATAAAAGAAAAACTAATGAACGAGGCAAAGAGAATAATATTCGGGCAAGTCGGGTTTGGGTCACGAGTCAAGCGAGTTCTAACCCAAAATATTCGGACCATTATCAGGTGGGACCACTTTCGGATTCAGATCATTATCGGACAAATTTTTTCAAGTTTTTTACAGTGATTTTCAATCGACTTTTTTTACGGATCGTATCGTTTTTTAACCTGTCTAGATTAGATCCATATTGTTATGGACATGATCCGAGATCCATCAAGAAATTTGGAAACGCAGTTCGGCCTAAACATAACAAAAAAATGGAGGCGTCAACTTTTGTCTGCAACTCACCAATCACTACTAAACTTACCTTTCCTATCAATCCTTGTTCTTCTCATATAAATGGCGTTGCAAGCACGAGATTACCATCCTCTTTCCGTCCCATTTCCATCCACTGTGCAGCCGCCCGTTTTCGTCCTTGCATCGACATTCACAGGGTTTGTTTCGTCTCTTGGTTGTTCAATTGTTACCTGATTCGTTATACGATTCGCGAGTTGATCATAGAATAGGCTCTTAACGATTCGCGATTCATTGGTTAGCGAGGGAATTCGGTAACCATGGTTACTGTGGTGCTTTAGGCCCCGGTTCTTTTCAGCTCACTTTGTACTCCAGTCCACTTCAGTTTTTTTTGAATTTGGTTGTTGAGGTTTTGAGTTTTGACATTAATTAATTAATTAATGAAATTATAATGGATATCCCTAGCTTTGAAGGGCTAATGCAACTATGCAAGTTAGCTGATAGTATTCTGTTTGATACTCATAATGGTATTGACAATTTTGATATTTGTTGCGGAGAAGTCAGATACTATGCTAAATTTTGATAGGGGAAAGTGAAGCAAATTGTTGGGTCGACCCTTTCGGATTTGAAGGAAGGAGATCATTCATCAGCACTAGTTACCAATTTCGAGTCCGATAAGAGTGCAGGTGAATATGCAAGGTTATATAGAGATGATGGCCTTGTTGGTGGTCATGCTATCATGCTTGGTGCTGACCCTTTGAGCCAGGCTGCTTCTATTGAAGCATTACGTGCTTATCCCGGTAGGGTCTACTATCTTCTTATTTTTCAGGTAGTTTTATGTGGGTTTTGGTGCCCAGGATGATGTGTTGAAGATTGAGTGTTTGTTTTTGAGTCACCGTGGCGAGTGTTTAACGTGGTTGCTGGTGAGGATTGTGCTAGTGATGTGGAGGTGGTGAGGGGTGGACTGGACTGATGGTGGTGGTGGATCTGGTGGCAGAAGTCGACGAGTCATGTGATGGCGTTGGATGAGTTAAGTGTCAGTGGTAGGTGGGTCAGATGGTGCGGAGGTGGAGACTAGTCTTTGTGGTGCTTGGTGTGCAGTGAGCGGGCTGGAGGAGAGAAAGTGGGGGATGGAGTTTGTCGAATGTGTATTGTGTAAGGAGAGGTTAGTGAAATGGTAAAGGTATTTGGGTCATTTTGGAGGATTGGTTTTGCCATTTTAGGAAATGGTGTGACTCCAACGACTTGGGTGTAAGAGGAAAGTGGTATGAATCAAAGACTGGGGGAATATTAAGGAGGCTTAGAAATACATACAATTTTTAAAATATGCTGGCATGGATCGATTATTGATGAAGAGTCAATGTACAGTCTGTCAATCAGTAGTGAATACTGGAGTATATGTTTGTGCCAAGAACTTTCACATTTTAATATGTCCCAATATTAATTGTTTCATATTCAAAACAGACCCCCATTCTGATTAATTTCTCCACATAATTTGTACATCAGCTTGATTAGTGCTTTTCTTGTGGGTTTGATGGGTTTATTCCTCCTTAGTGCTCACCCTTGCTTTATAGTGAGTATATTACAGTAGGATATATAGATTGTTAGTTTTCATTTGTTTTGCGAAAACATTATGATTTCGTTTTTGTTTATTAGTCTGATAGTAGTCACGTAGTATACAATTTCAGCATTTGATGCTATTATCCTTCAATTAGAAAAGCTGAAATCGTGAACAACTAACTATGGCTATATAATTGCTCTAATTTTGATATGCTGCTTTACTGACTTTTAGAGTGTTAACATCTAGGTGGTCTGCAAGTTGGAGGAGGCATTAATGCAGAGAATGCGTTAAGCTACATTCAAGAAGGAGCCAGCCATGTTATTGTGACGTCAGTAAGTGTGGATTTGTTCAGTTGTAGCTCACGTCTCCTGGTCTGAAAATGTTTGTTAACTGGAAAAATAGTGGACTACAGACTTTTGGTAAATGAGATATTATGCCGAAAGAGAGAGCTTGGGGTTATTACTTATTAGTCATGGTTACCGAACTCGTTATGAATACGTATTCTACAATTCGTGGTAAGACCTGGTAGAGGGTGTGATATATGTATTTCAAGTATGGTTCATGATCGAATATGCTCCAATAGATTTATGCTATGTTACTCCGACTCTTCTAATTACCTCGCGTACCCGTGTCCGAAACTTGACACTCGGACATGAGTATGACACATGGACTCTTCTTTTAAGTCAAAATATGCAGAATTTTCATTAATTTAGCCGTGTCGGACACTTGGACATGCACCCATGTCGGACACTTCTAAACGAGTCCGAGCAAGATAGATTTATGATTCTCTCGGGGTTGGACGAACCCGGTAACCACGGTTTTTATAGAAAGGGTCATAGACTCATAGTTATTTGGCTATTTCACACTTAATATGAGTAGAAATGTTGATTGTTGATACCAATTCAATTGTTTATCCCTTTGAAGTGTGGATGTCACTGGACCATGTAGTCATCAACTTTTTTGTGTTTTTGTGAAATGACCATTTTCCCATGTTGTAATGCTGGAGCTGCAGTTTGAGACATACTATATCAGCTAACTTGATCTTGTACATGGCTGTAGTACGTGTTCAACAATGGGCAGATGGACATGGATAGGCTTAAGGCTCTTGTTCATGTTATCGGAAGAAACAGGCTTGTATTGGATTTGAGCTGCAGGAAAAAGGTATACTCGTTGCCATCAAGTTTTGTTCATCTCATATCTTTTCTTTTCTGAGCTTAAAGGAACAATTAAACTTTTTCCTTCTACCTAGAGAATGATAACGATGGGTGCATTTATGTTCTATAATGTATCCAGTGTGTACATAGTTACATACCTCCTGTCCTCTTTTTGAATTGCCATATTGCTGATTATACGTATCCCTATCGTGTGCTTACCCTCAAACAACTAAAATAAAGTTACTCATACGACTATACGAGTCACACCTAGCCCTACCTATGTGTTTCTACTTGTTAGCCTTACCCTATGTTGGCAACAGAAAGAGGTGCTTTTGGATGACCCACTGTAAAGACTGGATAATTGGATCAAATGAGGCTACCTTGCCTCTCATCGTATAATCCTCTTCCTGAAAAGCCCCCCTTCTCCTCAGCACACAATCCCACATAGACAAAAAAAAACTTCACCAAACTGGTTCTGATCCAAGTTTTATAGGGACGCTGGCCAACCATCGGGAGAAGTAAATACAACGGGTACCCAAGCAATAGCATGATGCGCTAAAAAGTCTCCGGGACCGGGATCAATACCATAAAAAACATCCCTGTTCACAATAAAACAAAGAGCTCCCGGTTTAGTGAACCACTTTGTTTTGTTATTGTAGTCCAAGACCAATGGTAAGCCAAACACTGCGCTGCCGGTAATTTTTTTTTCCCTCAAATGCTTTAGAAATATTCCATTTTCCTTTCCCCCTCTTTTTTTTTTGGCTCATTCGCAGTCTCCCCATCTTAAATTTATCAAGCTTTTTTAGTTATGAAAGGATTTTGAAATGAACTCATGCCATTTCACTTATGGACCGCCTTATTGATCTACCTCTCCTCTCCCCCTTGATTACCCTTACGACCTTACATGCTCTCCTAAACTTTTGTTCCAAATGTAAATATAGCAATTCCAGAGAATAGGAGCGTGCAATAAGCACATGTAGTGGGAATATGAAAATATGAGAAGCGAAAAGGGTAAGAATTTTCGTTGGCCGCAGCCTATAAGGCTACAAGTGGTCATATTGGTTTCTGCAAGTATCTGGTATTGTGGTGACATTATTATCGACTAGAGAACAGTTTCAACTTTAGTGAACTGTCGACATCAGAAATTGAAATGGTTAAAGTAATCTATATTGGTTTATTCTTCAGGAAGGTAGATATGCTATTGTAACCGACAGATGGCAGAAGTTCAGCGATGTTTATGTTGATGAGCGGACTTTGGAATTCCTCTCCGTGTATGCTGATGAGTTTCTTGTTCACGGAGTGGATATAGAAGGGAAAAGGTGAGTCTTTACCTGGTTGATGCAGCTGTTCCAAACTTACAGTAGTGTTTTCCAACAGCACCAACAAGTAGTAAAGTACGAAAAAGCTGTTTCCTCAGGGGCTGAAGCATAAACGGATCATTGTTTTTGTTCGATAATTTTCATTTTCACAAAAAAATCAACATATTTTACTTTTAACTTTATACAGTGTTATGATAATCACTCCTATTCCTCAATTTGTACTTCTCTTTCACGGCATAATTTTTGAATATGACAGCTCAAGCCAGTGTACCTGTCACAGTTTATACATTTATGAGACAATTGAACATGAGATTTATCACACGATCTAATGATGGTGTAGTGTCTTCTTTTGGTCAAATAATCTCACCTGTGCTTTTGTAATACTGTTGCTACAGGTTGGGTATTGATGAAGAGCTAGTGTCCTTACTGGGCGAATACTCACCGGTGAGTACGAAGATTGTTTTTTTATTTCTCCGAAACTGAGCTTCCTATCCCTAACCCCCTTCTGTGGTGCATGTGTGTTATTAATTAAGAAGGAATGATTGTGCCAGTCTTGGCTTCCGGATAAAAAAGTCGGGGCTATAAATGTAATGATGCACTCCTAAACGCCATACTTGTTGGAAACATGTAATAATCTTCTAGAACTTTGGATTAGAAAAGGTGTAAAGAAAATGATGAGCTCTGTGGTTTATGATATTACCCTTCACTACCCTTAATAAGTAAACTCTAGTCTTACCATATCGACATGATGATTGAGGAGTACAAGCTATGTTGTTCGGATTTGTCTTAAAGTTGTGCATATCCAAGAGTCGGACCCGGCTATATTTATGAAAATTCAGCATATTTTGGTTTAAAATAGAGAGTCCTAGTGTCATACTCAATTACTCATACCCATGCCCGATTGTCAAATGTCGGACAGGAGTACGTGAGGTAATTAGAAGACTCGGAGTAACATAGAGTATGAGATGGTCCACTTGTAGGAGACTTATTGATAGTACGAAGCTAATATATTTCAGTGATTCTGTCATTTGGAAGGGATATGAAGCAATTCAAGTGATCAGCGTCACATTTACTAATCGGTATAAGATCCATGTTTGAATTGCAGATCCCAGTTACTTATGCTGGTGGTGTCACAGTAATGCAAGATTTGGAGAGGATAAAGGTGGCAGGGAAGGAGAGAGTTGATGCAACTGTCGGCAGTGCCCTCGACATCTTTGGAGGCAGTCTTTGCTACACAGATGTTGTTGCTTGGCATCTCCAGCAGATGTCTTCGACTGTCAACGCTTCATTTTGACCTATGTTGCCCGGACTCATTTACAAGTCTCCAACACAGGTGTGATCCAAGTGTCCGACACGGCTACTTTTATGAATTTTTTGTTTATTTTGGCTTAAAACGAAGAGTGGTGTCACCCATGTCCGAGTTTCAAGTGTCGGACACGCGCAGAGGGTAATTAGAAGAGTCGGACTAACATAGATTTTGGCTATTCGTTTGTTGTCCATGTCCTTCAACTCACACCAAGAATTGTGCTCTGAATTTCTTGAATCACTTCTTGCATAAAGAACAGCCCATAAATCGCATGATATATAATGTGGGTTGTATCTGGAAACCAGCAATAAAAAGCCTGCTTCCGAAGGTGTTGTGCTCTGGAATGATCATGTGATTAGTCTTTCTCCGCATTCTAGAAGCTGAAAGATCGATCTTCGCGAGAATGGCGATCAATTAGAACCTCTGGAATTTCACCCGTTGCAGATTTGACACAACTTGGAAGAGATTATAGACAATTAGACAGGCGCAAATTCTGTAGTTTTTCTTCAGTTACACATCTTGTAGTTTGTACTGTATTTTATACGAGTACTAAGTATTTTGTTATTTATAGCATCATAAAGAATAAAGACATAAACCTGTGTTACCATCTGTGAGGTGTCGTGCCCAATACGGTGTTGGACACAACTATTTTTGACAAAATTTTCAACTTTTTGATCTGAATTTGTGTCCAATGGTTTGGCTTTTAGTGTAATGCTAAGAAAGTCCGAGATAGAACTACAATGGCGGTAGGAACTCAGTGAGATCTATCCTCCAAGGAGATGCTCTCTGACTTTCTTGGCAAAGAATAGCTTACCCCTCATCTAAAAAAGGGTAGTTAAAGATTGCTACGAGTACTCATTATACAGAATTGACAGGGGTTTGATCCACCTAGCTCTCACTCTCAGTAGGTTAGCTTATTTTCTTCTATTCTAAAGCCCAAATAAATGACGATGACTCAAACAGCTAAAAGCATACTTAAACTAGCCTGAAGATAGCAAAAACACCTGCAGACAAATCACTCATACACAACATCTGAAACTTCAAACCGTCATTTGCAGCTTAAATTTGAAAAGAACACAGCAGACATTCAGTAATGGTTATAACAATGGCAGTTGTTTAATTGCGAAAATGGGTGAAGAATTGCACCAACAATCCATAATCAAGAAGAACCTAGAATAAACTGGGAGAAAAGAAAGATAGAGTAGAAGTTATGTAAACTCGTTTTTGATATTTATTCAAGGCCTAAAAAGCCAGAAGAATGGCAAGACCAAAGAAGCACTACAATAAGCTACGAATAAAAGAAATTCTTGTTGGTCGGAAAGCAAGAGGAGTGAGAAACAATTGAGTGAGTGACATACTCATGGGTGGTTGAATAACAATGTGTCATATTCAGGGGAAAACCCTCAAATCGCAGGCTCCATAACCCTTGGACAACACCAAGCTCTCACAATAGAACTCCTTCTGGTGTTGTTCAGAGCTGCAGAAGTCGGATACCGTGTAAACATTTGTTCCCCCTGAAACATATAGAGTCCACGGCTCATTTGCGTTGTCCTCCTCCAACACCCATATGCTGCAATTGACCGGAGAAGAACGATAGAAAACGGCTAGCAGCCCCCCAAGAAAAAACAACTCGGTGTAATTTCCTTCTTCTTTGGTAAATGGCAACTCCCAAAAACGGATATTTTCTTCATCAAAGTCAAAGGAACCGAGATGAGTTACTTCACTCCTTTGCTCACCATTATATCCAAGCCAGTACGCGACCCCTTCACAGAAAACAGCATCCGATACACAGCGATGGAACGGCCTTATATCAAAATGATCATCTCTGATGCTCCATTGTTGATTACTAAGTCTATAAACTGATAAACGCATCTTTCTACCCTCACTTCTGTCGTATGCAATCACGGCGATTTTATAATCGTTACTATGAGGGGCGAAACCAAACAAATACCTAGCAGCGATACAAGGGGAGGGAGCGGGAATGGGCAATGATTTGCGAATACAGGGGTTCCACAATCTCAATTCATCCCGGTAATAAGGAGGTCCATCGGTTCTATTAACAAGAACCAGTCCATTACAGCTACGAATAATACGGTAGGAATACAAATCGGATCTCCAGGAAATACGATCGACTTTTCGACCCGTTACATCGTCACGAAGTGTCAAGGAACAGCCTTGGCGTTCCACACACTGGAGGGTTAGATATACGCGATTAGCCCGGTGATTGGTTTTGTGGAGTTGATGGTGCAAGGAAATGAAATGAGGGTTATCAATGGTGGAGCACCAAGATTTGCAGACGCACCTGAATCGTAACAGGGTTTTGGCGGGTGATCTTGGCAATATCTGATTCCAAATTTCGGGAGGGAAGTAGTAGGATTCTGAATTCCGGGATGAACCTTTCTTAATGCTGCTCTCCTCCTCCATTTCTGTGCTGCTTCTACACCGCACTACAGCACTACTGTAGTCTGTAGTAGGTGTAACATATACAATCCCCTTATATCGATAATATATAATGGTCGTGGTATGCATGAGTGGCCCCGGACTCGTATTCTCACAATAATTTGACCCGTGACCCATATAACATAATCCGTATTCTGATTCAACGTCCAATGTCTAGGGTATTACGTATACTCCGTATTAGTTAGGCCTGTTCTTTTCGGCTAAAACAGGATCGAGCTGGTCTGATAGGAGTTGAACTGAGCTGGGCTGAACTTAAAAGAAACTGAAGCTGATAACTACTTATATAAATGATCTAATACGGAGTAATATTTTAACAAATGGAAAAAAAAATTATAACACCAATTAAATTTTATTACGTAATATGCAAAATTTTAAATTTTGATATTCTTTAATCTTAATACAATACAATACTATATATATATATAAATTCGGATACTGAGGTATGCCAATGTTTTATATTGGAGATAACTCCACGATTTCAGATAATGATTCATGTTAGCCGACCCCAAATCCTTTTGGGACTAAGGCTTGATGTTATTCTATCAAGATTAGCCGAATCTATCATACAAATATTTTCACCACTTACTACATCATTTTCTGAAATCCATCCCTCTTATGTTTCGATATTTTGTTTTTACAGTCACTATTGAATTTCCTGAAGGACAAAGTAAAATGCTGGAAGCACCCTCTGAAAAGTGTCGAAGTTGAAGGTGCTCAAGTTTACTCTCAGAAGTATCAGAAATCGAGTTCAGGTTCAGATTATCATGGTTCAAAGTTTAACTTGCAGTAATCTTAAATATATGTATCTAATACGAAATCTATATTCGTCCCTTTTTCTGTTCAGTTCTACTACGAGTGTACACGGAGTGGCATGAAAAACCATCTTGTTTGTAATGAACTCTTTTCTTTTCTTTTTTCGATCAGAATGTAATCGTTTGTGCTCCATGTTGGTCTAGTACCGGTTATATCAACTGTGACGATCTAGCATCGACCATGTTAGGACCGGTCAGATGACCCACGAGTACGAATAACGGAAAGAGTACCGAGTAGTGAGAACTACGGAGTACTTAGTTAGTGACTACCAAGTCAACCTGATTCTAATCTCGATCTCAGACGAATGTGAAAATAATAGAGAGTGGTCGATGCGCTCAACTTCAATGCTTTTCAAGGGATCCTTCCAGCATCGTGCTTTTTCTTCGAGGATTTTCAAGATCATCTGCAAAATCGGTAAAACATACGTACTAGGGATTAATTCCACGAAGGATATTCAATTAATTCAGTATGGAAAACGATATACTATCCCAAGTAGACTTGGCAAAGTGACCCATACCCAGCCGAGCAAGACCTGTGACAAGAATTGACCCAACCTAGACTAGCTAGACCCAAATGTTTAGAAACGCATATGCCAAAGAAGTTGACGACAACAAACCCGAAAATGACCCAGCTGAATCGACTAACCTGGGCCCAAGTGTTGCAAACTCTAAAATGACTCAACCCACCATGCATCATAACATACCTTAGCAGCCGAATCGTCTAAACACGTTGTAATTGAGACCACATCAGGGCGGCAACTCCAAAACAGTCCATCCAGGAAGGCAACGAGTAAAGTTTTCGTAGTAGTAGTACTTTTTCCACGCAGCTTCAACTCTTTCAGTTTGTATGGTGGGCCCGTGACAGCATTCTTAAGTTCGTCTACTACGATCTATATAGATATCAACATAATCTTCATTATTTACACCAAGACGATTAAACATAGCAAATGAATCAACAAAATGGGATACCTGATCGGATTTAGTTAAGTCCATCTCAAGAGATATGAAGAAGTTTGTTTCGTGGAGAAACTCGTTTAGCTTAACGAACCAGTCTGTGGTGATAGGTTCCCACAACATTGGATGGAATTGAGAATTACAGTGATCAAGCGATTTGGTCAACAGAGACGTCTCGACTTCACATTCGTAGCGAAACTCACGCAAGTTAGGGGTGTCAATTGTAACCTTTTTTAAGTTTAGGCCGGTTAAAATTTGAAACTCCTTGAGCGAAACGCTTGAAACCTTGATGCAGTTCAGCAGTGCGCATGAATCCAGTACGAAACTTTCTAATGCAACAAGCCCAAACGCCAACTCAGAAACAATATCGTCAGTAATAGACGTGCAAATAATCTCCAACTTTCTCAGGTTTGTTAATGCAACCGCATTCATGTTCCATGGCCACGGGTCCATTGGCCAAACTCCTGCAACATTATAGTAAACAAACTCCTGAAGCGGACACGTTTGGATATTGGATTGTGTTGTTCGACTGCCACCGCCTTCGACTCCTCCATCAACTTTTCTGTTTCTCACCCAAGGAACTGAAATTCTGGGTTGAAGCCGTTCGTCTGTAATATCAAATTTAACCAAGGGGCACACCGAGATAATTCTTTGAAGCGTATCATTATCCACAGACACCAGATCTAAAGTCAAATGTTTAAGAGACACAAGCTCCATCGTCTCATAATCTGGCAGCACGATGTTCCGACATTTCAAAACGTTCAGCGACTGTGCCCTATATAGAATCTCAGGCATCCTGTACTGAATGTCGCCATGAATCTTGATATCCAATTCCTGGATTTGGTTTACCACTGCCATATTTATCCACTTGTCAACCAAATTTTCTAGCCTTTCATCATTTATAGTAACATCCAGATACATTCTTCTTATTCTATACTTTCCAAAGAAGTATCTTCGCATGGTATTATCAACGAATTCGACAAAACGTTCATCACCCTTAAAGTAATTAGGATTAAAATCCAAAACCGGAATCGACGACCAAGCTTCATACAATCTCTTAGACAATACACTAGCACGAGCCGCCTCTTTAGTATCAAGAATCGAGAGAATATCATGCAGGATAAAATCCGGGAGCTCGGAAATTCTATCAATTGATTCAATTGTACCCCTTTGCCTCTTTGCTACTGTTTCCTCAACTATCATCATTCTATTCATCGGAATTTCGTCGAACACTTGGCATGCACTATCTAAATCCCTAAATTTTTAGCGAAATAAACAAATGCCCAATTCCTAATTCCTCGTTCTTAATCCTCCTACGAAATAAAATGCAGAAACACCCATCTCAAACAGTTATAAAACTACAATTTTGCACTATATTCGATCAAAAAATGAATAAATTGCAAGATAAAAGAAAAGATAGAGGGTTTACCAGAAAAAATTGAATCAATCGATCACATGAGAAATCAAAATCGAAGTACGTTTGAGATTTTGAACTAAGATTACCTTCAATTCACTTCGATCTTCATGATAATTAGTTAATCTTCCTCAAACCCTAATTATTTCTGGTTTAATCTTCTTAGAAATTCCTCCTAAATTTATGTTTTTTTTTTCTCGATATTTTTTAATAATTTGATATTCGAAAATATATTATATCAAAAATATTCGGCAAATAAAAAACATTTCATAAAGTTAAAAAATTATACGATTATGATTAATAAGAGCAAAATATTACTAATCACGTCTGGGAGTCGTGAGCTTTTCGAGTAACTACGAACTAGCAAAAAGTTTGACCATTTATTCGAAGGCAGTGCTCTTTGACTCATTTTAATACTTCAACGGATATATCCGTAATATCAGTGGCCAGTGAGATATATGTGTGGAATCACAATTCACAGATCACAGGCGGTAAAAAACAGGTTAAAATGAGTCGAATCGTTTGATGATGAACTTCCTCAAATGTAGCTTCGGAATTTGCAATTCCAAATTACCAAACCGATTTTACTGCTTATCTAAATCATCTACGTTCAGATTCAAGCGCAAATGTTTACAACAAACTTAAATCATGTCACACCGTCACATACGCGGACGCCTCATATCTCTGGTTAGACGGCTTAGCCATATTTTGTACTTGAACCTGCAAACACAACCATTATGAGTTTAAACAAGAGACGGTTATGAGTTATGACGAGTTTTGAATCTTAAGACTTGGTGGCGGACTCCTGCAACGATTTCATTAAAATTTGGGATACTTCTCGATCATTGCTCGCAAATCGCAACGACTGATAATGCATTTTAGCTTCATGGTTTACTCTTTCCCTTCTTAGTAATGCACATTTATGTCCAAGTAAAATTCTGAGAGTAAAAACTAACAGATACAGCATACAGTACAGTGAAATTCTGACTGTAAAACAAAAGAAACTCGCTGACAGTAAAACAAGAGATATGGAATGTTGTTTGTTGTAATGTAAGCCGAAATATTTCAGTCAACAACTAGTCAAAATATGGTAAAAGTAGCGAAGGAACATAAACACAAAGTACGGACGCATTTGGTTGAGGGTTTATATGAAAGGGGAGGGATCATATCGTCTATCATTGTTTTTGTGTAGCGACAAAAGGATTGTAAGTTTGTTTTCATTGTTTTCGTGTAGCGACAAAAGAATCCCTAATTCTGCAGAAAATGACGGCAAAATAAAGACGTGAACATACTTTGATCATCAAACTAGGGTATCTTAGATGAACTCGAAAAGAAATTATATCGGGGTGGCAAACCCAGAATAAACCATTCAGAAAAGCTGACGCAGATGATTTCGAGAGTAGCCAACTTGAGAGCGTTATCTTTAGCTCTTTGATTTTACACGGAGGTCCGAGATTAACATTACCATTGTCCAATTCCACATCGTCACATATCCCCTTCACATTCAACCACCATAAGAATCCGTTTGTACGATTAACAAAAACATTCATTACTAACTTAAACAATTACAGAGTACTACATAGATATAGTACCTCATCAGACTCCTCATCCATCAAATAAACTTTCAAAAAATTGCAGCAACTTATTCCACTCAATATTTGCTTCAGTTCCGAAAACCCTTGTGTATCAAGGTCATAAGGTGTCATATGGACTGAGACATCGCAATTCGCTTGAGTATTAACAGTGACAGATAGATCATCGTCGAATTCTCCTGCATATTTGAATAACTTCAAATTTGGAGCATCAATACTAACCTCTGACAACCCGTCGCAACGATTCAGGTGAACTTCCTTCAGTTGGATACTTGAAATCCTTATGACCGTCAACATACAAGAGTTGCATAACTTCAAAGTCTGTAATGAGGACAATTCAGGTACGATTTTGCCAAAAACCTCATCTGTAATACCAATAGAATAGATTTCTAGTGTCTTCAAATTTCTCCATAAACCAGGCTTTGACATAACCGGCCAACGATGATCACAATACATGTCGAGAATCTGAAAAGACACAAGACTCGGGGTCTCAAGAATCATTGCCCCATTTTCAGCTAATGATTCAGTTAAATCAAGATGTTCTAGTTGACTACAACTAGGAATCACGATCGTACTTACACCGGAGCAAGTGTTGAGATTCAAATCCTTCAACGACCGACATGAACTAATGATATCATTTAGCATGCGTTCGTCTATGATGACATTAGATAGGTGCATAGTCTCGAGAGATGCAAGAGCCATGGCTTTGGTGTAGTAAGGTAGCTCGATAAAATCACAAAAAAGATGTCTTAAAGATTTCGCAGAGAGCAAAATGTCGGGCAATTCGTAGTTCACAGGACCCTCAATATCAAGTTTTGCAACTTGATTACACACGGCTATCCGAAGCCATTCATCAATTTTGTGAGTCAAATCTTCAACACCTCGACTACACTCGTGTCTGGAATTTGCAAATCTAAGTGTGAGTGATCTCATACACAGATTTTCAGCATGATATTTTTGCATCCTAGCATCAATATATTCCAACAATGTTGCTTCCTCAAAGGGGCAGTACCGCAGTACCTCGAGTGGGAATTCCTCAATGCACTACAACAATGAATCTCTAGAATCGGGTTTGTATATAAAATACGAGCCCATCTTTTGGACAAGATGCTAGCTTGATACGCCTAGTTCGTACCCAGAAAGGAAATGATATGATGTACGATAAAATCTGGTAAATCTAAGAACCTATCTACATTACTCAACTGCCCAGATATCAGTTCATCGGAATTGGGTTTCATTTTCACTGAGTAATTTCGTCGAACAGGTGGTGGGCACTACTGAAAACGTCAAATTTCTCCTATAAATGCTACAACCATTGAAAACCCAGTAAACTTAAAGCAACATAGAGCAGATTAAAATGATTTAATTTGTTTTAACGAAAGAGGGAGTGAGTTTCAGGAATGGGAGATGAACTTCGGAATGATTCTGATTCATTCGTTCCTCCCATTTTCAAAAGGAATGAGATGAAAAGTTTCGTTTGAATTCGAGCTCGGGTAAGCTGGAAATTGGTTCGGAAATTAAGAGAATGTAATCGGTTTAGAACTCTCCGAGCTTAAAAAATTGAAACTCGGAAAAAGGCCCTGAGCTCATCTCAAGTTTACCATCCCGGTTCTGTGAACACGTAACTTGTAAGCATGAAACATGTTAGAGATGTATTTTTGGATCCTTTTCTCGTTTAGAGATATCAATCCGTATCTTGCACACTTACACAAGTGTATATAACATTTTATTCAGTTTAGTTACACAAGTGTACATGTCAAACTCTCGCTTCATTCCAGGTTCATACTTTCAGGAAGACGTCTCCCAATAAATTTAAAACCTGTGTCTTAATACCATCATATCATACATAGGTCAAACACGGTTTTATTGGTGTCATAAGCACGATTCTATAGTTGTCGCATGTTCGACATAATTTCATATGTGTCATATCTGACACGAATGTCATAAGATATACTCGTATCTGATACGATTTGACCTTTATCCAATGTATATGAGTGTTTGACACGATATTCGACACAAACACATAAATCGAGAGAAGTATCCGTGCAACCGAGATCTCCATCAATCATGAAAAATTAGAATATGAAAGATTGAAAGCCAATTTTTTGTGAGACTAGTAAGGTCCTGTTCTTTTCGGCTGAAACAGGGTTGAGCTGGTCTGATAAGAGCAGAGCTGGTCTGATAGGAGCTGAGCTGGACTGATAGAAGCTGAGCTGAATTAAAAGAAACTGAAACTAATAACTATTTATATAAATTATCTAATAATATTTTAAAAAATGAGAAAAAAAATATCAAAAAAATTCTAACACTAAATAATGAGTAATAATAATAATAATAATAATAATAATAATAATAATAATAATAATAATAAATTATAATAGTAATAATAATAATAATAATTTATTTATTTAATTAATAATAATAGTAATGATAATAACAACAACATAGTACTCACCTCAATTCATTTGATTTCTACTTTTGTTTTTTTAGTATTTGGCAATAGAAAATGTTACGTATATATCTTTGATTACTAATATACAAAATTTTAAATCATATTCTTAAATCTTAATACAATACAAATAATACTCATGTGTTATATTGTGTGTGTGAATTGTAAATATTTGAATGTAACATCTATTTCAAGACTTCAAAATATTATGGAGTGCATAATAATATTAATAATTATTATAATGACAATGATGATATAAAAAATAGAAAATAATAATAATAATAACGATAATAATAACAATGACAATGATGATGACGACGATAATAATAATTTGTTACGGAGTATTATTATTAATATTAAGAGATACAAGTAATAAAAATAACAACAACAACAATATTATTATCATTATTATTAATTTTTTATGAAAAGAAACTTGCATTAATATCGAAATGCAATGATAATAATAATAATAATAACAACTTATTGTAATTTGTTTCAATCTTTATGCAACTTCCGTTTCATATAAATAAATACTCCATCTGTTTCAATGAAAGCTTCCACTTTTCCATTTTCGTAAATTTCTTTGAAAGTTTTCACTTTCTTTTTTGATATCACTCTTCTCTCTTACATAAAGGGTGGTACTTTTTTATACTTTGACATTACTCAATTATACCTCAAAATTACCACTCTATCCCTCTCATTTCCCCCTTCTCACATAAGTTTCTAGAGAGAAAAATATCTTAAAACTCCAAAGTTCATTTCTTTCCGCCACTCCACCACGCCGATCGCCGGCAACCACTCCGGTCCACTGTGCCGACCACCATTCCGGCCATCTCAATTGTTTTTCGATTTTTTTTTTGGGTTTTCCTAAAAGGTTATTATTAATGTTATTATTATTTTCAAGATTAAAATTAAAATTAACTATAATTAATTAAAATAATAACAAACTTAAAAAGATGAAATTAATTCGATACTATTCAAATTAGAAAATACAATTCAATTTTTTTAAAAAAAGTACAAGTTTTAAATCCTAAACCCTAAAATTCAATGTTACCCAATTAACCCTAAATTGAATCCCTTAATTAATGAATTAAAACTAATTTACGATAAAATATCGATTAACAAATTATGATCCATATCTAATTCGCAATTAATTGATGAAATTAGTTTTAGAATTGATGAGAATTAATTTTGATGAAAAAAAATTAGGGTTTAGTTTAGGAGAAAAATAATGAAAAAGAGAAAAAGGGTAATATTGGAAAATTTATGAAATTTTAGTGATGATTGAGTAATACACAATTATGAAAAAGTAATTCCGTACATAAATGGCCCACCAACTTTACCCTCTCTTTACTTTTGAATATTTTATTATTGTCCTTAAAAAATGTGCCCTTTTTAAAGTGGAATCTTTCACTGAAATGGAGGGAGTAATAATAATAATAATTTGTTAATATTAATATATTATTATTATTATTATTATTATTATTATTGAAGTAGTATTATTTTAGGAGCTGAAAATATTGAAGCTGGGCTGAGCTGTTACGAGCTGGGCTGAGCTGGTCTGAAACGGGCTGAAAATAAGCTGAAACTTTTCAGCTTATTTTCCGCCCTTTTCACCCCGTTTCAGATCAACTCAGCTTCTATCAGCTCAGCCTAGCTCGTATCAGTTCAGCCCAGCTCCTATAAGCCAGCTCTAATATTTTCAGCTCCTAAAATAATACTTCAATAATAATAATAATAGTAATAATAATAATAATAATAATAATAATATATATTAATATTAACAAATTATTATTATTATTATTATTATTTATTTATTTATTTATATGAAACGGAAGTTGCATAAAGATTGAAACAAATTACAAAAAGTTGTTATTATTATTGTGGTTGTTGTTGTTATTGCATTTCGATATTAATGCAAGTTTCTTTTCATAAAAAATTAATAATAATGATAATAATATTGTTGTTGTTGTTATTTTTATTACTTGTATTTCTTAATGTTAATAATAATACTCCATAACAAATTATTATTATTATTATCATCGTCATTGTCGTTGTCGTCATCATCATTGTCATTGTTATTATTATCGTTATTATTATTATTTTCTATTTTTTTTTATCATCATTGTCATTATAATAATTATTAATATTATTATGCACTGCATAATATTTTGAGGTCTTGAAATAGATGTTACATTCAAATATTTACAACTCACACGCACACAATATAACATATGAGTATTATTTGTATTGTATTAAGATTTAAGAATATGAAAATTTAAAATTTTGTATATTAGTAATCAAAGATATATACATAACATTTTCTATTGCCAAATACTAAAAAAAACAAAAATAGAAATCAAATGAATTGAATATGTTGTTGTTATTATCATTACTATTATAATTAATTATTATTATTATTATTATTATTATTATTATTATTGTTTAGTGTTAGAATTTTTTTATATTTTTTTTTCATTTTTTAATACATTATTAGATACTTTATATAAGTAGTTATTAGTTTCAGCTTCTTTTAGTTCAGCTCAGCTCAGCTCAGCTTCTATCAGTCCAGCTCAGCTCCTATCAGACCTGCTCAGCTCTTATCAGACCAGCTCAGCTCAGCTCAGCCCTGTTTCAGCCGAAAAGAACAGGGCCTTAACTGATAGAAGCTGAGCTGAGCTGAGCTGAACTAAAAGAAGCTGAAACTAATAACTACTTATATAAAGTATCTAATAATGTATTAAAAAATGAAAAAAAAATATAACACTAATTAATAATAATAATAATAATAATAATTAAATTAATTAAATTAATTAATTAATTAATAATAGTAATAACAACAACAACATAGTACTCTCTCCAATTCATTTGATTTCTACTTTTGTTTATTCATACTTGACCATAGTAAAATTTGTTAGGTATATATCTTTGATTATGTAATATACAAAATTTTATATTTTGATATTCTTAAATTTTAATACAATACAAATAATACTCATATGATATATTGTATGGTATATATATTAGATATTTTATTTACTAAAAAATAGTGTAAAAAAAGGTAAATTAACTGTAATAGCATTGAGATAGAGTTGTAAATATTTGAATGTAATATCTATTTCAAGACCTAAAAATATTATAGAGTGGATAATAATATTAATTAATAATTGTTATAATAATAATGATGATAAAAAATAGAAAATAATAACAATAATGATAATAATAACAATGACGATGATGATGACGACAACGAGGATGACGATGATAATAATAATTTGTTATTATTATTAACATTAAGAGATATGGGTAATAAAAATAACAACAACAATAATATTATCATTATTATTATTTTTTATGAAAAAAAACTTGCATTAATATCGAAATGTCATAATAATAATAATAATAATAATAATAATAATAACAACAACAATAATAAGACCTTATTATAATTTGTTTTGATGTTAATGCAACTCCCGTTTCATATAAATAAATAAATAATAATAATAATAATATTATTATTATTATTATTAAATTTTATTATTATTATTATTAAATTTTATTATTATTATTATTATTATTATTATTATTAAATTTTATTATTATTATTATTATTATTATTAATTTTTTTTAATTATTATTATTATTATTACTATTATTATTATTATTATTATTATTATTGTTATTATTATATTTTATTATTATTATTATTATTATTATTATTATAGAATTATTATTTTAGAAGCTGAAAATATTGAAGCTGGGCTGAAAATATTAGGGCTGAGCTGAGCTGAGCTTATAGGAGCTGGGCTGAGCTGATAAGAGCTGGGCTGAGCTGATAGAAGCTGAGCTGGTCTGAAACGGGCTGAATATAAGCTGAAAAGAACAGGGCCTAAGAGCATTTACAATAGAGAGGATTTACCCTCCTCTTAGTTCTCTCTTTCCTCTAAGAGGAGGTCCTCTCTATTGTAATGTCTTCCTTGGGCATCCTCTTAGCAAGAGGGAGATGACTTAGGCCCTGTTCTTTTCAGCTTATTTTCAGCCCGTTTCAGACCAGCTCAGCTTCTATCAGCTCAGCACAGCTCGTATCAGCTCAGCCCAGCTCCTATAAGCTCAGCTCAGCTCTAATTTTTTCATCTCCTAAAATAATACTTCAATAATAATAATAATATATTAATATTAACAAATTATTATTATTATTATTATTATTGTTATTATTATTATTTATTTATTTTTAAACGGAGAATTTTATTGATGAATCAAAAAGCAGTTTACAAAAAATTATTATTATTATTATTGTTAATATTATTCATTTATTTATTTATATGAAACAGAAGTTGCATAAAAATTGAAACAAATTACAATAAGTTGTTGTTGTTGTTGTTGTTGTTGTTGTTGTTGTTGTTGTTGTTGTTGTTGTTGTTGTTGTTGTTGTTGTTGTTATTATTGCATTTCGATATTAATGGAAGTTTCTTTTCATAAAAAATTAATAATAATGATAATAATATTGTTGTTGTTGTTGTTGTTATTTTTATTACTTATATCTCTTAATGTTAATAATAATACTCCGTAACAAATTATTATTATTATCATCGTCATTGTCGTTGTCGTCATCATCATTGTCATTGTTATTATTATCGTTATTATTATTTTCTATTTTTTTTATCATCATTGTCATTATAATAATTATTAATATTATTATGCACTCCATAATATTTTGAGGTCTTGAAATAGATGTTACATTCAAATATTTACAACTCACACGCACACAATATAACATATGAGTATTATTTGTATTGTATTAAGATTTAAGAATATGAAATTTTAAAATTTTGTATATTAGTAATCAAAGATATATACATAACATTTTCTATTGCCAAATACTAAAAAAAACAAAAATGGAAATCAAATGAATTGAATATGTTGTTGTTATTATCATTACTATTATTAATTAATTAATTAATTAATTTAATTATTATTATTATTACTATTATAATTAATTATTATTATTATTATTATTTAGTGTTGGAATTTTTTTATATTTTTTTCTCATTTTTTAAAATATTATTAGATCATTTATATAAGTATTTATTAGTTTCAGCTTATTTTAATTCAGCTCAGCTTCTATCAGTTCAGCTCAGCTCCTATCAGACCAGTTCAGCTCTTATCAGACCAGTTCAGCTCAGCTCCTATCAGACCAGTTCAGCTCTTATCAGACCAGTTCAGCTCAGCTCAATCCTGTTTCAGCCGAAAAGAACATGGCCTTATTCCTCTAATTTTAGAGGGAAAACATTATTGGCCCTTGTGCCAAATTAACCAATACATATTGCATGTGATTTTTTATTTTTATTTTTTAGTTTTTATAAAAACTTGGATGGTAATTAAAATAATAAGAAAAATAATATATAAGAGGATCATCTCTATTGTGGGAGAAAAATTGAAGAAGAGAAGAGGAAGAGGATGTAGATAATGAAAAATATAGTAGAGGAAAGAGATTATGAGGTGTCAAAAAAATAGAGGGAAAGAGAAGAAATAAGAGGATGGAAATGTACTCTCTAATGTACATGGTCTAAAAGTAAATCAAAATGTAACAAATGTCCACAGTTAGAAGATACAAAGACAAAAAGGAGATTAAAGGTCATGAATCATGATAATGATCCATTAAAGACCATTTCCAAGCAAGTGTCAAGTTAATTGGGTCATCACCCATTTTTTTTCTTAATCCCACTTTGTTTATCTTGATCCATCTATATCCTCCCATCCAGAAGGTCACGACCTAGGTCACCAACCCAATTATTTTTCACTTTACAACATATCCAATCATTTTCATATTCTCTACCTCACCAAAACCTCTCTTACTTTTGCAATTATTATTTTTAATTTTGTAATTTTGTAAGCTCGATAATTTCTACTACAATTTTGTTAATTTGGTACTTCCTCTAACTTTTTTTTATCTTCCCATTGTAAATTGGCACATTGTTTTTTGGTAAGTATATAATAATGAAATATAAATATATAATGATGATTATGCAAGTGAAATATAATGAAGGGTAATGAAATTTTGTAAATTGGCATATAATGAAATACTCCCTCCATTTATATATGTTCTACCCATATGTTTTTTTGCACAATTCTTAAGGAAAAACAATAAAGAATGAAAATGAGAAGTTGATACAAGTGGACCATAGTAGAATATATTTAAAAATGAAAAGCTGAGAGACTAATATGTAAAGAATAGAAATGGGTAGAACATTAAAAAAATATTCAAAATGGAAAATGTGTAGAACATTAATAAATGGAGGGAGTATAATGAAGGGTAGTTTCGTAAAAAGTATGGACAAAAAAGGAAATAAATCAAATGGGAAGAAAATAGAGAGTTTGACAAAAATGGTAAGTGAGGAGATAACAGAGTGTTAGAGGAAGTATTAAATTAAAATGAGTAATTTTAAAAAAAACTTTTATAAAAATCAAGTTATGAAACATTACTATATTTAATACGAGTAATAATCTCCAACTCAAATTAATAACCCCGAAACTCCATTAATTAATCTATTTTTTTTAATTATTACACTAAAAATTAAGAGAAAAAATAAATAAATTTTAGGATTATTTTTATGTTTGTAAAATATTTTTACCTCAAAAAATATACAAAGTATATCAAAATGAAGCTTATTTTGTAGCCCCATAAAAATTAAAAAGATTTAGAATATATTTTTAATATTTTTTTACAAGAATATTTTAAATGTTTTTAATTTAGTTCAAATACAAAATGAGTTGAAAATATTGACAAAGGTGAGAGAGTGAATGTGACAACCAGTCCCCATTATTTCAACCAACCATAAAATGACACCTCAAGGTCATGAAAAATTGAAGAAGATCATCCCATGACCCCCTTTTCTCTTGGGTCATGCTAATCATCCAAAGTAATTAGGATCATGACTACCTTGGGGACATGACCTTCCACATACACCTTGCTTGGGATGATTTAAAGGCAACTTTGTCCAATCAATGACTTTAAAATTTTAAAGTGGGCTGTTACGTTTAAAAGTCCTAATCAATGCCAAACAAGTTTAAAATTACACAAAAAATGTTTAAATTACTCGTAATAGGTCTAAAGTTACAATTTTTTGCTTCATCACCAACTATCTGAAAATTAAATTTACGTAACTTTAACCCATAATTTGGTAACTTCAACCCTTAACTTTGTAACTTTATACTAAAACCCAAAAATTTAAAAGTTGTCGTCGGCGATGTGGTGGTCGCCGGTGACGTGATGGTGGTTGTCATGGTGTCATTTTATTTATTAGTTATTTCATTTATAATAATAATCCGTAGATAATATTGTTGAATGCAAAACTAATAGGGTAATAAAAAAATATTCTATGTAAATATAAATGAATATTGGTACGAATATGTAGTTGATGAATACTTGTGTGCGAGATACTTTAATTAGTATAATCTTTCTAATTACAATGCACATCTATATCTTAATTTGACGTTTACCGCATATATTACCCTTAGAAACACATTTATATAGGTGGGTAGTATTTCTTTACTATTAGACATATTGTTACTGTTGCGTAGTCTCACCAATTTATGCAATCCTCTAATTTGATGTCATTATCATTGTTATTAAAAATTGGCTCGTGCATCGCACAGACTTTCCAACTAGTACATAAAATAACGAAATAAAGAAACATAATAATGACCTAAACAAGAGGAGACCACGTTGTCCAAGGACCAAAACCTGCTTAGGGGAACAAGTAGAATGTGCACGAACATTAGCATTCACCACAATAATTCGCAGTTGGACACATGAATTAGTAAGTCAAAATCACGAGTTTTTTTGTTGAGAACGTCAATGAGGAGATACTGAGACCACATACGATCTGCCTGGGAATGCCCGCATCGTAAATGGGTTGCAGTAACTTTTATTAGGGGAAGAACTACCTTATTACAGTCCACACACTCTAATTTTGCTACCTATAACCTACAACATGCTAATGACTAAAATACCTCACTCCATTTGTGATTGAATCGATAGTAAGTCTCGCCGGTGCGGTGCCTGTGGGCTGGAGAATAACGGAGATGAAACAATAGAAAAACACATTTAATTTCTCGAGAAACTCTACGAAAACCCTGAGGGAGGTGCTTAGGTCTTAAAAATCAAGTGTGCTAGAACAAAACTAGGATGGCGGGTTTTAGCCGAACCTAAAATGCTACGGTTAAGGGTACTAGGATTAAAGTATTACCGTACTAAAGATGTGAAACTTCAAACCGTCATTTGCAGCTTAAATTTGAAAAGAACAAATCGCATTTATATTGATTCCGAACGACCTACTTGCAGAGCTGCAGTACACATTCAATAATGGTTTTAACAATGGCAGTTGTTTAATTGTGAAAATGGGTGAAGAATCGCATCAACAACCCATAATCATGGAGAACCTAGAATAATCTGGGGAAAGAAAGATAGTACAAGTTTCTACTACTCTTTCCGTTCAAATCTAATACCATGATCAGGGGCGGATCCAGAAATTACACGTATATGGGGCTATATTGTTTTTCTAAATTAAACTACAAATGATAGTATGATCCTACTTCATATTTTTCAGGTTCATAATATACGATATATAAAGGACTCATTTAGTTAATACCATACACATTTTTATCTGGCTCATATTATTATAATATTACATATATCGTAATATTTGAGTTAGAGTAAATAGGGAGTTTTGAGAATTTAGCAATATATAGCCACTCATGGACTAAATGAGTTACTCCGTACTTTTTAATTATCCTTCTAAGTATCAAAGTGGGGATGCATGTACTTAATTGGAGTGAGTAGGTCTACTGAGAGACGATCTCTCATTAACTTTACTGAGACTAAGTACAAATGAAAGTAACAGTGGTACCAAACCTAATAGAAGTAGGTACGATTAAGATAAAAGAGTATACTAATATAAAAAAGGTACGCTTGTTATAAAAAGTTGTCATTTAAGGTACGAATAATACATAAAGTGGAACTGAAGAGTGGTCTCTCAATAAATTATTGAGAGACCGTCTCTTCCAGGATTTTGTGTTAATTGAATCTATTTTCAACCAATACTCGTACTTTTCATCTATCTTACCTATCTTATAATCTGATTATAACTCCTAATAGACATCAAGAGGTGTAATGAAAAACTAGGATGGTACGAAATAACAAATCCGTCACTTACATGAACTAAATAATTGCTCTAAATGTACGATAATATGAAGTATTAAGAAAATTTTAATCTCGAAAAGTTTCATGGGTGACGAAAAGTATATAAAATTAGGGTAAAATTAAGGTGATGATATTTAAGGCGGATGAGAAAAGGGAGGAAATGAGAGTATAAGTTAAAATTAATTGAGCTATATAAATAAATAAGGGTAAATGATCAAAAAAATGTGCACGTACTAGGTTTTGAACCCACACCCTTTGGAAGGAAAAGGGACACTGATACCAAAAAGCCACAATTGTATCAGTGTTCCCTGCTCAACCTGTTTTGTATATAGTTTTTTTTCCAAAATTCATGTCGGGCTTCAGCCCAACATGCCAAAGCCTCGGTCCGCCCCTGACCATGATTATCAATGGATACAATTTCTCTCCATAGAGAACCCCACCTCTTCCACCTCATTTTTTCTACACCATTTTCTCTCTCTTATAAAATACTCTTACACCCATGGATTCATTTTTCTAATCTAAAAGGGTCTCATTCATTCAATTTCATTTATCATATATTCATATCTACCTATTAATTTCACTCATCTTTTATTTTATTTTAAAATTTATTATTTTTGATACTGTATTTCATTAAAAAAATAATAAATGCAACAATGCAAGCTGAATCAGTTTTTTGTATTACAAAATTTTAATTATTTTTTTCGTATTGTATATATTTAAATTTTTTTAATAAGATTTCGAATATAGTTTAGAACTAAAAGATGAATTTTGTTTAAAAAAATTAGAATATTCAATCAAAAATTAGATGTAAAATAAACAATAATTGAAGCAACAAATACGGAGTAATATGGAGTAAATTGAAGAAATAATTACAAATATTGAAATAAGCATAACCACCAAACCCCAACACACTTTTCTCTCTCCTCTCTCATCTTTTTCATTATCCGTGGGAAGGATAAAAAGTTGTTCTCCTCCATGAAGGATAGAAAATCCATGGATGTGGAATAATCCTCACTCCATCTTACTTATGGATTTGACTCTACTCCATTGTTAATTATGCTCTAACTTACCTTATGCTTTACGCACAAGTTTTAAGAAAGTTTGTTTGTTTATTCCTCGTATTAAAGGTATAAATAAATATTTGTTAATATTAAATGTAGATATATGGTGGATTTATGTAAATACGTAAATTTAAAGTATTTGTTTAATATTAAAACAAGGACTAAAATGGAAGTTGATAGATTGGACTTGAACGTCCGAAAAAGGAATATGGATAGGTTCGACTCGAACGGAGGGAGTAAACTAGATTTTGAGATATTCAAGGCCTAGAAGCCAGAAGAATGGCAAGACCAATGAAGCACAATAATAAGCTACTAATAACACAAATTCATTCTTGTTTGTCGGAAAGCAAGGGGATTTAGAAGCAATTGACCTACTCTATCACATGGGTGGTTCACTAACAGAGTAAATATTGTGTCATATTCAGGGGAAAACCCTCAAATCGCAGGTTCCATAACCCTTGGACAACACCAAGCTCTCATAATAGAACTCACTATGATGTTCATGAAGGAGTTATGTCCACTGTCCTACGGATTAACCCGCTTAAGTCTATGTATCCGATATGCCTTGCTAGAGGTCGATGTCGGGTTGACATATAAATGAGTTATATGTCTGGTAGTCTTAAGTGGGCCCATTGGGTCACACACAATATGTACGGGATATTATTAATATATCGGTATATTAATATATCGGGTCAGTAGTAATACGACTCAGCTGTGTTGTCGGGTTATGGTAATTAGAGTTATAGTAATAATCTAGTTATGGTAACTAGAGTTATTGTGATAATCTAATTATACCAATATTAGTTGTAAAATAACTTTTATATGGTAACTAGAATTATTGTGATAATCTAATTATACCAATTGGAGTTATAGAATAACTTCTAGGTTAAGTAGGTAACCTATCTCTCCTATATAAGGAGGTTCATATGATGAACCAAATATACAATTGTGAGTATTGATTCATATATTATTAGAGAGAGAATTTTGTGAGACCGTCTCACAAAACCCTTATACTAGCATATACGTCGCAGTTCCGTACCCATGTGGATACCAAAGGAGGCATCACGTTTGGGGTGCTTTATTCTTTCCGTGGAGATTATATATATTTCTGGGTTATTATACTTCTTATTAATACGCTGTTCCGCTGCAAATAAGGTATAATTGTTATCCCTCTTCTTTTGTCCTTTTGGTTAATACTCGTAACATGTCCTTGGGTTTAAGGGTTGTAACCCTACAGTGGTATCAGAGCCTCTGTTACGTAGTATTAATCAAATCGACCTGAATCTTTGTCTCATAATTGGTTATGAGGGATTCACCCGCGTATTAATTTGATTATATTTTCGAGAATTGTTTTCGTTATTTCATCCATTCCATAAGAATCCGTTGATGTTGCCGCTTTGATCTCACCCAAGTGCTGCGTTGTTATTTTGATTTGGTGCGTGGCTCATCATGCTTTTGTCAATTTGTTGTTATCATGCTTGTCATGAATGTATGTGTACTATGTTGTGATTATTTGATACTCATCGACATAAGTTTATTTCGTACAAAGAACAATAGTTTACAAGATATTGCGGTCTGCGACTATTTTATCCGACGAAGTTTAAGATTTATCTTTTAAATAATTTAAATTGTTAAATTATGTAATTAGATATTAAAATTAATTTAAGATATAATATTGATTATATTTTTATTTAATTATCCTAAACTGATCCATTATAATCCCAAATTTTTTTGTTGACGATGAGACTAATTAGATTAATCAATATTCGATTGAAATTGGGAACGAAAAATTAATAGAATTTATCGTTGACGATGAGGCCTAATAAGATTAGGACAAGACTCGTTTTAATTATGGTGGAGATGGAACGAAAAGAGACCAACCCGGTTGGCACGACTATGACTCGGTGGGCACGAGTGTGACGCGGACGGTACCGGTATCTCCCGGTTGGAACGGGATGACCCGGACGACAAAGGTTTGACCAAGACGACACAATATTTACTCGAACGACATGGTGTCGGGTCGAGCGGCGCTTTTAAGAAAAATTGTTTTCTCGCGTTTGTGTGTTGATTATAAATCAAACACGGATTATACTTTTATTTTTTCGAATCAATGAAAAATTAGTTTTCTAAATCGGCTAAATAATCTTATTCTTTTTAATTATCATATTATCATATATAGATCGAGAAAAGAGTTTCTCGAGTCTTATTTGATTTTGATGAATTGTTCATCTATATGACAATTATAAGTCGCAGATCGATTGTGAATCGAGTTTTGTATATCCGTTCAATTTTTCCGGATGGGAAATTGTTCCTCGTAGTTGAAAAATGAAAGATATTGGTGAAATTGTTCAAACCAAATAGTAATTATGAATTGTAATATGATTATAAGTCAAAATATGGGATCTTTTAACTTGTTTTATGCGCAAATCACTAATAACAATTAAATAATTATGTCATACGATGCATAAATTTTATTGTTTAGACTTGTGACTTGTGTGCTTAGAACTAATAGGTCGCCTTGTAAGTTGACCTAGCAGCATGTTTAGAACCCATATGCATTTAATCCCTCACACAAATATTAAGTATTGCCTTTCCAGAATTGACCACTACAACAATTTCATATCATTGGTTGAAGTGACTGCCTAAGCGGTGCTTTGCCGATGTGTGTGGACTGAGTAGGTGGGTAACGGTTACCCACAGGTTCGGTCTGGTTTGCTTAACAATGCTATCAAGTCGGACTTGGGCTTTGAGGCAAATAGTTGGTGTCATATGATGACTAATTCCGACGAACCAAGAATTACATAGAGATGTAATTGACAAGTTTGTTGTCTACCTTTACTTTTGGAGCTTGAGCAGTGAGCCCAAGTTCACTTGAGCGACAAAAGGTTTAGGATCTTGGAATATTATGCGAACTTGAGGGTAGTTTTCATGATTTTATCTTAAAATTGTTTAAGATTGTTAATATTAATTATCGTTTTACTTTGCATATACATGTAGTTATAATTTAGTTACCGTTATCACATTTATTAAAGATGAGTTTGAATTGTTCAACCTCATCGATTGGTATCTTGAGAATCGTTCTCAAAATTAGAGATACGGATTTTGTCCTTGTGAAGGATAATTCCGACAAATTATTACCAATGTTAATGTACAGTATGAACTGTATAATTAGAGTCATGAAGATGATTATAAGTACCAAAATTAATCCTTTCAATAAAGGGAACCGTTCCCATTAAGTGAGAAAATATTGAAGATGATCTAATTAATCCATATGTCATACGATGACGTGATTATATTGATAATCAGGAAATGTTGGATGCTTCTTTCTAAAGAATTAGGAATTGAAATTCTTTCAATTAGTCCTAAGTTTAGGTCACTTTATTATGAATAAACATGTGACTTAATAAAGTTTCTCACCTTTTAGCATGAGATGTTAAAAGATGATTGAACATTGTATCAAGAAGGCAAATAATACTAATGTTCTATGAGTTCATTAATAAAATTGCTTGAGATAATGATTAATGAATCTAAGATGTTGGCTAAAGTAAGGGAAGGATAATTGTTATCATACCCAAAGTTGTTGCCAAATTTGGATTAGGTACGATTTTATTAGTCATTAATGTAATGACAAATATATGGCACTGGTAGATAGCTTTCTAGAAGTGTCTAGAAAATCTGCAAATCAATTGAAGTATGACTTCAGGTGTGTATGTTACTAGAGTAATTGTTACTTGCATTCTACTGTTTTGGTATAAGATACCAAATGCAACTATTATATTGTGAATGTGATGGCTCAAAGAGGGTAGAATAATGGTATATAAGTGAAGTGTTTTATGATGAAATTGACAAACGTTGTTGTTTCATATATAAAAGGAAAATCACTTAATTTTACCATAAAGCTGAATACTGGAATTGAATAAATGTTATTCTTGTACTAGTCATAAGCAAGAATATTGATTCTGTTTCATGTATGGGCATGAAAAGTTTTAATAAAAGTAGAACAATTGTTGCTCTATACCTTGCAAGAATATGAGGTACAATAATGCTAACATGTCTGTTGGGCTCTACATTCCTAGTAGTGAATGCTTTTAATTGTAACATAACAATCAAAAGGTTCCGTTCCTCGACACGAGTTTTACCTATTATGGCATTGTCCTTAACCCATGAGACAAGAGACATAAGAATAAGTTTCATAATGATGAAATTATAAACCTTATTGATAAGGATCAACTGAGGTAAATGGATCTTGTTTAGATGGATACATGACATTACAAGTGACTCCTATTAATTGTAGTGGGAGGGTACTTAGACTTGTTAGACCACACACATACAGATATGTGTGAGTTTAACTAGTGATGTTGCAAAATGGGTAACACGTATGGTTTTGTTTGATATGATTGAAACAGGGAGGAATTGAACTAAAAGATTGTGATCATCTTAGAAGTAGTGAAAAATGTTTCAAACTACATCGAACCATATTTGATATGCTTTGGTCTATGATGAGTTATGCAGATTTTATTGGCGCTTTAGAAGCTTATGCACTATATATAAAAGTCTTTGTACAAATGTTGATGAGATTGTCCATGTAAGTCGGAGAATAGACACCATATGAGATATGGATTGAAAATGTTCTTAAAAGTCTTTTCTTAATTATCAAGTCAAGTTTAAAGAAAATTGTTTTCTAGAACTTAGATTCAATTATGGCATGTGTTTTATTAGGAGTATTATATTAATTCTACAAACCATCCAAAGAGCGAAACTGTTTTGTTGCATGGAGTGGTATGTTTCTTTTAAAAATATGTGATTTCTAATAGAAACAGTGGGAGTAGAATCGACCTTGAAATTGTTCAAGATTAACAGGATTTCTCTTCAACAGTTGTAGAGAATATTGATGCATCCATGAAAAGTCATGATCATCTTACCTGCAAAATATTATCCTACATAGGTTTGACCTATGATGAAACAATAATGGGCAAAGACTCCAAAAGTCACATAAAATCTAATAGATTCTACATACCATAACTACCAAGTATAGACTATGGTTAAATGGGTCTTATAGTGAAGAATAGTCTTCAATATAAAGACGATGTAGATTGATATAAGAGTATCTATGAAGCATAGTTGGTAGTTAAGGATTGATCTCATAGTAATGACTATGGGAAAACCTTCCTACAACATTATGCTTAAGTCTATTAAGATTGATTTAGCATTTGAATGTCATCACTCATTATGATGAGTTTTGAACATATATATGTGAAATACATTTCTTGGAAGGGATGAAATATGATGTGTGTGCGACACATCGTATGAATTTCATATTATTAAAGTTGCTAGACAAATGTGAATGATCCAATTTGATTGGAGCAAGTATTATGGAGTTATATCTTCGTTCTTAATATGGTAATTCAAAGATGTTTGTTTTCCTTTGAGACGAAGAGAGACAAAGTGTGTACAAGAGGCTAGTGGGAGTGCATTTATCGTTATGATTTGGTATGAAAGTGACATACTTCTCTAACTAAACGACATTTGATTGCTTTCGTCTATGAGACTTTGCAAGAAATGTGTTTATTGTGTGCTCGTATGACGAGTAGATACTAATCTAGTGAGTGTCACTAAATTGCTATCTAAGAATTGTTCTTCTGCGCTTAAGAAGCAAAAGAGGAATTATTTAAGAGATGCGAATGATGTGATAAGCGAATTATTGTAAACAAGTTACAACGATTCATATTTCCAAATAGACAAAGATGACGTGAGATTGTAATCTCAGTAAATTTTGTTTTGGATAAGAAGTTGTGTGTTGGAACGGTTCCAAAGGACAACTTTATGACTGATATTATAACTAAAGTTAGTGTTCTATTGCTTTTGAAGCAAATAGAAGTTTGATTACAAATTAAGCACACACTCAACTACTTTAAAGTTTATGAAGCAATTGTTGCTTATGAAACTAACAATTTGCCTTAATTGAGATAAGGTAGATTGGTCATATGCTTGTAAATAACTGATACAAATGTTGTATGTCCCGAAACCTTCTCTACACAAAGATCATATTGGTGATGATCGGTATAAGACGCATGGGCGAGTGGTGTTAGTACCTTTAGAGGTGTTTGGTTTAGTGGGAGTTATTTCGATAATTGATATATGTATGACATACTGTCATTTGGTTAATGTAACCGAGTTTTGTCCCTAAATAATTTACATTGATGAAATAGATCACTAAGTACGTGACTTAGTCTTGGAACTCTATTTGGATGATGTAATTATTTTGTCTCTAGTCAGAGTATTGTGTTGGGACATTTGAATACCCTTAAATGACTAGTGTGTGAGTTGATTGATGACTAAGTTCCTTGAGTCATAGGTATTGAGATACTAAATCAGGCACACAGGTGTATGTTAAGAACATGCATTAGACAGACCCGCCGAAAAGGATTTTACTAAGATTTCGCTTAGTGTCAGTAAAGTTCTTTGCAAGTTATGAACTTGTACGGTCTTTAGACCTGAGTCTTTGACTATTCTGTACATGTGATGTGTATGTTTTGATACTATTCCTCGTCAGCTGTGAAAGGGGGCTATGGATGGTTATTGGGCATGCATGGATCATGTGATAGGATGTGGTTAGACAAGAGGGGATTTGCTCTTCCTTTATTGAATGGAATTTATTGTTTCTTGGCCACTCGAAGAGTGTGACTTGTGCAAATGCGTGGCCGCGCTCAGATAGGATGATTGTCATCCATCTGCTCTTTTAACAAGTCAGCTCAAAGATTCGAGTAAAAGATTGAGATATGTGAGGATGACACTTCTTCTTACCTCATTCTCAATTGGAGACAATAGTAGCAAAGAGACTTAACGCCGTTCTTGAGAGGACATGTACAAGTGGGAGACTGAAGGAGTTATGTCCACTGTCCTACGGATTAACCCGCTTAAGTCTATGTATCCGATATGCCTTGCTAGAGGTCGATGTCGGGTTGACATATAAATGAGTTATATGTCTGGTAGTCTTAAGTGGGCCCATTGGGTCACACACAATGTGTACGGGATATTATTAATATATCGGTATATTAATATATCGGGTCAGTAGTAATACGACTCAGCTGTGTTGTCGGGTTATGGTAATTAGAGTTATAGTAATAATCTAGTTATGGTAACTAGAGTTATTGTGATAATCTAATTATACCAATATTAGTTGTAAAATAACTTTTATATGGTAACTAGAATTATTGTGATAATCTAATTATACCAATTGGAGTTATAGAATAACTTCTAGGTTAAGTAGGTAACCTATCTCTCCTATATAAGGAGGTTCATATGATGAACCAAATATACAATTGTGAGTATTGATTCATATATTATTAGAGAGAGAATTTTGTGAGACCGTCTCACAAAACCCTTATACTAGCATATACGTCGCAGTTCCGTACCCGTGTGGATACCAAAGGAGGCATCACGTTTGGGGTGCTTTATTCTTTCCGTGGAGATTATATATATTTCTGGGTTATTATACTTCTTATTAATACGCTGTTCCGCTGCAAATAAGGTATAATTGTTATCCCTCTTCTTTTGTCCTTTTGGTTAATACTCGTAACATGTCCTTGGGTTTAAGGGTTGTAACCCTACAGTTCAGACCTGCAGCAGTCGGATGCTGTGGACAAAACTTCCCCCCCTGAATAATATAGAGTCCATGGCCCTTTTTCGTTGTCCTTGTCCTGCTCTAACACCCATATGCTGCAAGTGACCGAAGAATGACACAGAGCGACCGAAGAACGACAGTAAACGGCTAGCAACCGCCTAACAAAAAACAAGTTGGTGACTTTTGCTTCTTCTTTGGTAAATGGCAACTCCAAAAAAGTGATATTTTCTTTATCAAAGTCAAAGAAACCAAGATGAGTTACTCCACTCCTCTGCTCATCGTTATTTCCAAGCCAGTATGCGACCCCTCTACTGACAACATCATCTGATTCAGACGGCATTATATTAAACTCATCATTTTTCATACTCCATTGTTGATCACTAAGTCTATAAACCGATAAACACATCTTCATAGGGTGTTTTCCAGATTCATATGCAATCACAGCGACTTTATAATCGTTACTATCAGGAGCGAAACCAAACAAATACTTAGCAACGATCCAATGGGAGGGAAGGGGGGAAGCGGGGATTGGCAATGATTTGCGAATACTGGGGTTCCACATGTAAGATACACATTATGATTTCGATTATGAAATCAGTCCCAAAATCGATTATAGATTCATATTAATTCAACCCTAGTACAATTGGTGAACGGAAAAGCGGACTAACCTTGGTCCATGTCTTACGACGCACTCAATAATAATAAGATAAGAAGAATAAAGACCCAAATATGATTCTCCTCCTTAACCCGTTTCCTTAACGTTCTCAGTATGATGGAGAAGAGAACTCTGCCTTTCACAAACTGTTTTCCTTTATTTTGAGAAGATGAAGATAAGATTACGTTCACTGTTACTGATATGTATATGGATATATACATGTCAAGGGATGTGTTTGTTCATAACTCAAATCGTTATATCTCTTCGTGAAAAGGCACTTCGTGATATTGGGTAAGGTCGGAAGGAATAGTTATTCCCGACTTTAATTACTTTAATTGAAACCGATCCATCGCGGTGTCGTCTTTTATATTAAAGTCCCGTTAAACGTGAACTCGTTATTTACAAACCCGAAAGACACAAGGCCATAAGAATATAAATATTCTAACATTCTCCCACTTGGCCTTAGTGTCACTTAAAGGATCAATAATTATAATGTTCACCTTAAATTGAGCTCATTAAACTTTCTATAAAACATTAATAGATTTAGAATTAATTGAATCATGGCGGTCACACATCATTCTGCGACATGATCCCTTCCATGTATCACAAATCAATCCTAACTCTTAACTATCTCTAATTTGAGAAAATACAATAATTCTCAAAACGATCACATGTAATCTCCAATCATAAATGTATACATATATCATAATGATCACATGTACTTTATAGAGAAACATAACAATAAATGATATCAAAATGTCATAAACATAATATGAGCACACTACTTTTACATTAGCAAGGCTTTATCTACAACACCCATGCGCTCTACATGGCCAATAAACGCTTTAGGTGGTAATCCCTTAGTTAACAGATCGGCTACCATTACATCCGTCCTAATATGCTGAATTGACACTCTACGTTTCTGCACATCCTCTTTAACTGATAAGTATTTCAATTCAATATGCTTAGCACCCTTAGAGTACTTATCATTTTTAGCGAAGAATACGGCTGCTTCATTATCACAACAAATTCTCAGTGGCTTGGCTATACTATCGATGATTCCAAGTCCCGAGATAAAGTTCCGCATCCACAATGCATGAATAGTGGCTTCAAAGCTTGCCACAAATTCAGCTTCCATAGTGGAGGTAGCAAAGATAGATTGTTTTCCACATTTCCATGATACTGCTCCATCAGCTAATAAAAAAACATAACCAAATGTTGATTTCCTAGTATCTTTACATCCGGCATGGTCTGAATCTAAATATCCAATAACCTCTAGATCATTATCGGATCTCCTATATGTAAGCATGAACTCCTTGGTTCCTTGCAAGTACCTGAGCACTTTCTTTGCAGCTCTCCAATGGTCCATCCCGGGATCACTTTGATACTGACCCAACATTCCAACAACAAAGCTGATGTCTGGTCGAGTACATGTTTGAACATAGTTCAAGCTCCCAACCACTGATGCATAAGGAATTCTTTCCATTTCTTTTCGTTCTAGCTCATTCTGGGGACATTGCATTTTATTGAACTTATCCCCTTTCTTTATAGGAACGATTCCGGGCGAGCAACTCTCCATTCTATATCTCTCTAAAATTGTATTGATGTAAGTTTTCTGAGACAGTCCTAACAATCCTTGTGACCTATCACGGGTTATTTCAATCCCAATCACATAGGATGCCTGACCCATATCTTTCATCTCAAAATTTTTAGAGAGGTACTTCTTTACATCATGTAACATACCCATATTATTCGCAGCTAGCAAAATATCGTCAACATACAGAACTAAAATTACAAACTTACTCCCACTGATTTTCATATAGATACATCGATCAACGATGACCTCTGTGAAACCATATGATGTGATAGTATCATTAAACTTTAAGTACCACTGTCGGGAAGCTTGTTTTAGTCCATATATCGACTTTTTCAGCCTACAAACCTTGTCCTCATTACCTGGAGCTAAAAAGCCATCAGGTTGCTTCATATATACTTCCTCCTCAAGTTCACCATTTAGAAAAGCGGTTTTCACATCCATTTGGTGAAGCTCAAGATCATAATGAGCTACCATTGCCAACACAATTCTTAAGGAATCCTTCTTAGATACTGGAGAGAAGGTTTCCTTATAGTCAATACCGTCTTTCTGAGTAAAACCTTTGGCGACAAGTCGGGCTTTGTATCTTTCTATGTTCCCCTTAGAATCCTTTTTGATCTTATAGACCCATTTCGAACCAATGGTCTTGGACCCTTCAGGTAACACAACTAAATCCCACACTTTATTATCATCCATTGATTTCATCTCTTCTTTCATAGCAATTAACCACTTTTCAGAATCGTTACTTTCTATGGCTTTTTGGAATGAGACAGGATCCTCACTAATGCTTAAGTCACATTCACTTTCCACATGATAACACACATAATCATCTGAAATAACAGGTCTTTTATCTCTTACAGACCGCCTTGGTTGTTCATGTGGTGTATCATTTCCTCCTTGAATTGTGACTTCTGATTCATTGTTATTGTTATTTTGTGAGTGTTGAACATCATTATGTTGCTCCATTGTGTCATTTGACTGTATAGATACAATGGGTACAACTACTTTAGGTGCAACTTCAGGAGAGTGAATTTCTTCCCAAATTTCATGAATATCCACATTTCGTGGTTTATCACTCCCACTAGTTTGACCATTCTCAATGAATCTAGCATTACCAGTCTCAACTATTCTCGTACTGTGATTAGGACAGTAAAATACATACCCCTTTGACTTTTCAGGATAGCCAATGAAAAAACCACTGACCGTCCTAGAATCTAGCTTCTTTTCATGAGGGTTATACAACCTCACTTCAGCTTGGCAACCCCATACTCTAAGATGTCTTAAGCTCGGCTTCCTTCCCGTCCACAGTTCATAAGGAGTCTTAGGAACTGACTTACTAGGAACCCGATTTAAAACATAGGTTACAGTTTTTAATGCATAGATCCATAAAGAAAGAGGTAAAGAACAATTACTTAACATGCTCCTAACCATTTCAATTAGAGTACGATTCCGCCTTTCAGCTACACCGTTCTACTGAGGTGTACCTGGCATAGTATATTGAGCACAAATGCCTCTATTTTCAAGAAGCTTTGCAAATGGACCGGGACACTGACCATTTTCGGTGAACCTTCCATAATATTCACCACCTCTATCCGATCTCACAATTTTTACCTTCTTTTCTAGCTGCCTTTCTACCTCATTCAAGAATATCTCGAGGACATTCACAGAATGGGCCTTTTCATGCATTAGATAAGTGTATCCATACCGTGAGTAGTCATCAATAAAGGTGATAAATTACTTTTCACCACTCCAAGAAGGAGCGTCAAAAGGTCCACAAATATCAGTGTGTATAATTTCAAGTAGCTGAGAACTTCTCGTGGCTGGTTTCTTTACTGTGTGTTTAGTATGCTTACCCTTAATGCATTCTATACACACATCTAAGTCACTAAAATCTAATTGAGGAAGGATTTCATTCTTTACCAACCTCAATAACCTTTCTTTAGATATGTGACCTAGTCTTTGATGCCACAAGTAAGCTGAACTTTCATCTGATGCACTACGTTTGATGCCTCTACTTTCAACATGATACAAAGATTCAGAAAAATTAACATCAAGATTGAACTTATAAAGAGAATCACATAAAGTACCACTACCACAATAGTAATCGTTCTGGTACAAAGTAAATAATCCAAATTCAAAGTTAATCTTAAAACCTACATCATCCAGCTTACTTAAAGATACACGATTTCTAGCACATTCGGGTACATAAAGACAATTAATAAGATCTATTTGACAACCAGTGTCTAAGATCAAACGATAGGTCCCAATACCCTCAATTCGTGCCTTCATCCTGTTTCCCATGGATAGATATTCATTTGGTCCTCTTATGGGCCGGATCGAACTGAATCCCTGTTTAATATGAGAAACGTGAGTAGTAGCACCAGAATCTAACCACCAGGTATTATTAGGCACTTCAATAAGGTTTGATTCAAAGCATACAGAACAATAATGCATACCTCTTTTTTCGAACCAATCTTTCATTTTTGGACATTCTTTCTTGAAATGTCCCTTTTTCTTACAAAAATGACACTTCAAATCCTTTTTCATCTTACTTTCGGGTCCTTTAATGTAAGATTTGCCCTTGTTTTTGCCTTTCCAACCTGGTGTGCTCTTGCTGCTGCTGGCTCCTTCATGACCTACAAGATGGACAAGTGGAGTTTTTGCGTTCTTTAATCTCCCTTCCTCCTGAATGAGCATAGCCTTTAACTCTTGAAGTTTCCATTTAACCGTTAATGTGTTATAATTCACTTGAAACTGGCTAAACTCATCAGGTAGGGAGTTAATGACAAATTGCACCAAGAAGGAATCATTTACTTCCATCCCTAGCTTCTTTAACTTTGCTGCCAGATTTGACATTTCTGTCACATGAGTATGCATTGATTCCGAGCCGTTCAAGTCATATTTCTTATTAGTCAGTTCACTCATAAGACTACCCGTTATTGACTTGTCCGTCAACTCAGATTGGGAGCACTCCTTTATCTTTTTCAAGAATTCCCTCGCTTTCTCTGTTTTAGGCATTGATGGCTTAATACTTTCCGCCATTGTCAATCTCATGAGAGTTAAACTCAGCCTGTTAGAGCGTTCCCACGACTCATATAAGGAAATTTCTTCCTTAGTGCTCTTGTCAGTTATGGCTGAGGGTTCCTCATCAGAAATAATGGCTAGGTCGAGTGCCATAATACCCAGTGTGAACCGGATTTCCTCGGACCATTCATCATAGTTAAGCCCATTAAACTTAGTAACAGAGTTAGCGGATGCAGGTAAATTAGATGAGACTGCAAAAATTTACACATGCTTAACCTATTAGTGCCTTGAAAACTTAATACAAATTCAGTAACATTACATACACATTTAAGTAACCTTTGGGCAATACTAAAATGCATATACTACAATTGATGTTATAAATATTTTAATAGTCAATTATCAATATACCAAAATTTTAAATGAATGACATCTTTGGACATACATAACATTCAAATTTCGTACAAATAATAATTTAACCCTTTCATATTATTATCTATATTTCATGTTCCTCCTTTGCACTACTAAAAACAGCGGAAATAGCGTCGGATAGATTGCGTCGGATTTTAAATCCGACGCAACTGGCGTAACTGTGTCGTATTGCGTCGGCTAATCCGATGCAACAACATTGCGTGGGACTAGCCGACGCTATCCGACTCCATGATATAGGCGCCAATAAATTTGGGTTGGCGCCACTATGTCAAAGGATTTGCGTGGGATTAGCCGACGCAAGCAGACGCAATGTTAAATATTTGCGTCGGCTAATCCGATGCAGCCTGCGTCAAAATTAAAAAAATTAGTCAACAGAATTAATAGCGTTGCATCGGATTAGCCGACGCAACTTTTAATATTGCGTCTGATTACGTCGGCTAATCCGATGCAGAGTGTGTCAAAATTTAAAAGATTTAGTCAACAGAATTAATAGCGTTGCATCGGATTAGCCGACGCAACTTTTAATATTGCGTCTGATTGCGTCGGCTAATCCGATGCAGAGTGTGTCAAAATTTAAAAGATTTAGTCAACAGAATTAATAGCGTTGCATCGGATTAGCCGACGCAACTTTTAATATTGCGTCTGATTGCGTCGGCTAATCCGATGCAGAGTGTGTCAAAATTTAAAAGATCTAGTCAACAGAATTAATAGCGTTGCATCGGATTAGCCGACGCAACTTTTAATATTGCGTCTACTTGCGTCGGCTAATCCGATGCAACATGTGTTTAAATAAAAAACCAGAATTAAATGTTTTGCATCGGATTAGCCGACGCAGACTTGAATATTGCGTTGGTCTGCGTCGGTTAATCCCACGCAACGTTTTTAAAATAAAAAAAAAATATCGAGGTCTGCATCGGAATAGCCGACGCAAACTTGAAATCTGCGTCGGTCTGCGTCGGCTATTCCGATGCAGCACCTGTTAATATAAAAAAAAAATATCGCGATTTATGTTCAGAACATAAACCGCTACCCCCAACTCTCAAAAAGGCGACGACGAAGAAGACGACGACGACGAAGAAGACGACGACGGCAACCGACGACCACACCGGCGACCACACCGGCGACTCCGGCGACCCCCGTCCTACCCAGATCCGGCACCATCACCTTGTTCGATCCCCAAAAAAAACCGAAACCCTAAGTCTCATAAACCCAGATCCGGCGAACCCTGCCGGCGGCGACCCTAAATCCGGCGACCCTAAACCCTGAACCCCCGACAGACTTCGCCGGCGCACCCCCACCCCCACGCGCGACGATTTTCCCGGCGAAACCCCCCCCCCCCCCCCACGCGCGACCCTGTCGGTGTACCGGAATCCGGCGAAGGCTTCCCCGACCCCCCGGCGTACTCTAACCCGACCCATCCCCGAAAAACCCTAACCCGACCCCTCAAATCTCAGGTACGCTGCTTACTGTTAGTTCAATTAGGTTAATGTTTTTATTAGTTTAATTAGTTTAATTTTACGTAATTAGTTCAATTAGTTTACGGTTTAATTGTTAGTTTACGGTTTACTGTTTAATTTTTACTCAATTAGTTAAATTAATTAGATTAATTTTTACTTAATTTTAACTCAATTAGTTTACTAAACTGTTTTGATTAAGTTAGATTAATAATTAGTATAATAACTATGGTGATTAGATTATATGGTGATTATGTATGGTTAATTAGTTAATTAGATTGTAGGGTGATTATGTTAATTAGGTTAGTTAGTTTAGTAATTAGGTTAATTAGTATATTAATTAGGTTAATTAGTATGTGAATTAGGTTAATTAGTATGTGAATTAGGTTAGATTTCGTTTTATTGTTAGACGGTAATTGTAGTATGTTAATTAGGTTAGTTAGTATGTTAATTAGGTATTAGTGATTATTGTATTAGGTTAGAAATTGTGTTATTAGATTAATAGTAGTAGTATGTACTAGTATAAGGAATTAGATTTGTTGAGATAGATGGTTAGTAGTATTAGTAGTAGATTAATTAGTAGTGTTAGTAGTACTACATTAGTAGTGCTAGTAGTAGTATTACTAATCTACTACTAATATTACATTAAAATACTTCATTACTACTACTAATGCTACTACTTATATTACTAATACTAATAACCTACTAATAATACTATGTACTACTAATACTACCACTAATCTAGTACAACAAATCTACTAACACTACTACTACTAATCTAGCTAATACTTTACTAATTTACTACTATTCTACTATACTACTACACAACTACCAATCTTCTTCTACTTCACAATTACTAATCTATTACTACTACTAATTTTCTACTATACCACTAATACTAATTTTCTACTACTACCACTACTACTAATTTTCTACTACTACTACTAATTTTCTACTACTACCACTAATACTAATTTTCTACTACTACCACTAATACTAATTTTCTACTACTACTACTATTAATTTTCTACTACCACTAATACTAATTTTCTACTACTACCACTACTACTAATTTTCTACTACTACTACTACTACTAATTTTCTACTACTACCACTAATACTAATTTTCTACTACTACTACTAGTAATTTCCTACTTCTACTTCTACTACTACCACTACTACTAATTTTCTACTACTACCACTAATACTAATTTTCTACTACTACCACTACTACTAATTTTCTACTACTACTACTACTAATTTTCTACTACTACTACTACTAATTTTCTACTACTACTACTACTAATTTTCTACTACTACTACTATTACTACTAATTTTCTACTACTACCACTAATACTAATTTTCTACTACTACTACTAGTAATTTCCTACTTCTACTTCTACTACTACCACTACTACTAATTTTCTACTACTACCACTAATACTAATTTTCTACTACTACCACTACTACTAATTTTCTACTACTACTACTACTAATTTTCTACTACTACTACTACTAATTTTCTACTACTACTACTACTAATTTTCTACTACTACTACTATTACTACTAATTTTCTACTACTACCACTAATACTAATTTTCTACTACTACTACTAGTAATTTCCTACTTCTACTTCTACTACTACCACTACTACTAATTTTCTACTACTACCACTAATACTAATTTTCTACTACTACCACTACTACTAATTTTCTACTACTACTACTAATTTTCTACTACTACTACTACTAATTTTCTACTACCACTAATAGTAATTTTCTACTACTACCACTACTACTAATTTTCTACTACTACTACTACTACTAATTTTCTACTACTACCACTAATACTAATTTTCTACTACTACTACTACTAGTAATTTCCTACTTCTACTTCTACTACTACCACTACTACTAATTTTCTACTACTACCACTAATACTAATTTTCTACTACTACTACTACTAATTTTCTACTACTACTACTATTACTACTAATTTTCTACTACTACCACTAATACTAATTTTCTACTACTACTACTAGTAATTTCCTACTTCTACTTCTACTACTATCACTACTACTAATTTTCTACTACTACTACTACTACTAATTGACTACTTCTACTTTTACTACTATTACTATTACTAGTTAGTGGTTGTAATTATAATAAGTATTAATGTTTTGGATTACTGTGTTGAGATATGATTGCTGTTGTTATTTGTTTTCGTTGTGTACTGTGCATGAGCATTGTTTGAAATCCACTCAGACCTACCTAGTGCCCGTTCAAGAGTTACTCATTAGGAGTAATTCTTGGACAGTCCCCGTTTTGGGACTGTTCTTGTGCCTTTCAAGTCAAACAATCTGCTGACTTTGCGTCGGCTAATCCCACGCAAAGTCCATTGACAGGGTGTTGACTAATAAGCTTTGCGTGGGATTAGCCGACGCAAAGTCAGCAGATTGTTTGACTTTGCGTCGGCTAATCCCACGCAAAGTCCATTGACAGGGTGTTGACCTCCATTTTCTTCGTGTCGTAATAGCCGACGCAAAGCCGACGCAAAATGCATGCGTCGGATTAGCCGATGCAAAATAAAAAATTTGCGTCAAATTATAACGGCGGCCGATTGCGTCGGTTAATCCCACGCAAACTACGATTTGCGTCGGATTTTGTTCATTTGCGTCGGATTTTTCCGACGCAATTCGGGCTCGTTTTTTGTAGTGTTGGGTGGTCACATAAACATACATAATAAAATATAGGACTTTAATATATAGCATCTCTATAATATGGTCTAAAAAACCATTTAAACTTTTCATATATTTAAGGGTATCATAACAAGGTCACTTTGGTGACTAACTTGTACATACAATATAAACATTTAAACTTTAATGGATAATTTTCATTATAATGTGTTAATTTTTCATAAACACAAAATTTACCCATCACAATGAAAGCATTATGGTGAAAGTAACACAATTCAACAATAGAGTAGTTCATAGTGTACCGACTATTTATATACCTATTGTTCATTAATCCATACAATACCATACGCAGCGGAAGAAAATTATAAACATTGTGCACATTGATGTACAGACAGTATTAGATTCCACACATGATGAACCCTTAATAACATGAATTTCCTGATTATATATATCATGTACAAGAAGATGACGGTATGAAATTATTAGTCAAAATCATCAAACCATTATAGTCTGTATTCACAAGCATGTCATACGAGTTGCATTCTGCCTTAATAATGAATTACTGACCTAAGGCTTAATTTATACTCCCTCCGATTCATTGGATTCACAACGTATTCCGTTTTTGGCAAATTCATCAGCTTTGCAACATTTCCATTTTGGGCCATATCTTTTCTTATGAAATGACTAACCTACCCTTCACTTTTCATTACTATATTCCAAAATATTCAATCTAATATTATTATATTACTTAATCTTACATGACATCACTATTGTGGTCCACCAATTCACTTTTCTTATTTTCTTGTGTGAACAGTAAATGTTGCGATTCCAATGAATCGAAGGAAGTATCATTGATGACATGCATTGGTGTCGTCTTTTATATTAAAGTCCCGTTAAAGGTGAACTCGTTATTTACAAACCGAAAGACACAATGCCATAAGAATATAAATATTCTAACACCACAGTCTCAATTCTTGCCGGTAATGAGGAAGTCCTTCGACTCTATTAACAAGAAGTAATCCATTACAGCTTTGAATAATACAGTAGTAATACGAATCGGATATCTTGAAAATACGATCGACTACTGCACGAGTATGAGTTGCAGCGTCATGAAGTGTCAAGGAACAGCCTTGGCGTTTATCGCGTCCCAAACACTTGAGGGTTAAATATAACCCATGATTGGCCTTGGTTTGGCGAAGTTGATGGTTCAAGGAAATGAAATTAGGGTTATCAATGGTGGAGCACCAAGATTTACAGACGCACCTGAATCGTAACAGGGTTTTGGCGGGTGATCTTGGCAATATCTGATTCCAAATTTCGGGAGGGAAGTAGTAGGATTCTGAACTCAGGGATGAACCTTTCTTACCGCTGCTCTCCATTGCTGTGCTTTTACACCGCAGTAGTGTAGTGGTTATACTCCCTCCGTCCCAATGAATTGTTTGCTTATTCCATATTGGGGCGTCTCAATGAATTGTTTGCTTTTCTATTTTAGGAATGTTTTTTATATGCAATTTGATCATTCTCATGAGTTTTGTTCTACATGTCACTCCCTCATTGGTTCCCTTAACCTTGGTGCCAAAAGGAAAGGCAAACAATTCATTGGAACGGAGGGAGTAACTTATAAGGATGATACAACTGCACCTTGCAAACGGGTCAAACGGGTAGGGTCAGTTTCGGGTTGAATAGCTTTTGGGTTGTAATAAAGGGGTAAACATTGGGTCGAGCAAGATCATTTCGTATTCGGGACGTTTTCAGGTTTGTTATTACTACTTTCTAATTTTTTAGGGATATCGACTCGTTTTCTATAATAGCATTCGAGTCAATTCAGATTACGGGTAAAACTCGAGTCTTCATTTCAGGCGCAACCTTGATTATTTCGATGTATTTCTATTTACAAACAATTTTTCTAGCGTGCATCAAATAGGCATACGTTAATATTCTTGTAATTCTTGCCTTACTCAAAATACTATTGTATGCCCAGTGGACACACGGTAAAAAAAAACAGAGATTTACAAATTACATGGCTGGTATAAATGACAAGTTGACAACTACTCCTATATTTTGACCAGAGTAAAAATATAATTCACAGAATCAATTTAATTATATACTACCTCCGTCCCACTAAGATTGTCCTGTTTCATTAAAATAGGGAGTAGAAGATTTAAATGTAATCTAATATACTCCGTATATATATACTCCTTGGTGCATGAGGAGGGCGAATGTTCAGACTAGACGAGAATCGAGTAAACACGTGAGGGGGGGAGGTCCTTCGTGAATGTGTCTGTAAATAATCCGATAAACCCATTTTACCAAAAAAAAAAAAAAAAAAAAAAACATGGTCTCAAGTCTAATCGCGAGTTTGTTTTTGTTCTGTCTGAGAATGTGAATGATAAGCAAGTAAGCAACAGGGGTTTGATCCAATGATCACAAAGCCCTTAAGGAGGCTATTTTCTTCCATTCTAAAGACCAAGTAAATGATTCACTATTCAAACATCCAAAAGCATAATTCCCAATTACTTGTACATCAAGTAAATAACATAGCATAAACCTTTTGCAGACAAATCACTTGTACACAAGACGCGAAACTTGAAACCGTCATTTGCAACTGCGATTTGTAAAGAAAATTCCCAATTTAACGACCTACCTGCAGAGCTGCAGCAAATGAATGCAGCACAGATTCAGCGATGGTACACTACAACGGTACTAGTTGTTTAGTTGCGGAAATGAGTACAGATTCGTAATAACAATCTATAGTCATGAAGAATTTAGAATCAACTGGGACGAAAAAAAGATACAAGTACCTAAGCATATACCGTAATGTGAACTTGTTTCTGCGAAATTCAAGGAAACATGCTATGAAAAACACAAATTCCTGTTTCTCTAACAGCAACAGAAGTGCGTAGCTATTGCAATTGACATAGTCTCTCATATTCAGGGGAAAACTCTCAAATCGCAGGCTCCGTAACCTTTGGACAACATCAAGCTCTCTGAGTACATTTCCAGTGCTACGTCGTTCTTCATTGATGTCCTGAACTCCTGCAATCGACGACTAGCTATATTATAAGCGTGGTTCCCACAAACAAGATAGCCACCATCACCCTCACCCTCACAATACAACACCTTCAGGCGTTCAAACCCGCTGAAGTTGAATACTTCGTAAAAACTTGATCCCCCCGACCACCATAGTTTCCATGGCTCCTTTTTGTTGTCCTGTTGTAACACCCACATGCTGCAACTTACCTGAGAAACATTGAAAACAGCGACTGACTCCCCACGAAGAAACAGAAACCTGATTGAAAAACTGTTGTCGTCCTTGGTAAATGGCAGTTCCAGAAACGCGAATTTTTCCTTGTCAAAGTCAAAGGAACCAAGATGAGTTAACCCAGTCCTTTGGCCATCACCATCATTATTTCCAAGCCAGTATGCAACCCCTCGAATGAAAACAGAAGTTGACAGACAATGAAACGGGCCAACCACAGCATTAGTTTTCGGAGTAATACTTGTATCAAACCAATCCTTTCTGACACTCCATTGTTGATCACTAAGTGTATAAACAGCGAAATACAGATTTGAAGGCTCTATATCTCGAGTTTTATCATACGCAATGGCAACGACTTTGTAATCCTTACTAAGAGGGGCGAAACCGAACAAATAGGAAGAAGAGATGAATTTAGAGGGAAGGGGGGAAATGGGAAGTAGCAGCGATTTGCGAATACTGGGGTTCCACAATCTCAATCTATAACAACAAGGTCCATCCTTTCTATTAACAAGGAGCAAGCCATTAGAGCTACCTATAATATGGTAGGAATATAGATCAGATTTCCTGAAAATACGATTGATTTTTTCAAGAGTACGAAGATCGCGAAGTTTCAACAAACATCCTTCATGTCCATATCGTCCCAAACCCTCAAGAGCTAAAAACATCCTATTACGCCCAGAATTGACTTGGCAAAGTTGAAGATGCAAGGGAATGAAATTAGGGTTATCGATAATGGAGCACCAAGATTTACAGACGCACCTTAATTGTAACAGGGTTTTTGCGGGTAAGGATGCCAAAATATGAGTCCAAACTTCTGGAGGTAAGTAATCGAGTGAGAAACGTTTGTTACTGATTTTCATTGTTAGTGTAGAAAATCTAGCAGTAGAAGCCAAGAAAAAAGTTGAGGATGGATGACGATTTAGCAGTGAATTCTACGACTTGTAACTGGTGTTACGTGTTGACGAGGGGGACTTCACTTGGAAGAAGAAGAAGAAGAAGTTTGGGGTCGGTATTTATCACATACCTTGTCAGTAGGAACTAGGAAACCTTATTTGTATTGGCATAGGTGTCTTGCTAGTAACAAGTCAAATAGATACTAGAAGTGGGACTAATTCAAGAGAACGGAGTGAGTATCAAATAGGTGAAATAAGACAAAAGTAAGTTTATTGGGACACAGATAAACAATTCTTCTTTTATTTTTATCTCCTCAAGAAGTGACATTTACTGGTAAGAGAGGCCAACTAGTCCTGCACCTGCTAGGTGGAGCTGGGGTCTGGGAGTTCACGCCAGCCTGGCCCAACACACATGATTCATGAACAGTAGAGGTAAGTCGGAAACAATACATCAGGCTAGGGACAACCCGTGACATAGAAAATTGAAACAATACAAGGCACGATGGACCCGACCGGACCATGCATTGCATTAATGAAGACAGCTCAAAATTAAAGCAATGGGGTGAGGCACAAGGCACAAGGCACAACGGTGGCCTATAGCAGCACAACACGACAGAAATATGGCGATCAGGCCAAGCACGGCCACGACACAACAGCCCGTGCCTTTTGAAGCATTGGCACAACCCACCCAAAGCATGACCCAACCCCTCCAAATGCCAGCTCAAGGTGATAATAATTTCTGTCATGTTATGGGGGAAGGGGATATATAGAAGTAGAACCACTTTGGGTACCAATCAAAACACCAATCTTGTGCAGGAGTTCTAAAAACAATTTTGTTGCTTTACTAGTAACTTTTCAAAATAAAATAAAATAATTTCTCACCATTTCTAAACAAACAATACTCACTTGTACAACAATCATATTAAATGTATAATTCAGATGTAAAATATGCTTCTCGAGTCTTGACTGATTGATTCATGGCGGTCTGCAATTGCCTAACTTTGATTTTTTGGGGTGATTAAAACTAGAGCTTAGTCTATTTCACGCACTCTTATCCAATTTCTTCGGAAAGATTGTGACTAGTTATCGTCTGCTCAATCTGATTCCATGTGTTTTAACATCATCATCATCATCAGCAGCAGCAGCAGCAGCAGCAGCAGCAAGGGCAGAACAAGTGGCTCGAACACATCCTCTGTCTTCAGACATGCATCCTTGCACTGCTTCTACTTGCTGTATTACGCTTATTAATCACACTTCATAAATTACGAGGACTACTAATACTACCAGGAAGTTTACATCATCAAAAATCTAAATCTCCACAAGGCTTTCCCTGAACCTCTCTGCCTCCACCTCCATTCATCTGCTTTGTTTCCTTTGTACTGGAGTGCGGACCTCGGCTCCTCCCGATTCCCAGTTTAGGAAGACCTCGATTCAGCCCTTCAAGAAGAACACATGCCTTGCACCACTTCTGCACTTCTCATATAAGGCATCCATATATTATTCACATTTTTGCCAACTTTTCCACCAACATAAATTTGCCAAGACCAAACACAACTTTACAAAAACAAAGAAAAGAGTAGGTCGTCTTGTCATGTTGGACTGTTGGAGTACCAACGTTCTCTCATAGACATAAAATAATTCTATTGTGAGACCTAGAAGTGTAACAGAGTAAAACAATTTCAAAATTCATCAGAGAAAAATGTTCAAGTATTATTCACTACTAGCTTATACTTATGCTAGTGTTTTGTAGTGTTGAATCGATGGTCAATGATTATATAGTAGAGGGTGTTTGTGAGGAACGGGGACCCTTTTGTTTTAGGTCAACTTGGTTTCAGTTGGAATTGGTTGACATTCCTTCAAGTTTTTTTCCCTATGCAGAATTCAGTTTAGTTTAGTTTTGATTCAACTCAATTCAGATTGAATCTGTTTCAGTTGGATCACACTCATCTAGTTAGTTTTTTTTGAGTTCGGACTGGTTTAGCTAGCAAGGTGGCCTGATCTAGCGCATACCACTAGCAAAGCTCCAAATGAACCATGTACTGTTAAGTCCATCCTTACTTGACTTTGGTGGTCGAACAACGTCAACTTTAACCATTAATCTGTCATGTTTCACGTAAGGACAAAAAAAAGACTTTTTCATACTAACAATTTTACAATATTGCAAATTTGCAAGCATATATTGTCACTCAGTCAGTCAGTCTTCATCAATTGATCACCAAAGACAAACGACATGAATATATATGAGTCGATAGAGGAGAACAAGTATTATGCTAGTGGTCGAAAAATGTTCAAGTATTATTCACTACTAGCTTATACTTATGCTAGTGTTTTGTAGTGTTGAATCGATGTCAATGATTATATAGTAGAGGGTGTTTGTGAGGAACGGGAACCCTTTTGTTTTAGGTCAACTTGGTTTCAGTTGGAATTGGTTGACATTCCTTCAAGTTTTTTTCCCTATGCAGAATTCAGTTTAACCATTAACTTTAACCATTAATCTGTCATGTTTCACGTAAGGACAAAAAAAAGACTTTTTCATACTAACAATTTTACAATATTGCAAATTTGCAAGCATATATTGTCACTCAGTCAGTCAGTCTTCATCAATTGATCACCAAAGACAAACGACATGAATATATATGAGTCGATAGAGGAGAACAAGTATAGTATATAGTTACGGATAACATCACCTGGCTAGATATATAACCACAGCGCTCGCAGGTCCCCTGCTCCGGCATTTTGGTCGAAGTAGAAATTCTGAAGTTTTCCCCTGATTTGATGATGTCAAGTATGGCTCTAGGTCTGAAAGGCATAGCACAGAGTCTAATAAGTACATAAAAGACCTCAAGCATCATGGAATGACAAGAGGCAAAATGACCGAATAAATAAAGACCTAATTCGCTCTAAATCCTTGATAAACTCCCGAGCAAAGCCACGGTATGCGTTTGGAGAGTAAATACCTGAAATGGTACAAAAGTAGCCTTTAATAACGATGCAGGAGTTCAACAAACAAATACGGAGTATTCTATTACTCATAGGCAAGGTCAAATCTGTAGATCCTGCGCATTCTTGTTTACTACCAAAGGATTCCTTTCACAAACACAGAGAACTAGAACAGTTGAGACCTGACTTGTAAGGATTCCAACCAGCCGTTATCTATCACAATAACATTAATAAAAGAATATAATGCTAGATAAGTTCAGTTAATACTTACATTCAGTCGAAAAGTAATCGAGCTTCTTGAAGTATGCATACGTAAGCAGGCCAGTTAAGGTTTCAAATTCAAAATTTAACCAATCATTACTAGTAACATACAATAAATACAAGTAACATGTAGGAAAAAAGATGGAACTTAGTTAAATGGCATATGCCGTATTCATATCATGGCAAAATCATTATAAATGTAAAGGATATATAACAATCTCCTTCTCATATGTGTACTTGAATGGTTTGCATCTAGGAATCGGCCCATCTTCCCCAGTAGTTATTGATGTGCATCTACTCAACCTTCAGAACAAACGCAACAACCTCTGTCCAGTTAATGAGCATATAAAAGGATAGCGCGTAAACATAGTCCTACACAGCAAGGTCAACGATTGGCTGTAGCCACACAAAGTAACTACTGTAACGGTGTAACCAAAGATATACCTGGCAATATCACCACGTAATATGTTCAACAGAACTGTTTCAGCAATATCATCTGCATTATGTCCTGTGACAAGCTTGTCCACTTTCAGCATTGCAGCACCTCGATCAAGGGCCTAGAGGAGAAGCTAGCAGATTAAGGGAATTCAAGTAAACTTTTGAGTAATATATCTCAAACATTGAGATGCCAAGCGGGACAGGAGCTTTATATTTAAAATAGGTTTCTACACAGCTGCATGAGACAGAAATAAAATCAAGGCAGATGACGTGGAAACAAAGACAAACCTGACGTCTGAATACTCCACAGAACGTACAGTTGTTTTTCAACCCTATCATCTTCACTATCTCATCCATTGTCCATCCATACAAATCTTTGTATGAAACAACTTTCAAGGGAAGCCCATACTGAGATTAGAAGAGAAAAACAATAAATCAATCGTATCATGTTACCGAATAGTAAGAGGGAAATGTAAACAAAGATCAGTTGATTACGTGAGCATGGTATCAAAAACATAAGCATGAGTAAAGCAATCTAGGGTCAACCAGTCACGAACATTGTTGTTTTGTGTGATTAAAATCTCAAAACTAAAAAGGAAAAGAGTGAATTTCAGACAGACTTTAGGCAATGTTGTATAATTGAATTCACAATGAACCTCACTGCATAGTCACTTCAAAAGACGATCTTCATTTGAAATTTTAGATTTTGGTCTTGTTGATATGGCGGAAAAATATAATCCTTGTACAACGGATCAAATGCGACTTCAGTACTCAATTTATTTCACAGAAGGAAACAAAGATGAGAACACATTAATTATATACTCCGTAGCTTTTAAAATCTACAGGCCTTAACTGAATTGGATATTAGATTCGAAACCCAATGGCTTCAAGTGGCTGATTAATGATACACACCAAAATCATTTTCCCCCAAAGTAACCAATAGTCAGGTCAAATTTTAAGTGAAAACTGAGAAATGCATCAGTAACTCACCTGGACTTCATTCCTCTTCACAGTTTCAAGTGAATCATCCCTATAACCTGTGATTCCTTCATCTATAGATAACAGGAAGAGATCCAAGTCATAGCTGTGTCGACGATTCAACTCAGACAGTACATAAGCGAGAACAGTTGAATCTGGAACAAAACAAACACTACAGTCAAAAGCTGCTCCAAATCAGATCTACTATGCAAAAGAAAATATCATCAAGGATGACTCATTTCATTGAGTTTAGGAGGTATACATTAATCGACAATCAGCTCACACCAAGTAAACAATATCAAAATATTTTTCCTCTCATTATAAAGCTACTTATGCGGTTATATATTCTGTACTCTGTTAACATAAAATCAATAGTATAGCAGCTACCTTACGTCAAAAAACTATATGCAAGACAAGCTAGTGCAAGATACTGCCAAAAACCCTAACGAATACTCAACTCATCACAGTTTGACCATGAGCATGTCGCTAAAGATGAGACCACAGAGATATAACTAGCCGATCAAATAGGCATCCAACAGCATTATCAAACAATCTCTACTTTGATTTCACAAAAACAGTAACCAAGGACACCAAGCTCCATCCTTCTTTTATCTCGCTTTGTCCTATTTTTTAACTTATCTTATAAAAAAAAATCATCCTCTCGAATGCAGAAATGCTGATGAATCTAACGGAAATTCAACATCAGCGAATGACACTGGAATAAACATTGAAAAGAGGATTGAATTTTTTTTCTTATCCATGTAAGATATCAAACATCGGGGTTGATTTAATCTACCATACAATCTTCACTTGACCTTCAGACAAACAAGTAACCAAGGATATGAAACTCAAACCACTCAGGCCTCTCCCCGTTTCTTGAATTCCCATTTTTAAAGTTAGATAATAACAACAGTAAAACCTCATAAAAACAAATTCTCCTCCTGACTGTTCACACGAAACGTAAGGCAAAAACTGAAGCTTTTGCAGCGGAAGAAACGAAAAATGCAGCATTAGACAAATGGCAACGGATGGAGAATGGAAAAGAGGATACCTTTTCCACCCGAAGCGCCAATTGCAACACGCTCCCCAGGCTTAAAGAGTTGATTTTCAACTATAACATTATGAATCTCTTCCTCAAACACAGCATAGAAACATTCCCTACATATCTTTCACCCAACAATACATCAATACATGATTCGGGTACCACATTTTCTACAATCTTGAAAACACACACGCAATCATCCATATGACAAACTCAGGAAACCCTAAAAAGAAGAAGAGAAAGAAGTGATCTTTCCAATACAGTAGACAGCCTAAAACAAAATTAATTAAAGCATACAAACATCCTGCTCGTATAATTTCCAAATAAAAGTGAAGTTATGGTGGTAATTGAGGCGGGGAGGGGAAGTCAATTCCGATGAATACTGCAAATTGAAATGCGAATAAGACATAAGTATTAATAATACAAAAGGGAAACCTGTTGGAGGGTTTTAGGGCGTTTGAGAGCAGGTTTTGCTGAATTGCAAAGACAGCATACTCCATTTTTCGGCTTCTTCTCCATTTCCTTACTGCAGACAGATTTGTGAAAGGACTTAGACTTGGACTTGGGTTTTGAGAGTACTTGTAAGAATATTTTCATGGGTTTTTCTAGGTTGTAAGAGCACGTATAATAGAGCGGATTTGTCCTCCTCTTAGCACACTCCTCTCTATTGTTGGATGTTTATTATGCATTCTCTTACTGAGAGAAATATGAGTTCTTCCTCTAATTTTGGAGGACTTCTTGGCCCTTGTGCCTACACACTAATAACATTTTTATTTTTTTTATCTTTTGCAAAATTGGAAATGATTTTTTTTATTTCATTTTGTAATGTAAGAGGATCCTCCTTGTTGTGGGAGAAATTTTGAAGAAGAGAAGAGGAAGAGGATGTAGATAGTGGAAAATATAGTTGAGGAAAGAGGGTATGAGGTGTCAAAAAAATAGAGGGAGATTGAAGATATAGGAGGATGAAAGTCTCTCTGTTGTACATGCTCTAAGGGCATGTATGATTTACCCTACTCTTAGGACTCTCTCCTCTAAGAGAAAGTCATCTCCATTGTGGAATGAACATGGAAGTTCCTCTTGTCAAGAGGAAGTTGATTATTTCCTCTAATTTTAGAGGAACTAGTGTAATACCCGTGACACGTCACGGGTTGGTGAACATTTTTTTAAAATAATAGGAAGTTAGAAATAAAGCGTTAATACTCGTGAAAATTCACGGGATTGAAACGTTTTTTCGCATCAAAAAGACAAATCACAATTCATATGAGGGTGAACGGAAAGAGGATATTGGCTTAAAATAACGTAAATGAATTGAATATTGACGCATATGATTATTATAGTGTGTTCAATATCGAAGTCAAAGAACTCACGTGAGTATATAGGTAAATAATAATTTCGGATAGTGTATGATAAATGTAGATGTCTTACGTATAACGACATATGACGTCGAAATGAGTACGTGTATAATGTTTGTTTGACACAACTCATACAAAAAAGTAAGAAGACCTGTAATGAACGTTATGGCCTCTAAAACACAAATATTCTGGGGCGGAACCCGCCCGAGCCATGACACCAAGCAGAAATTAGGTAAATTAAAAAACATTACTAATATTTTAGACTAAAAGTTCACAAAATAGTAAAAAATATTTATTCATTTTCAAAATTTCTTTGTTAATAATATTATTATAAAAAAAATACGGAGTAGTATATTTTAAATCATATTTTTATCACATGATTATTATAATGATAAAAAATTCAATGAATTGAGTCAAAGTTTGTTATGGGTAAAAAATTTCTATATATCGATTTTCTAATATAAATGCAATTAAATAAAATTTGTTTATTCTTACTAATACAGAGTATCATTTTTTTAAATAAATGTTAAAAAAAACTAAGAATGAAATTGTATTTACATTTTAAGAAAAGTAAAGACAATTAACATTTTTTAAATGCGTTACTAACGCGTATTTGACCCAAAACCCGACATTTTTCAAACACATTATTAACGATTTTTAACGGTTTTAACGATTTTTTTAACGATTTTTGACCCGAAGCCCGATATGTTTTAACGGTTTGTTAACATTTTTCAAACGTGTTACAAATGCTTAGGTTTGCTAATATGTTTGATGATACGCTTGCTGATACGAAGTACTCCTATATTTTAAACAATTCATGTTATGTTTATGGATATGATTAATTGGACATGATATTATTATTCACTAAGTACATGCAATTTTTCTCATATTATGTGGAAAGAAGTTGATGATAATTTGATTTTAAATTTAAGTACTATTTCCTCTCTTTTTATATTCACGTGATACCCGTGACACGTTACGGGGTTGTACACTTTTTATCTGTTCGAGAAAATGGCATGAACATTGGGAATGCAGCATTGTCGTTAATTATAGGTTTGTTATAAAGAATATATTAATACATTGAGTTTCTTAGTATACGATATTATTCTATCAAAATGATAGAAGGAAAATAACAATATAATATTCTGAGTCGAGTTATGACGTTAGACGACTCAACGCATTAAACTGTTTTACTTGACTACCCAATAAGTCGACCCGTTAATATAAAGTGTTACTCGTATTTAGTATAGCTTTAAAAAAGTAAATTCATTTTCATTTTTCTATTATTAAACAAATAAGTGAAGGGTACTTCATTTCATCGATATAATACTCGTACAATATAGTGTGATACCCGTGACACGTCACGGGGTTGTGAATAAATCTTTTTGTTATTGGAAATTAGTAAGAGCAAAACATTGGAGGTGTAGTTTGGTACTAACAACACGAATGTTATTTCTGACATTTGGTAAGCAAATTCATATAAAAACGACTATGTATTTCTAGGGTACTGCCATGTCACAAAAATTTTCAAAAGTAGATTGGATGTAACAAAAAAAGCGGTCAGAAAAACACAGATATTTTGGGGTGGTTGTGTGTATAAGTGTCATTTGAAAAAGAATTGGTAAGCAATGAATTTGAAGTATTACGGTTTTTAAAACTTGTGCGGATGTACTTGCCTAATCTAATTCTCATGATAAAAAAAATACTCATGCAAGTGAAGCAGCTAAGCTAATACAGTATTATGTCTTATAATTTGAGATAAGTTCATCTTTTAGAAGATAAAATACGTAAATAGGTCACTACATATGAAGACGTGACAATTTGACATACGTATGAAAAACTTATTCTACATATGAAAAATGACCCGTTAATTTAGGGTCTAGAACTGACACTACCTATTCGACCCCTTAGATCAAAGAGAATTATTAAAATTACTACGATAAAATATTAGTTGTAATATTTATAATTTATATATTAAATTGATTTATAATAAAAAAAAATTACTTTTATTATTTAAATTACAAACATGAACAAATTTTCAATTTAATACGACTTTTTTTTTATCATGTAGTAATAAAATAATTTTAAATATCGGATTTTAATATTTTTATTGTGCAATGGAAATCAATAAATAATGTGAATTGTGAATAATCAATGAAAATCAATAAATAATTTCTCGATGCAGTTCACAATAAATAATAATTTCACAATAAATAATTTTTTGTGAATTGCAGTTCACGATGCAGGAGAAATTAATGAGGGGGGAGATTACTTCTCCCCTAAACAATCTCATTTCAATTTCTTACCCTAATATATGTCACTATTCCAAAAGATAAAAAAAGAGGACTTATTTCGAAATACTGCTCCTACGTTGCACCAAGTCACTGCAAGCGGTGTCTTCTTTTATAGAAAGAAGATTTGGGCCTAGGCTCTTGTGCATACAAACATATATCATTGGCCATCTAAATAAACAAGTAATATTAACCATAAAATAATTAAAGTAAATAATTAGAAAAATAGTATAAGAGGATACTCTCTATTGTGGGATAAAACTAGAGAAGTAAAAATAAAGAGGATGAAGATAGTTGAAAATGAGGTGGATGAAAGAGATGATGATGTGTCAAAAAAATAGAATGAAAGAGAAAAAAATAAGAGGATGAAGTTGTCCTCTCCATTGTACATGCTCTAACTCCTGTTTTTCCGTTTTCTACCATGTCCTCCTATTTTCAAAACTTCCACTAATATCCTAGAGTTGATTAACTTCCTAAAACGTCACCTAATCACAATTATCCGACAGTGATTCTTGACGACCTTGACTTGTATTCCTCCATTTTCCCCAACTTTTTCTCCATATTTTTAACCTTTCTCATTTTTCTCATTTTATACATCAACTTCTTGTTCTTTTTTACTAATTATTCTCCTCCACTCTCACCCCATCTTATTCTTTAGCTTAAAATAATGATATTTTACTGATTTCTACCGAAATTAATTTAATCACATTAACAAACGAAACATTAATGTTGCACTTAAATTAAAGAAGGAAAGAATTATGATAAAATGAAGAAAAAAATAATAAATTATGCATGTAAAATTAGAATTAGAGAAAAATAGGAGACGGAGATGGAAATTAATTAGGGTTTTGAGTAGAATAATTATAATTAGGTCACGTTTAATGAAATTAATCAACTATAGGGATACAAGTGAAGATTTAGAAAACATAAGGAGTATATGATAGAAAACGGAAAAACAGGAGTTACAAGGTATAAAAATCCTATTTTCTTTTTATTTAAGGGCATAAGACTTGATCCATTCATCCCCAAGAAATCAATTAGCTAGCCAACTAGGGTCCTTGATTGGAGATGGTTACATAAAATAAGTCTACTAGAGAGCAATAGATGACTTGTTTTTTTTAAGTAGCCAAGTGGATACAGTATTATTTAAGTGTCACATATTTGTGACGCTTCCATTTGTCATGAATAATAGAGACCTTTGAATACCTTTTAAAGATCGCATAATTAGTAGGTTGTTGTGGCAATCTACTGGTTTCGAAGCTAATATTCAGGAAGAAAGCAATATGGAATTTCGGGACTGACTCATGAAAAACACAAAACTTCTTTTTGAGAAAGATGATCAATGGTTTGGATTATTTCATTTTATCAATATACTAGGTTAATACTCGTGCAAAGTTGCACGAGTTTTAAATAAAAAAAATTACATAGATAATCTTATGTTCAATCTTTAATAACCTAAACAATTTACAATTGTTAAAAAATATAAACTTAAAATCAACCTGAAGTATATACACATGAACATCAATTGTATGTACTCCACGTCTCCACCCATTCAAATCCAAAGTGCACAATTATTTTTTGGACACTATTCACACTTAAAGAAAATCTTCGCTATTCTCGACAATCTATAAGAGAAAATATAGGCATGTGAGATTTTAGCTTGTTTGATTATCTTTATGAGTAGATTAGGAATATCAAAATTTTATAATTTTTTTACTCCGTATAATGTAAAATGAAATATATTAATGGTGCAAAACGCATATCGATGCACTTTGAATTTGAATAGAGAGAGCAAGATATAGTACATGTTTAGACATGTATTCAATATCATGTTCATACATGTATATCGTAAGACACAATCATTTACTAAGTAACTCCATTTTAATTTTATTTTTTTAAATTAGAATTTACTCCTAGAATAGAACAATATAATTTGAGAATAATATCACATTATTTCAAAGAATCGTGACTAAAAAAATCGACCTGCAATTCAACCTCATGAAAAATCGAAGTATGACATTTTAAATCAGAAAATAAAAACAATTTGTAATACCTTATTTATCACAAAATCTAGGAAGAGACGGTCTCTCTATAACTTATTGAGTATTTGTATACTCTTTTATGTTAATCGTGCCTACTTCTATTAGGTTTGTTACCACTGTTGAGGGATTCGAACCCAAGCCCCTTGCATGAAATATTGTTATTGCAACCAATTTTACTACCTTCTACTTCATGTTACATATCATTGGAAGATTTGCATTATATCTAAACTATTTTTCAAAACTTTCAAGTATTATAAAAAAAATAATAGTGTAAAATATAGATTAATTTATAAAGAAAATAATAACATAAAATGTGGAGTAATTATAAACTTAAAAAATGTCAATTTTTTTTTGTGCCCCCTAGGTAAAAATTTCTAGGTCCGTCACTGACAAATTATATACAAAGTTTTTTTTTCATCAGTTTGTTACTAAAGTGTCACTTTTTTCGTACCAATTTGGTATCAATTGGGTTTTTATTTTACCAATTTGTTGAGCACTTGAGCGCATCACTCTTTTTACCCTGAGGAAACTTTTTTATCAAATCGTCCTTTATATGTCATTTTTTTTTACCAATTTGATAATTTGGACAAGCACATGCATGATATAAGTGCGTGGGGCCTTGCATTACAGTCTCCCCTCTATAAATGGGTCTAAGAAAACTCAAGATGATGCCTAAAATTTATGGAGACCATCATGAGTTCATCTTCATCTGTAGGGAAACCCATTCACTGCCAAGGTAACTTGCTTACCAAACTTATTCCTGTTACTCAGTACTTGATTGTTTCTCAGTTGGGTCAAACCTCACTATTATCTACTCCGTATTTCCTATTTTGGATGTATGTGTTATTCAATACTCCGTAATAATTTATTATTTCCAGTTTTGGTAAGTTAAGGTTAGAGTAAGACGAAGGGATTATTCACCAATATAATTATTCTTTGCTCGAAGTTTGATCAAAAGTAAGACGAAGGGATTAATATATGCAGCTGCAGTAGCTAGAGAGGCAGGGAAAGCTTTGAGAATTGAAGAAGTGGTGGTTGCACCACCTAAGGCGCATGAAGTTCGTCTTAAGATCATTTGCACTTCTCTTTGTCATAGTGATATTACCTTGTGGAAATTGAAGGTAACTCATTGTCTCATTACTTACTATTTACTCCATATCTTACATATCCGTTGACGATAATTTTCATCTCAAAATTAATATGGAGTACGAGTCGTTTTTTTCCGATCCTGAGGTAGAGGAGTTATTATATATACAGGGCAATATGCTAACGTGATTTAATCTACTTCATCAACTAAAATAGTTTAGTTGCAATCTGCATCTTGAAATTATCTGTGATGTTGGGTCTGGGTGTCCAACGCAATCCTTATTTGTAGAGGGATGTTGTCATCACACAAATTGTTAAAGTTATGAATCGAGTTATCAATTCAATATGGAAGATTAAATACTTCGTATAATCTTTACTTTGTTGACGTATATTAATTTAGAAATGTTTGACCTTAACTTTCATTTTTGTTGGGGTAAAAAGTGATAATAACATGTTGTATATTGTTGGCGATTGCATGCAATGGTCTATTGAAGGAACCACCCGGATACTTTCCGAGAATCTTGGGCCATGAAGCTGCCGGGTAATATTGCTTCACTTCCTACATTTTAAGGGCTCGCTTGAGATGGTGTAATGATTTCGGGGGTAATAGAGCAAAAATAAATTAGAAAATGACGGAGAGTAGTGATGATGCTAAACGGAAATGAGAAAAATGAATTTTATCTAGCCTATTTGGGGGAAACATTACTCCCTCTCCCCCCAAGTAATGCATCCTCCCTCCTATCTCTTTCACACCATAAAATGTCACAACCAAGCACCAAGTTCCTCCATATCTGATTCATTTTTGCTCTATTATCCCGAAATTATTAATTCATCTCAAGCGAGCCTAAATATGAACATTCACATGCATAAACATGCTATATATGGCTCACTTTATAGTGATCAGTGATCACTCAGTGACCAATGACCCCAGGTGTATCATGTATGGATAGATAGATGACCCGTCAAAATTGGGCTCGACTCGCCAACCAAACTAGACCAATCCGTTTTTTCTATCTACGTTCCGTTTGACCTGAATCTTATATGATCCGTTAATTTAGGTTTGAAACTCGACCCGTTGGTCAACGAGAACTTCTTAAAATTAATAAAATATTTATATTTATGTACGGAGTATTATATTTGTATTTATGATTAAAAAATTACGGAGTAATGTTTAAAGTATTTTAAATCACAAATATATTCAATTTAATACAATTTTTTTATCATCTAATAATAAAATAACTATTAAAATAATTTTAGAATTGATTTTATTAGTTTTTAAAAATATAAACATTATAATTAAAGGATATAAAAATAATATTATAAAAAGAAATAAAAATTAAATAAAAAAAAAGAATTTTTTTTGACCTAAAAGCGGGAAAAACGTAGACATTAGAAACTATTCCTGACCCATATTTACTAAGTACAATAAAAGCGGGATGGAGGAGTATACAGTAGGAGTAATATTTACTCCGTATATTGGTTAAGATGTGGGTTTTGATGAGGTCAACTATTGATAATTGATCCATGGTTTTGAGTAGTTGAGCAATTTAGTAAAGATTATGGAGTATCCCTTTATCGTGTCAGATTCTCCTGAATTGATGATGGGTTAGTGAGTCGGGTTATTGGGTTGGTTATCTCCGTCTGTGGAAAAGATTGAGTTGAAAGTTCAACTCTTGAATGACGAGTCCGATTATGCATTATTAGTGGGTTATATACGCATGCACTGATAAACTGGCAAGTTATGCACGATTATTGGCGAAGTGTTAGGTTACACGGTTATATATCTGAAATATCATTTTCATGATTATTTATTTCATTATTTATGTGTAACTGTATATTGTCTTTGGGGCTGCAAGTGCAAATAAGTTGCGTTTGGCCTTAGTTCCCTCAAGTACAACAACTAACTTTGAAAACAACTTTAGTAAATGAGCATAAGCATAATCAAACAGGTAGTGTATTCGCCGAACGTATGGAGTAGAAGCCGTATATATAGTTGGACAGATGGCCGACAATTTAATTTAATTTGTTGAGAAATAAAGTAGTATTCATCCAATTTAGGTATTTAATACGGAGTAATGTAGGACACTTACTTAACCCCAAATCAGGAAAATGTGGGGGCACTTGGACAAGTCCAAGTAAAAGATAATAACCAATTTGCGTTCATAGAGAAATGAGCGTAGTCGTGAACACTTGCCTTGATTTGGGGTTAAGTAAGTGAGCAACGACCTCTCACCAACTTCATCTATGGTTCAAGGTGAAAGATTCCACCTAAGATGACGGTTTGAGGGAAATTGTATTCACTGGGTGTTAATTCAAGTCCGAAAGACATTAACATCTTAACGCTAAACCCCCGTTGCCAACTATCTTCTCTTCCAAAATTCTTCTTTTGAATCATGTGGGGGATTGTTGGACTTGATGCTTCAAAAGAAGAAAATAATAGGATTAGTCTTGGAACGTAGTTCCAAACTAATTGTGCGCTTTTCATTCTTGACTCATGTGGTCTCCCGTAATTGATTGTGTAGTCTCCCACATGATTAATATGTTTGTAATTATATTCCATACTATCCTTTCACTATCGTTCCAACAGTGTTCGTGTTCGTATCATTGATAAACGGGTCACGAACTCCTAAATCCAGACCCGACCCATTTAAGTTTTGTGTCGTGTTCGTGTTGACCCACTTACATAAATGGGTCATCAACCCTCAACCCAAACCCATTTATTTCGTGTCGGGTTCGTGTCGTGTTTTCGTGTCATGTCCATATTTGGAAAGTATTAACATGTTAAAAATAATTAAAAATATTTACACTAATTTAATAAACAGGTTATTCGTGTCAGTTTCGTGTTTTGGGACCTCAACCCAAACCCGAGCCAATTAAATCTCGTGTCGTGTTCGTGTCGACCCACTTACATAAATGGGTTATCAACGCTCAACCCAAACCCGTTTATTTCGTGTCGTGTCAATTTTTGCCGACTCTGACATTAATTATGGAATCATGCATATATTACGAATCGAACCCAAACCCGTTTATTACGAATCGAAGATTGTAAGATATTCACACTTGTATTGATTCTTTCAAGTTACCATTACAACATCTGAGACTATCGATATATACACGAATGGAATAACGTATTTACGGGAAGAATAACTCAACAGCTATAATATCTACAATTATGGAAGTAATTGATTATAGCCTTCAATATGAGATGGAGTTCAACGGCTCTTTTACTATTATCCTTGTTAATACCCTCCCTCAAGTTAGAGCGTGAAGATTCGAAGCGCCCAACTTGGATAACAACTCGTAAAAAGAAGTACGTCCTAGAGCTTTTGTAAATATATCGGCGAGCTGGTGCTTGGTATGGACGTAGTTGGTAGAGATTGTCCCCTTTTGTATCTCGTCCGTATAAAATGACAATCAATCTCAATATGTTTTGTGCGCTCATGAAATACCGGATTTCGTGCGATGTAAAGAGCTGATTGACTGTCGCAATGTAAATGTATAGGCTGGTCGTGTTTTATACCGAGGGAGCCAAGTAACCCTTTGAGCCATTTGAGTTCACAAGTTGTATAGGCCATAGCGCGGTATTCAGTCTCAGCGGAAGAACGAGAGACTGTCGTTTGCTTCTTAGTTTTCCACGAAATAGGAGAGGAGCCGAGGAAGACAATATATGCGGCAAGAGATCGTCGGCTAGTAGGACTGCTAGCCCAATCAACATCACAATAGGCATGAAGACGAAGATTGCTATCGGAGCGAAGGAGGATACCTTGACCCGGTGAATTTTTTAGATATTTGACAACCTGGAGTGCGGCGGCGCAATGATCCTTTGTTGGATTATGCATGAATTGCGCCAATATATGAACTGAGTAGATAAGTTCGGGGCGAGTGATTGTGAGATAAACGAGGCGGCCCACAAGGCGACGATATGGTTGTGGATCGGTTAAGAGGTCAGCTGTGGAAAGGGCTAGGCGATGGTTTGGCTCCATAGGGACAGATGCGGGTTTAGATCCGAGTAGGCCAGTTTCAGTAAGAATATCGAGAGCATACTTCCGTTGGGAGACGAATATGCCGGAGTTGTTGTGAGCAATCTCGAGGCCTAGGAAGTATTTGAGCGAGCCAAGGTCTTTCATATGAAAGCATGTACTGAGATATTGTTTGAAGTGTGTAATCATATCGGGGTTATTGCCACAAATAACAAGGTCATCGACATAGACGAGGACATGAACTTCAGTCGTTTTAGTGGATATGGAAAAGAGGGAGTGATCATACGGGCATTGTTTGAAACCATAATGAAGTAAGGCGGAAGCAAGTTTTGCGTACCAACAACGCGGTGCTTGGCGAAGACCATATAAAGATTTGCGTAGTCGACAAACCTTTCCATCGGCGGAGGGATGAAATCCAGGGGGGGTTTCATATATACTTCCTCATGTAGATCTCCATGTAAGAAAGCGTTGTGAACGTCCATTTGATGCAAAGTCCAATGTTTGGCGGCGACGATGGCAAGTAATGTGCGAACTGTGACGAGTTTAATAGTGGGGGCAAAAGTTTCATTATAGTCAACCCCTTCGACTTGTCGATTGCCCATAACTACTAATCGTGCTTTGTATCGTTCTATCGTACCATCGGCATTATACTTAATTTTGTATACCCATTTTGAGGCAATCACCTTTTTATTAGGAGGAAGAGTCTCGAGCGTCCAAGTATTATTCTTTTCGAGCGCGTCAATTTCGAGTTTCATAGCATTCTTCCACGCGGGAACCTGTACTGCTTCATTAAAAGAACTAGGCTCGTGATTTTTGGTCACGGCCTGATGCGTAGATTTGTCGTCGATCCTACACCAATTAAACCAACTATCCTAACTAGTAGCTAGGGGCAAGTCGGGTCGGTCCACGAAGGCGGTAGAGAAAAGACTAGAGTATGCTTAGGTTTAAGACAAAGTCACAAGAAACAATGAGGGAAGATATTTTCTTTTGATTTTGGATAAGACTAGAAACTAAGTTAAACAAAACTAAATGATTCGAATAGGAATGAACTAAAGCAAACAACTATAACAATATCTAAAATGGAGATGAAATCAAATAGGTAAAGGAGTAGGGTTAGATCGAGTTCATAGACGTAATAGGCTAAGGGAAAACGAGGATCAAAGTGTCATCTAATCACTAAGGCAAGCTCGTGCTCTCGCAACTAAACGAACCCAACGATTCATGCAATTGAACACCCAAAACATGAAAAGTTCATCACAAGTCAAGCAAACATCAAGAGAGAAGCAACAAGTAGAGTAGTATGGCCACTACCACCCTAACAAGCAATTTATCAAACACCCAACATGCAAAACTAGTGACAAGCAATAAAGACTCAACTTTTAACCATGCTTAACCTTAATCACCCATAATTAACGTCTAATCCCCCTACTAACCCCACAAAAAGTCTACTCACTCATGACTAAACTAATACTAACATAACCAAAGGAAAATAACACAAAAGCTAAAACATTCATTATGCAAGAGAAACAAGATAAACAATATTCAAGAGATAAAGATTGAAACTTTAATGAGTAACTAAGAATAAAAGGAAAGAGATTAAGGAAATTATACCAATACAAATATGAAATGGAAAGATTGAAACTTTGCATAAAATCCAACCCAAAAGATGTTCAAAGTTGTCAAGATTGAAACATCTAATACAAGCCTTCAAGTATCCAAAGTATCAACTAAGATTACCACTAGATTAATGCTAAGTAGTAAGTAATTAAGGAGAGTTTTGAACCAAGGTTTATCTAAGAGGCACTATTTCTCTCTCTAGGGTTTTGTGTCCCTTTAAAATGATTACAAGAGGGGTATATATAGTGTTCCACAAGTGAGAGAAGTGAAAGAAAGGAGCGGACTAGGAGCTGAGTCCTTCCCGACCGGGAAAGAATGGTCCCGATCGGAAAGAAACGATGGTCTCGACCGGGATGACACGAACCCGATCGGGACGGCTTCACAGAGGGGGCTGTTTTGCTCCATCCTTCCCGAACGGGAAGGGCTCGTCCCGTCCGGGAATCTTCCTCCTTCCCGACCGGGAAGGTATGGTCCCGATCGGGATGGGTCCTGTTTTGCTCTTCCTTGGCTTCTTATCGATGCTCGGTGTTCCGGATATCATTAAGTGGGCCCTAGGGGACTCGGGATCGAGTCTAAGCCACCGAGTCATCGCCGCTTCTCTTCTTTGGCTCCATATGCATCGGAAATGAGTCGAAATAGTTCCGTTTCTTCAAGATAGCTCTAGGAACCTAAAACAAGCTAGAAGAAGCGTAAGTAGCCTCGAAAACCGCTCCAAGGAGCGATTTCATAAGAGAAACCGGGACTAAACACAAGAAATAATCAATACAAAAACACACTTATCAACTCCCCCACACTTAACCCTTACTCGCCCTCGAGTAAGCACGAACTAACTAACTAACTAACTAGAAAAAGAACTATTATCCGAGTGGGTATTAGCGCACCCTACGCTCTTTCAACTCACGCCGAAGTGTTTATGAGGTAAAACACTCCTCGCAAGACAAGTGAGGTCTTGTGACACAATTGGTGGATACGCCTCGCACACGAAACAAACAAGCACACAAACAAACAAAAAGAGACGTATCCAAGCTAAGAAAAACACCGAGTTCCTCATCAAAACGGTGGGAAGACTCCGGTTATGAACCCAAGGCAAGTGAAACATTCCCAAGTTAGCTACACAAGAAGGAAGGGACACAAATTCTAATAGTATGACGGCTAAGCAACAATTAAATTGACAACTTGCCTAAGTCCTTCTAATCTACTAAGGGAAATTTACACCAAGACGATAAATGGAGTGGAAAAAGGATGAACCCCGGAGTGAGTCGACACTGTAGGTAAGTGTGATTTCATTCCCCAAGCAAAGCCTAGAGGGTCGTCCCAAACTCAAAGTAACCAACTAGTCCAAACAAAAAAAAGGGAAAAATGCTAAGCAAAGAGGAAGACAATCGAATAGTCGCCGCTATCTTCCTTCCTCGGGACTCGGTCCGTTGGTAGGCCCTTCACGGCGACGCATCGACAAAAGGCTAGGTGAAAAGAAGGATAATCGAATAGTCACCGCTATCTTCCTTCCTCGGGACTCGGTCCGTTGGTAGGCTCTTCACGGTGACACATCGACAAGGGAAAAGGTTTATTGTTTTTGTTTTGTTTTTGGGAATGTTTTTGAGGTTTATTCTTTGACTTTGGGCTAACACACTTTCTTTCATTCTTGATCTTCTTCTCCTCCCCTTAAGTCAATCAATTGGGGGCAAATTTTTGGGCATTTTCCTTCGTTTTTTTTTTAGCCTCATTCTTTCTCGATTGGCTTGCCCATGACAACGTCTAAATGCAACTTGCCAATTACAATAAGCAAAGCTTATTAAACGGAAATGGAGGAATGGTAGGAAAGTAGGTAAGTTAGGTGTGCACCCCTTCCTAACCCACAAAAAGGTGAAAAATTTGGACTAGAAAGCGGTTACTTGAATAAGGTCACCTAAGGAAATGAAACCCAGACACCAAGGCCTAACACTCCGGGGGTGGTCAAGGTGGTCAAGTGCAAATCTCGGTGTAAACACTTAGTAGAAAAGATGGACTCAAGGCAAAAGGTCAATATAATCCTTGATTAAAGGTCATCCTAATAGAATAAAGTCCACAAATCAAAATGTGACGATAACTAGGAAATTAGAGACACTTGCACCTAAATCACACAACCGGGTTTTCGAAAAAGAAACACTTTACCTACACCTAACACAAACTATACAAGACGAAGACAAGAGAGAAAGAAAACACAAAAAGAAGAAAAGAAAAGTAAGAGTAAACATACACAACAATTAACAAACACCACCCCTTACAGTCCAAACAAGTTGCTTATGTAACCCAAACTTCACAAAGCTCCACCCGAGCCACCATCAACACAAACACAATCTCCAAACTCCGCGACGGAAATAGGAAAAAGGGAAAGGAATGATATTACCGAGCTTTTGTAGAGCTTTCCGAAATTGATGGTCGTCGAGCAACCTACAAGGAAAAGGGGAGGCAAAACGCACACAAACAACAAATATACACAACACAAACAAAATAAGACACAAAAGAAAATATTTTTGGGATTTTTTTTATTTTTCTAATTTTTAGGGATTTTTGGAATTTTTCGAAAGAAATTAAGAAAAATGAAAAAGAACTATCACTCCTCCACACTTAAATCGAGCAATGTCCTCATGCTCGATCGACAGTGTGTGGAAGACACAAAAGAAAAGAAAATAAAAATAAGGTGAAATAGACTAAAAATGAAGAAAATGTAGAGGGTTTCGGGCCTAGGTGTAATAGCGTCACCTAGACCCGAGCCAAGAAAAGATATGGAAGGGGGAAAGGTAAAAAGAAACAAAAAAAATTGAAATGGGAGGGGAGGACTAGGTGTAATCACGTCACCTAGCCCGGATTCCGCCCGATTTCCACTAAATTCTACCAATTATCCTAAAAAAGAAAAATAAAATAAAAAAGAAGTAAAAAGAAATAAAAATTAAGTGAACTAACAAATTATCGTTTGGATTTTGAAGTAACTCTTGACGTAATCAAGTCGTCAAGAGTCACCGGGAGCAATTTCTCAAAAGGGCCCCGAGGGCCACCAAATCACAAAAATGAGGGGATGCATAAGGGACGAGCAACAAAAACGGAAAAGAACGTTAGTCACCTTACCAAGTGGTTAGCAACCGACATATCTCCATCGTTCAATAGTCAATAGTTATCGGGCTCGTCGTCATCCTCCTCCTCACTTCCATTACCGTCATCATCATCATCACTATCTTCTTCTTCCTCTTCTTCTTGTTCACCGGCTCCATAATCACCCTCCCCCTATTAGCATCAAATGCATCTTCGGCCTCAAATTCTTCGTCATCCACCATAGCGCCACTACTATTAGGATTAACGAAGTCCGGAAAGTAGTTGGGCCTATACCACGAGGGGAGATAGCCTTGCGGATTTATATAGCCTTGTTGAGCCAAAAGATGATAACCGGGGTATTGAGCATAGTAGTTATCCCTCCGCCCCTCGTATTGCCCAAGATGTAGAGCATCGAGCATAGAGGCCATTGATGCATTGGCCGGCGGATGAGGATAGACAAACGGGGTATATGGTGTATAAGGAGGGATATCAACAAAAGCCGGTCGCGGGTGGAAGGGGTAAGGTTGAGTGGGGCTACGTTGATGTTGATGTTGTTGGTGTTGTTGTTGTTGTTGGGGTTGTTGTTGTTGTTGGGGTTGTTGTTGTTGGGGTTGTTGTTGTTGGGGCTCCGTAGTGGACGGCGGGGTACGTGAGGAGGAGGCACCGGGGTCACTTCCAACAAAGGAGATTAAGAAGTTAGGTTCTTGGACCGGGATGGTGGATCGCTCCAAAGGCGCAAGGATCGGGAGTGTATTACATGGTAGGAAAAAATGTGCCCGACCCGCCGTGTTCCATTGGTACTTTTTATGCACCTTGTCATACACAATCCATCTATGGTATCGAGCCAAACGGTCCTCATCTATTCTTGAGTCCCCCGGTACGGGGATCAAGCCTTCCTCCCGAAATTCCGCACTAACCCTCTTAGCTAAATGAGTAATAAGTCCCCCAATGACAATTTCTTTCATATGTTTCCCCCCTTTACTAATCTTTTCGAAATGCTTAGCTAGAGCAAGGACAATGTCGGGGGTGAATCGATGATGACATTTTATATTCAAGTACGCCCCAATAATGGTCAATTCTTGTTGGGTGTAGGTACCCGTTTCGCACCTCCCGAATAAGGTACCCGCCACTAATCGGTGCCATAGACGTAGGACCGGGTGATGGACTAGACGACTTGACAAGTGCCTAAAGTCCACGAGTGTAAGACCCGTGATACTACGCCAGACATCCGCCACATTAAATTCGGCAGGAATGCTACTATTAGTAGTGGAGGGAAGGCCAAAAATCTCACCGAATCGGGGGAGGGTGCGCAAATAGGATGTGTTGTTGATCCTAAAACATACCCTAGGTGGTAAGCAATACATATCGAGGCGAAAGCTACTAAGGAACTCTAACGTGAGTTGCCTATAAGTGAGCTCATGCATGTCAAAGAGCGTTTCCATCCCCACCCCAACAAAAAATTCCCTACTCTGCTCAAGCAAACCAAGCTTTCTAAGAATTGATTTGCACAGAAAACGAGTTGGTTCAAGGTTCTTACCAAGGAGCTTGGAGAATTGCTCCTTTTGCAGTTCCGACTCAAAAACAAGGTTGGGAAAATCCGGGTGACATGCAATTTCTGGCTCTCCGGCCTCGACCCCGACCTCGGTCCTAGAACTCGACGCACTCTTTCTTTTTCTGCTAACTACCGACTGCCCTCTCTTCTTTGGAGCCATTGTTGAAGAAGCTTGATGCTAAACAACCAAATCGACTTTCACCCAAAAATAATTTCTAGAACCCACAAAAATACCAACAAGAAGCTTAGTATTGATGTAATAAGCCTCCAAAACCCACCCAAAGAAGCTCAGTCAAGTTTGGAAAGATAACCCCAAATTTCGGATTTGGGGAAAATGTGGTATGAAAAACTTGATTTTTTTAGTTTTTGGGGGTTTTAATGATAAAAAATAGGTCTAGGATAGTTATTAATGTGATGGAAACTGATTTTGAAGTGTTTTGAGAGTGATTTGATGAATTTTGGTGGAGGAAATGAGGGTTTATGTTGATTTGGGGTTAGGTTGAATATGGGGTTTTGAGTTTGGAGAGAGGTTGAAGATGAAGTTGAGTAGTAGGTAGGTATGTAAGGGTTGGGTTGAATATGGGAGTTATAAGGAGGGCGGGTTGGGGCGGGTTGGGCCTCGAAATAAGATGGGCATGGCTGACTTCGTCCCGAACGGGAAGAGTAGATCCCGTCCAGGTTGGCTCCGCCGTCCCGATCGGGATGACCTCGTCCCGAACGGGATGGCGTCACAGTAGATATACTAAATGGCCCCTTCATCCCGAACGGGATGGGATGATCCCGTCCGGGTTGGCTCCGCCGTCCCGATCGGGATGACCTCGTCCCGAACGGGATGGCGTCACAGTAGACGCTCTAAATTGCCACTTCGTCCCGAACGGGATGGGATGATCCCGTCCGGGATGACTTCGCCGTCCCGATCGGGATGACCTCGTCCCGAATGGGATGGCGTCACAGTAGACGCTCTAAATTGCCACTTCGTCCCGAACGGGATGCGTCGATCCCGACCGGGATGACTTCACTATCCCGAACGGGATGATCCAAGAACATGATCTTAGCATTTTCCTTCATACATAACCCCTCGGGATCCGGAATCCCGTTCCCAAAAGCTTGTTCTCAGCTCAAAAACGACCACCTAGCCCCCGTCTTCCAAAAAAAATCCCAACGAGTCGGAACTTGTAGGAGAAATAGAAAACGGGGCTAGAAAGCTTGATGCCAATCTTGAGAGACACGTGTAGAGCTTCTCTTGATTTGCAAGGAATTACCTAAGCAACAAAGCTTCACCAAAGCTCCAAAAGTTAGTAGAAAGATCGCTCCAATGATCGCTTCAAGTAGTCGCCTTCAAATACTCAACATACTAACTCAACAATCATAAATCTCCCTACACAATTCCACAAACTCATGAAAACCTCTCCCTCACATCACTCACAAACAATAATCCAACGATAGTAGTAACACACACAAAACCTAGAGAATCAAGAAATACAAAATAAATCACAAAAATTAAAAGAAGAAAGGAAAGGATATTTACATGACGGTTCTTGAGGAACTCCGTCAAACCGAGCTTGTTTGGTTGGTTATGAGGGGATAGGTTGGAGGTAAAGAACCTCCACCGACCCCATGGTTGCACTCTCGTTGTAAAGCTTAATTCTTTGACCGTTTACCCGGAACGGTTCACCCTTTTCATCGCTCAACTCGAAGTCTCCATACCGTCCGACTTCCGTGATGGTGAACGGTCCGTACCAACGTGAGCGGAGCTTCCCGGGAAATAGATTAAGCCTTGAATTGAATAGTAGCACCTTGTCACCCACTAGAAACGATCTCTTCTTAATCCTCTTGTCATGCCATATTTTCGTGTGTTCTTTGTAGATCCGTGCACTTTCATAGGCGTGTAGTCGGAATTCTTCTAACTCATGCACTTGAAGCAACCGCTTCTCGCCGACTAAAGTAGGATCGAAGTTGAGTTCCTTTATGGCCCAAAAAGCCTTGAACTCCATCTCGACTGGAAGGTGACACGCTTTCCCGTAGACGAGCCTATACGGCGATGTGCCTATAGGCGTCTTGAACGCCGTCCGGTATGCCCATAGCGTGTCGTCGAGCTTCATGCTCCAATCCTTCCGGTTCCTTGTGACGACTTTCTCAAGGATAGCTTTGATTTCCCGGTTCGAGATTTCTACTTGGCCGCTTGATTGAGGGTGATAAGCCAAGCCGGTCCTATGATGTACGCCATATTTCAACAAGATAGCATCAAGGCGTTTTTCATGGAAGTGGGTTCCTCCATCGCTTATAATGGCACGAGGAACCCCGAACCGGGGGAATATCACCTTCTTTAGGAGATTCATTACAACCTTAGCGTCATTTGTGGGTGTGGCAACGGCTTCCACCCACTTCGAAACATAGCCCACGGCTACTAGGATGTAGCGATTTCCCTTTGACGATGGAAATGGGCCTTGGTAATCTATCCCCCATACGTCAAATAATTCAAGCTCCAAAATCCCTCTTTGCGGCATCTCATGCCTCCACGATATGTTCCCGGTTCTTTGGCACGCGTCACATTGGGAAACAAATTCCTTTGCATTTTGAAACATCGTTGGCCAATAGAACCCGGATTGTAGTATTTTTGCGACCGTCCTTGAGGCACCGTGATGTCCGCCGCCGTATGGGGACGAGTGACAAGCTTCCATTATACCCTTTTGTTCCCATTGAGGGACACACTTCCTATATAAGCCATCGGCACATGCTTTGAATAGTTTCGGGTCATCCCAAAAGTATTGCTTGACCTCGTAGAAGAACCTCTTCTTTTGTTGGTAATTCAAATCCGGGGGAAGAACACCTCCCACAATATAGTTTGCATAGTCGGCGAACCAAGGAGGTTGGTCCGACGATGTAGTGCAAACAATCATTATAGCATCGTTCGGGAATGAATCATCGATGCGAGATTTCTCGAGGTCTTCAACTCGAAGGCGTGATAGGTGATCCGCTACTACGTTCTCGGCTCCCTTCTTATCACGAATCTCTAGGTCGAATTCTTGGAGAAGAAGAATTCAACGGAGTAATCGTGGCTTCGAGTCCTTCTTGGCTAGTAGATATTTCAAAGCGGAATGATCGGTGAAGACTATCACCGTAGAGCCGAGAAGATATGATCTAAACTTGGTGAGGGCGTACACAATAGCCAATAGCTCTTTCTCGGTCGTAGCATACCGAGCTTCGGTGTTGTCGAGGGTTTTGCTAGCATAATATATGGCATGTAAGGCTTTCCCGTCCCTTTGACCTAACACGGCCCCTACCGCATAGTCACTAGCATCGCACATCACCTCGAACGGCTTTGACCAATCCGGCGATTTGATAACGGGAGCGGTGATCAAGGCCTCCTTTAACCTAGCAAAAGCCTCATTGCATGCATTAGTCCATACAAATGGGGCATCCTTCAAGAGGAGTTCGGTGAGAGGCTTGGCCAATTTTGAAAAGTCTTTTATAAATCGGCGGTAGAATCCCGCATGGCCTAAGAAACTCCGAACTCCCTTGACATTCGTAAGCGGGGGCAAATGCTGGATGACTTGAACTTTTGCCCCGTCTACTTGAATGCCCCGATCTTTGATCAAGTGACCTAACACCATGAAATGACATTTTTCCCAATTCAACACCAAGTTCACTTCTTCACATTTAGCTAACACTTTAGACAAATTTACCAAACATGACTCAAAGTCTTTACCATAAACACTAAAATCATCCATGAAAACCTCAACAATAGACTCGATATAGTCCGAAAAGATGCCCATCATACACCTTTGGAAGGTGGCCGGGGCATTACACAAGCCAAAAGGCATGCGTCTATATGCAAAGGTTCCATAAGGACAAGTGAATGTGGTCTTAGGTTGGTCATCCGGGTGAATCGAGATTTGGAAAAATCCCGAAAAACCGTCAAGGAAGCAAAAGTGAGTGTGGGAAGCCAACCTCTCTAACATTTGGTCAATGAATGGGACTGGGAAGTGATCTTTCTTTGTAGCATTATTGAGTTTCCTATAGTCAATGCACATCCTATGACCGGTAACACACCTAGTGGGCACTAGTTCATCTCTTTCATTCTTTATGACCGTGATTCCACCCTTCTTGGGAACCACTTGAATAGGACTAACCCAATTTGAGTTTGATATGGGATATATGATCCTGGCATCAAGGAGTTTCATGATTTCTTTCTTTACGACCTCTTGCATATTAGGATTCAACCTCCTTTGTCCTTGGACACTAGGTTTAAAATCTTCTTCTAAGTGAATCCTATGCATGCAAAAGTCGGGACTAATCCCTTGTATGTCATCAAGACTATAACCAATGGTGCTCTTATATTTCCTCAAAACCTCAAGCAACGCATCCAATTGGTTAGACTCGAGTTTGGAATTAACTATGACCGGACAAGACTTTTTATCGTCTAAATAGGCATAAGATAAATTAGGGGGAAAGGGTTTAAGATCAAGAGATTGTACCTCAACCGAGTAGATTCCACAAAGTGTAGCTTGATCTTCGACCCGGTTCTCCCCATCTAGAGCCTCTTCAAGTACATCCAAGTCTTCATCCCATAGTCCATCTTTAGCTTTCTCAAGCTCCATTGTTAGGAGAGCTTCAAGAGGGTCTTTCACAAAAAATGTCGCGGTGGTATCCTCAACAATTTCGTCGAGTACATCGATTACACAACAAGAATCTTTGATACTCGGAGTCTTCATTGTGCTATGGAGGTCAAAAGAGATCTTCTCATCTCCAATCTCCAAGGTCAATCTTCCATTCTTCACATCTATAAGTTCACCCGCCGTATGAAGAAACGGGCGTCCAAGGATGATTGGAATGTTGGCGTCCTCGGCCATATCAAGCACTATGAAATCAACCGGAACAAAGAACTTGCCTATACGAACCGGCACATCCTCTAATATGCCAAGGGGGCGCTTGATTGATCGATCCGCCATTTGGAGTGTGATGGTTGTGGATTTAAGCTCATTCATGCCTACCTTCTCACAAATGGAGTAAGGTATAACACTCACACTCGCTCCCAAATCACAAAGGGCTCTCTCGATGTGTACATTCCCAATCTTACACGGGATGGAGAAGCTTCCCGGATCCTTAAGCTTAGGTGGGGATGGTTGTAGGTACATGTCGCTCAATCCCCCCGTAAAAGCAATAGTTTTGGGCTCTCCCAACGATCTCTTCCTAGATAGGATCTCCTTCATAAACCGAGCATAGGTAGGCACTTGAGTAATCAATTCAGTAAAAGGAATAGTCACTTCTAGGTTCTTCACGAGTTCAAGAAACTTGTCGAATGGCTTGTTCGTCTTGGACTTGGCTTGTCTTGAGGGAAAAGGTAATTGAACCTTAGTAGCTTCCCTCACTTCTTTGGACTTCAATTTCTCACCATGGGTTTCTTTTGACTTTGAGTAAGAAGTTCCCTTAGATTTGGTTTTGTCATGTGGAATGAAAGTAGACGAGGTTCTTTGCGAAGAAAGAACATTACCACCCTCGTCAATGTCTTCAACAATCACTTCTTCCCCTAAATCCGGGTTAGGGACTTCTTCATCACAAGAATCCTCTAGAGGTTGATCAACCTCTTCAAGTATAGGCTCCTCCCTTTGTTTTCCTCCATAGTCATCTTCCTTAGGCATCATAGGTGACTCATAGCTAGAACCACTCCTCAAGGTGATAGCATTAGCGGTAGCTTGGTTCGGTGTCGTGCCTTGAGGAGGCAATTGCCCTTTTTGCCTTGAAGAACTACCCGAGGCCACTTGAGACAATTGAGTTTCCAACATCTTCACATGAGTGTCTCTAGCCTTGTTATCTCTTTGGATTTGAGCATAGAATTCTTGTTGATTTCTTTGCATTTCCATTTGATTGCGTTGTACCTCTTGATTGCTTCTTTGCATGTCCAACATTGTCTTTTGCATATCAAAATCGGGTGTTGGAGCTTGTTGAGTATGGGGAACATTCACAATAGTTAGAGGAAAACCATAATCATAGGTAGGAGATTTACTCCTAGGCTTGGCATCTTGTTGTTGGTTTTGGAAGTTTCCTTGAGCTTGAAAGTTACCTTGATTTTGACCTTGAAAATTCCCTTGATTTTGGTAACCTTGAAAATTTCCTTGATTTTGGTACCCTTGGTTGTTGCTTTGAAAGCCTTGGGAGTTAGGGTTTCCTTGGAAACCACCTTGGTGAGCTTGATAATTAAAATTACCTTGATTGTTGAAGCTTTGTTGATTGTTATAGGCACCTTGGTTTTGATAGGCGTTTGGTTGTTGAAAGTTGTTGAAAGGCCTTTGATTGCCTTGGTAGCCTTGGTTTCCTTGGTAACCTTGATTGCTTTGGTAGCCTTGATTTCCTTGGTTGCCCCTAAAAGGGGGAGCAACATATGTTTGTCGGCCTTGTTGTTGGCCTTGTTGTTGGCCTTGGAAGACTTGAGGGTTTTGGACATTTTGAGTCTTGTAAGATAGAAAAGGGTGCTTGTGAGTGTTGGCATTGTAGTAATTGGAGAATGGTGTCCCTTGCTTATATGCTTGAAAAGCATTGACTTGTTCCACATTACTCAAACACTCATAAGACTCATGCCCGAAGATTCCACAATTTTCGCACATACCATGATTTGATGGATTAAATGAAGAATCCATGACATTGACTTGTTGCATGGTTGGTTGGGTGGAAGAACTTGTGCCTTGAAATAAGTTGGCTTGCCCTTGAAGCTTTTTGTCTATAGCATCCATATGAGTCTTCAATTGAGCACCCAAATCGGCACTAAGTTGAGTAATAGCATCAATGTCGTGCCTTCCCCCTCTAGTTACCTTCCTAGGTCTAGAATATTGGGAGTTATGCACCGCCATTTCCTCTATCCTTGCCCATGTTTGATCGTCCTCCACTTCGGTGAATCGGCCATTCGAACCCATATTAAGTATGCCCCTCGAATCTTCAAACAAACCATTCCAAAATTGTTGAACAAGAAACCACTCCGACAATCCATGATGAGGACAAGAGCGAATTAAAGCCTTGAATATTTCCCACGACTCATAAAGCCCCTCATCGTCACGTTGTTGAAACCCCGTGATTGAAGCCCTTAGTTGGTTGGTCTTTTCCGGTGGATAGAATTTTTGATAGAAGGCTAATGCTAGCTTCTTCCAAGTATTTATTCCTAGAGCCGCCTTGTTGAGCTCCTTATACCATTGCTTTGCTTTACCAATCAAGGAGAAGGGGAAGAGGACCCATCGAATTTGGTCTTGGGTGATTCCCGCTTGCGAAATGGCATCGCAATAGTCGGAAAAAGCCTCCATATGTTGGTGTGGATCCTCGGTAGGTAACCCGCTAAATTGGCTCCGCTCAACCAATTGGATGAATGCCGTCTTGGCTATAAAGTTCCCGGTATAAGTACCCGGTATAGTGGCGGGACCGGGCAAGACATCCTCCGTGAATGTCGAGTGTGAAGAGAACTTAGGCATGATGCGACGGATTGGTGATGTGGGTGTGGAGCTTGGAATAGAAGAGGTTGGAGATGTAGGAGGTGAAGTGGATGGAGAGTATGCCGGTGATGTAGAATAAGATGCGCTAGAATTGTGGGTGCCGAAGAAGTTTGAAAATCCTTCGTCGGTAGCTCCTCCCAGTGGGGAATTTAGATCAATCTCTACGCTTTGCTCGGAATCTTCGCTCGTGCCCGGTTGGGAACCTCTCGATCTAACAACTGTCCTTTTTCGAAGGTTTCGGAAAAACTTTTCCGGATCTGAGTTGAAGAGAAGAGGATGGTTTCCGCCTCTAGGCATAAACTGTGGACTAGGAAACAAACGTGAGAAGTCTAGTGCTTTGTGGGCACTAGACAAGAAAGAAATAAACTCTACACAACGAAGAAGCAAGGAGAGATGGATGAAACACAATATGGAACACAATTTATATCGACGAAACACAAGATGGTAACTCAATCTAGAAACTAAGCAAACAAAGTCTAAACAAACACCGTCCCCGGCAGCGGCGCCAAATTGATGCGTAGATTTGTCGTCGATCCTACACCAATTAAACCAACTATCCTAACTAGTAGCTAGGGGCAATTCGGGTCGGTCCACGAAGACGGTAGAGAAAAGACTAGAGTATGCTTAGGTTTAAGACAAAGTCACAAGAAACAATGAAGGAAGATATTTTCTTTTGAGTTTGGATAAGACTAGAAACTAAGTTAAACTAAACTAAATGATTCGAATAGGAATGAACTAAAGCAAACAACTATAACAATATCTAAAATGGAGATGAAATCAAATAGGTAAAGGAGTAGGGTTAGATCGAGTTCATAGACGTAATAGGCTAAGGGAAAACGAGGATCAAAGTGTCATCTAATCACTAAGGCAAGCTCGTGCTCTCGCAACTAAACGAACCCAACGATTCATGCAATTGAACACCCAAAACATGAAAAGTTCATCACAAGTCAAGCAAACATCAAGAGAGAAGCAACAAGTAGAGTAGTATGGCCACTACCACCCTAACAAGCAATTTATCAAACACCCAACATGCAAAACTAGTGACAAGCAATAAAGACTCAACTTTTAACCATGCTTAACCTTAATCACCCATAATTAACGTCTAATCCCCCTACTAACCCCACAAAAAGTCTACTCACTCATGACTAAACTAATACTAACATAACCAAAGGAAAATAACACAAAAGCTAAAACATTCATTATGCAAGAGAAACAAGATAAACAATATTCAAGAGATAAAGATTGAAACTTTAATGAGTAACTAAGAATAAAAGGAAAGAGATTAAGGAAATTATACCAACACAAATATGAAATGGAAAGATTGAAACTTTGCATAAAATCCAACCCAAAAGATGTTCAAAGTTGTCAAGATTGAAACATCTAATACAAGCCTTCAAGTATCCAAAGTATCAACTAAGATTACCACTAGATTAATGCTAAGTAGTAAGTAATTAAGGAGAGTTTTGAACTAAGGTTTATCTAAGAGGCACTATTTCTCTCTAGGGTTTTGTGTCCCTTTAAAATGATTACAAGAGGGGTATATATAGTGTTCCACAAGTGAGAGAAGTGAAAGAAAGGAGCGGACTAGGAGCTGAGTCCTTCCCGACCGGGAAGGAATGGTCCCGATCGGGAAGAAACGATGGTCCCGACCGGGATGACACGAATCGGACGGCTTCACAGAGGGGGCTGTTTTGCTCCATCCTTCCCGAACGGGAAGGGCTCGTCCCGTCCGGGAATCTTCCTCCTTCCCGACCGGGAAGGTATGGTCCCGATCGGGATGGGTCCTGTTTTGCTCTTCCTTGGCTTCTTATCGATGCTCGGTGTTCCGGATATCATTAAGTGGGCCCTAGGGGACTCGGGATCGAGTCTAAGCCACCGAGTCATCGCCGCTTCTCTTCTTTGGCTCCATATGCATCGGAAATGAGTCGAAATAGTTCCGTTTCTTCAAGATAGCTCTAGGAACCTAAAACAAGTTAGAAGAAGCGTAAGTAGCCTCGAAAACCGCTCCAAGGAGCGATTTCATAAGAGAAACCGGGACTAAACACAAGAAATAATCAATACAAAAACACACTTATCACGGCCGATAAGAAAATTTGATGCTTAGGGGAAAACTTAGTATAACTGATGTAATGAGATATAGGAAATTTAGTACCTGAAGACGGTGATGATGCGGTGACAAAGTGAGAGGAGGGACGAATAAAATATTTTAGAGTAGAATTTGGGAATTTCAAACGATGGCCACGGCCAATCTCTTTGGAGGCCTCGGGTATGGGGGGTTCGGGTGTGGACGAGGTGGGGACTTGGTCAATTTCAGGGATGACGTGGTCAACAGTCGAGTGTGTGGAGTGAGAGGGGGGTGTGGTCGGATCAGATGGTGTCGTAGTATGGTCAATGGGGGTCTGGTTAACTAAAACAACTTGATCAATGGGTGTTAAGGTATCACGAAGAGATAATGACAAAGTGTTATTGTCATCTTGAGGGTTAATTGATGCATAAGGAAACTCGTGCTCAATAAAAATAACATCACGGGATTCAAAGTAAGATCCCGTGGCTAAATCATAAAGACGCCATCCGTTCTTGCCGAAAGGATACCCAATGAATATGCATTTTCGACTGCGAGACGTAAATTTATCTCGAGTTCTATTTAATTTTTTGGCGTAGCAAAGACACCCAAATGTTCGAATATTTTCCATGGGTGGAGTTTTATTAAAAAGCATCTCATATGGAGTTTTTCCATCAAGGAGAGGTGTCGGAGTTCGATTTATTAAATGAACGGCCCCTAAAACACACTCTCCCCAAAAAAATATAGGTAAGTTTGCTTGGAATAAAAGGGCACGGGCGACATTTAAAATGTGACAATGTTTGCGTTCAACCCGACCATTTTGTTGGAGAGTATCGATATTGGAAGTTTGAAAAATTAAATAACACCGTTTGCGTTGAAAAATTTTATAAGAGATTTGAACTCCATGCCGTTATCACTTCGCAAAATTTTTACTTTCTTTTGAAATTGACGTTCAATCATTGCGAAAAATTTTAATAAAGTTTGGTGAGCATCACTTTTATGACGTAATAAATATACCCATGTAGAACGTGAAAAATCATCAACAATAGTTAAAAAATAGCGAGATCCACACGATCCATTTTCGGAGTACGGACCCCATAAGTCGCAATGTATCAAGTCAAAAATAGAGTCCGCATTATTTGAGCTTAAATGAAATTGTTCACGCGTTTGCTTTGCGCGAAGACAAACGTCACAAGTCTTACTTTGAAAATAAGTAGTGTGTTTATTAATAAACGGTAAATAACGAGAAATATGTGAGGAGGGGTGCCCCAACCTTCGGTGCCACAACTCGTTTGAGTCAATTGAACCCGCCATACAAGCTTTGGCCATTTCGTCTCGAACACCCGTTAAGTAATATAACCCCTCGTGTTGCTCACCCGCACCAATCACCATCTTCGAGGAACGGTCCCGGATGAGACAAAGGTGGGGAGAAAATTGGATAGTTAGAGTATTATCCAAAAGTAAATTAGAGACAGATATCAAATGACAAGTCAAATTAGGAACATAAAGAGCATTTTTTAGAATCAAACGAGAGGACAAATAAATGTCACCGCATTGTGTTGCATTAGTAAGATCTCCGTTTGGTAGACCAACGGATAGCGGTGTGATATTACGAATATTAGAAAAATGTGATAAGCAACCTGACATGTGATGGGACGCCCCCGTATTGATAATCCAAGACGAATAAATAGGAGTAGGAACATTACCGTGAAGTCTTTCGGATGGGACAGCCTTGTGGGACTGCCATAAACGAGTCAGTTCAGTGAGCTCGGTAGGAGTAAGAGTATTAAGGTCCACATTATCCATAGCAGGCAGAGAAGAAGAAGATGACGAACTCTGACCAGTATGTGTCACCAGACCAGAAACCATGTGCGTACGTGCCGGAGCACTGGTATTGGGTTGTTTGTTACGGTCATAATTAACTCGTCCATTAACGTCCAGGACAAAAACTGCGTTACTAAGATCTGTATCGTTTGGATTGATATAAATACGGTCACGAGGTCGATCACCCCACCATTCGGGAAAATTTCCCGTGACACGAAAACAAGACTTGAAGGAGTGACCCGACCTTTGACAAGCAATACATGAGGGTTTCGAATTTTCATTTGGAGGAGCAAAGTGTGTACCTCGATTAGACTTATAATATTCACGCCCTCCCCCCGATTGTCGAGGACCATTGTTAGTCCGGGTCCCAAAAGCCATTATATCAGGTTTAGACTCGATTTTATTTTGAGTGAAAGTACGAACACCTTCCTCCTGTAAAAGTTTATTGTAAACGAGGTTTAAATTGGGAAGAGGATTAGTACCAAGAATTTGAGAACGAGCGTTTTCGAATCGATCATCGAGGCCCATTAAAAAATCCCTGACCCGTTTCTTTTCTCTCCGAGCATCAAGAATTGTCACCCAATCACAAGAGCAAGTTTTGCACGAGCAAGACGGAAGAAGATCGTATTCGAGTATGTCATCCCAAAGCTTTGTGATTCGACCGTAGTATGCCATAAGCAATTCGGTGGGGCCTTGTCGACAGGCTATAAGGTCAGCCTGCAATTGGTAAACTCTTGCATCATTACTCTGACAAAAGCGGTTTTTAATATCGGACCATACCTGTTTTGCCTCGGGGCGGTATGAGATAGTCTTGCGAAGGTCTTTCTCGATAGTATTATAAATCCAGGAGGTGACCAAAGCGTTGGTGGACCTCCAAGTTTTGAATTCGGGTCCCGAGTCAGACGGTTTAGCTATGGCGCCATCAATATATCCTAGTTTTCCCTTAGCGAGAAGGGCAAGCGTAAAGGATCGAGACCATTCATCGTAGTTATTACCATTGAAAGCAACTTGTGTGATATTGCTTGCTTCCCGGATTTTCGACATCGACATGAACGAGCGTATAGGTCGAATTGTTTTTCGAATCGGGATTTTTTGTATCATCGGAGTTCGTCATTTTTTTTTTGGAATGAAAACAGAGAATAGAAGTAAAGGAGAAGATGGTTATATTATGTGTTTTTCGGCTCTGATACCATATTACGAATCGAAGATTGTAAGATATTCACACTTGTATTGATTCTTTCAAGTTACCATTACAACATATGAGACTAGCTATATATACACGAATGGAATAACGTATTTACGGGAAGAATAACTCAGCAGCTATAATATCTACAATTATGGAAGTAATTGATTATAGCCTTCAATATGAGATGGAGTTCAACGGCTCTTTTACTAATATCCTTGTTAATATATGGTCCAGTTGTTTTGTTAGTAATTACAGATTCGACTGCTCCATCAGCTTATCGGGTCTAGTATACACCATTAGTTGAGCCAAGGAATTTTTTTTTGGGTTCAGTGAAGAACGAACTTAGTCACATTACAATTTAAGGGAAGAAGAATCGAACCTGACCTATTATCTCAAAATACCTGATCTTAATCACTAGTATGAGACATATTCAATTAGTCGAGCCAAGGATATATGATTTAGCTGGCTGGTTTTTTTGGTGGAAGCTAGCTAGTTACCTATAGATATGTGCCCCAATCCTACCTATTTCAATGTTTTGTACTACAATAAATACTCTTCTCATTCAGCTATTCACTCGCTAGAGCTATTTAAAGTCATAAAGTATTAATTTTTTAATTATATATATAGTTGATCAAATAAACAAATACTTTTACATTTGTTGTAAAAAGTTTTTACACATCAATATTGATAGCGCGGGAATATACGGAGTAATATGTAAATTGAGAATAGCGTGATCACAGTTTTATCTCATAAACTCTAGAAAGTCCAATGAATAGATTGGATTGAAAGAGATAAGACGTGTGACATGTGCGTGTTAAATGAGTTGGACAGTAGGATTATGAGTTCGATCATTATTTCTAGTTTGTGTTATGATCTAAACAATACGTCATGACGGTTGGTTTACTTGTAAATCATTATTATGTATTTCTCTTTAAGTTAACACTCATAATATGCCACTCCGTATATAAAAACCATTCATAAGTCAAACCTAAGCATCCGATTTTAAAATCAAACTTGTAAAATATTCTCATATTGTCATATTGACATCAATTATATTTAATCAAAATAATGCGAAATAATCAGACACTTTAATTTTAGGCCAAAAGGAACAAACAATTACTATTAGAAAACCATCTTGGGCAGGGGCTCCCAGAAATCGAACTTGGGACTTGACAGTCATTGAACTTTGATGTCATAATAAAATGGCATCTCAATCAAAATACTAAGTTGATGGTTGACGCTCAATAATTGCTTCTTATAACTAAAACAGTTATCGTCATCGTGTCTAACTCAAACATTTGTAGAAGAAAATTTGATCGATTAATTATTCAACCGTTATAAAATTCCGATGCTTGGATATGTTACAGCATTGTGGAGAGCATAGGAGAGGAAGTGAATGGGTTTGAAGAAGGAGATTTAGTGGTGCCAGTATTTTTGGCAAACTGTGGGGAATGCCTTGACTGCAAATCTAAGAAAGGCAATCAATGTGCTACGCTACCGTTTAAGCTGTCACCCTATATGCCAAGAGACGAGACAAGTCGATTCACAGACATGAAAGGGGAAGCATTGTACCACTGCATGCATGTCTCAAGTTTCAGCCAGTATACAGTCGTTGATGTTGCTCATCTTGTCAAGATTAACCCTGCTATTCCACCTAATAGGGCCTGCCTTCTTAGTTGTGGACTCTCCACTGGTACTTCAACTTTCTTTTCTTGTAGTATATTTACACGTTGTGCCTGAGACGGTTTCACAAGTACAACTAAGTCGATTAGCTATGTACTGTTCCTCAACTTTAATTTGGATCATGTGCAGGAGTTGGTGCTGCTTGGAAAACAGCACAGGTCGAAGCAGGAACAACAGTTGCTATATTTGGCTTAGGAGCCATTGGATTAGCGGTACACATATTACTTTAAGCAATACTTTACTTACTACAGAGTGTAATAATGTTAGTTTGACACTACAAGGACATGACTCAATGTGTCCGGAATTTATTGACTCAAAGGTCGCTGAGGGAGCAAGACTTTGCGAAGCTAAAAGAATCATAGGCATTGATGTAATCCCTGCCAAATTCGAAACAGGTAAATACATACTGTAATTGAGATTTCTGGAAAGACAGAGAAAGTAACATTAATTATATTAATGGTGGTTTCTGCAGGCAAAAAGTTTGGCGTCACCGACTTTATTAACCCTCAAGACACTGGGACTAAATCAGTCAGTGAGGTCCTTATGTTTCCTTTCACTTGTCTCTTTTCTCAAATGTTCAGATTTCTTTTTGGTGATTTAGGATTAGCTCCCCCCATGTATTTGTTGTGAACGTATATACTTTGCAAGATCAATATGAAGGAAATGATGAATTGCTTGCTTGAAAAAATAATCAAAGTACAATGCTTGAATATAAATGACTGAAATCAAACTAACTCACTCGACTAACTGTTCCCACTCTTCCACTAAACATGCCACTAAGATCATGCCTAACGTAGTGGTGTTTGACTCTTAAACAAACTAGGCTCCTAACTTGTAGGAGTTGCTAACTACTTTGGATGAAAGGATTATCATTCAACACCTCCCCTTAATCCTGTCATCCTCATGCCAATTCTGTCCATAAACAGCTGATGCTTAGCCCTGGTGAGACTCTTAGTGAACATGTCTGCATTTTGAACATTAGTACTGCAAAACCTCAGCACTACACTTTCATCGCTAACCAGCTTCCTTATGTAGTGATGATGCACTTCAATATGCTTGGTCCTAGCATGAAAGGTCGGATTTTTAGTCATTGCTATTGCTGATTTGTTGTCACACCATAGCTCAGTTGCACCCTCTTGACTGTGACCTAGATTAGTGAGCAATTTCCTTAGCCATATTATTTGCCTAGCTGCAGCTCCTGCTGCTACACACTTTGCCTCTGTAGTTGACAAGGCCACTGTGTCTTGCTTCTTTGAGCACTAAGTGACAGCACCCGACCCAAGACTGAAAACAGATCCAGAGGTACTCACCCTATCCTCTCGTGATCCTGCCCAATCACTGTCAGTGCACCCTACTAGCCTGAACTCAGACACTTTCTCATACCAGATCCCAATTCCAACTGTGCTTGCCACATATCTAAGCATTCTTTTAACTGCTCCCATGTGTTGCTTGGTGGGATTGTGCATGAATCTTGATGCCATGCTCACCCCAAATGCGATGTCTGGCCTGGTATGAGTTAGATAATTCAGGCTTCCTACTATGATTCTGTGGACATGACATAGGTCCACCCCGACGCGGCCACGCGTGGGTTTGGGTAGGCGAATGAATCTCCATATGAAACGGATCGAATTGAAATTTAGGTCTATGTGGAGTCGCCACCGAATTTTGTGGTTATTCGGAACCATTCGAGCCCACTCTATGTCGTAGTGGTCCGTATACAAAATACGGCCCATTTCCGATGTCAGAGTTTATTGGGCTCGTCCCTTTGCATTTGATACCAATACCGACATTATCGGATATTGTGTATTGAATGACTCTCGTGCGCCAACGGTTTCGGGCATCCGGAAACCGAGGTTCTGAGTAAGGGGTGAGGGTACGTGTTGGGAAGCCCACAAAGGACACCCAACCCCGCCCGCACATTAGCGGCCTCTACTAAGAATTCGAGTGACTTACAATACGCGCGCTAGTTAAACGGGAAAATGATATGCAAAGATTATTTTCCCTAAACATGTGAATGGAATTGAAAAGGGTTTCTAAGTCGATTTAATGCAATTAATTCTACGTCAAAGTGGAATTTTAGCATGTGGGTTCATTTTAGTAAAATAAAATAAACGACAAAAATCGACAAAGGAAACAATCAAACCGTTAGTAACGATGTAACGAGTAATAGATTGAATAAAGATATAAATGTGATGAATGCATGATTTTGGAAAGAATAGTAGGTCACGTGATGGATTAACACGTGTTGACCAAGGTCAAGGGAAAAAAAAATATGTCGAGATCTAAAAAAAATGTTTTGTCTAAAAAAAATGATGTTCGGAAAATTGATGATTTTATTAAATCGCGTACAAATATTGCGTAATTTGCACTCGACTTAATATTTTCGATTTTCGTCGTATTCAATATTCGATTATGAAATCGATATTAAATACTTGGAATAATTTATACTCGATTTTGATTTTGATGCTCGTCATATCCCATATCCGATTATGGAATCGATATGGAATACTAGAGTGAAAAAATAAAGAAAATAATGTAAGTCGTTTTAAATTAACTAGCACGATATAAATTTTCTCCGCGTTTATTAATGTCGTAATTAATCCAATTGAATTAGAGGACATCTATATTAGCATCAACGAAAATCGTGTTAATTAATTTATTTGACTAAATCATTAGATTCGACATCCAATTATGGAATTGGTATCGAATCTAATAGATCGATACTTTAATTAAAAAAACTCGACTTGATTCCCTCCGCATCCCGACATCATAATTAATTCTTGCGAATTGTTTGATGTCGGATCCGCATCAACGGGTTTCGACCCTTATTAAATATAATGCTTGTTTTTGAAAAATAATGTAAATATACAACTAATGGTAATGATGCAAACGAAATAAAAAAAATATTGTTTAAGTTAACTTATCTCAATAATCAAATAATCGGGGTATTGGAACAAGCGACCGTCAACGCTGTGTGCAGTACACTTGTATATTCGTGTTTCCTTATTCCGATACCCCTCTTATTCGACACAAATCGATAAGTATTTTAATGTTTTGTATTAGTATTATCGATATTATGATGCAATAAAGGAAAAAAAAAAAGAAAAAAAAAAGTAAGAAAAAGCGAAGAAGATGACGAGAGGAAGAGAAGAAGGAGAGAACGGGGTTTTGACACCCTCAACCTACATGTTCTTGTCTCGGATCGAACTCGTAACCGTGGCTTTAACACAAGAGTCTTCGAGGTTTTATGGAGGTTAAGTTATGGTGGCTCGGGATTGATTCCTAAAACTAGGTTTAGGGTTTTTTTGCTAGTGTAGAATTGCTAGAGTTTGATTAGGGTTTGTAATAGATGTTGCATGTGTGTGTAGGGTTGCTCTAGGGTTTTTTTTCAATGTGTGAAAGTGTGTTGCATGGGGGTGTTTATATAGGCATGGTCATGCACTTTGGTGTCTAGGGTTTTGCCTTGACGGACTTGACCTGATGGCCCGTCTGAAGATGGACTGTTGGTTTTGCTTCTTGAGTTGGACTTTTGATGTTGTGAATGGTTGTTTTGTATGTCTCGGAAACGACCTTGACCAGGGTTGACCCAATCGCAAAAAGTCGGTTTTAATTTCGGTGTCGGTTTTGGCCCAAATTAGTCTTGTTTGGCTCGGAACGGTTCGCTGGGCCTGGATTCGAGGTTGATTTTGTGAGATTTGTACTCTGTAAGTGTGTTAGCCAGCGATTAATGGATTTGAGCCCGTATCCGAGCGCATAGAAGCACGTTAGCGTCCGATCATCATCGGGTGTTTTTTGGAAACTGCCATAGACACCTGGCAGTCAAAATGCGGGTGTCTACAGAGCCCCCACTCTGACTGAGGCTTGGACAAGGCGAAAGTCAGAGTAGCCACCAGGCCAATCGAGGATTGAAACCTGGCGGACTTCCGGTCGGGTCGTTTATAGTCCATTAGACTCGCGTGAAGGGCTCGCCAGCCGTAAGCTAGAAGTCATACCTGAGCCGATAACTCCGTGGGGAATTGGACTTGTCGCATAAGTCCTGGGTGTGCCTGTATGTAGGCCCATCCCGTGAAATGCAGCCGTTGGCTTCCGCTGGGGAGATATCGTGGGTTGCACGTCCCTGTTTGAGTCGTACCTGTATAAGTCACATAAAATGCATGCAACACGTAGGTAGTAAAATGACTCGCGCTGGGGAAAATGATTTTTGAATTTTTGAAATTTTGGATTTTTGAAATTTTGAAATTTTGAAATTTTTGACTCCTAAAGAATTTTAGGAAAGAAATATGCAGTTTAAATAGACCGAAATTTGACCTTGTCGAAAAGGATTTTCTCAAATGGCTAAGTTTTGCAAATTTTAAAATGAGAATTTGGAGAGAGATATACTGACAGACTCGACTCTGGACGCGACAGGACGAGTTGACCGACACGGACTGGACTCTCTAAGGGTTGGACCGTGACTCGGTAGGAGATGGGCCACCTAAGATGACGAGACTCTCGAGTTGCGCTATTCCGTAGCCCAAGCGAGTGGCAACACGGTCGAACATCGAAATGGGATGGATATGCTATAGGGGACTTCAGTAGTTTGTAATGAGACTGTTTTAGTCTGGTGCTCTTCTGGATCTCTGATTTTAGGGTACAGTCCAAAATGGGTATAACTTCGAGTCCTGACAGATTCTTGTCTTCGACGGAGCCGAGTACTAGGACACACTACAGAAAGGAGGCTAGATTTTGGAAGTATTTGGATTATGTGAGTGGAAGGAGAACTTCTGTCTAATAGAAGCCCCCAGGACGACAAAGCTAGCTACTGAGAACGTGACAGTGTCGTGACCGGAGTGATGGCGCTTTTTGAATGTGTGTCAATGTGAGTGGTTGTGCCTCTGTGGAAAGGCTGCCTACGTATTCACGTGTGGTGAAATCAAACCATGCCGTAGTTCAGTGGACTGGAAGATGTATTATGGCGCCTAGTTTATTAGGGCTTTGTGTGTAACTAGCCAGAGCAATGGTGAAGGCTAGGTGCATTCCCAATGATGTCTTGATCAAAGGGCTAGAATTGTTAGGATGTTAATCCTGTGACTGTGAGCGTTCTCCGGGGTAGCCCCCAGAGGTGGTGTGAACTATTTAGGCATGTTCTATGCCAACTGCAAGTTGAGTTCCCGTGTTTGGAGTTGGTAACTGGTTTGGATGGGATTTTAACGAGTTTTGTTCTCGGGATTTTTAACGAGTTCTGCTCTCGGGGAATTTTAACGAGTTTTGTTCTCGGGATTTTTAACGAGTTCTGCTCTCGGGAAATTTGATGTTTTTGGAAATGTGGTGCTAGGAAGTAAATGGCTTTGATGACTCGAAATCTGGAGCTCGGTTCTGTGGAGCTAAGGCTTCGAGGGCTGGTTTGATAATGTGGGATCTGGTTTTGATGACTCGAAATCTGGAGCTCGGTTCTGTGGAGCTAAGGCTTCGAGGGCTGGTTTGATAATGCGGGATCTGGTTTCCATGTCTGGCCCTAATTGTTAGGGGTATCCTATGGAGCTTGAATCCTCAAAATTCCGGGCTGTCTCTGGCCTGGGTCTCGAGAAGGTCTTGAGGGTTGTAATGTGGGAAGGCTGAGTGTGGTGTTAGCTGACCAACTTGATTGTTACTCCCCTATTGGATGACATGGATAATTTTGAATTTGACCGTACCGCGGTCAAAGGATTTTCACTTGAGTTGACCGTTGACCACGGTCATGGGTATTTGATTTTTGATTGACCTCTTAGCCGCGGTCATGGGTTTTGATAGTTTTGACCGTACCCTGGTCGTGGGGCTTTCCCTTGAATTGACCGTTGACCACGGTCATGGGTATTCTGAATTTTTTTTGATGATGACCTGCTTTTTTTCCTCATGGACTTTAGTTTTTTGTTTTGTGTGTCCAGTTTTCTTTTTTTTTGATGGTCTTCTTTTTGTTTTGGCCCTTTCTTATTTTTTGATGGCCTTCTTTTGTTTTTTTTTTTACTTTTGATTTTTTTTTGCCCAGTGTTTTTTTTTTTGCCGGTCAGACTAACACCTAAGATAGGGATTGGTCAGTCTTATTGGAGGGGTATTTTATGGTGGGAAATGGGCTTGCCTCCCGTCTTGAACCCAAACTAGGAGATTACCTAGATTTGTCATAGGATTCGGTACCGCTCCTGCTACGGGTAGTTATGTGGTTTTTCTATACCAGACACGGAATAGGTAAAAAAGAAAACACGGGCTCGGTTTCCTGCAGTCATTATAGATGTGCCCATAATAGTCACGTGCGTGTGCTCACAGTGTATGATGGTGTTCATCATGTTCTCGGAAACACATAAGGAATATATATGAGAAAGAATATTGAAAGCTGATTTTATTGAATTTTGAAAAAGAGGACAGAATACAACTGACTCTGACTCTGATTTTGACTTTGACTTCGACTTTGAAGGGAATAGTACATCCTAGACTCGGACTCAGACTCAGACTCAAATCGGATCCGGACTCTCGGATAATGCTGTCATTAGTCGTCGGCTTCTAAGGACTCGAGTTGATGCCCAGTATAGCCTTTAGTATCAACTTCACCCAGATCTTCATTATGTCGAAGATCGTCTTCAATCCTAATGCCCATTTCGGTAAGTACGACAAAGTTTGAAATGCCGGCATACCTAAGATGGACGCGGTAAGAAGGCAGGAGGCTGTTGACGAAGGCCTCCACTAGCGTCTTCTCGTTGGGCTTGTTTACCAACTTTACACTCTCGGCCCTCCATCTTTGAAGATATTTAGTGAACCCTTCTTTGGGCTCTTGGGCCATGACTTCCAGAGTACGCATTGTAGTCTGGATCTCGATATTATCGGCGTAGTTCCGAGCGAACTCTGTTGCCACATCATCCCAAGTCGGGTATTTCTTGGAATCGAGCCTGTAGTACCAGGCTTTGGGGTGCTTCTGGAGGGAGGAAGGGAATAAGTGCTTAAACATGGTGGACTTTACCCCTTTGACTGCCATGAAGTCTTTGAAGGCCCGGATATGATGGACCGGGTCTTCGGTACCCTCAAACATAGGAATTCCCGTCAAGTTGAGGTTGACCGGTAGCTCGTTACTCAAAGGTGAATAAATGTGAGCATTTTCGGAGTGGATTGAGTTGCTTGTTGATAAGTGAACTTGCTCCTCGAGCCTGCGAACAACACTGACCAATTCGGCTATGGGCCCAGTGGACTCAGCTCCTTCAACTGGGACCGTCTTCTCTACAGTGCTCAGGCGAGTGTCCAAAGTTGCTTGGTTAGCAAGGATAGAGGTAAGTTGAGTCTCGATTTTGGTTAGGGCATCTTTCAATTCTTCCATCTTGCGTTGATGTCGGGTTGCGGGCGGCCTGTCTGTAAGAGCACCACGTAATCAGAGAGGTTGCTTCGGAACTCAAACTCACCAAGGCATGGGAAATAGTGTAAGAGGAGGGACGACCTCAGTTTGACTCGGGTTAGACTCCCCTAAGACAAATGTGTAGGGTACGATTCTCGGAGTGACTGTGATTAGTCATTCCGTCGGAGAATAGCCCCCAAGTGAGGCTAGGGACTCAGATGGTGTGGCATCTAAGTGACTCGAAAGTGGGTTATGTGAGACACGTGTAAGACATGACCCTTAGAGCAACCGTGATTGATCGCCCTGCTAAAGGGGTAGCCCCCGAGTGGGATCGACAATTTTGTTAAGACTCGAGTGTGGGACGAGTGACCCTTAGACGTAAGGACCGTGAACCTTTTGTTATAGGGCTATGCCTTGTAAAAGGTTGACTCGGAAAAGACACCTAGACGGGTGACTTGCGAAAGGTGGGCCTTCCTTAGGATTCGGCAAGTGGGCCTAGTCCTGTTCGAAGGAAGGTTCACGTGGGACATCCCCAGACTTTTGACTCGATTGTGTTGACGGGCCTTCCTTCGTAAGAGTATGTCCTACTTAGGTGGGCCTTGCCTTAGTCTAATAAGGCGGACTGGGATAGGGAAGAAGCCCGTGATGTAAGATCGACAGAGCTTCGACGCTAGAAAAACTTGACAACTTAAGACATGACCCGACACTGCTAAATACGGGAAGTCCTAAGAGGAGGGAAGTTTTGAAAATTGATTGATTTTTGAAAAAGGACCGAGTGGACTCGGTGAATGGCCCAAATTTCCGAAAAAGAGGACGAAAAGTCGTTGAGCCAGGAGTTTTGAAAGTTCGAGTTTTGATTTGGGCAGCATACCGGCTAGAAAATAGGCTATTTCGAGTAAAATCATAAGTCCTAAATTCGGTATGTCCCGGGTTTTGAAAATTGAATATCTTGAAAAGGAGGATGTAATTTTTGAAAAGTTCATATTTTTGAAAATGACTCGGAAACCAAGTAGCACGTAGTCACACAAGCATTATAACGACGCCATGTATGCTCTACACTAAGTCTCGGTCGGTCTAAAAGGGTCTATACCAGCGTACATAGTCTAGACGTTGATCGGGACGGACTCTCTAAGTCGAATTGAGCTTAGAACATGCCGCGAAACCCACTCGAATCGACTATGGACACCTTTTGACATATCCATGTTGGAGTACATCAACGGTATAGTCGGACGTCGGTCGCGAGTACCGGCCCGGGAAAATATGGGTTATGCATGAACCGTAAAACTAACACGCGCATTGTATTTGTCAAACGATTTCTATTCGAGTCTCACCCTGAGGATGCCGATGGTAAGTCACGCATCAGTTAATCCCCAGCCGAGTCGCCAAATTGTGGACATGACATAGGTCCACCCCGACGCGGCCACGCGTGGGTTTGGGTAGGCGAATGAATCTCCATATGAAACGGATCGAATTGAAATTTAGGTCTATGTGGAGTCGCCACCGAATTTTGTGGTTATTCGGAACCATTCGAGCCCACTCTATGTCGTAGTGGTCCGTATACAAAATACGGCCCATTTCCGATGTCAGAGTTTATTGGGCTCGTCCCTTTGCATTTGATACCAATACCGACATTATCGGATATTGTGTATTGAATGACTCTCGTGCGCCAACGGTTTCGGGCATCCGGAAACCGAGGTTCTGAGTAAGGGGTGAGGGTACGTGTTGGGAAGCCCACAAAGGACACCCAACCCCGCCCGCACATTAGCGGCCTCTACTAAGAATTCGAGTGACTTACAATACGCGCGCTAGTTAAACGGGAAAATGATATGCAAAGATTATTTTCCCTAAACATGTGAATGGAATTGAAAAGGGTTTCTAAGTCGATTTAATGCAATTAATTCTACGTCAAAGTGGAATTTTAGCATGTGGGTTCATTTTAGTAAAATAAAATAAACGACAAAAATCGACAAAGGAAACAATCAAACCGTTAGTAACGATGTAACGAGTAATAGATTGAATAAAGATATAAATGTGATGAATGCATGATTTTGGAAAGAATAGTAGGTCACGTGATGGATTAACACGTGTTGACCAAGGTCAAGGGAAAAAAAAATATGTCGAGATCTAAAAAAAATGTTTTGTCTAAAAAAAATGATGTTCGGAAAATTGATGATTTTATTAAATCGCGTACAAATATTGCGTAATTTGCACTCGACTTAATATTTTCGATTTTCGTCGTATTCAATATTCGATTATGAAATCGATATTAAATACTTGGAATAATTTATACTCGATTTTGATTTTGATGCTCGTCATATCCCATATCCGATTATGGAATCGATATGGAATACTAGAGTGAAAAAATAAAGAAAATAATGTAAGTCGTTTTAAATTAACTAGCACGATATAAATTTTCTCCGCGTTTATTAATGTCGTAATTAATCCAATTGAATTAGAGGACATCTATATTAGCATCAACGAAAATCGTGTTAATTAATTTATTTGACTAAATCATTAGATTCGACATCCAATTATGGAATTGGTATCGAATCTAATAGATCGATACTTTAATTAAAAAAACTCGACTTGATTCCCTCCGCATCCCGACATCATAATTAATTCTTGCGAATTGTTTGATGTCGGATCCGCATCAACGGGTTTCGACCCTTATTAAATATAATGCTTGTTTTTGAAAAATAATGTAAATATACGACTAATGGTAATGATGCAAACGAAATAAAAAAAATATTGTTTAAGTTAACTTATCTCAATAATCAAATAATCGGGGTATTGGAACAAGCGACCGTCAACGCTGTGTGCAGTACACTTGTATATTCGTGTTTCCTTATTCCGATACCCCTCTTATTCGACACAAATCGATAAGTATTTTAATGTTTTGTATTAGTATTATCGATATTATGATGCAATAAAGGAAAAAAAAAGAAATAAAAAAGTAAGAAAAAGCGAAGAAGATGACGAGAGGAAGAGAAGAAGGAGAGAACGGGGTTTTGACACCCTCAACCTACATGTTCTTGTCTCGGATCGAACTCGTAACCGTGGCTTTAACACAAGAGTCTTCGAGGTTTTATGGAGGTTAAGTTATGGTGGCTCGGGATTGATTCCTAAAACTAGGTTTAGGGTTTTTTTGCTAGTGTAGAATTGCTAGAGTTTGATTAGGGTTTGTAATAGATGTTGCATGTGTGTGTAGGGTTGCTCTAGGGTTTTTTTTCAATGTGTGAAAGTGTGTTGCATGGGGGTGTTTATATAGGCATGGTCATGCACTTTGGTGTCTAGGGTTTTGCCTTGACGGACTTGACCTGATGGCCCGTCTGAAGATGGACTGTTGGTTTTGCTTCTTGAGTTGGACTTTTGATGTTGTGAATGGTTGTTTTGTATGTCTCGGAAACGACCTTGACCAGGGTTGACCCAATCGCAAAAAGTCGGTTTTAATTCCGGTGTCGGTTTTGGCCCAAATTAGTCTTGTTTGGCTCGGAACGGTCCGCTGGGCCTGGATTCGAGGTTGATTTTGTGAGATTTGTACTCTGTAAGTGTGTTAGCCAGCGATTAATGGATTTGAGCCCGTATCCGAGCGCATAGAAGCACGTTAGCGTCCGATCATCATCGGGTGTTTTTTGGAAACTGCCATAGACACCTGGCAGTCAAAATGCGGGTGTCTACAGATTCTGTACTGCTGTTCATTTGCCTCACCAGTACCATCATCTCTTTGTAATTTCTCTCATGCATTCATTGGTGTGAATTCTGTATCACACTTCTCAACATTGAACTTCTTCAACAGGTCTTTCGTATACTTGTCTTGACTCAGGAAGATCCCTTCATTACCTTGCCTGACTTCCAATCCCAGAAAGTGTAATCCCCTAGAAATTCTAACGCAATACAGTGGCGGAAACACTGTAGAGTTGAGATTAAAACACACTGACAAACTATATCTTATTAAAAGAAATGGTAAGTCAATACAAAGGCCTCTTTTTACAAAAAGGCTAAAGAGAAAATTCACTAAACGGGTTATACAAATCCATAAATTACATAAATGAAGAAAGAGTAGGATCCACGCTACTCGCTAGCTCACACCCAAAACCCAGCAGCAAATACCTGTCATGTTATAAACATAACAGCCACGTCAGTGGGGAGTAACTCGGACGTTCTCCCAGCCATACTATATCATATGGAAAAATAATAGTATTACTATATCAAAATAATTAAAATGAGAAAACATTAAAATGATATAATAAAAATAAGTTTTCAGCGAAACTTAAAGCATTTGCAAACCTGCAAGTCAATATCAATCGATAATAATAATATTCAAAAATGGCGTTATTGAAATTCGATCAGTGTGCACAAGGCTAGACTTTCACTAGGATAATACTGGAAACTAGCTTCGAGAACTGTAGACTTAACTCATAACAGAATCCAGTCTCTAACTAGGCAACTCAACTATAACAGGACTGCGTGCAGCGAGGTCCTAGTTTAAGTAGTATACACCCCTCCTGGATGCAAACCATATCCAGTTCAACCCGACGCGACTTACACGATGCGATATCTAAGTTTAAGGGCACAATGCACACTCTCCTGAACACAAATCATGCTCAGTTCAACGACCAAATGTGCCCTAAATGGGCACACCGACTTTATAGCTGATGGCAAAAACGTACAACCCAGATTATTACTCTAACCCCACACTTGACTTTATTCCATAACTCCAAAACAGCCATTAACGATATTCAAAAGATATAAGCATTATAAATAATAAGAAGATAAAAGAAATAAACATTTTATATAAAAAGGGAAACTTTCTATAAATAGAAACTTACTAATTTTAGAAACTTACTTAAAATAGAAATAGTCTTACAGAAAATACGTAAGTTATTAAAATAAGTGAAATGTATAAAAATAGCATTTCCAACAAAATTAACATTTTATTATTATTGTCGTTATCGTAACTTTAATATATTTCTAAATTCGTTACTCAAAATATAAATAAAATATAACACGTCAATATATAGTATTTTATAGATAATTAAGAAATCGAGTTAAAACTATAAATTTTCAGAAAGGAGATATTTTAAGAAAAACGATATCAAAATTAATTGAGTCGACGAACTTTATAAATGAAATGAAATTTACGAAGAATTCAAAATATTTTTAACAGTTTTTACTAATAAATAATATGGATTTTAATAAAAATAGTCAATCGGGAACAAATAGGAAATTATTAGTGAAAATAGTCTCGACTAAAAATATATTTAAAACAAAATCGGCTATTTTCTCATTTATTAGTATAAATCATAAAACAAAAAATTAATTTATTGAACAAGTATAAAAATCTCGATTATAACATAAAAATACGATTTTGAGTTAAAAATTATAAATTAACGAAATATGAAGAAAATATGAAACCGTTATTATTTAATTACTAATGTCACGATAACCAACAAAATATTATAAACGATCATAAATAATAAAATTACTAACGATTTATAAAACGATATCGAAAACTCGTAAAATATTTATAAGGTACATAATTTAAAATAATATTTTTAGCAGATAATAAATAGCTAAAATTAGAAAACCGAAGTTAAAATATTTACTACATACTACTACTCAAACATACGATATAAAATCGAGTAACGTCCTAAAGTTACCTGGAGTCGAAATCCAAAATGTCGTCCCTCTTGACCCTCTAGATCAATCCAAGCTCCAAACTTTAATAGTGACGCCTTTAGCTCCAAGCGGTAGAATCGGCAGTCTTCTGAGCATGATCCACCACGACAATCGAGAAGACAAATCAATGGGACGAGGCAAGGGTATTTGACACAAGGTGGAAAAGGAATGTATGAGTCAAATAGAAACCCGGAGGCTGAACTTAATAGAGTCGAATACGCAAAGTAAAGATGTGAATCATCACGAAAGTGACGCGCAAAGTGGAAATGGGTAGCAATATCAAACATACAACGAACCAAAAAAAAGAACGAGGGGACGATATGGAGCAAGAAGGACTCGTAAGAAGCAATAACAGACGACAAATCAGTAGCATCAACATCGGCAAGGACATCAGCAGCACAAAAACGAAAAGGAGACGGAATAACACAAGACAGCGACAACAACAGCAACAGAACATACACAACATCAGTGTGAGCAACGTGCAGCAGCGACGAATCAAACCAGACGCGAGAGGAGAAGAAGAAGCAACAGAAAAAGAGAAGAAAAGACGATAGAAAACCGCAATTGATAATGTAATAGCGGCAGAAGAAATGAAGAGTAGCAGCAGCAAGGATATCATAACAGCAGAAAGAAGCAACAACGAGAAAACGAGGAAACAGCGCAGTAGTACGACAAAAATATGCTGCAAGACGGAAACAGATGGAGACGGAAAAAGATGACAACAAGGAAAGAGGGAAAGGAGAAGATTAGAAAAGCTGAAGAAAATAATACGAACAGTAGCAGCGATGAACACGGTAACGGTAACAACAACAAGACGGCAGCAGAACGAGAAAGAGCATCAGTAAACGCAAGAAAACGCAGCAGCACAGAAAACGCAGCAGCAAAACAAAGGATGAAAGGAAGAAGAAGATCAGGGGAAAACCGGCAAGCAAGGCACGGAAACAACGAGGACAACAAAACAAAGTAGAGGAGAGCTAAATAAGACAACAAGATCAGACCTGAGCATGACGAAATGTCGATGGGCAGCAGCAGCAGCAAAGCACCGTAGCAGCAGCAACAAAAAACAGAACAGTGGCAACTGCAACATAGAACAGCAACGACAGCAATATAACAGCAGCAGGGGCGTAGCAGCAGCGACAGCGGTCGATGGAGGGTGATAAAGGCAGATGAAGGAGATGAAAAGGATGAAGAGAAGAGGACTCAGGTTGAGGAAAAGAATGATGAATAGAGACGGTGGAACCAGAGGGGCTGGTAAAAGGTTGAATAAATAAAAACAATAAAAGAAGGGGAGATGAATAAGGGATGAATGAAGCGGTGAGTAAGCGAAGGAAGGCAAATGGGTGCTTTAATATAAGTGGGTTGAATGATATAATAAGTGGGGTGTATGCAAAAATAGCAAGGGGATAAATACAAAACAAAACGGGAAAGGGAATGAATCGTCTCAATTAAATGAATCGGGTCGGAGAATAATTCCGTAACGATAAGTTGACTGACCCACGAGTCGAGTTAAAACAAGTTACTAAAATTAATAAATAATCGGGCCGTCAAATAAAATGAGTGAATAAAGTATTCGAGACGAAAATGAAATTTATAAATAATTAGACGATGAAATAGTATTTCCCAATAAATAATAAAATTTCGATAAAAGTGAATTAAATTGATTTCTCGAGGAAATGAAATAAATATTTTGACGAAACTTAAAATAAATGAGCTTCGAGCCGAAAAATAGAAAATTCGGGCTTAAATATAAATAAATAAATAAAAATGGAATTTAAGTTGTCGAAATAGACTTACGATAAGAATTAAATTAAATGTATAAAATGAATCGAAAAAAGAAATAAAATATGTTTTAAATATAAAAAGAGTTTCCGAGTCAAATATAATTTTAGGAGTTTAAAACAATTAAACGATAAATTCGTTTTATAATAATTTTAAGAATTACGAGTTAAATCGTAAAAATAAAAATACGAACTTAATTTTAATTAAATTTAATTTTATAAAATCAGGGGTGTTACAGAAAGTATTTGAGCAGACCTAGATCTGTCATCTTAAACTCCTTCATCATCACTTCTTTGAACTCCTTTATCATTTCTGGTGATGTACTGAAGTAGATTATGTCATCTACATACAAGCATACCACCAGAGTGCCTTGATCTTCCTGCTTCTTTATGTACAAGGTGGGCTCGTTTTCACTTCTTTGGAAGTCATTCTTTGAAAAGAATGAATCAATCCTGCTATACCAGGCTCTAGGAGCCTGTTTCAGTCCATACAAAGCCTTCTTGAGCTTGTATACTTTGCCCTCACTCCCTTTGCACACAAAGCCTTGCGGTTGCTCAACATAAACTTCTTCACGCAGTTCACCATTGAGAAAGGCAGACTTGACATCAAACTGGTAGACTGGCAGGCTGAACTGTGCAGCTAAGGCTAGAATAACTCTGATGGTTTCAAACCTTGCTACTGGTGAGAATGTCTCTTCATAGTCCAACCCTTCTTTCTGCGAGTACCCCTTTGCCACCAGTCGTGCCTTGTGCTTGAGTATACTCCCATCTATATTGAGCTTGGTCTTGTAGACCCACTTCAACCCAATTATTTTCTTTCCTTCCTGAGGTTTAGTGAGTTCCCATGTGTTATTCTTGTAAATTGACCTCATTTCATCCTCCATTGCTTCTTGCCATTAACTCTTTTGAACAGCCTCACTGAAATCCGCAGGTTCCTCAGCCACCAAAGCAAAATCACATGTTTCGTAGATTTCTGCTAGTGATTTTAACCTTCTTGGAGTTGATTCAGTTGAGTTAGTTTCTGAATCTGAACTCGCTTGACTCTGGCTGCTTTGAGTTCAGTTGATAGGAGTGCCTTCCTCTTCTTCCCTTTCTTCTGCTGCACCTTGATTTCCTTCAAGATTTTCAAAGGTTAGTGACCTTTGATTCTCATTACTCTTAACATTCCATACCCAAGCTGCATCTTCATTGAATGTTACATTCCTGCTGATGATGATCTTCCCATTCAGTGGATTATACAACCTGTAAGCTTTGGACTGAGTTGCATACCCAATGAATATACACTTCACAGATTTTTCATCCAATTTAGTCCTGATATTCACCAGGGCATAAGCTACACACCCGAACACCCTTAAATGATCAACCTGAGGTTTGCATCCCCTCCAAGCTTCATAAGGTGTTTGATCCATAACAGCTCTTGTGGGAGAGATGTTTAGGATATACACAGCCGTTGCTACAGCCTCAGACCATAGCTCATTTGGTAGCCCTTTTGCCCTGAGCATACTCCTTGCCATTTCCACCACAGTTCTATTCTTCCTTTCTGCTACTCCATTCTGTTCAGGAGTATAAGGAGCAGTCACTTCCCTTTTTATAACAGAATTCTTTGAACTCTTTTGAGGTGAATTCCCCTCCATTGTCAGTCCTCAATGCCTTGACAATTTTTCCACTCTGATTCTCTACTAGAGCTTTGAATTTTTTGAAGTTTTCAAACGCTTCACCTTTTGTTTCCTGAAAATACACCCAACACATTCTACTGAAATCGTCAATGAACAGCAGAAAGTATTTGCTACCCCCAGTGAATCTGTTTGCATTGGTCCACATAAGTCTGCATGAACCAATTGCAAACATTGCATTGCTTTGCTCTCCAGGCTTTTCCTGAGGGAAATGATCCTCTAGACTGCTTCCCATATATGCAGCCTTCACATAAACTAAGTTCACCTATCCTAGGTAAACCTGACACCATGCCTTTGGTGTTTAGTAATCTCAACCCTTGAATGTTGAGATGTCCATACCTCAAATGCCACAACTTAGCATCTTCATCTCCTTTTACTACTAAGGATTTCCCTATGTTCCTCATTATATCCAATGAGAACATCCTATTCTTCCCCATATGAGATGTAGCAACAATCTCATTTGAGGACTTATCCTTAATCAAACAGATTTCACTGTCAAACAACAAAAAAAACCACATGACACTAGTTGTCCAACACTTAAAAGATTGTATGCTAATAATGGAACATACTGAACATATGAAGCAGCCTGGTGTTACCTTGATTTGTTTTGACTGCTATGATGCCAATACCTTCCACATTCAGTTGTTTATCCCCTAACCTGACCTTGCTCTTCTTTGTCTCATCTAGCTCCTTGAACATAGACCTGTCACTAGACATGTGGTTCGAGCAGCCACTGTCTATGTACCACATTCCTTCCACACTCTCCTGTAATCCTCCCCTAGTTAGGAACAACTTCTCCTCTTGCTCCACTAGGTGAGCATTCTGATTACCTTCACCTAGGTCTCTTTCTTTGTTCCAGCAATTGGCTTCCTTGTGTCCAAGTTTCTTGCAGTAATAACATTTGAACACAGGCTTGCTGGACTGACCTTGATCCTTAGTCCCTTGTGACTGGTCTCTATCTGCACCCCATTGACTCCTGCCTCCTCTGAAATCTCTTCCTCTGTAGCCTCTTCCTCTACCACCTCTTCCTTGCTGCTGACCAGACCTCTCTTTGGATGGTTCTGACTTTGCTTGAAAGGCTTTTTCCTCCCTTTTTTCTGAGGATCTGTTCAACCTTTCTTCATGAGCTTGCAAGAAGCCCATCAACTCATCAAAGGTATATGATGCCATATCCTTCAATTCTTCAATTGCACCAACTACATGATCATACTTTGGCGTGAGGCTACGCAGAACTTTTCCCACAACATGTTCATTTGTCATCTTCTCGCCATATGACTTCATCTGTTGCACCACTCCAGAGACTCTAGACAAGTATTCTTGGACAGTTTCCTTGTCTTTCATGAGAGTTGTTTCAAACTCTCTTCTTAGGGATTGCAGCCTTACTGTGACCACCTTCTTATCCCATAGATACTCCTGCTTTAGAGTATCCCATGCCTCCTTGGACGTGGTTGCAGATGCAATGCGTGGGAAAATCTCATCATCCAAGGACTGTTGGATGATAAAGAGTGCCTTGGAGTCTTTCTTCCTTGTCTCCTTCAATTGAATATCTGGTTCTGCAGGGTTGGTGTCAGTATACCCTTCATCAACCAGATGCCAAAGATCCTGAGACTTGAATAATGTTTGCATTTTCAAGCTCCAGAACTGGTACTTAACTCCAGTGAATACTGGCAATTGGGAGACTGAATTTGAGCCATTATTGTTCTGTTGCATTCTGAACAATGATCTGAACACAGCCCTTGGAATATCGAACCTGGTTATGCTCTGATACCAAATTTGTTGTGAACGTATATACTTTGCAAGATCAATATGAAGGAAATGATGAATTGATTGCTTGAAAAAATAATCAAAGTACAATGCTTGAATATAAATGACTGAAATCAAACTAACTCACTCGACTAACTGTTCCCACTCTTCCACTAAACATGCCACTAAGATCATGCCTAAAGTAGTGGTGTTTGACTCTTAAACTTAAACAAACTAAGCTCCTAACTTGTAGGAGTTGCTAACTACTTTGGATGACAGGATTATCATTCAACAGTATTTTTATACGGAGTTAATAACGTTAATTACCTCTGCAGATCAGAGAAACTGTTTACGATGACCCACATTCAATCAAGAACAGCGTCACAAGAATCGTAAATAGTTTAGTAATTAGTTCTTTTGATGTACTCTGCAATACTACTGATCAATACATAAGTGCTAGCTCACATAATTTTGGTAAAACAGGCTTGTGCCGTAAGACTTAAGACCTCTTTAACCAATTTTAAATGACTGTGGCAAAAATGGATGCAGGTTGTCAACGAAATGACAGGTGGTGGAGCAGATTACTGCTTTGAGTGTGTGGGCATGTCTTCTTTGGTGGAAGAAGCCTACTCTTGCTGTCGAAAGGTAGTCTCTTTCTCTTTCACTCTTAACATACTACATGTGTCTGTGGACCTAATGAAAGCTGACTTGAGTATTCGATCCAAGAAACTCGCAAATATACACAGCTCGATTTAGCCAAGGTGACTCATGAAACGACGATGATGTACTACTTGAGAATAATTTGAAGCTAATAAATAACAGCGACAAAACATAAGATGATCGAACAAAAAAAAATGTAAAGCATTGGTGGATTAATAATGAGTTGAATGTAATGCAGGGATGGGGGAAGACAGTGGTATTAGGCGTTGATAAGCCAAAGTCGGAGATAAAGTTACAGTTTCACGACGTGCTACACAATGGAAAGACACTAACAGGGGCCTTATTTGGAGGACTCAAGCCCAAATCTGATGTTCCCACCCTTGTCAACTGGTACTTGGACGAGGTATTTTCTATATAAGCTAAGACTTAACACCTGTTTAACTATACCTTCAACCTTTAACGCACCACTAGGCTAAGACTTCCGAAATAATATGTCGTCTATATATCACACATCTATATTCAAGTCACGACTATGAACTCATATGATCATAATGCATTAATAATGCGTTGCATTGAGTGATTACTTGTGTTTTTTTCTCTCTTATAGAGATTACAGTTAGATGAATTTATAACACATGAAATGAAGATAGAAGGTGTTAATGAAGCATTTGAGTTGCTCCTCGAGGGGAAGTCTCTTCGATGCGTATTATGGATGGATAAATGAAGCAAGGTTTAACGCTACATATTGTCGCATTACAAATTTGGCGGAATTTTAAACATTGTCGAATAAGTGCTTGTTACAATTGGAATGTGGAACTAATAAAATGCTACGGAGTCGGACTATGGACTACTTGGTGATACTCCGTAGTTTTCTTTCTTTCATGATTTGAATTGTTTAAGTGGATATCATTACAATGTAATATTCCTTAAAATTTTAATGGTTTTATTAAAGGTTTGTTTACGATATTTATAAAGTACTAGTGGCGAGACCGCGCGGTGCTCGAATAGAGCGGTGTAGTTGGTTCAACCGAGCAGTATTTGGTTGAATGTTTCTCCTTTTTTTTTGCGTGACGGTGTTGGTGCTTGTCTAAACATAAACATGGACATTTTCCACTTTGAAAATGATTTTTGCCAAAAAAAAAACTTTGCATAGCATGATACAAGGAGTTGTTGTTAATGTAGGCAGCGCCATTGAACGTTTAATTTAGTCATTTCAGTTGACACCATTCGAGAACAAGTAACCACGTTTCAGACCTCGTGTTACAGAATAAATGTAAATCTTGTAGACTAAAACTAACAATGCATTAGAAAGCGCAGACATAAGGCAAACTCCTTCATAAATTTAAACAAACATTAAAACGACAAGCGCAATTCATACAACAAACAAGCATTTACTTTTTTCGGATTGCGTAGCTGATGTGTGCTAAACTTGGCCCATTTTTCCTCCCATTTAGAACTCGTCTTCCTCCGTTTTTGTGAGATTAGAATGCGATTATCGCCCTATTATTAGTCTTTCTCGCATTGACGTCTCTCTTGTGCATTTCACGTGATTTTGGTAGTTTTTCTATCTATTTTGATAGGATTCGTCGCCAAGAGCATGTCAAAGCTTCCACGAGTACAAGAGAGTAGCTTACCGTCCAAAAGCAACATAAGAAACCTAAAGTCCAAACAATCAGACGACAAAGAGCGAAACCAGAAAAGAGGTCAAAAAATCCATCGGGTGAAGCTTCACCCGATGAATAACCCACCGGGCGAAGTTTTGCCTGACGATATTTCGACCTCTCCAAAGATCTCTAGGAAATTGAACCCATCGGGCGAAACCACCGGACAAAACTTTTACTCACCGGGTGAAATTTCACCCGACGGTAGCAAGACACCCAAATGCAAAATCTGGAAGAAAAATCCACCGGGTGAAACCACCGAGTAAAGTCTCACCCGACGAAATTGGTTCGTGAAAGTCAAAAATTCGCATGACGAAGTTTCACCCTATGGAGATCCATAGGGTACAAGTTTCACTCAAAGTGCAAAATCAGATTTGGGCTTGATTTAGTGATCCATTAAGCTACTGCTATGTACTTCATCCCATCCAAACAATTCTGTACACTTACTATAAATGTACAATTCAATCAATTCTTTACATTCATCTTTTGGCAAAAAACTTTACCTTATAATCCTCATACCTTTTCTTTATTTACCCAAAATGTTACTACTTTTTCCAAACTGTATGAAAAATGGGTTTAAAAGTGTAAGTCACATTGTCTCATCATAACACACTAATTTCCTATCATGTTAATATGTCGAGTAAGTGATTGTCAATTGTAGTCATACCGCTAATAGGTCGACATATATATAACCCACTAACTCGTAAACAAAAGAAAAAAGCGAGCTTATAGTATGTCGACATACAAAGAATATTGCATACAAACCAAATATGTGTAATATGTGTACTTCATATTAGCTTTTAAAGTTTCGAGACTAAATAGATTTATCTCTATTTAAAAAGGTACTCCGTATAAATTGTCACATGATTACTTTTTTTTTTTGAAATCGGGAGCATAATTATATATTATCAAGAGCCGCCAGATCCAATATGGATTGCGGAAAGCACGAGTTCAGTACAACTTCATCTTCCCCACTATGACACAGCCTCGCGACAAAATGGGCTACTGTATTAGCATCCCGTTTTACATGACTACAGGCGAAAGAAGAGAAAAGCTCAGAAGTGCTATGAAGATCATCAAGACAGAGTCCCACCGGAGAACGCCACCCTCGCTCCGCATGAACAGCATGTACCACCGAAAGGGAATCGGATTCCAGATGAATATGCTTGACCGACATCCTGCGAGCAAGTTGCACACCAAAAACAGCCGCCATTGTCTCCGCAACAATTGGTGTCCACCTAGCTCTCATGCGGCGACAACCAACCCACAAAATCGCCCCCTCGCTGTCACGAGCCACTGCCCCCAGCCCCACTTCCCCCACCTCAGAACACGCAGCATCGACGTTGACCTTAATCCAGCCCGAAACAGGGGCGTGCCAATCAGATAACCCAACCCGACATCCCTGCTCAGCACCCGGTCTTACTCGCTCAACATAACCTGCATAGTCCCGAACAAGAGCCAAAAGACCCGCAACGATAACAGTAGTCGGTCGCGGCGATTCCTCAAAGATACGAGCATTCCTGTCCGTCCACCCTGCCCACACTAGCGCCAGGAAGCGGGTTTTGTCCTCCCCAGAAAGGTGTTGACAAGCCCACTCAACAGCCGCAATCCCACTCGACCTTGGAACGACGGGGAGAAAATGATCAAGCCCACTACCATCCCAGACTCCTCTCATCCCGGGACAGTCCAAGAGAGCATGAATGGTAGATTCTTCAGCCATCCCACACAACGGGCAACTAGGATCGTCGGTGCAATGTCGACGGTAGAGATTTTGCCGGACCCCGAGGGAGTTAGAACAGGCCCTCCAAAGGAAATGTGCCAGTTTTGGAGGAATATTGAGTCTCCAAAATTGCTTCCACACATTTTCGGAAAACACCGAACTGTGTTGGTCCCCCTCAAAGCCATTTGATCCCAATCGATAGGCCGACCTAACCGAGAAGTGTCCATCCGAAGTTGGCCACCAAAACAGCTCATCCCTTAGCGCATTCTTCGACAGTGGAAGCTCCAACACAGCACGGATATCTGCAGGACAAAGCAACTCCTGCAACCGCGTCATATCCCAGGTACCGAGGTCCCTGTTAATGAGCTCCGCCACCCTAAGGTCCGGGGTCGCCTCAATATTAACAGTCGGAAACCGCAAACCTGTGTGACAGGGCAGCCAATTATCGTCCCAAATACGAATCGATTCACCATCTCCCACTCTCCATCGAAGGCCCTCAAGGAGCAAAGATTTTGCTCCCCATATGCTTCTCCAACAAAAACTCGGATCATGGCCTCGAGACGCATCAATAATCGAGGAATTCTTAAAATATCTAGCCTTCATAACACGGGCAAGAAGTGATTTCGGGACTACCAACATCCGCCATGCTTGTTTCGCGAGCAGAGCTTGGTTGAAAACCTGTAAATCACGAAACCCCATGCCCCCTTCCACTTTTGGTCTGCACAACTTCGCCCACGAGAGCCAATGCATTCTCCGATTGTTTTCCGTGGACCCCCACCAGAATCGCGACATAACTCTATGCATCTCCTCAATAATCCCGTCCGGTATAGCAAAAAAACTCATAAGATATGTCGGGATAGCTTGGGCCACAGATTTAATAAGCACTTCTTTCCCCGGTTTGGATAGTAATTTCTCCTTCCAACCCTTCACTTTTTTCCAAATTCGGTCTTGAAGACTGCTAAAAATAGCTTTCTTAGACCGCCCGATAATAGTGGGCATCCCGAGGTACTTCTCGTGTCGAATAACTTCCCGAACTCCCAAGAGATTCACAATATCCATACGCCTCTGACTCGGAACTTTTTTGCTAAAAACCACATCCGTCTTGGCATAATTTATCTGCTGTCCCGAAGCTCGTTCGTACTGGCTAATCACGTTAGCTATCTTCGAGCATTCTTCCAACGTAGCTCTGGCAAAAATAATAGAGTCGTCCGCGAAAAAGAGATGTGAGATCCTCGGAGCTCCCCGACAAATACGAGCTCCATGAATATGTCCCTCTGCAACAGCCTGCTTCAACAGATAGGAAAAGGCATTTGCACAGAGTAAAAAAAGGTAGGGTGAAATCGGGTCTCCTTGACGGAGGCCCCGAGTCGGCCTAATCACGCTCGTCGGCTCCCCATTCACGAGAATGGTATGCTGCACAGATGAAACACACATCATAATGCGCCTAATCCAGTCCGCTCCAAAACCCAACGCACCCATCATCAACCGGAGAAAGTCCCATTCAACCCGATCATACGCCTTACTCATATCAAGTTTGAGGGCCACACTCCCATGCTTCCCTTCCCCCTTACGTTTCATAGCGTGGAAAATCTCGAAGGCAATAATCCCGTTATCCGTGATGAGCCGGCCCGGGGTAAAGGCACTCTGCTCCTCCGACACAATGGTATTCAGGAGAGGTTTCAGCCGATTAGCTAACGTCTTCGAAATAACTTTATAAAGCACGTTACATAGACTAATCGGCCGGAACTCCGTAATCTTCCTGGGGTCGCGACACTTCGGGATCAGCACAATCGAAGTCTTATTAATCGTCCCTAAATCACGCCCTCCGTCCCACCAATTCTTCACAAAGGCACAAATATCCCTCCCCACAATATCCCAGTGTTTTTGGAAAAAGAGCGCGTGCATACCATCCGGTCCCGGAGCCTTATTCGGATGCATATCAAACAGGGCCTTTCGGATTTCATCATCAGTCAGGGGCCGCATTAAGGAATTGTTCATCCCCGGGGTGACGATATTTGGAACAGCGGCCAACACTTCATCAACATCAGCCGTACCACCTGTTGCAAAAATATTCGCGAAATAAGATAAGATGACTTCCTGGACCTCCAATTTCTCCGTGACCCACTCGCTCCCCGCATTCTCCAGGCCCACAATCGTATTACGTTTTTTACGTTGTGATGCCTTATGATGAAAATACTTGGTATTCTTATCCCCATCCCGAAGTTCACTCTGCCTAGCCCTCGTATACCAGTAAGTCTCTTCTAGTTTTCGTAGCGAATTTATTTCAGCAACCGTAGCCTGACACCCCGCTATCATATCTGCGGACGGGGCACGTCGCTGCCACTCTTCCAGCTCCCTTTCCTTCTCCCGAATGCGTTTCTTTCTATCCCCGAACGTCGATCTAGCCCAACACGAGAGTTTACGTGAGCACACCCCAACTTTCTCCTCGATCGACATACCCGACGTCGTTTCCCAGGCCTCTTTAACCACCTGCTGACACTCGCTACTTGACAACCACATCGGCTCGAACTTGAAACTGCGCCCTCTCCTTCGATGATTAATCCGCCTCGTTGTATCAATGACAATCGGGGCATGGTCAGACGCATAAATAGGAAGATGTCGAACCACCCCCTCTGGGAACATGCTTTGCCATTCGAAATTAGCTACCCCTCGATCAAGCCTCTCTCTTACCATGTGAACCACGCTCCTTCCTCTCTGCCACGTGAACGGATTCCCCACAAAACCCAAGTCAGCCAGAGAACAGTCCGAAAGTGTCGCTCTAAACACTTCCATCTCACGCCCTCCCCGAATCGCCCCACCCTCCTTTTCTTCATTACACAAGATTTCATTAAAATCGCCAAAGCACACCAAAGGATCGGTACGGTTTTCACAGAGACGTCGAAGCATATGCCAAGTGCGGTGTTTCTGGCTAGCCTCCGGGCACCCATAGACTCCAATCGCAAACCAATTCTGAGCTCCATGCGCCCCCTTCACCTCTATACAGATATGATTATTATCATAAGTCACCAGTTGAGCATCAATATTCCTCCACCACAAACCAAGGCCTCCCGATCGACCATTGCTACTAACACAAAGACCCATATCAAAACCACATTTATTACGGACTTTTATTAACTCACTACTCCTAATCATCGTTTCCATAACGAAAACGATGTCCGGGCCCTCCCTCCAACACCAATCCTGGAGGGTATTAACTGTCCGAGGATTGCCCAGTCCCCGGCAGTTCCAGCTTAAAAGTTTCATTGCTCTTCGCGGGATTGCTCTCCGGCAACCTCCGCTACTTGGGTTGGACACCCGATGATAGAATTTTCCAGCTGCTCCATACACACCTTTTTATGTCGACCACTCCCCCCCTCCATTTCTTCCTCCTCCAAACCCCTTTCTTTCCGTTTTTGCACACTCACACCAATCCCCCCACGCCCCTGTACCTCCACATTCATACCCTCGCCACTCCCACTTCCTCTTTTAGCTCTAAAAAACTTCCTCACTCGCCCCCCACCTTCATCTTCAACCGCCCTCGCACCACCCTTCTCCACCACGCAAGGATTTTGAGGCTCCTCACGAGATAAGGACGGATTAGTAGAGGTCGATTCCACACCCTTCACGCCGTTTCTCGCCACTCCCTTGCCACCCTCTCCTCCTGCAACTTCCTCCTCAAGCGCCACCCCTCGGAGTAGATCCACCATATGTTGGATTTCAGACTCCTCCACCTCTCTCGCATTCCTATCCTCAGAAAAAAGGTTACGGGCACATGTAGGACCACTCGCCTTATCCCCCCTGTGCGCTCGAGTAACCCGCCATGGTGAAGCACGGAGGCCTTCATCATACCTCCTCCCTTCCCCAACCGCCCCCATTCTTTCCTTACATTCCTTTTCGCCATGCCCAATATGCCCACAAACATAACAAAAAGTTGGGAGACTCTCATAAGCAATTCGAACCCTCCAGCTTTTCCCCCCCTTTTGCTTCAGAGTTATCGCGTCCACCAGAGCTTTCCTAACATCAATAAGGACTCGAATACGCAACGACCGGTTGATAATAGGGTTAACCGAATTATCATAAGCGACAAAAGTTCCTAGGGCATTCCCAATACTCATAGCATTCTCAATATTCTGCCGCCCCATAATAGGAAGGTCGTAAATTCTAGCCCACATCGGAGTAAGAAAAAGAGGTACCTCATTAGGGTTGGCGTCACCACGAAGATCAGCCAGGACAAAAAGATGCGCCTCAAAATGCCAAGGCTGTTCCGCAAGGACCCGTTTCTTGTCCGCCTCATCGCTAAACAGGAATGTGAAGATCTTCCTTTGTTTATCTAGAACTTCCCCTTCGACCGCACCCTTCGTACGCCATGCAGCGCACATCGTATCGATGGTGGCTTTCAAGTTGACGTGACGATTGGTCCACAAACGCCCAACTACACACAGTTTTGTCTGGCTCGCTTCGTCCTCCATCGATGCCACCCATTCCACTTCAACTTCTTTGGGCTGATCGGGGCCAGAAGGCTCTTCTTCTTCGGACAACACGTTCAGATCCAACAGTTGTGAGTTCGCAGTTGACATCGTGCAAAACACAATCCAATAATGGGGCACGAAGAAAGAGGGAGAAGAAGACAAGGATCAATAATTGAGAGAATTTGACTGCCAAAAAACACGCACAGCGATCGAAGAAAACCAAAAAACTGACAGGAGCAGGGCGAAACCCTAAATCGCCTAGGAACAGAAACCCTCAACGTGGGGAACTTTCTTTGTCACATGATTACTTAAGTAATTATTATATTGATCTAGTAACTGTTTGTAATGTACGGAGTATGTATATGTAAATGTGTAACAACTCATGACAACTTCATATCCTCTCCCCTTTAAAAAGAGAGAGCTGGGCGCACTGTAGCTTAGCTACATGCAATAGTAACTCAAAAAAAAAAAAAAAAAAAAAAAAGTTCCTCTGCTTCTTCTTCACGTTTTCCTCCCCCACCACTTTCTTCCCACATTTTTCTGTCTCTCTCTACTCTTCCTCTGTGCTTCTCTCTCTCTGTTCCTCATCTTCACTTCGATTTCTTTTTGCTACTAATGTTGCTTTTTTACCGTTTCATTTCTGGTAAAGTGATCGATTCAAGTAAATTGATCGATTCATGTAAATTTTGATGTAAATTTATTTGCATCTAGCCATGTTTTGTTTGATTTTGTGCTTGTGATTCATAGTTGATTATGTGCTAAGACACGAGTTTCGTTTATTTTGCGTGGATTTCATTTGGGTTTTTGTAGTTTGTTTAATCTGTTTCAAGTAGATTGATCCTCAATCTGGGTAAATTAGATCTTCTTTTTCTAACTTAGTTGTTATTTATGACCAGAATTTGATCTGGGTTCTTCTTGTTTTTGGAAAGGTGATCCTTTTATGTTCTGATATTTTCAATTGATCGTGGTTTTTGATCGATTTGATTAGTTTATTGCTGATCTAAGACATGGGTTTGGTTTATTTTACAGGAATTTCATTTGGGTTTTTGCCGTTTGTTTAGTCTGTTTCAAGTAAATTGATCATCCATCTAGGTAAATTCGATCTTTTTTTTTCGCTTAGTTGTTGTTTATGACTCTAATTTGATCTGTGTTCTTGTTTTTGGAGATGGAAAATTTGAACTTTCTGGATAATTTGTAGGATTTCATAAGAGTTTAGGGTTTAGGCAAAACAATACTCGTATTAATTTGATTGATTTTTTTGTCGCAGGAACCAGAATCAGTGACAGGTTCCATCTCCTACATTTTTTCTGCTTTTTTTTGTGTTCACTACAATAAACCTAATGTCTTTATTTTGTTTGTTCGTTTGTACTTCTAGGTTGTTAAAATTAGCTACAAATGGGGAACATTTTTGTCAAAAAACCCCAAGATTTCACAGGTGGATCGAGCAATTCTTTTCTCCCACTTAAAACCCAAAGGCGCAAGCTTGGAGATTATCAAAGACAGGTTTTGATTAGTTTCTTTACTTTTTCTTTTTTAAATTTTGATTTATGGGTTTTAGTTAGATTGCTCTGAATTTATCTGGGTAGTTGTTGAAATTGGCAGATCATGCATTGATCTTCTTCAATTGTGTTGATTTTAATCTGGGGTCAGGCATTTCGTCGAGCAGCCGGCAGACTACGCATTGTCTCTCTATCTAACGAAACATTCTATATGAATTTTTCAGCATCTTAAGAAAGGGTGCTTTGTCGAGCCTACGATTATAACTGATGTAACCACGTCCATGCAAATATGGAGGGAGGAGGTTTTCGGCCCTGTATTATGCGTGAAAACATTTAGTTCCGATGATGAAGCCATTGAATTGGCAAACGACACCCAGTAAGATTTTTTGGTGTCCTTGAAGTTAATCATCTTATCATATACACATGGTCTTGTTAATCATGACCGTCTCATACACGAGCCACTCATGATTTTTTGGGGGAGTGTCTTATGACGATTCTTATACGTCTTTCACAGGTATGGGTTAGGTGTGGCTGTGTTATCTAAATATCTCAAAAGGTGTGAGACGGTAATCAAGGTGAGCTCCCCTCTTTTTTTTTGTGAATTTCACTACTACCGGATGCCATATGAGTAACTTTTACTGTGTTGGTCTCATTTGTAGTTACAATATTACCTTGTCAATTGTTTGGGTCAACTGCTTACAACCATGCGTTTGCCAAGCTCCCTGGAGAGGCACAAAGCGTTGCGGTTTTGGAGCGAGCTAGGCGAATGGTAAGACCCTGAGACAGATATACTATTTTGTACTCTGTACCTGTAATATCTTCTCTTAGATTTCTGCCTATAGTTAGACGGTCAGACCCTGACCTGGATCCTACCTGAAATGAAAACCCGGGCCTGGACCGTAACATGAATTGACATACAAATCGCTATCTGTAAATAACTTGAAAATAACACCCAAAAATAATATTCTCGATGACGTAAACATGAGCTGAAAAGTGGAAGGGTATGTATATATGCATCATGCATCAACTCCACCTCGGTTTGTTTGTTTTCATGGGTTATTTGGTTGTTTTTCGCTAAAAGGAATTGGAATTGAAAGTTAGTTTGGGGTATTGCTGCTGGATTTGAAGTTTATCAGGAAGATTTTTGATTGTAGGCTTGTAGCTTTCGATTTTTTAGGTTTATTTGTTTCATAGGTTATTTGTCGGTCTTCTCCTAATAGGAGTCGGAATTTGAAGTTAGTTTGAAGAATTGCTGGTGAATTTGAAGTTAATTAGGTTGTATTTCGACTGTAGCTTTCGATTTTTGAGGGTTTGGAATCGAATTAGTTTCGAGAGTTTAAAGTTAATTAGGAAGAATTTCGATTGTTTTTATTTTTGAGGTTTTGTTTGTTTCCGCGGATTATTTGTTTATTTTTTGCTAAAAGGAACCAAAATCTGAAGTAAGTTTGGAGACTTGTGAAGTTAATTAGGCTGAATTTCGATTGTAGCTTTCGATTTTTGAGGATTTGGAATTGGAATTTGAAGTTAGTTTGTGAAATTTCTGGTGAGTTTGAAGTTAATTAGGAAGAATTTCGATTGTCTCGATTTTTGAGGGTTCATTTGTTTCCGTGGATTTTTTTGGGTTTTCTGCTATTTGGTATCAGAATTTGGAGTTAGTTTGGTGAATTGCTGATGAATTTGGAGTTAAGCAGATCGAATTTCGATTGTAGCTTTCGAATTTTGAGGGCTTGTTTGTTTTTTGCCAAAAGGAATAGGAATTTGGAGTTAGTTTGGGGAATCCCTGGTGAATCTGAAGTTTATTCGGAAGAATTTCGATTGTGGATTTGATTTTTAGAGGTTGGTTTCTTTCTTGCTAAAAGGAATCGAAATTTGATGTTAGTTTGGGGACTTTCTGGTGAATTTGAAGTTACCTAGAAAGAAATTCGATTGTAGGTTTTTAGCTGTTGATTTTTGAGTGTTTGTTTGTTTTCGTGGTTTATTCTTTTGTTTTATGCGAGAAGCGGTGTCAAAGTCGGGTTTTGGAATTAGTTTCGAAGAATCATTGGCGATTCAATCTAAATAGGGGAAAAATGAACACGGATTTCGTTCTTTGAGGATTTGTTTGTTTCCATGGATTGTTCTTAATTTTCTATAAGAGGCTCGTAAATCATTGCAATTCCTAATATTCCCTGCGTTAAATTGAATTCAGTCTTCTATATATTTTTTGCCATCATGAGTTTGACTATTATGTTCTTACGCGCACTGGTGCACATCGTTGTATCTGTTATCCATGATACTCCTTATGCTAGAATAGTACTTTGGTTGTGAGACCGAAAAGATTTCCGTCTGGAATATGCTTTGAAATTACGCGCTCTCATAGGGACTCAATTTCATCTTCAGTCACTAGGCCTCTTGCTGATACTCTACTTTATCTAGCAACAGGATGCTAAGAGATTAGAATTTGAACGTCAGGAACTCCATGCTTCCGCCCTTGTTTCTCCACAACAATATTATTACTTTTGGTGCGGCTCGCACTTTATTGTCTACTAAAGAATACATGTTACGTTTCAGTTTGTGCAGTAGTATATTGCTGATTCAGTCAGCTGGTAGATTTGTTTTCTTATATGTAACTATAGCCGATTAACCTATTGGGTCCGAATTAATCATTCCCCACAGGTAACAGCTATCCACAGAGCAGTTGCTTTGACCCATGGAAACTGCATTAACCACTATTTAGAGTTTATTTTTTTTTTTCCTTCAGTAGGCTCTAAATAAATTCATCTTGCTACACCTGTCAAAAAATCGACTCCGTCTATACACCTGCCCTGCTTTTTTGAGGTTCATGAAGCTGTTATTTTTAACAGCCTGCCAATATAGCGTCAGGGTCTTTCATCAGACATGCCTGCACTCCGCTGCACCGAATTTTATCTTCACCTTCTACCACCTAGCTCACTTGTCCACACACACTCTTCCTGCTTTATTTATTTTCCTGCACTTTAGCTCACTTACACAATTGCACATGTTGCACTTAGCTTACTCATCCATAATTTCCTTTACTTTGCAATGACTTTCTGCCACGAAAGACTTGTTAATGCAGTCTGCACTTAATGAATCTCGTCATTTTCAGGGCAAGTGGTCATTCCTCACTGCAGGGATCTATTTTCTAGGATTCATGGACCAAATGCTGCTTTAGCAGTTTCTGGGAACCTCACTGGAAAAAGGTTTGTGCCCTTAATTCTCTTGGAAAGAGCTTTTCTGATCTCCATATGGCGGAAATTAACTATGCTAATTATTTCAGCAGCATTATAACTCAATAATCTGAGACTCGTCGAAAAATGTCGTGGTTTTCCATTTCTTATACAGATTATTGGTCTATATGCTACCGCGTAGTTCTTGCCAGTAAGCAATGATGGTCTCGTGGCATTTAAATTTCCTTTATTTTGGATTGCCAAGTTTGGTCGGTATATGCAGTGATGGATTGTTTGGACGAAATGAGCAATCAGTTCATAACTCGGAGTATTTATTCCACACTCAATTAAGCAGATACTCCGCGAATCACTCATCAATGATCCGTGTCTAAGTCAATATTCGAATGTTAAATTGGTAAATAAACATTGTATCAAATGCATAAGCATAAGTGATGATTGGTCATGTTCGTATGTTGCATATTGTTGAAAAGTTGATACCATTTTCCTGCATTATAGGTGATGTGTGGTGCTTCTGGTGTGAGACTTCATGCTGGCTAGGAAGCCCAAGTGAGTGTTTGGATTCTTACTCAAAGCCTTAAATATTTCTGAAGCTTGTGATGATTGATCGATTTCAAAACATTGAGCTATTTTTCAAGCTTCGCACATCATTTTTTGACCTAATTCCGCCTGTTGCAGTTATTAAATCAATTTGTCTATGAGCTTATTTACCACCCCTCTTTTGAACATGGTAAATGCTAATTTGATATTTTGATGCTTTGAATTGAATTCATGCTTAGCTTTTCTAGGTTGTTGGTAAGAATCCTCTTTTTGAATTGTAAATGTGCGATTTGAGGATTTCAGTTGATGGGTGTTTTTAGTTTTACCTTAATTTATTGGGTTTATGATGCAATTAACACTAATAATTATATATATAGATCATTAATTATTGATTAATAATTGTATGAAATTAGTCAGTTGGGTGGTTAATGTTTGATTAAGGTTTGGATTTTTGGGGATTTGGGGATGATCGGAGTATTATTAGGCATATTGATTGAGGTCTGTATGTTTTTTTTTCCAATGTTCGTCACCGATTTCCTTCTTTTACCCCCAATTCGTCGTTTCGCCGTGTTTTTTGACCTAATTTTACGCTGCCAGAGGTTTGATTGAATCAACTCGGTTGAAGTAATTATCGACATGGATTGTAATGTGACTGATAGCAGCGGTGAGAGGTTCGAAGATCATTTTTTTTGTTTATTTTGGAGTTAGGGTTTTCGTTGTGTTTGTTTGTTTTCGCTCTGAATGTTGTAAGTGTTTGATTGTAGTTCTCGTAATCGTTTAATCGGGTGCTTTGGATTGAAATTGAGGTGTTTTTTTTGTTGATTTTCTTGCTTTAATTGAAATTGAAGTGATTTTTTTGGTTAAATTTCTTGCTGTAACTGACATTAGAAGAGATTTTTGGTTGTATTTCTTGCTTGAATTGAAATTAAAGTGGTTTTGGTTGACCTTCTTGCTTGAATTGAAAATGAAGTGAATTTGGGTGGTTTTCTTGCTTGAATCTAAATTTGAAGCTGCTGTTATTGCTTGTTTCTCAGAGCATTGAGAAGGACCTTCTCTTTCGTGTTTTCTTCCCGATATGTGGATGACAAATGCAAGTGGCTATCAATCTATTATATTGGTTTGTGAGACAAGAAAATCGGAGAAGACCCAAAAGTGACTGTTCATGGCATTGATCATTGTTTGAATTATCATTTAATTTGAGCCAGGAATTGTTTTGTTAGTTTTGTATTATACGTATGTTCTTGCAACTTATTGGTGCCGTTCCCTCGTAGGCTTTGTATTGCAATGACCTGAAGAGCTGAAGTGGTGTGGGTTTAAGTTGCAGTTTTAAGGTTTTGCTTAGTATTTGTTGGTGTGAACTTTAATTGTTATCGTACTAAGACTATTCAACTAGCTGTCGTGTTTGACACACACGGGCAGCTAGGCGTAACATTCTGATTATTTGCTCGGGTTTGGGATGAATTGGAACTACAAACCATTTAGCTAAAAGTAACAATGGCATAAGAAAGTAACTACGTTGGGTATGAAAGAGTGCTGAGGCTAAAACTCCCAGAGTCTATCGATGGTTGAGGCATTTGAGTTGGACTAAAAGGAGAATAAGATGTACTTGTGCCTGCCATGAGAGTGTACAAAATGAAACATTTGAGTTGACTAATACGAGGATTGAGATGTATATTACGGAGTATGCCACAAGAGCATACAAACGAGGGGTCTAATGTCGCGAGCCTACCTTAAGTGGAAAAGACTCTTCCATACCTTGATGATTAAAGAATCAACAAAGCAAGAAGCCCATGATCCCGAAGCTACTGAACACACCGAGAACCCAGAATAAAAATTTGGTTTTTCTTTGCTGGAGAAAAACCACCTAAATCCTCAATTCACTCTAATGGGTCCTCAAATTAACCAAAAGCAGCATAGAAAATAGAAATAGCTCAAGAAAAACATGATATATTCCAGAAATTAATTGAATCCAAGCAATTGCATCGCAAAGTTCTAATTTGTATCATCAAATCTAGCAAATGTGACCTAAAAAATCACACGAAATCCTCAATTCACTCTAATAAGTCCTCAAAGCGCAAAAACTGTCTATGGAAGAGTAGAACACAGAATTGATAGTAGAGTACTCTGCCCTGGTGCACACCCTATTGTTTAATATAAGTAGAACACTCCACCTAGACAATTAGACCAGAGAGATCAGACGAGTCTAGCCGGTTTGATTTGGATTGGATCGAACCATTTTCAAGTTTGTATGAATTGGAGCGAGTCCGATTGAGTTGGATTAAATCGAATCACAGATTATGCTTTGATATCGAATCGGATATTCTGATGAGTCTAATCAGGGATGGTTATAATGAGGAGGAATAGAGTTGGAAGGGGATGTAGTAGTGTAGGCTTGTTGTAGGAGGATATGGCCCGTTAGTCGTATCTCACTCCTAGGTTTATGTGAAAAGATCTCATACGAGTTTTACTCTCGAGTCTGAAATCATTGTTGTTGAGGTAACTCCTGCCCTCTTTTGCACTGTGATTGAAAACGGTTTAGTTCGTGTGTGCTGTTATGAACTACGTGACTACATATGAGGTAACAACATTCAAACCAAGTTGGGTTCCTGATGGAGTTATCGTCCTTGGGTCGGGTTGACTCATAATATGTGTTCAGCTCGTTTACATAAATGAGACATTGTAATTACAAGATCAACAAGTGGAGTTCAAAATCACAGACAACAAACAAGCAGCAATATTGCTACTTGTAAATCTTGTTTCAATATTACAACCATATTTTTCCTCATCTTCTACACTAAAGTGGTAATTTCCCTGAATCGATTCTCCACTAAAGTAGTAGTCGATGGCCCTCCTGTAATCGAGGGCGCGCCATTATAGAAATAAGGTGGTAGGTAGGTACACCAAAACCGCTTGAATATGGTATGTTCCGTCTCTTATGTTGGACCTGCAGCAGAAAAAGCCACGTTTTAAAACCGAGATGAAATTTCGTGCATTTTTCGTCTATATAGGTTGCCCATGGCATAGCAATAAGCAATTTCATGTTTAATTTCAAAAAAGAACAAAAAAGAGAGGAGACACTTTGTTATTTTAGGACCTCGGAAACTGGCACCACAAATCCTCGGAGCCTACTCTAGAAGGTAAGGGACTGCAGAAAATGAACGACGTGGATGAGATATTCAATGCACAAAAGAAACATATCCAGAACGAGCTGATAATGACCTGTTATCTTAGTGGGAAGATGCAATTACCGAGTAGAAAAAATGATACAATTAAAATGATTATGAGGCGTATGGAAGGGCCGGACTGCATTCTCCGTGAACATTGCATTTTGCTATTCATACCATTGGATCGCCTAATCAACTGCACAAGACAATTTTCACACTCAAGAAATCAATCAAATTGAGGGGAGCCATAATGTTTTGAGCTTCGGGCTAAATTTACCTAGCTGATGTGATTAATGACACGGGAATGAAGAAACATCGACAATCTAGAACCCCTTTCTTTAGATGTGTTCTTGAATAGGAGTTTGTGTTTGATCATCTTCACCAGGGACCATTATGCTCAAGGAACTGAAATTCGATACACTCTGTGCTCTCCTCGCACTGCCAATTCTGTCACTTTCCCATGCACTTCGTTCCATAATACTTTCAGTTTGTCTCATGTTAATCACAATTTCATCTTTTGAAGACGATAACCCGTTTCTCAGAATGTTGGATCCTGTACTGTAACTACTACTACAAGCACCCGAGTCTTTACTCTTTGTGGATGTTCCTGAACTGAGGGAATGACTAAATAGATTAGAGTATACGGACTATGGACTATGTGTCGAGTTAATAATGATGATAATGATTTCATTTTGTATGTATAATTTTAGTACAATGCACTCATTCTTAATCAAAATCCCAAAGGACCAAGACAACCAAAATAGACGTTCGCAACCAACTAAATCTTCCATATACCACCACATGAGAAAAAACTTACATAGTTTTACCCCCATTTGATGAAATAAATCATAAAAATAAGGTTGAAGTTAGTGTATAAATGGATTGAAATAATGAAAAATATGGACAGATAATGAAATAAATGAAATGGGAAGAAGATAGGAAGTTTGATGAAAATTGTAAGTGGGAAGAAGATAGAAAGTTGGAGGAAATAACAAAATCAAGTGGTATGTAGTGATTGAATCTGGATAATGACGATGCAGATGATGAGAAGAATGAGGGAAAGGGGAAGGACATGGTGATGGGAAACATGTGGATATGGAAAATGAATCTTAGTAGATTGACGATTAGGATTAGGAAGAGGAAGAACAGTAAGGTAAAGGGAGATGGAGGAGAAAGGTGTGAGGCTGCGAGTAGGGAAAATAATTATGATTGTAGGCCGACAAAAGTGAAGAGAGGTGAGGAAAAGATGAGAAAGAGGGGAAGGAGGGAACGCTCTGTGAACTACTCCCTCCGTTCCAATGAATTGTTTATATTTTCTTTTAGTACCAAGGGGAAGAGATCCAATGAGAAAGTGACATGTGTAGCCAAAGGGTCAAATTACATATAAAAAGCATTTCTAAAATAGAAAAGTAAACAATTCATTGAGACGCCCCAATATGGAATAGGCAAAAAATTCATTGGGACGGAGGGAGTATATGATAAAAAGAAAGTCATATTTAAGGATGAATTTATGATGAGGAGGGGGAGAGGTGGGGAAAAAATGAGAAAGAGGGGAAGAAGGAGAAAATTAAAATAGATTTAGTAGGTAAATAGAGAAGTAAGAACATGAATAAAAGCAACGTTAGAGAAGGAGAGAAGAGGGGAGAGCGCGAGATCGAAGGAGATGGTGAAAATGGTAGGGATAGAAGGAGACGAGAGAAGACACTCTCATTAAACTATATGCAAAGAAGTCATATTTAAGTATTTATCTTAAGTAACGAGGAAGAGAAGAATGAGAAAAAGGGAAAGGAGAAGGGAATGTGGTGGAGGTAGTGAAGGAGAAAGAGGAAGGGGAAGGAATGTGGTGGAGATGATGCAGGGAAAAAACTAATTTTAGTAAACGGGGAAAGAGAAACATGAAAACAAAGAACGTCAGAGAGAGAAGAAGGAGACTCAAAATGGGAGGAGTAAAAGGAGCTAAGGAAATGACACCGATATGAAGTATGAGATTATGGAAGACTAATCATAGTAGATTGACAAGTACGATCTGAAGTAAGTCATATTTAAGGACGAAAACGGGTGAAAGAAGGGGAGGAAGAAAGAATAAAGAGGAATATTGAGGGAGATAGGGAAAGAAGAAGAGGAGAGGGTAAATGAGCTAAAGGGACAACACATTCTCTAAATGAGTAACAAAAGCAAGTAATATGTGAATGTGGAAGACTAATCTTAGTAGCTTGGCAAGTAGGATCTGAAGAGAGAGCATTAAGGTAGAGGGGGTTGAGGAGAAAGAGGAGTGCGAGAGAAGGGGTAGAAGAAGATGAAGACTGACGTTCATACTGAACTAGATGACAGTAACGAATCATATTTAAGAATAAATTTTATATGATGACGAAGAGAAGAAGACAAATGGGAGGGGGAAGGAGAAGCATGAGAGAAAGTGGAGGAGGAAAATTGATCTTAGTAGACGTGGAAGGAGAAACATGAAGAGAATGGACATTAAGGGGGGAAGAAGGAAAAGGGAAGTGAATGAGGAGGCGATGTAAAATGAGTTAAAAGGACAAGACGCTCTGTGAACTAGACGATAAAAAGAAAGTCATATTTAAGGATGAATTTATGATGAGGAGGGGGAGAGGTGGGGAAAAAATGAGAAAGAGAGGAAGGAGAATGAGATATGGAAAAGGTGGGTGGACTGCGATCTAATGAAAAAGACACTAAAGTCCGATAATATAGCTCAAACTAATGGGAGAGTCATAGCGTCTCACATTTTAAATTTAGCTTTGAGAATTGTATCGCTCTCCTTGATAACAGAGGAAAAAAACGTAAGCCTCTTATACCATTTGTAGACCGGCCACTACAACGTTGTCAAAGAAGTGGGTGCAATTATACCCGAAATTCTACAAGGACTAGGAAGCTATTATGCATCACAAAAAATGAAAGTATTTTGAAGGTCCTTAGCTTGTTTGTTGTCTCTATTTGTTGTATTAATGTTTGTTTTGTGAAGAGTGTGTTCTATGTTTTTGCTTTCTGATGCATTACTATGTTTTTGCGTTGCATGGAAAAGATATTTGACAAGTTCCCTCTAACACTGAGAAGGCTAACACTACAAGAAATACTCCATATAGCTACCATCCACGCGCGACTGAGAAATTCAGTCGCTTATTTAGCGACTGAAAGTACAACGCGCGACCGATATTAGTCGCTGGACGAGGAGACGAATTTTTAAAAAATTAATTATCCTCAGCGACCGAAATCAGTCGCAAAAAAAAAAAAAATGATGCGTGGCCGATTTCAGTTGCTAAAATAGTGAACTAGCGACCGATTTCAGTCGCTAAATCTGTGACCTAGGGACTGAAATCAGTCGCTAAAAAAAAGGACGCGCGACCGATTTCGGTCACTAAGGCTACTGGATTTTTTTTAAGTAAACGAACACCCCCCCTCCCCCAAGCCATTCTCTCATTTCACTCCCTCTCTCTAAAACTCGTCTCCCTTCTCTCTAAAACTCGCCCTCCTCATTTCCTCTTCATTTCTTCTTCAATTATCTCATTTTCCTTAAGGTATGTTTATCTATCTATATTTAGTTTCAATTATTTATTAATTTCTGTTTTTATCGATTTAAATAAATTAGTTATTGGGTTGGATAATTTTTTAGTTGTCGGAATATTTAGTGTAGTTAGAATGTTAATCGCCCAATAGGTTCCCCCATTTGAAATAGGTAGATTGTTAGTATAAAATTAGGATTTGTGGTTAAGTAGTTGAATGAATTGGATTGTTTTGATGTGTTAGGAAATTGGAAGTGAAATACAATTATACCGATTTAGTGATGTAATTATGGACGGATTGAGTGGAAATAGTACTATGTTTAGGTGAATTGAGAATTTTACAGAATATGTGAGTAGTGTATATATATATTAGTAAATTACTTTAGAGGAAATAATTTGTATGTGGTTATTGTATGACGATGATTTCTAGTAGGGTATAATTTTAGTAAGTTATATTATTTCAACATAGTAATCTGCATTATATATTTTGGGCAAATTATTTCGATATTATGATGTTTCTAACTTTCTAATATGTCTGCAGATATGACGTTGGGCAGCAGATTGCGGTTCGGTAGTGGGAGCAGCAGCAGGGGGCGGCAGCAGCAGGAGGACCAGGAGGACACCCGGATGAAGGACCAGAACGAGGTCCAACAAGATGATAATGAAGAGGAGGTGACCAACGATCAGCAACCAGAGCAACCACAACAGGATCAAGGGCTTCAATATACAGACGACGGGCGCCTAATTATTAGCCCCGATAACACATGGTGAGACATTGCATTTCCTTATTTTGTGAGACATCATCTAATTTCACTCTTTGGTGTAGGTTTTGGACTCGTGCGGTGATGACTGGTGTGAAGGACAGTTTCATGAATGAATTGACTACTTACTGCACTGTAGGGGTGTAAATGAGCCGAGACAGCTCGCGAGCAGCTCGAGATCGGCTCGGTCAAAGTTCGGTCAAAGCTCGACTCGTATGAGCTCGGCTCGGATCATTTATGAGTCGAGCCGAGCAAGACCTGGCTCGGCTCGAATAGCTCGCGAGCGGCTCGATATTATTTCAAAGTTAGTTTCCTTTCCGCTACCTAAATTAAATATACCTATTAATCATCCTATTATTTTGTCTTTCGTAGTTAATTTAGTTTCGAAATGTTTGGTATATCATATACGCCTCTTATTAAGACGATTTTATTTTGTTACTATAATGTTGCGAATTGCAATATTCAGGACATTGATTCTTATCTTTCATCATTACAATTTGTATTTTTATTTCTTTTTTCATCGTAATAGCTTGAGACACCTATAAATCAATAATGTATTGATTTAATTTCCGTTTCATTAGTCAAAAACTCAAATAAGTTGAGCACTTAAGCTCCAGTCCAACCCATCATGCGAGTCGAGCTCAACACGAGCTCGCGCGTCGAGCTCAACTCGAGCCTGGAGTCCAGCCTTTTCCCGAGCCACGAGTCGAGTTAACGAGCTCAAGCTCGAGCCTTTGTTTTTGAAGCTCAACGAGCTTGAGCTCGAGCTGAGACTCCCCTTTTTCTTTTCGAGCTCGAGCCGAGCAGCCCCAGGCTCGCGCTCAACTTCGCTCGTTTACACCCCTAAGTTGGACCAAGGTGCCTCAGTGGCAGCGGGAGAAGTGGTTTGCGAACTTTAAGGTGCACCATTTTTTTTGTTTTATTAATTATCTGTTATTGTTTACAGATTACTAATATAATGACAACAAACAATCTTGCAGATGAAACACTGCTACAACGACGGTCTCGAGGTGGCTGCGAGAGACAGATACATGGACGTCGCAAAGGAAAGATACAAAGACAACATGTGGAAGTTGGCGAACGAGGGAAGGGCACACAAATACCTTAAAGGTTTGATTACTCAATTACTGTTCGTACTTGAATAGAAAGTTGTATATATCTTCAAAACCTTTATTGATCTCAAAGTGTATAAATTGTAGGTGACGCCATTAAACAGTTCGAAGTAGCCCGCTCCGACCCGAAGTTCCTTAAGAGATCGGTCCAGGCGAAGAAGAACAAGAGGCGGGGAGGGGACCCCGAGGTGGAGGCGGAGCGCACCCACTACGGTGGGTCGCAGTCGATGCACCAGCGGGCTATGAATGTTAGTATTTCCTTACCTTTGTTTTTTATTTTGGATTCTTATTTAATGTTTTCATTATAAATATAAATGAGAAATCTACATGTACTGTCAACAGTTGAAGAAACAAACTGGAGAATTCCCTCCGCCTGCGCAGCTATTTCTCGACACGAAGACCAAGGGGGACAACAAAAGCGGTCGATCGTTCGCTACGCAGAAGGACGACGACATTTGGGTAAGTTTCAAGCATAAGGCTTCTTTACTTTTTTTCTTTAGAACTCACCTAATCATGACTCCAATTTCTTGTAGGATTCGTATATGGAGGCCACCAGAGCGCCCGAGAATGTAGGTGTGGACCCGAGCGCGATTTGGTTCAGAGTCGCGGATGGGTACCGCAAGGGAGCGGTGTACGGTATGGGGAACGCTCATTCCCTGTACTGAACACCACCCAATGCTCGGAGGGCCCATGCGACCTCAACGGAGTGTGTACCATCCGTCGTTCAGGAGATGAGGTCGGAAATACAAGAGGAGAGGGCGCTACGGGCGGCTATGGCTGAGAGGATGAAGGAGCAGGATGAGAGGCTGAAGATGCAGGATGAGAAGCTGAAGATGCAGGAGTCCGTTAACCTGCAAATTCTGGAAGAGCTACAGCGCCTTAGGAGCATGCAGTAGAAGAACTGTAACTCCGGCCCCACTCCCCAACCCCGAGATTATAGAGACCCCTTTGGTGGTGACGGTGGTAGTGGTGCGTCAGCTAGTTTCACTGTTAGGTGAGTAGATTGAAAACAGTTTGTAGTTTGTGAATGTTTGTTGAAAACAGTTTGTAACAACACTTTTAATTTAGTGTATTAAAGACATTTGCACGCTTGGTTGCCAATTCTGGAGTGTGAAGCTGGCGTAACGTTTGGAACGACGTTTGGAATGTTTGGAGTGATGTGTCAGGGACGTATTTTGGTTGTTGGTTTGTGTTTTTGTGCAGATTTTGGCCAGAAACAAAATAAATGAAACCGGCCTATTTCAGGTTCGGTATCGACTGATTTCAGTCGCTAATTTTGTCATTTAGCGACCGATTTCAGTCGCTGAAGGACGCTCACAGATGCCACGTCAAACCCCTTCGTGACTGAAATCAGTCGCTAAGCTGGCGCTCTCAGCGATTGAAATCGGTCGCTAAATAGCTGCATAGCGACTGTTTCGGTCGCTAACTTTAGCGACTGAAATTGGTCGCGCATAGGAATTAGCGACCGATTTCAGTCGCTAGATGCGACTATCTGTAGCGACTGTTTCTTAGCGACTGTCAACTGTCGCGCGTCTCTTTTTAGCGACAGATGACGGTGGTTAAGAGTAGTCGCCACAGACTTAACTTCTTGTATTATAATGTGTCGGTAGTTTGCAAGAAGTGGGATCAATCTTGTTTGTTGCGTTCAGATGCGCCTTGGTGGAATGCTGATTACGATAAAAGGTTGCGACCAGTGCACCGTAATGGAATGACGTCCATTTATAGGAGCTCTAAAGAAGTTTCACGGAGATGTCGGTGTTATCTGACTGATATCATGCACGCTAGGACACTACTACATAGATTCCAGCTAGCATCAAACAGTAACCTGAACCTGGACATTATTGAGTGCACTCCTGAAGAATATGACGACAAAGTTCCAGATGAAGAAATGTCAACAGTATATATAGCAGCCAAAATGTTATTTGACGGAGATGAAATCGGAAAGCTCGAGTAATATTTTCTAATACGGGTATCGTTATAACACTTATGTTTTGTGAATGCCTGGTAGCTTAGTTTTTGAATGACCATATTTTATGACTTGCTTTTCCTCTCATCATTTTCTTCTGTAGCCAACGATGATTTTTTCTTTAACGGGAAAGCTATGCTCTTCTGTGCTTAAATCAACATTCGTTATTGTTCTCTCTCCAGAATTTTGAATTGGAGCAACTAACAAGCCCGACGGTTTCGTTTCAATACGAACGATAAGTATTTACCTTCACTTGCATTTTTGTACAACTATGAATGCGAAACAATAAAAAATGAAATAAGAAATATAAGAATCGAACACACTTCTTGTAAATTTTAAATACGAGAAAGAACCTTCCAATATAGTACAACAAACCCGACCCACCCAATTACGATAGAAACACATGACAAGAAACATAAACTTAATTGGCAGAACGTTGTACCTAAATGTTTCACATGCGGGAAAAAAATATTTCCATATTACGATTTCGCTAACTCGTAACGCCTCATACACCGCGCGCATCACGCGCGGCTACGGAACTAGTATATATAAACACAATACAAATATTGACATGACCTATTTTTCTAGGGTCATGACTCGTGAGTCAATTTTTTTATTATGACTTGAATAATCAGAACGCTAAAAAACACTTTAATTTTTTATGGTTAAAATACGACCCAGATTAATACATTCATTATGGAACGAACACTACAAGAAAAAGGTGGCCCAGGCGTCCATCCAGTGGCTTCCGTCAGTGGACGCTATACGGGGACGGGCGTTCGCAAACAGACGCCAGAAAGTGAAAGCCACGACCGGTCGCCCATTTTTAAAACGGGCGTCCGACAGCGGACGCCAAGAAAATGGGCGTCCGACAGCGGATGTCATGAGTGGCGTCTGACTGTGGACGTCAGTTACCCTTGGATGGCGTCCACAGTCAAACGCCATTTGCTTTACGTTGGCGTCCGACTGTGGACGCCATCCATGGGTAACTGGCGTCCACAATCAGACGCCATGTCCCATGAATAGCTGCCAATTTTTATCGCTTTTAACTTCCTCCGGCGTCTGTTATGGCGTCCGTTATTGGACGCCATGTATGCTGTTGCATGGCCGTAAACATGCGTTCAATGTCTAGCCAAAACCTGCAAAATAAACCACATCCACAACCCTCAACCAACCACAACTGTCGACCATCCACAATACCTCAACCTCATTCACTCTCAATCAACCAAAACACTGCATCTCTCGACACATTTATGCTGAAAAAACATTCATATAAAAAAGATTTAACATACGGTTTGAAGGTACACAAATCTAAACTAGTTCGAAGATACATAATTCGTAAATTCAGTTACAACAACAACAAAAAACAATCAGCTAACTGTAAAGCTAGCTGAAGCACCAGAGTTACCGTCATCCCCGTTAAAGGGGTCTCTGTCGTCTGGAGGGGGTGGGGGACGACCTTGGTTGCATCTCTCAAACATGGCCTGAAACATGGCCATCTGTTCCTGCATTTTCTTTATGTGCTCCTGTTGTTCCTTCAGTTGCTGCTGCTGTTGCTGCTGTGTCAGCTGTTCCTTCATGGCCTCCTTTTCTGGGTCGGGCTGCTGAGATCCGGCCGGCGTGTACTCCATCTCTGTAGATGTGCTGAGACGCGGTGGGGGAGGTGTGAAGTAGATACCGTGTGCATTTCCAACACCGTACACACTTCCTTTCCTGTACCCCGAGACGACCTTGAAAAAAATCTGATTCGGGTCGACTTCGGTAGCATCAGGAGCAGTCTCGAGGTTATCTTGCTCTTTTTGGTAGGCATCCTGTGTACACAACAACGATTTCAATTCAAGTTATTATTAGATGAAATCATTAAAGATAGTTATCTACCACCTAAAGTATAGACAAAGTTGATTTATTTGAAATAGTAAGTACTCACCCAGATTGCCTGATCTTTCCTCGTCATAAAAGTAGTCCCTTCTTGGTCGGTCTTCCCGTGCATGTCCAGGAATATCTCCACCGCGGTTGGCATCCTCCCGAGTTCAGCTTGTAGCTATTAAATGAGTACGAACGTTAGGCAAATATATATTATGCGAACATAGTTTATGATTATTCAAGTAAGAGTACGATATTAGTAGAAATTATACCCTCTTGACACGACGCAACGAAGACTGAGAACCCCGATGATGTGTCGGGTCAGCCTTCCCCTCCTTCTCGCAGTTCTTCATTTTGTTTCTCTGTGCTCTCTCCGACCTGACCTTGAAGTCTGCGTTGTCATGGTACGTAACCCACCTCTCCAACGCTTCCCCTGAAATATGACGACACTAATATATTAGTTAATACAGTAAAAGATTGAAGTTAGATTGTTTGTTAAAATTGAGTACTATAAAAAAACTACACCTTTAAGGTCTTTGAGCGAAGTCCCCCGCGTGTGGCGTTTGTTCATTACGTCAGCGAAACGTCGTGTGCAAGTCTCGTTATACCGCTCCCACACCCTTCCTTCTAATTCCTGCTTTCAAGCGAACTTCAACTAAACAATCAAGGCGGATTATTAATTAGTAGCAAAAATATTTACAAAGTCTACATTATAAATTAAAAACTCGGTAACAAAAACAATCTACGTACCCGGAAGTTGTTGAACCACCACTCCCGTACGTCCAACAACACCTGAGTCCAGCAAGCATACCCCTGCCCTTTGTCGACCATGTAGTTGGCAGTACAGCCTTTGGTGACCTCCCCATGGAGAAACCTGCACCGAGTCCAGAACCACATATATGTACGAAATCTTACAAGATGTAGTCCAAAAATTCATATGTTACAAAAGAATCGACATGTCAAAAAATCCTCGTCCTTGGTTCAAAAGAATCGAAAGGTGCGCTTGGTTGTACTCTTTCTCATCTAGCGTCCTAGAACCCTCACCGGATGAAGTTCCTTCATCGTCCTTTTTTTGAAAAAACTCGGGTATAGTAGGATCAATGGGCACCGAATGTTCTAGGTTCAGGTTCTTGGTTTTTGTTTGGACATCTTTCTCGAAGTAGAGGGAGCAGAAGTTTGTAATCTCTTCTGTCAAATATGCATTACAAATGGAACCCTCTACCCTAGCCTTGTTACCAATTTTCTTCTTCAGATGATTGAGGAACCTAAATACACAAGTTACGTATTTCAATTAATAAAAATTAGCTATGTGTAAATTAAATTTATAAATGAAGTTACTAAAATTTATGTACCTTTCAAATGGGTACATCCATCTATACTGGACAGGTCCTCCAACCTTAGCCTCGTAGGGCAAGTGGACAGGTAAATGCTCCATGAAATTAAAGAACGACGGTGGGAAGATCATCTCAAGTTTGCATAGTATCCGTGGAATTTGATCCTCCAACCGAGTCATGTCCTCAATTGATACTGTAGAAGAACACAAATCTCGGAAAAACTAAGATATCTCAGTTATAGAATTCCACATCGTCGGTGGCAAAAGTTGCTTTAGTGCTACCGGAAGTAACCTCTCCATGAAGACATGACAGTCATGACTCTTTAACCCTTGCAGCTTGAGGTTCTTAAGATCAACATAGCGTTTAAAGTCGGAGGCGTACCCGTCAGGAAACTTCAACTTCTCTACCCACTCCAACAACGCCTTCCTCTGAGCTTTGTCAAGGGTAAACAAGGCTCTCGGTTTGGATCCATCCCGTTTTATGTGCTGTTGAGGACGGTCACAAAAATGCTTTACATCTCGCCGGAAGCCTGTAGTGTCACAACTCTTCCCCTCCACATCCATGACAGTGTGAATCAACTGCTCGAAGAAGTTCTTCTCTATGTGCATCACATCTAAATTGTGACGAAGTAACAAAGTCCTCCAATATGGTAGGTCAAAAAATATGCTACGTTTAAACCAACCATTTTTCAACATTTTGAGGTCTTTGAACTCCTGCTCGAATCCGTCAACAGTGGACGGGTAATCGGAAATCAACTCCCATATTTCATCTCCTGGGAGTCGATCAGGTGCATCGTCAAGCACAACCTCACCCTTCTTGAATGTCTTCTTATTCTTTCTAAATGGGTGACCTTCTGGTAGGAACTGCCTATGACAGTCAAACGAACTTATTTTACTAGAATTTGGAAGATAAAAAGCTTTGCTCTCATCCATACAACACGGACATGCTTTCTGACCCGCAGTAGACCACCCCGAGAGCATACCGTACGCGGGAAAGTCGTTTATATTCCACAACAGAGCTGCTTTCAACTGAAAGTTTTGTCTCAGAGAGACATCATAAGTTTCCACCCCTACCTCCCACAGTTGTTTCATCAATTCCTCAATAACAGGTTGCAAGTAATCATCCAAATGATTTTTCGGGTTTTTGGGTCCAGGCACAATAAGAGATAGGAAGATGAAAGGCTTCTTCAAGCACAACCAAGGAGGTTGGTTATAAGGTGTGATCATCACAGGCCAGCAAGAGTACGACTTACCAAATTGGCCGAAAGGTGCAAATCCATCAGTACACAACCCTAGCTTTACATTTTGGGGTTTTAACGCAAAGTGGGAATGTAGTCTATCGAAACGCTTCCACTCCTCACCGTCACTCGGATGACACATCTTCCCTGGTACCCTAATGTCCTTCTTGTGCCACCTCATTTGCTCCGCTATGGTTTTTGTGGCATACAATTTTTGAAGCCTAGGTGCAATAGGGAAGTACGTAAGTTGACTTATTGGGATCAGTTTCTTACCCCTAACACCACTTTTCCCTTTTCTACCCCTCAAAACAATATCCTCCTCAACCGTCTTATACCTACCTTTACCACATCTCCTACATTCATCAAGCATCGCATCGTCCTTCCAAAATAACATGCATCCATCCGGACAAGCATCAATCTTTTGATACGGGAGTTGAAGGCCCTTCACAACCTTTTTGGTAACGTTGTGTAGAAAGTTCGGGTCATGATATTGTCTTTTGGGATAACTCTCTCGAGCAAGGCTGCAATACCATCGACACAAGCAAAGGGTAGGTTGAACTCACATTTAAGGCTAACTACCATAGATGTGACTTCTAACAAAGTCACATCGCACCCTCCGTATAACGGTTTCTCCGAAGCGTTCAACATGTCAAAAAACGCCTTTGCTCGTGGATTAGGCTCTTGTGGGTTAGGTGAGTCTTGTGGGTTGGGTGAGTCTCGTGGGTTAGGTGAGTCATCATTTTCATATGTGTTCTCGTTGTTAAACAAGTTGCACTCCACAACGTCAACTATCATACCTCTCAACCCCCCTCATTTTGATGGTTTTCGGGTTCCTCAGACTGAGATGGCTCACTATGACAAATCCAATTATAATAATCGGGTGAGAAACCATTATAGATGACATGTTCCTTAACTACAAGGACCTCAAAAAATTTTAAGTTCTTGCATGTAGTACACGAACACCTAACCTCCCCCCTCGATGCATAGTCTACTGACTTTTTAGCGATCTCGACAAATGATTCAACGCCCCTCAAAAATTCGACGGTGGGACGTTTCTTCTTATCAAGTCTTCCCTCATACATACATCCATTTCCGTTCAATTCTCTTCATTTTCTATGTTAAAAAAAATATATAACAAATTAAAGTTTAATTTCTCTAACTTAATTTAGAACTTACTAAACAAAAATTTAATCACCATTTAACTTAAACTTAATTTTTCTAACTTAATTTCCATAACTGAGTTTCCTCAATTTAATCACTAATACGTCAAAGTAAACACAAATGTCTTATCAATTTAGAATTGACCTGACGAAAATTAGTCACCAAATTTAATCACAAATGTAATCACAATTTAATCCCAATTTACGAAAACCCTAATTCATCAATTTAATCCCAATTTAACCGAACAAAACACAAAAATACATGGCTCAGGTCAGAAAAGAAACAACTTACACAGGTCAAATAAGGTCAAATTTTCGGATAGAGATATATAAACTCCGAAAGCACCGCTAACACCTATTTTCGACACCGATCACGATGGAAGTGGTTTCGGGAAAATCCGACATTATTACGACACCTTTTGGTCCGTCCTAAGTCACACAAAACCTCACGGAAGGCCCTAGAGGTCATTCTAGCTCAATCAACCAAATTCATCAAACTCTAATCAAAATTGAGATGGGCAAAACTAATCTACCTAATCGAATTTCAGACCTAAACAATATTAACTAGCAAACTACCAATAGAAAACGATAAAAATCGAAAATAAGAACTAATTATAATGAATAAGAACTAAGTAAAGTAAGACAACATACCGAAAATTAAGAAGAAGAGGGAAAATGGAAGAGAGGATAATGGGGAAGGGGCTCGGCGAGTAGGTAGAGAGAGTTTAGAGAGTGAAATTTTTTTTGCGAATGAAGGGAGAGAGGGGGTTGGGCGTATATTTGAAGCGATTCAGGCCAACGGGCGTCCGCTATCGAACGCCACATTTACCCAAACTGGCGTCCGACTGTGGACACCATATCCCACTATATGGCGTCTGACAGTGGACGCCATTTAGTGGAATATGGCGTCCGCTTGTGGACGCCCAGAAGCCTGAATTTCTCCCTTCCCCAGTCCTGTCGGACGCCAAGTTTGGCATCTGACGGTGGACACCCGGATGTATTTTCAGACGCCATTTAGGCGTCCATATGCCCAGGACGCCCACCGGGTGGACGCCCGGAGCTAGTTTTCATGTAGTGGAATCATAATTGTTTAAGTATGGTAAATATGAGTTAGTATTTCAACTTATCGCGATAATATCATTGCGATTCATTCCTTATTTAACACATTAACGTTACGATAGAAAAAAAAACCAGTTCAATTTTAATTAACATAAGTAAGTTTCATATTTTAATATATACTCCGTACATACAATCAAATATGTAATTATTTTATATACTTTTATATAATTTTATAATTAAAATAAATTAATTTTTTTTTTGATAAAAAAATTAATTAATTTTTAATTAGTGTTCAATATTAGTATGATCATTATGAGTATAATATAATTTATAATACTCTTACTAATTTACTACGGAGTATTAACGATATATGTAATCCGACCCTTTATTTTGACCAAACCTGTATGACCCGTCGGCTCAGGACCCAACCCACCCAAATAATATTTTTCTCCATATGATTATGAATTATTGTTAATGATTAAAACCCAACACAAAATAAGTATTCAAAAAAAATAACCAAACACAAAATACGGGTAAATGGTGTCGCGTGTGAGATAAACTTTGTTTTGTAAGAAGTCAATTCATTTGTTATTTGATAAATTAGTAAACTTTTCATACGAAAAGACCGTTATATGATTTTATGTCATATAACAGGGTTACCATGTAGAAAAACTCAAGCATGTTTTATAATATGTCCATTAAAGAAGTTATTCAAAATGGATAACTTAATGGACATTAACATTTTATTTTTGTAAATACTCTCGTGTTTGATCATTTACAATTACCGATAAAATATATATTAATGATTAATAATAAAAGATACTCTGTTTTTCCTTACGACAATAATGTACCGAAAAATTAATATTGCAATTAAACATTGGTTGATTGTTTGAGATATTAAATTAAGATAAAAATTTTTAACTTATAATTAAATTGTCATTAATATGGTAATGGTGAATACGGTAATAAAGATTGATTACATGTGATAACTTTTTTTTTTGGTTCAACGAAGAGCGCACTTAGTCGCATTACAATATAGAGGGAGGGTGAGATTCGAACTTGAGACCTACTGTCCCAGAGTACTAGTCCTAACCACTGGGTTAAGACATCTTCGGTACATGTGATAACTTTGTATAGAGATGACACGTGACAATTACCATATTGGGGTGATTATTGCTTTATTATAATATATGATATATGATATGATTATTTGTTGATGTCTTTATTTGTCATGTTTGTTAATCAATCCAATGATCAAATCTGTTTTATAAATTTAGTCTTGCTAATATTAATTCGTAATTTCAAAATTATTTTTTTCTAATGAAGCTTTACTCAATCCTAACAAATTTTCTTACAATTTTCCACTTATACCCTTTATACGACCTCTCCAATTAATATTTCTAATTACCTTAATCTCTGCCCAAAAAAATCATATCAACCAATCTAACTCTTGTGAATTCAACTCTGGATCCTAATTCTTTAATTGATGAAGTAATATTGCTTAAGATTTAACTTTAACTTTTTTAAACAATTTATTGTAAAGTTCATCAATTAGGGTTTATGATTGTTTTCTAGGGATTAATCTTTCTAATTACCTTTAATCTCTACCAAAAACAATTTGATCAATTAGACTTTTGAATTCAATTATGGATCTGATCTAGTTCTCTAATTAATGATGAAGTAATATTGCTTTAAATTTTAACGTTAGTTTTTTTAATGAATTTATTATAAAGTTATCAGTTAGGTTTTTTCTCGATAATTGACTTTTAGGGATTCTTTTAAGGATTTATGGATCGAGTTGTTTGATACGGAGTATAAGATTGATTGACTAATCGATCGATTAAAGAAGCATTTTAAGGCTTGTACGTATTTTATTGCAAATGTCGAATGTAAGTTTTTGGAAATTAAGGAAATGTGGAAGTTCAATTTTTTTAGAGAGAAAATCAAACTATCATCTATTTAGGACTTGTTTGGTTACTCATCCAATTAATAGGATGTGCAAGACCCCATAAATTGCATTTTCAGGGAGTTGCTTGGTTGTCCATTTCATGAGAATTGTCACTTTGTCAATAATGGGGAAGTTACTCACCAAGCCCCTTTGGTGTGTAGAATTACCCATGAAATCATTTCTCACGTGGCAACCAGACACTATTTTTGTAATTTCCATGAAATACAAATTCACGTGAATTTAAGTTCCCGGTAACTCCATCTTTCCATGGTGAACCAAATGAGCCCTTAGAATGAGGGAGGAAATGACAATGACAAATTAATAAAATATCGTTAGAAAAGTACGACCGTTTACCAAATAGACAACCTATATCTGATTGAATTTAAAATTATTATTTTCAAAATCATAGTACCCATTTTTATTGCCAAATATACTGCGTATATATACATATTTGTAATACAATATGTGCTAAACATGCATGAAAATGGAATTAATATCAACTAGTGTAATACCCGTGACACGTCACGGGTTGGTGAACATTTTTTAAAAATAATAGGAAGTTAGAAATAAAGCGTAATACCCGTGAAAATTCACGGGGTTGAAACGTTTTTTCGCATCAAAAAGGCAAATCACAATTCATATGAGGGTGAACGGAAAGAGGATATTGGCTTAAAATAACGTAAATGAATTGAATATTGACGCATATGATTATTATAGTGTGTTCAATATCGAAGTCAAAGAACTCACGTGAGTATATAGGTAAATAATAATTTCGGATAGTGTATGATAAATGTAGATGTCTTACGTATAACGACATATGACGTCGAAATGAGTACGTGTATAATGTTTGTTTGACACAACTCATACAAAAAAGTAAGAAGGTTATCAATAGGCATATGATTAGTAAGAATGTTTGTTTTACACTCAATTTGTAATACAATATGTGCTAAACATGCATGAAAATGGAATTAATATCAATAGGAATCAAACCGACGGAAAAAAATTCAGTATGATCGTATATATTCCAACTACCGTATATGGTATGTAGAAATGTCTTTGCCAAATGCCATGGATAGTATGATACAGTAGGGATGACTTTAATTTTAAGATTATTTTCTTTCTTCAGTTTGATTCTTTACGTTTGTTTTATACACTTATCTCAATTCTCATTTTTTTTGTTCATATCTTTAGTTACACGTTACTAAAAATTATAAAAATCTGAGTTCACAATGCATTCGGTTAGATAATTTAAACTTGATCTCACAATTTTGTCGTACATATTATAAGTTAAATTGAAGTGTTTCTATTTTGAAGAGTGCCAAAAAAGTAAACATAAATAATCAAATTGAACGGAAGCGGAAGGTATAATAGCATCTCCAATCAAACGCAAACTTTATTTGGGTCCAAGGAGTAATTAATTATAAGACTTGTCGTAGGATAGGATAGGTTAGGTTAGGTTAGTACGTATAAAAATCTCCGTCTATTCAAGTTATAAATAGGTCCACAAAGATTTTTGAGAGTGGAAATTGGCGGAGGAGACCATGACTTCAGTAGGGAAACCCATTCACTGCAAAGGTAAATACACTACTTGGTATTATGTTTTGCGTTTGAATTGAATTGGTTAACTGGATTTTGTTTTACCGCTGTTAAAATTGGTGGCCTGGTGCAGCGGCGGTTGCAAGGGAGGCAGGAAAACCTTTGGTGATTGAACAAGTGGTGGTTGCAGCACCCAAGGCACACGAAATTCGTCTTAAGATCATTTGCACTTCCCTTTGTCACAGTGATATTACCTTTTGGACATGGAAGGTATGGTGTATATACATGTTTCTCATATACATATACATTTTCAAATAAATTAAAGCGAGTATTATATTATCCTATTTTAATGACCAAAATATACGATGTCGAAACTATGAAAATGAATTTGGGTATGTATATCATCGTCGAATAATCCTCTAGTACGTTTCGTTCCAACATTATACTAATAATAATGGAGTACTGTATTTGAAACTACTTACTGTATAGTATTGGAGTCATTGACTGTACTGTATATGTTTTGGATCTTATTGTGTCAATATTGAATGTATTATTTATTGATTGATTGATTGATTGTATGATGATGATTTATGTTATGTTATGTGTTGAAGGAACCACCAGGATACTTTCCGAGAATCTTGGGTCACGAGGCTGCTGGGTATGTAAATACAAATGCCTCTTCAATTCCTTTACATTCTTGCTTAATTCACTCCATCATCGCAAATTACAGTTTCTATACTCCATCATCATATCGATCTTTCACACAAAACCTACTACGAACTACGAGTATATACAGTATCACTTTCTAGTATAATCATCAATTTTTAAACATAATAAATGCTAATCAATTTTCACCCTAAATGCTAAGATTTTCATTCCCCATTGCATTGTACTGCGTACAAAGATTGCACATAAAACCAAACCTACTATCGCTTTCTATATTACAATTACAATTACAATGGAGGGGCAGATTTGAGGTCGGTAAACGATCGATAAAAAATTTGATTTCTCATTACTCTCCCTCAGTCTTTAGTCTTTACGCATTTAAAGATCTTTTGACAGTCAATTGTCATTAGTCAGTTACCGTTTACCCTCCAGTCTTTAATTTACCCATTAAAACACTCAATTTATGTTTCATTAATCAACTTATTAGTTACCGAAATGTCTGACATTAGGTCTTAGGTTCGAATCCCTCCTCACCTTTACTATCTTTGACCTTTGAACAACTACGGATTATAGTACTCGTATTATTTTTTGTTTATAATCTTCATATAGATAGCAACTTTGTATCGTTATTACAAAAAAAAAGATTAGTATTTTTCTCCAAATTTGTTACTCCACGATTTTTATTCGCCCTAGTTTACCAAAAAAAAGTATTCCAAAACAAAATATCCTATGTTGGCCCTAGTTACATTGTCAGAACTCACATACATATAGCTAGGTAGGGTGATAATCGAGCCAAAATCTATCGAATAACACCCCGTCTCTCTTTGAATAGGTTATCCATTGTATTATTGTAACGGGTCAAATATTAGGCATTTTGTTATATGAGGACAAAGCATGACCGATTGACCGTGAGGAGTTAAGGGGGGGTTTGAGCAGAATGACCGTGAGGGATTAGGGGTTTGAGTGAGGATGATGGTTTAGAGAAGTGAAATTAGGGTTGCATACAAAAGATGAGCCTGAATCTGGAGTGGGCCTGATTAAATGAATGTTTGACCCTATATTTGGAAAGTCAAATCGAGTACGAATCAAGTTTTTTTGAGCCGAACATTACGAATCCAGTCAGCTTGGCTTACTCACAGCTATCCCTACATATGCGTGGACGTGGCTCACTTTGATCATATTGTGTTTTGCATCGATTATTGGGGCGATTATTACATAACCTTAGTTATTAGTTACAAATTACATGTTGGAGTACTTCCTTACCTTTTTATATGCAAATATGTTGATAAGTATCGTCTTCTGTGGTATAAAAGAGATGGCGACTTAAGTGTGGGGTAAATCACTGGCGTGGACACAGTATGATCAAGTGTATGATCGACACATTGATCGTAACTCGTAACCCTACATGTATGGTCGGCAATTGTCCATTGATTGATGCAAAAAGTAGCTAGGAATTCATCCGAAATAAACTTCTTCATTCCTTCAATTAAGTAAGTACTCATTTTTTGAATTATAGGACAACCAAACAACTTCATTCCTTATAATCCACGGGAATTTCTATTTCCAGTATTTATCCGGTGGAAACCAAACAACTCCTTGTATTATATAATGAAGGACCACCGTAGGACATTTTGGTTCGTATTTAATACCATAGGACGGACAATGAGGTTCCAAACATTCATCAATTATGGTCCACATGAATGTTAGGAGTACATTGTTAGATCAGATCAAATCAGATGTTTGGTTACATTTGCTACGGAGTAGTAAAGTTGATTGGGGGTATAATACTCCGTACTACATTAAGACACAATGATACGAGTATGTCATATGTGATCTGAACTTAATTATTACCTATCTAATACTCCCTCCGTTCCAATGAATTGTTTGCCTATTCCATATTGGTGCGTCTCAATGAATTGTTTGCCTTTCTATTTTAGCAATGTTTTTTATATGCAATTTGACCTTTCTTATGAGTTTTGCTCCACATGTTACTCACTCATTGGATCCCTTACCCTTGGTGCCAAAATGAATGACAAACAATTCATTGGAACGGAGAGAGTACCAATATAAGTGGCTAGCTGAACCGGATAGAGTACGTATGTAGTCGTATTTGTATATGTACAATCCATCAACGATGATTTGGGCTTTGAATTATTATACTACGTATACAATTGAATGTTTATACAATCCTGCTACCAATACTTGCATTCCAGGCCAGGCCACCGGAGTAATGTCCATTGAACTTAATTAAATTTTTGATTTTATTTGTTACAGCATTGTGGAGAGTATAGGAGAGGAAGTAAAGGGGTTTGAAGAAGGGGATTTCGTGGTACCCATGTTTCTGGCCAACTGTGGAGAATGTGTTGACTGCAAATCTAAGAGGAGCAATCAATGTGAAACGCTGCCTTTTAAGCTGTCACCCTATATGCCAAGAGACGAGACAAGTCGTTTCACAGACATGAACGGGGAAGTCTTGTACCATTGTATGCATGTCTCAAGTTTCAGCCAGTACACTGTCGTCGATGTTGCTCATCTCGTCAAGATTAACCCTGCTATTCCACCTAATAGGGCCTGCCTTCTTGGCTGTGGACTTTCCACTGGTACTCTCGCTTTCTTCTCTTCTATATTTGAACCACATACGCATCTAACGTCTAAGTCATCTGTGAATAGGCTACTGTAACTCGCCATCTTATGAAAGAACTTGAATTGATGCTTGGATTTGTACCTTAGATGTTTAGATCATAATAAAACAAAAACACTCATAGTAAATGAAGTTGTTTATTGAGAGGAAAAGCGATGTGCAGGAGTTGGCGCTGCTTGGAAAACAGCTCAAGTCGATGCCGGATCTACAGTTGCTATCTTTGGCTTAGGAGTCATTGGATTAGGGGTATGCATTTTACTTTAAAATAATGCTCCTAGTGTACTACGGACCACGGAGTATAATCTTTCGCGATGCAAAAAATATGATTTGATTTGTGGCGGTTTTTCTCATGCAAAGGTGGCTGAGGGTGCAAGACTCTGCGGAGCTAGCAGAATCATTGGTGTTGATGTGAATCCCACTAAATTTGAATCAGGTAAGCTGTGTGATCGGTATTTGTACTCCACAGTTTATTGGGAAAGACTTTTGAGTATGAACTCTCCGTGAGCTCTCTTGGAACGTGCTAGCTACGTTCACAGACAAAGGGAATACATTTGGACTATTCACTTACTAATCACTGTAAACTCTGGCATAAGGTGTTTGAACTACAGACCTTGAAAGACACTGAAACTATTACTTCCCAAATCTCATAACCGAGTTTTCTGCAGGTAAAAAGTTTGGTGTCACCGACTTTGTGAACCCTCAGGACACCGGGACTAAATCAGTCAGCGAGGTACTGAGATCCTTGTCTTTCATTCTTCCACTGTCTGTTTCGACATATGTCCTGAATTTGTTCCTTTTGTGATTTTAGATTACTCCTTACTTGTTATCTCTAAAACTTAGAAGTAGTTTTAGAGCGACTTTCTGTAGTTTATTCTTGAACTCTGATCTATTAAGTCAGTATACGTAGCCTCTGCAGACAAACGGTTTTTTATGACCCGTGATAAAAGTTGTGTCAAAAATTGCATTGCTTGAATGTTAATTCACATCGTAAGGATTTCAAATACTTCAATTAGAGTCATATTGATCAATATTGCATGCTATATCTAAAGCCGTGGATTTGACTGTAAACAAAAACAACATCCCTTAATCCTGAATATCTGTAACATTGATCAATATGTAAGTGGATAAATTTTTAGTTAATGCGGCGAACGATTTAAAACAATATTGCAAGGAGGTTTTCTTGGTATTTATTGGGTAAAAAATGGATGCAGGTTATTAACGAAATGACAGGGGGAGGTGCAGATTATTGCTTTGAGTGTGTAGGCATGGTTTCTTTGGTGGAAGAAGCCTACTCTTGCTGTCGAAAGGTAGTCTGTTTCTCTTTCACTCTTACCATCTTCTTGTTTGTCGACCTAATCAAAGCTGACCCGACCTAAGAAGCTCCACCATTTTTCAAAACCAGACCCGACAAAACACGAAAATAGGGTGACTTGAATCCTACTCGCCTTAACCTCAATCCAAACATAAACTTAATATTTACTCCGTACTTGACAAAAGGAAGCCACATGACACATTGACACCCATGACGATTTAAGTTTTCTTTTTTACAATAGAGAAGATCAAACACGCTGTCTATTGTTTAGGTTACTTTTGTTTTAACCATTAAACTAAGACTTAATAATGATATTTTGAAGGTAACCTTATTACTTGTTAGCGTGTCGTGTCAAACAATTGGTCTGGCCTGGATTACCCTTATGGAAACTAACTGGACAAGATCTTTCATTTGTGAAACTCAAGTCCAATGTATATATGGTAATAATATGGTATGATTGAATATTAGTGGTATTATTTGTAAGAATGCAGGGATGGGGGAAGACAGTGGTAGTAGGCGTTGATAAGCCAAGCTCAGAGATTAAGTTAAATTCCCACGACGTGTTACACAATGGAAAAACTCTGGTAGGCTCCTTATTTGGTGGGCTCAAGCCCAAGTCTGATGTTTCCACCCTTGTTGACTGGTACTTGGACAAGGTAATTTACAATTTTACCCATTTCACAAACAATTATTTGCTGTGAGAGTGTACTGTGTTTTACGAGTAACACTCATCACTCATCACTCATCACTCATCACTCATCATCTAGTCTAGTTAGAGATTGTTTGCTTCGCTTATGCGAGTAGGTATGAGCTTTGAATAAAAAATACTCTTTAATATAAAGGTGGTATAGGGTTGGTATTCGATTCCATTTAATTTATGTTGGTTTCAATTTTTGATAGTATTGGATTGATACTTGACTCATGTCAAAAATCTTAAAAATAGACATTTAACAATTACAAGACATATTTAATATATTTATTTTTAATAGATTAATAAAGTTCAGGTAAATTATGTTTTAATCACATACGTTCTATATTTCATTGAGAACCTTTCATATAAGTACTGTAATTTTATTTTATTTATTTATTTAATTTTTTTTAATTTGATATCCGAGTATCAATCTCATACTCACCTCCTATTTGGGTGTGAGAAACTAATGGTTTTTTGCAAACAAATACATGTATGAGTTTAGCTCATTCTAAACACCAATATTTCCCATATAGATGAATAACCTAACGTGAAACGTCCCCCTTAATGTTTGAAAGTTCTCACCAATTTGCTTAGAAATAATGTATCTCCAACCTGATAGTTGAGTCTATCAAGATAAGAGAGCTCTCGATAAGATTGATTGTTAAAACTCGTGTATCAAGTTTAGGGAAATTTTGCTTGACTTATGATTTTTTACTTTTACCAGAGACTACAGTTGGATGAATTTGTAACACATGAGATGAAGATAGAAGATGTCAATGAAGCATTTGAGCTCCTTCTTCAGGGAAAGTCACTTCGATGCGTATTATGGATGGATAAATGAGGAAACATTACAAATTTTTCAACGAATTTCATAAATTGGAATTGGAGTTTGTGATTCGGTGATATTTCGACATTTTAGTATGATAAGACATTTTATAATAATACACGATTTTTGGAATTCGGGACCTTGTAACAAAAATCTTTGTTCCAAAAATCTGCTAAAAATCGACTAGTCTATACTTATGTCGAATATATATCACGTCAACCCAGATTTATAGGACCAACAAATGAGCACTGAGAGTAACGGAAATTGATAAACTTCGTCGGGTAAAAGTTAGAAACGAGACATTTACTTGTTATTTGAGGTTGAAATTGAACTTGAGATATCCTGAAATGTCCGCGGAGACGTGGTAAGAAAACAAGAAGAAAATGAGACTTTGGCCGGTAAGACATCCCGCACGGCTTAAAACGTAGGGTATGATACACTGTTTTCAAAGATGCGGTACCCGGCCCCCTAAAGTAAAGTTGCCGAAAGTTAACTAGTGTAATCCTTATGTCAAATATCGTGCCCTCCCATATTGATAAGTGTAGTTTGTAGTGCCTATTTCGTAGTGTTTTGGTCCCATTTTCCTTGTGGAATCGCTCCTTGGGATCGACTTATGGGCTACTTATGCTTCCTCTAGTTCGTTTCAGGTTCCCGAGACCATTCGTGAAGAGTTGGAGCGATTCCGACTCAATACATACACTTTTCGGAGCCAACGAAGTGAAGGAACGATCACTCGATGCCTTGGATTCGACCCCGAGACCTTGGGACCCAATCCCGAGCCTCCGAGACCCGATCCCGAGTCCCGAGAATCGATGAGAAGTCCATGTGAAGCAAGGAGGGACCAAAAGGATCATATTGGAGGCCTACAAGACTCATCCCCGACGGGTATGACCTCAACCCGTCCGGGATGAAGCGCACAAAAGAGGAGCTGCTGTTTTGGGTCCATCCCGACCGGGACCAGCTCCTCCCGACCGGGACCGACCCCTTCCCGACCGGGACCACCTCCTCCCGGTCGGGAAGGGCGTGCTGCTGCCGCGCTTTGTTTCCTTTCTTCTCCCTTCCACTTGTAACCCTATATATACTATTCCCTTGTTATGTTAAGCTTAGGTTAGACACTTCCCCTTAAACCCTAGATTATTTTAGCATAGATTAGCATAGATTAGTCTTTAGATTATCGTTAATCATAGATTAATGCTTGTAATTTGGGAATTCTTCAAGATCTCCACCAAGCTTGACAAACTTGGATGTTTGTTTTGGGTTTTTCTCATTTATGCAAGTTTCCTTCTTCCTTTCATCTTGTTAGTAGGTATAATCTTCTTTTCCTTTCTCTTAATCTTGTTCTTTCATTAAAGTTTGAATCTTTGTTGTGTGGATTGCTCATAGTTCATAGTTCTTGTTAGTTTCATTATGCTAGTTTGGTTGTTTGAATTGATTTCTCTTCTTAGTGTTAGTTTTAGTATAGATATGTTAGAGTAGTATCTTGCTAGGGTTAGTAAGGTGATTAGGGTGTTAATTGGATGATTAAGGGATTGTTGGAGATGTTGGTGGAAGATTTGGGTTTCCTCTTGGTTTGATGCATGGTACATGTTTGTTGAAATGCTTGAATGACTTGTATGCATATGCTTGTTTTTCTTGACTTTCTCTTGTGGGTGATAGTTTGCTCGTGGGTTTGGTTCCCTCACTAAGTAGCGAGAGCCCGGTGAGGACGACCCCTAGGTCGGTCTAAGTAGCGAGAGCCCGGATGCGACCTCGGCCCCGATATCACGCTAGTAACCCCGTTTGTCGTTTGTGTCGCCAAGGTGGGTTTTAGGTGGAACCTCTAGGTGAGTCTCTTGTTTTCTCTTGTTCGCTCCCTTCCCCTTGAGTCATGGTGTCTTAGTGGCCTTCGAGGCCTTAGTATGGTCGCTCCCGACTCTCGATGATGTGACTACGTCGAGAGTCAATCGAAAAATCCAAATTTTACAAGGTTTTCACCCTTTTTTAGGATTTAGTCGGATTCGGGCGGAATCCGGGCTAGGTGACGTGATTACACCTAGTCCTCCCCTCCCATTTCCTTTTATTTCCTTCTTTTTATTTCTTCCCCCATCCATATCTTTTCTCGTCTCGGCCCATGGTGACTTGATTACACCCCGGCCGGACACTTTCTACCCTTTTCTCCACTTTTTGATTTTTAGCTTTATTTTCGTAGTTTCTTTTCTTTTGTGCTCCATGCACTACGGTCGAGCATGAGGACATTGCTCGGCTTAAGTGTGGGGGAGCGATATTCTATCATAGTTAGTTCTATTTTCGTAGTTTTTCTAAAAATCTTTAAAAAAATCCTAAAAATTTGAAAAAAATTTCACAAAAATCAAAAAGATTTTCTTTTGTGTGTTTTCCTTTTGTGTCGTTGTCTCGTATATTTGTTTTGTTGTGTGTGTTTGCCCCCCTTTTTCCTTATAGGTTACTTGAATCACCGATAGCTTTGGAGAGCTTTCAAGACTTCCGGTAACATCTTTATCCCTTTTTCTTCTTTATCGCTTGTGGAGTTTGGAGGAGATCGTGATGTTGCGTGCTCGGGAGGAGCTTTGTAAAGTTTGGTTGATTTGGTGGCTTGTTTGGAAGCTTGGGGTGGTGTTTGTGTTGTTTGTTTGTTTGTTTGTTTTGTTTGTTTTTGTTTTGTGACCTTTTATCTCTTTTTCCTTTCGTTCTTGTCGTGTCTAGGCTTGGTCATGTGAGCTTCAAGGAAGATGTTGCTAGGGCATTTGACTTACTCCTTCGAGCTCTTGATGGCTATGGGGGGGTAGTTGGAGAGAGTATTTTAGTGTAAATATCTTTTCCCTTTTTCTTTTTGTGCTTGTATTTGTGTTTATGGTTGTTTGGATATTTTGGTTTGTAGGATTGTTAGTTTTGTGGAATTCTTGGAATTTGGTATTTTGATGAGCGATGTGAGGGAGGAAATTTGATGTGTGTTTGAGCTTTGTTTGATAGGTGAAATGAAGATGATTCCTAGAAAGGAATGGCTTATGATAGAGCTTGGATCGTGAGTATGGGAATCGGTTTTTGAAGCTTTGGTGAAGCTTTTGGGGTTTTGGAGGTCAAGAAGACCCATCCCGGGCGGGAAGGGAGCTTCCCGACCGGGACAAGTGTGTCATCCCGACCGGGAAGGAGCCGTCCCGATCGGGATGAGGGCGCCATATTTCGAGTCTCCTGGAGTGCCATCCCGACCGGGACGGACGTGTCATCCCGACCGGGACCATCCATCCCGATCGGGATGGTCCCCTACTCCTTTTTGGTGCCTCTTCTTCGACATTTAAGCCCACCCAACCATTGTATACCCCCACCCAACCTCCCTACCTATCCTTTCTCATATCATACCACCCATATACTTCATTTCATACCCTCACTTCATCTTCTATCCACTTGGCACCGACCTTCACATCAATTTCCACCCCCTCACACCATTACTACCTCACCATGCGGTTTGATCGAGAATGAAGAGGAATAGCAATGACGAAGACAAGTTTTGTGCCTATATTGATCTATGAGACGATGGAGCGAGTGAGTTGCTAACCTATTGGTACGACAACTATCCTTTCTTTCCCGTCTTTTATAGCTTGTTTTCTTTTGTGTTTATTCCCTTCCCCTTGTACACTTTTGTGTCTTGATGTCATGGTGGCCTTCGAGGCCTTGGTTTTGGTTGCTCCCGACTCTCGATGATGTGATTACATCGAGAGTTCTTTTCAAAATCCAAATTTTACAAGATTTTCACCCTTTTGTAGGATTTAGTCGGATTCGGGCGGAATCCGGGCTAGGTGACGTGATTACACCTAGTCCTCCTCTCCCATTTCCTTTTATTTCCTTCTTTTTATTTCTTCCCCCATCCATATCTTTTCTCGTCTCGGCCCATGGTGACTTGATTACACCCCGGCCGGACACTTTCTACCATTTTCTCCACTTTTTGATTTTTAGCTTTATTTTCGTAGTTTCTTTTCTTTTGTGCTCCATGCACTACGGTCGAGCATGAGGACATTGCTCGGCTTAAGTGTGGGGGAGCGATATTCTATTGTAGTTAGTTTTATTTTCGTAGTTTTTCGAAAAATCTTTAAAAACCCTAAAAATTTGAAAAAATTTCATAAAAATCAAGAAGATTTTCCTTTTGTGTGTTTTCCTTTTATGTCATTGTATCGTGTATTTGTTGTGTTGTGCGTGTTTTGCCTCCCTTTTTCCTTATAGGTTACTTGAATCACCGATAGCTTTGGAGAGCTTTCAAGACTTCCGGTAACATCTTTATCCCTTTTTCTTCTTTATCTCTTGTGGAGTTTGGAGGAGATTGTGATGTTGTGTGCTCGGAAGGAGCTTTGTAAAGTTTGGTTGATTTGGTGGCTTGTTTGGAAGCTTGGGGTGGTGTTTGTTCTCGTTGTGTGTTTGTTTTGTTTTGTTTTGTTGCCTTTTGTCTCTTTTTCCTTTCGTTCTTGTCCCGTCTTTGTCTTGTGTTTTGTATTTGTGTCTAGTGTGTAAAAGGTTTTCGAAAACCCGGTTTAGAGGCTAGTGTGAAAGTGTTTACTTTCGCTTCCTAGTAGTATAAATCGAGTCTTGGACTTTAGTCTAGTAGAATGACCCTAAATCAATGATTTCGTTGGTTTCTTACCTTGAGTCCACCTAGTCTACTAGGGATTTACTACGGGATTTGCACCTTTGACCATTATGACCACCCACGGTGTGAAAAGGCCGTGGTTACCGAGTCTCGTCCCTTAGGTGACCATGTCTAGGATCGTTTGATTAGTCCAAGTTCTCCACCTTTTTGTGGGTTTGAAAGAGAGATCGCGACCCCCAACTTACCCATTTACCTACCTCCCACACATATCCACACAATAAGTTGCAATTTGTTGAATTCTCCCTTTCTTGTCATACAAAGAAATGCCAAAAAGCCAAATCAAGCCAAAAAGGGCAAAGGAAAAGAAAAAGAAAGAAAATGAAAGAAAGAAAATAATGAAGAAAAAGAAAAGGCACAAAAGGCAAAAAGAAAATAGAAAAGAAGAAAAAGAAATGGCATGGCAACATACAAAGCAAAAATGCAAAAGAAAAGAGAAAATGCCAAAAGAAAATCGTCTCACAAAAAGATCTTAACCCCACAAAAATAAGCCTTTTTCCGACTTTTGCCGTGAAGAGCCTACCAAAGGACCGAATCTCTAGGAAGGATAATAGCGGCGGCAAAGGTCGGTCTTCCCTCACTTTGCAAATATTTCCACCTTTTTACTTGGACTAGTTAGGCGGTTTTGGGCATGGGACGACCCTCTTGGCTCTTTGCTAAAGGGGGCGGGGTCTCACTTACCTACAGTGTCGACTAACACCGTGGTTCATCCTTTTTTCATCCCGCCGATCGTCCCGTGGTACGTTCTTAGAAGGTTAGGAGGAACCTAGGTAAGTTACCAACGTTTTTATTGCTTTGTCATCATACTATTAGGGTTTTGTCCATTTCGGTTTGTATTGCTAGCTTGGGAACATTGTCACTTGCCTTGAGTCCTAAACCGGTGATTCTTTCACCGCTTTTTAGAGGGAAGCGGTATTTGTTTCTTTTTGGGTGCAACCTTTTGTGTGTTTGTTTGTATGTTTGTTTGTTTATGTGTTTTTGTGTCCGGTTGCGTCCACAGTTTTGTCGCAAGACCTCACTTGCCTTGCGGAGAGCACTTACCCTCTAGGTGTTCTCGCGTGAGTTGAAAGGGCGTAGGGTGCGCTAATACCCACTCGGCTAGTTTAGTAGTTAGTATGTGCTTACTCGAGGACGAGTAAGGGTTAAGTGTGGGGGAGTTGATAAGTGTAGTTTGTAGTGCCTATTTCGTAGTGTTTTGGTCCCATTTTCCTTGTGGAATCGCTCCTTGGGAGCGACTTATGGGCTACTTATGCTTCCTCTAGTTCGTTTCAGGTTCCCGAGACCATTCGTGAAGAGTTGGAGCGATTCCGACTCAATACATACACTTTTCGGAGCCAACGAAGTGAAGGAACGATCACTCGATGCCTTGGATTCGACCCCGAGACCTTGGGACCCAATCCCGAGCCTCCGAGACCCGATCCCGAGTCCCGAGAATCGATGAGAAGTCCATGTGAAGCAAGGAGGGACCAAAAGGATCATATTGGAGGCCTACAAGACTCATCCCCGACGGGTATGACCTCAACCCGTCCGGGATGAAGCGCACAAAAGAGGAGCTGCTGTTTTGGGTCCATCCCGACCGGGACCAGCTCCTCCCGACCGGGACCGACCCCTTCCCGACCGGGACCACCTCCTCCCGGCCGGGAAGGGCGTGCTGCTGCCGCGCTTTGTTTCCTTTCTTCTCCCTTCCACTTGTAACCCTATATATACTCTTCCCTTGTTATGTTAAGCTTAGGTTAGACACTTCCCCTTAAACCCTAGATTATTTTAGCATAGATTAGCATAGATTAGTCTTTAGATTATCGTTAATCATAGATTAATGCTTGTAATTTGGGAATTCTTCAAGATCTCCACCAAGCTTGACAAACTTGGATGTTTGTTTTGGGTTTTTCTCATTTATGCAAGTTTCCTTCTTCCTTTCATCTTGTTAGTAGGTATAATCTTCTTTTCCTTTCTCTTAATCTTGTTCTTTCATTAAAGTTTGAATCTTTGTTGTGTGGATTGCTCATAGTTCATAGTTCTTGTTAGTTTCATTATGCTAGTTTGGTTGTTTGAATTGATTTCTCTTCTTAGTGTTAGTTTTAGTATAGATATGTTAGAGTAGTATCTTGCTAGGGTTAGTAAGGTGATTAGGGTGTTAATTGGATGATTAAGGGATTGTTGGAGATGTTGGTGGAAGATTTGGGTTTCCTCTTGGTTTGATGCATGGTACATGTTTGTTGAAATGCTTGAATGACTTGTATGCATATGCTTGTTTTTCTTGACTTTCTCTTGTGGGTGATAGTTTGCTCGTGGGTTTGGTTCCCTCACTAAGTAGCGAGAGCCCGGTGAGGACGACCCCTAGGTCGGTCTAAGTAGCGAGAGCCCGGATGCGACCTAGGCCCCGATATCACGCTAGTAACCCCGTTTGTCGTTTGTGTCGCCAAGGTGGGTTTTAGGTGGAACCTCTAGGTGAGTCTAAGTTGCGAGAGCCCGGACTATACCTAGATTACCCTACTACCTCCTTCACTCTAGCTCTCCCTCGACCATTCCGTGACCCCTTTGACCCCGACCTAATCCTAGCCCGTTTCCTTTGATTGTTTTCTTGCTTTAGACCTAGCTTAGTCCTAGTCTCCCCCTCCTTAGATTAGCTCGTCTCGAACCTAGTCCTAGACCGTAGCATACCTTAGTCCGACCTCCCATCCCTGTGGATTCGACCCGACTTGCCCTAGCTACCCACTAGGATTAGTTGGTTTTTATTTGATCGGCGGGATCCACGACAAATCCCTCCCATCACATATTTATAGGACCAACAAAGGAGCAATAAAAGTCTCAAAAAGCGATAAACCCGCGTTGGCCTGGTTAAAAGTTGAAAGCTCGTGCATAATGGACGGTTTGTTTTTTGAGGCTGAAAATGAGTTAGAGATCTTTTGATGACGTCGCGGAGACGTGGTAAGGCAATGAGAAGAAAACTAGATGTTTCCGGATATAGGACCGCCTCCCGGACGACTCAAATCCTCGTGTATACACGGTTTTCGGAAATCCAAGACTCCGGAACAAAACTTGCCGAAAATCGACTAGTCTATTTCTTATGTCAAATAACCCATCCTCCCAAATTTATAGGACCAATGACACGGCAATGAAAGTAATGAAAAGCAATAAACTCGCGTCGAGTAAAAGTCGAAAACTCATGCAAATGCTGCAATGGTTACTTATTATAATAGTATTTGAGTTTGAAATTGAACCTGTGACCTATTGTTCAGGGTACCAATCTTAAACACTAGGGTACGACATATTCGGTGTATGACTTTCTTGGTTACGCATGAATAAATTATTTCCAATTTTCATAATCTCCACATGTAACGTGGGAGTGTGGGACAGATACAGGAAATTGTATGTAGTAGATTGAATCCAATAGCAAATTATACTCCATAGTGATGTATCATGGGTTTTGAAACTTCGTTACAAATTTACAACATAAGAATCATAAAACAATCACATTACATAACCACATACTCCGGACGGAGTACTTGAAACACATGATAAACAAAACATAATCACACATTCGCACCCATAATCCCCCATAGACCACCAAATTTAACCAACCACACATAATTACTCAGTTGCTAGTAATTGATTACTTATCCTCATGATGATGATCATTAATCTTCTCATCGTCAGTAGGCTTGGAGCTACTTAACCCAGGGATCTTGTCCTTAATCTTGTCCATGAACCCCTTCTTGTCCTCTCCCTCAACTACTGCCACGGGCACCGCCTCCTCGTGGTGGTGGTCGTCGGTCTTGATGTTTTGGCCAGGGAGCTTGTCCTTGATCTTGTCAAGGAAGCTCTTCTTCTCAGCAGGTTCCTCCACGGGGAGCGCCGCTTCATAGTGGTCCTCAGCAGGCTTGTCTTGGCCAGGGAGCTTGTCCTTGATCTTCTCCATGAACCCCTTCTTCTCTGGTTCCTCCACTTGGACCGCGTGAGTGATGACCTCATCGTCTTTGTTCCCTGGTATCAGTTTCTCTTTCAATCCCTTCTTTTCTTTCTTCTCTTTTCTCCTCTGCTTCTTTTCCTCGTCGTGTCCTTCCTCATCCGACTGCAATCGCACACATTATTAGAAATTGTTAAGACCGTCTGACACAATTATGTAACTACCGAAGAAGGGATTGATGACTTACAGAGGAGGAGGAAGAGCTGTAAGATCGAAGCATCTCGACGACAGTGCCATGTTTCTTCTCATCATCTTTGTAGTCTCTTGGTTGTTCGGAAACGTGAGTCTTTTGATCGAATTCAGAGGCGAAGGTGTCTTGAGTGATGGGCTTATAATCTCCCTGGCTGTCCTTCTTCATCAGATCGAACAGATTGTGATCAGTGGTTGTCGTCTCGACTGGTGAATGTGTAGCACCAACTTGCTCGTTCACTGCTGCCTGATGATCAGCCATTAATTTATATGTTAGGGTATGTATATGATATTATTGTTGGGTGATCAATAACTGAGAATACTTGAGGTATATTGATATGTTGGATAGAAATGAGTTTTGATTCAGACTCGATCAGGTGATGATTATCGATCAGGTTTGGGAGTTTTGGAGTGATGGGATTTTGGTTGATGGGTGTATGGGGTTTATATAGAGAGGCTGCCAACTTTAATTAAATACTCCAGAGTACGTACGTCTTTAATTAAGTACTCGTATCTTATTTACTTGTCAATAAAATAAAATAAATGAATCCTACTGGAATCTATGGCCGACGTGTTGAGGCCCCCAAAAAAAAATATCATTGCTTTAATGAGATTGTGATTTGTGACCTATAGTGTTTTGGACTTTGGAGCATACCATTAGCTTCAAAGAGTAGCATCTGCATAGCCATGCAATTATATTCAAAGGATAAATTCAAATCCCTATTCTCCTCCATTAAACCATAATAATTTAAGAAGAACCATATGGTGCGTTGGCTGCCATCAAGTGAGATGTTGTTTACTCCAATTATCGAATTTTATTTAAAATAAAATGTGCACCAAACTATTGAACCAGAAAAAAAATTAAAAATAATTTAAGATATAGCTTGACTCTTTCCTCTCAACGTGTGACAAACTAACAATCACAAATGGTTCATGATTCATGTTTGCACAAGAAATTAAATTCGAATCAGTCTTTCATAGTCCTGCAATTATAGATAGTAATTCCTTCCTTTACTCTATGTCTTAGCTTAATGAATAAAGGCGTAAGTTGTAACGATAAACTCTGAAATTCTATAAAATTGAAATTTCAACACTTACTAAATCTAGATAGTCACGCTTTAATTATATTTACTGGTTTACCTCTGTTACTAAAATTCCGGGCATACAAAAGTACAAAAGCGCCATCCAATAACAGCAATACGTGAATCGGGCTATATCCATTACTGCGTTAAATTGTTAAAGAGTAAATCAGGATATTTTAATATTAATATTTGCAGTCAGTAGTTCCGTACGCAAGACTACAATCTGGTAGAAGTGGTAAAGAAGAAAGCGAGCAAAGAGAACAGGAACACGATAGCGTAAGACGGTGTCAAATCAACTGCGATAAACCAATGAACATCTGCCATGTGAACAACATTGTTTATGTGCGACCCCACGCTGTCGGGCCTCCAATTTGATGATAAAACTGGAACGTCGGTGTAAAGAGGCCGACATCTAGTAACCACGTCCCACGTACTCACGTAGCATTGCGTCGGATGTAAGTGAGACGTTTACAAAATAGCTATCCTCTCACTTTATCATAAATGGTCAAATACTACTACCTTCACCTTTTTTATATTTTCTGCGTTTGTTTTTGGGAGAAAATTAATAAGGGTAGAGTATATAGATGAAAATGAAAGTGGAAAAAAAGAGTGGGGTCACAAATAATAAGATCACAAAAGATATACTAAAAAGAAAAGTGAAAGATAATAGAGAAATTATCAAAATAGGAAATATGAAAGTTTATAGAGAAGTGGAGGGAGTACTCCGTATATTACTCCTCCGTTCAAGTCGAACCTTCTCTTTTACTTTTTTTATAGAGGATATCTGTGGACATGACATAAGTCCACCCCGACGCGGCCACGCGCGAGTTTGGGTAGGCGAATGAATCTCCATATGAGAATGGATCGAATTGAAATTTAGGTCTATGTGGAGTCGCCACCGAATTTTATGGTTATTCGGAACCGTTCGAGCCCACTCTATGTCGTAGTTTGCCGTATACAAAATACGGCCCATTTCCGATGTCAGAGTTTATTGGGCTCGTCCCTTTGCATATCGATATAGATGCCGACTTGAGCGGTTAATCGTATATTGAATGACTCTCGTGCGCCAACGGTTTCGGGCATCCGGAAACCGAGGTTCTGAGTAAGGGGTGAGGGTACGTGTTGGGAAGCCCACGAAGGACACCCAACCCCGCCCGCACATTAGCGGCCTCTACTAAGAATTCGAATGACTTACAATACGCGCGCTAGTAAAACGGGAAAATGATATGCAAATAGTATTTTCCCTAAACATGCGAATTGAATTGAAACGGGTTTCTAAGTCAATTTAATGCAGCTAAGATTAACGTCAAAGTTGTATTTTAGCATGCGGGTTCATTTAGTACAATAAACGAACAAAATTAAATTGACAAAAGAAACAGAAAACGCGTTAGTAACGATATAGCGATATAACGAATAATAACGGTTTGCAAATATTGAATTGAATTGAAAAGATGCAAATATGAGGATGCATGATTTGAAAAGATAGTATACACGTGATTAATTATGCACGTGTTGACCTAAGTCGTAAAATACTATCGAGTTTGAAAAATAGAATAATGTACGACTCGTGTTTGAGTCGTTATGAGGCCACTCGATCGAGTGGTCGATGGACTCGATCGAGTGGAACCAAAAAAAATGATTCTGTTTTGCGTCAAAGACCGTACTCGGTCGAGTTATTGACTAACTCGGTCGAGTACATGGCCACTCGACCGAGTCACTGTGAGACTCGATCGAGTGGGTGTCATAATTAGCTTTCTGACTCGATTTTAGGGTGTCACTCGATCGAGTGACTAAGACACTCGGTCGAGTGGCACCTGTACGAACTTTATTCGTTTGCAATTTAATTATTGATTTTGAAATTGCTTTTGGTTTATGATAATTTGACGGTTTTACCGAATCGGACATAAATATTGCATAATTTATGTTCGACTTGGTTTTATAAATCGCGAATTTTGCTGAACCGAATATAAATATTGTTGAATTTATACCCGATTCTAAAATTGAATACTCATCCTATCCCATATTCGATTATTGAATCGATATGGGATATTTAGAGTGAAAAATAAAAAAGATGGATTAATTTTAGTCGCTTTGAATTAATTATCGTGATATGAATAAATCACGTTAATTAATTCATATGACTTGATTGTTAGATTCGATATCCAATTATGGAATTGGTATCGAATCTAAAATCGACGCTTTACTTGAATAATAAAAAAACTTGATTCCCTCGACTTTTCCGACATCGAAATAAATCCCTAGGGATTGTGATGTCGGATCCGTGTCAACGGGTTTCGACCCTTATGAAATAATTACTTGAAAAAAAAAGATGAATGCGCGATAAGATAAATAATAAAAATAATCGTAATATTAATAATAATACGTAATAATAATAATAATACGTAATAATAATAATAATAATAATAATAATACGTAGTAGTAATAATAATAATAATAATAATAATAATAATAATACGTAGTAATAATAATAATAATAATAATAATAATAATAATAATAATACGTAATAATAATAGAAAGACGAAGAAAAGAGAAGAGAAAGAAGAAGGAGGTTTGTCACCCTCAACCTACATGTTTCTGTCTCGGATTAAGGCTCGTAAACGTGGCTATGGCACGGGAGTCTTCGAGGTGTATGGAGGCTAAGTTGTGGTGGCTCGGGTTGAATTCCTAAAACTAGGTTTAGGTTTTTTTTTGTGATGTGTAGATGTCCTAGAGTGTACTAGGGTGTACTAGGGTTTTTGAGGTTGTGAAAGTTGTGTTGATGGTGTGCATGGGAGGGTGTTTATATAGAAGAGATTAGGGCACCCGGGCTAGGGCACTCGACCGAGTAGGTAGCCAACTCGGTCGAGTGGCCCGTTATGTCAGCCGCCGGGCTCAAAGCAGGCCCACTCGATCGAGTGGATGGGTCACTCGATCGAGTGGCCTAGATGGGTCGCGCGGGTCTTGTTTGGACCTTGACCTTGATGGGTTTTGTGTTTGACTTGGACTTTTGATGATTGATGGGTTGTTTTTGTGTGTCTCGGAAACGACTTTGACCGGGGTCGACCCAATCGTGAAAAGCCGGTTTTAATTCCGGTGTCGGTTTTGGCCTGAATTAGTCTTGTTTGACTCGGAATGATCCACTGGGCCTGGATTTGAGGTCCGCTTGGTGAGATTTGTACTCCGTAAGTGTGTTAGCCAGCGATTAATGGATTTGAGCCCGTATCCGAGCGCGTAGAAACATGTTAGCGTCCGATCATCATCGGGTGATTTTTGGAAACTACCATAGACACCTGGCGGTCAAAATACGGGTGTCTACAGAGCCCCCACTCTGACTGAGGCTTGGACAAGGCGAAAGTCAGAGTAGCTACCAAGCCTGTTAAGACCTGGTAGACTTCCGTCGGGTCGTTTATAGTCCGTTAGACTCGCGTGAAGGGCTCGCCAGCCACAAGACAGAAATCATACCTGAGCTTGATGATTGTACTCCGTGGGGAATTTGGGCTTGTCGCGTAAGCCCTGGGTGTGCCTGTGTGTTGGCTCATCCCGTGCTATCCCGGAAAATGCTGCTGGGGAGATTTAATGACTTGCATGTCTTTGCTTGAGTCATACCTGTATAAGTTACATAAAAATGCATGCAACACGTAGGTAGTAAAATGACTCGTGCTGGGGACGATGATTTTTGAAAGTTGAAATTTTGAAATCCTGAAAGCAATCACGAGCTAGGTTTTCAAAATGGAAAGGGGTAGAAAAGAAATTCGCAGTTTAAATAGACTGAAATCTGACCTTGTCGAAAAGGATCTTTTTTCAAATGGCTAAATTTTGCAAATCTCAAAATGGAGTTTGAAGAGAGGGACCTACCGACAGACTTGACTCTGGACAGGACGAGTTGACTGACACGGACTGGACTCTCTAAGGGTTGGACCGTGACTCGGTAGAGTAGTGGGCCGCCTAACAAGACTCTCAAGTTGCGTTATCCCGTAACCTAGGCGAGTGGCAACACGGTCATACATCGAAATGGGATAGATATGCCATGGGGGGATTGCAGTAGCTTGTAATGAGACTGTTTTAGTCTGGTGCCCTTCTGGATTTCCTGTTTTAGGATACATTTCCAAAGTGGGTATCGCCTCGAATCCTGACAGGTTCTTGTCTTCGACTGAGCCGAGTACTAGGACACACTACAGAAAGAAGGCTAGATTTTTTGTTGGATTTATCTGGATTTTGTGAGTGGATGGAGAACTTCTGCCTAGGAGAAGCCCCCATGACAACAAAGTTAGCTGTTGAGAACATGATGGTGTCGTGACCGGAATAATGGCGTTTTTTGAATGTGTGTCAATGTGGGTGGTTGTGCCTCTGTTGAAAGGCTGCCTACGTATTCACGTGTGGTGAAATCAAACCATGCCGTAGTTCAGTGGATTGAAAGATATATATGGTGCCTAGTCTAATAGGACTTTGTGTGTAACTAGCCATAATGACAGTGTAGGCTAGGTGCATTCCCAGTGATGTCTTGATCAAAGGGCTTGAATGGTTAGGATATTAATCCTGTGACTGTGAGCGTTCTCCGGGGTAGCCCCCAGAGGTGGTGTGAACTATTTGGGCATGTTCTATGCCGACTGCGAGTTGAGTTCCCGTGTTCGGGGTTGGTAACTGGTTTGGATGAGAAGAATTGGGACGGGATTTTAACGAGTTTTGCTCTCGGGGATTTTAACGAGTTTTGCTCTCAGGGATTTTAACGAGTTTTGCTCTCGGGGATTTGATGTATTTGGGAATGTGGTGCTAGGAAGTAAATGGCCTTGACGACTCGAAATCTGGAGCTCGGTTCAGTGGAGCTAAGGCTTCGAGAGCCGGTTTGATAATGCGGGATCTGGTTTCCATGTCTGGCCCTAGTGGTTAGGGGTATCCTATGGGGCTTGAATCCTCAAAATTCCGGGCTGTCTCTAGCCTGGGTCTCGGGGAGGTCTTGAGGGTTGTAATGTGGGAAGGCTGAGTGTGATGTTAGCTGACCAGCTTGATTGTTACTCTCCTATTGGATGGCATGGATAATTTTGAATTTGACCGTACCGCGGTCAAAGGATTTTCACTTGAGTTGACTGTTGACCACGGTCATGGGTATTTGATTTTTGATTGACCTCTTAGCCGCGGTCATGAGTTTTGATAGTTTTGACCGTACCCTGGTCGTGGGGCTTTCCCTTGAATTGACCGTTGACCACGGTCATGGGTATTCTGAATTTTTTTGATGATGGCTTGCTTTTTTTTTTTGGCCTTTTGTTTTTTTTTTTCATGGACTTTCGATTTTTTTTCTGTCCAGTTTTCTTTTTTTTGATGGCCTTCTTTTTGCTTTGGCCCTTTCTTTTTTTCTTTCTTTTTTTTTTTGCCGGTCAGACTAACACCAAAGGTAGGGATCGGTTGATCTTATCGGATGGGTGTTTATTGTGGGAAATGAGCTTACCTCCCGTCTTAGACCCAAACTAGAAGACTACCCAGATTTGTCATAGGATTCGATATGCTCCTGCTAAGGGTAGTTATGTGGCTTTTCTATATCAGACATGGAATAGGTAAAAGGAAAACACGGGCTCGGTTTCCTGCAGTCATTATAGATGTGCCTATAATAGTCACGTGCATGTGCTCACAGTGTATGATGGTGTTCATCATGTTCTCGGAAACACATAAGGAAAGTGTATATGAGAAAGAATATTGAAAGCTGATTTTATTTGAATTTGAAAAGAGGACAGAATGCAAAATACTCTGACTCTGATTTGGAAATGAGGATGTAGGGTATCCTAGACTCGGACTCAAACTTAGACTCGAATCAAATCCGGACTCGGATTCTCGGTTGGTTGTTTTTTTGGTAAGGTCTTTGATTGGAGAGAACGACGGGTGCCGCGACTCGCCTAAACTCGGCTTTGCGCAAGAGAGAGTCAAACTAGACACGGCCCGGGGCGACGGGTCGACAAAGACTCTTGGACCGGGATACCTGAATGTTGACCTAGACGAGGTAACGACCGCAAATTAGACTCGAGCTGCAGAAGGGTGAGTCCGAAAATGGGGCGACCATGTTTGACTCGGGTTAGACCCTCCTAGGACAAATGTGTAGGGTACGATTCTCGGAGTGACTGTGATTAATCACTCCGTCGGAGAATAGCCCCCAATGTGAAACTAAAGACCTAGACACGACTCAGATGGTGTGACACCTAAGTGACTCGAAAGTGGAGTACGTGAGACACGTGTAAGACATGACCCTTAGAGCAACCGTGATCGATCGCCCTGCTAAAGGGTAGCCCGGAGTGGGATCGATAATTTTGTTAAGACTCAAGTGTCGGACGAGTGACCCTTAGACGTAAGGACCGTGAACCTTTTGTTATAAGGCTATGCCTTGTAAAAGGTTGACTCGGAAAAAACACTTGGATTGGTGACTTGTGCAAGATGGGCCTTCCCTAGGATTCGGCTATGTGGGCCTAGTCCTGTCCGAAGGAAGGTTGACTCGATTGTGTAAACGGGCCCTCCTTTGTAGGAGTTTGTCCTACGTAGGTGGGCCTTGCCTTAGTCTAATAAGGCGGACCGGGATAGGGAAGAAACTCGTGATGTAAGATCGGCGGAGTTTCGACGCTAAAGACCTTGACAACTTAAGACACGACCCGACACTGCTAAATACGGAAAGTCCTGGAAGTGGAAGGTTTTGAAAATTGATGATTTTTGAAAAAGAACCGAGTGGACTCGGTGAATGGCCCAAATTTCCGAAAAAGAGGACGAAAAGTCATTGGGCCACGGGTTTTGAAAGTTCGAGTTTTGATTTGGGCAGCATACCGGCTAGAAAATAGGCTATTTTGAGTAAAATCATAAGTCCTAAATTCGGTATGTGTCCCGGGTTTTGAAATCGAATAGTTTGAAAAGGATGCAATTTTGAAAAGTTGACGGTTTTTTGAAAACGACTCGGAAACCAAGTAGCATGTAGTCACACAAGCATTATAACGACGCCATGTATGCTCTATACTAAGTCTCGGTCGGTCTATAGGGGGTCTATACCAGTGTACATAGTCTAGACGTTGATCGGGACGGACTTCCTAAGTCGAGTTGATCTTAGAACATGCCGCGAAACCCACTCGAATCGACTATGGACACCTTTCAACATATCCATATTGGAGTACATCGACGGTATAGTGGGACGTCGGTCGCGAGTACCGGCACGGGAAAATATGGGTTATGCATGAACCGTAGGACTAAAACGCGTATTGTATTTGTCAAACGATTTCTATTCGAGTCTCACCCTGAGGATGCCGATGGTAAGTCACGCATCAGTTAATCCCCAGCGGAGTCGCCAAATTGTGGACATGACATAAGTCCACGCCGACGCGGCCACGCGCGGGTTTGGGTAGGCGAATGAATCTCCATATGAGAATGGATCGAATTGAAATTTAGGTCTATGTGGAGTCGCCACCGAATTTTATGGTTATTCGGAACCGTTCGAGCCCACTCTATGTCGTAGTGGGCCGTATATAAAATACGGCCCATTTCCGATGTCAGAGTTTATTGGGCTCGTCCCTTTGCATATCGATATAGATGCCGACTTGAGCGGTTAATCGTATATTGAATGACTCTCGTGCGCCAACGGTTTCGGGCATCCGGAAACCGAGGTTCTGAGTAAGGGGTGAGGGTACGTGTTGGGAAGCCCACGAAGGACACCCAACCCCGCCCGCACATTAGCGGCCTCTACTAAGAATTCGAATGACTTACAATACGCGCGCTAGTAAAACGGGAAAATGATATGCAAATAGTATTTTCCCTAAACATGCGAATTGAATTGAAACGGGTTTCTAAGTCAATTTAATGCAGCTAAGATTAACGTCAAAGTTGTATTTTAGCATGCGGGTTCATTTAGTACAATAAACGAACAAAATTAAATTGACAAAAGAAACAGAAAACGCGTTAGTAACGATATAGCGATATAACGAATAATAACGGTTTGCAAATATTGAATTGAATTGAAAAGATGCAAATATGAGGATGCATGATTTGAAAAGATAGTATACACGTGATTAATTATGCACGTGTTGACCTAAGTCGTAAAATACTATCGAGTTTGAAAAATAGAATAATGTACGGCTCGTGTTTGAGTCGTTATGAGGCCACTCGATCGAGTGGTCGATGGACTCGATCGAGTGGAACCAAAAAAAATGATTCTGTTTTGCGTCAAAGACCGTACTCGGTCGAGTTATTGACTAACTCGGTCGAGTACATGGCCACTCGACCGAGTCACTGTGAGACTCGATCGAGTGGGTGTCATAATTAGCTTTCTGACTCGATTTTAGGGTGTCACTCGATCGAGTGACTAAGGCACTCGGTCGAGTGGCACCTGTACGAACTTTATTCGTTTGCAATTTAATTATTGATTTTGAAATTGCTTTTGGTTTATGATAATTTGACGGTTTTACCGAATCGGACATAAATATTGCATAATTTATGTTCGACTTGGTTTTATAAATCGCGAATTTTGCTGAACCGAATATAAATATTGTTGAATTTATACCCGATTCTAAAATTGAATACTCATCCTATCCCATATTCGATTATTGAATCGATATGGGATATTTAGAGTGAAAAATAAAAAAGATGGATTAATTTTAGTCGCTTTGAATTAATTATCGTGATATGAATAAATCACGTTAATTAATTCATATGACTTGATTGTTAGATTCGATATCCAATTATGGAATTGGTATCGAATCTAAAATCGACGCTTTACTTGAATAATAAAAAAACTTGATTCCCTCGACTTTTCCGACATCGAAATAAATCCCTAGGGATTGTGATGTCGGATCCGTGTCAACGGGTTTCGACCCTTATGAAATAATTACTTGAAAAAAAAAGATGAATGCGCGATAAGATAAATAATAAAAATAACCGTAATATTAATAATAATACGTAATAATAATAATAATAATAATACGTAATAATAATAATAATAATAATACGTAGTAATAATAATAATAATAATAATAATAATAATAATAATAATAATAATAATAATAATAATAATAATAATAATAATAATAATAATAATAATAATAATAATAATAATAATAATAATAATAATAATAATAATAATAATAATAATAATAATAATAATAATAATACGTAGTAATAATAATAATAATAATAATAATACGTAATAATAATAGAAAGACGAAGAAAAGAGAAGAGAAAGAAGAAGGAGGTTTGTCACCCTCAACCTACATGTTTCTGTCTCGGATTAAGGCTCGTAAACGTGGCTATGGCACGGGAGTCTTCGAGGTGTATGGAGGCTAAGTTGTGGTGGCTCGGGTTGAATTCCTAAAACTAGGTTTAGGGTTTTTTTGTGATGTGTAGATGTCCTAGAGTGTACTAGGGTGTACTAGGGTTTTTGAGGTTGTGAAAGTTGTGTTGATGGTGTGCATGGGAGGGTGTTTATATAGAAGAGATTAGGGCACCCGGGCTAGGGCACTCGACCGAGTAGGTAGCCAACTCGGTCGAGTGGCCCGTTATGTCAGCCGCCGGGCTCAAAGCAGGCCCACTCGATCGAGTGGATGGGTCACTCGATCGAGTGGCCTAGATGGGTCGCGCGGGTCTTGTTTGGACCTTGACCTTGATGGGTTTTGTGTTTGACTTGGACTTTTGATGATTGATGGGTTGTTTTTGTGTGTCTCGGAAACGACTTTGACCGGGGTCGACCCAATCGTGAAAAGCCGGTTTTAATTCCGGTGTCGGTTTTGGCCCGAATTAGTCTTGTTTGACTCGGAATGATCCACTGGGCCTGGATTTGAGGTCCGCTTGGTGAGATTTGTACTCCGTAAGTGTGTTAGCCAGCGATTAATGGATTTGAGCCCGTATCCGAGCGCGTAGAAACATGTTAGCGTCCGATCATCATCGGGTGATTTTTGGAAACTACCATAGACACCTGGCGGTCAAAATACGGGTGTCTACAATATCGTAGTATTACGGTATCATGATAGAGATACTAGAGATTAGGGAATAATATGTAAGTAAGATTACGGTATATTGTAATATACCGTAATCAGAATAATATCAAAAATTAGAGAATATCTTATATTATCTACCATATTAGAAGATATTGTGATATCTTCGTAACCCTATAAATATGAGTCTGATTGTAATCTTATTGAGGACATAGCATGCAATAATACAAATCTTTTTATATTTTAACATGCAAAAATACAATATACCATAATCTTACTACTTCCTCCAAGTTTTAATATTCTTTCCATTTCAAAATGGCACAAAGTTTTTTGATTGGGTTAAAATAATGAAAAACTAATAAGAAAGTATGGGTTGGAAATGAAAAAGTAATGGAAAATAATAAAGTTAGTGTATAAATGGATTAAAATATTGAAAAAGTATGGCAAAATAAGGAAAGAAATGAAATAGGAAGAAGATAGAAACTTGGAGGAAGTAACATATTATTCCCTAATCTCTAGTATCTCTATCATACATGATACCGTAATACTACGGTATCCTCTATACTTTTTGTACAAGTTTGAAGAAATTGATTGTTTACGGAGTATTATTAAAGGTACAAATAGATAAAAGTTAAGTATTTGTTTAATATTAAATGTTGGACAGGTAGGGGCATTTATGTAAATATTTAAAGTTTAAAGAATTTGTTTAATATTAAAACAATGACTAAAATAGAAATAGGTAGATTAAACTTTAACGTCCCAAAAAGAAATAAGGGAAGGTTTAACTTGAACGGAGGGAGTATCCATTTGCAATTTTGCAAGGCAAATACTTCGTAGACAATACACTATAAAGACAATGTTTTGTCTTTTCTATACAGTACAAACGAGTAGTATTGACCCGTCACCCGTTATAACAAAGTGATGAATAGCTTCGTTACAAGGGAGACAAGTTGTTCTAAATGTATGGAAAAATGTCATTGTTATTATTGTCTCCGTTCAATACAACGTGTACATTTCATTTTTGGACAACATTTACAAAAGAAGAGAATTTTCGATATTCTCGACAATTCATGAGAAAAAAATATAGTCATGTGAGATGAATAATTTATGAGGGTTAAGAATAATATCAAATTTTAATAATTTTTGCTAACGTAAAATGAAAGATATTTGATGGGTCCGACTATTCTGCCTCCAACATGCTGATCCCTTACCTCGGTCCAGGCCGTCCCAGACCAGCCGACCACAATTCCAAGGGAGTCCACTAGGAACCACTCGACGCTGAGTCTGGCTCTAGGTCGTAGAAGAAAGTCATCCGGTTCCCAGGAGCCTAGGCCTCATCCTCCCCATGGGGTCCGGAAGTACCCATCCCGCCAGATGGAGTGCCGCTACCAGTCCTTGAGTTAAAGGCACAAGGTTTCTTCCTTCTCACCTTTCTTCCCTCTCTTTTATTCCCAAAACCTATAAATACTCCATATATAAAAGACGGAGAGATACTAGAGCTCCATGCGTTGCCCCTCTACTCGGTCCACCTAATCAGAATCACACGCCTGCTAAGACAGAAGATACAAAGAGCACGATTCAAAACAATAACCGTCCTATTTGTAATTATATTAAACAATGCGGTTATAGTACTTAAATAGGACGGTTCCACCTTCAACCGTCCTATTTGTAAACAGTTAAATATGACGGTTTTGACCTTATTTGAACCGCGCTATTTGATTTAATATGACGCTAATCTAGAGGACGGTTCCTTATCTAATATAAGATGGTTAAAACCATCCTATTTAATCTTATTTGTAGTAGTGATAATTAATTAAAATCTAATTAATACATAGATAGATCTAGGGTTTGGTACGTAAGAAAGAGTTACAAGAGGAGTATATATAGTGTTGGGATCTAATTAAGGAAGCCCAAAAGAAATAAGACTGAAAAAGAAAAGAAGGTGAGGCGAGCTGGGCCGCGACCGACCGACCATTTCTCTCATTTTCTTGACTTGTTCAACTTCCCTTGACTTGTGTAATTGGGCGTTTCTTTTTGCCTTTACGCTTCGTTTCGAGCCCAAACATGAGAACGACTTCCTTTTTCTTTGAACTCGACACATCGGGAGTATACCTACAATATCGTTCCGATGAAAAGGAGTAACAAAATCCTATGCTAAATAAAAATAAAACTAAAACCAAATAAAATGTACTAATAACTAAAAACTAAGTAAACTCGAACAAAAACACGATATGACACACAAAAACGAGCCGTATAGCAATTAAATGCGGGAAAAACTACTATGAAATAGTCAACTATCACTAGGAGAGGTAAACGTGACATGACCCAAAAGAGTTTTGATTTAGATTTTGTCATGTTGATTGAGAATAAGTGTGAGTGAACATGAGGTGAATGTCTTCATACTTGAAGAAGACCCCAGAACATACAAAGAGGCAATGTAATCTGTGGACTCTACCTTTTGGCTTGAGGCCATAAATAGCGAAATTGATTCAATAATGAATAACCACACTTGGGTATTGACCGAGCTTCCCAAGGGTTGCAAAGCTTTGAGTAATAAGTGGGTTTTCAAACGAAAACTCAAAATAGATGGGTCAATTGATAAATACAAGGCAAGATTGGTGGTTTGTGGAAACCGGCAAACAACGGGGTTGGATTTCTTCGATACATATTCACCCGTGACTAAGGTAACCACAATCAGAGCCTTGGTGGCACTTGCATCTGTTCACGACCTTGTCATACATCAAATGGATGTTAAGACTACATTTTTGAATGACGATTTGCAAGAGGAAATTTATATGAAATAGCCCGAGGGATGTGTGATCCCCGATCAAGAACATAAGGTGTGCAAATTGGCCAGATCATTATATGGCTTGAAGCAAGCCTCAAAGCAATGGTATGACAAGTTCGATAAAACCATTACATCAAATGGCTTCGTGGTAAATGACTCTGATTCATCTGTGTATGCCAACGATGATGAAAAATGGTTGTGTGATTATATGTCTTTATCTGGATGACATGCTTATCTTCGGTACAAACATGATGGTTATAATTGAGACGAAGAAATTCTTGAGTTCATGCTTATATATGAAATATATGGGTGAAGTCGATGTAATTCTTGGTTTAAAGATCACGAGGACTAAATCCGGGTTATGCTTAAGTCAATCTCACTATGTTGAGAAAATTATGAAGAAATTCAATCAATTTGATAGTAAGTCGTTGCACACTCCTTATGATTCCAGTATACATCTAACCAAGAATAATACCGGTGACAACGTGTCTCAAGAGGAGTACGTGAAAGTGATTGGAAGTGTCATGTTTTTGATAAACTGCACTAAACCCGACATAGTTTATACTGTTAGTAGATTTAGGAGATATACACATAACCCTAACAGAGATCATTAGGATGCCTTGATAAGATTATTGAGTTACTTAAAGGACACCACAGATTGAGGATTACATTATCAAAGAACACCATGTGTGTTGGAAGGATATTGTAATGCTAATTGGGTATCTGGGAATGACGGGATACACTCTACTAGTGACTATGTGTTTACCCTGGCTAGTGCTGCTATATTTTGAAAGTCGGCTAAACAAACCTGCCTTGCTAAATCGAGAATGGAAGTTGAGTTCATTGCTTTAGCCTTAGTAGAAGAAGAAGCTGAATGGCTACGAGGCCTTCTAGCAGATTTTCCTTTGTGGGGAAAGTGTGGACATGACATAAGTCCACCCCGACGCGGGCACGCGCGGGTTTGGGGAGACGAATGAATCTCCATATGAGATGGGTCGAATTGAAATTTAAATCGAAGTGGAGTCGCCACCGAACTTTGTGGGAGTTCGGGCCCGTTCGAACCACTCTATATCTTAGTGGGCCATGCACAAAGTATGGCCCATTCGGATGTCAGAGTTTATTGGGCTCGTCCCTTTGCATTTGATACCGATACCGACATTATCGGATACCGTGTATTGAATGACTCTCGTGTGCCAATGGATTCGGATATCCGGAAACCATGGTTCTGAGTAAGGGGTGAGGGTACGTGTTGAGATATCGTTTAGCGGCCTCTATCCCGTCCCCACATTAGCGGCCTCTACTAAGATATCGTTTGACTTTCGAATATGCGCGTTAGTAATACGATGAAATGATATGCAAAGCATTGTTTTGATTAAACATGCGAAGATTAGAATAAGTTGCTAAGTCGATGTAATGCATCTAAATTTAACGTCAAAGTTGTATTTAGCATGCGAGATTCTTTTAGTACAATAAAAGAAATAACGAGAATAAATCGACAAAAATAGAAACAAACATGTTACTAACGATGATAACGATAATAACGGTTTGCGAATAATATAAAAATGCTATAGAATGATGTAAAGGACATGATGCAGGGTTTTGAAAAGGTAGTATGTGTAACACCCCGTTATTTTCTGAGTCAATTATAAAGCTTGACTTTTCTACTTTTATTTAAATCGAGTTTTTAAGTTGGAAAAATATTTTTTTATGTCATTATAATATTAAAGTATTTTGGATCGTCTTATAATAAATCGGTTTTGGATTTTCTGGGACTTAAGTCTTCCACTGCAACGTTTTCATTTAATTATTTATCGGATTTATATTTCTTTTTAATTCTTATACTATTCTTTTGCCTTGCATTTGGCCTTGTGAGTTAAATGCGGAGTAACAACTTTAAATTTTCCGGTTTTATTCTGTTATTTTAAAAAGAAAATTTTCTTTCTTTCTAAACCGAGAGTGTTGGGTGGATTGGGTGCATTGCATACGCATGAATTATGTTATATATATATATATATATATATATATATATATATATATATATATATATATATATATATATATATATATATATATTTGTCATGTTTAGTATTGTTGTTATTGTTACCTAATTGAACTGTGATAGAGATGAATACTACTTACATTAATATTTGTGATTGAACCTTCTTATATTTGGACTTAATAGAATATTGTTTATACCTATAGTAACAATGCCTCCACGAAGAGAAAATGAAAACAATGATATGGTCGCTATGATGACACAATTCATAGCTCAGAATGCAGCTCTTGTCCAAGCTATGGAACAAATGACCGCTGTTACCCAGAATATGAATGATAGGGTTGAGAATGAGAATGATCCTACACCCACTGTTGCTGGAATGTCTGAAGCGGTGCAGAATAAGAAGCCGCCGACCTTTACTGGGAAAGGGGATCCTAATGAACTAGATAATTGGGTTAGGGAGATGGAGAAAAAATTTCTAGCTGTAGGTTGTCCACATGAATTTCAGGCTAGGATCGCTGTCTTCTATCTGAAAGAAGAGGCGGACATTTGGTGGCAGACTGTTAGAGAGGACTTTATGAAACCAATTAAGGTAAGAAATTCTAATGACACACACACTATATGATAAAGATTGGGATACTCTTAAGGAAATATTAGAAGCATAATTTTTCCCAGAACATGTGAAACATCAAAAATTAGCTGAATTTGGAGACCTAAAGCAAACCTATGAGATAAGTGTGAAGGACTTCTATAATAAATTTATTGAGGTTAGTCGTTTTGCTAAGGAGCTAGTGCCAACTGAGGGGATTAAAGCATCTAGGTTTGAGGATAAGTTACATTGGAAAATTAAGGGTAGATTTGCTGGAGAGACATTCACTTCATTAAGAGATGTCTATGTTAGGGCTGTTAATATTGAGAGGAGTAACCAGAAGATGGAGGTTGAGATGAGAAGTACTGGGACTAAGAAGAGGGAGTTTCGGGGGAGTCAATTTGACACCCCAGCGAAGAGAGGGAATTTCAATACTAACAATAACACTCAACAAAAGTCCCGATCTTTTGGAGGGAATGGGAAGGAAGAAGGTAATAGCTGGAGAGGTAAAAACCAGGGAACAACTAATGACTTTACCCCATATTACTACTGTAAGTTATGCAAGGGAGATCACCCAGGCGTTGACTGTTAGGAAAATAAGGTGACCTGCTACTGGTGCGAGAAGTTAGCACATCGAGAATTTGAGTGTAGGAACAAGAAGGCAGGGAAACCTCGTGCTACGCAATCTGCTAGTGCTAGTGTGAATCAGAGTAACCGATTTGAGGGTCAGGGGAACACACAGAATTTTGGTAGGTCCGCAACTAACAAATAATTTTAGGAATCCAGCTCCGACTCAGACCAACATTATCGCAGCTAGTAAACCCGCGGGCCAAGTAAATGCCGCACAGAATAGCAAGAAGCCTACTGGGAAGCTCTATGTCATGAATAGAGAGGAAGCCGAAAACACAGACATCGTCTCGGGTAATTTTCTAGTGAATTCTATTTTAGCTCATGTTTTATTTGATTCTGGTGCATCTCACTCTTTTATTTCGACTAAGTTTGAGGATAAAATGAATGTTGAATCTAGTGAAATTGTGGATTATGATCTTGCCATGCCATCTGGGGACTTAATGAACTGTGAGAGGGTTTATAAGGATGTGTCAGTTTTTATTGGTGATCATGATTTTAAGGCAAACCTGATAGAATTTTCATTACCCTACTTTGATGTTATTTTGGGGATGAATTAGGCCCAGTGTGTTGCCTTGGGGTGACCCTGATTTATTTGTGGAAAAAGAAGGATGAAACTTTAAGATTATGTATTGATTATCGAGAATTAAATCAAGTTACGATATAGAATAAGATTCCCTTACCTAGGACTGATGACTAATTTGACCAGTTGAAGGGAGCTTTTATTTTCCCTCGAGTTGATTTGCAATTTGAGTACTATCAATTAATGATAGTGTTTAAGGATTTATCTAAGAGTACATTTTCTACTAGATAGATATTGTCATTGTGAGTTTACTGTGATGCTTTTTGGGTTGCTTAGTGCACCTGATGTGTTTATGGACTTAGATGAACCGAACTTTGAGGACTTACCTAGATAAATTTGTTGTGATATTCATTGATGACATAGTATTTATTCAAAGAATGAAGAACAACATGAGGAACATTTACGTATTGTCATAGGCATCTTGAGAGAAAATTAGTATTTGCTAAAGTTTCGAGGTGTGATTTTGGCTGGTACGAGTAATTTTGGGGAAAATTATATCTAAGGATGGAGTATCAGTAGATCCTGTTAAGGTTGTTAAGGAGTGACCTAACCCGGAATCTGTGACTGAAATTCGTAGCATTTGGGTTTAACTGGTTACTATAGGAGATTTGTGAAGGATTTTTTTTCAAAATAGATAGATTAATGACTGCACTGATGTAGAAAGCTATAAAATTTCATTGAGATAAGAGGTGTGAGGAATCGTTCGAATTTTAAAGGAAAAAATTGACCACTATTCTAGAATTGGCCTTACCGGATGGAAATGAAGTTTCTGAAGTTTATACCTATGCATTTTAAGAATGGATTAGTTAGTTAGTGTTTTTCAGCAGAATAAGAAAGTGATTGCTTATGCATTTAGGCAGTTGAACCTTTATGAAGAAAATTACCCTACTTATGATCTAGACTAAGCAGTCGTAGTAGTTGCTTTGGAAATTTGGAGACTTACTGTTTAGTGGACCATTTAAAGTTTTTATGATCGTAAATTTTAAGATATATATTTACCCATTAGGAGCTAATCGTGAGATAAAGGAACTGGTTGGATTTGATTGGGGACTATAAGATCGAGATTCAGTATCATGTAGGAAATGCCAATGTGGTGGCCGATGACTTGAGTAAACTTTTCCCCATGCATACAATACCGTTAGTGATGCACCATGATAATTTGAGGAAAGAGTTTCTGATATTTGGGATCAAAATGGCAATATTAGGAACCCTGTATAGTGTCTTTTCTGTTGAAAGCGAATTGATGAGTGTATTAAAGAGTTGAAAGGTGGTGATAAATTTTTGTAGGATAAGTTGATGAATGAGTTTGCTTTGTTCAAGCGTGATGACAGAGTGTATTGATTAAAGTTTCGAGATTGAGTTTGTGTATCTAACCACAAGGACAAAGGAAAGAATAATGTATGAGGCACATCCAACACTATATCATGTTCATTTAGGAATTTATAAAATGTATATGGATTTAAAATTAGGATTTTGGTGGACTAGTATGAAGAAACAAATGACAGATCTGGTGGCTCAATACTTGATATATTAGAAAGTTATGAGTGAACATATGAGACATCAGAAAAGTTACAACCTTTAGGAGTTTCCGAGTGGAAGTGGAGTTTAATCCTTATGGATTTTATAGTTAGGTTGTCAAGGTTAGAGGAAGGTAATAATATGATTTGGGTTGTAATTAATAGATTAACTAAGAGAGCACATTTTATTCCCATGAAGGATATGTGAGAGAAGAAACAACTTGTTGATGCTTATATACATTATGTGGTAGGACATCGTGGAGTTTCAAAGAATATTATATTAGGTAGCGAACATATGTGTTCCAATATTTTGGGAGAAACTTGAGCCAACCATGAGAGACAAATACCTTCATTTTGAAGTAAATTTTTCGTGCTTCGAGGACGAAGCTTTATTTTAAGGTGGATAGAAATATTCATGACTACTCATTTTTGTGGTAAACTAAGCATGTTCTTGTGTGATTTCATGCTAATATCTATTTATTGGTCACAAATATGAATATTTTGGCTATTATCGATGCTTAATAAGCACAATGTCATTGGTTATTGGTTATTACTTGAAATTGACTTGTTTACACGTGTTTGTGATTTGTTTGTGCTCAACGCACATATTTGTGGTTTATTTGTGCTCAACGCATATATTGGTGATTTTGTGCTCAACGCACGTATTGTTGGTTTGGTAGTGCTAACCGCACTTATTTGATTGACTGATTGATTTTGTGCATTACGCACTTGTAAAATGATTGAACTTGTGATTTTCAAAATTTTGAAATAATTTAAATATTTTTGTCCGACATGCTCTTAACTTGCCAAGTTATACTTTTACCTTATAGGAGTATGAGAATTTTGGTGGTTTCGAACTTTGAAATTATCTTATGGAATTAGTTGATCTTATCTTGTGGATTTAGATGGTGGTGAAGCTGTATACATTGAAATTTGAGGAATTGGGTCGTTATGGATTTTGAGGATTTAAAAATGTGAGATATCTTTAAGGTTGTGTTTGATTTGACGGATTTTGGATATATGGAGTAAATGATTTATTTTGGAGATATATGAAGAACTTTGGCGGATTTTGGATATTTGGAGTGAAACGAGTCATTTTGGACATTCGTGAGTAATGTGAGACTTTATTTTCGAGGATGAGTTTAAACTTCGAGGACGAAGTTTTATTTTAAGGAGGGAAGTCTGTAACACCCCGTTATTTTCTGAGTCAATTATAAAGCTTGACTTTTCTACTTTTATTTAAATCGAGTTTTTAAGTTGGAAAAATATATTTTTATGTCATTATAATATTAAAGTATTTTGGATAGTCTTATAATAAATCGGTTTTGGATTTTGTCGGACTTAAGTCTTCCGCTGCAACGTTTTTCATTTAATTATTTATCGGATTTATATTTCTTTTTAATTCTTATACTATTCTTTTGCCTTGCATTTGGCCTTGTGAGTTAAATGCGGAGTAACAACTTTAAATTTTCCGGTTTTATTCTGTTATTTTGGTCGCGAAAATTTGGGGTTGTTACAGTATGACACGTGATTCACTTGACACGTGTTGACCGAAGTCATAAAAATATTTTACAAGGCTCGAAATTTGTTTAGGGCTCACGTTTTGACGTGATGAAGGCCACTCGACCGAGTCATTGAGGGACTCAACCGAGTGGTTTCGAAAAAAGTATTATGCCCAAAATTTGAGGTGTTACTCGACCGAGTCATTAAGAGACTCGACCGAGTAGGTCACCACTCGATCGAGTCATTGAGAGACTCGACCGAGTGGTCCTCAAAAGATCATTCTGCCTCGGTTTTGGGGTGTCACTCGATCGAGTGGGCTAGGCACTCGATCGAGTGCCCCCTGTACGAACTAGGATTCGTTTCGCAATTTATTATATATTTCGAGATTGCTTTTTGATTTTAGAAAGTCGCTAATTCTGTCAAATCAGGCAAAAATATTGTATGATTTGCGCTCGATTCGGATTTTGATACTCGTCGTATCCGATATTTGATTATGGAATCATATCGAATATTTAGAGCGAAATCTAGAAAAAAAAGCTTTAAGTCGTTTAAATTAAACTAAAACGAAATAAATTATCTCCGCGTTTATAGTGTCGTAATTAATTCTTTCGAATTATGTGACAACTATTTTAGCATCAACGAATTCGAGTTAGTTAAATTTATTGACTACTCGATTAGATATGATATCCGACTATTGAGTTGGTATCGAATCTAAAGAGCGACGCTTTGAACTTTATTAAAAAGAATGTTCTCTCCGCATCTCGACATCGTAAAGAATCCTTGCGGATTTCGTGATATCTAATCCACATCAACGGGTCTCGGTTCGACTTAAATAAAAGTATTTGATTCGAAATGGTTTTAAGAAATCGATGAATATGCAATAATAATGACGATGACAAAATAAAAAAAAACTATTGTTTATGTTGACTCGCTTCAACAATCAAGCGCGCGGGGTGTCGGGATAGCGACCGGCAACATCGGGTGCAGCACCCTTGTATATTCGGATTTCCTTATCCCGTTATCCTTTACGCTCGACACGAATTAGCGAGTAATTTAATGTTTTAATATTAGTAATATTATCGATACTAGAAATAAAAGAAGAAACGAAAAAAACGAAGAAGATGAGAGGAGACGAGGAAGACGAGAAGACGTGGAAGAAGAAAGAGAAAAAACGGGATTATCGCACCCTCAACCTACATGTTTCTTATCTCGGACGGAACTTACTTAATTGTGGCTTAAGCACGGAAGTATCGAGGTTACGTAGATCGAGTTATGGTGGTTTAGGGTTTGCTAGATGCTAGGGTTTGATTAGGGTTCTTGAATGTAGATTAGGGTTGTAAAGTTGTGTAAAGAGATGTATTGTAGAGGTATTATGTAGGTGAGATGATTAATTGCATGCAAAAGGGGTGTATATATAGGCAACTTCTACCCTCTCTGTCTAGGGTTACTCGACCGAGTGTCCTGCTGACTCGTTCGAGTGGCCCAAAGCAGCCGCAGACGGGCCTGTTAAGAGCCCACTCGATCGAGTGGGCTGACACTCGATCGAGTGGGTCAGCTGGAGTGAAGGGGCCCTACTTTTTGGACCTTGGATTGGATATTTTTGTAGATCTTGTATTTGGGTTGGATTTTTGATGTTTGCATGGCTATTTTGTGTCTCGGAAATGACTTTGACCGGGGTTTGACCCAGTCGCTAAAAGTCGGTTTTATTTCCGATGTCGGTTTTGACCCAAATTAGTCTTATTTGATTGGAAACGATCCACTGGGCCTGAATTTGAGGTCGGTTTTACGAGATTTGTACTCAGTAAAAAGCCCAAGCCAGAAACTAACGGTTTCGAGCCCACATCCGAGCGCGTAGAAGCACGTTTGCGTCCGATCATCATCAGGTGTTTTTTGGAAACTGCTATAGACACCTAGCAGCCAAATGTGGGTGTCTATAGAAAGCCAACTTCTTCGTGCTGAAGTCAGCACTGAGAATGGATTTAAAGTCTGTAATAGAGTAACTAGTGATGGATACCCGTCTTAACTAGCTTAAGTTAAACAGGTCAAAACGAAGTCACAAGGAATTCTTATTGTGTAATACTATGACCATTCCTAATATATTTGAGATGTAGTATTTGTTTGAGGGTGAGCTTTCGCTCTTAATGAGTTCATAACCCTCATATGGGTGGTCTGTAAGAGGCAGACTTGATGGATTCACCGATTGTTTTTAGGATGAGCTTTCGCTCTTAATGAGTTCATAATCCTTTGTATGGATGGTCTGTGAGAGGCAGACTTGATGAGTTCACCGATGTGAAAAAGGATGAGTTTTTACTCTTAATGAGTTTATAATCCGTTGTGTGGATGGTCAGACTTAATAAACTCACCTATGTGAATGTGGGGGGTTCTTGCCCTACTCCCAAGAGATTTTCAGGCTTGAATCTTTAGAGGCATTCATGAAATACCAAGATTTACTATGTGGGAGCACTCAGCTAGTCCAAGTAAAAGATAATTATACCGAAAAATTCATGGGACGAGTTCATGGATGTCGCGAGTTTCTACCTTAATTTGAGATTAAGTAAGTGCGCAACGGTCTTAGAGCCAACTCCATTCGAAAGTTCAAAGCTTAGTTCCACCTGGGATGACGGTTCAAGATCGTTGTATGTCACTGGGTACTGGTTAAAGTCCACAAGACACCAGCATCTCAACGCTAAATCTCCATTGCCAAATTTCTCTCTTCCTTTTGAGTGTTCTTTTGAAACATGTGAGAGATTGTTGGAAAAAATGCTTTAAAAGAAGCTTAATTTTGTGTGACATACCCATAATTTCATGATGATGTATACTTTCCTTGATGACCAAGGACGTCATGATGTGATGGTGATGATGTTGCATGACTTCGAGTTGATGTGTTATACTTGGTGGCCAAGGAGACATGCTTGGAGACCAAGTATTTGGTTCTATAAATAGACCTCAAAATCCCACCATTTCAATCATCCAAAAATCCTTCTCCTTCATCTCTCTACAAACATCTTCTTACAAAGAAAATATTACTTATGTTTCGGAAAGAATAATTTATAGTTTGAGGGGAATTTTGGCAACAATTTTGGTAATTACTTGTTCCGATCACGGAAACAATGGACCCGACTTTGGACTCGGATCCTCAGAATATGGTGTTGCTTTTGTGACGATCGTTTTGAATTCCCTCGATCTCTCCTTCTTCCCACTCCGGTGATTGGACCTTCCCGGTGGAGGTGGCCTGCTCCCTGCACAGAGAACGCACAGGGCCCCGGAGGTGTCCGGAGGAACCCTCTCCGATGCCTAAGTCAGTCCGTGAAATGCCTTGAAGGACCTAATTCGTGAGGAACTAGGTGGCGGTTTTTAGAGTGAGAATCTAGAGAGAGAAAATCCAACCCTTTTTATGTGGGAAGTGGCGAAGTAATTATACCTTTCCCTAAGAGAGGGAGAGGGGAGAGAAAAAGAGGAGAAATGAGTGGACAGAAGGGTGACACGTGGGCTCACCTTGTCCATTCATTCTCCTTTTACCTTAGGCTTGGACGGAGGGGCTCTGACTTTCCCCCCTGACTCTTGCAGGGGCGGGCATGCCCTAGGGACCAGTAGGCAGGGGGTTCAGTTGGTTTGGCCAGCTTGTGGCACTGCCCTGGTGGGCAGGGAAGGACCCTGCCTGGAGCTCGGAGCAGCAGAGGTCGCCTTTTAGAGGCTTCTCAGTAAGTTCCTAGTTTTGATGGCCTGCCAGACAGGCCTCTCTTTGTCTTCGGGTCGGGCTTCCCCGGGGCCCGGATGACGGGCGACCCGCGGCAGGCTTCCAACCCCCATCAATTGGCCCTCGCCGGCTGAGGGGGAGCAGGACTCCTCTTCAGCAGGCGACATCTTGATTGGGATGGCGGGAGGTTGACTTCTTGAGCTTCCTCCTAGCATTTAATGCGTTGCGGGTTTTCGAGGAAAAAGTCTTAACTACTCCGGGCATGCAAAGAGTTGTAATGTCTTTCCTCGTGATTACTTTTTCTTGTAAAGTGGTTTCTCGGCTTTCGCGCATGACTGTCAATTGGCTACTTCTTGCAAAAATGGCTGAGATGCCATTTAATGCTTTGCTCTTACCTTTGTATAAATTACGGTTTTACTTCATTGTCCTCACAATCCATCTCCATTTTACTCCACTCTTCTTCAAAAGAAAGAAAAAAGATGTCGAGGGTGAGAAAAACAGTTCTTCGTTGCGGGGTTTATGTGGACGTCCTCTGCTTCAGGGGGCGTCGGAGGCTGAGATACCCTAGGCAGGTTCACTTGTCCCTTTGCCGTAGTAGACGGATACGCTCTCGCCCTCCTCGGACCGCTAGGAGGAAAGTCTTATCCAGGGCTGGCAAGCGCCCCAAAAAGTCCTTATATCTTGCTTGACCTACGCCCAGACGCTGCTCCCAGATGGGAGGCTGCTTTTACAGGGGATGCCCCAGATGTTTCCCTTGGTTGCATCCTGAACAGTTCGATCCTGATTGCCCCGAATTGGGCTCTTCTCCTGAGTCAGGTCCTTCCTCCCTCTTGGTGAGGTGGGAGGATCGTGGCTCCCCTGGTGGTGTCAGGGTGGCCCCTTATGGCAGGGACTGAGACGTGAGTAGTCACGACTCAGAGGATAGCAAAGGCCAGGGCTACTCATCTGGCAAGGATGAAGAAGAGGGCCCTGATGATCCATTCGAGGACTCCGGTAGCTGGGACTGGGGATCCGACGCAGGCGGCCACGACAGCCCCGGGGATTACTCTCCGGGTTTTGATGATGATTAGGCCTGCCCTGCGTATGCAGGCTGTTTGAGCCAGTCTGTCAGGCTCTTTTTGTAACCTTTTGTCCCCACTTTGCTTTGTAATCTTGGCCTTTTGGGCCTTTCAATCAATGAGAATCAGGTGGGCTTTTGTTTTTCGTGTGTTGGCCTTGTTTTGTCATCATTTTTCGTCACTTTTTTTTTTTGAATTGATGATGTCATGTAATGACTTCTTTCTCTGCTCTTGTTGCCTTCTCGAGGCTCCTTGGGAAGTGATGGGTGGTTCAATTTTGGATGTGTGACACATGGGGGGGCTTTTCTTGGGAAAACCCTCTGATTGGGCGGCTTTTCGTCTTCCTGCGCCTATATAAGTATCAGCTCCCCTTTCATTCCCCCTTTTACACATTCGAATTTCACGAACCCCCTCTTTCAAACTCTCTTTTTGCCAAGCGTTCTTTAGACTGAGGAATTTTTTCGCGTCTTCATCCGGCGACTGCTAATTAGGTTAGGGCCCTAATCCTTGTCTTCCTTGTCTTTCTATTTCTTCGCTTTTCCCTATTTCCTTGATCATCATGGCCAACCGTTGTGCCCGGATTCTCCCTTTCTCTAGTCCTTCGACTGAAAGGACGGGAGGTAGGGACAATGTTAACGTTGACCTTGCCTCCTCCTCCGGGGGACTAGGTGTCAGGATGGTCGAGGAAGACCATTCAGACGACAGTGGGGGTGCCAACTCCCCTGAGCCTGCTCCCCTCGATGTTATTGATTCTGACAACGAGGCGTTAGAAATCGACGCCTCTACAATCGCCGGCCCACTCATTCCCAGGGAGACGGGGAGGGCCTATTTCCTATATAGGACCAAGTATAGGATCCCCTTGAGAACATATCCGGCCCCCAAAAACCGAGACCTAATTCTGGAAAAAAGTGCTGAAGAGGCTATAGCCAAGTTCTATAATTTTGGGGAGGGTTACACTGTTGTTGTCCCTGGGGAGAAGGACACAGTATGTAATCCCCCTGCAGGTTGTATTGCTGTGTACCACAAATGTCTCGAATTTGGCTTGCGCTTTCCCCTTCACCCATTCCTGGAGGAGGCTTTCCGGCGCATGAATGTGGCCATTGCCCAGTTAACGGCCCTTGCTGTCAGGTCGTTGATTGCTTACACCTGGACCTGCTTGTTCTGGAGCGTGGAGCCATCCATAAATGCTTTGAGGTTTATGATTGACCTACAGATGGTGGCCTCTAATGAAGGGGGTGGCTCCCCAGGGTATTTTTCCATCCTTCGCCAGAAGAAAAGCTCCCTAGTTTGGCCGGTCCTGAGCGGCCTGAAGGATTGGAAAAACAATTTTCTCTATGTGCATAGCGCTACGGGATGGAGGATTCCTCGTCATTTCAGGAATCATGTCCATACCCGACTGGAGACCCGCCAAGAGTATCACCCTGAGGTTGGGGGGAGAGCTCTTGAGGTCAAGTTGACCCAGCCGGAGAAAGATTTGGTCGCACGGTTCGCCTCTTCCAAGGATAAGAGAGGCTCATATGGTCCTAAAATATGGCTCTCCCACGCCGAGCTTATAGCAACTGATAATTATCTGACTCGGGTGGGTCTAAACCATGGTCTTAGTGCATGTAGCTCGGGGATTCTGTCAGCAGTTAAACTTCCCTTGCCCTGTTTTTATTTGTGTGTTTACTTAGCTATCATCCTTGACTTTTTTACAGACCTAGCCACTTGCCTTTGGTCAAGGAACGAGTTGAAGGCTCTTGGCCTGACAGAGGATTTCTCGGCCTTCGTCAACCATCCCCCCTTTCCTTCTGACTTTAAGAAGCAAAGCCTGATGAAGTATGTGAAGAGTTTATCAATCAACAGAGCGAGGCTTCCTCCTCCTCCTCCTAAACCGACCCCTGCAAAGCCTGCAGCTCCAACTCCTGTCCCCAAGGATGTGGAGGGGGAAGCTGCCTCAGAGGCCACCCCTTCCCCTGTCCGCAAGCACGGAGGCTCCCCTGCTGGGACTCGCCCTCCTATGGGGTCAAAGCCCTCAGACTCTGAGGAAACCGGGGAAAGCCAGCCCCTGATTGGCAGGAAGAGGAAGGACAAGGAGCCGGTGGGCGATGCTCCAGTGGTGGACCTGGAGGCCTATGCCAACACGCCGGAAGCCAAGCGTCCTGCTCATGACATTCCGGGCACCTTATTTTCGGAAGAAAATGCTGAGTTCCATTTTACCGTCGGCGATAGCATTGATGCCTCCGTCCTGCTCTCTGATTCTAATACCGCGTTGGCAGATCACCTCACCAAGTCTCTGAGCTATTCTACCAATCAGGTGCTCCAGTTTATCCAACGTTGTTCCAGGGTGTTTCAAGCTTCCTTAAAGCTGGCGGCTCTCAGCCGTTTAAGTGACGAGGATTTGAACATTACTCTTGGACTTCCTCCCCCTGAGCGCTTGGCGGTGATTGAGAGGGACGTTGCCCTTATTGCCAGCTTGAAGGATCAGCTGGCGAAACAGGAAGGTGAGTTGGAGGAAGCCAAGGGTCAGGCGGCCCGTTGGAAGACTCAGGGTGAGAGAGCTGTGAGGAAGGCAGCCAATTTGGAGGCAGAGCTGAAGGAGGTCAGGAAGGCGGCTGTTGAGCTGGAGCAGGCTAAGAAAGCGGTCGCCAAGCTGGAGCATACCAAGAGGAAGGTCGTTGAGCTGGAAGAGCGCCTGTCCAAAGCCAATTCAGACCTTCAGAGGGCCCAGGGTGACTTGAAGGCACGGGGCGAGGAATGGCAGAAGGAGAAGGATGAAATCATTCAGGAGGCCAATACTGCAGTGTCAGAACATTTTAATGCCGGGGCTTCCTCCTCTCTAAAGTTTGTCATGGAAGTTGTAAGGGGGATGCTTCCAAACTTTAACGAGGATGCCTTCCAATCCCTTTATACTGCCAAGAATGATGCTCATGCTAACAAATCGCCTGAGGAGGTTCCTGATGTTAACCAGGATGCCCCCACAGCGTAATATGCAGGGCAGTCGTCCTCAGAGGGCTCTTGCCCTTACCCTTCTGCGCTCTTGTTTCCTTGTTGTCTTGATGATCTTTTTGCGCGTCGGGCCCTGATATGGCCGGCTACCGGCTAATTGTAACCTTTTAACTCTTGTGCCTGGATTTGAATTTTATCCTTTGTTTTGTAAACTCTATGAATGCCTCTTATTATTTTTATGAATGTTTCTTTTTGCTTGTTATACGCTTATTTTTCTATCGTGCTTCAAGCTCTGGCCTGACCCTAGCTTCCTTGACGAAGTCCAGGGGGCATGCCCCCTGCCTGTCCAGAGGTGGGCAGGGGGACTTAAGTTTTTTTATACAAGGTTGGGATCCCCAGTCCTTGCTCGTCTGGTCTGACCCTGGCTTTTTATCAAAGTCTAGGGAGCCTGACCCCCGCCTGCCTTTGGGCAGGCAGGGGGATTCTGATGTTTTTTATACAAGGTTGAGCATGACTCAGTCCTTGTTCGTCTGGCCTGACCCTGGCTTTTTGTCAAAGTCCAGGGGGCCTGTCCCCTGCCTGCCTTTAGGCAAACAGGGGGATTCTGGTGTTTTTTATACAAGGTTGAGCATGACTCAGTCCTTGTTCGTCTGGCCTGACCCTGGCTTTTGTCAAAGTCCAAGGGGCCTGCCCCCTGCCTGCCCAGAGGCATGTTGGGGGACTTTGTATATTTTGTTTGGGGGTTTACTTTCCTTGGTTTTAGCAACAGGGGGCCTCCCCCTATTGCCCCCTGCTCGTTTGTGTGTGAAATGCAAGTTTGAACAGACAACGAGTATAAATTCGAGATTCTTTTCATTTCTTGGAAAATTTAAAACATCCATGGTCGGAGCCGTCGACACTCTGTTCTGACTGTCCTCAACCAATTTTTTGAAAAAAAAAAAAAAACTTTCTCGTTTCTTAGTGCTAGACATAATATTTCTTCAGAGTATCTGCATTCCAGTGGGCGGCCAGCTCCTGTCCTTCAAGGTTAGCAATTCTGTAGGTACCTGGTCCCATAATTCGGGTCACTTCATATGGGCCTTCCCAATTGGCACTTAATTTTCCATGTTCTCTTGATTTTCCCACAGCCTGTGTTTTCCGCAGGACCAGGTCCCCTACCTGGAAATTTCTTGTTTTTACCCTCTTGTTGTACGCTTTTCTCATCCGTTGTTGGTATGCGGCAATACTGATGCAGACTTCTTGTCTTATCTCTCCTATTAGATCAAGAGCCTCGGCCATCGCGGCCTCGTTGCTTGCCCTTTCATACTGCTGGGATCGCAGGGTGGAAATTCGTGCTTCTATGGGTATTAGGGCTTCGGCCCCGTAGACCAGGCCAAAAGAAGTTTGCCCTGTGGACTCTTTCCTGGTGGTCCTGATTGACCATAGTACACTTGGCAGTTCGTCAGCCCATCTTCCCTTGAGTTCATCCACCATCTTCTTTAACCCGTTCAGTATTTGTTTGTTCGCTGCCTCAGCCTGCCCATTGGCCTGAGGGTGGCAAACGGCTGAATAGGCGACCGCTATGTCGTGGCTCTCCAGCCAGGTTCTCAGGGGATCATTGTCGAATTGCCTCCCATGGTCAAAGACCAACACTTTTGGCATGCCATATCTTGTCATGATGTTTCTCCAAATTACTTTCCGGACTGCTGGCTCTGTTATGTTTAGGACGGCTTCAACTTCGATCCACTTGGTAAAATAATCGATTTCCACTATCAGAAACTTCCTGCCCCCGGTTGCTGTGGCGAATGGACCCAGAATGTCCATCCCCCATTGAGCGAAAGGGATGGGGGACAAGATTGGTCTCAAGTCCTGGGCAGGGGCATGTATTGAGGGGGCGAAGAGTTGTCACTTTCGGCATTTCTGGGTCAGGCTCCTGGCGTCAGCAAGCAGGGTCGGCCAGTAGTAGCCTGCCCTCAGGGCTTTGTGTGCTAGCGACCTTCCTCCTATGTGATGGCCGCAGATTCCTGAGTGGATATCATCTAGTACTTCTGCGGCCTGCCCTGCCCCCAGACACCTGAGCAAGGGTGTGGAGAACGATTTGTTATATAGTTCTTCGCCGATTAATATGAACCATGCGGCTTTTGCTGGCATTCTTCTTTTCTGCACTAGGTCTGATGGAAGGGTTCCATACTTCTTGAATTGGATGATTGGGGTCATCCAGTCTTCAGGCCCTGCCTCTTCAATGATACTGACTGACAGACAAGGGGCGGTAGATTTTTCTTGGACCACATCCACCCAGACTGACCTTCTTATGTCCTGCAGGCTGGAACTGGCCAGTTTTGACAGGGCATCCGCCCAGTTGTTCTGGGACCAGGGGATTTGATTAACCTCATAGGATTTCAACCCCGATAACTCTTGCTTCACCTTTTCCAGGTAGGCGACCATGGCTTGGTCCCTGGCTTCGTACTCTCCATTAATCTGGTTGGCGATGAGTTGGAAGTTCGTTGCCAGGACGAGTCTCTCGGCCCCTGCAGGTTTAGCTAGGTTAATGCCTGCCAATACGGCCTCGTATTCGGCCTCGTTGTTTGATGCAGAGAAGGTGAACCTGAGCGCATGCTCGAAGTCCGCTCCCTCAGAGCAGGGCAGCATAATCCCTGCCCCCGCACCATTGGTTGTAGAGGATCCATCGGTGTATACTACCCATTCTCCGGCGGGTGGATCATCTTCTTCTGAATGAGAACATTCTGCCAGAAAGTCTGCCAAGGCTTGCGCCTTGATGGCAGACCTGGACTGGTAAGATATTCCCAACCCGCTTAGCTCTATGGCCCATTTCAACAGTCTTCCAGATTTTTTAAACTTCTCCAACACTTTCTCCAGGGGCTGGTCAGTTAATACCACGACAGGGTGGGCGTCGAAGTAAGGCCTGAGCTTCCTGGCTGCAATAACGACTGCATAGGCTGCTTTTTCGACCAAGGGGTAGTTCTTCTCCGCTGCCCCCCAGGGCATGGCTCACAAAATATATTGGCTGCTGAGAGCCTGCTTCCTCCCTTAGAATTATCGCGCTAACCGTTGAGTTTGTTACGGCGATGTAAAGGAAAAGCTTCTCCCCTGTTACTGGTCTTGCCAGGGTGGGTAGCTTCTTCAAGTGCTCTTTTAGCTGTTCGAAGGCTTCCTTCTGTTCATCTTCCCACTTGAATTGCTTGTTTCCTTTCAACACTTTGAAGAAAGGCGTTGATTTGTCGGCTGACCTGGCAATAAACCATGCCAGGGCAGCCATCCTACCAGTTAGGCACTGGATATCTCTTATCATCTTTGGCTCTGGGAGGTCTAAGACGGCTTGAACTTTCTCGGGGTTAGCGTCAATCCCTCTGGCGCTGACCAGGAAACCCAGGAACTTTCCGGAGCGGACTCCGAAGGTGCACTTCTTGGGGTTGAATTTCATCTGGTATGTGCGCAGGGAGGAGAAGGTCTCCTGTAGATCTTTTAGGTGCTCTGCGTCCCCTTTACTTTTTACAATTGCGTCGTCTACGTAGGCCTCCAAGTTCCTGCCCTTTTGATTCTCAAAAACCTTGTCGACCAACCACTGGTAGGTGGCGCCTGCATTTTTGAGACCGAATGGCATCATCTTGTACATATACGTACCAGAGCTGGCGATGAAAGCGCACTTTACCCTGTCAGGCTGCCAGAGGTACACTTGATGATAGCCTGAAAAGGAATCCAAGAAACTAAGTGTGGTGTACCCGCTGGTGGCGTCTACCAGCTGATCGATCCTTGGGAGAGGATAGCAGTCCTTCGAGCAGGCCTTGTTGAGGTTGGTAAAGTCTACGCAAATCCTCCAAGCACCTGAGGACTTCTTTACCATTACCACGTTAGCCAACCATTAAGGGTAATCGCAGTTTTCTATGGAATCTGCCTTCAAAAGTTTCTCGATTTCTTCTTTTATGGCCTGATCCTTTTCCGCAGACATATTTCTTTTCTTCTGCTTCACAGGGCGAGCTTCCGGACTTACGTCTTCCGCAGATGTGTGCCGGATCGACTCCCGGCATTTCGTTTGCCGAGTAGGCGAACACATCCCTGTTATTTCTCAGGACTTTGATCAATTCTTCTCGGTAGGGATCTTCCAGGTCAGCCCCTATCAGGACCTGCCTTCCTGGCTCCAGTTCCACCAGCATGCTTTCTCCTCCAGGTTCAAGGTGGCCCGCTGTCTGCTGGCCAGCTGGGATCTCACCTTCCCTGATGGGGGAACTGTCGGCTTTACGTTTACCTTTTCGTTCTGTCTCATGGGTGCGCAGGGCTACGGAGTAGCACTGCCTGGCTGATTCTTGATCGCCGTACACCTTCCCCTCCATGCCAAAATCTGTGACGTAGGCTATGGTCAGGGCTCTAATTGATATGGCAGCCTCAATCTCATCCAGGGTAGCCCTGCCTATCAGGGCGTTATACGTCGATTTTGCGTCCACCACAACGAATGATGCCCTAATATTTCTGGCTGAGACCCCCTCCCCAAACGTCACTGGTAGATCGATGATCCCCATTGGGAGCACGCCTGCTCCACTGAACCCGTACAGCGATCTAGGGGCAGGCTTGAGGTGGCTTTTTTCTAAATTCATTTTGTCGAACGCATCTTTGTATAGCAGGTTGGTGTAGGCTCCTATATCCACCATACACCTTCTCACAATGTGGTTGTTGATATCTAAAGATAGGACCAGGAGGTCGTTGTGAGGGTATATCACCCGCCCTGTATCTTGGGGGTGATGGTCAGGGTCAAGCCCTTTGGGCTGCCTGCCCTCTCAGCGTAGCATATCTGGTTTCGCAGTTCACGGATTTGTCTTTTCTGGCCTCTCTTACTCATCTGGCCTTCTGCGTCTCCTGACACCATGTGAATTATCAGGCGATTTTGTGTTGAACCTTCAGGCTTATCCGCCTGCTCTTTCTGGCCCTTGTTTCTCGCAGCGTAAGCGCTCAACCAACCATTCCTGATGAGTTTCTCGATCTCATCTTTCAGGTGGCGACACTCTTCTGTGGTATGCCCAGCGCAATCGTGAAACGTGCAAAACTTCTTGGGATCACCCCTCGGACTGCGCGGTTTGCTTGGGCGGTTCCACTTGGCCGTTTCTTTTTCCAACTCAAAAATTTTTGCTCTCGACCTGTTGAGGGCCGTGTAGCTATCACACCTGGGCTGATAAGCTGGACGTTCCTTCCTTGGGGTATCTCCCTCCTCAGCTTTCTGTTTGTTTCCCTCGCCCCTGCTGCGTCCACCTTGCGGTCCTCCCTGCGGCCAGGAGGGCCCTGTGGAGGTATCCGGCAGGCTGTGGAACTCTTTCTGCAGCATGAAGCCTTCGGCAATTTTGCGAACTTTGGCCAGAGTTTCTGGCTGGGCTCTAATCATTTGGTTTTTCATCTCCCTTGGGAGCAATGAGTTGGTCAGTGTGTGTGCTGTAGTTGGGTCGTCAATTTCCTTGACCTGCTGGAAAGACAGGTCGAACCTCTTCAAGTACTCCCTGACAGTTTCACCCTTCTTATGTCTCAGGGTCATCAGATCGAATCGGGTTAGCCTGCGCCTTTTGTTCCCTGCGTATTGGTCCAGGAAGGCTTCAGCCAGCTCTATGAAATAGCCAATCGAACCCTGCGGCCGGTCCCTAAACCATCCTTGTGCCAGTCCTACGAGGGTGGTGGGGAAAACCTTGCACCAAACTGCATCATCGACATCGTACATCCCCATATGGCTCTCGTAGGCCGCCAGATGGTCCTCCGGGTCGGTGGTTCCATCAAACTTGACATAAGGCATTTTAATTTTAAGGATGGGGTATCCCTGCACTTCAGGGTGAAGCGGAGTCTTTGTGGGCCTGCCCGTCATTTTCGATCTGCTCCCAGCGGATTGGTAACCGTAGTCATCCCTCTTGCCAGGGGTCGGTTTTCCAATGCTGGGGGAGCGGTACTGGGGTGCCTGCCTACTCATGGCTTCATCTTCTCTTGCAGGTGGGTGATGGCTGGGTCATTTTTTCTGGGGTGGCTCCAGATTATCACCCTGACGGTGTTTTGACTCCAGTGGCTGTCCATGGTTGAGTCTTGATTGTAGGCTCTGGGACAGCCCTGGAGCTCGAGGTGACTCGGCCGGTGTTAGCCTAGAGAAGACATCTCCTTGCCTCTCCCCCAGGCGTTTCGACGCCGGCTCCCTGTGCCTCATCCGATCCTGGAGATCCTGGGATAAGCCCCTTTTCTCCATGGCTGAGGTGGACTCAGTGGTATGTATGGAAAAGGCTTGCTGCTGAGCATGCTGCTTTTGATTTCTAGTGAGGCGTTTCTGGGCCTGTACATACCCCTGAGCTGTCTTCCTTGCCTTCCTCTGGACATTCCTGGCGGAGGTTCGCTTCGTGCCCCCAGCTTCTTCCGCTCCTTCAAAGTGAAGCTGCCTGGGGGTCGTTGTGATCCGGCCGACCAGGTCTTCCGGAGTGAACTCCTGGTTGAGCATGGCCGAGAAGAAGGCGGCGGTCTGTGCAATCTGGGCAGGGGTGAGGTTCAAGTTAGGCCTCTGATGACCATCCTGCCCAATCGCAACCGTAGTTTCTCCATTAGGTGCTCCCTGGAGACTTGCCCGCCCTACTCCTGGGATTGTAGCGGCGGGTGTCGTCCCAGGTGGAGGTATGCCATACAGGGGGATCACCGGTGGTGCCGTCGGACCCGCCCCAGAAGTGGCTTCAACAATTTCAGGCATGTTTTTTTATTGTGGTTGATTTTTGTGGGTAACTCGTGAGCACAACCGAATTCTTCCCCACAGACGGCGCAAAATTGTTCCGATCACGGAAACAATGGACCCGACTTTGGACTCGAATCTTCAAAATATGGTGTTGCTTTTGTGACGATCGTTTGACTTCCTTCGATCTCTCCTTCTTCCCACTCCGGTAATCGGACTTTCCCGGCGGAGGTGGCCTGCTCCCTGCACAGAAAACGCACAGGGCCCCGGAGGTGTCCGGGGAAACCCTCTCCGATGCCTAAGTCACTCCGTGAAATGCCTTGAAGGACCCAATTCGTGAGGAACTAGGTGGCGGTTTTTAGAGTGAGAATCTAGAGAGAGAAAATCCAACCCTTTTTATGTGGGAAGTGGCGAAGTAATTATACCTTTTTCTAAGAGAGGGAGAGGGGAGAGAAAAAGAAGAGGAATAAGTGGACAGGAGGGTGACACGTGAGCTCACCTTGTCTACTCATTCTCCTTTTACCTTAGGCTTGGACGGAGGGACTCTGACTTTCCCCCTTGACTCTGGCAGGGGCGGGCATGCCCTGGGGACCAGTAGGCAGAGGGTTCAGTTGGTTTGGCCAGCTTGTGGCACTGCCCTGGTGGGCAGGGAAGGACCCTGCCTGGAGCTCGGAGCAGCGGAGGTTGCCTTTTAGAGGCTTCTCAGTAAGTTCCTAGTTTTGATGGCCTGGCAGACAGGCCTCTCTTTGTCTTCGGGTCGGGCTTCCCTGGGGCCCGGATGACGAGCGACCCGTGGCAGGCTTCCGACCCCCACCAATACTCATCTACGGTCTTGCCTACACAAAGATCGTAGCGACTGTGTAATCATGGGAGTCGAATGCCAAGGAGTCCGTGTGTTAGATGGGACATAATAGACTTTAGGACAGTGATCTCAAGTCACGTCACAGCCTTTTTCCAGATAAGTTTTTTATTTCTCTTTTCCGTCTTATTTATTCACTCGCCTAACAAGTGGTTCGACAGTGTAACAGAATGGGGAGGGAGCAGGGTTGTTGGGCGAGGCGTTAGCGAGTTTTGTAGTGAGAGAGTTGATGTCGGATTTTTAACTACTCTTACTTATAAGATGGTCTTAGAGTAATTCACAGTGACGTAATTCTCGCATAAGAATTTATGTTTCTTAGTTGGCAGGCTGGTATGGAGTTTTTAGACATATTCCACCTATTTGTAATTGAATACAGAGTACTATCATAATAATATAGTTCAAAATATTTCTTTTATTTGTTCGATGAGCCATTATTTAATGTCTTTTATTTGGCAGATAAGACATACTTTCCTATTAGGAGCATGTTGCCTTGATTTTCTACTTAGCTCGTGTTTATCCCTTCCAACTAGTTTTCGTGCCCGTGAAATTCACGGGGCTAGCAATGGTATATTTGTGCGACCTTCCTTTAGCGCAGTACCTTCTTTGTGAACGTTTGTTGTCAACGTAGAGATCAATTGGTGAAAGAGTGAAAATTCTTAATGATTGGTTTTGTTACGTGAAGTTGTGTGAACCCCAACTATAAACGTAAGGTAGAGAACAAAACAATGCTAGTAAATAAGGAATGTGCGAATCTGGGTAAGGCACACCTCCAAATCTTGTTGAACCAATTGGAATATAGTTCGTGATAGTTGAAAAACGGTACTTAAATAAGAATCTTTTACCGTAATACGACACATTTAACTAACAATAATACGTAAATAAATTTTCAATCAATGCTTGTAGGCTGCTTAATTGTGCTCCTCTTAAGTGTGGTGTGATGTTTTTGGTCTCAATCGCTTTCCACCCTTGCTAATCCTCTTCATGTTTGTTTCTTTCGCTTTAGGTTCATCTCTGCAGTACATTGTAGACAGATTATGGTCAATTTGCGTAATGAAGCAAATGTAATGATTATTTGTAAATGTAATTTGTTTTGTAATTATTGTTTCGGACGCTTTGAATTTTCTGTTTTATATGGGGTATTGAGGAGCATCTCGTCTTCTGCCGAGTCTACGGTAGTATTTTTTTCCTTGTTTCCTTCTACACGTTGCAGGTTATTTTTTGTTTCTATTGTGAATATCATTGACATTGTCAGCAGTTGGGTCATGTAGCAAAGGAAACTTCACTTTGCCTTTCTGGCAGCAGATACTAAATTTAGGTTGTCCGTGTTTGGTACACTTACCAACTGACTCCTCAATCCACACAACCGCACCACAAAACTCACATGTCTCGGTAGGGCCGCCAAAGCACCAAGGTTCAGCAAAAACTTCTGTGAAAAAACATGGCAATAAGTTGCAAGCAAGGGACAATGTATGTTGGGGCTTTAACTGTATGAAAGCATACTTTTAGTGTTGCTGGTGGAGCCTGTTTGGATTGGAGATTGGGTTGCTACATATGCAGGAGTGAAAGAGAGGTTAGGTGATAAATGACATTGTTAACTGTTCTGAGCATAACAATAGGACAGCGGAATGTACCAATAGTTTCAGAGGCGGCGACCGACTACCGAACGCATTGGCAACAGATTGAGCGTGACCTTTTTTAACGTTGGACCCCCTCTTCGAGACACCGATAACAGCTGTTTTTTTTTGTTTTTCCGATCCGGTAGACTCGCGGTGTTCCTGCTAAATGAGGGGCTGCAACTTGTGGCTGGGCGGAACAGTGAGTTCCTGTATATATGTAGTTACAAAAGGGCAAGGCGGCCGAATGAAATTAATAATTATTTCTATCTAAGAGTAGCAGTTATGTAGGGCAGTAGAGTGTACCAATAATGTTGCGGGTAGGGGCAAGTTCAAAGGACTGTTTGCAAATCGCTCGGCGACTGGGTTCTCCAACTTCAGACGTGTTTTCTCCCTTCTTAGCGCAGGGCTGGGTTGTGGATTGAGCGGTAACATTTCCTGCCTTTTTTTTCTTCCGACTGTGGATCCTTCTGCTGATGTGATGTTTTTCCTCTTCGTACCCCTTCCTGACCGACTTGGAGGCGGTGGAAGTCTGGATTTTTTTATTTGGTCCAAAATATTTCTTCTTGAGTGCCTATTTCTCTTTGTTAGATGAGCGTATAAGCGACGAATGTGAGGATTCAACCCCAACTGTGGTTGTGGCTACATTGGAGGCTGTGGTTGTGACTGCATTGGAGGCTGTGGTTGCGGCAGGGTAATTATCCTAGGCTGGGCAGCCCTTTGACTTGAGGTTGTGTCACCTCTCATGCTTGCAAGAATGCACTTTCTTGTAAATCTATTCATGCGCGTCCGATTTCTATCAAGTCCAACAACATTGTTTGGTTCTTCCGCCGCCTGTATATCATCCATTTCACGAGCTAGTGTTGGATTCCAAACTGCAAAGGCATGACTTGGTATTGGGTGAGTAAATAATAAATAAGAGCAGGAAGATACAGACTATAAATCATCTGTGTTACAGTATTAATCGACTCCGCTGAGGTCAATAGTAATAGGCCACCATTTTGTTACAGGGCTCCGGAGATAGATATTTCAGAACTTGAGACTTTGTTCTCATCTGGTAGTGATGCAAGTGGTGGAGGTGAAGTAGGTGTTCGACGCGGCTGAATAAGCCAGAGAAAGTGCAGCTGGTAGTGATGTTCAACTATATGCTCTTATCTTATACTACCTCTCATTCACTGGAAACCTACAATAGATTGAATATATGTGAGGTATATTTTAATCAAATGGTAGGATTCCAATAAATGGGAGAGAGTAATTGTATGGAGTATCAAGTGGTTATCTAATACTAACTGATTTTTCTTTCTCCTCTTGCAGGTTGATTTATGGAGAACAAATAACTGTGAAATAATGCTTACGAAAATAATTTGATTGTTGTGTAAATAATTAATCGGAAATGCTTTGCGAGGTCAGGGTATACATATAAATAATTCGAATTACCAAGAATATACCGAACACAAACTCTACAGGAACAAAGCATGAACCGGCAAATTTCCGTGAAGGTAATAGAAGCACCTTCAATTTCAGTAATCTAATTGGCTCCGCTGAGGTTTGTGCATGAATGATTATGGACGCACAGATACTTATACACTCCCCCGTGTTGCATTACTTGCATACATTTAGCTTATACTAATTGTAAAGCTCCATTGGCCTTTCTCTACTTCAACATCAACATTCAATATCATAGAGGAAGAACCTCAATTTAACCGATAAAAAACAACAACCAAATAGCATAAATCTAACCGACGAAGAATTATGCAATTGGAAGCATCTTTCGGAGCAAATTGACGGTAAAGCTGTAGAGGGACGAAAAGAGGAAGACAAGTGAAGGTCTCATTTTCTCATTTGTATGAACTTGGAAAGTATAAATTTACTCAAATGACTTTTGAGCTTTGAATGTCATCGTAACCGCGAGAAATTTAATGGAGGCGAGAACTTTAATGGAGGAATAAATGAGTTGTAATGGAGGGCGATTATATTTCGAGGTGAAGGAAGAGGAGAGTAGATTATTAAGCATTGATTAGACTTTCATTTAGGGAATCAGGATGACTTTAATTTGACATGCCACGTGTCACCCTCTGAGAGCTTGTCATCCTAATTAACTAAGAAAGGATGATTTTTTATTGTTTTATATAGATTTGTCGGGTCAGGTCAATTGAGTTTATCCGGTCAACTTGGCATTGGGCAATGAAATATGCCTTTTGTCGCACAAAGTCTATTTTAAGGCAACAAAGAGATGTTTGCCGCCCATAATAAAATACGCACAAAAACTCATACTCCGTATGATTTACTCCCTCCGTTCCAATGAATTGTTTGCCTATTCCATATTGGGGCGTCTCAATAAATTGTTTGTCTTTCTATTTTAGGAATGCTTTTTATGTGCAATTTGACTCTTGGCTCCACATGTCACCTTCTAATTGGAGGATATCTTGCCCTTGATGCCAAAAACAAAGGCAAACAATTCATTGGAACGAGGGAGTACTATGTATGCAAAAGCGCATGTGAGACGGTATCACAAGAATCGTGAAACCATCCTTTGTCACCTTTGAGCAATGAGTTGTGGCCCAATTCTCAGTATCCCATTCCCATATCAGAAAATGGAAAGGGCCCAAAGATGAGCGAGCGAGCGAGCGAAACCCCGTCAATCCGCAACGTTGACTCTCTCTGTTCCTTGGGTTTCATTTGTTTTGGAAAATCAGTTGTAGTTTCACCGGCGACAAATTTCAATATTCCGCCATTATTAACGGCCTCCAATCTCCAATTAAACTCTTCATCTCTCCACCTCGATACAAACACACACAGTTTTGCTCTAGAGAGAGAGAGAGAAAGAGAGGAGGGTGAAGCGACGTCGTATTGAGGAGAGAGTTAGATAGAAATGATAACGAGGCATAATTTGGCGGAGCAGCTGAGAGAGTATCAGATAAGATCCAAGCATGATTGGGCTTCTCCTTCCTTCTTCTCTTCCTCTTCTTCTCAATTCACTTCCAGGTTACTTCTTTTTTCTATTTCTGTTATGTTTTTGTACTTAATTCAGATCTTTCAGCTTCATCTCTGTTGTTTCTTTTACTCGATTCATTACTTGATGCTGTTATCAGATTCGGGAATTCTCATGATTTGTAGTACTAGTACTAGATTCGATCATAATCGCTTCTTGAAAGATCAGTTCATATAAATCTAGCCTAGTTTAAAGTTTGTGACTTTTGGAGGATCGTTGGAAGATGTTCTATTTGACTCAAATTGATTGTTCCTATAGCCCAGCGTTAGTCGATTACCTGCTTCTGTGTTTAGCTTCGGAGAATATCTGTTATTTAGCTTCTGTGTTTTTGACAAAGTTACTGATTTGGTATCAGCCTGGGATTTTTGATGGGCACATCATCACACTTTCATTTTGCAACGCCTCCATTGAAGAAAAAAATGTGAAGATCTTTGAGAGATTTTGATTTGGCCCATATCGCAAAGTCAATTGAACAATAAACACCATCTTCCTTGGGAATAGAAGTAGGATTTGATGGGTAGATGTTTATAAACAACTTTACCATGATACATAGTTTAAAGAAATAGTTAGGCATTTGGTAGATGGAAAGCTTTGGGTAACCAATACGAAGTAGGTGGCAAATATTCATGATTTTCCGACTTGTTTCCTCACCTGGTCCGTTAATGAACATGTATGTCTCTCCCCCTTTCTTCTTTGATCCTCACTATAAAGTACCGCTTATTTCTGATGATTGAAACGGATGGGTAAGTGAAGTTGGAACTTAAGAATGATAGATACCGACTCCATACAGTGATTTAGAGGGTGGGCGGAAGGAAAGGGAAAATGGATAAGCGTCATGTAGTTGTTTGATTATTGCGAAGAGAAAGGTTGCCTCTATCAAGAAGCTTTGATTATTTTGTGTCAACCTTTTGTTGTTCTCATATATAATTTTCAATGCTGTCCAGACCTCTTATCCTCGCTGTTCTTTGTTTTATCGAATTGTCTTCCCCTCCCTCCAAAGGGCGTGTAAACATGGGGTGCGCAAAACTGAGGAAACTATTTTCCCATCACATTTCAGTCACTTTCTAACACAGATGTAAAAGACAACAATCCCTTATCGTATCCCACACCAACCCAGCACTAACTCCTTCCCCATCAGCCTTTACACCAGCCAGCACTTAACAACAACAACACCAGTAGGATGCATCACCTCACAACTCACAAAAACCACCACCCACAACAACCCTCACTGCCGGCTACCCCATTGACCTCTTTGCCACTACCAAATTGCTGAACTCGACAGTGACTTCACCCTTGTCAGGCGTCAACCACTGCTGCCTAATCATTTCCCGACTTCCGCTGACAAGGAGCACGTGATTTCCATTCAGTTCGTGTGCTAATACCCATTTAAGCATAAAATTAAGTCGTCGCAGGTGAATGTTCTCCTTGAGAAGGCAGTGATGTTGTTTAGTTGGGGTGCAGTGTATAAGCAATTTGGGGTTAGAGTTTCATCAGATGAGTTTGGAGAGGAGTGGGTCCTGTTGGTGGAATGGAGGCTAAGGGATAAGGGAGGCGGTTGACGACGACATTGGGAGGCTAATGGTGATGGTTTAAGATGAAGATTGGTGGAAGCAGTGGTGAGACGATACATATTAGAATTTGTTTTAACTTGGGGGGGGGGGGGGTGATTTGTATTGTAATTTCAGTTAAGTGAAAAAAGCCAAAAAGGTGATTCGATTAAGTGTCACAATAAAGTTTCTATAAAAGGAAAGAAATAGAAGTGGGAAGAAAAGAAAAAGACTCCCCAAAAGGAAAAGGGGGAAGAAATCATAATGACGGAAGGAGTACAATACTAGTGTTCTACTTGGTGTCTTAGGCCCTGTTCTTTTCGGCTGAAACAGGGCTGAGCTGAGCTGAGCTGGTCTGATAGGAGCTGAGCTGGTCTGATAGAAGCTGAGCTGGACTGATAGAAGCTGAAACTAATAACTACTTATATAAATTATCTAATAATATTTTTTTAAAAAAAGGAAAAAAAAATATAAAAAAATTCTAACACTAAATAATAATAATTATAATAATTAATTAATTATAATAGTAATAATAATAATAATTAATTATTTATTTATTTATTTAATAATAATAGTAATGATAATAACAACAACATAGTACTCACTTCAATTAATTTGATTTTTACTTTTGTTTTTTTTAGTATTTGGCAATAGAAAATGTTATGTATACATCTTTGATTACTAATATACAAAATTTTAAATTTTCATATTTTTAAATCTTAATACAATACAAATAATACTCATATGTTATATTGTGTGTGTGTGAGTTGTAAATATTTGAATGTAACATCTATTTCAAGACCTCAAAATATTATGGAGTGCATAATAATATTAATAATTATTATAATGACAATGATGGTAAAAAAAAGAAAATAATAATAATAACGATAATAATAACAATGACAATGATGATGACGACAACGACAATGACGATGATAATAATAATTTGTTACGGAGTATTATTATTATTAATATTAAGAGATACAAGTAATAAAAATAACAACAACAATAATATTATTATCATTATTATTAATTTTTTACGAAAAAAAACTTGTATTAATATCGAAATGCAATAATAATAATAACAACAACAACAACAACAATAATAACAACTTATTGTAATTTGTTTCAATCTTTATGCAACTTCCGTTTCATATAAATAAATAAATAAATAAATAAATAATAATAATAATAATAATTCGTTGATATTAATATATATTAATAATATTATTATTATTATTGAAGCATTATTTTAGGAGCTGAAAATATTGGAGCTGAGCTGAAAATATTAGAGCTGAGCTGAGCTTATAGGAGCTGGGCTGAGCTGATAGAAGCTGAGCTGGTCTGAAACGGGCTGAAAATAAGCTGAAAAGAACAGGGCCTTATTATGTTTCTTTAATCTTGCTTAAAGTCAGATTAGATGAATCAACATATATCTAAAGTGGCGAGTTACCAATTTGGTTAATACCAAAAAATGAAAATAAATCAGTAGATTAAGTTAAGCAACTGGTAAATACGCAGGATTGAAGTTATCTATAAGTTTCATAGGCCAAAGGAACTGCTATTTTATTGTTGCTATGTGACCTTGTTTGTGTATGCTTTAATTATCTCTTCTGCTACTTGTACAATGTAAATAAATGTTATTCCTGATTCACTAAATCACTTTCACTGTTTGGCTGCTAGCTTGTAAAGTAACACGATCTTTTTTGACAGGGTGGATATAGCGATTTTCGTAATATGGGAACTTGTTATTGTTGCGTTCCTGGTCTTTTCGGGAGTTTCGCTGTACCTCAGACATGTGCGAGTTGCATTTATCTTGATATGTGTGACATTGTTGTTACTTCTATGCATGAAAATCACAAAGCAAGTACGATTGGCACGTAAGAAGAAACGAAGAATGCTTCTACCATTATCCATGTAATTTGCGAAAATAGTGAGATTGCTTACCATTTTATATAATTTTTTATCTCCCCTTTTCATATCAGCAATTTTGTAAATTATATATTTTTTTTTTCTATTTTACAAGAAATCTTGGTTGCATTTGTGTTGAGTGGCTATTATATGGTTCAAAATAGCCTTGTTAGTGCTAGACTCTGGTAGGCCTGTGTTGACACACTAAAGTATGGCAAGGTCGGTCAGGTTTTTGGGGCGATGGTTGTATATCTACAGTCGTTTCTATTACTATACCCTTCAAATTATTCACATTCTTCTACTTAATTGTAGAACAAGCGTCTCTTCCTAGATTTTGTGGCCCGATATTACTGTGTTGTATTAGGGATGGAACTTGCGAATTTGTTTCTTAAGCAAGATGCAAATGGCTGCTACGATTTGTGTGTGCCATTTTTCATTCTATTTGTGTGTGCAATTTTCATTATACGATATACACTTGCATGTTATTAAGACATGAATCAAGATGTCTACATTTAACTATGGTAATATGATGAACTGCACTTGTAACAAGACTGGCCTTCAAAAGTCAAAACCCACCGAGGTCTAAACCCATGTGGCCGCCACCACCACCGAGGTCTTGACCCGTGAACATATGGTCATTATGATACATAAAATTTCAAAATGGTGAATGGTCAGAATTGAGTGGTCAATGAAACATCCGTCAAGGCACAAAAATCTCAGTCTATTCACCTGAACTTATTGCTCCTCTTCTCTCAGGCATTAAAATCAATAACATTCGTTTAGAATATATATCATTCCAATCGCCAATCATATTGAATCAGACACTTCTTGTACAGTGGTTGCATATTGCAGCTACAAGCTATACATATAACTGATTCTTATTCAAAAGAGTTGAAATCTCTTGTGAGACGTTCTCACGGAGTAAACTATTTGAAGAAATGCGTCACAACTTAGGACCCGTGGTGGCCAGTTTGATTAGGTCTTTCCGCAGAATTTTGCCTGATGCATTCTTAGGTATGGAATCTGCAAACGCCACTCTCCTGATTCTTTTGTAAGGTGCAACCTACATATATAACCCAAGCAACACCGTTATTCTCTTGCGTTAAAAACTATGAAAATGTGTAAAAAAAACTGCCCTTGCGACTAGCTTTGTTGGCTAAGTACCCAAAGTCACTCAGTAATGGTATTCAAGATCTGGTGCAGAACCGGTCTACACTGAAATATACAGTTGGCAACTTGACAAACGATGTAGTATAATAAATAAGTAGCCAATTTGGGATAGCATTTGGCGATCTGTGTTGAGCTTACCTGTTTTGCTGTAAAGTCCATGACCTCTTTCGCAGATAATGTACTACCTGCCTTCCTGACAACATAGGCCATTGGATACTGCCCAACATCCTTGTCAGGGAAACTGTTGGAAACAACAAGCTTCAGTTCACTTATTAGGAAAGGAAATGGGAGACTCGAATGAATAGTAAATGGAAGAGACGGATGATGCCAGTTTCAGAGAGATACTTACGGAATAACAGCGGCGTCTGCAATTTGTGGATGAGTGAGCAGCAATGCCTCTAATTCAGCAGGTGGGACCTATTATACAAGCAAATGATCACCACATCAGTTTTATGTGCCTACTAAATACTTTTATGAGTCCACTAGAAACAGTCGAATCAGATAAGCTATGGTAATCAACCAGGCACGCCACACCTCTCAGCGGCCTAGTTAATTGTGTTTGAAAGGTTTTGAAGATTATGAGGAGCGTTGTGGAGGCAGGATTTGAAGTTCGGGAGCTAACAAAACGGGCATGATTAAGGGTGATAATTAGTGATGCAGTAGTGTAACTTGGAGCACTAATAGAAAAATTATTGTCATAAATAAAGAATGACCTGATATCCCTTGTACTTTATCAACTCCTTAAGCCTGTCAACCACAAAGAGATATCCATCCTCGTCAATGTAACATATGTCTCCTGTCTTGAGCCAGCCGTCTGAAGTGATGGTATTAGCAGTCGCCTCGGGATTGTTGAAGTATCCTGCAACACAAGGCTGATGATTTAGTTTGAGTACCTACATAAGCAAAGGTATCCGCCACAAAACTGGCGCGCAGAACTTTCTCAAACTAGCCCAAAACAAACGAACAACAATTCCAAATGAAGGTCAGTTGTATGAGAAGCAACCTTTCATAACAGTAGGGCCACGGAGCCAAAGTTCACCAGTCTGATTAACACCCAAAGCGACTCCACTCTCCGGGTCCACAATCTTGGCTTCAATGCTCGGGGACAGCAGTCCAGCAGTCCCATACTTGCGACTCTCCTCTAAGGTGTCGGTTGATGCCCCAATGGCGGTGGATTCAGTAAGTCCGTAACCCTGCATGATCACCACGTTTGGGAACTTTTCAGCAAATCCCTCAATCACTTCCTTTCCTAATGGTGCCCCTCCTGACAAAACATGCTTCAGCGAGCTCAAATCGTAATTCTTCTTGATTTGATCCGCGTGATTCACCATGGCTACCAATATTGGAGGAACAAGTGGAAAGTAATTGACTCTGTACTTTGATATTGCTAAAAGCAGATCATTCATTTCAAATTTCGATAACACAACAATCGTAGCCCCAGCTGCAAGTAATCCTGTTACAAAAGAATTAACCGAGACAAAATGAAGCTAACAAGACTGAACTGAACTGAATTGAAAATAATCGAAAAAGAAGGAGGTGATTCATAAATGATACCAGTAGCAAAGGCGACGAGGCCATAAATGTGGAACATGGGAACAGTACAAACAAAAGTCCCAAGCGAACCGGTTTCCTCATCGGGTGCGAAGCGTTGAATAATGGTCTGAACCATGGCGATCATATTCCTATGTGACGAAACTACCCCTTTGCTCACCCCCGTCGTCCCCGACGAATACAACAGCGCTGCGGCGTCGTTTTGCCCCACTTTCTCTCTCCTCACCTCCTTCTTACCCTCACCCCCACTCCCTCCCTCTCTCATCATCTCCCCCAATGACGAAACCACCCTCACACCCTCCACCGAATTCCTCACCTTACCTTCTCCTTCTTCCAACAACACAACGGGAACCCCACAGCCGCCGAGTTTGGGAGCGAGTTCCCGAGTGACGAAGGCGAGTTTGGGGGCGGAGTCGGCGAGTTGCTTGGCGATCTCGGAGTGGGTGTTGAGGGGGTTGGCGGTGGTGATGAGGGCGCCGAGGGACATGACGGAGAGGCAGACGACGGGGAAGTGGATGGAGTTGGGGGAGAGGATGAGGACCACGTCGCCCTTACGGATGCCGTAGATGGAGGAGAGAGAGTGGGAGAGGGAGTCGACGGCGGTCCAGAGGTCGACGTAGGAGAGGTGGCGGCCGGTGATTGCGTCGATGAAGGCGGTGGTGGTGCGGTGGGGGCGGGAGGAGATGAAGGTGGTGATGTCCAGGGTGGGGTTGGGTGGGAGTGGGATTGGCCGGCGTTTGCTGCGGAATGTGGACGTGGCGGCGGAGAATCCGGTGGATGACATGGTGGCAGTGGCTGGTGGTGGAGTTGGTGGGATTTAGTATTATTTTATTGGGATTCAAGTAGGGGGAGGTCAACAGTCTATATAGATGGCGGGGAAAAGGAGAGATGCCATTATTTTATGGATTTATACCAATTTATGCTTTGAGACGGGACAACAATACGGAGGACAACATAAATGCGCTAGTAATACCGTAACTTTTTTTTAGTAGTTTTTTTTCGGTAGTAATATCGTGGTGAGACATATTAATAGAAAATAAAAATTTTAAAAATAATTATTCCGTATTCTATATTCAAGAGATTTCATAAAAAAATTATTGCAAAAATTATCTCACATAGGAATGTGTGCTCCCTCTGTCTCAATGAATTGTTTGCCTATTTTATATTGGGCGTCTCAATGAATTGTTTGTCTTTCTATTTTAGGAATGTTTTTTACTTTTTTATATATGTAATTTGATCATTGACTCCACGTGTCACGTTCTAATTGGATATCTTCCCCTTAGTGTCAAAACCAAAGACAAACAATTCATTGGAACGGAGGAAGTATAATTTAATGGGGGAGTATCTCTCCATATTAAAATGATAGGAATTTTAGTAATAATTTATTATATTTCTCACAATTATATACAAATGTAAATATCTAAATGGTATAGTGGGAGTAATTCAAAGTAGGAGTATAAGGAGTATAATTTGGTACAATGGTTTTAATTAAGGTGCGCATTTAACATGTGATGAGACTTGAGAATGAATGATTGAGCCTTGAGCGCACATCACAATCACATTACTCCCGTTGACCTCATTTTAATTAGCCCTCTTGCCTGAGTAGTTTAAACTTTAAAATGGTTACAAAACATCATTCCTACGGAAAGACCAATGACGAAGGTGGAGTCACAATCATGAGTCTAATACCATATACACGGAGGAGGAGACTTTCATCCTCTTATTTCTTCTCTTTCCCTCTATATTTTTTTTGACATCTCATATTTTCTTTGCTTCACTACATTTTTCATTATCTTTATCATCTTCCTCTTTTCTTCTATCCTCTTACATTACTTTTCATATTATTTTAATTATTGGCTAGTTAATATTGATTTATTCTATATTGTTTTCATAATTATTAAAGCTAATTTTTTAAAAAAATGTGTTAATTAAATTAAATTTAGTAACAAAAAAATCATACTAAAAAGTACTCCATCTGTTCCACTGAATTGTTTGTTTATTTCATATTGGGACGTCTCAATGAATTTTTTGTCTTCCTATTTTAGGAATGTTTTTTATATGCAATTTCACCCTTCTCATGAGTTTTTGCTCCACATGTCACTCACTCATTGGATCTTTACTCTTGGTGCCAAAAAGAAAAGCAAACAATTCATTCATTGGAACGGAGGGAATATATATTTAAAATTTATGGTCAAGCCTTGAACATGGTCCACATATACTTGACCACATCGTTCTTTAAAGACATATTTATTGGTCATGTAATTCTTCCCTCCAAGTAGACCTGTCAAACGGGTCGGGCGGTCGGGTTTCGGGTTCGGGTAAAATACGGGTCGGGTGTATTTTGGGTTTGAAAAATACGGGTTTTATACGGGTCGGGTTTATACGGGTTTCGGGTCGGGTTCGGGTCAAATACGGGTTATTAACGCACTTTAAAAACATTAATTTTCTTTACTTTTTTTTAGTCATAAATACAATTTTATTCTTAATTTTCTCAATCATCTCATTTAATATATGATATTAGTGAAAATAAACATGTTTTATTTAATATATCTTTTAATTTACATTGATATTTTATTTCTATAGGAAGTACGAATATATATGACGAACTTTGACTCGATTTATTGATTTTTTTTCTCATTATAATAATCATCTCATAAAAATATGATTTTAAAGATGTATATATAAATATTATTTCTTAAAATTTTGAGGGAAAAAAAATATTTCGTAGTGTTTTTGAGAAACTTTATTGTATAATAGTAATATTTTTTTAATTTATCTATTTTCGGGCGGGCCGGTAACAGGTTCGGGCGGGTTTTGACCCAATATATTCGGGTTATTATCGGGTCGGGTCACTTTCGGGTTTCGGTCATTTTCGGGCGGGTTTTTTCGGTTTTTTTCGGGCGGTTTCGGGTCGGGTTTTCGGGTCGGGTCAGTTTTTGACAGGTCTACCTCCAAGTCATAAAGTTGGGTAAATTTTTCTCCGCGTACATTCCAAGAGTAACAACAAATGACTCCGAAAAATAGATAAACGAGTCAACGCATTTCCAAGTAGTTCTTGACTATATTCATGTGGGTCTGTATAATCCGTCAAATTTTTATTTATTGTCTCATTTCAATAAAATATATCTCACATATATCTATGAAATGAGACAATAAATTAAAATTGGAGAGAATAAAAGATAAACAAAATAAAAATAAAAACAAATAAAATCATTTACAATTTCTATAAAAAAATAAAAATTAAAAATGAAAACATTCTAAGAATACTTTTGGCCAATAGGATAAATACTTTTACACAGGAGATTATTTTTCCTCTAAAATTAGAGGAATATGTCTTCCTAGAGAAGAGAGTGTTTTAAGAGGAGGGTAAATCCTTTCTATTGTACATGCACTAACCGAACTCTTTTTTACGTTTCGTGTACAAGATTGGGTTGATATCGTCATGCCGCGAGTGAAATGAGTGTAAATAGGAGAATTATACTCGCATCGTAATAATTCAACATTGAAAATCATATTGGTATATTTTTACTATCTCCATTTTTTTTTTCACTTCTCTATTATACTTAAGAAATATTTTATTGAATTGGGAAAAAAATAGGAAAAATGGAGAGAATATATGATATACTACTATATGTATATAGGGAGGTACTTATAGAGTTAAAATTCAATGTCTATCCATACTTGTTTGGTCTGATTCAGGAATAGATTGTAAAATGTCTTTGATGATACATGAACAACTCCACTAGTTTTAACCTCGCGCAAATTGTGCGGACGTGCCTTCAAAAATTGTGTTATTCTATTAAGGAAAAAACGTTTACATATATTAATTATGCTCACCTATTTTGAGAAAATTTGAAATGGAATAAATATTTGTTTGAACACAAAATTCCTTTTAATATCGTTATATCCAGACATTATAAACGATAGTAACTGGGTTAATAGTTCATATTTCAAATTAGTCCAACGATATTTAGAGAGTTGGGGTGATAGACGATCCAAAAAGTTATGTGTATTTTTCGTCCTAAAAACATAAGTATTTCGTATCAGTTTAAAATTTAACCATAAATAGGCGTAATTTTCCGAAATACATCTTGGTATGACTACTCACCATGATGCTATGAGAATTATCTGAGCCCGTGTTGGGTCTCACTACAAAAAAAAAAAGATACGTGTAATTAAAAAAAATCAAAAGAGAGTAATTTTATAAAAATATATTTTAAAAGGGAATAATTGTTAATTTAAGCTAAAATTCATATTAGTTTAATATCGCATACAATTTAATATTAAAAAACAAATTTTCACAACTTATAATATTTTCACAACTTAATATTAAAAGCATAATTAATATTTTATGTAGGAAGTGAAAATTAATAAGCCATAATAAAAATTTAACTAAAATAAATTGTAACTTACTATTGTATGATTAAGTGAGTTAAGTCCTCCGGAGTAATTATTAACTTCAACTTAACCGTGGTAGTTATTTTTATACAAAATTCATTTAAGTAGTTAATATTATGAGAAGTGATTATTTTATTCTCCAAATATTTGTGGTATTGCCACGTATGCATTTTTTTTTGTGAGAGTGAATGTGGTTTCTCTAAAAGACATTACTTTATATTAACTAGTATTAATCCCCATGAAAAATCACGGGGTTGTATTAAATATTACTCCGTACTTCGTTATATGGAAAAAAAAAGTTTATGAAATTAGAATAATTAAATAATTGCTTAAATATTACTTTGTAATCCGTACTACACATTTTATTTGCTTAAGATAAATAAGATTGATTGAGTTAATTTATATCTTTCTTTTTAACCATAGTTAATGTCTTTCTCTAATAGGTAATATAAAATTATCCAAATATTTGTGAGGCCGCCACATCAGCTTTAAAATGTGAGGATTAATATGGTGCCTTTAAAAGACATTACTTATTAAAGTAGGGATAGGGATAGGGAGAGGGATGGCACATTATTTTCGATAAGAATGTAAAATTTACAAGTCTAGTTTGGTTTTTAGCAAAAAATTCCATAATATATTTCCTACTTCCTCGGTCTCGTTCATTTGTTTCCCTTTAATTAAAATATTTTTTCACAATAAATATAAAAACAAACAAATGAACGAGTCGAAGAGATACTATATCCTCCGTATTTAGTATTTACACATTCACATAATTGTGAAAAATTAACTGCTGTCTAAAATATGGTAACGAAGTACTGTATAAAGAAAGACAAATTATAATGACGATGCACAAGCGAAGGAGTTAACCATTACGCTCCACTGTAGTTTATCTGCCATGAATATGATCATGCTTTCATCTTCAACTACAGCTTCCTGCATATCAGTAGTCACTTTCTTCATGAGATTTGTTTATGTGCAGCAGGAAGAAGAAGCTCAGGACTAAAATTCCCAAGTACCTGAAGGTTAAGGCAGACACGATTCAAACCGACAATACATATTTATCCTGGTGCATCTTCCAATGTCGATCTTACTGATCATCAACACGAGTACCTGGCTCAAATAAAAATAACTGAGATCATTCAGGGGAAAATGAAAATAAAGAAAAAAAAACTGAAGAGGATGCATCGAAGCAGAAAACTCACCCTGACCAACATATAGGATCCTACACCTTGGCTGCATGCATAAATCCGATAGCAAAATAATGACGATAACAACGATGATACATCTTCATCATGGTATACATGCAAGTCATGAGTGAGGTGTGTTCGAGCAACTTGAAGAACTATATAGGGAGTATATACACTACACTCCAACCTGTCTTTCCTGGCATTGTTTCTCCCCTTGCTCTGTACCCATCAGCAAAATACAGATACCAAAACTGCAGAGTTGGAGGCTTGGAGTAAATTACTCTCTTAATACTTGTCACCGTGTATGAAATTCAGTCACCGCCAGATACATCTTCATCATGGGCATAGTCGGTAAGTAGACCAAATTCTGCCTGGATCTCTAAAGAACTATCGCTCATTGGGATTGAGCTTACTCCAGGCATCCTGCAAGTACCATAACAATCTTTATCTAACCTTGCATTATAGTTTCAATAGTAACAACATAACCTTGCTTCCTACAGGGCTACTGCAAATAGTGAGGGTAAGGAGAAGTACAGCCGTAGAAGTACAGGAGCTAGACCTGTCAAACGGGTCGGGCGGTCGGGTTTCGGGTTCGGTCATTTCGGGTTCGGGTAAAATACGGGTCGGGTGTATTTCGGGTTTGAAAAATACGGGTTTTATACGGGTCGGGTTTATACGGGTTTCGGGTCGGGTTCGGGTCAAATACGGGTTATTCACGCACTTTAAAAACATTAATTTTTTACTTTTTTTTTAGTCATAAATACAATTTTATTCTTAATTTTCTTAATCATCTCATTTAATATATGATATTAGTGAAAGTAAACATGTTTTATTTAATATATCTTTTAATTTACATTGATATTTTATTTCTATAGGAAGTACGAATATATATGACGAACTTTGACTCGATTTATTGATTTTTTTTCTCATTATAATAATCATCTCATAAAAATATGATTTTAAAGATGTATATATAAATATTATTTCTTAAAATTTTGAGGGAAAAATAATATTTCTTAGTGTTTTTGAGAAACTTTATTGTATAATAGTAATATTTTTTTAATTCACCTATTTTCGGGCGGGTAACGGGTTCGGGCGGGTTTTGACCCAATATATTCGGGTTATTATCGGGTCGGGTCACTTTCGGGTTTCGGTCATTTTCGGGCGGGTTTTTTCGGGTTTTTTTCGGGCGGTTTCGGGTCGGGTTTTCGGGTCGGGTCAGTTTTTGACAGGTCTAACAGGAGCCATATAAAAAAATGGTTTTAGATGAACCATGATGGAAAGTGGGTTGATCACAATAAAAATACGGAAACCAATTAAGTGAGCCGTTCTGTTTATTCCATCACAGGCGGACACCAAGATATCGAATCTTTGGTATCAAAGTTTCAACAATTTTGAAAATCAGTAACATACTCCCTTATTTTGGTGCCCTAGTTTACTCAAGATAATGAAAATTGTCACTCAGCATCTGTTAAAATGAAACAAAGTGCTGACTATGATAAATTTGAAGGGAAACAATGTTGCTGAATGAAGCAGATGAAAAAAATTATGACGAACCTTGAGAAGATCAAAAACCCTTTCACATACATACTTCTGCTGGAAGGTTGCGCCTCTTTGTTGCAACTTGTCAGGATGAACGCATAGAGTGGCTTTCTTATAAGCTTTTCTCACAGCAGTTGCTGCCATCAAGTCAGTGAGTGAGACTGTCTGCCACCCACTTTCAGGACCCAGAATCTGCAAGTCAACCAAATTTCATTCACTCTTCCGAAAATTTGCATATAAACAAATTGCCAGGTTGGCCAGGGATATCAAAAGCCCACCCATTTTACTTGAGCCAAAAATTGTGCCGTTAGCTAGCAGTTTTTGGCAGACCGGATAAACAGCCATTCAGATTCCAGTATCTTAATTGATCAATATATTGATAAATGATGATAACCCAAATCAGGTACGCACATAATAAGTTGTGATACAGGTTGAAAATCTAAATAATCTAAGAAGACACAGTTGAAGGACAAACTGTAAGAATTTACGCACATATTGAAGTGTTGAAAGCAGCAACCGCAAATTTCCTTCCTTTCCAGCGGACCATCTCTTCACCTCCGCGTCAAGGGAGTTTTCCATCATCTGCAACTGAAACGGCTCATGGTTACATATTTAAGAATGGAAAGCCACTAGCCAAGTCCACAATTAACGCACGGTACAAAGGATCTAAGTGCCTGTACAAGGAAGATCTATTGACTCAGACATCATAAGCTGCACTATACTGGAGTCCCACCATTAAAAAGAGCACTATCGCAGATATAAGTTATAGACCCTCCGTCTATGAATAAGCCTTTAGGGTTAATTGATACTGAAATTAAAGAACATGGTAAAATGTAGACTTAAGTATACGTTCACGAAAAATTCCATGTGGGAAATACATTCACGAGCACCTAAAAAGAACTAGAAAGTTTATGCCTACTATTTTAATCTGAAAAACAAAATCAGCTAAGCTACTGCGTTACGGCAAAATAAGCACACTGAGTACTATTTTAATCAAAGAAATAGGTTGGCCTAATCTGTCCAGAAAATCGATCAACCAAGATGTAACTTACTTTGGCAGCTTGTTCTTTCTGAACTAGAAGTTCCCGCCGGTTCTTCTCTTCAAGAGCAGTAGCCTGATCAGTGATAATATAAAGGATTAGTGACTGTAATATAAACCAGAGCAGTTACATGTGCAGAATGAAAACACGAGCAACAAGGGCATACTGGTTGTTCCATAGTTCGACTCTGCCTTTCCGATCGAGCTTTACGCCTTTGCGCTGATTCGCTATCAAACGCATCATGTTTTTCTGTGGCATGGAGGGCCGAAAATTTTAAAAGTATGAAACACACAACAATATAAGTACAATAGAAAGCTACCATAACAGAATGCTTACCACCCTTATTTGACATATCAGCTCTTGAGAAAGAACTTGAGCTCTGAAAGCTTGGATCCTGTGATACCTTTAATATATCAGTTTACTAAATTTTTAGGCCAAAGGCTACTCAGAATGAAGTGCTAGTCCATCGAGTCAATTATTGACACAAGGCACCCTATGGGTTATCCGGAAATGGTCTCTCTTAACTTAGGCGCAAGTCTGACTACATCTGACATTCTGACACCTACAGACCCCACCAGTTTTGGAAACCTATCTTGTTGTCAAAGGCTCAAAGCCCTTAAGACACTAGGATAGTGTTGTTGTAGGACGTAGGCTAAACGGGAGAAAGTTAGAAGTATGACGCTTACCGATGATGTGTTCTTCTGTTCTCTTGACCTATGGGAGGATTTTTCTGATAATGCCTTTTGCAGAGCGCGCTCCCTAGCCTCAGAGGTTGCTCTTTCAACAGCAGCCCGCTCAGCTCTAAGTTTCGCATCTATGGATGCCTTATCAGAGGACCCACGGCTCTCGGCAGGAACTTTCCCCGCCTTTTCCTGAGCTCCAGCTCCTACTTTCTGGCGTACCTCCACGTTTGGTTTTTCAGATGCGTCTCTCCTTGCCCTTTCTCGGGCATCAGCAAATGCCCTCTCTCGAGCTTCCCGAATTGCCCTTTCAACAACCATTCTCTCTTTTTCTTTTCTATTCACCTCATCAACATTTCTGTCATTCACAGCCTCCATTTTACAGGGTTCAGCTTCTGTATCCTCTGTGCTGGACATATCATCGCATTTCTGATTCTCTATGTCCCCTATTACATGAGAGTCGTGATCTGTAGCATCTCCACTGCTTCTTGGGTGTGGAATGGGTCCTATGTTTTCTCCACTTGTGAACCATCTTTTCCTTTTGGGGGCTGCATCAATACTACTTTTGTCCTTCTCCCCATTAAGAAAGACACAAACATCTGGTGCATTTAGAGTTTCACCAGATTTGGCATTTAAATCGTAAATGCTACCTTCGGATTTGCTATGCGGCACATTTTGTGGCTCCTCCACATTGACACCTTGGAAAAGAGGTGGAGGCACAGGTAGTCCTTCTTCTCCTATCTTGACAGACCATCTTCTTCTTTTAGGAGTTGACTCAGCAGTATTCACACTACCACTCTCCTGTTTCACCTCTTGTTTGCCACTGTCTAACTCATCACTATGGATCTCTACACTTCCAGCTAGTATAAATTCATCCAAGGCCTCTTGATCCGTCTCTACTTCCGTTACATCTCCTTCAAGAATACTAGGTCGCCCTGCAAGTCCAACTTTTACCCCATTATCAAACCATCTTCTTCTTTTCTGGACAGCATCAACGCCACACTTCTCCACTTCCTCGCCACTACTAGTATCAATCACCCCCACATCTGGGCTCTCTTCGGAATCATGCACATGCTCGGTTTGATTTTCCAAAATGTCTCGAGATTCAGTTTCCATGATGTTCGCACTAATTTCTTCTTCCCTTGGATGCACGTCACTTTGACTACCATGCAACCCAGAATTCTCAACTTCAAAAGTCTGATCATCATCATCATCAAGATCCTCAGTAATCTCATCCAATTCGACAAAACTATCATAAAATATTGTGGTCTCTTCCTTTTTCGTTTCGGTCTCCGAAGAAGGTTTAAGAATCTCCATAGTCCTGGCATGTTTGTCATCAGAAGATTCCATTTCCTCCACCCCACCACTGCTTTGATCATTTGTAAAGGGCTCTTCAGCTTCACTTAAACATGTATGTTCAGTTTGTCCCAAGTCATCTTCAATTATTCCAAAGCAAGTTACCTGCTCAGCTGTATCTTCAATGTAGTCATTTTCAATCTTGGTCTGTTCATCTTCAACTTCTGTGACAACACTTGCTTCCTTAGCCATTTCCTCCGTAATCACCTCAATAGAACATGGTTCACTTTTCATAAAAGCATCTTCACCAGTGAAAATTTCTTTCTCAGCCACTTCAACTTTCTCAACATGATCATTCAGGGTGTCATATGTCATAGACTCATTACTACATCCATGGTTTTGGCCAGCAGCTTCGTCAGTCTGACTCAGACCCCTTTCAATTTCTTGACAGTCATTTGTTTCCTCAGTGGCTTGTATCTCTCCCTCTAAATAAATTTCTTCCAGAATCTGTGCATCATGCTGCCAGTTTTCACTTTCCTTCGTCTTTTCACACTCTTCCGAGTTACCATGTTCCTCAACTGTTTCCATAGTACTTTCAGAGTAATGAGAATCAAGAGTATGATCCTCTCTGCATTCCTCGTCTAGGGTTCTCATTGGGTCCTCCTCAGTGGAGTCATTTATTTCCTTTCCAGCCTGAAGATATGGCTCTTCCACTATCTCATTAGTTTCTTCAATGTTAGAATCATCAGAGTTACCATGTTCATCAACTGTTTCCGTAGTACTTTCAGAGTAAAGAGAATCATGAGTATTGTCCTCTCTGCATTCCTCGACCAGGCTTCTCATTGGGTCCTCTTCTGTGGAGTCATGTATTTCCTTTCCTGCCTGAAGACATGGCTCCTCCACTATCTCAGTAATTTCTTCAATGTTAGTATCATCAAACACTTCATGTTTTTTGGTACAGGAGTCATCAAATGCTTCAGGAATTTGATTAGTAGAAGCATCATCTAACACTTCACGATTCTCCTTAATATAAGTATCAACTAATGCTTCACGATTTTGCTCTTCACACGTGTCCTGTAATTGCTCAAACTTCATCTCACTCGGCACTTCTTGTCCATTCATGAACTCAATCTCAGTGCATTCATTGGGTCCTTCCCGTTCTTCAGTAGTATCCATAGGATCATGTATTTCCTCTTTCCTAAAAGGATAGAACACTAAGCTTTCTAGGGGAGATAATGGAGCAGCTGGGTTCAAATGCACACTATTTTCAACTGTTTCTTGTTCTGCAGTATTACTCCAAAATGATTCATCTTCACATGGGTCAATGGTCTCCGAGAGAAATCCTATTTCCATTTCTACGTGTTCCCCAGGACAGCCAGCGTGATCTTGATTTATTAAGTTTGTTTTCATCTCATTATGCTCCTCATCTACCAAATCAGGCCCACCTTCATATTCCTGAGATCTTTTACATGCTTCTGTTTCCTTTAGATCTTTTCTTTCAGTGTCAGTTTGCCAGGCCATAAAACTAGCAAATTTGTTCTTAACTCCACTTATAAGTTGGTTCAAGTGCTTCGCTGCTTCCCACTCTCCCCCAGGCCCTCCTTGCCTATCCCTTTCAGCAGTATATTTAGACACATCAGGTTTCCTTTCTTCCAAATATATCTCGTCTTGGACAAACTTCTTTCCATCTTGAAACATATTATCATCCTTGACAAACGTCTTTGGATCTTCTGAAATTTGGGAGGGTAGACCATTTTCCAACTCGCTAGTTCTTTCCGATAGTGAAATGCTTTCCTTTACGCTGCCTGCTGGTAGGCCATTATTGTGTATGATAGCTTCATTCATATGTCCCTCATCCGTGTTATTTTGATCATGAACCATAGACACGTCACTGGAGACCTTCTTCACATCCTCAAATACTTGGGATGGCTGACCAATTTCCAGATCACTCGGCCTTTCAGAAACAGAAAGTTTTTCCTTTTCAATATACGTCGGTTGGGAAATTTCTGGTATCATAGTTTGTTGAGAATTGTTCATCTCATCTGAAAGTTGATTATCCTCTGTCACTTTCACCTTCAAGGTATCCTCGACAAACGGAAGTTTTTGTTTCTCAGTGTCCTTTGGAGGGCAATATTCATATGTCATGTAATGTCTGAACTCATCCATCTCATCTGCAAACTGATCATCATTTGTTACTCCCACCTTAAGGGTATCTTTAAATCTCACATTGCTAGATCCTTGCCCTTCTCGCTCTAGATATTCTTTTGCCATCTGAATTATCATTGAAGCCTCTTCTATCGCTCTCTGCAAGGCAACTGCAGAAATGGCAGCAGGTGAATTCATATCTAATTGTTCGTCCAATGATGGGGGTGAGACTGAAACATCTCTGTAGACATTAGATCCAAAATTTCTCCAAGTGGAGTTTTCTGATATTTTGTAATGGCTCTCAACAGGAAAGAACTGTGGAACACTTGAGGAAGGAGCCATCATAGAGGGCTGCACTTTAATGCGTGAAGCATGTGAATCATTTGAGGCATCAAATGAATATGACCCACTAAAACGAGGTTTTCTCTGAGGTCGCCCATCTTGCTCAGGTAAATGCTTACGATCTCCAAGATCTAGGCTTGTTATTCTGGAATGTCTCCCTTTCTTCCTTCTTAAATCAAAACTACTGGTGGCATCATCATTGTCTGTCTTGGACAACCCTGCTTCCACAGTAGCTTGAGGTGTATCTTGAGATGTATCGAGTGAAAGAGGCTCGCCATTATGTAAGCTCCCTTTGACTTCCGAGCTGGTACTCCTTGAATGTTTTCCCTGCTTCTCTAACATATTACCATTTGTTTGTGTTTCTATATTATCTTCCATCACAGACGTCTCACTGGACAGGTACGTAGGTTCAGTAACTTCAGTTTCATGTAATGCAGAGGTAGATTCATGAATTGCATGGACTTCAGCGGTACATAGTGGCTCACTTGTCCCAGTATTGTGCATCTTGTTTTTCATATGATCAGAGTCCTTTGAATCGTTTGATGGTTCAGAGAGGGAATTCGATGATCCTGAAACAGATTTCAATTGTGTTAAGATGTATACCGGATTTGATCAACAATAGGAGATCTCTAATCTCAAATTCATTTGAGGCCGACTAAACAAAATCACCTTTGGTTTTATAAATAACGGATTTTAAAAATAATAACAAAAATAAATTATCAAAATGCTTCATACCGCCAGGTGGCTGAGAGAGTGAATTTGTTGATCCTGTAGCAGATTGGGAGGAGTCATGAGCTTTATCCATTGAATTTGATGCACTAAACCCCGGTTCTTCGAGAAAAATGGAATTATCATTCTTTACATCAAAACCAAGATCCATGCTAATATGCCTATCATGCTTTCCCGGGTTCAATGCAAGATTAACGTCCTTGTCTAGTTGTGTGTCATCATCTTCTATCACGGGCATTTTTACAGTCAAAGGAGCCTGAGCAGGAACCGCTTCTTCTACTTTGTTAGTAGATCCAGGAAGATCACGTGCACGGGCTTCTTTTTTTATTTCACCAGACTTTTTCACCACATCCTCTTTTTTATCCCTCGTAAGCTCTGGAACGCTACCAATTGAATGGGTTTGAGATTGTCTCAACATATCTGGTTTATTGCCTTCCATAGTTTGCACTTTACCCCTATATTTATAGAAGCATAATGTATCGAGATCATTCCAAACTCAATCAGGAATAAACAAGAACGAAGAGGAGCATAAAAAGGGTACAGATTTCATCTACAACTGAATTATAACCCTGAAGAACAAAAGAAATGTTGTTCTGATAAAAGGAACATTAGTATTCAAGCATGCAAACAAACGGCACGGTATCAAAACCGCCCATTCGACTCCCTTTAAACCAATTAACAAAAACTAATAACAATCATAACTAGTCATCAGAAATTTACAGCGTTGAAGTTCAGGACAGTACATCACAAAGTCAGTGTCACAAATGGGTCGACCATAAATCTAGGAAAGCTGACAGTGTCTCACAGTTAAAGGCGAATGTATCTTCTAATTGAATAGGTGGCTCTACATCCATATGCACTCTAACTCTGCCATGACGGCGAAACATGACTTATGTCAAACCTAGCAGGCCTTATTAGCTCTCTTGTACCGAAGAGATCTACAACTCCATTACCCTACCCACTGACTTTGGCATGTCGTCCTCCACTTTATGAGTCTGAAAAAATGCTAGAAAACCAAATCCCATATTCGGAATGTTTAAAGGTCTTTCTCTAGTTTTCCGCTTTTCCAAACGTCTACGACAATTATCATTCAAACGATAGTGCTAGGTCTCTATGTTAATACTCCTACAACTACCCAGACAGCTTTCAGAAGAGGAACTACATACTATCAATCTAATACGGGCACTACCAAACCTAACAGTGAAAAGAGATTCTACTCATCACAAAGAAAAAAGCAGTTTTCATGTTCCACTGTAAATGTTGGATGCAAGCAATTCATCATTATAGAGACTCTTTTACAAATGAGCCCAAACCATCAACCCTATAAATAAAAGAGGAGTGCACGAGGAGAAGGATTGTTCACAAAACTGTGAAAGCACACCGCATACCTTTCTTTAGCATTTGATGAAGTCTTGGCTTTTTTGCTAAACTGATCAAACAGTTCCTCACCATCCGGTAAACCAAAATTCCCATCTCCAAACCCACCAAAAACCCCGCTATAATCAAGATTTCCTCCTCCGCCTCCTCCTCCTCTATCTCCAGAAACAGTAGTCACACCGGACGCACCACGAACTCTCATCTCTGTTGGCGGAGGGAGATCAAGCACAGGAATAGATGAATAAGAGATGCTCCAAGTGCCATTGTTTGATCTTGAGGCGCCAAACATTTCAGCATAGTCATCTTCAATGAAAGCTGAGGACTGCTGCTGCCTACTTTGAAGTGGCGAGGCGAAAACATCATCATATATGTGCTTATATGAAGAAGAGGTGTGGTTGAAGCTAGGCGGGTTCTTTAAGGGCATTGCAGGTATCCCATTTCTTCTCTTTACTTCCGCCATTATATACTTCTCCTCGTTCGCCTTCTGCAAACTAACATCAGATTACAAAAATCATCAGAAGATGCAAACAAAAACCACAGAAAATACCCCCAAATATATACAGTATCAATCAGACAATCACCAACACATGTGGATCATTAACTCTAGGGAAATATTTGTAACGACGAATGTAGGATGCTCTGATACTAAATCAAAACAAACCAGAACAATATAGAGTAACAAGTATCTGATCACACAACAACGTCATTGAGAAACAGTCTCCTACGATACAAAGAGGCGACCCAAAAGAACACAAGTATCTGATCACACATTAAATAGGGTCATTTTGAGCAATGAATACACTAACTAAAACCCCAGGAATCAACAATAAATTCAAAACAATGATAAACCCAGACAGACAATATTCCTGCAACTGTCAAAATTACATTAAATTTCCAGTAAACAAGAATATGTAGCTGCTGACAAAAAAACACCCAAAACAAAAACCCATTAATAAATAGGCATACCTAATAAAACCCAGAAATGAATTCGTGAAAGATGATAGATTGAAGTGAAGATCTTCCAATGGGGTAAGGTGGTGATGAAATAATAGTACCGTTGCGATTGGATGAAATTGGGTAAAACGTCGGTGGGGCACAACAGACGAGGAAAGAGAGATACTACGAGTACTAAATAAATGGTGAGATTGAAAAATGGTGGAAATGAGTAACCAAAAACACTCTCTTTCACTGCATTGAAGAAGAAAATACCCATATACACACCAAAATGAAATTAATTAATTAATAACGAAATCAAAACAGATAATTTAACCCCCTTCCTTTTGCTGTCTATGTTAAATTCCTGACATTAACGCCTTTTTTACTAGTAATTATTGTTGGTAGTGATTTTGATTTTTGAACCGTTGTTTGTTCTTTGTTCTTTGTTCTTTCTTTTGTTTATTTCTCAATTCACACCTGCTAGTATACTAATGACTGTATGAGGAGGTTTCCTAGGACCAGTCAACTCAATTATTTGTTTTTTTTTTTGCGTGTGATTAAGTTAGGGCAACTTTGTTATGTTTTCGGTCCAAACTTACTCATCATCGTATTGTATTGTTGTGCATATCAACCGAATATTTATTGTGTAAGACGTTTTTATAAGTGAAATAATTATACTGTAAAAAGATCACTTATTTATCAATTTCATGAGATCATTTGTTGAATTTGCTTACTTTATTTTTTTCATAAGTGTCATTAATTTATTGATTTTGATTCGATCAAGAAATCGACTTATTAGATAGTTACTCACCCAAAATAACAAAAACATCCTGTTAGCATATTATTAACATGACATAAATAAAACATAATTCTCATAAATCTTTGAACAACATGAAGGTCACAAAAGATTAATTAAGACGAGATTAAGACCTACCTCATTACGGAATAAGTCAAAATCTAATAAGAACCATATTAGATCTCTATAAGACGACTTCGAATAATAATAATACGTCTTCATATGATCTTCAAATAATAATAATAGTAGGTACGGTTCATAATTAATAGGTATGGTTTCTCTATCTTGTCCTATAACGTAAAAAATGTTGTTATCGTTATTCATGCATTACGTTTTCATTCCCAGAGTTTCTGATAGGGAAGACTCCATTATATAGGCAGAGAGAGGACCGGTTCCTATTAGGGTTTTAGATTACGGTAATCTCGACCTTCCATCAAGGTTGAGTAAATATGAAAAGACTCTTTATTTAGTCCGATATTATTGTGATAACATATCTCTTAAAGATCTGATTTCCAATAAGACCATAATTATGGGAAGAAATATTAGCATAATAATAGAGAAGATATATTACATATCCCGTAATATTATTTAGCATAAAATATTCTTACAGTCTCCCACTTGGGCGATTGGAACATCTGTAATGTTCGTTAGAGAACATAAGTTGCGCATATATATTATGCTAAAACATATAATGTCTTGAATCGGCAATCATAAGTGTCTTGACTAATTCAATCATTAAAGAGAGTCATGGCGTGCACATGTCAATCTGCAACATGATTACATGTACCACTACATCAACGAATTGAACGGTTAGGCCATAAGTGGAGTTCTACATAATGGTCCACATAATGTCTGAAAAGACTATCTGTTATCGTTCATCCAATAATAAATGTGTACACATTCGAAAACAGAAATAATATTATATAGCAAGTGTAAAATCATTAATGAGATCTCAATACTTTTCGTGATCTAACATCTTGCTTCTGTAAAAAGATATTTAAGGGTCATGTGTTTTGATCCCTTAGATATCATATCATTCATGGAGCTAGAAAAAGATTGCAATTTCATTATTATCACGGTAATTACGCAATCATGCTCCTTATATTAAAGCCTCATAAAAAACCACATATTCAGCTTCCATGGTGGATGTATAAAGCAACTGTGAATACAATGTCTTGGGTCATAACATCATCCAAAATCTGAATCTGAATAACCAGTCACCTGTGGGTGATCTGATTTTCTATATGTGAGCATAACTGCATAAATAATAATGTCAGGTTTACCCGGGCATACATTAAGTTACCAACCAAAGATGCATAAGGATATTCTTTATTTAGTCATTTAAGACATAAGTCTTAGTTTATGTGATAAACCAAGATCGTTACTGGCTAATAAAATATCATCTCCATACAGAATCAAATATATGAACTTACTCCCACTGATCTTGAGATTTATACAAGGATCAACGATATTTTCTTTAAAATCTGTAATGATTTTATCGAACTTTAAGATCATTGTCTCAATGCTTATTTCAGTCCATACAATATTTCTTAAGTCTTAATGTTGGTATTATCCAACGCAAGAATAAAATACTTAATCTGTCAGATCTTTCCCAAAATTCATGGATAGATATTTGAGCAATACTTCCAAAAGTTAAGTCAGTTGACTTGTCTTTGCGAAGACAAGTATCCAGTTTCATCAACTTCAAATGAACTTAAATTAATTACTCTTTTCATTCAGAGTAGTTTGTTCGTTCCATTAAGCTCAACAACAGAGTTATCATAAGATTGCACTTGGTTAGGTAACTTTAGTTGTGATAAAATAAGACAACATAAATAATAAGGCTTCAATATGTGAAACAACACATCTTTAATAATAGTGCTCCTGTGGGTAGTCACTAAAATATTTAATAAATAAAATGTTACACATGACAATATAATCTACCTGCGGGTAAATATATATTTTTATATGTGAACGATATAATGAATAGAATGTTACACATGTCAATATAATTTACCTGTGAGTAGATATATATTTTTCTATGTGTGAACGATATAATGACAATATTATGTCAAAATTAAACTTTAGTTGTAAATTTATATCGAATGACGAATGAGCATAAACAATACGGTGAAACCATGTTTCAGTAAATCATTATCATACGGAGTATGTTATAATCATATCGTCATGAGACTAATCATCAAATAATAGAATATTAAGTCATAGTATCATGTTCATCATAACAACAACAATAATAATGACAAAGATAACCGTAAATAATTGACAATAATTCATCAATATCATGCTCGTTAACTAAGTCCAAATTATTATTATTACGAAAAACTCAAACTTTTATCCTATACATAATTAGTGCATAAAAATAAAATTAAGCAACATGATTTATGGATGCAATACTATAATTCGTTAAGTATCTCATGTTCATTCTTAACATTAATACATCATATTAAAAAAAATCAAGCAATTAAGTTGAATAACAAATCAAGTAATCAACCAATCATGGGACTAATTCAACTAATAAGTGCATAGTGGAGAGATAACATTATATACTTGATTATAATTATTACAAATTAATTGCATGAGAGTATGATTTACTGTTTATCAGTTATGTGTAAACAAAATATATACCCTTATTGTTGATTTACACAATCACACGCATACAACATTCACACCGCTAACATATATATACTTAATGGACATATACGTTTATAATACGGACTAATAATATGACGTATAATCTTAATCTTAATTAATGGACAATCATGAGTTCAATAACCTAAACTCTGATACCACATTTTAGCATATCTCTATAAAGATTCGATTTCCAATAAGATCATAATTATGGGAAGAAATATTAGCATAATAATAGAGAAGATATATTACATATCCCGTGATATTATTATAGCATAAAATATTCTTACACATCCTAATTAATTCTCCATTAATATTACTTTCAACCAAAAAAAAAATCTCCATTAATATTACTCCTATGTCATAGTATATGACACATTAACTTTAGGGTCGTGCTTTTTCCTAACGAGCGTTTACTCAATCCTAACGACATTTTACCTATTTGCCCCCGTCATTTTCCAACGCTCAAAAGTGAGTTCATTTTCTCTCTAAAAAAAAATCCCAAATTTGACCTAAATCGAATCCGACCACCCAACCAACCGCCCATTACCACCACCGCCACCACCCTCTAATTCGTTCCATAAACCCTAATTTACTTCACCAATTACAATTAAACCATAATTAGAAAAAAAAATGTAACTAAACCCTAATTTAATTCTTCAATTTCAATTAAATTTTGATTAAACAAAATAATTAATGTAACCATACAATTGATTTAGGGAAAAATACAATTAGTTTATCATTAATTGAATTAGGGTTAATGATCTATCCCTTAATTTATTACATCAATTTCAATTAAACAATAATTAGAAGAAAAAAATAACAAAACCTTAATTTAATCTTTCAATTTCAATTAAACAGTAGTAATTAGAAAAAGTAATTACCGTAACCAATCAAGTAATTTAGGAAAAACGGTGATTACTTCATTACTAATTGAATTAGTACTCATAATCGATTTGTAATTGTGATTTGAATAGTTGTATGCAAATGAGAGAAAAGGAGAAAAGTTTTTCTTGGTTGGGAGGGCTGTGAATTATGAGAAGGGTAAATTTGGAAATCTTAAGAAAAATACGTTAGGATTGAGTAAAGTTGCGTTAGGAAAAAGTAATTTCGTAACTTTATTGAGAGACTAAATATAAATGGAAGTAACAGTGGTACCAAACCTAATAAGAGTAGGTACGATTAACATAAAAGAGTATACAAATATAAAGAGGGTACGGTTGTTATAAAAAACATGTACAAAACAAAGTTGTCATTTAAGGGTACGAATATGACATAGAGTGGTACTGAAGAGTGGTCTCTCAATAAGTTATTGAGAGACCGTCTCTCCCAAGAATTTGTGATTTCTTAAACCCCACCCTACTAGATTCCATGTTGTATAGCTAACCAATGGAGTGATCGAGTGGTATCAATGTTAATAGGTCGTCATGGATCGACGTTTGTTCCTTTTAATTTATAGCTTATAAAATTTAAAATCATATCATATCATTAGTCGGGGAGTTATTTTCCTTGACCAAAATTGTCTCTCTAAAAGAAATTTTTATAGGTTTACAAAGTGATATGGTATCAATTCTTTTATTCGGACCGTGAAAGTCGTTTGGTTGATTAAAAAATTTAACCTTCCTAGAAATTTTCAATTCACATGAAAAAGTATTCATCAAATTCAGACTACTTCTAGTAAAAATGTTTCTTTGCTCATATAGGAATTAAATGACACAAAGAATGTCCAATGAACGGTGAGTAGATAAGTTGTTTCCTCTATTATGTAGGCATTATAAATTCCGAAGAATCGGTAATTCCTATTCCCTCCCCCTTACAATGTTCTTCCCACTTCAATATGCACATGGATTACGAAATCGATAATAAAATGTGGTAAATTATTGGGTGAGGTTCAAGAAGTCAAATCACAAAAAGTAACCAATAGAAAAATAGTACATTTGATGAATAAGGAAAGTTTTGAAGTGGAAAAATTTTAGTGGGATTTTCTTTTAAGGAAAGTGAGAAAATCTTAGTGAGGAGTACATTTTACAAAAAAATATACTTGTAGCAACTAAAGAATCCGTTTTTGGACATTCATAAGTTTTTCCAATTATGTATTTTTTAAGTTACAACCAATGAACAAAATTTAGGAAGAGACAATCTCTCAATAACTTTATGTGTAATCTTTTAGGTTAAGCCTAATAGTTAATACTACTATTACCTCTATTTGTAATTGATCTTTCGATAAATTTAATAAAAGACGATCTCTCAGTAGACCTACTAATTCAATTTACGTCTAGCATCGCCAAAACTACGTCTTGTTCTACCCCAATACATTTCTCTATTCGGTTAAGGAAGAGGGAGAGTATAATCATACAAAAGCTAAGCATGATTGACATGAAAAGAGAGAATGATAATGAGGGATCAGAGAATAAAATGAAAAAAAAAAGGCAATAGTGAAAGGCTGGATCTAAGAGTACAGATATGATTTAAGTAAATGGGCTAAAAAGGTAGATTCAAGATATTTGTCCAATAAATGGGCCTAAAGAGGGTCGAAGACAACCAAAAAGGTAGCAACTAGCAATATGGGTGTATGTTCAACCTTTAAATACATAATGATAGCCACTAATCAAGAGGGAAACGGCTAAAAAATTTTAGACGAGAGGTCCCTCGTGTTAGTCATGTAATCATGTTTAGCTTCTTTTGCTCTTTATCTAAGACTATTGCGGGTTCCCTCGTTACCAAAAAAAAAAAGACTATGTTTATCCATGGTGAAGAAAAAGGTGGAAGGGTAGGGTGAAAGTTCAAAAAATAATAAAAAAATTTGGACCAAGTTTTGTTTTGGGTGGCAGTGGGTTGGCAGAGGACCTCCTCCACCCTCTTTTAACCTTCTTATGTGTTACTTTTTTATTGGTTAAAATGGATGAGATAAACAAAAAAGAAAAGAGGTGTGTGTTAGTGGGTCCATGGTGAAAAGAAGGTGTGAATAAAGATGGAAAAGTTAATACTCCACTTTGTATGAGTTTAATAAAGTAGGTTGTGAATAAAGATAAAGAATAATACGAGTATAAAATAGGTTGGACCTTGGTGAAGGAGATAAGAGATAAACATGGTCTAAAAATAAAGATCCAATTTGCACCACCATCTATTTAAATATTACGGAGTAATTTTTAAAGGAGCACGTACTTGATTCATCAATTTGGATATAAATACGGAGTATTAATTCGTTTGTAATGCATTAAAGTACTCCGTATTACTTTGTGTTTATTTGTAAAAGGGTACTTGATCAAAATAAAACGATATTCTATCGTAAATTATAATTAGACTCAAGTCACTTAACCCCTTCATTGAAATATACTGAATTACTGTATATATTTTTGAGGAAACGGAGTAGGAAAACCTTTCATCCCTAAAAAGAGAGGCTATGGAGTGAATAGTACTCCCTCCGTTTTATTTGATTCCATACGTTTGACTTTTTGGACACTATTTACAAGTGAAACAAAATTTCGACATAACTTCTTTTATATAAAATAAAATATAGTCAGGTGAGATCTTGTTTAAATCGTCTAATCGAGTGTTTTATGAATATCAAATTTTTATAATTTTTAGTAGCATATAACTAAAACTATGGACAAAAGAAAACGAACATCGACATACATGCATACAGCAAACGTATGGAATCAAATGAAACGGAGGGAGTAATGATTATTATGTAGGAAGAGAAAGGGAAATAGCGACAAGCCGCATCACGTGTATTGGGGGCATAGAATGTGTTAGAAATAATGCAAAGACAATATGTTGACTATTGTTGCCTAGTAAAGGTATCCCCCATTAAGTAGCATATTGACACCAATTTATTAGTATGGTTATGAATGTCATTATTTTTAGAATAATGATAATTTATTTCCATCATAAAGTGACTTTTGATACCTTTTGAGGTTAGTCTCATATGACACTTATTATATAAGTATGTGCATGATAAGACATATGAGGACGAACATAAAACGTTATCATCCAAATCTCTTTGATAAATTATGAGTATACCATCGAGTTCCAACTCCTAATGGTTGAGTACACAACCTTTTAGGAGTGTTGTATGACATTGGGGGACGACGCCCATTCCGATTTGTACCGTAGTCGGGACGATTTCGTTTCTCATTCAGTGGCCTTCATACCACGACACAACAACGTATATTCTCTAGTTATATATCGCCCCTATAGTGACCCTATATTTCCAAGAGAGTGGAGGCCACCGTTACAGTGCTACTGCCTCTTTGTTCCGCTCTTCTTCTCTTCTCATTTCTTATTCAGACACTCTTCTTTGAGACCGTCTCACGGTAATCTTATCGTGAAACTTCTCACATAGAAAGTGGTTACAAATTTAGTAACCAACTCTTATGTAAAAGGTCTGTTTCTTATTTGCACCGTTACAGTTTTTGCTACAATGCAAAAGCAAAATGAACCACCTGACCTGATCCGAAAAGAAGTTGAAAGAATAATTAGACTTTCTATTACTTGGATCAAATTTGGTACTCCCTCCAATTCATTTATTTCCTCCGATTTTATATGTTTGCCCCGTATTACTTTTTAGGTAGACTTTTAAAGATTATCCCATTTCTTCACTTTCCTTTTTTATCTTTACCTTTTTACAATTTTATCCCTACCAAGTTCAATTATTTACAAACATTACTTCGTATCATTTTTTTTACCATTTACGGAGTATTTCTTAATTTTGATGACTCATGTCTATAATGAGTGTATCATTGTACTTTTTCGCCCACTTTCTTATTTCCTTAATTTATGTGCATTTGCCTATGGGGCAGACATATTCTGTAGGTAGTACGGAGTATTATTTATTTATGTACATTTGCTTTTTGATACTCACTATTCATGGGTGAAGATAAACTCTAATACTTCATATAATTTCTAATGTTTAAGCTAAAACATAGTCATGTGAAATCTTTTTAAATTGTGCGGATGAGTACATTAAGACTATCAAATTTTTATTGTATAATTTTTAATAATACGTAAATAAAGATATAAACAAAATAAATAATGCATTTACAAATCCTTTATTATATAAAGCTACAGCATTTCCTCTTCCCATATTGAGCCACGTAGGATCGTGACTAGGAATCTTAGGTGGAGCACATGTGGCAGCTGACATGGCCTTTGGAAATGTGTAAAAATTCAACCCAAAAGTGTCAGTTTTTGGTCACAGGAGGAAGTTACTGGCAAAAATATCAAAATTGTAGCCCATGAAGCAGCAACCGTCTACAACTTACACAATTGACGGTTTTATAGGAGATAAGAAACTGTCAAACTGACAACTACATATCTCACCTCTCTCTCCCCCATCTCACCCAATTACTTCACATATAGTTTCCACTCTTCTTCTTCCTCGACAACACTACCACTCATGTCCCCTAGATTTACAACTAAAATTGAATGAACCCATCAAAATTAATGACCCAAAAACCAGTTTGACAACATTTTGGGATATAAAGCTTGGAACTTTTATATGGGTTGTGGGTAATTGAGGGGAAATTGATGCATTGATTTGAGAAGGTGGTGTTTTTGAGGATTTGAAGTGGGGATTGTTGTAAGAGTAAGAGAGATTGGAGAAATGAAGAAGAGAGGTAGTGTAAGCCGACAAAAATGTCATTTTAGGGGAATGGGATATGACATGAACTATGTTGGGAAGGGGATGATGTCCATTGAGAGGCCACCGAGTTGACTGTCGATAACTTGAAGCGCCTTATCTCTGCTATCAATCGCACTGGACACGCTCGTATCGGCCGCGCTCCCCACCGTCCAACCCCAAGCCACTGATTTCCTCCAAGCATAGGTATGTATTGCCCTCTTTTTTTAGCAGCAAGTATTACCATTTCAATCATTGTTTGTCTCCCAACTCATATATATAATCCCAATACAATCCTATTGTCCCATTTTGGTAACCATTTTTTTTAAATCCATGACAATATGTTACGGAGTTCAAATTGGTTTGAGTCAATAATTTAGTTGTTAAATACTTCGTAATGGTTTAGTTTCATAATGGTGAAATTGACAGATTTACCAACAATTTTTTGATTTTAAGATTTTGTGGGAGTGAAAATTAAAATTTCGAATGAAATTACAGGGGTCGTTGATGCAGCATATCGGAGATGACAACTCTATGGTGGCTATAACTAGATCGATTAGCTCCAATCAATCATCGCTTCCATACCACCATGACAACCCTTGTCATTCTCAGGCCAACAATAACCATGAACCACTATGAGGGACAAGTACAACGCACCACCTGCTCCGACCACCACGAGTCAATCTAGCAACCACTGTGCGCCCATCAAGCAATAATCCGTGCCCAGATTTTGACCGCCGTGAATCGTATTCCCATCCGTCAATGCTCCGCCATGGATGACACACACCAACAGGTCGTCGGACTTCCTCCTCTCCGGCGATCCGCCTGCCTCGAAGCACGCCATGCTCTCTTGATCGATTTGTTTTGGTTGATTGTCTTATTTGGATTTGCAAATGACGTTACATCCCTTTCTTCACTTTCTTTCCATTTCATTTAAGCGAGGGTCAAATAGTCTTTTAAGTGATTATTTTGTTAGTTAGTACATATAAAATAAATGTTTGAGTCTAATTTTTGATAAATCTCATTATAATGAGGTTTTAGAAGATTTTCTATCAAGTAGTAAGTCTTTTCTTAGTTCGGGTGTAGTTCATATATACTTATAATTTGGTTTTTAGACATATTACTAGGTGTAGTGTTGAATACTAATGGAGTGGTCTTTGCCCAAATAATATTGGTTGAGACTTGAGAGTTTTCCGGTATCGTTGTTCGTTGGGTTAGAACAGTATGCTCGATAATTTTGCGATGGAGTAGGATTCGATGTAGCATATAGGTCTCAAAGTATGTCTATAATGTCTTATAGTGGAGATTTTGTAAAACTACACAAATTTGCCCTCTTATTGGCCATTTGCTTATATCTCAGGCCAAGGCTCATTCAAACAATATTTCCCCAAGAAAAAACTTATACTCCCTCCCTTTATTAATGTTAGTCACATTTGTTGTACACACATTTCTTAAGGAAAACTATTAAAATGAAAATGGGAGATAAGTTAATACAAGTGATCATATTAGAAAGTATTAAAAAATAAAGATGAGAGAAACTAATATGAAAAAAATACACATAGGATAAACAAAAATGAATACAAATAGGATAAACAAAAATAAATGTACCAAAATATTAAGTGGTGTGAACATTAATAAATGGAGGGAGTAAGATATTCTAGCAAATTCACCATTACTTCTAATTTTGTATCATAACGGAATATGGGTAGTTCGGACTTGAATGTCCGAAAAAAGAATATGGGTAGTTTGGATTTGAACGGAGGGGGTAGCTTTTGTTGAATTCATTTTTTTTCATGAGTAATTTTTGGATGTTGGATTCATACATGTTCGAATCTATTGCACTTTTGTTATTTTTATTCGGGTAATAGACTCACACAGTATCATAACTTTGTCTCTCAATGGATTAATGAGTTATCGTGTTTATGAGACTCGAACATGAGATATCGTTGGTGAGGGCCGGGCCACAATGATAGGAGGGAGTTGTTGTAGTAGTGATAGGAGGCATCATGGCGATTTGTGGTGCCTGACGATTGAGGAGTCATGAACAGTAACCTCTTACGATTAATATATAGTGCAATTTAGAGCAGAAATATCACATTATAAGAGTTTTTTTTTTGTTGTAACGATTAGGAGTCGACTATTTATGTATTTTGAGTCCTATGAGGAACTAATAATATTATGTTAGGAACGAATAAATTATGCATGTAGTTCTTAAAATATATACACTATGAAATACTCTTTCCGTCTCGATCAATAGTTCACACTTTTCATTTGTAACATATTTTCACACTCTACTTTATCCTTTAATAATACACAAAAACTTGTATGAGACCGTCTCACGGTAATTTATCGTGAGACGGCTCATATAAAAGGTGGTTACTAAATTTGTAACCATCCCCTATGTGCCCATGTGAAAGGTCTCACGATAAAATTATCGTGAGACGGTCTCACATGAGAGTTACTGTAATAATATTAAAAGCAATTCCCTTTTTCTTCACCTTAATCTTTGTGTATAAAACATACGTAACTTATCTATTGGGACGGAGGGAGTGCATTCTTAAAAAAAAATTATTTCTCTCTAAATGGTGCAATCATATGTTGTTTATTTTATTTTATTTTATTTTATTTATTGTAGGACCTTTGTAATTCATAGTTATTATTGTATTTTTACTCAAACATAAATTAATTTATCTATAGTTTACACGTAACAAGTCTATATATCCGTGCAATTTCTAATGTACAGAGTATTATTATATATTTATATTCGTAAACATTCAAATTGATGTATTTGTATCCGGCTTTTAAAATGGCAAGTGCTCACCCATTCTTAATGGCCATCTAGATGTAATTTGACATAGACTGTTGAGTTTTGTTTTTTGTTACATCTCCCCTATTTTAATCCACATACGGATGAATAAAGATAGGATGCTCATTTATATGAGACGAGTGTGTACAAATCATTCAGGTCGGGCTAAGGTTAAATACCCTTCATTTAACGCTCATTTAATACTCCGTAGTTGTTTATTGATTACTCATTAATTTTCTTTTAGTGTATATTTTTTTCTATTTTTGTATAAGAGTACATAATTATTCTTAGAATTTTGAAATCATTTATTTTACAATTATTTAAGTTATATTTGGAGTATTCATTTATGTTAAGATGAAAATAAAATGTCATCAATAATAAACTAATTTTATTTAAAGATTTGTAAATCGGCCGCTTTGTACACAATTGTTTAATTGTGATTACGACAAATTGTGTTCTTCATACGGAGTAGTTGACAATGCTAAAATCATGTCACTAGCTCCATTTTTGTAAATTTGTGTTTAGACTTAAGATTAAAATGGCTCAAATGCAGCCAATTAAAAATTGCTTATAATATAAAAGAAATCCGAAATATTTCAAATAAGTATTTTAGTTGAACTTATATCTCAAAAAAATTATTTAAATAACATATAAAATTTATTAGTGACTTTCAGATGATTTTTCGAGAAGAAATTGTGTATTTCTTCAAAATCAATTACATTTTTTTCAAAATTTTTGGTAAGACTTTAACTATCAGTTAAATTTAGCCAGCATTTTAACAAATTAATAAAAAGTACTACCTTCGTATCTATATATTTGCTCACTTTCAGTATAATACTCCTCACATATACGAGTATTAAACAAAATGAACGAACATACAGATACGGAGAGAGTATTAAAAACGGTAGAAACTAATACTATCATAACTATATAATTAAACTATCGACTTTCAAGACAATTAATAGGTCGATTAGAAACTATTGATCATGTTTTACATAAAATATAGTCAAATAAAATTAGTATTATAAATTTTATATTAGGATATTTGTATTTGGAAATAATATTACAATTTTCATGTATCGTTTTGTTCCTTTTTATATTTGTGTGTAGACTGAAAAGTACGCTTTCAAAGCTACTGAAAACATCACTGACTCAAATACCGCATCTCAATTATTATGTTACATGCGGTAATAAGCTAATTATTGAACAATTTATCGGTAAAAGTTCATTTCAAAAATATTACGGAGTATATATAAGACAGAATAGAATAATTTTATACTCCGTATCCATTAACAATATTTATTCTACCGTTTAAAATATTTACTCATTATTAAATTTACAGATACGAAAAATCGCAAAATTAGTTGTTAATCTATAAACAAACATCCCTTTAAATGAAAGTAGCTTAAATAAATATTACCCGTCTGGGCTCCGTGCCGGGCACGACACGAGCCCGGGTCTAAGCACGACCGGGCCGGCCTGCCCAGGCACGAAGCCCGGCCCGGCACGACTAAGTGCCACCTCTATATACGATCAAGGAATATAGTTTTCGTATATCTCATAATGTTAAATCGTTTGAACATGATATAACCATTTTTATTGCATAGTTATTAATATTATATACTTATATAACTTAAAATATTAATTTTTGATATTCTTTCTAATATATCTTTAAGTATATCACATTTTTAATACATCCGTGCAATTTTGCACGGGCAAAAACTAGTATGATAAAAAAAAGAAAAAAATGAAATAAATGGATGGCCGGAAGGGAGTACGAAACCAAAAATATTTATAGGCTTATTGGTATTGGAGTTTGGGGCTATTGGTTGGACTTTTCGGAAATCATGAGGAATAGTCCAAATTCATTAGCCCAATTCACTTTTTTGGTCCGATTTGGGCTATTTTGTTGGCTCAAAAAGGTACTCCCTCCATGGATCAGCAAGGTCAATGGTCAATAACATTCGCAAGGTCAAAGGTTGGCATCATAATGTAGCATATCATGCATATATATATATATATATATATATACAGTACTATACTCCGTATAATTTAGTTCATGAATGAGCATTTGAAATACGAACAACTCATTTTTTTCATATACGAGTAATATAATGTCCTAACTACCATTACTTGATGATCATCTACGTACGTTCTACGGTAATAGTCTAGGATACGGCGGCTATCATCGATCTCATCAAGACCATTGAATTGAAGCACTGCACGCACCTTGCATTTCATCAATCATCATGTTATATGATCCTAAATAAAACATTTTTTTTTCCAATTGAAAACACCATATATAGTATGTATTAGAGTCGATGTTCGAGATAGCAATTTGATTTTGACGGGAATAAAATGATACTCCCTCCGGTCATAAATTATTATCCCATTTCATGAATATATGTGAGGTGTATTTTAATGAAATGGGGCAATAAATTGTGAACGGAGGAAGTATTAATTACTACGTACGTGAACTCATTTTCCTATGGAAATCCACCCTAATTAACCCACAATTTTTTTGGTTTAGCATATTAAAAATAATACTACGTGTTCATATTTACCTCCAAATGTTACCTAGAGTATATGAAATTCCTTTTTCAAATGTAGAAGCGTACGTAGAAGAATGGCTGAATGGGTATACTTTGGTACGTACTTGATGTCTCGATCCGTAACATTTATTGGCGTATTGATTGGAAGTTAGAACATTGGAATAATAGAGAGCTTTGCCTTAATTGCATGTAATTTGACAAAAAAAAAATTTAGTAATTTGTTTTGAAATATATAGTCATTATTTAATTTAAAATATCACCATATCTAGCTAACTCAAACTACTTACTTTTGAATAAAATTTGATAATTTTTAAATTCGACGCAATTGCAACGGTTGTACATTATAATTTCAAAACAAGGGGATGATGATGAATAATCAACAAGAACTAACTACATTAAGAAGGGAAATCCTTGTTTTTAGTAAGCATCTAGATATCAATTCCAAGCATCCTTCAATCTCTTCTATGTACGACTCTAGTTTTTCTACTTCTTCTACTATTTCTTGAGCCACCATCTTCGCATTTACGCTACCCTTCTTGGGTTCCAGCCCCAACACGGCTCCATCAATTCGCTGTATTTCACTATCACCATCTTCTTCATTGCACGAAACACGTTTCGAGTTGATCAGTTTAGCCACCAATGACCAACCCTTTCCACTTTCCTTCCATTTCGACATATATGTAAGGATAGACTTCAAAGTGGAAACACTCACTGCCTCAACTTCTTCTACTACTCTTAGAATTGTGATGCTTTTACTACTGCTACCACCTTCGTTCTTTCTCGAGTTAATCTTGAGCACATTTCTAATGCACTTGTTAGCCATTTTCCTGACGTTCTTCCTTGACATCAAATACGCGCTAATAACATCCTTCTCGTCCCCTCCATTCTTCCTGCGTAAGGAAGATCGTAACTCCACAATGGATTCCTTCATCAAGGATACAGCATCCTTGGTAGACGCACAAGAGTCGATCAAGCCTAGCGATCCCTCTAGAACAATCTCGACACCATCTCGATTCTGTTCCAGGGATAGCAGTTGCTGGTTCATAGGACACAAGATGGAACTGTTGACATCGTTGTACAAACAGTGGATGTTATTCAATGTCAAACATATGGCTGAAGCCGAGGTTGTGGGTGCGGCTTGGCGAAGCTTGCAGAAGAGAGCCTCTATGGTTGAATCTAGATGATGATTAGTTATGGATGGCAAACTTGTGGAACGAGCATGTGAAGTTGTTCTTGGGATAGTAAAATTAAGAGCCATTTTTCTGTCTATCTAATCAACTTTATTTGATTGAAAGATAGTGAGTGAGATAGAAACTCAAACTTGGTAGCTACTTATTATATAGATATAGATATACTCGGTTTCATTCATTCTGTCTCAATAATTTGTTATATTATGAGACGGTGCGGGAGTATGTATATAAGAAGAATGAAATAGTTGGAGCAACGTGCAAGGAATCAATGAATAGGACAGAATAGAATGGAAATGTGAATCAATGCACGCACACGAATGGGAGGAATGAAGATGTAACAGATTAACAGCAGACATGACATGGAGTAGATGATCAGGTGATAGTATTATTAGCAGATGTATGTTATTGAATGCATTACTGCAATAATGGAGTACTTATATTAGTAATAATTGGATGGTTAAGCAAGATATCCTGTTTTGTTGGGTGGGAACATTCAGGATTAGAATATGAATAGTTTTGAATAATTGGAGGTATAATTCAATGATGATAAGATGTGAGAAGTGTAAGAACTGAATTGAGGCTTACTAGTTCAAATCAAGTTGGTTGGGGGTATGACTTATGACTTATGAGGAGGACCACTTCGCATTGTGTAATGTGTAGTACACTCTGTTTGTTTAGATTCTTCTGGTGACAAATCTCACAATCAAGTTGGCATATGTGCCCTATACATCTACGAGATTATGAGCTGCATGCAATTCTATACTCTAATACACGCCCCCTCGTACGAATGTCTTTTGGGTTTGAACTTTGAAGTGAGAATGCAACTCAAGTTTGACCTTATCATACTTGATGCAACCCGTGACCTGCTGTGATCACCTTGACTCGGATACCTGTCAAGGAACCATCTCAAACAAAACAAAGTAATGGTTAAAGCTTCTGAATAGATTTTATATGCTCTTTGTTTTGCCTTGCCGGAGATAAATGTTGGCGGAATGTGTTGGTGTGGGAAGATTGAGAGAATTTAACTTAACTAACTATACTGAATAATAAGTCCGCAAGGGTGAAACCTAGCTAGTGGTTAAAACATGTGGTCACCATCCCATGGGTCGTCTATGCCTTCTAGACTTCGAGTCTGTCGCCCTAAGGGTTGTGCGTGGTTTGCAGGTTTATCAAGAGCGCACCAAAGATAGCGGCCGTGGGTTCCGTCATTAAAAAAAAAACAATACTGAACCAGGATGAAATTATTCGTGCAACTTATTCCTGCAATATTATCTTCATGATTAAGTACTAGTACATATAAAAAGCTTGTCACGAATGGCAGTCTTCCGACCAAGAGACGAACAAACGCGACCAATGTTGCGTTCATAGTAACCCAATTGACGTTTCAAGCTCTCGTTCTCATCCTCCAATCGTCTCACCTCATCCCGGAGCTCCAAAATCATTCCTCTCTTCTCCGAATTCTGCTTAATCAACTCCAGGCCAGCTGCGCGCTCGTTGTCTCCTGAATCAGCTTCAAGCATGCATTCAAACATACTCGACCGACAAGCCGCCTCCAGTTGGTTCTTCGCTGGTGATGATCCTTTCGGTATCTTCACTACTCTCATCCGCGTCTTCTACAGTTGATTCGGGAAGAGATCAGAATAATCTTTGTCATCGTCCCGAGATACTTGCTTCTATTTTTCATTACAGTTCGTCATCAAGTGATCGTAGTCGTGTGCTAAGGTTGAGTAACATATGTAATAGATAGATTCATTGTACATCCCTTTCCTATGTAGTCTTGCCTCATTCTTTGTATATCTTTAATGTCTTTATAGTCTAGATAGTTCCTATGTATCTAGGAAATAGATGGATACCTCTTACCTTGTATATAAATAGTTGTAATCAGTTTATGAGTTCATCAAGGGAAAATTATATCTTTGATGGTATCAGAGCATCGATAAATCCTTTAAAAAAAAAAAAAAAAAAACCTACCTCTTCTCTTTTATCTTCCTGCAAATTTACTGTACTGCTACTTCCTCAGTCTTCCTGTACTTCTTCTGGTCCTCCGTCTTCTTTTCTATTTTTTGTTTTTTGTTTTGCAGGTCCCTTATCTCTCTGCTACTCTGATCTCCTGTCATGGCTCCCTCCTTTCATCCCGCCGAAAACGTCACTTTCATTAAACATCATGTCCCTATCGTCCTTGACTACGACAAAGCCTACGACGTTTGGGCCGAGCTATTCCTAAATACAGCAAAAGCCTATGACGTTCACCATCACCTCGTCGATCCTCCGGCCGATGCTCCTCCGGCCACCGATGCCAACAACAAAGCCCTATGGACCCGACTCGATGCCATCGTAAATCAATGGCTATATGCCAGTATTTCCGGAAATCTTCTCGAGACAATTGTCAAAACTGGATCCACGGCCAAACAAACGTGGGACCGTTTATACGACATCTTCAACGACAACAAGCATTCCCGAGCGGTTTTGCTTGAACAACAATTTTCTTCAACTCATATGGATAATTATGATAGTGTTTCTTCTTATTGTCAGGCTGTCAAGAGATTGGCAGATCAATTGAAGAATGTCGGTTCACCAATGTCCGACGATCGTCTCGTCCTCCATTTGGTCGCCAATGTCTCCAGTGCATACGGGAATATCGCTGCCCTTATTCAACAAAGCGACCCACTTCCCTCCTTCTTCAAAGCCCGATCTATGTTAGCAATTGAAGAACTCCGGCAGAATAAACCTTCCGGATCAGCCGCACCAGCCGCCTTTATTGCCGACACCGACGACGACCCAGAACCGGCGACCCGACGTACACCACATTCCGGTCGCTCCACCTCCTCCGGCCACCGCGGACGTGGCAGATCTGGGCCGAATCACAGGGGACGCGGCCGCGGAGGCCACCACCGCCAAGCCTCGCGCGGCGCCAACCATTCCTCTCAGCCTCCACGGCCCACCAGTGCTCCGACGACCGGCCATTGGGCGTGGATCTCCGGTCCGGCCCCGACATCCCCTTGACAAGCACCACCTTGTCCCTACCCCACCTACGGGTGGGCACCACCCGCCACTCCCGGAGCCGGCATTTTGGGCAGCCGACCCAGTCATGCCTTCCTTGCTGCCACAACCACCGCACCTCCTGCCACCCCACCGCTGCCGGTTACCGCTCCCACCAATTCGTCCCAGATCTATTATCCTACCGAACTTGCTGCTGCTGTTCAATCTGTCAATCTTCAAGAACCAAATGATGAATGGTACATGGACACCGGTGCATCTGCTCATATGACCTATGACTCCGGTAACCTAATTTCCTATTTTAATTCGAGCAATTCCCGTAATATTATCGTCGGTAATGGTCATCGTATTCCAATTAAGGGTCTCGGTAATTCTATTTTATCCCATCCCCTTCCCCCTTTAAAACTTAATAATGTTCTTCATGCCCCGGATATTGTTAAAAATCTTGTGTCCGTCCGTCAATTTACTACTGACAATAATGTTTCTGTGGAATTTGATCCGTTTGGTTTCACCGTGAAGGACCTTCAGACGGGGACCCGTCTTATGCGATGCAGTAGCAACGGTGACCTCTACCCTCTATCCGCCTCCAAACTCGCCAAACCCGAAGCTCCCAAATCGTTTCTCGCTCTCTCCGCCGTGACCTCCAGTCTTTGGCACTCCCGTCTCGGCCATCCGGGATCGTCTATTCTCAATAATTTACGCTCATCTAAAGCTATTTCTTGTAATAATGTACCGCGTTCCAAATTTTGTCATGCTTGTGAACTCGGTAAACATACTCGTCTTCCTTTCTTTCCGTCTAATAATACTACCATTCTTCCTTTCGATATTATTCATAGCGACTTATGGACGTCCCCCGTCCTTAGTAATCTTCATCATCGTTATTATCTTTTATTTTTGGATGATTTTACTAATTTTTTATGGACTTTTCCGCTTAAGAATAAATCTCAAGTTTTCTCCCTCTTTACTCAATTTCATAATCTCATCCTCACACAATTTAATCAAAAAGTTAAAAATTTTCAATGTGATAACGGTCGAGAATTCGATAACAACCCCTACCACACCTTCTTTCACCAAAACGGAATACAATTCCGTTTCTCGTGTCCTCATACATCAAGTCAAAACGGAAAAGCCAAAAGAAAAATTAGAACGATAAATAATATTATCCGTACCCTTCTTGCCCACTCTCATGTTCCACCTAACTTATGGCCATACGCTCTCGCCATGGCCACGTACCTCCATAATCTCACCCCAAGTAAAGCAAGCGGTTCCGTCTCTCTCACTCAACGTCTTTACTTACAAATTCCCTCCTATTCTCATCTCCGTGTTTTCGGTTGTCTTTGCTATCCTCATCTCCCTTCCTCCACCATAAACAAACTCGACCCTCGATCTACTCCTTGTGTGTTTCTCGGTTACCCTTCCGCTCACCGTGGCTACTTGTGTCTAGACTTGTCCACCCGAAAGGTTCTCATCAACCGACATGTCACGTTCCACGAAACTATTTTTCCGTTTAAAGACAAAATCTGTCTTAACCAAACCAATTCCTCTTCCCTTAGCCCCCCACACATTTCTCGGCCCACTCCCATTCCCTCACACCCCATGCAAACCCGTAGTAAACACGGCATACACAAACCCCGTAGTATCCCAAGTCTCACCGTCACCACCGACCTCTCTCCCATTCCTCGTGACCCCATTTCCGCCCTCCGAGACCCAAATTGGAAACACGCCATGAACGATGAATTTAATGCTCTTATTAAAAATGGAACTTGGGTCCTAGTCCCTAGGCCTCATGACGCAAATGTTACTCGGTGTATGTGGTTGTTTAAACATAAATTCAAATCTAACGGTGTGTTGGAACGGTACAAAGCCCGTCTCGTTGTTAATGGCAGGTCACAACAAGTTGGTATAGATTGTGAAGAAACATTCAGTCCCGTTGTCAAGCCCGCTACCATCCGCACCGTCCTCAGCATTGCAGTCTCCCGTAATTGGTCCCTGCATCAGCTAGACGTGAAGAATGCCTTTTTACATGGTCACTTATCCGAGACTGTCTACATGCACCAACCACCCGGTTTCCGTCACCCTCAACACCCCAACCATGTTTGTCTCCTAAAGAAGTCTCTTTATGGCCTCAAACAGGCGCCACGAGCTTGGTTTCAGCGCTTTGCTAATTTCGTATGCTCCATCGGGTTCCTTCACAGCCGTGTTGACCATTCTCTCTTCATCCTCCGCACTTCCTCTCACACCGCCTATATCCTTCTATATGTCGATGATATTATTTTGGTCTCCTCCTCCGACCAACTCCGCGACTCCATTATCAACCAATTCAAGTCTGAATTCTCCATGACCGACCTTGGTCCTCTCAGTTATTTCCTTGGTGTATCCGTTGAACGTCGAACAGAAGGACTTTTCCTGTCCCAATCCAAATACGCCGAAGAAATCCTCACTCGTGCTAACATGTCTTCCTGCAAGCCATCTCAGACACCGGTAGATACTCAAGCCAAAATCAGCGCCGCCACCGGTCCCCCTATCTCCGACCCCACCTTATATCGTAGTCTCGTCGGAGCCCTTCAATATCTCACTTTCACCCGTCCTGACATTTCCTATGCTGTTCAACAAGTCTGCCTCTTCATGCACGACCCTCGAGAACCCCACCTTGCCGCCCTCAAACGCATTCTCCGATACCTCCGCGGTACCATATCTCACGGCATCACCATCCGGCCTTCCACCACCAGCTCTCTCATTGCTTATTCCAACGCTGATTGGGCGGGCTGCTCTGACACCCGCCGCTCCACGTCTGGTTACTGTGTTTATCTCGGCGACAATATTGTCTCATGGTCCTCTAAACGTCAATCCACAGTATCCCGTTCTAGTACCGAGGCCGAATACCGTGGCGTCGCAAACACTGTCGCCGAGACTTGTTGGCTCCGTAATCTCCTCCTTGAACTTCACTGTCCTCAATCTAAAGCCACCATTGTCTACTGCGATAACGTAAGTGCGATCTACCTTGCCGGTAATCCTGTCAATCATCAACGCACCAAGCATATAGAAATCGATATTCACTTTGTTCGAGAAAAAGTTGCTCTTGGCCAACTACGCGTCCTGCATGTCCCGTCCCGCTATCAGTTTGCAGATATCTTCACCAAAGGCCTCCCTAAAGCCCTCTTCGATGACTTCCGCTCCAGTCTCAATGTTCAGTCCCCTACCGTTTCGACTGCGGGGGCGTAATAGATAGATTCATTGTACATCCCTTTCCTATGTAGTCTTGCCTCATTCTTTGTATATCTTTAATGTCTTTATAGTCTAGATAGTTCCTATGTATCTAGGAAATAGATGGATACCTCTTACCTTGTATATAAATAGTTGTAATCAGTTTATGAGTTCATCAAGGGAAAATTATATCTTTGAATATGCATAGATTCTTCATTATGTTCATGATCTCTTCCGATCCTTTTTATTGTCGCTGTCAATTTCCAGTAGATTTGCAATGTCCATCATTTTCTCGTTCGCCCCCGTGAAAAATCAGCATATAAACATATAACAAGTCAAATAGTTTACGAGGCTTTTAGCCCTCAAGTAATCCATTAATTATTTCTCGTGTTGGTTACCTGAGAAGGTGGTACGAAGCCACTGCGATTGCATGGTTGAGGTTTTTTTGTATAGAGAAGTTGTGAAGAACAAGTTTTGTGATTCAATTTATTTAAATAGGGTTTTTGTCGAAAGACACCTAACATTCAGGTTTTCTGTGGAAAGGGCACTTAAGTTTTTTTTTTGCCCAAAAGCACCTAAAATTCTCAATGTTTTGTTTAAAGGCACCAAATGCCAATTTCCGTCAAAAAAAGTACGCATAGACGTTAGACTTGACGGAATACTCTTCTATCTCCTCCCCTGATCAACTAATATTGAAAAAAAATCTCTCTCTAAGAGAGCTGGACTATCAACCTTAACCGATTTCCCCAAATCATCTTTAACCTAACCCTAATTTTATCCCCAATTCAATTTTACTCCCAAATCAGTTCACTTATCATTAAAATCAAAATTCAAAACAAGTGTATCAATTTACATGCTTCAAATCTCAAATTAATCGTTCCAATCTTATCCAAAACCTCATCACCAAGCTATAATCGACATTTTCAGGCTACAGTTTTTTTTGTCTTACTCCTTCCCAATTAGCAATCACCATTTACATTGAGCCATTAAATTCTACTGCAAACCAATCCTTCTCTTCCTTTTCTGCAATTAATGCAATCATTTACCTAGGACACTACCTACTTCAGGCTTCTTTCTTCTCCTCCTTCCCCATGCTATCTCATTATCTAAACTAACTCAGGCGTGCTCTTTATCCCACCATTCCCTGCATATCTCTTTCTTTTAGCTTCCTGTTCCATTGGGTGCCTTCATTTCAACCAATCTGCACCAGCCGACCTTCCATCTTCTGATTGACATCTCATTCCATAGACCTCTCTTCACCTTCAATAATGACAGTATATAAGAAGCTCCAGCCCCTCACCAATGCTCATTCAAACCATAAAAATATCCTAAACTTAAACTTAAAGTATTATCACTCGAAATATGGACTCAAATCCAACCCCTTTTAACTCTCCATACTCCAACAATTTCAATCCTAATACCCTTTCTGAAGCTGGTCCCAGTATCCCGAGGGTGAGCAACATTCCTGCTGGTGCCGACATTGGTATCGAAGTAGACTTCTTCACCTCTTGGCGTTATCCGCGTACTGGTCCAATCATAAGTATGAATCCTGACTTCCTAAGTGACTCTTACGCCTTTTGGAATCGATGCATCCTTGGCTATATGGTCGACTACCGCACTTTCAGTGCTGTTACTGTCAATGCTATTATCGAAGATCGTTGGGTTACTAGAGGGCCTATCAAGGTCCACAAAATGGATGATCTCTTCATATTTCACTGCGCAGATGCTGAAGATTGTTATGATCTTCTTAAACACACTTTCATCTCTTTGAATGGTGCTATCATTGCTCTATCCAAATGGACTCCTGAAGCCATTTCTCGAACTCTGCGCTTCCCGGTGGTAAAGATGTGGGTGAGGGTTTGTGGCTTACCTTTTGAGTTTCTTAATATGGACACTGCCAATACTATCGGACAGCTTTTAAGTCCTGAGTTTGAGGTTGAACCCTTCAAAGAAGTCCCACCCCATGACTACCTGCGAATCAGGGCGAAGGTGGCCCTTGGCGACCCTTTGCTCCCGGGTTTCTTTCTTGGCTGTAATCAAGAGTACCTCCTATGGGTCCAATTCAAGTATGAAGAGGTTTACAAGTACTGTACTAAATGTGGCAGAATTGGGCACAAATCTGGTAGATGCCCTGAACTTATCTCTAGCATCACAACTGACTTAGATGCTTCTTTCAAAAAACTTGACGAAAAAGGTTTTATTATTTTCGAAAGTGTTGGAAGGCATATCATGTACAACTTGGATCTCTGGGCTATCCCCTCAACCTCAAAATGTCTCACCTCTAGATTTCGAGTTGGCGAATTCGCGTCTAGAGTTACACCGGCTGACCAATTTGTGGAGAATTATGTCGATTTCAATCTGGACCTCTTCCCTGGTGGCAAGATCAAACCGGGTATGAAATTTCTTGTCACCTCTGTCCTTTTCAAGGGTCCTGCAATCCACACTCCACACTTCAATGCCAGTCACTCAAACAAACAAGGTAGAGTTTTCGAATTTGAAGAACCGGATCTATCAGCCAATCCGGGGCATTATAAAAATGGTAGTAGGGAGTGGAGAGGTGAACCCTTCTGTAGACACCCACATTTGACCGCCAGGTGTCTATAGTAGTTTCCGACAAACACCCGATGATGATCGGACGCTAACGTGCTTTAACGTACTCGGAAATGGGCTCGTAATGATGGACATTTGGCCTAGGCATTTTAAGGAGTACAAATCTCACAAAACCAACCTCTAATTCAGGCCCAGTGGTTCGTTTCGAGTCAAATAACACTAATTTGGGTAGAAACCGTCACCAGGGGTAAAACCGTCTTTTAGCGACCGAGTCAAAACCCGGTCAAAGATATTTCCCGAAACTTGTAAGTCAACCGTGACACCTCACACGGTATATTCACGGTCCAACTCTACAAAAATCAGCCATACAAAATAATAAACAATTCCGTTTAAGGTAGAATTCGATCCCGAGTAGGAATCCTATCCGAGAACCGACTCAAGCACCCAACCGAGTGTAAACCACTCGGCCAAGTACACAAGTCAGCCGGTATTTCCTCTTTTCTTCCCTCACAAGAAAACGGAATTCTCGTTCACCTCAGCTTCTTACTCAAGCGGTAATTCTAGCTCAAACAGGAGTCCTATTCAAAAACCGATTCGAGCATCCGACCGAGTGTAAAACACTCGGCCGAAACAGCCTAAAACCAGCCGTGTTGCCTTTCTTCCTCCACAAGAAAGCGGAATCCTTATTTCCCTCAAGTTCCCTCGTTTCCTATCCTAAGCGGTAGTCAAACTCTCCCAAGCCAAGGTCGGGAATTTCCTATAAATAGCCCCTTGCATCCAACAAAAAAAAAAAACGATTTACCAACACAACTCACACATACACACACGATTTTTCAGCAATAATTCTCTGTCATCCCGACACACGTAATTCCATAGCATCGAAAAACCGATATTACAAACCCGAAGGAAACCGGTCCCATACCCGACACCCTTCACCCGTCTCGTCCAAACCGTACCACCTAGCCAAACCAAACATCACTCGACGCTCCCGTGCCTAGCCACATTCCGACGAGCCCCGATCCGAGCCAACAAAAGCAAGTAGGTTGAGGGTGTAATCAAACCCGATTTCTTCCTTTCTCTCCTTTTCTCCTCTTCGTCCGTTTTGTTTTTACGGATCTAGAGTCGTTTTTTCTATTTTTTTTCCTAATATCGTTATTAATGAAAAACTATTTTCATAACGAATATTCTTAAACTTACGATATCAATTTTTCTATAATCGAATATCGTATCGAAAAGAATTATATTAAGATTTCGACGATACTAAAAATCGTTACATCTTTTTTCGTTCAAAATTTCTTTTCTTTCCTCGTTCAAAACAAACTATTTTACAAAACCTTTTTTATTCATTCCGAATATTCGATATCGTTTTCATAATCGAATATCGGGTACGACGAATATCGAAAACATGAATTGAGTACAAATTAATCCATAGCTTGTACGCGATTCATCAAAAATAACAATTTTCGAACAAAAAATAAAAACTGGACAGACCCGTACGCGAGTCGCGCCACGCCCGAGCGACTCGCGCACGAGCCTGAAACCCGGACTGTTTTTTTAACTTTTTTCGTTCGTTTTATTATTTATTCTTCGATCGATTTCTAAAATTTACATCTTTTCTAAAACTATTCCAAGTATTCGATATTGATTTCGTAGTCAACTATCGAATATAAAGAATATCGAAAATATTAAGTCGAGTACGAATCATGCAATATTCATACGCGATTTAATACGAACTTCGAGTCTTCGAAAATTGGCCCCGAAACAGGCCACCACGCGACCCGCCGGCGTCCCGGGCGAGTCGCGCGGCCGGCTGTTATGCCGCGGCCTTTTCCGTTTTTTTTATTATTTTTTCGAACTTCGTTTTTTATACAAAACAACGTTCTTTTCAAACAATATTTTTCAGATTTCGATTTATATTTATTTTCTCGATTTCGCTATTTATTTTTGCTACTATTATTTACAAATCGATACTAACTCGTTTGTTTGTTTTGTAGCAAATTCATTCTTATTTCATTTGTTTTATTATACTAAAACGAATCTCACATGCTAAATACAACTTTGACGTTAATCAATTTTCATGCATTAAATTGACTTAGCAACCCATTCAATTTTTCACATGCTTAGAAAACAATGTTTGCATAATCATTCATCGTATTATTAACGCGCGCATTAAAACGTCATTCGATATCCTAGTAGAGGCCGCTAATGTGCGGGCGGGGTTGGGTGTTCTTAGTGAACTTCCCAACACGTACCCTCACCCCTTACTCAGAACCGTGGTTTCCGGATGTCCGAAACCATTGGCAACGAGAGTCATTCAATATACGATTAACCGCTCCAGTCGGCATCTATATCGATATGCAAAAGGGACGAGCCCAATAAACTCTGACATCGGAACTGGGCCGTATTTTGTACACGGCCCACTACGACATAGAGTGGGCTCGAACGGTTCCGAATAACCATAAAATTCGGTGGCGACTCCGACTTCGATTTAAATTTCCATTTGACCATCTCATGGAGATTCATTCGCCTCCCCAAACCCGCGCGTGGCCGCATCGAGGTGGACCTATGTCATGTCCACAATTTGGCGACTCCGCTGGGGATTTTCTGATGAGTTAATAACCTTCGATGTCCTCAGGGTGAGACTCGAATAGAAATCGTTTGACTAGTACAATGCGCGTTTTAGTTTTACGGTTCATGCATAACCCCATTTTCCCGGGCCGGTACTCGTGACCGACGTCCCACTATACCGTTGATATAGTCCAAACTGGTTATGTCAAAGGTGTCCATTAGCCGATTCATACGGGTTTTACGGCATGTCCTAATCTCAACTCGAGTTAGGGAGTCCGCCCCGATTCTTGATAGGCTATGTACACTGGTATAGACCCTTACAGACTGACCGAGACTTAGATTAAGAACATACATGGCATCGTTATACTGTTTCCATGACTACGTGCTACTTGATCCACATCTTTTTCAAAACCGTCATTTTTAAAAATTTGCATCCTTTTTTCAAAATGTCCAATTTTCAAAACCCGGGTCATATACCGAACTTAGGACTTATGATTTTACTCAAAATAGCCTTTTTCTAGCCGGTATTATGCCCAATTCAAAACTCGAAAACATTTTCGAAACTTTCAAAACCCGTCATTCGGCCCACTCCTTTTTCTTTTTTCGAAAAAGGGCCGAATTTCTCCACCCGATTCATTTCGGGCTTTTCAAAAATTCATATTTTAAAACTTCCTCTTCTTAGGACTTCCCGTATTTAGCAGTGTCGGGTCGTGTCATAAGTCGTTCAAGTCTCTAGCGTCGAAACTCCGTCAATCTTACATCACGGGTTTCCCCCCATCCTAGTCCGCCTTACCTTACTAAGGCAAAGCCCACCTACGTAGGACATACTCCTACAAAGGTTGGCCCGTTCACACAATCGAGTCTAAAAGTCTGGGAATGTCTCACGTGAACCTTCCTTCGCACAGGGCCCAACCCACAGCGTTGGATCCTGAGGAAGGCCCACCTCTTTACAAGTCACCCGTCTAGGTGTCTTTTCCGAGTCATTTACCGTCTTTTTAGTCTTCTTCTTCCTTTTCATCCCTTGCTCGGGATGTACTTTCCTTAGGATTCGGGTTAAGTTGCTAATTACGTGGTGCTCTTACAGACAGGCCACCCTTCACTCGAACCATGACGCAAAAAGCCATAGACGAGTTGAACACCACGTTGGCCCAAATCCAGGACCAATTGAGGCAAATGCGGGAGGATCAGATCGCCATTGTCACTCGAGTTAGTGCCGTAGAACAGGGAACTCCTAACGCCTCGATCGAAGATGATGGACCCCTTAGCCGCATTGGCCGGCGCGGTCCAAAAGCTGCAGGAACAGGTCCACTCGACCACCAGAAACACCATTCTCACGAAAAATGCCCGTACTTATTCGACCCTAACTGATGAACTGCCCGCTAACCTTAACTTAACGGGCTTACCAATGTTCGATGGGACTGAAGATCCGGTACTTCACATTTGGGCTTTCAAAGACTTCATGGCTGTCAAGGGGGTCAAATCGACCATGTTCAAGCATCTCTTTGCTTCCTCTCTGGAGAAACACCCAAAAGCCTGGTACTACAGGCTTGATCCTAAGAAATTCAAAACTTGGGACGATGTTGCCATGGAGTTCGCACGAAACTACGCGGACAATGCTGAAATCCAGACTACCATGCGTACTCTGGAGGTTATGGCCCAAGAACCAAAGGAGGGTTTCACCAAATACCTCCAAAGGTGGCGGACCGAAAGTGTTAAGCTGGTTGACAAGCCCGGCGAAAAAGTTCTAGTGGAGGCCTTTGTCAAAAACCTCCTCCCTGCTTACCGAGTCCATCTCAGGTACGCCATCATACCCGACTTCGCCACTCTGACCGAAATGGGTACTAGAATCGAAGACGATCTAAGGTTAGAGAGCCTTACTAAGGCCTCTAACAAAGGGTATCAAAGATCCAGTTCCTCCTCCAGCAAGCCCGCCACCACAACGGCGGCCCGAAGCATTTTCGACGAGGTAAACTCACTTGACACCTCAACCAAGAAGAATACTTCAAATCGGGTATTCACTGACATTGGGACAACCTATGCTAATGCCTTACAAAGGCTATCTTCGAAAGGCCTAATCCAAACGATAGGCCCAACTCCGGAAGTCCCCGTAGAAAAACGGTCCAAAAGCTACAACATTCAGGCCTATTGCCACTATCACCAAGGCAATGGACATGACACGGAGAAATGCTGGAAATTGAAGCATCTTATCCAAGATCTGATCGAAAATGGGAAGATACCGCTGCCCAGTGACAAGCCAAGTAACAAAAACAATCCTCTTGCTACTCATGCCATTTTTACTGGAGAGGTAGTTGACTGCACTCATCTCATTTCCCCTTTCATTTCCCAAATCAATGGGATATGGAACGACGATGAAGACGATATTTACCTGGCTAAAGGGGAGGTCGTCCCCGTCACTATCGAGGAAGTCCGGAGGGCTAAAGCCAAAGCTCTGGCCGGTGCACACACCATCATAACCACCCCGGAAACCGTCACTGAACCTTCCAGGACGGAACTCACTCCTGAAGAGCCAAACGCCGACACAGCCCTAGTCAGACAATTGAAGAGGGTCCGAACCGATATTACTATATGGCAGCTTTTGGTTAGTTCTCAGGAGCATCGAGCGGCACTTACTAAGGCCCTTGATGAAATCAAGGTCGACTCATCGGTTACCCCCACCGAGATGGTAGCCACGGTCTTGCCATACCTCAAGGACAAGTCCAAGGGAGAAGGCCCAATTATCACCTTCTCCGAGTCCGACCTTCCACCATTCGGGACCACTCATAACTTGGCCCTGTACATCACGGTGATTTGTCGAAACAAATATCTCCCAATGACCCTGATTGATGACGGGTCCGCAGTTAACGTCCTTCCTTTAAGGACAACCAAGGCCCTCGGCATTACCGAGGCTGACTACCTTCCGACTGCAAAGACTACCCAGGCTTTTGATGGGAGCCCAAAATCAGTGGCCGGGGCCGTTAAACTAACCATCATAACGGGCCCGATCGAGAAGGAGTTAGAATTCCAAGTGATCGATGTTACTTCATCTTTCAATCTGCTACTTGGAAGACCATGGATTCATGCAGTCAAAGCTGTGTCCTCCACTCTTCATAGAAAGGTCAAACTACCCTTACAGGACGGGATCATCACTCTCGAAGCCACTCCCATAACCGTGTCAAGCTGCAACACGACAGGCTCAGCCGACCCACGAGGATTCAACTTTGTGGGAATGATCGAAGAAGAGTATCTTTTCCAGCCGTACTTCACCGTTAGCATCTATACGATGCTACAGAACCTGGGTTGCCTACCAGGAGTCACATCAAGGCCATATCTCCCACCGGGAAAGATCATCGAAACCTTGGGCAATCTCACCTCGGTCTAGGCTATACTATGGCATCCGGTTACACGAACCAAACCAAGGCGGTCACGTTCGTCACCCCGGTATTCGAAACTGTTCAAACGGGCCTCTATCGGCCCACCATCTCTTATCCCGGGACCAAACTGGCTCGGGAATGCAATTTCATTCCAGACGACATATTTGCCCTTATCCAGGCCGACGTAAAGGAGGGCACAAGCAACACTGAGCCCATTCTAGGACTACTCTTTGGGGAAGATAAAGTCGTCCCGACCCCTAAGCAGGAGCTAGTTAGCTTAATCCTCCGCAGCAACAGGTTCGATCCAACTAAGCTGATCTCTGAAGTTGGTGCCGACACTGGGAAGAGAGCTTGGAGGAAGACAACCAAGTGGACCGACAGTCAGGGTCGAATCTACAAGCTAACTACGGGCGAAGGAGATATGCATGCTATCGAGTCTGAATTTGAGTCCGAGTCCGAGTCAGAGTCAGAGTCGGAGTCTGAGTCAAAGTCTAGAGGGTCCAGTACTAGGATCGAGTCTGTAACCCCTCTCCCTTATTTAGCCTCACCATCGAGAGCCCCGGAGTCTGTCCCGAGGGCTCTCCCTATCCCGCCTCTGACCAACGATCAGATGGCAGCTCTCTTCGAGCTCTTTTCAAAATTTACTATCAATAATAACGATAACCGTTCTGCTTACGACTTGGCTTATTTTCAAAATGTTTTCAAAAATCTTACTTGCAATGACATTGAGAAACCCGACGAACAGGTACCACTACCTCCGCATCTAGTCGAGCAACTTGAACAAAGGGAGTCCCGAAATCCAGTAATCGAAGAAACCGATTCCATCAACGTAGGAACCCCTTTAGAACCTCAGATGCTTAGGTTGGGCCTATCTTTAGATCCCGAAGAGAGACAAAAATTCATGGACCTTCTCCAGGAATTCAAAGACGTCTTTGCATGGTCCTACAAGGATATGCCGGGAATAGACCGGGAAATAGCTGAACACCGAATACCCATCAAAGACGGGTATAAGCCGGTAAAACAGAAACTCCGAAGAATGAGGCCCGAATGGTCGCTCAAAGTCAAAGAAGAAGTTGATAAACAATTCAAAGCGGGCTTTATTCAAGTGTCCGAATATCTAGACTGGGTTGCAAACATAGTACCAGTACCCAAAAAGGATGGCAAAGTCCGAGTATGTGTAGATTTCCGGGACCTTAATAAGGCCAGCCCAAAAGACGATTTTTCGTTACCACACATCGACATACTGGTGGATAACACGGCCGATCATGCCCTTCTATCATTTATGGACGGGTATGCCGGATACAATCAGATCAAAATGGCAGAAGAAGACATGAGTAAGACCACCTTCATCACACCTTGGGGGACTTACTGCTATACCGTGATGCCATTTGGGCTTATTAACGCTGGTGCCACTTATCAACGGACCGCTACTACTTTATTACATGACATGATGCATAAGGAAGTGGAGGTCTACGTCGACGATATGATTTTCAAGTCCAAGGACCGAAACGGGCACATTGCAGCCCTAAGGAAGTTCTTTACCCGACTACGCAGGTACAACATGAGGTTAAACCCTCAAAAATGCAGCTTCGGGGTAACATCGGGCAAGCTACTGGGCCACATTGTCAGCCGACGTGGCATCGAAGTCGACCCAGCCAAGATCAAGGCCATAACCGAGATGCAACCGCCTAAAACCGAAAAGGAGATAAGGGGGTTTCTCGGAAAGGTCCAATATATAAGCCGATTCATTTCAAAGCTAACCATGGTATGTGAACCCATTTTCAAAAAACTGAAGATAGGAGAACGAACACTATGGGACGACAAATGTCAAATGGCTTTCGACAAGATCAAGGAAATTCTATCCTCTCCACCGGTGCTAATGCCACCTCAGCATGGTTTGCCTCTATCACTATACTTAACAACAACCGAGACTGCCATGGGCGCTATGCTAGCCCAGACGGTCGATTCTGAAGAACGGGCCATTTACTACATCAGTAAGAAGTTCTTAGAATACGAATGCAAATACACCATGCTTGAGAAAACGTGTCTAGCATTAGTATGGGCCACTAAAAAGCTCCGACATTACATGCTTAGTCACGAGGTACATGTGCTATCCAAGATGGATCCAATCAAATATCTATTCGAGAAGCCCATTCTTAACGGTCGTATATCCAGGTGGACTTTAATGCTAGCTGAGTTCGACCTCAAATTTGTGCTCTTAAAGGCTATCAAGGCCGGGTAGTAGCAGAATTCCTCGCCGATAGTCCAGTATCCGAGGAAGGTCATACCGATACTTGGGCCTTCCCAGATGAAGACATATTCCATACCGACACCGACACATGGGATTTGTACTTCGACGGAGCATCCAACTTTCGAGGATTTGGTGTCGGGATCTTGCTAATCTCACCACAAGGTGAACATACCCCGTTATCCATCAAGCTAGATTTTGACGTGACTAATAACGCAGCCGAGTACGAAGCATGCATTCACGGGTTGCAAGCCGCCGCCGATTTAGGAGCAACAAACCTCCGGGTCCACGGTGACTCGTCACTAGTCATAAATCAAACCCTACAAAAATGAAAGACTCGGAACGCAAATCTCGTGGCTTACCAAGCACGAGTAAGGGTTCTCGAAAAACAATTTCAAAAAGTGGAATACATTTACCTGCCTCGGGAAGGAAACCAGTTTGCAGATGCTCTGTCAAAATTAGCATCTTTACTGAATATCCCAGCACATCTAACCAGCATGCCCATTTGTGTCGAGAGGCGGTCTGAGCCGGCGTATATCAACGCTATCCAAGATATCGAAATATCTGATCCAGAACCTTGGTACCAGGCTATTCTAACCTACTTGACGTCAGGGGAATATCCTCCGGGAGCTGAAAACCGGGCCAAGAAAGCTCTGCGAAGATGGGCAACCCAGTTCATCCGCACAGACGATGGACAGTTATACAAGAAGACAGCGAGGGGGCTTTACTTCTATGCATTGACAAAACTCGAGCCGAAAGAGTTGTGGCCGAGGTGCACGATGGAGAAAACGGACCACACATGAATGCCCATATGTTGGCCCGGAAAATCGCAAGACTCGGTTACTATTGGAATAGCATGGAAACTGACTGTCAGTTGTATGTCAAACACTGTCACAACTGTCAGATTTTCGCTAATGTTCAGCACATGCCTTCATCCCTGCTATATACAATGACATCACCATGGCCATTCTCGACATGGGGAATTGATATAATCGGGAAAGTGAATCCTTCCGGGACAGGAGGTCACTGTTTCATCCTAGTGGCTATCGACTATTTTACTAAATGGGTCGAAGCCGAGTCATACCGGATCTTGAATGCCAAACATGTGGCTAAGTTCATCCAAAACAAAATTATATGCCGATATGGGATTCCACACGAGTTCATCAGCGATCACGGGACCCATTTCCAAGCTGAAACTGCCACTTTGTTGGAAAAGTACAAGATCCAAAGGCATACATCATCACCTTACCGTCCTCAAACAAATGGAGCGGTAGAAGCAGCCAATAAAACAATTGTCACCATTCTTAAAAAGATGGCTGAGAATTACCGGGACTGGCCCGACAAGATACCCTTTGCCTTATGGGGATATCGGACATCGATTCGAACTGCAACCGGAGCAACTCCATACTATCTGACATATGGAATGGAAGCAGTCCAGCCGGTCGAGCTAGAAGTACCCTCTCTTAGGATTCTGCTCGAAAGTCAGGTACCTGAGGCAGACTGGGTCCAAGCCCGATATGACTCACTAATCCTCTTAGACGAACGGCGATCCCGGGCTCTGAATAATATTCAGATATATCAGAAAAGGATCCAACGGGCTTTTAACAAAAGGGTTAGGCCCAAAAACATCAAGGAGGGCGATCTAGTCCTAAAATTCGTTCGAGCTTTGCTACCAGTTGACCCAAGGGGAAAATTCAAACCTAATTGGGCTGGGCCATATTTAGTAAAGAAAATTCTTTCAGGAGGTGCAGTAATGCTAACAGACTTGGACGGAAACGAGTTCGTCAATCCAACAAACTTGGACCAACTGAAGCGTTACTACCCATGAACCCTATCTCAATGCCATTTGCAAAGTTTAAAAAAAAATGTCTTTTTTATGAATTTTCAAAATTTTAAGCAAGTCAATAAGTTAGGATCGTTTATCCTACCGTTGCACATCTCGAATTAATAATCTTGATGTATTTCGAAAATTGCAAAATGCTTCTGAACTACGGAAGGTTTGATTCCATTAATTTTGGATACGTAGGCAACCCCTCAAAAGGGTACAACCATTGCAATAACGAAAAGACGGGAACGGTATTCACTAATATGTCTTTTTATTATTTCAAAAGATACAAAAAAACAGCAACAAAATCACACCACAAAAAATAGTAGTAGTACTTAAATAATAAATTTAGGAGACTACTCATACATTTTGCCCTTCCCCTTATCTTTCGGGTCACGTGGAGCCCGAGGCCGACGGGGCGGGGGCGAACGTTCCCTAATCACAAGGGGAACTTCCTTTGCTCGAACCCGTTTCTTCGATTTTGGGTTTTCCATCCTTTGCACTGGTCCAAGCCGAGCCCTAACCGGCTCGAGAAGCCTGTCTCGAGGACCAAGTCGGTCCTTAGCAGCCAGTCTTGGCCCTAGTCTCCTTTCTAAGTCCATCTGGGGGCTCACCTTCCCCCGTGCACCCTTATTACTGGACCCTTCAGTCTGAGTCCTAGATCTTCTTTTCTGACCTGTCGAAATAGCTCCCTCAGTAAAGAAGCTCCTATTGTCCTTAGCATGCTCCCGGCGTAACAGGTCATATGCCTCGTCAATTTTCAGGGCAGCTCGAGTTTTAGCTGACTCAGCTCGGGTCCATCTTACATAAGAATCGGTTACCCAGATCGAATGAGAGTTCTTGAGAACAGGCCAAGTAGCTCGTGTATACCACCTTTGCATCCAGGTGTCACACATCACATCTGTCAGCTGAGTAGATTCACTCACAACGGCCTCGATTTCTGGGATTCTTTGCGCCCGACCATATTGCCTAAGTATGCGATCGGGAAAGAGGTGAATTGTTTGCCTAAAAGATAGGATTACCTGATATCTAGCCCTATCTCGAGATTCTAGACCAGTCCAAAGGTAAATTGGCCACCATGGCACGACCCAACAGATCAACAGGTCTCCGTGGAAAGATAGCACCTCATCCCAATATTGTTGGGTATTGAAGCGAGAAAAGGCAATGGCTCGTCTCCTCGACATAACTTGCCTGGGTTGATATCGGCTCACATCTAAGGGAGGATCCAAGATCGATAGCCTTTCGAATAGCCACAGCTGAAAAATCCGAAAAAAAATCAAAATCGCAAAAATCGTCAAAATCACGTAAAAAAAAAAAAAACGTGAAAAGACGTGAAAACCGAGAAAACCGCAGAGACCGGGAAAAATCGGGAAAGACCGCAGAAACGGGAAAAACCGGAAAATCAGAAAAGCCGAAAAAAATCAAAAAAAAGGCATACCTGTAGAAGCCGAGTACTCCCAGTCAACCTGGTTGACGAATCCCTCTTACGATTATCCAAACCCTGGATAATCTCTCCTGTAATCAGCCAAGCCGGGCTGTGCTCCGTCTCCATCAAGTCAGCCACGGTGAAAAGTCTGACGTGGCCCATACAAGATAACAAGTCCATATGCCCTTCGAAAGCATAAACATGGAGCATACAAAAGGTGAAGGCCCTACGGCTATGAACCGGTCTAACCCGGACATCATCTGGATTCATGAATTTTTCAGCCAGGTCGATCATGGAAACGGTATCTCCCTCTAGCATACGGGATACCTCCATATGGGAAATCCCTAGAAATTCCCTTAACTTTCTCCTTGGGTCAGAAACTGAAAAAGGGATAGCAGGGCGAAGTATAGGATTCCATCCTCCTGCAGCAGCAATTTCCTCAGGAATAGGGCAAATCTCTCCTCGAGGAAAGCCAAATACATGATAGGTATCATCCCAATAGGATAGGCAAGCATCCAAGAAGTGGCAGTCTACTTGCATCTGACGGATCACGGACAATTGGGTAACGCCATTCTGATTTAGGATAGCCCTATCGGCATCCCTAAAATGTTTGGACCACTCGTGCAACATTCCGACTAATCGGTCGATTCCCATATTTGACTTGTTAAAAGAAAAGAATAAATTTTTCAGGGCTTACTCTTTTCTCTAAGTAATTGAGGAATTATGGAATTATGATAATTTGTGAGGCAAGAAGGGGTATTTATAACATGAAAATAAGTTCTCCTCCTCACCTTAGGATTCCCAATCCTAGAGCATCTAGCATACAAGCCATTGTCCTAAGGCTTAGCTAAGTCATCCCGAGCATTCCTATTCCTTTTCAAAGTCAAAACAAAAATTCTTTAATTTTTCCAAAGACTTTTGCAAACTCAAAAAATTCAAACCTTTTCTCGAAATTTTTATTCCCCAGCACGAGTCATTTTTTTCCTACAAATGTTACATGCAAAATTTTGCAGCTTTGCATAAATATGTACAGGACGACTCGAGCAGGACCATGCGATTTGCATAACTCCCCAGCGGCATTTAACAAGATGAGCCCACATACAGGCCCATTTTGGATCTCATATGACGAGTTCAATTCCCCACGGAGTTATCAGCATCAATTCAGGTACATTTCTAGCCCATGGCCGGCGGGCCCTTCACGCAGGTCTAATGGACCTTAAACGACCCGACCGGAAGCTGCCAGGTTTTAATCCTTGGTTGACCTGGTGGCTACTCTGACTTTCGCCCTGTCCAAGCCTCAGTCAGAGTGGTGGCTCTGTAGACACCCACATTTGACCGCCAGATGTCTATAGAGCAGGCAATTAGTCGGGCCGGGCCGGGCTTCATGCCGTGCCCGGCGGGCTTCGTGCCTGGGTAGGCCGGCCCGGTCGTGCCTAGACCCGGGCTCGTGCCGTGCCCGGCACAGAGCTCTAGCCGACCTTGCCGCCGAGGCACGGCCCGAGGCCCGGGCCCGGTCGTGCCGTGCTCGGGCCGGGTCTCGTGCTCGGTCGTGCCCGGCCCGTCGTGCTAGTTTCGTGCTCGTGCCCGTGTTTCGGTTTTCGTGCCGGTTTTCGGGTTTCGGGTCGTGCCTCAATCTATTTCATATTTTTTCCAGCAAAAACAAGACGCGTTTGTGTGCGACCCGAATATTTGTAGCCTTGTAGGTAATTATATATTATAATATTTGTAGCCTTGTAGCTAGCACTCCACAAGTCCCACTTTGGAAATAGTTAATACTCTTTATTAAAAAAAATTGTAATTGTAAAAAAACACAATTACTAAAAATTACAATTACTAAAACAATTACTAAAAATAATAGTAATTATACAAACTAAAAATTATAAATAAAATCTTCGTAGGATGTAAAAGAAACTAAAAAATAATTAAAGTCGACTTGTGAAATTGTAATTGAAAAAATAATTATGTCTATTACTCTACGATTCGACACTGCCACTCGAAGGGGTATCGTCGGTGTCGACATCACTATCTCTTGGTTCCTGACCTTGTTTTCGGTCTCTTGCATCCATCCAATCTTTGTAGCAGATACACATGCGGAGGGTGTCGCAAGACAAAGACGTACGTTTTTCGTCCAACACCCTTTTAGAGGCACTGAAGCAACGTTCGGACGCTACAGATGAAACTTGAATGGCGTAGAAGTCTCGTGCCATTGCTGACATCACCGGAAGACCTAGTTCATGTTCTCGCCACCATGATAGAAGATCAGTGCTTAGTTTATCGAATTCGGAAATATTGTTGAAATAATCATATCGCAGGTACATATGAAATTCAGCAAGATCGGACGCCCGTGTTTGTTGAGGAGATGGCATCAGTCGAGACATTCGTGACATGGCCTTGCCCAATCCTGTAGCGATCGTCGATCGGCTACTGCTAGCACCTGCACCTGATCGAGAAGTAGTGGTGGGGTTAGTTTGACCATAAATCCGCTTGTATTCACCAAATACTACACCAAAGTCGTGTCTAACCGAGGCCGCATAGGCCTCCCTGTCGAATTCTAGGTTCATTGTTTTTTTATAACTTTCAACAACGTTAATGGCACCCTCAAATTTCCACCTAGGGTCTAAAATCACTGCAAATACATAGACAAGAGGAATATCGTCCCAATATTTTAACCATTTTGCCTCCATGTCGGGTAGAAACGTAGAGTAATCAGGTAGGCCTCGATATTTTTGGAAAATAGTGGCAATATTGTCAAGGTGAGCAATGAAGAAAGGGACCGTGGGCTTATATGCATGAGAAAATGCAGTGGTCGCCTCCTCAAAGGCTGACAACAAGTCGATATACATTTCTATTTTCTCCCAATCATCTTCAAGTAATTGTTGATCGGGAAAACGAGTGTTCCAAAAAGTAGTTAGCGGATCCTTGTATTCTAAACATGACTGCAACATTGTGTACATTGAATTCCACCTCGTGTTGTTTTCTGCGGGAAATTTTCTGTATTTAATTTTATTTAATTTACAAAAGTGACGCCAATCTTGGCGCCTCATTTGACACGTGTTCAAGTGCATAACTATTTTTTTAAACTTGGTGTGATCGTGTCGTAGACCCACTAAACCGTCCTTAACACACAGGTTTAAAATGTGACAACCACATCAAACATGTAACAATTCACCATCTAAAAAAATATTTTGTAAACTGGTCTTCAACATGTTAGCACAAGAAGTCATAGACGTTGCATTATCAAAAGTAACTGTCAAAATTTTATCTCTAATTTCATACTCGCATATCGCTCTCACAATAACGTCGTGGATATTAGCAGCGGTATGCGGACTTTCTAATCTTGCAAATTCAATTATTCTTTTTTGTAAAACCCAATTCTCATCTATCCAGTGAGCTGTTAAACATAGGTAAGAGTAATCGATGCGAGAGTCCCAGCCATCGGATGTTAACGATATTTTAGACCTCATATTTTTGAAGCATTCTATAAGCTCCATTTTAGCCTCCATATATTGTTTCATTGCTTTACTTTTTACAGTTTTACGGCTCGTTTGTAGATGAGCCGGTTGGTTTGCTTTTACGTATCTGTTAAACGCTGGGTGTTCAGATAAAGCGAAAGGTTTTTCCGTTTGAATTATCATTCTAGATAATTTCTCAGTGCATGTGTTATAATCGTACTTATACTCTTCTTCTGATTCGGGTCGGGTCACAAATTTGTCAAGGGATGTTTGACCGACCTCTTTGGGAACACATTTTTTAGCATGTCGTGATAGGTGACCGGTACCATTTGCACTTTTACCACTAAATTTACTTCCACAATTATTACACTTAGCATGTTTTTTATCTACACTCTTAGTGAAAGATTGCCATACTCTACTTGTTCTACCAATCGCACACAATCTAGCCATTTCTTCTTTAGTCTCCCAAACTATACCGTCATCGGACGATTCGCTCGTTCTTGTTTGTACATTTACATTTCTGAATTGTGACACGGTTTGTGCCGATGTGTCGTGTTGTGCAGACTCTGTAAACGATTGTGGTCCTTCTGGACCTTGTTGTGTAAATTGTTGACCCGTTTGAGGGAATTGTTGACTCGTTTGTGTAAATGAATACGGTGGTAAAGGTGGTCTCCCCGACATTGCCTGATATGTCGACATATCAAAATTAAATAAGTTGGGTGTCATGTGAAAAGGTTGTTGGGACCCTTGTCCCGTTTGTGCCCCGGTTAAATCGTAACCGTAAGGGGTCGACCCGCTCGGATTGCCAAAGTTCATGAACGAAGGCGTGACACCGGACCATTGATTAAATTGTGGGGTCGTAAATTGACCATGTGCCTCCGATTGTGGTGTTTGTGAACCGGAGGGTCGTTCTACGCTACCTTGACGTTGTTGTGATCGACTCCTTTTTGACGCTGACTCGGTGTTGTGTGATTCAGACATGATTTAAATATTTTAACGGATTAACAATTTAAGATCAAATTAATTACCAAATTAATTAACAATTCAACTAACAAATTTAATAACAATTACGAATTTAGTATTTTAGTTCAATTGACAAGTTAATATGTAAAAAATTATTTAGAAGGTAACTTAATTATAATAAATTAATAAGTGAAGATTATAATTAACTAATTAAGTAATAAACAAAAATAATTAACAAAATTAAAGTAAAAGAGATTAAGTTAGAAAATGCAAACAAAGCTTGTAGAGATCCGGAGATGCGGTCGAATATCGAGAATCGACAGACTATAATAAAAAAACCCGTAAACCCGATACGATCAATTCTTCAATATAGTAGATTAGCACCAAAAAACGCAACCAAAACCTTCAAATCTTCAAATTTCAAGATTAATATATAATACTTGTTATATTAAGATTATAATATTATTTATATATTATTTATAAGATTAGTAATAATTTTTATAATTAACAAATTTTATATATATTAGTAATAATTTTATAAGATTAGACGATTAGAATTTAGAAATGTAGACTTATAGAGTATTGAAATTTTCAAAAAATTAATAAGAATGATTATAAGATTAGAAGAAGAATAGAATGATTTGTGAAATGAAGATGGATGAAAGTGGGTAATTTATAGGAAAAGAAATGAAAAAAAAATAAAAATAGAGGAAGTAAGGAATGGGCAGAGAGCCGTTGGACTTGGAGACTTGGAGTCTTGGACTGTTGGACAATTGGGAAGGTAAAAAGGGGAGGCTAGGGAGTAGGGAGCAGTGAATAGGAGCAGAAGCAGAGCAACAGAGCAGCAGAAGAAGGCGTAGCGCAGAGAGCCGTTTGAGGCCGGGCCAGGCCGTGCCGGGCCGTGCCTCGGGCCCACCGTGCCTGGTCGGGCCAGCCCGCGTGCCTGTCAGCGGGCTGTCAGCGGGTCGTGTCGGATCGGGCCCGTCGTGCCCGTGCCTGGCACGGGATTTTCAGCCACTTCTTCGCCGAGGCCCGACCCGAGGCCCGACGGGCCGTGCCCGTGCCAGGCCCGATTTTGCCCTTGTGTCGGGCCGGTCGTGCCAAATTTCGTGCCGGCTCGGGCCGGCGGCGGCGGCCCGGCCCTAACTGCCTGCTCTAGGTGTCTATAGTAGTTTCCGACAAACACCCGATGATGATCGGACGCTAACGTGCTTTAACGTACTCGGAAATGGGCTCGTAATGATGGACATTTGACCTAGGCATTTTAAGGAGTACAAATCTCACAAAACCAACCTCTAATTCAGGCCCAGTGGGTCGTTTCGAGTCAAATAACACTAATTTGGGTCGAAACCGTCACCAGGGGTAAAACCGTCTTTTAGCGACCGAGTCAAAACACGGTCAAAGATATTTCCCGAAACTTGTAAGTCAACCGTGACACCTCACACGGTATATTCACGGTCCAACTCTACAAAAATCAGCCATACAAAATAATAAACAATTCCGTTTAAGGTAGAATTCGATCCCGAGTAGGAATCCTATCCGAGAACCGACTCAAGCACCCAACCGAGTGTAAACCACTCGGCCAAGTACACAAGTCAGCCGGTATTTCCTCTTTTCTTCCCTCACAAGAAAACGGAATTCTCGTTCACCTCAGCTTCTTACTCAAGCGGTAATTCTAGCTCAAACAGGAGTCCTATTCAAAAACCGATTCGAGCATCCGACCGAGTGTAAAACACTCGGCCGAAACAGCCTAAAACCAGCCGTGTTGCCTTTCTTCCTCCACAAGAAAGCGGAATCCTTATTTCCCTCAAGTTCCCTCGTTTCCTATCCTAAGCGGTAGTCAAACTCTCCCAAACCAAGGTCGGGAATTTCCTATAAATAGCCCCTTGCATCCAACACAAAAAAAAAAACGATTTACCAACACAACTCACATATACACACACGATTTTTCAGCAATAATTCTCTGTCATCCCGACACACGTAATTCCATAGCATCGAAAAACCGATATTACAAACCCGAAGGAAACCGGTCCCATACCCGACACCCTTCACTCGTCTCGTCCGTACCACCTAGCCAAACCAAACATCACTCGACGCTCCCGTGCCTAGCCACATTCCGACGAGCCCCGATCCGAGTCAACAAAAGCATGTAGGTTGAGGGTGTAATCAAACCCGATTTCTTCCTTTCTCTCCTTTTCTCCTCTTCGTCCGTTTTGTTTTTACGGGTCTAGAGTCGTTTTTTCTATTTTTTTTCCTAATATCGTTATTAACGAAAAACTATTTTCATAACGAATATTCTTAAACATACGATATCGATTTTTCTATAATCGAATATCGTATCGAAAAGAATTATATTAAGATTTCGACGATACTAAAAATCGTTACATCTTTTTTCGTTCAAAATTTCTTTTCTTTCCTCGTTCAAAACAAACTATTTTACAAAATCTTTTTTATTCATTCCGAATATTCGATATCGTTTTCATAATCGAATATCGGGTACGACGAATATCGAAAACATGAATTGAGTACAAATTAATCCATAGCTTGTACGCGATTCATCAAAAATAACAATTTTCGAACAAAAAATAAAAACCGGACAGACCCGTACGCGAGTCGCGCCACGCCCGAGCGACTCGCGCACGAGCCTGAAACCCGGACTGTTTTTCTTAACTTTTTTCGTTCGTTTTATTATTTATTCTTCGATCGATTTCTAAAATTTACATCTTTTCTAAAACTATTCCAAGTATTCGATATTGATTTCGTAGTCAACTATCGAATATAAAGAATATCGAAAATATTAAGTCGAGTACGAATCATGCAATATTCATACGCGATTTAATACGAACTTCGAGTCTTCGAAAATCGGCCCCGAAACAGGCCACCACGCGACCCGCCGGCGTCCCGGGCGAGTCGCGCGGCCGGCTGTTATGCCGCGGCCTTTTCCGTTTTTTATTTTTATTTTTTCGAACTTCGTTTTTTTATACAAAACAACGTTCTTTTCAAACAATATTTTTCAGATTTCGATTTATATTTATTTTCTCGATTTCGCTATTTATTTTTGCTACTATTATTTACAAATCGATACTAACTCGTTTGTTTGTTTTGTAGCAAATTCATTCTTATTTCATTTGTTTTATTATACTAAAACGAATCTCACATGCTAAATACAACTTTGACGTTAATCAATTTTCATGCATTAAATTGACTTAGCAACCCATTCAATTTTTCACATGCTTAGAAAACAATGTTTGCATAATCATTCATCGTATTACTAACGCGCGCATTAAAACGTCATTCGATATCCTAGTAGAGGCCGCTAATGTGCGGGCGGGGTTGGGTGTTCTTAGTGAACTTCCCAACACGTACCCTCACCCCTTACTCAGAACCGTGGTTTCCGGATGTCCGAAACCATTGGCAACGAGAGTCATTCAATATACGATTAACCGCTCCAGTCGGCATCTATATCGATATGCAAAAGGGACGAGCCCAATAAACTCTGACATCGGAACTGGGCCGTATTTTGTACACGGCCCACTACGACATAGAGTGGGCTCGAACGGTTCCGAATAACCATAAAATTCGGTGGCGACTCCGACTTCGATTTAAATTTCCATTTGACCATCTCATGGAGATTCATTCGCCTCCCCAAACCCGCGCGTGGCCGCGTCGGGGTGGACCTATGTCATGTCCACACCTTCGAAACTCCTTATGCAAAGCGATTTCCTGAGCCCTTTTGCTTGTCTGCCGCACCTTATTCTGATCCTAACAGCAATGATATGGAATGGTGCTACTCATATGATCATAAGTCTCTTGGTTATGATGTCACTTGCCACCGTCTTGAATGGAACTACAAAGGGGCTTTCGCTATTGATGATGCCCGTGGGTTTGGTCAGACTTTCTCTCCACCACCCAGATTCTCCTTTCCTTTTCATGAACCACAGATGCCGGAGGAACAAACCAACAGAGAAGCGGATCTCGCTGCTAATACTGATGTTGACAATGCTTTCAATGGTAACAATTCTGACGACTCCAGCTTTGAAGGTTATCATAACTACAACAACTCTGTCTCAAACGACTCTATTAATGCTGATAGCACCATAAATTCATCCACTGAAGATTCCCTCTACAGTTCTGAGGAGCATAAAAATTATCAATCTCCTATCCCCATTTCTTCGGACTCTCCTATTTATGAAGATGCACTAAATGAGCATACGGAAATTCCTATTGTCGAGGAGATCATCTTGCCTACCTTAGAGGTTGCTGCAACAACTACTTTGAACAATATCACAAATCAAGCAACACTTAATCTGCTTCAAAAAGTGGACAACAGGCTCAATGGCTTCTCTGCGGATATCTTTGGCCCTTTGGAAGCTGAGCTCTACAACAGATCCTCGGAGAAACCTTTTGAGGGGTTTGACTGCAATTTCCTCTCTCCTATTAGGGCTACTAATGACCCCCCTCCAATGTTTCTCAGTGCTGCTAAAAAACCACGCAGCAAACGTAAATCAAACTCTGACCCCGACCTTATATCTCTATTGGATGATACCATCACCAACAAGGACTCTGCTAAGAGTTATATCATTTCATTGGGAAAAAAACTCAAGTTCTCTACTGATTCCCCCCACCCCAAGGCTGGATTCATTATGAAGATTACTGACTTTGATCTTGCTATTGAGGATAACCCTGCTCCAAACTACAACCGGGCTTTGGAGGCTGGCCCCGCACAGCCTCCATAGCAGCCATAAGGGAACTTTCTTGGAATTCCAGGGGGCTTAACGACCCGCTCACCCCTGCAATTCCCAAGCTACGATCGTTGGTCTTAAATAAGTTGTATGACTTTATCTTTCTAAGTGAAACAAAATGTAATGTGGAGTTTGTCAACTTTATGGGTAATTCTCTAGGATATCTTAATTCTGTAGGAGTCGACGCCCAGGGTACTAGTGGCGGCCTCTGGGTAGGATGGAAGGGACACCTCTCATTAGAACTTGTGACAAAATGTGCTAACTTCATCATCATGAGAGCTTTAATAAATGGTTCCTTCTACTATTTGATTTTCGTTTATGGAAGTCCTTATTTAGCAGATAGACAAGTGGTTTGGGATGCTTTGCAGGACCATATCTCTAATCTTCATCTTCCGATTCTTCTTATTGGTGACTTTAATCACGTCGAATATGACAAATAAATAATCAATTTTTACAAAATAAATAGATTATCTAACCAAAAATTCTCAAGAATAAATTCCGATAAATAGAAATCTCAGCTCATTTTTTTTTACCTGTAAATAACTTAACTCGTGCCCTAAAAAAGACAGTTCTAAGGTCACGTATTATGAAAACCGTTTCCGTCTTGATTATTTATTTATCTTTTTACTCCGTATATTATTTGTGATGATAAAATGGGTTATGGTTCCTGCTCGCTCCGGGGTGCTGACCAATTTACTAAATGGAAAATTGACTGCAAGCTCCTAGATATCCCCTTCAAAGGACCTAAGTATACTTGGTGCAAACCCGTCTCTCCATTATAAAACTTGCATGTCATAAACCTCCTACTCGGAATTTGTTTTGTCCATGATGTTTTCATGGCCATGCCACAACATTTAATTGTTTGTTGAGATGAATAACTTGAGGTTTACATGTTGATTGAGAAAATACAAAAGGGAAATGGAGCTTGATTGAGAAGGAGGAAGGGTTTTTTTGGGGGAAATCAGGAAGAATTAGGGTATTAGTTGATTAGGAGAGGAAGAACGAGGGTATGTATACGTATATCCGTCAAGTCTAACGTTCATCCGTAATTTTTTGACGGAAATTGGCATTTGGTGCCTTTAAACAAAAAATTCAGAACTTTAGGTGCTTTTGGGCGAAAAAAAAACTTAAGGTGTCTTTTCTACATAAAACCTAAACGTTAAGTGCCTTTCGACAAAAAAAAACTCATTCAAATAAGAGTATTATGAAATGAAACGTCTACACGAGTCAACAATGAGTACTCGTATGTCATTTATGTGATAGCTCATTCCCTATTCCCTATTCATTAAAACAAAAATCAAGGAACAATATAGTCTTTTCAGTGTTCCCGCCTAAATGCTTCTCATAATTATGGAAAGTGGGGTTTCTAACTAAAACAATTTTATTTCAACTTTAGGCCCAATTAAATGAATCGTAAGACAATTTTATTTAAAATATGAGCCCAATAATTCTCAAGGTAATTTTAAGAAAAAAAATATCCATAACAACTACTCCCTCTTAGTTCAAGTATTCCTCCCCAATTTTTTTGGGGGGAGATTAAGAAATGGGTAAAAAGTGAGGTTATAAAGTGTAAAAGGTGGGGAATGAAGTGAAAAGGTATTGAGGTTAAGTGTGGAGGAAAAGAGTAAAGAATTGAAGGAAGAATAAAGAATGATTAAAAGTACATCCAAAAAAGGAAAGTGAGAAGAAAACCAAACTAAGCTAAAAAAGGAAAGTGAGAGGAATACTTGAACTAGGAGGGAGTATATTACTTAATCTTTTTTTTTTAACGAGATGAATAATTTATTAATAGAACGCCAAACGGCACTTACAACGAATACTTATAATTGCAATCAAATCTAATAAAAACCAAAGAAAGCAATTTCTCTTATAAACTAAGAATCTCAAGACATGATCTGACAATTCGGCATGACCACGTATCGCTATCTTCTTGCAGCTTTTGTTGAGAGGATTCTTCGTTTGATTCAGAACTAGAGAAAACTTACCTACTATTGGTCTAAAAGATCGTTGACAAATTACTTGTAGACATTGAATAGACGTGCGACGAAACATCAACCAACTACCCTTGTCAATAAAAATAAAACTAAGCCCCATAACAACGTAAGGGACCGAAGCCTTGAATAAACGGACCAAAACCTTGAAATAAAGGATAAAACTCCCATAAAAAGAGAGACTTTTATTGAATAACATGTTGATTACCAAACTAAGAAGTGAAAATTAATCAGTTTTGGGCTTACCCGTATATTACTTTATCTTTTGAATAATTATAATCCTTAAAAAAAAACTATTCCGTATTAGGTTACAAAATAGGCAAATGAATACATAATACGGAGTACTCCGTAATAACCAAATAACATACGGCTTACGGAGTATCAAAATTATACGGAGTACTAGGTATAATTACATAATGCTGAGCGGATATATAATTTCCGAAGCCTTACTTTTATACGAGTACTAATTAAAAATTCAATTATTTCTTTAATAGTAATCATATTTAACGTCGTTAATATAATTAAATAATAAAAATACTTACCATATTTTACGATTAAAAAATTGTAAAAACTATACTCCGTATTATTTTATAAATATCTTATCATTAAATGGTGAGTATATACTCCGTATTAAAATTACTATATTTAATTATTTTTTCATTATTTTTGTAATTTACAATATTAACATTATAAATTTTTAATAATATTTTAATTATTTTTTAATGATATGTCATCGAACCAGCGAGTCAACCCGAGTTTTGATCCTAACTTAATGTATCATTCTAGGTTTGAGCCAAATGGATCACGGGTCAAAGTATTAGGGTCTTGACCCTAAAAATTTAGAAATAAATTAATTCTCGAAAATCCTATACTAAACAGAGAGTTAAACTGAGCACTAACAAAGTAAAAGCGTAAACCATTATATTGGCTTAGACCGAGGAATATAATTTTATCACGTATTCACATCGGTAAACTCTTTTATAAACAAAGTTAATTAAAAAATCGTGCATATGCACGGATTTTGCACTAGTTAAATAGTCGGTCATTTCCAAAGTTGAATTCTTGTACTCCCTCCGATTACCTATGTTCTTCCCTATTTCCTTTTTGGGCTGAGTTTGATTTTCTTCTCTCTTTCCATTTAAGGAAAGTTTTATCATCTTCATTAATTAATATAATATTCCTCTCTCCTACTTTTTCACCACACTTTTTCTCATTTAATTAATATAATATTCTTCTCTCCTACTTTTTCATTCTACTTTTTCTCATTTAATTAATATAATATTTCTCTCTCTTACTTTTTCATTTCACCCTCCATATTTTATTAATATAATTACTCCCTCCTTATTTTCTTCCCCAAAAAGAAAGGGGAAGAACACAGGTAATCGGAGGGAGTAGTACGTTTTAGGCCTTTAATTGTGCTAAAATTATCGATTTTGAGTCTCATTTGATTAGTTTTTAATTTGATTGGTTAAAAAAAAGAAACGCCTTGATTTTTTTGTTGAGATTTTGGAAAAGAAATTGATATACGGTTGTCATGTTGCGTTGACTTCGAGGTTTTCCAAGTTTTAATCACGTAAGAGATCTCTAATTAACGTTAACGAGAGTCTCTCTTTTTAGTTTGTGTACTACTCGTAGGTTTTAAGTAAATTATTTGAGCCGAGAATGGACTTATTTTCTAGCAAAAACACTAATAAAACCCTGGCTTAATTAACGTAATTATTGGCTGGATGGATAATAATCCTATATACTTGGTACATTGTAGTTATAAGATGAGTAGATATTATAGCTCGACTGTTGTATGCATGTAACTATGTACTCCCTCTGTTCACTATCTTAAAATTATGAACAGATCGGAGGGAGTAAGTATGTAATAGATGCGTACGTAGTATAATCATATACACGGACGGTATAATATATGTATATGCGTACACAAAAAGAATCTCTTGCATACCACCTACCTACCACGATTTTATATGATTTGTATGTTTGTATAATACGGAGTCATAAACAAGAATTATATATACGTGAAGTTATCGCTTATGTTATGTTCACCCAATTAAGATCGAATGAGTGCAGCAAGCCTTGACTTCACGACCGCCTGCTAATGAATAGCCTTGCTGCACTCATTCATCGGAATAATCCAATCGAGTCTTAGATGGCAAGCAAGCGGTCAAAACTCAATTCAGGCAAACTATCTTCTGTACTGTCTAGGTTGTCTATTTTCATCTTTTTAACCGTCGGCCACCAATCCGAATACCAAACTCCGTTTGCTTAATAGAAAGTGCATTGTTAAATTTAAAACCAAGACATTCCAATAACATTATTCTACTGTATGAGAGACAGACAACATTTAGGAATGCTAGCTAGCTAGCTACAGGATGCATTGCATGCAATGGTCTAGAGTTTTGGGGCAGAAATCGTCTTCGTTTGATGACGAAGATTGGCGAAGCTTCTGGAGGTATAACATTTGAAGCTTGGCAAAAACAGATGGGTGGTATTGTTGGAGATGCAGGACTTTCTGGAGTCTTTCATTGGCTTCGTCCCTTTCTTTGTTTACGACTTCCAGAAGACGACCAAGTTTTTGACTCAATTCTTGGAAGAATGTTTCGTCTTCATTTGCTGCGATTTCTTTCCATACTTCCTCAATCATCTCTGTTATTTCCTTCTTAGTCTGCCAATTATGGTAATAAAAACTAAATTAGTACGATTGACCATTAGACGAGAGGTCTCTCATTAATAACGCTTATAATTAACAAACGGTTTCTTCTAAATTTTTGCCTTCAGAAAAACTAAATAAAAATCAAGGATAAATACTAGGCCGGGTGTAATGATCAATAACAAGCCCTTAGGAGTTTCAGTTAGTTTCTTGAAAGACAATCTTACGATAAATCATGTAAGATTAAGCTTTCACAATATCGTATTCTAAAACTGACTCACATGAATGCAAGCAAATATAGAAATAAAATTACACAAAAAAAACTTGTATGAGACGGTGTATGTATGAGATGTATAATAATATTAAGAAATTGATTGAATTACCAAGCCGGAGGCATTATCCATGATCTTGAGAAGTTTGAGGAATAATGTGGAGAATTGAAGAGAGATTGGTAGTCCGGTGAGAAAGAGTTGAATTTTGGAGGAAGAGCCCAAGTTCGTGTATATATATGGAGGAGAAGGTGAATAATATTCTAGTCATCCAATATCAATACAATCTGGTCCATGTCATTTGCAATCCAATTAGCCACAAAATAAGGAAACTTTTGTAATACAATCTTTTTCTTAACTTACAAAGTAATACGGTTTTATATGTGAAACGAATCAATTAATGTTAATCTTTCCTTAAAATATCTTTTAACCGATTTCATTAGACATATTTTAGAAAAAAAAAATATTCATAATAAAGTAATGATTTTTTTTATAGAAAGTGATGACTGTTGTGTGATCGAGTTTATGTCACACAATAATTTTAGCATATTTTTGATGAGATTAATTACCCAACTTGTTACGGTAATTACCTTTTTTTTTCAAGACAAATTTTTACTTTGTAATCCTAAGGTGGTTTCGAATATTTTCTAATCACAAATTATATGTATAAATATTATTTCGGTTAATATTCCATGGTTCTTGTGGATGTTCTTGCAGCAAATTTAATTTAGTTTGTGATGGGGTTAATCACGTCTCTATTTATTAGATTTTTCTTTTTTAGCTGCTCCTTAAATTTTGGTGTAAATTCTTATAGGAGACGATATTATAATAATAATTTTTTATTGTATTATATTATGACATCTTCTATAAGAAAATTAGTTTTTTTTATATATATATTTGTTAACAATTGATTATTTTAATGTAGATCATATACAAATTTATGTGAGACGATATTATAGTAGACTGAGATTGCACCGAAGATTTCTTTTGACACATTATTTTATTGTCAGGGGATAATGTTATGAATTGTGATTTACAAATTGCAATCACCAAAACTTATCCACATATTTTAACCAAATAATATAACGAAGGATTTATGTTATGTTTGAAACTTAGAAAAAAAAATAGATGGAAGATGGCCGTTAAAAAAAAAAGTTGAGCTCAAACTTTATAAGTCATGAATTTGAGTATTATTTTCTTAATTTTTTGGTTGACTTTTTGTCGTATTTTGTTTTGTCGTCATCCATTCTCTTTCGACCTGTAATACGATCGTTTTGATTGGATCTCGCCTATAATGTGAATAGTCATTTACAAGATGACAGTTATCGCGCATTTACCGGATGATGTAAATTAAGACAGTAACGACAACATAGAGAACAACTTTAAAAAAGGCTACACTTACCCGAAGTGTATAGAATTTTCATACACAGCAAATCACGTCGCGCCACGTGTCATTTGTTATTTAACCTAGAAATGGTTAATTTAGGACTATGTTAGTAATTTTACTCGATCCCTTAGTTAATTTGTTACCTTACTATGATTAAGTTAATTATAGAATATTTTTATTTTTATTTTTTTTCTAATATTCTAAGTTTATGTTTATAAATTTTATTTTATTTACCTCTCATTTAATTTTGGTTCATATTGATTGTAAAGAAAATTAATAAATATAATAATTAACGAAATTATTATTTTTACGAAGAAAAATTATATCATAATTATTTTTACATAATTTCAAAATTATGTACTTATTTTATATTCATTTTTTGAATTTAACTTTTTGAAATAAATCTAGGATAACATTTTATCATTTTTATTTAATTTTAAAGCTTGAATAAATAGTTTAGTTTATTTTGATTTTTTTTTTAAAAAAATACAAAAAAACAAAATTCACAAAATTGTGGGAAAAAAAGATTTTGTTTCCTAATAAACATATCTACCTATGTGAATAAGTCAAACTAAAAAAGAAAATAAATAAAATATGATTTTGTTTCCTAAATTTTAAGTGTAAGATCTAATATATGTTAGATTTTTTTTAATATAAATTATCCAATAATATCTATTACAAGTACTTTACTTTATAATTATGGAAAATAGTATAATTGTTTCTTTTTTAAAAAGTAATATTTTTTTTTAAAAAAAAAATATTACTTTGTAATTTATTTTTCTTTCAAGCATCAATTTATGTTTTCTCTTTTAATTGTCAACCTAACGATAGGAAATTAATTTTTAATTTTTAATTTTAATTTCAATAAAACGATTGTTAACTTGGTTGTTATAATTTTTATTAAGGAATATTTAGAAATTATAATAATTTGAAAATATTTTTCTTTTATTTATTTTTTATTATATGTTTTAAGAGAATTATTTTTTTTAATAAATTTAAAAAATATAATAAAAAAAATTGGAATATACATACAGTATATAATAAAAATATTAAGATTTTTAATTTTTTTCATAAATTGTAATTATATTACTTCGTAATTAATTTTCCTGTACAGTTTAAACCGAAATTATATAAACAATATTGGAGTAGTATGATTATTTTTTTTTAAAAAATGTAAAAAAATTAAAATACAAAAGTTTCTAAAACTGACTTAACTAATTAAGGTTAAAAAATAACTAAAGACGTAAAATTACTAACATAACCTTATTCTAATCATCTTAGGTTAAAATAAAAAAAACACGTGGCAGCTTCCTATTCGTTGTGTATGAAAAATATGATACACGCTGTGAAAGTGTATCATCTTCCAACAACTTTTAAATCCTCTTATTACTAAGAGGATATGAGGTGATGAGGTGTCAAAACCTCATTAAAAATTTTCCCTCTAAAAAAAAACAAAATAATGTCAGTAAGACAAAATGTCAATAAACTCAAATAGAACAAATAAAACATTAAACTCAAATAGTTATAAACTTATAAATCTAAATTCAAGACAAAATAAATATTGATGTAAAAATCAAAAGAAAAAAATGTCAATAAGACAATAAATAATATTATTACGTATGGATAATTAAAAAAAATATTTATGAGACATTTTTTTTAAACCAAATATAAGTGTTACAAACTATCGAGATCATATATGACATAAACAAATACTATAAAATATTTGATGATGAAAAAATATATGGATTATAAAATACTTTCAATTTTTGATTTTAATATATAAATAAAAAATTTTAATCTGATAATATTTGGAGTATTATGTTATCTTTAAATTTATTGGAAAAAGTTCTAACTAATCTAAATATGTATATAAAAAAAAAAATTCTATTCGAGAGGCTTTGTTTCATGATGAGAAACAAAACTTTTAATTAATTAATCAGGTTAAAAATTATAAAATATTATCATTAACTTTATAACAAAAAAAGCATATTTATTTAAGTATATATTAAATGAAATTACTTGATCATCTTTGAACCTTTAAATTATTTTCTAAAATTAAAATGTGAAACTTAAAAATGTGAAAAGTTAAAATGTTGCCAATTAGATACAGAATACTGTAGACACCCGCATTTTGACCGCCAGGTGTCTATGGTAGTTTCCAAAAAACACCCGATGATGATCGAACGCTAACGTGTTTCTATGCGCTCGGATACGGGCTCAAATCCATTAATCGTTGGCTAACACACTTACGGAGTACAAATCTCACCAAACGGACCTCAAATCCAGGCCCAGTGGATCATTCCGAGTCAAACAAGACTAATTTGGGCCGAAACCGACACCGAAAATAAAACCGACTTTTTGCGATTGGGTCAACCCCGGTCAAAGTCGTTTCCGAGACACACAAAAACATCCATACAACCATCAAAAGTCCAAGTCAAACACAAAACCCATCAAACACCCAAAGTCAAGGTCCAAAACAATGGACCCGTGCAACCCGACTGGGCTACTCGATCGAGTGACCCACCCACTTGATCGAGTGGGCTTGTTTTGAGCCCGGCTGCAGGCTTCACGGGCCACTCGACCGAGTTAGCCCTTTACTCGGTCGAGTAACCCTAATTCGGGTGCCCTAGCCTTGCTTATATAAGCAACCCTCATGCAAGAACTTTTTTTTTCACAACCTCAAAAACCCTACTACACCCTAGAGCAACCATACACACACACATACAACGTCATTTGCAAACCCTAATCAAACCCTAGCAATTCTACACTATCAAAAACCCTAAACTTAGTTTTAGGAATCAATCCCGAGCCACCATAACTTAATCTTCATAAAACCTCGAAGACTCTTGTGTTAAAGCCACGGTTACGAGTCCGTTCCGAGACAAGAACATGTAGGTTGAGGGTGTCAAAACCCCGTTTCTTCTCTTTTCCTCCTCCTTCTCGTGTCGCGTCGTCATTATCTTCATATGGGTCGCATTTTTTTATTTTATTTTATCGTTATTATCGCATCCTAATATTACTAATATCGATAGTATCAATATCAAAGCATTAAAATACTTATCGATTTGTGTCGAATAAGAAGGATATCGGAATAAGGAAACCCGAATATACAAGTGTACTGCACACAGCGTTGCCGGTCGCTTATTCCGATACCCCGACTATTTGATTATTGAGATAAGTTAACTTAAACAATAATTTCTTATTTTTGTCGTCATCATCATTAATCTTGCATTCATCAATTTTTAACATCAATTTTCAATAAGGGTCGAAGCCCGTTGACGCGGATCCGACATCACAATCCCTCGGGATTTATTTCGATGTCGGAAAAGCCGAGGGAATCAAGTTTTCTATTTCAGCAAAGAGTCGATTCCCTAGATTCGATACCTATTTCATAATTGGATATCGAATCTAGCGATCTAGTCGCATAAATTAATTAACGCGATTTGTTCATATCACGATAGTTAATTTAGGACGACTAAAATCAATTTAATATTTTCACTCTAGTATTCCATATCGATTCAATAATCGAATATGGGATACTACGAGTATTCAAAATTGGGATTGAATATAAATCTCGCAATATTTATATTCGATTCAACAAAATCAACGATTTATAAAATCCGGGTCGAGCATAAATCGTGCAATATTTATGTTTGACTTGGTAGAATCGTCGAATTATCAAAATCAAAGAAGCAATTTCAAAATCAATACGATTTCACAAACGAATTGTAAATCGTACAGAGGGCACTCGACCGAGTGCCTAGCCCACTCGGTCGAGTGGCACCCCAAAACCGAACCAGAATGTTTTTCACGACCCCCACTCGATCGAGTCTAACAGTGACTCGGTCGAGTGGCTATCTACTCGACCGAGTTGGTCAATAACTCGGCCGAGTACGGTCTAAGACGCAAAGCAGAAACTTCTTTTACAGGTCCACTCGATCGAGTCCATCGACCACTCGATCGAGTGACCTCGTAACGACCAAAACACGAGTCGTACATCCTTCTTTTCAAATTCGATAGTATTTTATGATTTAGGTCAACACGTGTCTAATTAATCACGTGTATACTATCTTTTTAAACCATGCATCAGCTCGTTACATCATTCAATTCAATTCCTTATTTGCACAAACCGTTATTATTCGTTATATCGTTACTAACAGTTTGTTCGTTTCCTTTGTCAATTTTCATTGTTTATTTTATTTTAGTAAAACGAACTCACATGCTAAATTCCACTTCGACGTAGAATTAATTGCATTAAATTGACTTAGAAACCCTTTTCAATTCAATTCACATGTTTAGGGAAAATAATCTTTGCATATCATTTTCCCGTTTTACTAACGCGCGTATTGTAAGTCATTCGAGTTCTTAGTAGAGGCCGCTAATGTGCGGGCGGGGTTGGGTGTCTTTGTGGGCTTCCCACACGTAATCTCACCCCTTACTCAGAACCTCGATTTCCGGATGTCCGAAACCGTTGGCGCACGAGAGTCATTCAATACACGATAACCGGTAGTGACGGTATCGGTATCGCAATGCAAAGGGACGAGCCCAATAAACTCTGACATCGGAAATGGGTCGTATTTTGTATACAACCCACTACGACATAGAGTGGGCTCGAATGGTTCCGAATAACCACAAAATTCGGTGGCGACTCCACATAGACCTAAATTTCAATTCGATCCATTCTCATATGGAGATTCATTCGCCTACCCAAACCCGCGCGTGGCCGCGTCGGGGTGGACCTATGTCATGTCCACAATTTGGCGACTCCGCTGGGGATTAACTTATGCGTAACTTACCATCGGCGTCCTCAGGGTGAGACTCGAATAGAAATCGTTTGACAAATACAATACGCGTTTTAGTTCTACGGTTCATGCATAACCCATATTTTCCCGGGCCGGTACTCGCGACCGACGTCCCACTATACCGTTGATGTACTCCAATATGGATATGTCGAAAGGTGTCCATAGTCGATTCGAGTGGGTTTCGCGGCATGTTCTAAGCTCAATTCGACTTAGAGAGTCCGTCCCGATCAACGTCTAGACTATGTACACCGGTATAGACCCTCTTAGACCGACCGAGACTTAGTGTAGAGCATACATGACGTCGTTATAATGCTTCTGTGACTACGTGCTACTTGGTTTCCGAGTCGTTTTCAATAATGTCAACTTTTCAAAAATTGCATCTTTTTCAAGACATTCGATTTCAAAACCCGGGACATGCTGAATTTAGGACTTATGATTTTACTCAAAATAGCCTATTTTCTAGCCGGTATGCTGCCCAAATCAAAACTCGAACTTTCAAAACTCGTGGTCCAATGACTTTTCGTCCTCTTTTTCGGAAATTTGGGCCATTCACCGAGTCCACTCGGTCCTTTTTCAAAAATCATCAATTTTCAAAACCTTCCACTTCTAGAACTTCCCGTATTTAGCAGTGTCGGGTCGAGTCTTAAGTTATCAAGGTCTTTAGCGTCGAAACTCCGTCGATCTTACATCACGAGTTTCTTCCCTATCCCAGTCCGCCTTATTAGACTAAGGCAAGGCCCACCTACGTAGGACATACTCCTACAAAGGAAGGCCCGTCTACACACTCGAGTCTAAAAGTTTGGGGATGTCTCACGTTGACCTTCCTTCGGACGGGACTCGGCCCACATAGCCAAATCCTAAGGAAGGCCCACCTTTCACAAGTCACCCGTCTAGGTGTCTTTTCCGAGTCAATCTTTTACAAGGCATAGCCCTATAACAAAAGGTTCACGGTCCTTACGTCTAAGGGTCACTCGTCCCACACTCGAGTCTTAACAAAATCTTCAATCTCACTTGGGGATTACCCCTTAGCAGGGCGATCAATCACGGTTGCTCTAAGGGTCATGTCTTACACGTGTCTCACATAACCCACTTTCGAGTCATTTAGATGCCACACCATCTGAGTCCCTAGCCTCACTTGGGGGCTATTCTCCGACGGAATGACTAATCACAGTCACTCCGAGAATCGTACCCTACACATTTGTCTTATGGGAGTCTAACCCGAGTCAAACTGGGGTCGTCCCTCCTCTTACGCTATTTCCTATGCCTTGGTGAGTTTGAGTTCCGAAGCAACCTCTCTGATTACGTGGTGCTCTTACAGACAGGCCACCCGAAACCCGACATTAACGCAAAATGGAAGAGTTGAAAGATGCCCTAACCAAAATCGAGACTCAACTGACCTCCATCCTTGCTAACCAAGCAATTTTGGACACTCGCCTGAGCACTGTGGAGAAGACGGTCCCTGTTGCAGGAGCTGAGCCCACTGGGCCCATAGCCGAATTGGTCAGTGTTGTTCGCAGGCTCGAGGAACAAGTTCACTTATCGACGAGCAACTCAATCCACTCCGAAATGCTCGCATTTATTCACCTTTGAATAACGAGCTACCTGCCAACCTCAATTTAACGGGAATTCCTATGTTCGAGGGTATCGAAGACCCGGTCCATCATATCCGGGCCTTCAAAGACTTCATGGCAGTCAAAGGGGTAAGGTCCACCATGTTTAAGCACTTATTCCCTTCCTCCCTCCAGAAGCACCCCAAAGCCTGGTACTACAGGCTCGATTCCAAGAAATACCTGACTTGGGATGACGTGGCAACAGAGTTCGCTCGGAACTACGCCGATAATATCGAGATCCAGACTACAATGCGTACTCTGGAAGTCATGGCTCAAGAGCCCAAAGAAGGGTTCACTAAATATCTTCAAAGATGGAGGGCCGAGAGTGTAAAGTTGGTAAACAAGCCCAACGAGAAGACACTAGTGGAGGCCTTCATCAACAACCTCCTACCTTCTTACCGCGTCCATCTTAGGTATGCCGGCATTTCAAACTTTGTCGTACTTACCGAAATGGGCATTAGGATTGAAGACGATCTTCGACATAATGAAGATCTGGGTGAAGTTGATACTAAAGGCTATACTGGACATCAACTCGAGTCCTTAGAAGCCGACGACTAATGACAACATTATCCGAGAGTCCGGATCCGATTTGAATCCGAGTCTGAGTCCGAGTCTAGGATGTACTATTCCCTTCAAAGTCGAAGTCAAAGTCAAAGTCAGAGTCAGAGTCAATTGTATTCTGTTCTCCCTTTCAAAATCCAATAAAATCAGCTTTCAATATTCTTTCTCATATACACTTTCCTTATGTGTCTCCGAGAACATGATGAACACCATCATACACTGTGAGCACACGCACGTGACTATTATAGGCACATCTATAATGACTGCAGGAAACCGAGCCCGTGTTTTCCTTTTACCTATTCCATGTCTGGTATAGAAAAGCCGCATAACTACCCTTAGCAGGAGCATATCAAATCCTATGACAAATCTGGGTAGTCTTCTAGTTTGGGTCTAAGACGGGAGGCAAGCCCATTTCCCACAATAAAACACCCCTCCAATAAGACTGACCAATCCCTACCTTAGGTGTTAGTCTGACCGACAAAAAAAAAAGAGGAGAGAAGAAAGAAAAAAAGAAAGGGCCAAAACAAAGGCCATCAAAAAAGAAAACTGGACAAAAAAAAATCGAAAGTCCATGAGAGAAAAGCAAAAGGCCAAAAAAAAAAAAAACAGGCCATCATCAAAAAAAAATTCAGAATACCCATGACCGTGGTCAACGGTCAACTCAAGTGAAAATCCTTTGACCGTGGTACGGTCAAATTCAAAATTATCCATGCCATCCAATAGGGGAGTAACAATCAAGCTGGTTAGCTAACACCACACTCAGCCTTCCCACATTACAACCCTCAAGACCTTCCCGAGACCCAGGCCAGAGACAGCCCGGAATTCTGAGGATTCAAGCTCCATAGGATACCCCTAACAATTAGGGCCAGACATGGAAACCAAATCCCGCATTATCAAACCAGCCCTCGAAGCCTTAGCTCCACAGAACCGAGCTACAGATTTCGAGTCATCAAAACCAGATCCCACATTATCAAACCAGCCCTCGAAGCCTTAGCTCCACAGAACCGAGCTCCAGATTTTGAGTCATCAAAGCCATTTACTTCCTAGCACCACATTTCCAAAAACATCAAATTCCCCGAGAGCAGAACTCGTTAAAAATCCCGAGAACAAAACTCGTTAAAATTCCCCGAGAGCAGAACTCGTTAAAAATCCCGAGAGCAGAACTCGTTAAAAATCCCGAGAACAAAACTCGTTAAAATCCCATCCAAACCAGTTACCAGCCCCGAACACGGGAACTCAACTTGCAGTCGGCATAGAACATGCCCAAATAGTTCACACCATCTCTGGGGGCTACCCCGGAGAACGCTCACAGTCACAGGATTAACATCCTAACCATTCTAGCCCTTTGATCAAGACATCATTGGGAATGCACCTAGCCTACACCATCGCTATGGCTAGTTACACACAAAGCCCTAACAAACTAGGCGCCATAATACATCTTCCAGTCCACTGAACTACGGCTTGGTTTGATTTCACTACACGTGAATACGTAGGCAGCCTTTCAACAGAGGCACAACCACTCACATTGACACACATTAAAAAGGCACTATCATTCCGGTCACGACACTGTCATGTTCTCAGTAGCTAGCTTTGTCGTCCTGGGGTCTTTTCTTAGACAGAAGACCTCCATCCACTCACAAAATCCAGATAAATCCAAAAAAAAATCTAGCCTCCTTTCCGTAGTGTGTCCTAGTACTCGGCTCAGTCGAAGACAAGAATCTGTCAGGACTCGAGGCAATACCCATTTTGGAAATGTATCCTAAAATAGGAAATCCAGAAGGGCACCAGACTAAAACAGTCTCATTACTGGCTACCGTAATCCCCCATAGCATATCTATCCCATTTCGATGTGCGACCATGTTGCCATTCGCCTAGGCTACGGGATAGCGCAACCTAAGAGTCTTGTTAGGCGGCCCACACCCCTATCAGGTCATGGTCCAACCCTTAGAGAGTCCAGTCCGTGTCAGTCAACTCGTCCTGCCGTGTCCAGAGTCGAGTCTGTCGGTAGCTCCCTCTCTTCAAATTCCACTTTGAAATTTGCAAAAATTTAGCCATTTGAAAAAAAGATCTTTTTCGACAAGGTCAGATTTCAGTCTATTTAATCTACGAATTTCTTTTCTACCCCTTTCCATTCTGAAAACCTAACTCGTGATTGCTTTCAGGATTTCAAAATCAAAATTCAAAAATTCAAAAATCATTTTTCCCCCAGCGCGAGTCATTTTACTACCTACGAGTTGCATGCACTTTATGTGACTTATACAGGTACGCCTCAAGCAGGACATACAACCCGTTAAATCTCCCCAGCGGAAGCCCAAGGCGACATTTTCTCTCGAATTAACACGGGATGGGCCCATATACAGGCGCACCCGGGACTTATACGACAAGTCCAATTCCCCAACATTTTCACGGGATGGGCCAACACACAGGCGCACTCAGGACTTACGCGACAAGTCCAAATTCCCCACGGAGTACAATCATCAAGCTCAGGTATGATTTCTGTCTTGCGGCTGGCGAGCCCTCCACGCGAGTCTAACGGACTATAAACGACCCGACCGGAAGTCTACCAGGTCTTAACGGGCTTGGTAGCTACTCTGACTTTCGCCTTGTCCAAGCCTCAGTCAGAGTGGGGGCTCTGTAGACACCCACATTTTGACCGCCAG